>OY728157.1:1806782588-1809182588 GCA_963277665.1 Viscum album
GGTGTGTTCGTAACACCGAACAACATGAATATAAACTCTATGTGCCCATACCCACACCTAAAAGAAATATTTGGGATATTTCTCCCATTCTCCCTCAACTAGTGATATTCAAACCATATATCACACATAGAAAACCAACTCATTCCTCTTAGCTAGTTGAAAAATCATCTATCCTTGGAATAGGGTAATGGTTCAAGAACATTACTTTATTCATCTTCTGGTAGTCAACACAAAGCCTCAGACTACTATCTGGCTTCATAGAGAACAAAACTAGAGAACCCCACAGTGATACACTGGGATGGATAAAACCCTTCTTCATTAGATCGTACATCTGAATCATGGACACCCATAGCTCAGAAGGTTCCATCCGACAAGGAGACATCAAAATTATACAAACACCAGGTTATAAATATATTTTTACCTCTACATCACGTTGATTGGGTACCATAAAAAACAACTCAATGATAATTTAAAAGAACTAAACAATGAACCTGGGATCCTATACCATCTCATCATAAATATATTCTAATGACAGCTTAGAAAACAAAGAGAGAAGAGGATCCACGTGCTGACTGCCCACCTGAAAACTCTTCTCTCTATCAAAAAATGGATTCATGGACATCTACTTCTGAAAACACTAATCTCCTCAAAAAATAGTTGATAATGAAATGAACATAATAAAAAAAATCTATACTGAGGATGACATCATATTGTTTCATGTATAAAAATAATATATTCCTATGGTATGGATCTGGTCCAATCATAAGTCTACTTCCCCGACACACATCAAACAAACTGGTCTAGCCTCCGACTGGTGCACTCAACACCATGGGAACATGAGGCCTATATACATCCAGTCCCAGGGAATGGTCTAGATAAGGTGAAAAAAGTACTATGAATCTCATGAATCAAACAAAGCACAAACAAGGTTACTCAATAAACTGATAGTATCTCTGGAAATCTCTATCCCTGTTGGAATTTCTACATCCACTGTGTGGAACTGACCATGATCAGCTCCTATTCCTCTATATTGATGAGAACCTCCCTAACAATGCCTAGGTCAGGGCTCCTGAACATGAGGAATATCTTGAGGTTGACCTCTACCTACTCTATATCCCCTTAGTGGAGAAAAGGCCTAATAAACCTATTGTTGAAATGGTATCACCATTAACTACTACTGAGGCTGGCACTGGACTTGTTTACCTCCACAATACTGATCTTTGATTTCTACTAGACACTGGTTATGAATATTTTCACAAATTAATCAAAAGAAAAATCTCATACTCAATCCCATAAGAAGGGAATGAGTACTAGAATGTCTAAAATGGAACTGTTAAGGTCAACTCCCCATTGTTTAAAACAACAAAGGTCCCAGTTCTTAAGGCCTGCTGCTAGTAACCCTGTATCTCGGAGAACCCTACAAAATCCCCTCTCACTGTAGACCCCCTCAAAAGTTCATCCCCTTGATCGAATATACCATCTTCTAATCCTCCAAGTACATTGGAAACGTTAAAGGAGTAACTTCAAACTGGATCGAAGGGTAGAGAACCTCTTCCTTGCATCTCACACGAGACTCCTCATCCGAAAAGTGTTATGGGGAAAAAAGAAGGAGGTCCATGAACTTGATCCCAATATCCCACACTAAAATACTCCCCTACTGAAGGGAGAGGTGTTCCTACCTATTCTCATCCTTCATGGTTGATTAAAGGAACATTGCTAGAAATTCATTCTCAAAGGTGACCCACAAAAGGTCTCCTTCCTTCCTCTCTCCAAGATAAAGAGTCCACCACTAACATGAAACTCCTCACATATAGATTATATCCAAAGTAACCTAATACTCAATTGGTTCCTAGATCAAACTGAAGGCGATCTCAATCCCTTGGAGCTAGCTCTCGCTCTATATTCCCAAAACACAGACCTCCTACTTTTCAAAATCCTTCCACTAGAAATCACAAAACATCCTCTTCCACTGGTCATCCTTCATAACTAGATCATCCCTCCATCGATCAACAAGATTATATTTCTGAGCCTCAACTAACCAAGCCACATGCTGATGATCACCAAAATACATAGATGAAAGACAAACAAGGTCTTCCAAATCCAGAGTAGTATGATTTTTTTAAATTTATATTAGTTAATTTTAATAAATTTTTTCAATTTTATGTTACCCAATATAACCCAATTCAAATAATAAATAAAGTCATTATGATTCATGTAACTTTCCTCGGGTCTCTACCATAAAAGTGGTTTAGCCTCACTTGATCATTCGGTAGGCTCATATTCCCTTTATTGGATCGCGAGGGACCCTAAAATCCCATGTCCTAACTAGTATTACTTGCCCTAAGTCACACTCCAAGATCACCTGACACTATTTCCATACCAACCCATAAAATCCTCACTATTCATAACCCCAAAATCTATCTTATATCTCAAATATTAACTCTGTTACAATTCTTTCTTGACCCTGTAACTCTAAAGATGCACATCCTTGGAAGGTAATGAAGAAAGAGAGATAGTGGACCTCGCATATCACCTCCTATAGACCTGGGTTGGAGACTACCACCAAGGGTATACAAATCCGAAAAATGGGAGGCATTACCCTTTTTTGAAATAAGATCGAGAGATATGATGGATCATTCACAAAACAACTCCAATTAAAATATATAATAAATCCAAAATTGATCTCACATGCATGTTTAAAAATATAAATGAAGAAAACACAATAAATTTTCCAAATTGTAGAACCCAAAAGAAAGCTAATGCAAAGACTCATCAATTGTCCCAATCCCAATCTAGTGAGGTCCAACATGGTCTGTGAAATGATCCTTGAAACATGAAAATAATTTTTTATAAGTAGGGTGTAATTAATAAAAATATTAAATCCATTTTAAAAATTCCATTACCAGAACTGGAACAGTTATATTTAAAATTAAACCCCCAAATGCTAGGAAAAAGCATTTTTTCAGAAGAGAAAATTATTATAATTATTGAATGTTTTAGTATCAAAAGTCAACATTAAATTGATTTAAATGAACTAAATTAGAGTAATAAATATATAATTGAACTAAAATTTATTTTAAAACTTTTTAAACAATATTTCAAATTGTAAATGCCTCTAATGAAAATATAGTTAATGAAAATCAGTATTCGTTCACTATTTACTAATAAATTAACATTTTCCAAAAAACTATAAATTTTTTATCATATATAATTATTAAAATTTTATTAAAAAAACTAAGTTTATTTTTTGAAATTAATTTAATAAAAGTTTCAAAAACAAATTTTATTATTTTTTCACAAGAAAACATTTTTTAGAGAATAATATTTTAAAAAATATAAATTATTTAATAAAAAATAATTACTTTTTTATCAATATGATTCCATTATATAAATAATTATAATTAATTTTTAAAAAATTTAAATTCTTATTCATACCTCTAGGTTTAATGGATAGGTTATAATTGTCATGTTTAAATAATAATATTAATAAAAAATTGTGTTTATTTAAATCTTTATGTTGCATGTACCACATACAATAAAAGAAATTGGATTTATGTAAAAAATACCATAAAATATCCGGGTGTTACACAAACAAACCATTTAAATCCACTATTATTGTTATTTAAACATTAAAACATTAAAATTGAAACCATTTAAGAAATCTAGTAATTGTCTTCTGTTAAAAAAATTCCTTGAAATATACTTTCTCACCAATTCAAAGATCCTAAAAAGATCAAACAACACTATTTAATAAACTCAATTTTAAATAAACTTTCAGTGAATTTAATGTCAAATTTTAGGTAATTTATATATAAGGAATCTGTTTTGGGCATAAAAAATGGGGGATAACCCTCATATAAAACATTAGAACCAATAAAAAAATATATCCATTATCATTCTTCAAAATAATTATAATATATTCTCATAGATCTTGAAATGAGGAAAAAAAAATTATTTAAATATATATATATTTAAATTAAAATACCCATTCAAAGAGAATCTTATAGGAACAACATTTATTTTCTCAATTGCGGCTTGTCTCAACCTATACAAATCAATAAAAAGACTTATTTTATCAAAATAATCCAAAACTAAGAAAAAACCCAAATTCAAAATATGTCATCAAAACCCTAAGTATTCAAACTATTCAAGAGTTAGATAACAAAGTATAATAATGGTGAATAAGAAATCAAGTAATATTTTTGATCCCATTTAAACGAATAACCCACCTCATTCCTTGAATAAAATATTTTAGAATCACCAAAATGAAGTGGGAATCATAGGGAGAGAGAAGACATATCCATAGGGGTCGAATTTGTAGTTTGTGGAGATGATGAACTGTTAAAACCTAAGGGGGAGAATAAGGTAAATGTAAATATTTTAATGAATATGAGCATTGAACATGGGTTGTATGTATGACTTAAAAAGGCTTTGAACCAACCATGATGGATTCATTGGGGTAACCTACATGACATAGCTATCTTGGTCGGATGACATAATAAATTATAAAAACACATGAAAAGCTGATCGTTTAATGGATAATTTTTTTTTACCATTTTTAAGGGGTTTATATTTTCCATTATTATTTCTTTAACCATAATAATAACAAAAAACTATTACCACCAATATTCTACTAGATTTCACATGTTTTTTCCTTACCATGTGCCGCTCATGATGAAAAACCATACCTGAAAAAATTGAATTTGAAAACAACAATTTTAGAGGTAAACACATGATTTCCATTAGATAGAACACACTAATAGTGTGAAAGTGTACTGTTTAATTATTTTATATTTTTAAACTAAAACATATTTAAAAAAAATTATCTAAAATTTTTATAAAAATTAAAATAAATTCTAAAATATGAATTTTTTTGTCAAAAATCCATCATAAATAATGATTTATGACCCTAGAAAGAATATAGTGGAATTGGTAATGTTTTATCTCCAACCTATTATTCAATTCAGTTTTTTATAAAAAAACTCTAAAACTGAGTCATATCGTGAATAAACTCATAGAACACATCCAATATCCTAGAAACCAGTCACCAAAAAATGTGAGCATCCAAATGAACTCAACCTACCGACATATGAGAACCCATAAAAATCAATTTCAAATCGTTATTAGATTTCAAACTCAAAGAAGATTAACTTGATAAAAATATACATCCATTTTGGTATCCCCACAATTTATGCACGAAAATAAACTCCTAGAGTTCCAATCTAAAAATATCACTTCTATTAAAAATAAAATACCAAACTAAAAAAATGTCTAATATTATCAAAAATGTTTAGGAGGAAAAATCCCATGATAATAAATAACATTCTAATAGGGTATCATCCATAATAGGATAAAAAAATACCACTAGATAAAAGTTATATGAAATTAACTTCCTAAAAAAGGGAATGATATATCAATAAGATGAAGGAAAACATATCATGGAATGAATCTCAAGGAAGAGTTTACCACAATAAGAATAACATGATTATAATCATTTTTTGGGAGGAGAAACAATGATCCACACTTTAGTATCTCTATTAGTTGGTAAAACCTATATAATATGTATAACATTAGATATAAAATTTTCCAATCTTGGTGTATCACTCATTCTAAGAACTCGTACCCACACACAAAACATCCCATGTACAATCCCTCAAAGGTGAAACCTCATAGAACTTATGACATCAGATCAAATCCAAAAAGAAAAAATAATAAACTAAGGCATAAAAATCATCCAATCCAGAAATAATCCTTAAGGAACTATCTGAGGAAAACTGAAGGAGATAAGAAAAATTAGATACCCCTCAAAGGAATCATGTACTCTAAAATAAACATGATTATACCACATGACTAAAAGTCATCAACAATACTAATCCAAAATACTCTGAATACATCTACCACACTATAATAATCCAATTTATAGTATCTTTAAAAGGATATATATAAATAATGTAAGGGATTCATTCTAAGGATCATCCTAGTAATTAGTAACATATCCAACACCGGTCATTTTCTGGGAAAGATAATTCAAATACTACTTAACCTTAAACCTTCTAGTTTATGATTTACAATTCTATAAAATTTCACTGACACAAAACATAGATTAAATAAAATACATAAATCTAAAAAAGATAATTCAATTAAAATTTTATCGTTATTTTAGAGTTTATCGAAAAAAATTCCCTAATAAAATCATCAAATTTTTTAAAAACAACATTGAATTATAAAAAATCACATATACATACACTATTTTTTAAATATCTATAAGTCAATATGAAAATGTCCCCAATAAATTTATAAATCAATTTCAAATGGATTTCATAATTACAGTATACATAAATCCCTAATTAAATTTTAGGGAAACAAAAAATATTTAAAAAATAAGTATTCATTTTTTAAGAAATAAATTCATTCATTAATGAGTCTGAAAATCAAACATTTTAATGAAGATCAAAATATTTTACAAAACAATTGATGTATGTTATTAAAATATTTAACAAAATATTTTTAGCCCATAATATTTCAATATTTAAAACCACTTAATTCTATTTGTAACACATACCACTATAAAAAACCCACTCTAAGAGAGTAATATTTCATTAGCAACAAATTTTTAATAATTTTTTAAAAAATATTCCAATTTCTATAAAAAACCCACATTTTATGAAAACTATACCCAAATTAAAAAAAATAAATAGGGATTTAATTAACCTATAATCATTTTCTAAAAATTACATCATTACCACTCAAAAAAATCCCCATCAATTTCTTAATATAAAAGTGTATCACAATAAATTACAAAATTCATCCACACAATGTCTATCATAAGAAGATCCTTGTTTATTTTCCCATTATGAATAATAACTATAAAATTTTGAATAATGATGTTTGTACATAATATTTTGAACAATATTTAAAACCATTATTGACATGTCCACATGTTTTGATGGGTCTTGTGAAATCCATGAAACAATCCCAAAAATGTCTCTATTATTGAGCTTGTAGTCACTTTATGATTTTCAGCCTATAAAATAAAACCACTTTTCATAGAACACCTTTTTTAATTTTAATTCCATTATAATAATGAAACCTTGAAAGGAAACTCCTGAAATTATAATGGGGATCAATGAACCATTTTAAACATCAATCCAAAAAAATATTAAAAACTAAAATCAAATCAAAATTACTGTGCTAAATTTCATTTAATCTTGAATGTAGTCAACCACATACCCATTAATGACAATGAATTTTAGTTTTTTCATTTATATCCCTATACTAAAAGACCCCATAACTAACAATTGGGAAATTTCAAGAACATAGAACAACTTTAAAGAGTCGATTCTATTTGTCAAATTCATATCTAAGACAATGTGACACATAAACTAACTCGATGAAACACTTGTCCCAAAATGTATTCCAAGTCAGTAAGGTCTAGAAAATATTTATTAGGCATCAATGAATCAAACAGGAAAACAATTTATCATTTTTTTGAAATATAAAAGGGGTTATATAAAAAAATCTAGTATAAAAAATATATAGGTCTGATCATCACATGTTTTAGAGAAAAAATAGTATTCATTTTCAAGAAGTGTATATGCATACAAAAATAGGAAAAATAGTAAATAAACCTGATCGTGTATCAAGACGTCTTTAATAAACAAAAAAACTATTTAATGAAATAAAAAATAATAATTTTAAAGACAAATTAATGATTGAGAATATCAACATCCAATATTAATTCATGTTAGTAGTTGAAAATTAAAATAAAACAGAAAACAACAATCCACCCACATGTGTCATTAGAATCATTCACACATTCCACGAGTAATTTTTTAAAAAAAATGAAACATTAATGTAAATGTTGAATACAAGATTAAAATTTAATTATTGGAATGATAAAAATTCCTAGTATATATATCCTCAACACACCTCATGTTTAACATTTAATAGTAAATGAATTTTATGATATATTGAAATATAAGTATGAATCTAATATTTTTACTTCTTCAAAAACTAATTACTTATCCTTTGAAATATATTACCTTTAAAACACATTAAATTAACATTTAAAAATAATATTTTAACCATAGGGTGGTATCAAAAATTTGAAATAAGGTAAAAAAAATTAAAAAGACTCAACAAGGATGAAATCCAAGCTTACAAAAAAAACTAAAACATTATCATTATTTCAAAAAAAAAATCATAAATATTCATTTTAAACTAATTTAAATTTATAAACCAAAAAATAAATAAATAAAGCATACATCGTTAGAACCCACATACAAATATTCATAACATAAATATAAGAATGTAAATTGGTCCACTAATCCAATCATGGATAATATAAGACAACAACAGTATTTAATGGGAATCCTCAAAAAAAGATGTCTAAAATAAAATGGAATCTAAGGTGACATATAGGGATCTAATTTGGAATGATTTCATACCTTCTCAATAAGACACCAAATATAGAAACTAGTGACACATGGTGAACATAAAATAACTATACGCTATGATTCCCACATTATGTCACCTGGAGATAATCCATAGTAGAAAAAATCATACATAGGGAACTATCTAGTGTGAAATATCTGCTGGAAAAGCAAAAATCTAGCTTATCTACTTATATTCTAGGTTACCATAATATTTATCATTGGAGGTGTTGATAAATAAGCATTTGGTATCACAAGAATAATAAATGACAATAATAACTCTCACCACACATCTAATATCCTCTCATTGAATAACCCCATTCATAATATCAAATAATCAATAAAACCACATCAACCCCTAAGGAGAATCAATCCATCCATTGAAGAAATATGGGACACAAGAGAGAGTAATCAAACATGGATAGTAATTGACCCCTTTAAAGTTCCATTTTGTCATAAGGTACAAATTACATAGAATTCAAAGGCAATTTTCACAACATATATTTCTCTATTTAAGAAAATTAATTTAAATAAACATTAAAAAACCAGATTTGATACTATATAAACACTAAACCCATAAAATTCCTACATTTTTTAAACCAAACCACTATATTAAATATAAAAGTATTATAAAAACCTTATTTTAAACCATTTCAGGATGAAAATGGGGTCAAATATCATTATTCAACAAATTCATTTGGAAACAATCCTCTTAAGGATTTTAAAAATAAGATGTGGTGAATTTATTATATTAAAATTGTTTTTTTAATCAAATAATTTATAATACACAACATAAAATTCATTGAACCTATGAACAAAAAATACTCAAATTTGAAGCGATAGAACACATTCTATAAACTTTTAAGGATCTCAAAAAATGGTGTTAGAATAAAGAACATAATAAATGTAATTTTATTCAAAAGATCAAGAATGGTGAAACCTTCCTGAAGCATGTTAATTTTTCAAATGAGTCCATTTTAGAACCTCAAAAAATTCATATCATATTTAGGAAAAAACATTCCATAATATTTAAAAACAATAAAAAAAATAATGAAAAAACTATGATGATGTATTTTGATAAGAATATATATAAAATGGGAGGAGAAGAATATATAAAGATATTTGAAAGATATTTTTCTAAGAACCCACATAAAACATGAGGAAATCACCAATGAATTACCAAAGTGAAGAGTGATTAAAATTGGAGAGGATAATAAAACATAGGGTTTAAATGTGGTGGAAGAGGGTATGGAATGAAATTCAAAAATGGAGTATAAATTTTATTTAAAAATTAAAATGAATCAAGGAAGACAACATAGGTTGGCTATATGGTTTAAATAAATATTCACTAACTATATAAGATCCACTTGAGGAAAATGAAATACATAGTTATCCTAATAATAAATATTACCAAATCATGAATCCATCTAATGGCCCTAAGGCCTTCAAATATTTTATTTTAATAAACCCCCTTTTAAGGTAAGAATGGGTAAACCCATGACCTCAAGACTTAAACAAAAAACCATGTCTCAACAGACCAAAACTCAAGATCAAGAGAAACCCTCTCTATAAGAGATCACCACCTCCTGGCAACAAAAGACATTAAAAAAATCTTTCATTGTCTCATTTAGGAACAACTTTCTCTCCTGCACCAAAAAGCACAAGCCTTGTACTGATGGAAAAATCCATACGGGTTTTGAAATTAGACTCCGATCACCCACAAATTATTTTAAACTATTAATTTACTTACAAATTTATCAATTAAATTTATATAATAATAGAATTATATTTATATCCAGTTCTATACTACGTTTCTACTATTTATGAATTTTCATAACTTATTTATAATAGAAAAATTATATTTGTAGAAAATATTCCTCTTCAATATTGATTCATACAGTTTCATATTCTTAAAAAATATCAAATTCCAATTTACAAAAAATACTTATCATTATATTATATGTATATTTTATGAATGAAAGAAATAAATCATTGTTTATTTGTTTTAATTTTTTAATTATTGGATTTTCATGTCACCCATCTTGATTCTAGGGTGGAAAAATATACATTCCATTAATGATCATCAAAGATCATTCACATATAATAGATTCTACACAAATTTCAATTCGATCTAGAATGACATATAGAAAAATAATGATTCACCTTTGATAGAATAAATATATTAAATATAATTAATTTAATTATCAGGGTTATAAATTAATTTTCTAGAGAGAGTCCCCATACCTCAATTAGTAAATTTATAGAAATATTTAAAAAAGAATATCCCATCTATAGTTTTCCTTAGTTTCCCAAATTATAATCAAAGTAGTACAATTAAAAATAAAATTCATCAAAATAATAATAAAATATCGTAACTAACATTTACACTAATATTTAATTTAAATTATGAATATTTTTTATTTCTTGTTAAGAAATTATTTATATCGAAAAAATAATCAACTAAAGATGAACTAAATAAATCATTATATTAACTATTCAATTACAACACACTAATGGAAGAACACAAGGGTAAAAATATTCCAAAACTCTAATAGTGTTTAGAAGATAAGTTTTCTAGGAAATTTAATATGCATTATACCCTTAATTTCAAAAAAAATACTCTAAATCTTTCAAGATCTATAAATAAAATATCTATATTATTATAATATATAGACATTTACAAAATTTTAATCATAGAAAATAATCAACCATAATAATGAAATTGAAAAAAACCAATTAAATATTTTGATAAAAATTTATCATTACAAAAACTTTCAACAAAACTCATCATATTCGGATCTTAGAGTAATTAAAAACACACACACATCTTTTTTATATATTTCAAATTATTTATACTGCACCATGATACTCTAAAAAAACTCACACATGGGAATAAGTCATCCACATACAAAATTAACCTTGTGATCTTGAATTTATTAATGATATCCAACAACGATCATAATTTTTATAATATTACAATAAAATAAATCAATCATATTAATAGTATCATTATGATACATTTGATACAAAAAAACTAGGAATATTTCATAATACTTTTTCAATCGCAGTGGTAGAACCAGTTGATATGATTCATCTTTATGCTCCATTAAATTATTATAAGGGTAAATTATTTGAGTTAAATAATTATGTATCATTTAAAACCTTAGCTTTCACACCAATAATAATATTATAATATCACATGATCTTTTACTCTAGTCCACATATTTTTATTATCTTCCTTGAGTGGTACTCATTAATCCAAAAATACTTACCCATGTTCTTCAGTATCCAACAACATTTATGGACTAAAAACTATTTAATATTTGTACATCAAACTAATAAAAATGTGAATTATATAGTAAAAACCCAATATATAAAAGGTTCCATAATAATGGTATATTTATAATTATTATTATAAAATATTTCTACCAATGATAAAATATCTTCTCGAGGAATGATAAAATATAATATACAAATGTGCACTATATCAACTAATTCTTGTGATGTATATTAATATTTATAACTATTTTTAACATAAAATACAATACAAAGGAGAAATTGGTACTTAAACCATGTTGTATTAATTTCCATAATAGTGATATAGTTTGAGAAATATACTTATGTATACAATTCTACATAACACTATGAAGCTTCACCACCACCATCACATAATGAGTCATTAATGACTAAATTGAAATTATCTACTTAATATATATAAAATTAGATGTGTATATAAATAAATTAATGTAAAAAATAATAGATTAAAACCATTTTATGGTATAGGGAATTCCTATTATCAAGTCCATATAAACACTTTATTCAAGGGGGTTTTAAAAGGATGTAACAACCATACCCAAACATAATTCTTCACTTTTACCTTCTTGAATAATATGAATCAAGAAACATGTAGGAAAAGAAACTTCTTTATCCTAGGGAAAAAACAACATCTTTATTTTATAATATATTAGTATGAAATATATATTCTCCATAAATGTTTAACTATACGCCTCACAAAAAAGAAGAACATATATTTTCTGAATAATGAAAAAATATATTGGAAAAATATATAATATTTCTAATTCTCATACAAACTATTAATGGAATCAACATAAACAATATGGTATCACCAAAATTCCACTTTGGGGAAACCTAGTGATGACTACATTCTATATTACACCAATGGAGATATCAATGTCACTTTAAAAATAAACGATCAGAATTTGATCTACTCAATGACATGGTTAATAGATATAAAAAACTCTTTCACATTACATTTCATTCTAATTATATTTAAATAATAAATATTATGTTTATAACTAAATATTTAAGTAGCTATATTCCCATTACTAGTTGTATATGTGTTATACAAATAATAATCTAGGTCATTACAATCCATGCACTATAACCCCATGAATCGTGTTTTTTATTTTTTATTAAAAATACACTTTATAGTTATATTATAATTGTTGAGATTAATGAAATTTTATATAACACATTTTTAAAAATATGACAAAATACCAAACCCAAAACCACAAATAAATATGGAATAACATTGTACATGGAATTTTAAGAACACACCCATATAGCTAGTCTATCATTTTGAATAAGGGTCATATAGGGGCTTGAGGAGACCTCAAAATTTATGAGATATGTAATCCTTGATCTCCACATACTTGGGATCATGTTATAATAACAATGATATTATTTTTTATACATCACTTTATTCATTTATCAATTAATGGGAATCCCACCAAAATACCATATTAACCATTAGCACCACTATAAAGCCTTAGTAGAACCTATAGTAAAATTATATTATTATAGAGCATAAACTCCCTAGTAGTTTCCTATGAGACCATATGAAATGTGTAATTTATCCACAATTAATAAACCAAATGTACAAAAATCATGAACACCAACTATCAAGAACATCATAATTTTACAAAATTATAGATATTAAAGTAAGATGGAAAATAAAAACCTTCGTTGAAAAAAATATATTGGGAACTATTAGTCCGTCACCAATTCTAAATAAAAATTCCATTCATTATATAATAACTAACCATAATCTAATATCCAATGCTCCCTAATAAAATATCACCAATGTTCAACATCACATTATAAAGATTCCAATACCACACTGTTAATATTTGAATTTCATTAATGTAAAATATGAATATTACCTATCCAAATATAACCATTGAGTCGATCAAAAAATACAAAACCAAAGAAACCATGCATTGGAGAAGTTAGTTTGGATCATCAGTTCCTCCAACATATGAAAATAAAAAATCAAGGGACTATGGGAAGTTCAAAAACTATAGTCCACCAAAATTAAGCCTCATAGATGATTCTTAAAGTTATCTAAAATTTGAATATAAAAATAATAATATCCACAACCTTCAACAAATTTTTTTTTTTGAGGACGACCAATTAATATCAAAATTATAACAAAAAAACCAATCTTTGAAGCAAAAATAGAGCCATAATCATTATTTAAAAACCAATATGATATCTGAGTCATGTAATATAGAAATTTAAGGGATGGTATTCATATAAAGGACTAGACCTTGAGTCACCATCTCTAATATTTCAGTCATAATAACACTATATGTGAGATAAAATGAATAATTTTCCAATTAGATCATTTTTTATTATACAAAAATATTATACCCCACTATTAAATCAAATTGGAAAATGATTTATCACAATATATTATGGTATGAATAAAAAATAACCCATTTTAAAATATAATATTTACTACAAATCATAGGGACAAATACCATAGGGTTATTCTCTAAATCATGGGTTACATAAATAAATTTATGATAATTTAGATACATTTCCCCAATAGTAATGATCAAATTTTATTATACTACTAGTCTTTTGAAACCCTAATGACATACGTTAAAATAAACCTCATTATAATTACCTTATTTTTGTAATAAAATATGTTATGTAGTTAGAAACATATTCTTCATAAATTTAAAAATATATTTCTACAATACAATAATGAAAACTCATTACCATTCATAGTTAATTTTTATCAAGAAGTTATAACTCGGGAAATAAAAGGTAATATAGATTATAAAATTGTACAATCCTAGGACCCCCTTTACTATAAAACCATAATTTTTATATATTGTGACCAAAATTACCAATCATCTTTGCATCCATAGGTACATAATGGATTGAAAAAGCATAACACAAAAAACACTCCAACCACATCCAAAACTATGATTTAGAAACCATAACAAATAACTGATTCTATCTATTAAAATTGACAATGTGGAGAGATTACCTATAAAATCCTCATCCATAATTAGTTAAAATAATAAATCATTAATTTATTTTATAAAAATATCCTTATAAAATGGTTGAAACACTATATTCAAAATCTTGATTATCATATTTTAGGAAATAATAAATCTAAAACACATTGGTATATATTAATAATTTCAATATCAAAAAATTAAATCATGGCGATTCCATTATCTTGACCCTAATTTAGTGGTATTTATAATATAAATTAATATTTTGAAACCACAACACTTCTTATAACTAGTAAAATATTTCATCGATCCCGGGATGTGGATAGTGATTGTAAACCTTCATTTAGTTTTAAATGATATAGTCTCTATAAAATATGATTTTCTTATGTAAGTTTATTATTTTGAACACTAGAGAAGAAAAAGCTAATACACTATGATTTTTAAATCCCTATGAGAAAAAATCCACAATATATACTATTAACTTCCAATTCACTCCGAGCATTATAACTTTTTTTTCAAACGAAATAGAAAAAAAATCATTGCAATAGATCATCCCAACCACAACCTCTCACCATAGATTTAGAATCATAACCAATTCATGAAAAATATATGTATAATCAATCCCAAATTGGGGAAACACCTCTAAAACATAGTTAAATTGATTGAGATTCTATATTTCCAATTATATGGTAATATACTTGGGATCAATCTATCTCTACAGTAAAAGATGTTTTATTTTTCTTATATATAACACATGATTTCTATCATAATGATAGAAAATCACCATCCATGGATAAAAAATGACACAAATGTGAAACAAATATAACTAGTTTATATAAATGATACCATCATATGGTTTAATTGATTATAATTATATATTCAATGAGAATTGATAACTCCTAATAAAATGTTATCTACTAAACGAATTATCAAACACAATTTAACCTCTCACAAAAGTACTAAACTCTAGTGGCTTATAGATCATGTCTATAAGAATATAAATCAATGGATTTGTGTTGGGAGAAAAGAAATGAAAGGATGGAATATAAATATATATCTAAGAGTGTAGTAAATAAAAATTATACATAAAATAATTGATGGTCTCCCAACATCATATACTTCCACTAGTAGGAGTTTCCTTTTTTCCGACCCCCTGTCCCTACCATACTAGATATCTTCATATACCTTCTCTATAATCAACATTATAATATTCCGCATTGAAATTTATTCTTCCAACAACACCCTATATAGTGGTCCCGATGGTTTAATATCCATAAGTTGTAGTGTAACCTTCTATTGAGGGGGATTTTAAAACTTTAATAGTGGTTAGTCAATATTCAAAATCCATTCATTCCTTCATTGATCTCCTTTAAATAGTGTTTATATTTATTAATGGATAAATATAATTCCATTAAAATAAAATCCAAATAGAAAATATCACCAAGAATGTTTTTGACTAAATAGACTTAAAATATCATAACATTTAGAGGTGACGTCAATGACCTCAAGGTATCCCCAATTTCATTTAGTATTGTGAAAAATATAACAAACACCACTATATGAAATTCTTAAAATGATGGTCATAAAATAATATCCCATTCATTTTAGAATATTCATTTACATATCATTGTTTTACAATATAACTATAGTTTAACATGAGGAAAAGATTATTCTTGATCTATAACATAAAATCCCTCTGAAAAATTGAGATTAGATATTTTCCTTAGTAATTAAAAAGGTATAATAATTCATTAACCCCTATAACTAATCACTATAAACTAGAAAATTAGATCTTCCATGCCATATAATTATCAATGCGTATTAATACTCAACAAAAATATATTTTTATTTGTATATTTTCTTATGAATTCACAAAAAAAGAAATCCATATTATCATATACACATCATAATCACCCTAAGATAGTTTCAACCACTAAAATAATGAACCATTCATCAAAATAAACATAAATAGTAAGCTCTTTCCATACCCTATATGGATTAGTTAAAAATCAGTCTTATACAATTATAACCAATAAATTGTTTTATGTGTAAAAAATAAACATCATTTTTTAGAAATATTTTTTTATAACGTAGTCAACACAATACTCTAATATAATATAATTTTTAGGTCAAATTTTCATTGAACATTTTATGTGTTTAATATACACTTTCTTATATGATCAAATAGTTAATCAAACTAAAGTAACATTGATGATTAATGAATCATAGAATGACAACATCAATCTTCTCGACAAGGACTATCTCTTTAATAACTATAAAAAAATCATTATAAACTAAAATGAAAATATTCATGACTCCACACATTTCAGGATACCCTACAATCATCATATAATACCCTATTTTTTGACGTATATTATAAAATCATTGTTAATATCTCATGAGACCTTAAGTTCATAATATGATTCTCTAGTCTAATTCAATTACATGTCTGCGTAATACTTATACATTACCAGTAATTCTATCTCAATTAGTTTATACTTAAAACATTATTTGAAAATTAGTCACATTTATATCATTTTTTCATGACCTATGAATTATGGTAAACCGCCTAAATTAGAAATGAGATTGTATTTGACCCCAAGGCCTATATTATATAATCATTAGGTTAACTAATAATAGAAAATGTATATAATCATAAATATATGGAAGAGTTTCTCTTTTTAAAGGCTTGTTCAAAAATAAAAGAATATTTTTTCCAAACCCTTTAATAATACAATAATGATGTATTTAAATGCATACCATATCAAATAAATCAATGGGTGAATTTATAATAAAAACACAAATTATAGAATATTATGTATATCTCTATAGAGTCATAAAGTACTTCATCATAGAAAATTTGTCACATATTTCTAGAGGAAATGGGTTTTAACAACAAAAATAACTCTATTTAGATAATAAAAAAGTATTATATATAAATCATGTGAAGAGAATAAAAATATAATAATAATACTCCACATTAAAACAGTCATCTATGCATTTCAATAATGAAAAATATTTCATTCAAGTGTTGAATGAAAAGGCAATAAATACATTGAACGTCAATCAAAAAAATCCATAAATTACAATTAAATAAATTATATATCCAAAAATAATATATCCTTACAAACTAACACATATCCCATGTATATTTTTATCATAAATCAATCACCATCACATGACGCCAATATAACCATAACCACCAAAACTGGAAATCTATGACCCCAATAAAAATATGCCTTATATGAATCTAATGGTAATACATGAATTACTTTGTACATATCCTATTTTAAAGAACTAGCTATCAAATTTTCCTGCCCAAATTTTATCTCTAAGTAGGGATAGAGTTATCACATATTTTTCTCTATGTAGTTGTCAACAAAAATGAAATGTCTATCATATAATCATCACCAAGGTATTATCCATTGACTAAGTGCATGGTAAAACATTGGTATCCATTGGTGGGGTCATGTTATACTAATTCTGACACTTTAATGATATACATATGTTAACCCATGAGAACTATTCACACTAAAACTTCCAATGGTTGGTAACATGTCCACCCTCATGAACTATCTATACATTACTCTATCTACACCATATAGAGCTCTAGTATCTACAAAATGTATCACCAAAACCATTAAACAAACATATAATACGGCTACCTATATCATCCACACACTCATAAACATCATACACTTCATTGTAATTGTCATCATCATCACCAAAAACATGTGTCAAAAACCACTACAACATAACTAGTAAACACATCCATATCACAATCAGGTATTATAAATCAATTCCAACCCTGAATATTATTTTTACACTATCTACAGCTCCCCACGTATAAATATATCATTAGGAATGTAATCTCACCACACATAAAAATACACATATATGTATCGTACTCTTACCATGGATTACAAAAAATAAATCATAAGGAGTAATTCCCAAGTGACCTATCATTACTCATATCCTAGGAATGAGTAGTACCCAAAAAATCACAAAACATAGAAAAGATAAGAGATTTAACCACTTAAATGATCATATATAATAAATAAAAATTTAATAATTTACAACTCTATTTTATTGTGAAATTGTGTTTTATCATAGGAACTAAAGTGGATTTATGTGACATGATAAAAAAATTCCACCATCAATTATTCTAATAAGAATCAAGAAAAATGACCAATGATGAATTTGGCATTATCCCATGATAAGGAGACATGACATTCATAAAAAACATACCACCATATGAAACTCTCGACTATAATTTCCACTTGTTGATCTAATATTGTATAGTATTATCTTATATTTAATGGCCACTCTGTATCCCAAAGAAACATTTTAAATAATTATTACTAACATGTCTATACATATTTCATGAATGTGTAATAGAGTCTCTGTTTAATTGGAATAATGGGAGCCAAAATTCATAAATTTTCCAATTTCAACACTTTAGTTATCTCCTTTTATATCCAATTATTCATGTTCCAATGTTTAGTATAAAGGCTTTAAAACATTATAGAATAATTTATAATTTAAAATAAATAGAAATTATATCATAATATACATTTCATATAATCAACACGTTAGTTATACATAATAATCAACACTATTAAATATAACATTAATATACTATGATCTTAATTTTATATCATTAATATAGCTCATCTATATTTCATCAAATTCTACTTTCATTAAATTAAACATCATTCCATTTTCGTACACCATTTTCTATATTTACCTATTCTAATAAATAATCAATTAAAAAATATATATTTAATGAAAATAATCATTTAAATTATATATTATAATAATTTCACAATCATAACACTTTTCTAAATAATATTCACCATATATTTGTATAATAAATTATTATGAATTATTTAATAAAAATATCATGGATGGTTCAATTGGATTATTAAAAGACTATAACTTAAGGTCACATGATGTGATTCAATGATAATTTATAATATATAATCCAGAAATGACCTCCACTGATAAAAATTTTATAAAATTTTGATTTCAATATCCCTTCAACCAGTAGTGATAAAGTTTCACATAGTGATTCTCACTTGAGAGAATATATATAATAGAGTGATTCAAATAAATTCTATTTATTGGGTATACATACTGAACTGTACAATCCTTTAATACCCCCATTAATATTACCAAAAATATTTAATTAACATTCCCAATTCCCATTAAATTAGTTTCCCACATCTCAATATAATTATTGACCTTTAATTGGTATTTTTCAGTTACATAATAAAATATAAAACCGAACATATCCAATTATACTCCCCATCAGGGAAACCTAATATAATATCTCAAATGAATACATAATTTTTTAAAAAATAGTGAATTTGAAATGAATTTTATAAATAAATAAATTAATATATTACAAAATTAAATAATTTTAATATATATTTCCAACCACTACAATGGATTTATAATTTTTTTACAAGGGTAATCATGATAGGCCACACAAAATTACCGAGTGAGTATTCAAATACCGAATATAAAAAATAACCATTTTTTCATTCATAAAAAACTAAAAAATATCACAACCTCTCATATTATTTTTTCTTGAATATCTATATAGTATGTTTGAATTGATAGTTTATCAAAAAAACCAACTACGAGGAATAATTTCCACAAATTTTTAATAAAATATTTTTAAGTAGTGGGTAAGGAAATAAGAATTTATCACATTATTTTCATATTTAACTTAGACATAAATATTTAATGAATCCAAATCTGAGGATTTAATGTATATTTATCATGTAAGAAATCGCTCTAGACATTGGAAAAGAATAAAATTATTTCTTATGATTAAAAACAATCTAATTATATTATAATATGGGTACTCACCATAAATATAAATCTCTAATTATATATTAAAAATTGGCTACAACTGTGAAAGCGGCACACACACAAGAAAGAAAATTACATTAAATCGCAAGCACAGGGACTTGATCACGCGACCTACCCCTCACCCCCAAGCCCTTACCACCCCACCACCAATGGTGGGGAAATATAATTATTTATTAAAATAGCATGTTTATAAAACATGATAAATGGAATAATTATTCCCAACATGACCTCTCTTACACCTAAAAAAAGCATATTATCCCATCCCATTCCAACATAAAATATGAAAGGTGTTCAAGATAACATGAATATGGTGTAAAGATACATGAAATTATTTAGTATATACCAACAATTATTAAATATAAATGATAAATACACAAAGTCACGTATTAAAAAACCCACATATATATATATATATATAGAAAACTGAACTATATAAAATTCATGCATGTTTCATCACATGATATGTCGATACCCACAAACAAAAAACACCACAGGAAAATAATATTAAAATATATTTGAACAAAAAATAAGAATGAAATCGATGATTCTCATCAACATAAGGACTCAATGAATGACCATCTACAGTAGTGGTCAAAAAAATAGTTATGAATCACTAAGCACCACCATGCGTTGAATCCAAACATGTTGCACTGAGTCAAAGTTATCTAATATTATCCCTAAACTGTTAACTTTTTTTATTGAAAAAAAATGAGTATGAACTAAATCTTTATAAGGTTGAGTAAAAATAAAATCATTATAATGCATAAAAATTAAAATGATGATAACAAATAAAATTGAAAAAACTAAAAAAAATTGTGTAATTGAAAAAACAGACAGATAATATAGGATATATTTATAAATATATGTGTTGAAGAAATGGGTAAGTCTATAAAATATTAAATCTTTTATATAATTGATCCATATATATATGAGAAAATATGGAACACTAGTGCAGAAAACATTTACCATGTCAGCGTTTCTACATCGGTCATATTTAACATACATGAAAAGCTGTAAAAATTGGTTTATCACGTTAATTATTTTTTAACTAACATCATAAATGTCAAGAATCAATTTATAATATCGATTATTTTATAACCAACATAAAACATATCGAGATTTGATTTATAATGATTATTATTTTATATGTAACGTCAAAGATCAAATCACAGTGCTTTATCGTGTTGGTTATAAAATAAAAGACATGATAAAATAAATATCGGTGATTTATCACATCAATTATACAATAACCAACTTCATAAAGCCAATTTTCTATGTTGTTTTTTTAATAACCAATGAGATAATCATAAAAAACAAATTATCACATGGGTTATTAAATTACCACCATGATAACTCTTTTAAATGTTTTATCTGGCCCTGTATTCCTTCATTCTGTTTTCTTCGATCGAGCAACATGTGACTCGTCTCTCTTATGCTAAAAACCTAGAAATGATTATTTGAAATCATTCCCTACAACCTCATTTTTCAATATCATTTATCATCTTTATTATCACTATATCTATGAGTTTGACTTGAAACACTCAAGTAAGCCTCACACTCCTCAGTTTCATTCTTTATTTTTGACAATTCCCAAAATTTATGTGTTGAGATATTATTTTTATATCATTGTTCTTGATATCATGGGGAGTGTAGTAGTGTTATTTTATACCCTGATAAGTTATTTTCTAGTAAAATAAACCATGGGAGTGATATCATGCAAGTTAAATGATTTTTTTGCTACCATATGTGTTCTATCATGTGCGTGTGTCTGTGTATTTCCTTGTGTGTGATACCATGAAGTCATAATCGTGAAAGTTCTACCCTAAAACCGTACAACCAAGGAATTTATTCAATAAATTGTTTTACCATTAATGATTGTATCATTATTTAAACCTTAATTTTGGTAATAGATTCAAATTAAAATTCCTTTTATATTAAACATCTTATTTTTTCTTATATGATAAAACTCTTTATTCAGTGTTTGAATCTAAACTAACATACTCTACCATTATATTTAAAAACAAACATGGTTGGAAATAAGCGATATAAAGGTAAATATAGTCATCATATTGAGCTATGTAATCCTCTATTGTTGTCTCTAGGAGTTATTGAAAAAAAATAAATTGAAGGTGAATGATTGTAAATATTGCTTTTGTGGGTAGTCATTCAATTATAAGGATAGGTATGTTTTTCAATAATAATGATATCCCATTATATCTTAGACTATTTTTCACCTATATTTATATATTTAATATGAGTTTAGAGAAATGAAAAAATTCAATATTGTATTTTATGTGGATAATATCTCTTAATATCATCGAATTAATGGGTTAGGTGATTTCAAATTACTCGTTAATGTGTATATGAAGATTTACATGGTATTGACTTATTGTACATACATGATTCTTATTGAGGAATCTCTTTGAAATCTCACTAGAGATGTCAACCCTTGAATACTTGTTTCTTTATATCAAGTTGGTTAATTTATACATATTTTAATACTTACACTTCATATTTCATTTTAATGGATGAGTGAATTTTGTATCCAGTTGTACCAGGATGAATTCTCTGTGTACCTTAAGAAGAAGGGATACAAGATGAATTTATACTATTATATCATGATCCATATGAGATATATATTTAATCTAAAAATTATTTTCATATTTTCCCTCTAAAAATTAACCTATTTAAGAGAATAGTCTAATTTAATAGTACGGTTTACTCTTCCATCAACATAAGTGATTTTATAATTAATTTCATGAATGATTTTTGTTTATGTAAGAGGTATTATATTTTTACCAAAAGTATTTATAGATTTAAAATTCCTCCACATAAATTTATTTGGAGATAACATCTTCTTGGGAAAGCATGTTCTTCTTTCAAATGGATTTCTATTCTAAATTACACTTTCCTCTAACACCCTATGGAATTTTTTTCATATATTCTTTATCATCATCATATAATCATTTCATTGGAAATTTTTCTATGAGATGAGTAATTTTTCTATATTGATAAAAATAGTGTACAATCTATCCTTTGAATGTTCCCCGATCCCTGATTACTAACACATCTATTCCCATTGTTTTTTCAAAAAAAAAATTACTTTCTAAGAATTTCATTTTTTATATAAATATAAAATTGTTAGATCATACTATATTTTCTTTCTAAAATTATTTACATAAAAATAATTTTCTAACACTCAAATTTTGTTTTATATTTCAAAAAAAAATTGCATTCCAATTATGCTATTTTTCATACAAATATAAAATGGCATATATTAAAAAGATGAATAAATTTGATATTAGTTTTTGGTAATAATGATTTGATGTTGGATTACGGGACATCGAATGGGTAATGAATATGAGGAAGGTTTTGATGCCTATTTGGAATTACTTAAATGAAATATTCCATGAAACGTCATTTTTTCCTGTCCATACTTGGAAATTTTGAATAATAAGAAGTTGAAAAGTAGAGAGATCAAAGATCATATGATTTTTCATGGTTTTAATCTGAGTTAAAACCCTTGGATTTGGCATGGAAAAACTAGAAATAATTTTATATCTACTGATGATGATGATTTTCAAGATGGTAACTTCGATGGAATTGAAGAAATGATTCGTGATATTATAGTAGAATACATTTTGATAAGACCGACAATTGATTGTCTGTATGGTGATGCTGAAAAACCACTGTTTCTTGTTTATAAGGATTTTACAGTTTTTTTGGTGGTGTTATGATTGATTAACTAGAAGGTGAAACATGGATGGAGTGATATAAGTTTTACAGAGCTGTTAAATTTGTTGAAAGGCATTCTTACAAAAGACAACAATCTTCCAAATTCAAATTATAAGGCCAAGAAAATATTAGGAATGATGGTACTGGGATACAAGAAAATACATGCATGTTTGAATGAATATATGATATATAAGAAGGAATATAAATTTCAGTCAGAGTGTTCTAAATGTGGGACATCATGGAATAAGTTGAAAGAAAAATCAATGTTTGGTGTAGATATTACAGAGACCCCTGCCAAGTTATTTTTGTATCTTCCTATAATCCATCATTTCAAATGTTTATTTCCTATTTCAAATGATGAAAAAAGGTTAAGATTTCATTTTGAGGAGCAGATATGTGATGGAAAAATACTTCATCCACCTAATTTTCCACAATGGATGAAAATTAATGACCAGTATCCTACATTTGGAAATGAAATTCGAAATATCAGACCTAGGTTTTGCACAGATGGAATGAATCTATATCGAATCCCCAGTAGAACACATAGTTCATGGCCTATTTTATTGGTAATTTAAAACCTATATCTTGAAGGTTGTATGAAGAGCAAGTATTTCATGTTGAGTATAGTGATCTCTAGTCCAAATCAACTTGGAAATGATATTGATGTTTTCTTGTCACCATTGATTGATGATTTGATACTTTTATAGGAGGATGGTATTACAGTGTATTATTATTATAAAATGTAATATTCTTAACTAAACGTAGTGATTTTGTTCACTATAAATGTCTTCCCCATGTATGGAAATTTTTCTGGATATAGTGTTAAGGGTCATAAACCATGTCCAATTTGATAACAACAGACTTCATATTATTAATTGCATCTTGGGAGGAAAACAGTATACATGTTTCATCAAAAGTTTTTTCCTATAGATCACTCTTATATAAAACTAAAAAAGTAATTCATTGAATCACAATAATTTGATACTTCTCTAAAACCTTTATCTGCTAATGTGTATTTTGAGAGGGTGGAAAACCTTGATGTGACATTGGGAAGGACACATAAATCCAGTATTGATATACATATTTAGGAGAAAAGGTCATTATTTATTGAGATACTATATTGGATATATCATTAAGTGAAACATAATATTTATGTCATGAATATGGAGAATAATATCTACTACTGTTTGATTGGAACATTGTTAGATATTAATGGTAAGACTAAATATGGGGTGATTGAAAGATTAGAATTACTGTCAATGGGAATACGTTTGGAGTTATCTCCCACTCCTGATGTAAGAAGAACATTTCTTCCACCGAATTGTCATATATTATCCAATAGAGAGAAAATTAGTTTTTTTCATTGTCTTCATGATATCAAAGTGCCTCATGTTTATTCTTAAAATGTAATTATTTTGTCTTTTTGAAGGATTTTATGTTGATAGGTATGAAATCTCATGATTGTCACTTCATGATGAAACAACTTCTACCTGCTGTATTACATGAAATATTTCCCATCCGTGTCATGGCTATAATGATGCTATGTTATTTTTTCAATTCAATTTGTAATAAGGCTATTAATGTGAATTATTTGATCATTTTTGAAAATTATGAAATTTCTATACTTTATCAATTGGAAGTGTAATTTTCTTCATATTTTTTTATATAATGGCGCATTTAATGGTTCATATGGTTTTAGAAATGAAGGTTTTTGGACCTGTATATATTCGCTGGATGTATCCTATTGAACGTTATATGAAAATATTGAAGGGGTATGTTAAGAATCCATATCGACCAGAAGCCTCCATTTTTGAAAATTTTATTTTTGAGGAGGTTACAAAGTTTTGTATGAGCTACATGTGTAATGCCCTGACCCCAGAAGCACGGAGCCGGTGCATTATATTAATAAATTGACAAGATAACAGGGAATATAGTCCTGAATGACTGATCAGTTTAGCAGTCTTGGAAAATATATTACATACATGAGTGTTGCATTACACATTAGAAAAAAAACATAAATTTCCCTTTGATAACTTCATTAATCACCTAGATTAACCCTACATATCAATCATAATACACTTATTGGAATCTTAGGATAATAAAACATAATAAATGGGTGAGCTCAGATGCTCAATAAGAGTAGGTAATAAAGTGGAAGATAACATAAACATTAGGCATGATAAATAATTCAAAACACAAGCCTTTACAAATAATAAACATTAACACTTTATGAAAGTAACATGATATGAGTAAATAATGCCATAATAAAACATAGTCATGGGTATTAAAATATTCAAATAACTACACTGAATATAAATAGCTCATCTCATAATGATATAATTCATAATGAGGGACATTATAACCACATAGTCAAGGCCTCATTACAAGGCTACAAATAAGATTTTTTCAAGGCCTTGTGCCAAGACACTAGTTTGTCTCATGAGACCTACCGATGCATCAAAGTACTATATCAAGCTCCACCCATAATTTACTAAGTCTAATTGATTCCTCATATGAAAATTTTGAAACATAATCTAGACATTAATAATAAAACTCGCATACGAAAGGTCAATAATTTAACCACAAACCATGAATGGTATAAAAATAGAACATCTTCAATGAAACATAGCAAATTAAATACATTATGGAAGATTATATTATAATAAATTAACCTCAATGAATAATAACTAAGTATATTGAAATAGATGAAAATAATCATCAACACAATTTTAGAGAAATATCGCCCTTTTTCTTGAATACATTTAAAAGCCTCACTATTCATAAAGAAGCCGGTTAGAATCGATTTTTGAATATAAGTTTCCCAGAACACTTTGAAACTTTTAAAAGAAACTTTCATTTTAAAATATTAATGTCCATATAAATAAATCCTTAAAAACCTTTTTTTAAAACATAAATATTAATGAGAAAGATTTAGAAGAATAAATCTTTAAATCATTTAATATGATATTTTAGTTAGAGTTCTTAACCAAATGACAGATGCTTGAATACATATAATTGAGGTAATCAACACTATATATTGTCATGATAATAAATTGATTCATGATATACTATGTTAATTTACATTATATACACCATATAAAAGTGAATTGGCATATAACAACAAAGAAGCCTCAATAGAACATAAATTGAGATGAAATCCCTTATAATAACCATATCCTAAGTTTAAGGATAAATCAATGACATAATTATGTGTGGAAAATATAAATACACTCAATATTATTTGATATTCTGTGTAAATCAATAATAGTACATTCATGCATTTTCTTGTAAATACAACACTAATGACTTGGATGTTTAACTCAATGAATGGAAATTGAGTAAAGATTACTTTTATCCAGTTCATATCATTGACTTGAGAAATTATCAATTTAGTGACTATGTGTGTCAAAAGTATATACACACAATGGTTAGTGGAAATTACTACATAAGTAAATAAATAGTGATTTCACACATAATCTTAGAGTAAAATAATAAAATCAGTTTGCGTAAAACCGAATGAGTGGAAATTGAAATTTGAAATTCCCTTACCGATTTGGTAACTTACGAAACATACACTACATGAAAGAATAATCAATCAATCAATATGTAAATACAGATAAATTAAATTATATTTCACCAATAATACAATCATGGGATGTAAATAAACCACACAAAAGGAAATAGTGGCTAATATAGCATGAATCTCACGGGAGTAAAAGGTGAGATGAAAAACCCTTACAACGTTGTAATCAATAGAGTCATATGAACAAAAGATAATAACCCCAAAATGAATCACAAAATACCATGAATATAAAGAGAATAATGATAATATATATCAAATTATAGTACATAATACACCACATGAAATAAATAAGTGGCGAACAATGGAAATCTCACAAAATTAAGAGTGAGATTAGAAACCCATTACCTTGTGTCCGACTTGAACCGTTCATTCTTTAATCTCC
The DNA here is from genome assembly GCA_963277665.1 of Viscum album. NCBI lineage: Eukaryota > Viridiplantae > Streptophyta > Magnoliopsida > Santalales > Viscaceae > Viscum > Viscum album. The sequence continues at coordinate 1,806,810,873 of OY728157.1, forward strand.
TGAATAACAAACTAAAGTTAATTTATACTTTTTTCAGAACATTTTTCAAATTATTATTTCTTTTCTATCACTTAATAGCTTGTCATAAACATTACGTACTCATTTAAGTTAATAACAGTCCTTTTGTTGATATTTAGTACCTCAGTCAAAAGTAAACTTCTTATAATTACACGTTGTCCATGTGGTCAGAATTACTTTATCTCCAGAATGATATTCAAGATTTAGATATCATATATATCTTATATATCCAATATATATATATTTATTTGTAACAATACATAACATTTTGAGATAAGAACTGAAATGCATCGTTCATAGTGACGGTAAGCCGTACATACGCATGAATGCTACATTCATTTCTAGTTCATATTTTAATTGAATAAATACTTAATTATATATATGAAAATTATAATTCCATATAATATCATATATATTTTTATTTACTTTATTCTTTATATGTTCCACGTATGGCATTAATGAGTCATATTACTTTGAGGGGGTGGTAGTCCGCACTTCCGCAAATGCAATTATCTCATTTACCCATTATGGAAACCATTAAGGTATGATGTAAATGAAAAATACAGAAGTGTATAAACAATATAAATATAATATTTATCAAATATAAATATATTTCCATATTAATTTCCACCATAATAGGCAGGAAGAGATAATTGAACAATCATAATTTCGTGAGGTAGTAGTTCCCCGTCAACAGAAACAAAATGTTCTTTTCCAATTAGATAGTGGTGTGTATCTGTAGCTCAGATAATTCTAATAAAAACACCCTATTATATTAATTATTCTGGTATTTTTATAAAATAAAGTAATAAAAAGATATTAGAGGGTTGGAGAAGTAAAATAAAAGAAAAGAAATTTAGGGAAGACGTTGCCTTAAAATTGGGTAACTCATTTTGGTTTGAACAAAAAGGATTTCTTGAAGTGCCTTCTGCCTAAGGTAAGGCTTATAGGTGGAAGGTAAGGATATTGAGAGATAATTTGGGAAGAGTTTGGAGGAACCAAAAGGCTTGAGAGGTGTGTTTAATGAGTTAGCGTTGAGGTATTTTTATAAGGGGGAGGAGAGGCTCTTTAGGAAAGTGTGAAAATATTATTTTATTATATAATGATTTTAAGATTCTAAATGTCCAAAATTTATTAAAGTAGAAGCTAATATGACTCATGGTTGAAATAAAATAAAATAATAATATCTGGATAGGTTTTGTATATTATTGTAATCTTTATAATCTTATTTATTTAAATAACTTATTAATGAGGTAAACATTGCATCATTATTGTGTTATAAATAATTTAATTTATTTGATGTATAAAAATTATAAAAAATACCATAATGTAGGAAATATTTTTATATTTTTAATGAATATTTATAGTCAAATATATATATTATATAACCCCAGATTAAAATTGTTTTATCAAAACAATACATGTTTATGTTATTTTTATTTTTACATTAAATAAAAATTATTAATATCATTATCTTACCCAAGTGGATTTCCACGGACAAAAGTCTAACCCAAGGATTTTCTTGGTCATCCATTACTCATAAAATAATGTTAGGACAAGTGTTAAGGTAGTTTTATATTATTTTAATATTATTTTTTACTTTGAATAACCCTATTTTCCTTTAACCACGGTAAATAAAAGTCAAAAGTTACTATTCACCAAAAATTATTTTCATCTTATTGAACCTCATTTTACTTAATAATAACAACGATGTATGTCGGATTTTCAAAATTCAATTCATAGAAGCGGTAAAATTTCATTTAAATGAAAAATTCGTATTTTTAACTACTACTTTGTGGTTTCACTATTCATCAAAATTTTAATTTTTTCAAAAATATACCAAAAAATCAGCCTAATATATATTTGATATTCCAAATTCAAAACTGATGTATATTTTACCAAATTAAAAACATAGAAGTTGGATTAATTAATTTAAAATTAAGTCCCATTGTAAAAACAAAAAGCGTGTTTTTAAGAAATAATAACTATCAGAAGACTGACATTTGTTTACGCCAAATTTCAATGTGAAATTTCTTCCAATGACCAAAATTGGATTAAATGGTAAAAATATAATCTAATTACACTTTAAAACCATTTAAAAAGACAATCTAACGATATATATAAGTTGGATTAATAGGTAGTTTTGAAATAAAATATAGAATTTTAAACTATTCATTAAAAATTGAACATTATTATTAGAAAATACAAAAATTTAATCCAATGTAAATTTTAATATCAATATTCTAAAGAATAATTTTATTTTTTAAATTTTAATATGTAAAGTTGTCAAATATTTTACTTAAAAAGGATTCTCCATTTAACTTTGGTAAAATTTATTTTTTTTTAAAATACATTTTTTACCCAAAAAATAGAAATTGTTCTTATAATATGTCTAAGGAACACATAATAAATACTTTAATGTTATATGTAATACATTAAAATAAAAATATAGTTAATACTACTCATAACTATTTTTTTGAACGGCTAGTTTGGTAAGTCGTCGTGCGCTCAAACTCAGTGTTGTGTGTGGTGCAAACTATTTAATTACTTTAATGAGATAACATAATTTGAAATCTTTGGGTGTTACATTCTCCCATACTTCAGTAAATTTCATCCTCGCAATTTAATCTCGGGATATAAAACATGGGTTTTAACATGTCAAAATATCTTAGTTTAAATCCCACATCAAAAAATAGATTAATGAGGCCTCTATTTTAAAATAAAGAATGGTAACTATGCAGGTTACCAAAAATATAACATTCTAGTGTCACACCTGAAGAATGAGAATCAACTTATAAAGATTCACATAATCTACGAAATATTAACTATATATTTCCCTTTCTTTTAGACATTAACAAATACCAAAATGGTTAGTACCAGATCAGAGGCTCCCAAAATGGATAATACATTATAGAAATAAATACTACTCTTAATCTCCTAAATTAAACAAGAAATACCCAAATTTTAACATAGATCATTTAAAAAGATGAAAATGTACTTAAAATTATTCAAAATAATCGAAAATATGTTTGAAAACCAAAATTTATAAGGATTTGATCACAAAGTGTTCCTGGATAAATCTTATCATTGATCTCCAAATATCATCGACTACACTTAAATCCACATAATTAAAAGTAATTAAACTAATAACATATTCTCTATGATTGGTTAATCATTTCCATAGATAACCTAAATTGCTATAAGTCTACTATAAGAACATAAATTATTCCAAAATAAAAATCCACCATTACTCCTCATATGAAATTCCAGAGAATTGTATTTTCATTAGGCATATAGTGTTTTCAAATGAGCGAACAACTTCCAAAATAACATTTATCACTTAATCAACAAATCATTTTCCTACAGTAAAGTTATCCATTATATAAAACGTAAGATACCAAATCAACTTATAAAATCATTTACCTAAAAAGAATTTGTCACACTAACAAGAGACTTCACGTAGTCCAGTGGTAGGTGAAAAATCCCAATCGTACTTTGGTTGTGTGTTTGATTCCTACAGCTTTGTCCGATGCAACAGGTTGTCACATGGTCTGCATGTTGTCATTTTTCCAAAACAATATTTTATAACATTACCAAAATGAGATAAATTCTTCAAAATGACCATAACATAATTTTACAACAAATTTTATCTCTTACCTCTCATTTTCATCCAAAATTTAATAACATGTAATTTCATCAAATTCAAGGATCATATAAACTCAAATAGTTATTTATAACTATATCTAAAAAAGAAAAGATAAATCTTCCTCAAAGAGCATTTTCAAAAAACAAACTACAGGGTTACACATACAAAATAAAAGTTTTCGAAAGTAATCCCATCATCAATGAGAACTAATACTTTTAAATATTTTTCCATCCATTTATTTTCACATAGGTTCATCTTTGACCAAGAGGTTATCCTATATAATAAGACATTCACTGGAGAAATGGCTAGGTCCCCTACATTTGTAGAAAATGACTGTAAATGGATTCATCAGATCAATTTTATTTTCTTCCATTATACTCTTGGTTTTTCCTTGGAAATTCTGTACTTTATGTCCTTCTTTCCCACAGATAAAGCAATACTTGGTTTCTTTGAGACACTTTCCTGGGTGTCTCCTTCCACATTTCCATGATGATGGTAATTGAGCTTTCTTTTCTCCACTGTCTCCACTCCTGTAGCTCTTATCATTCATCATCGTTCTCTTCTTTGTTGAGTTTGGGAGTTGGTTAATATATATGTTATTGATCATATTTTTGGAAAACTAATTCAACATGAAGACAATATCTTTTCTGCCTATTAACATTTCATTTCATGGTTAATTTCCCCCACCATGCCCACCTTATACATCATGTTCAATGTTACTATAAATTCCTTAGAATCCAGCCATTGACTAAAACCAGAAAGAATTTTGTGAGTAACAATAGTCATAAAATCATTTAGATAATATCATGACACCTTATTTTCAACCTAAAACACCTTAGTATTAACCAAGTTTATATATTATAATCTTATATTAGAATCCTTCAAATTAGTTTGTAGAGAAAATCTGAATTATCCAAATAATATCCCCCGGGTATGTTGGAACCAAGAGTGTATCAAGGCCCTTTGTCGTGCACCAGTTCTCGTTCGAGTCTAGCTCAAAGCGGTGTTTCCAGGTTTTACCCCTAGGTACATCTATGCCAGAGACACCTCTACCTACTCATATCCATACATGGATGTATGTCTTGGAAAACCCACATAATATTTACAATACTAATTTTTTTGGATGTTCTTCTATATTAATCCTCAAATTCTATCTTAGGGAAGTGTTTTCTAATCAACATTTTTCTAAATCTAGTTTCCATGGTCTGTACTAAACTTTCTTTGATACCAACTATAACACCCCGACCCCAGAATCTTGGAGCAGGTGCATTATTTTAATACATTGGCATGATCACTGGGAATCAATTACCAAAAGACTGATCAGTTTAGCATCCTTGGAAAATAGATTACATACATGAATGTCACATTAAACATTGGAAAATAAAACACAACCTAAATTATCCTTTGAGAAATCCATTAATACCATAGCTTAACCCTGAATATCAATCATAATACAATTCTTGGAATCCTAGGATAATAAAACATAATAATGGTGTGAGCTCAGATGCTCCGTAAGAGTAAGAAATAAATAGTAAGATAACATAAACATTAGTCTTGGTGAATAATTGAAGACACAAGCCTTTACAAATAATAAATATGAACACTTTATGGAAGGAACTTGAGATGAGTAAATAATTTCATAATAAAACAATGTCAGGGGTATTCTACTAGTCTAATAACCACATGAAATATCAATTAATCATCTCATAAGGATGGAATGCATAATGTCAGATATCATAACCACATAGTCAAGGCCTCGTGCCAAGAATTAAAATAAGATTTTTTCAAGGCCTTCTGCCAAGACACTAGTTTGTCTCATGAGACCTACCAATGCATCAACGAACTATAGCGGGCTCCACCTGTCACTTACTATGTCCAATGAAATCCTCATATGAAAAGGTTGGAACATAATCTAGACATTCGTACTAAAACAAGCATACAAAATGTCAATAATTTAACCACAAACCATGAATGGTATAAAAATAGTACATCCACAGTCAATCATTACTAATTAAATACAATATGAAAGATTTTATTATAATAAATAAACCTCAATTGAGAATAATGAAGTAAATTTACATAGATGAAAATAATCATAAAAACTATTTAAGAGAAATATCCTCCTTTTTATTGAATACATTTAAAAGTCTCATTATTTACAAAGAAGCCGTTTAAAATAGATTTTTAAATCAAAGTGTCCCCTAAAAATTTTAAAATTTAAAAAAAAAATTAATTTTAAAACATTAATTTCCATATAAATAAATCCTTAAACCCTTTTTTTTTAAAAAAAGACATTAATGAGTATGATTTAGAAGAATAAATCTTTAAAACATTTAAAATGATATTTTAGTAAGAGTTCCTAACCAAATGATAGATGCTTAAATACAAATAATTGACGTAATAAAAACTTTATAATATCATGGGAATAAAGGTATTCATGATATACCATGTAAAAGTACATTATATACACCATATAAAAGTGAATTAGCGTATAACAACAAAGAAGTCTCACTGGAGTGTAAATTGAGATGAAATCCCTTATAAAGACCATATCCTTAGGTTATGGATAAATCAACGAAATAATTATGTGTGAAAAATATAAAAACACTCAATATTATTGGATTTTCAGTGTAAATCAATCATAGGACATTCATCCATATTCTTGTAAATACAACACCAATGACTTGGATGATTAACTCAATGAATGGAAATTGAGTTAAGATTACTCTTACCATGTTCATATCAAGGAATTGGGAAATTATCAATGAAGTGATTATGTGTATAAAAATTATATCCACACAAAGGGTAGTGGAAATTACTACATAAGTAAATAAATAGTGATTTCACAGATAATATTGGAGTAAAATAATCTATGAAGTTTGCCTAAAACCGAATGACTGGAAATCGAAATTTGAAATTCCCTTACCGGTTTGGTAACTTACAAAACATACACAACATGAAATAATAATAATAAAATAAAGATGTAAATACCAATAAATTAAAGTATATTACCCCTATTATATAATCATGGGAAGTACATAAACCACACAAAAGTAAATAGTGGCTAATTTAGCATGAATCTCACGGGAAGAAAAAGTGAGATGAAAAACCCTTACCACATTGTAATCAATCGATTCGTATGAACAAAAGTTAATTACCACCAAATGAATTAAATAATAACATGAATATAAATATAATCATGATAATATATATCAAATGTCAGTACACAATACACCACATGCAATAAATAAGTGGAGAACAATGGAAATCTCACAAAATTAAGAGTGAGATAAGAAACCCCTTACATTGTGACCGACTTTACCTATTTGTTCTTTAATCTGCAGAATACAAAAATAAAGTTAATTTATAATTGCTTCTGAACATTTTTAAAATTTATTATTTCTTTTCTATAACTTATTAGCACATTATAAACATTACGTACTCATTTATGTTAAAAATGACTGTTCTGTTGATATTTGGTACTTGGGTCAAAAGTAAACTTCTTATAATTACATGTTGTCCATGTGGTAAAAATTAATTCATCACCAGAATGATAGTAATTATTTATATATCATATATATATTATATATCTAATATATATATGTATTTATAATGGTACATAACATTTGGAGATAAGAACTGAAATGCACTATTCATGGAGACGGTAAGCCGTAAGTATGCATGAACGCTAATTTCATTTCTAGTTTGTATTTCAATTGAATGAATACATAACTACAAATAGGTATATTATAATTACAGTATAATATCATATATATTTTTAGTAACTCTATCCTTTATACGTTCCATGTATGGCAGAAACGAGTCATATCACATTGAGGGGGTGGTTGTCTGCACTTCCTCAATAGAAATTATCACATTTACCCATCATGGAAACCATAATGGTATGATATAAATGAAAAATATAGAAGAATAGAAACAATATAAATATAATATATACCACATATAAATATAGTTCTATATTAATTTCCACCATAAGAGGCGGTACGAGTGAATTGAACAATCATCGTTTTGTGAGGCAGTAGTTCGCCGTCCACAGAAATAGTATGTTCTTTTCCCATTAGATGGAGGTGTGTGTAAGTGTACCTTAAATACTTCTCATAAAAACAAACTAGTATATTTAGTATACTGGTTTTTTTATAAAATAAAGTAATAAAAAGTGTTTAGGGGTTGGAGAAGTAAAATAAAAGAAGAGCACTTTAGGGAAGACGTTACCTTAAAATTGGGTAGATCCTTTTGGTTTGAAAAAAAAAACATGAAGTACCTTCTTCCTAAGGTAAGACTTATAAGTGGGAGGGAAGGATATTTAGAGCTCATTTGGGCAGAGTTTGGATGAGGCAAGGGGCTTGAGAGGTGTGAGTAATGGGTTAGAGGTGATGGCTTTTTATAAGGGGGAGGAGGGGCTCTTCAAAAAGGTGTGAAAATATTATTTTAGTATATAATGATTTTCAGTTTCAAAATGTCCAAAATTTATTAAAGTAGAAGATAAGATGACTCATGGTCAAAATAAAATCATAAAATAATATTTTTACAGGTTTTGGATATTATTTTAATCATTATAATCTTATTTATTTAAATCATTTATTAATGAGGTAAACACTGCATCATTATTGTGTCATAAATAAATTAATTCATTTAATGTATAAAAATTATAAAAAAATCCATAATTTAAAAAATATTTATATATTTCTAATGAATATTTATATTCAAATATATTAATTATATAACCCCACATTAAAATTGTTTTAACAAAAAAATACATGTTTATGATATTTTTATTTTTGACGTTAAATATAAATTATTAATATCATTATCCTACCCATGTGGCCTTAAAAGGCCAAAAGTCTCACCAAAGGATTTTATTGGTCGTCCATTACTCATTTAATAAGGTTAGGATAAGTGTTAAGGTAATTTTATATTTTTTTAATATTATTTTTACCTTAAATTGCCTTATTTACCTTTAACCACGGTAAATAAAAGTCAAAAGTTACTAATCACCAAAAATTATTTTCATCTTTTGAACCATATTTTATTTACTAAAAACAACCATGTATGTATTATTTTTAAAATTCAATTCACAAAAGCGATAAAATTTCATTTAAATGAAAATGTCATATTTTTTTACTACTACTTAGTGGTTTCACTATTCATCAAAATTGAAGTTTTTTCAGAAAAATACCAAAATTTCAGACTAATCTATATTTTATATTATGAATTCAAAAACAATGTCTATTTTACCAAATTCAAAACAATGAAATTGGATTAATTAATTTTAAATTAAATCATGTTGTCAAAACGAAAAGCGCGTTTTTAATAAATAATAACTATCAAAAGATTGACACTTGTTTATGCCCATTTTCAAAGTGAAATTTCATCCTATTACCATAATTGGATTAAATGATAAAAATATAATCAAATTAAACTTTAAAACCATTTAAAAATATAAGATAACGATATAAATAAGATAGATGAAAAGGCAACATTTTGTTAAAATACATTATTTTTCACTATTCATTTAAAAAATGAACATTATTTAGAAAATACCAAAATTTCATCCAATGTAAATTTTGATATCTTTATTGTAAAATGAACTTTATTTTTTAAAATTTAATATGTAAAAGTCTCAAATATTTGATATAAAAAGGGTTCGCCATTAATAGGTGGTAAAATTGAATTTTTTTTGGAAAATATATTTTTTATCTGAAAAAATTAAATTGTTCCTATAATATGTCAGAGAAATACATAATACATACGTTAAAATTTTATGGAGTATAAAAAAATTCAAAATCCCATTAGTACTATTCATAACTGTTTTTTGAACGGCTGGTTTTGTAAGTCGTCGTGCGCTTGAACTCGGTGTTTTGTGTGGTGCAAGCTATTGAATTACTTTAAAGAGATAAAAAACTATGAATTCTTGGGGTGTTACAACATGGATATAGTGGATCACATAGGTTTTCCTCCATCTAACCATGAGAAATTAAATAATGAGGGAAAGAGGATTGATAGCTTGAAAGTCAAATCGTTGTCAACTGAACAGATGAAGAAGGTACATTTGTACATCATCAAAAACTTAGATGATGCTCAACTATATATCACATTTAATATTAATGAGTTGAAACAATGTCATCCAAAGAAGAATGAAATATGGATTTTGAATGATCAAAACAAAACATTTTTTCCATGGTTTAAAAAGTCCTTGCATGGTAGATCAGATGTATTAGATACATTAAGATGGTAAGTGGGTCTCCCATATTTAAATGTGATAACATGGTCCCGATATGACATTAATGGATATAAAATTCATTGGAACGATTAGGATAACAGAAGTGTAGTTCATAATAGTGGTGTATTGGTGTTTCCTGAAGCCATACATTTTTCGAGTTCTAAAGATTGAAACCTAATTTATGAATCAAGTGAATATTGTGGAGTGATTGAAGAAATATGGGAGGTTGATTACATTAAAATTATATTTCATGTCTTTAACGGCAAATGGTTTATCACTAACAACACTGTCAGACATGATGAATTTGGAAGGAAAGTGTTTTATATAAATAGATTGGAAGTCACATCAGATTCTTTTATAATGAAAACACATGCAAAAGAGATATTCTATGTTGTTGACCAACCAGATATGTAGTGGTCTATAGTTTTACAAGAAAAAATAATATGTAGGTGAGGATCACCTTGATGAAGATGTTGATTTATATGATATCCCTACCTCCATAGAATGATTAGCAAAAAATAATGATAATCTTGTTGAATACATGGTTTGTGCCATAATGAACAATGATAACGAAGGAATATAGAAAAACAATCCAATTGTACATTCCTAAAATTACAGGGAACATACATTTATTTCTTTTTTACATTTATTAATTTAAAAAAAATAGATATTGTATTTGTTTCTTTATTAAAATGAGTGTTGAAACAATTATATAGAAATGTTTGTTTATTTTAGTTTTGTTTTGGTTGTTTTATCATGTTTACCATTACATAACTTATATATCTATTGTTGAATGAAAATTAATTTACCATGTTTACCATGTTTACCAAATTTTACCTTTACATAACTTATCTATTTATTGATTCTGTCGAATGAAAATTACACTACCATGTTTACCATATTTCCCATTGTTTAACATACATACTATATTTATCATGTTTACTATTACGTAACATATTTTAGCTTATAATTTTTTTGTTCACATTAGTATTGTAATATTTGAATTTGTAAATTTGTGAACTAATTTTTGATTATTTTATTTTAAGGATAATGACAGATAAATCAGTTGATCAATCACATGATTCTAAAGATGATCATCCCGCTCTTACCTCTACTGAGAAACATTCACATGATCTTCTTGATGATCCACAATCTTCCTCATGTGCTCCAATAACAAAAAAGAAGTGTTCAAGAGTTGGTAAATGTGTCAGCACTTGTTTAACAAAATTATCACTTTCCTATAGCCGAGACCAGTTGATACTCATTGAGTTTGATGAGAATGATATTCCTAGAGGTCCAAATGCAAAAGATTTTATTAGTTTTTTATCAACTCAGGGTAAAGGAAATTTAAGAATTTTGTATAATGATTAGAGAAGTGTTGAAAAGCAATAGTATCTTAGTTGTGGGTGGAAATTTTGGGAAGATATTTTTTTATTGTTTGACTAATCATTAAATTTTTATAGTATAATATGTTTTACCTCTTATTTATCACATGACATTTGATATTACTAAAACTATAGGATTTAGGAGTAAATTTTTATCGATGGATACTAGGAGATGGACGCATTTAAAATCAACCCACACAATTTATTTCTTTTTTGGTCATAGGAAACATGAAAATCTATGTCATATAAATCCTTTTATATATTAAGGAACATGTAAATAATTTTTTGAAAGTATAAGAAAAGAATAATTTTTGGTAAAGGAAATGTAATATTTTATAATATTTATTATATAAATGATGTTATTAATGTTTTGTTAATGATTTTTTATTCTTAATTTATAGAAAACAAATACATATCATCAAGAGATCCAATCTAAAAATGTATACCCTCATAATTTATCTCAGGGAGGATATAGTTTATTGGATGAACAAATGATGGCAAAAAAATTAAAATAGAAATAATGACTAGTCATAAATATCTGGAGAGGTGTACCCTTCACCCCCTCCCTCTATACATGAAAATTGAAAGATACCTTAGATGCGAAAAAAGGGGTAGTATCTTTTGTAAGAATCGAGAATCATAGTTGAGAGGATTGTAAGATATTTATTTTATTTATTTAATTTAATTCTATTATTTATATAATTTGAATCATTATATAAATGTTCAATAAATTAATAAAAGATTCTCTTGAGGAGTAGAGAAAACATGGCCCACTTACAGCTTCTCAGAGGTAAGTTGTTTTATCTGCAGCATTGGGAAGGCCTGAACACCCTGGTCATGTACGAGGATACCTGATAGGTGTATCGGTAAGAAAATTTCTTCCACATTATTAACCTTTTTCCATTGAGGGTATTTATAAAAAAAGAATATTTGGAGGCTGAATTTCACAATATTAATGCGATTATGGATGAAAAAATTAGAGCATCGGTATCTTTTATGTTTGTAGACATGAAAAGACAATTTCAGACTGCATCTCCCACTCCTCCACCTCCCCCTACAGAACCCATTATTTAACCTCCACCTCTGCCATCAGATCCTAATCCCCCACCTCCAGACCCCATTATTTATCCTCCACCTCATCCTGCGGACCTCATTTTTATCCTACTACTCCATCACAACTTCCTACTTATTTTGAGTTGTATGTTGATGATCCTCACCATCATATAGTTTCATATGGGATGGTATATTGTATAGGAGATATATTTCATCATCAACAGTTATAGGTAGATAATCATGGGGTCACTTTACAGGATATTATAAACAGTTCAGCTCGAGTACTATTCCCTTCAGATGAGGTGATGACAGTTGGACATAGTATCAGTCACTTTTTAGTTTGGCCATCCAGACATCTATAACTCATTACCATAAACATATTTATGTTATATATTTTATTTTATTTTTTCTTAATTTTGTGTTAACATTTAAAAACTAATATATTTTTCTATTTATTTTTAGGAATAATTTAAATGTAACGAAATACGGTATAGAAAGAAACAAAGAAAAATGGATATGAAATCAGATACAGATTCTAGCAGTCTTCATAGATAATCATGATATTAAAATTTGTTGGTGGATCATTATTAGTTTCCAATGGAAGATCGTGTTTGTGTACATTAAATAAATATGGGTATTTTGAAAAATGCTATCATGGATCTTGTTGATGGAGATAAGTTGGGAATCAACGTGGTGAAGATTTTCTCTACGTAAGTCATAACACCATTCCCTATGTTAAATTTATTAGAAATGTATACTTATGTCTCTTTTGTATTAGGTATATTTATAACATGTGTGAGAAGAATTATCAGATATATGTATATGGATTTAGGGACCTGCATATGATTTCCCCTGAAGCAAATGTATTAGATGAGAAATGAAGAACACTTTATATTTCTAAAATATATGAACAGTATATAATCACGCAGTGTTGGATGATTCCTTTTTCTGAGGAGTATGAAACATATATCTGACAAAGTTTTACTTATATTTTATCATAAATAACCACTAAACATAGATTTTCTTTTATATTAGTGATCATTGGATGTTAGGTGTTTTCAATCCAAGGGAGAAAACATATTATTGGATATGCTCTGTCCATGGTGATGTGTTGGGAAGTTCTAAGAATATTTTTGAAAAGTAAGTTTCAATTTCTTAATAGTTGTTTATATTATAATGAATTTTATATTTATCTCATTCATCTTATTTTCTAATAGAGTATGGACCTACATTAGAAAATCCACAAAGAAGAAAGAGTTCCAATATCAAATATGTAAAAGTAAAGGTAAATATCCATTTATATTTTATATTTTTGGTTGTATTACATGAATATAATATTTTTAATTGACACTCATTTGAAAATAAATTTAATAAACAAAAAGCCATCTTCAAATGCATATATTATATGTTAAGATTTATGTATGAAATAATTAAAAATGGAACACTCGTAATGTTTGACTAGGTTAGGTTTCCTTATAAACATTGCCATAATATTTCATTTTATTTATTCATTATACATGTTAACTACTTTCCTCTTAATTTGTATCTATTTCCTGACCCTCGACCCTATAGTGATCATGAATTAAAACACTTACAAGTGGAATAGTCAATTTATTCTATAGGTTTGATTGGATTTTAGTTTGTTGGTAGTGTAAAATGTAATTCTTAATATTTTAAATGTAATTATGTATTTGGTAGTTGTTTTGGATGGATTTAGGTTTTTTGTTATCATTGTATGTTTTGAATGTTATAAATCTGTATGTTTAATTTTTCTAAATTTATTATTATTTTGGTCAAGTTATGATGTTATTATGGTGTGGGTCTTGTTTTGATTTTGGTCTGGTTTTTGGCTAGTTTCTTATTATTTTGGGTCTACATTGGCAGAGAATAGTAATTATTTCATCGTTTTATTAAAAAAATTGGTTTTTACGTCAGTTATTTTATAACCAAAATAATAAATTATTGGGGAATGGGTTTTCACGTCATTTATTTAATAACTGACGTAATAAATTCTTTGGGAATGGTTTTTATGTTGGTTATTTAATAACTGACGTTGTATATCGATTTTCACATCGGTTATTATATTAACGTCATGAAATATGATTTGCAGACTGTTTTTCCCATCGGTTATAATAATAACCAATGTGAAAAATGCTTTGGAGGCGCAATTTATTAAGTTAGTTATTACATAACTGACATAATAAAGTATATACCATGTTAGTTTTTAAATAACCGACATAATAAATCACGACTCAAAGCATTTTTCACTTCAGTTATTTAAGAACAGACGTTGAAAAAACTTCTGATTTATGTTTCTTATGACATTTTTAAAATAAACGACATAAAAACAATATTTATAATGTCGCCTTTTATAACGTTAGCTAAAAACTCACATAAAAAATAAAAATAAACTGATGTAAGCATTGTTTTATGCACTAGTGGAATCATGGAATGTATAAATATAAACAATCTCTGATGTTGGAAATGTAATTGTATATTTCATCTTGAAGGAACCCATGAATTGTTTTGGATTCATAATTCTTAAAAAAACATAATATTTATAAATTTATTTTTATATCCATAAAAAATATATGGGAACCACAATTATTTAAGGCCTATACATATGGTATGAAAAAACTGCACCGTATCACTAAAAACTATCACATCAATTTTCAAAACCTAATAGGGAAACTATAACATTTAAACGAATAAATGTTAGTAATGGGAGTAGTAACATATAATTTATATAACAAGACCACTATTTGAAATACCATACACTATAAAAATTATATAGAGTGTGACCTACACCACACTAAAGTACACATGTCAACCAATGTTAGAGTACCCTTTCCTCGTCAAGATATTCTTGTAGAATGAAAAACTACCTAACCATATGGAAAGGGGAACCATGTATTCATTGGGGGGAGGCCTAGAACTTATCAATCATATGATCTATTGACACCTTTCTTGTGATAATATAGTGATGGATTTATTCCCAATCCAATGGATGTGCACCCCTTTTGTGTGGGGGTTTTCTAAATTCAAGGAGTAATATTGGGAATAAATTCCCTATAATTAGGACACCACAAAAGGTGTACCCTACCATGTTTCCCCTCATGTTATCTCTTATAAATGAATTTATCACCTCCATGGAGTTTATATCATCAAACATCCCATGATGATTGAAATATAGTTTTAATTCCCATAAAGTTTTCTCTAATATAGTTTATAACGAAACTCACATAGAATAGACTATTGAAAAATATTATTCTGTCACCTTAGTTAGTGAATATGAAAATACATTTTTTTGAAATATAAAAATATTTACTTCCACTATACACTATACATGATTCGCTTTTTAATTCCTCACATGTAAATCCATCATTATGTCATGTAAATTCAACCAAACATGGAATGTATACGATGGTTCATAAATTTTGGTAATTATTGGATTATCAAGAATTTACCCATGGTATATGTCATGTTGGTTCATCAATTCATAGAATATGTTATTTCTAATCTTTGATTGTTTTTGAGTCATAGGGTTATATGATTTTTACTCCTATGTGAAGGAAATTTAATCAAACAAAAAAACATATTGTGTCTCATTCTTATACAATCATGTTCCACTTTAGTGTATGTTAGAATTTATTGAGATGATACCCCAATATTGTTTTTGAGGCTATATGAAATATGTTTCCATAAATAATATGGTACTTATTCTATGGTAGAAAGATGGGAATATAAATTCATGAAAGATGAGTAATATGGCTTAGAAAACATTGTCTGTGTGACATAGGTACACACCATCTAATACATAGAAATTCCTAACCACCATCCATGACCCTTGACAACATATTATTTTTATCATATATTTTATTACATTTATAACTCACTAAAACTCTTATCACCATTACGGAAATGATAAAAAAATTTGGTTTATTTATTTTATAAAAAAAATTAAGACTTCTTCTATAGAAATGTGACTTCCGGTAATCATTTAAAAATTTACACTATAATCGCATCCTATCTCACTTGTCTTACCTCCAAAAATCACCATATTCTACCATAGATCTATTATAGTTCTCAACTAAATATAGTGAATTGTTTTTAATTCCAAGAACATTAATTCCATCATACCTGAGTCTGATTAATACACATTCTAATACCATCTTATGGATGACCATTCAATGTATACCCTCTACTAGATACTATCTGATCTATTATTTCTATAAACAATGGAATCTTTCTATATATTCATGAATAGATGGTGTTGAAAATTGACAAAATTTGGATGAATGTTAATACATAACACAAGAATATCACAAAATGTGATAAACATATAATGAATATCATATAATACAATTGATATATTTCCAAATGTGATTAAAGGTGTCTTTTTCATTTACTATGTATTGGTTGGAGTGGAACACTTAGTAGGGGTGAATTGAGTTTCCAAAACTTATATTCTGTAAAAAATATTTAAAACATAAATTCACTAATTTGATAAAAAATTCCTAGATAACTAAAATAGTAGAATTATATATTTTTTATTTCAATAATTTTTGTAACAGTTCGATCAAAACTTAGTTAAATTATTTTTTAAAACACTTTCACATTTGTGACTAATCTATTACCCAATAAAAAATAATATAAAAAAAAATTTAAATCCAACAATAAATGTAGGGTTTTTTTATTTTATTTAAAACATACACTGGTTTATTATTGTTAATATTGAAAAGAACTATAAAACACAATTGGAAAATTAAACAAGGGTTTTAGTCCTAAGATAAGACTTAATCCCCTCACTTAGAAATTCACTAGCATTCAAGAATAATATAATAAAAATAAAATAATCCACATAATAGATTATGTTATTAAAAATAATTAAACTTCGACAATCATGGATAAAATCCTCTTTCATAGTTCTATAAAGGAAGAAAAATGTTTTAGGTCAAACCCATTATCTTACACATTTATACATGGGTTATAATAAAAAATATTTTAATGAGAGAGTAAGAGAATCTCTATATCAGTAAAAGTGAGTTTGTTAAAATATTAAAAGAGTGTAATAAGACATATCATGAAATAATAGATAAAATATAAAGACTAAATGTTTAGAGTTTAAGATTTGGTTCATCTCAATCTGATCAGATTCGGCCATTCAAAAGTCATTTAATTTATATTTGAATGTATTAAACCAAATTTACATAGGATGAATTGAAAAGGAGAGAGTCATATAGTTGTCTAAATGAGACATAAATATAGGAATGGTGCATGCATATGCTCATATGTTGTTTAGTATTTTCAACACAAATTATTTTCCACAATCTCCTATTTATCAAAAAAATCCATGAAAAGAAGTCATTAAGGAAAATTCAATGCAGCCTCAAATAAGTTTTTTACTTTTATTGGTCCAAAGCATAAACACATGCGATTTAAAAATCCCCACTAGTAATTTAGGAATGTTAGGTTTATTTAACATAAAATATGGTTTATTGTGTTCATGATTGGTTGGTATAGTCAGTTATCCTGAAATATTTTCATGATCACTTCATTTCTTCATGTAGTAGGCTCATTACTCCATGAAGTAGACTCTTTACTTCATGTGGTCACATTAATATTTCACACAATATCTTTATTACATTTAATATTCACATAATTAATAAACATGGTAGGTACATCCCTTCATGCGGTAGGAATTTATTGTTTCTATTAATGAAAATAAAGATACACATGGTAAGTGCATTAATTAATGAAATATATCTTACCTATCTCATGATATGTTTATTTTTCCCACGGTAAATTGATCTGCAACACAAAGAAAGAGTATGGAATTAAAAAAATTTCAAATCCCACTTAGAGTATGTTATTATTAACTATAGTTTGACGGAGTACAACATGCTATGATTTCCCCACAACCCTTTGACCTTCCCAGTTAGATAAAATTATTGACACGGAAATTACATGACATATGGATTGGTTTTCACGGTATGTTCCATACTCATCCATTTTTACATGATTTTATTGAAAACCATTAATTAACTAAAACACATGAAATTCATCAAGATAATTTTAAAAAATAATTTGGATCATTAAAATAAGGAGACATTGGCCTATAACAACAATATCCCCATTTTTAAGGATTAAAAATCATGTCACTAAAAAAATGAATTAAATATATCAAAAGTATACTTGTAATAATGTTTAACAATTATTGTCCAAGTGCACCACAACTTACGAAACTAGACGTTCAAAAGAAGTTATGAATAGTATTAACTAAATTTTTTATTTTATAAAATCATTATAATTTTAGAATCCATATTATGAGTTTCTTAGACATAATATAAGAACAAATTCATTTTTTCAGATAAAAGAAGTATTTTTCAAAAAATGCATTTTTACCATATTTTAATGGAGAACCAGTTTTAAATCCAATATGTTGAACTTTTATATTTTAAATTTGAAAAAACAATCATCTTATTTACAATCTAGACATAAAAATTTAGTTTCGATAAATTTTTGGTGTTTTTCTGATAACATTCATATTTTGGTGAATAGTGAAAAATACTAAATTTTAACTGAAAACAAATTTTTTAATCAGAATAATTTATAGTTTTCATTTACACAATTTAATGGTTTGGAAGTATAATTAGATTATATTTTTATCATTTAATACAATTTTGGTCATTATAAGTAATTTCACATTTAAATTTGACATAAATACATGTCAATCTTTTGATAGTTTTTACTTTTATAAAAACCCACTTTTTGGTTTTGACAGCAAGAATTAATTTTAAATTAATAAATGGAAATTATATGTTTTTAATTTTGTAAAATAGACTTCATTTTTGAATTTTTAATATCAAAATTATCTTAGGGTGAATTTTTGGTATTTTTCTGAAAACTTTCAATTTTTTATGAATAGTAAAAAACATTGTGTTATTGGTTAAAACCGACTTTCCATTTAAATAATTTGTTATTTTATGTTAATTTATTTTTAGGTAAAATTGATAATTAATACCTATATATTATCAATGTAATTAGTTGGAGTCATTTTATAATCAGTTTAGATATATAAAATTTTATCGAACTTTTTACCGTCTTTTACCCACCTCCTAAGAGTATTTCTAAATCTGTATAAAACATAATTTTACTGCTTCTATGAGTTTAATTTCAAAAATCCATGAGACGCGGTTAATATCAGTAAGTAAAATGTGGTTCAATTACAAGAAAATAATTTTTGGGTGAATAGCAACTTTTGATTTTTATTTACCACGGTAAAAAGTAAATACGGTAATTAATGGTAACAATAATATCATAATTACCATAACACATGTCCTAATTCTATTTTATAAGTTTATTTAGACCAAAAAAACCTTTGGAAAAAAAATATGATCCCTTTTGGACCACTTGGATTAGATTAAGACCTTTATTATTATTTAATTTAAAGAAGAGTTAAAAGTGTTAAATTCAAGGTTTTATAAATAAACATTTTTTAATATAGGGTTGTACATAATATAAATACAACTATAAAATTAATTAGAAAGCTAAAAAGATTTCTAACATGATGGTAGATTATTTATAAATTTTGTACATTAAAAATTTAAATTTATTTATGACATAATGATGATGAATTAATTACCTTATTAATGAAATTTTGAAATAATTGGTATTATAAGTATCCAAATAAATATAATTTGAGACTTTTAATAAATTATACTAACTTTCAGGGTTAATATGACATGTTAGGGTTAATTAAATAAATTTTCATCTAAGTAATAATGCTGTTATGAAATAAAAAAAAACCTAATAGTGTCAAAATTGACATAAAATAGTTTTAAAACAATATTATATTATTAATTGATATAATATTACTAAAAATATAAGGGTCGGACAAATGACTTAAATAAGGTTATATATATTAATAATGAACCACTTGGGTTCTCTTGGATGTTATAGTATGTTTATTAACCATATAATATAAAAATACAAAGAGACATGTTAAATGTCAAAATAATTAACTACGAGTTAAATAAAAAAGATATGGTTAATATAGTGACCCAAACCTTTATAAAACCTATTGGTTGAGTTGTTTTCAACCCATACAAACCTTATCCTCTAAATAAATAATTTTGGAGCCATTAGAAACCAAAAAATATTTTATTATAAAAATATATTTCAATGTTTTCCTAAGGTGACCCTCACCCCTACCCAAATATCCTATCAACTATCCTCCCTTCATCCTAGAGTCTTTACATTAGTCATAAATCTATCCTAAGGATCCCTTTTGATCTAATCAAAAGGAAGAACCCGAAGAAGAGGTAAATATTTCATCACCTCTTTCATGTTCTTTTCTTCTTCCACTTTTTCATTCCTTGTTGTTTCCATTATAAAATAATAACTCTAGTATATATTATATATAATATGACATTATATAAATATGGTACAACCATATTCATTATTCTATCCATCATTTGAATGATATGTCGCCATACGTGCGTACGTACGGCTTACCGTCTCCATGTCATGGTGTAGTTGTTATTTAGTACATTATTATTTGGATGGGTATAATAATTATGTATAATTGATGTAAATAATAAATATAACATGGTAATTATTCTTTATATATGATATAACATCCTATTATTTATTATTTTAATATCAAAAGAATAATATTTTCGCTCGTGCGTACGTACAAATTACCGTCTCCACGAACGCGTTGAGATTCATTCCCCATCGTATCCATTCAAGACTAATTTTCATTTTATGATTAAAAATAATTTTTAAAGACTTAATATAATTATGAATATGAATAAGATACATACTATCCATAACAAACATTACTTAGGTAACAAATCATATAAAGGAAAATAGATTAGTTAACACCTGAAATGATGATTCTATTGAAATATAATTAACAAAGCAATATTAGAAGATCATATATTATATCATATTAATGTATATGGTTATTGTATAATATCATAACAACTATTTAACCATTATAAAGGAGGTTAACATACCCTCTACCAAAGAAAAGTACATGTTAAGGGTTAATTCTACAATCTCTTCATTATCTGAGGTTAACCATTATAAAATTGTTTGAACTTATATGTTCTGAAATTAACCTTTCTGTCATTTTCCAAACAAGGTACTTTATGACCTTTTCGACAAAATTATGGTAAGAATGTTTTTTAACATATACGGAGGGTGATGCTATTTTCCACTGTTATAAAATCGTCGAAGCTTCCCTCAAAAGATAATAAGAATATTTTCAAAATAAATTTTTTATATTATAATTATGTGACTTAAATTGTTTCAATTAAAGAAAGAGATA
The DNA here is from genome assembly GCA_963277665.1 of Viscum album. Classification (NCBI taxonomy): domain Eukaryota; kingdom Viridiplantae; phylum Streptophyta; class Magnoliopsida; order Santalales; family Viscaceae; genus Viscum; species Viscum album. Next base: position 1,806,832,553 of record OY728157.1, read on the forward strand.
TTTCTCTCAAATATAATTGATTTCATCTATGTCAACATCCTTTTATTGATTTTATACTTGGTTGAAGTCGATTCATTATGATACAGATCTTCCATATTTTATTGAAGGTTTTTTGATATGTTTGACTATGGATGTGTTATTTTTATACCATTCATTGGTAGGTCTCATGAGAAAATTAGAAATTGAATTGGAAGATGCCATTCCCAATTTGATATATGGTTTTGGTCGAGGCCTAAATAATTTTTAGACATCTTGGCTGAGGCGTTGACAAAATGTTTCAGAATGTCCAGCATTATACATTCCATCATTATGAAAATAATATTAATGGTTCATGTGGTCATTCGACTAGTAAAATACCCATGATTATATTTTATTATGAAATTATTTACTCAGCTCATATTTTTTCCATAAAAGTGTTCATGTTTATTATTTTTAAAGGCATGGGTTTTCAATTATTCACCATGCTTAATATTTATGTTTTCTTCGGTTGTATCCCCATTGGTAGGTGCATCTGATATAAGTTATTCAGTAGTAAAAAAAATAATATTAGATCCATATAATCTATTTATATATTCTTTAGTTTCTTCATACCCATACAATATTGGCTGATAACCACCAAAAAATACCTCTATTTAGATTAGGTCCTTACATTGGATATCCTTTTATAGTGATAGTAGAGGTAAATGGGAGTTGGGTTTTCTATAATACATGATTGGAGAGACCAAAATTTCATCCTCACAAGCCTCCACAGTTTCCTCATTAAGATCTGCTATCTCATCATCATCATCATTATCATCATCATCCTCCTCCTCTTCTTCTTGAGATCTTTTAACTTCCATCCACTACACTTATTTTTCAAAAGTATCTAATTAATCAAAAGAATACTAAAATACATTATCAAGTTCAATTCCTAGATCCATAAAATCACTTATTCTAAGAAGATACCTCTCTGGATCAAAATTAACATATAACATCTATGTAAAATCTTAGCACTGCATTTTCCATGGGTTAAAGTTTACATTAATTTACTTATATATTTTCTAATAGTGGAAAATTCCATCTGATGGAGTTAATCTTTCCTTACCTTGCAGAGAAATTCTTTTATACTCAAAATGATTGAATTAATAGTTGGGTATATTGAAGAACTAAAATTGAATGTTGAATTACAAAAAACATATATATGTCCCATGAAATATCTGCATATAAGAATATGAAAACCATTTTTTGTTACAATCCAGAATAATAGATCATGATACCTCATGATGTTGATGTATCCTTTGCATGTATAGATCTACTGTTGTTTGAATTTCAGAAATTGATTATATTAACCAATAAACTCACGAATGGTTTGGGGGGGGGGGTTATTCCATTAAGATCTTCTAAATCAATTTTAAATTCAAAGCAACAACAATTGATTCGGTATGAGATATTGTAATCGTTAAATTCTCCACTATATAGAAAACCTAGTAACTATTCCAATGATTAGTAGAAAACTATAGATCTTTACCATGAACCATCATTTTAGTGATATAATATCCTTCTCTAGGAATAAATTCAACGTGTAAATGAAATTCCTTAACAAGTTTAATGTTGAATAGATTACCATTCAATTTTATCCAATCAAAACATCCCTGATTCAGAATTACATTTAAAACTAGAAACTTAGTTGATTTCATCCACTATGCATTGAATTATTTTTTTTGCAGAAATATGATGTTATATTTGATGTATATTCATCATATTCACAGTTTCATATGTATTACCATGAGTTTTCATTGACTTCATTGTAGGGGGATACTTGATAAGAGGTGAAACATAAACAAAATGCTTTTCCTCGACATTCTATGTTTGATTTAGTTTATCATGAATTTTAGTTTCACATGGGAGAGGGTTTGAGACATATAGGTTTTGATTTGAATAAAAGACATTGAATAAAAGAAAAATATTTTCTGGAAAATAATGGTGTTCATTCATATTAACATTTTAATTTCACTTTAATCATTTAGGTATAAAAATAATGTGAAACATATGAGAAATATCAAAAAAATATTTTCATGAAACATTTTATGTATAAAACCAACTTGGTATAAATATTGACCATATATCTATAATAAAAAAGTTATGTTAGGTATGATGATAGTTCCATCATTGTATCTTAACTAGCTATATGAATAAAACATGCATGGTAGTTAATTAGTGACCATGTGGGTGAAAAATATTAGTAAGTATAGTGACTGTGTGAGTATGTCTTCACAGTATGTACACTAACTATGCGAAAAAAAATCATAGTTGGAATATTGACTATATGGAAAATATTCATGGTAATTATACTTCCCATGTAAACTATAAATCATGGTTAACTTTAGAAAAATATTTTCATACATAAGATATGGAATTAGAGTAAAAAATAAACAATTACTTGAATTGAAAACACTGATTAAGATTTTGATGTAATGAATCATACCCAGTTCAAGTCAGATATAGTTAATTACCACAATATTCAAAGGCTCTATAAATATATCATTAGGATAATGTTCTGTTCTAACAAATTAAATAGTTATAACACCATTTTCAATCTGGTCCCTTGAAAATTGAGGTCATATATCAATGTTTTTTTGTTTTATAAAGTGATGCAAGGTTATTTGAAATATTTATCACACTTATAATATTAAAATTTATAGGGATATGTCATAATTGATATCTATAGTCACATAAAGTGTGTTTCGTATATAGAATCCATGCACAACAACCACTGATACCTATATACTCATCTTCAATAGTGGAGAATTCAACAAAGTTATTCTTTTTTACTATACCATGAAACAAAATACATTCTAAAAAAGTGACAAGTTCAAGAGATTATTTTTCTATATAACTTACAACTACCATAATATCCATCGTAATGACATAATGAATCAAATTTATATCATTTATACTAAAATAATACTATTTTTTGTACATTTAAGGTATTTTGAAATTCTTTTCACAGTAAAAAAATGCGATTCTTTTAGGTTTGATTAGAAACATTCAGAAAAACACACACAAAAAGTTTTATCCAGTATATTGGAAGTTAAGTATAGTAAACTTACAATCATACCTCTATATGTGGTTTGATCAACTAGTTCCCCAGTTTCATAATGATCTAGTTTTTTTCTTGTACTCACATGAGTATCACTACCATTTGTACCATTCAAATAAAATACTTTTTAAAAAATCAATATTTTATTTTCTTTAATTTAAAAAAAAATATTTATTTTATAAAATATGAAAACCATTGATGAATTTTAACTCACCCATCAAACTAATTTCAAATTAATTTTTCATACCATGCTATTCGAGATTGTTTTATACCATATAGTACATTTTTAATTAGAAAACACGATTTTGATAGTGGGGGATTTAAAATTCATGGTTTTTTCTATAAGAACATACTCAATTACACAACCATTTAAGAATTCATTGTTGACATCAATTTTATATCATTCGATGACTCTATTTCATTGAAAATAATTTAGTTATTCTTGTATATCCATTACCGAGAACACATAATTTATTGATTTTATAATGTTCTTAGGTTCATGATGTATCATGAAATATTGTTGTTCAACCTGATTAATTAGAAATTTCAAGATTGACATCCACTATTTAGAAATACTACTACTAGGTCTAATTTATTGTTTCTAAAAGTCGTAATAGAATAATGAATTTAATTACTTGATACTTTTATCATCAATAGGTTCATGTCCAAATAGTTCCTCAAAACTAAGAGATTTATCTATTATAGTTTGCATAGAATTATCACTAGGTTTATCATTGATATAAAATTATTAATGGTCATTATTAAGATTCTATAAATACGTAGTTGGATTATGTGTATCTATAATGCCAAATTTTTCATATATATATTCTTCTGCAATTTTGGTCAATTTACTGAATACCCTATATGATTTATTAAAAGTTTAATATCTAAGGAAACTTCCATTATAACTTTTGGATTAAAACATTAATAAATTATATTTTATATTTATTATAAATAATTTACATCCAAAAACTCTAATATAATTAAATTTTTTTTTCTACCCTTCCATATTCCATACAAGGTTTTCTTTAAAAGTGGTCAAATTAGAACACTGTTAAAAATATACTAATTAGTATTCATATAATCATAACAAAAATAAATAGGTAAATCACACTCATTTAGGATGGTCTAGGAAATTTCAAGAAGGATTTTATTTCTCCTATCCACTAAACCATTTTTGTATGGTGTCCGTTGAGTACATAATTTATGATTAAAATTACATTCTGAGGATAAAGATTAAAAGTATTGATGTTAAAAATCACAACCATTGTCACTTAATTTATTTTAAAAAAATATATCTATTATGATTCTCAATATATTTTTCATATTTATAAAAAAGGGAAAAGATTAATTTTTGTGATCTAGAAATGAAAAATCCTAATGTATCATTAAAACTCATTACCTAGAACATAATCAAATTGGTTCCAATTTAAGGTAGAAACTATTGAGTATCTATAATAATCCTTGTACACATAATCCAGGAGTTGAGAATTTGAAACTAAATTCTTTGGTCTGAATGTTTTATGTTTATTCCCTTTTTGAAATTTGTTACAAACCCTTTTATTTGAGAATTATAGTTTTAGAATATCCTTGACTAATCCTTTCCTAATTATATTCCTAAGAGAGTGTAGGTTGTAATAAACTAGTATCTTATAAAAAATACAAGAACCTTTTTTAATGGATTTTAAATAATAATTTTTATAATAAAATAATTATTTTAAAATAACAGAATAAACATTATAATTTCCAAAATTAGTAAAAACTAAAAAATTTATAGAATCATAATGTTTTTATGCATTATTATATAACATAACCTAATAACCATCATAAAATAATTATGATATTATAATAATACAATATTTCAATTTATCTAAAAATAAATTAGAAATTAAAACACAACTCGAGTTATCCATTTGACAGTGTCCAATTATTTTATATTTTGTATTGTCACGAAAAGTGACATGTCAACCATCTACTATGATAAGGTTCATGAAAAATTCTCTAGTCCCTAGTCTGGCATATTGACCATCCATTTTCAAGATACCATAAGTTCTAATGGGAACTCCACAAGAATTTTTACAATATAATAATATTCTATCTAAAAAATAAAATTGGAATCTATACGTTTTTTGTGTAGAAATGTTATTTTTCAGAGTTTTAGGAATATAAATTTTTGTCATTTGTTTTCCTTAAGAAAAATTTTATATTTTAGAAATCAAAAAAAAAATAGAAATAGAATAATAATAATTACTTATTAAATAATAATTACTAGAACTTAGGGATAATTTCTTCTTATATATATTTATCTGTCCAAGTTAGAAACCAATTCATTTTTTATATTTCAAAGTGGTTTTTTTTGAAATAATACAGGATTGAGTTTTCCCCCACTATTGAATATATCTATATTGTTATTTAAATTATTATTTTACATTGTATTAATATGTTTTTTTTTCATTTAATAGTTGAGTTTTTTGATAATTTTCTGTAGAAAGGTCAATTTTAAAGTGAGAAAAAGAAACATGTTGTTTTTTAAACATTTGTAGTTATCCTTGATCTCATTAAATATTTACTCCATCATGTTATGACATTAAAACAAATACTATATAGACATATTTTCAACATTATTTTCATTTTTTAAATCATTTAAATTATGTTTAGGAGATATTAAAAAAATATTTGATTCCTTAGATTTGTTTTTCATAAAACACATACTAGACCTATCATTTTTGTCTTCACTACATGAATATGAATCAAATTTCCTATACATTGTAGCACTCAAGTTGGACATCATATATATTTTATACTTTTTACAATTGACCTCATAATTTTTCTATTATTTTTTAGTGGGATGGTCTTCTTTTATATGTCCATTTATTTTAGACACATAACATATTACCTCATTAGTAGAATCTTACTTTTTCTACTATTTCCTCCAATTTTGTTTTTGATGATAGTTTCTTATACAGTTAGTATTTTTAGTGAATTTAGTTTTAGTTTTTTTAAACCATCTGGGTATGTGATAATTTTTATCATCACTATTATTAGGTGACTCCAAATCACTTAAATATACAAGTTTTATCGTCTCTTTTAAATTTCAGTTAGATGTTTTAATAGATACCAACTTCTTATTTGATTCATATTCCTATACATTGTTTATTTGTAATTTCTCATTCTATTTTATACATTTATTGATGATTTTTTTTACTAGTATTTCATTTCTGTTGCATGATTCTCTGATGAAAACTAATGTTCACCTCCACTGCCTAGGTAGACATCTTTGTAATCTCATAACATAATCTTTTTCACAACAAACATTTTTTGATTTTTTTAAAAACTTTGTTGAAAAGTGTCAATATCCATGTACATAAAATACACCATAAATAGGTCAGGCTTGGAACCCCACTCAAGATTAGACCCTCCCAATATAGGAAATGGACAACAAAAAAAACCAAAAACCAAAAATGGGTCGACCAAGGAATGCTACCTAGGACCAACCCATCCAAAAAGAATCACCAGAATTCAAGTTATACCATCATTCACTACGTCCACCGTGAAACCAATGCACATGTTACCGATCCTCGAGATGCTACACCAACATCGCACCAATGACCACCCATCCATGAAAAATGTCACACTAGGATACAAAAATACAGATCACTGGAGGTTCGAGGGTGGGGTAGGGTCACTAGAGCATCCAAAACCATCAACGATGGGTGACCAATGGGAAGGGACCCATCAGTATCCCCTGGGAGAGAAACACCACTACCATTCTAGAGGACCACAATAGAACATCCATCACTAAGGATACCGACACCATCCAAAATTCCATGGGATCCATTGAACATGGCCACATTGGGGCCAGGATCGATGCCCCAAAGTAGAATGGAAGAGGAATATCAGGAGAAGTAGTACTATTTGAAGCCAGGGAAATCAATAAAGGAAACATTAAGAGGGATAAAATATACCATAATAAGGCTACAAGTGAACCAAGAAGTAGAAAACCTCAGAAACTGATGAAGGAGTGTGAGCTATGGTGAATGATTCATCCAGAGTACTTCGAATGCCGAACCAAGTGATGAAAAAATGATATGCCGAGAAGAAAGGCCAGAAGGATTGAGAGAAGAACTGTTAAGGGGATGACTATGTCTCAAATAATTATTGATGTCTCCATCTAATACAACACTACGTTATACCAAATGTCCAGTGATATATGATTTTGGGTATACTTGTTTCTTCTACATATCTAGATAGATGTCCCTGATTATTAATCATAGATATGATTCGTTTATTTAAATAAAATATATTTAAGATCAATGAAACATTTAATTATCAAAATTATAAAATGATCATTAATTTTAGAAACATATATTAGCTAATACACATTGGGATCCAAAAATCAACTCACTTCATTAAATAATTTGGTATTATATCATTATTTTATCCTCCAATTGGGTATGGACGTGATTCATTATTATCTTGAAAAATATCAATTTATATTTGTTCTCAATTTTCAATTTAGAGTAATTAGTTGTACACCATTGGTGATTGGGGGATCCTCACATAGAGTATTTGGATTATAGTTTTCGTCATACTACCTCTGAGGTTGTCTTTATTTATTACTGAATGATATCTATAAAAAATTTTACTACGATATTGAGAATTCTTGACATCTTGTTAGTTTTATAATAATGTGTACATGATTTACATATCAATTCTATGATGATATATCATTAATTTTATTATGTTTCATTTAATTTTATGTTCATGTGATGTTCTTAAGAAACCATTATGTAGTATCCAATTAATTTTCATTACTAAATATATATGTTTTTGTATTGATTTTATAGAGAAAATTTACCATATGATACTAATGTTTATATGGTTAGATATGAAATTAGGTATTTAAATATGATTAATTTTATAAATATTCCAGTGTTTATGATATATGATATCATACAAATATATTCTTTATTCATAATTTATGTATGATATCATTGGTTGAGTAAAATAATATGATTCATAAAATTCCATGGTTTTATATTGTATCAAAAGTGATGATATTGATTTTTTTAGGCTATGACTAGTGTTTCATTTTTTGAAAGTCAAAGCATCACTAAGTAATGTTGGTATAAGAAATATTACCAATTACTACAAAGTTTTGCAAAGAATCATGGTATGAAAAATCATATATCATATTATAAAATAGGAAACCTTTGATATTTCTTATAATTATTCATTAGAGATGAATAATTTTTGATATCCCTACTATGAATCATGAAATATGATATAGAAAAATATTTAGGAAAATATACCTTCATATAAAAATGATTATATCTTATAAGTTCTTTATAAATTATATTTTTTATGCATTATAAATGAAATATTTTTGTTAAAAATATATATATTAATGGTATATTGATATATCATGTCTTGATAACAATGTAAATTTTTATTTATTGTATATTAAATTTCAATATATATATATAATGTTTTTAGGATGTGAATATTATATATTATTAAATTTCTGTAATAAATTAGTTCATATAATATTTTCATGATATGTATATTATGCTATGAATAAAAAATTATGATTTAGTTTTCACCTACAATTAATTTGATTTGTCATAGATCTGTTCTATTGAATTTACTGCTTAAATATTGTTTATAAATTTTATTTTAGGATGTTATGATGAAATTGAGGACTCATAACATATCCTTAGGTAGAATAACTTTTGGTTATTATTCTCACCAGATTTGAAGATTACTAGTTATCAATAAAAAATAGAGGTTAGAAACTTTTTTAACTTTGACTACTCTTATTGGTATCATAGTGTTGAAATATTTCAATGACATTATAAGAAAGGGTTTCTAGTACTACATGTATGTAATGAATTTTGATATTTGTAAATATGATTGGATTCTATTTTATGTTGTGTAACCCAAAATCTGGGTGGTGTAAAGTGTTACAAATTAATAACTATTGAACATACATATAAATTTAATATTTTTTTATTTCTATTAAAAATTAACTGGCTCAGAAAACCCATAAAAATACAAGTGTAAAATCCCTTCAAATGGAAACACATTTTAGGACAATGATTATAAAACTAATCATGTTCATACTACATATTTGTGGCCATTAATTATTTTTTGAAATGAAAGAAGGTTATGGATATCATTATATGTTAGATAATGATATCCTATCATATTATTTTGGATACATTTACTAGGAATTTTTATAAGAGAGCATATTAGTGTAACATAGTTGTGATTGTGTCTTTGTAAATTATTTATAAAAAGGGTATTGCACTAAAAAATCCTTTAATTCTAAATGATATTATTTGAATTAAGTCCTACACAAATATATTAAAATTTATTGAAAAATAAATGGGATTACAATATTAGATAAATATTGGTTTCGACATACTAATGGTAGTGATTCATGGGTTTACCATTTTAGTGTTACAGTAATCATTAAATGTTCAAGATAAAAATATATTAAAAATGATTCTATCACCAATATTGTTTTTTATAAAATATATAATAGACCACTATTCTCATTTTGAGGCATATTCTATGTATGAATTATAGAAAAAATTTCGTATAAAAACTAATATCTAATAGATGTATTATATGATTATTTATTTTAAGGATAGAAAAATATATTTTGTTAATTATGGATCATATGTATAGGATACAAGTTCTGTATCACTCATTTGTGTTTATAATCACTAACTAAAAAGTATGATATAATTGAATAATGGTGAAGATGTTACTTGTGTTTGTAATGAATCACAATCTATTTCATTTAATGTTTAAAATTATGACCTCAATATACCTAATAGATTATTTATGGATTTGTAAAAAAATTTATTATATTCTATTAATAAAAATAAATTGGATAAATGTATATTGTCTATAAAATATTGTTTTATAATTCAATATTGAGAATAATTTTTTTGATATAAATGAATGACATTTTTAATTTATTTTTGATAATGGTGAATGATTTACACCTTCTATACATGGATAATTCAGTCCATCAAATCAAAATATTAAGTCAAAATATTTTTTATTAAACTAAAAATCATTTTTATTTTTTACATGGATATAAAAATGTGAAACAAAATGAAAGAGTTCATAAAGGTTAATAGTTAGAAACATTTTATTATGAATTCATTGATACATGAGAAAATTATTTGTTATAAAAAATTAAAAAAAAAATACTTTTAGTGGAATATATGAGATAGAATTTCAACTATTTGAACTTTTTCAAAGTAATTTATGTAGAAACATGACTATACTAGAATTTTGGGTTTATAAGTTCTTTTTATCATTTACTAATGACTGTAGTTGATGTTATTTATTTATTTTTTTGGGTGTTCCTCCAAGGCCCTTCTAGGATTCACATCCCATTTCTTTTCATTAATCTTCATTTCCCAACATTCTATCATTCTAGGTGTGGATGACAATTGACACCATTGCTGAAGATATCATATCCTTAATCATAATGGTATAATTGTATGTTTGCACTTTTATCCATCGATTCACCATTGTAGTTTATTTCTTAGTTCGGGGCTCCCTTACAGATTGAAGACATGTTATTCAATATAATTATTGATTTCATATTTTTACGTAAAATAGTTAATTAAAAATATTTTTGTCCTAATATGGAGGCTAAATGTGGTCTCATAATATGATAATGTTTTGTATGTCTGGAATCATTAGACACTGATCATGTTGGTTTTCTGTAATTAATTCCCCATTTATACATTTAAAAGAATATTATTATTACAAAAAAATATTTATGAGGTATAAAAATCAAGTAATACCATGATCAACATGAGGAATATTCAGTACTGTGTTTAAATAATGGAGTGTTCATCACCTCAAGAATCAAGTAATCATAACTTAAGGAGACTCTTATGAAAAAAAAAATATGCCAGCCATCTAATGCGCATCAGATCATGAATCATATGATCATCACATAATAATTCCAAGGAATCATCAACTAAGGCATCTAAAGCATTTCACATGTGGTAGAGACTTAGTCTCATCACCTGATTGGTGAATGTGATTGTACATTCATCACATATACTTCTTAAGATCATCACCTGAGGAATCTCATTCTCACCAAACAAGGTATGAAATAAACCTTATCACTTAAATGGGTTAATGTAATTATATATTCCCCAGATAAACTTCTTATTATTGTAACATAAGGATCCCTAGTAAATTTACAGAGGGTTGAGATTCTAATTCATAAAATGAGGAAATAGGTTTAAATATGAGTGTGGGTGATTTACATAATCATGGTCCAGTATGGATGATCCCACTAATTCTCTTCATGTCTAGGTTAGTCATATGTTTAATGTATTAGGTGTATGATTCCAATATATACCCATCACGTATCAGGTTTAAATCTAGTTGGTTTCCTTTGACGGTGGCAAATCCAGTGGAGAACTTATATTTTTTAAATGAGAGTCTTCTAAAAAATGAATTTTGATAAATCTTTATAGTTTTCACCTTCACAAGAGCAGATTGATTTTATGTAATGATGGGTTGTTAGGATTTAAACTCAGATAGGTGTCCAGTATACCATGGAAGATGAACTAGAAAAAACCCACCTAATTTGATTACATAATATATGGTTTTGTGATCTGAACATTCCTTGTAGCTTAACATCATGTTCTAAGAATGATCATATTATAGATAGGATGAAAATAGAGGATGGTGTGAGTATTATTCTAGGAAAACATTCAAATAGGTTGACATACATTAGATTATGGTCCTATGAGGAAATCAGGCTCATCATATGATGTATCTTACATTTTTCAAGTATGGAATATTATGATCTTCACATCGGTTTATTCCATATTTTACATATTGTGAAAAAAAATTATAATTCTATTTCACATCATATGGATAATATTATGTTGCGAAATTTATCATTGTGATACTATGATATTTTTTATATCTAATTTATATTATTATAGATTAGACATTCTTGGGGAATGCAAATTTATCTTCCTAGTCTTAGGTAGGGTTACAAGATAAATGGATAGAGGGATAATGTATGAGCTCATATAGGGAAATTATTGTATATTTACATTGATGATTTCATTTCTAGGACTTACATATCCACTACAATGATGACTGTGGGGAGGTAAATGTATGACCATTTCCTATTTTGGAAATCATATATGGATCTCAATGGTAGGAAACCTATACATAGGAAGATAATTTCATAACACTTCCCAATCTAGAATTGGATCAAAGTTTATAATCATGATGGTTGATGATATTTTCCCTGTGAATGTGGTTTAAATTGTAAAACAATATTTAATTGTTTTTAGGCCCACGATAACTAAACATATGAACAGGTATGAATTGAAAAAGTAGTAACTGAATCTTGAACCTATATATTTTATTTCACATTATTGGGGTTGTGAAAATAATTAGACTTGAATGGAACACTATATATAGCACAAGGTCGAGATAAATATATTTTAGGGAAAGTTTCTAAAAGTATCTAGGGTCTAAACAATCCTGGAGTTACCTAATTTATTTTCATATTCTGAAAAATCATATTTTTTCCACAGGATGTTGTGATATATTATATCTATAAAAACCAAGGTGTTATAGGGCCCTTATGAATATTTTCATATAATTTATCTACATTCATGAATCCACTGGTGTATTTGTTTTTGTAAGTTAATGATTGAAATGGTTTTGTAAAAGAGTGTTCTAATCACAACCTTCCATAGTTATGTGCCCAAAAATGGGGGCTGATACACTATTAATAGGCATTTTGACCTATGGGGGTATAGTGTTACACAACCATGTCTACATTGTCCAACATAGGGCATTATTGTGCAATATTATGGACTTTCCCTGGTTATGTCATGTGACATTGGGTTTTGTGACACACATTAATTTATCACTGTGGTCCTCCCATGAAATTATTCCCTTCAACACCACCTTTTCCATGAATGTGAGTCACAAAAAAATTGTGGAATTTGCACTGAAATGGTGATGTATTCTAAAAAATACCTCTTTTGTTCTATAATAGTTATGGGGTTTTTATTTCTCCATAAAATTAGAAAATCATGTGTTTCTATATCAGGAATATAATTTTATAAGAAAGAAAATGATGACCCCCCTCATAATTAGAGCTTGAAAGGAGGTGAATATTTGAATTATGAGGAAATCACCATGTTCTTGAAAATATTTTTTGGCATCATGGAAATGATGTTTAGAGGAGAGATTCCATTAGGGGATATCACAAGCCATCGAGGATGTACCCTACTAAGGAAGAATACAATTTATATGGAGGTCATATGCCTCCTTTACCAATAACTTCTAACAGGACCTGAGGAGAAGTTATTTTTGGTATTGATGGGAATCCCTAGAAATGAATTTGAAATTTGTATGAATTCTCTTAGTAAAGAGAAATTAGTTCCTAGGAGGATTTGGGGAAGTGAATGAACTACTTCATGATGGTGGAAGATGAAAAAATCCATCAAATGTATTGAGAGTAGTGGAAAATGATGAAAATATAAATTTCATGATAAACTATAGTAGATGATCTCTAATGATAGGGTTGATCCTCCATTGGTTATTCTCACCAAGATGGACAACCAAAACTACAACTGGGATTGGTTGAAATATTTGGATTACATAGATACCCTAAAAATTGGCATGTGGAATGAAATAATTTCATCATCTAATATAAATTCATTATTGGTTGTGATATTAGTGAGTAAAACATCATGAAATCACTATCCTAAAATGGGACATCTCCAGATATAGATCAATAAGATTCAAGTGACAAAGTGTGTTGGGGCCATGATTATGTGTAGTATAGTCCTCATAAGTGTAACATCCCAAGTAAGTAATGAATAATATATATTTTTATCTATTTATGTTAATGAATTATATAGTGTTTTAGAGGCTTAAAATGAAAATAAATCCAATCTTAAGCATGGAATACACTAATATTCTTAAAAGATTGTTTTACTGCCTTTTGATGGAAAAGCTTTTTAAATCAAACTTTTGACAATTTTATAATATATATTTTTCAAAATAAACATATTCATTATTATTGGGACATTGAATTTTACATTGGATAAATTTTTTGTATTTTTCTGACAATGTTCATTTTTTTAATGAATAGTGAAAAATACTGCATTTTACATCAAAACATATTTTTCATTTAATTTAATTATATGGTTAGATTATATTATTAATTGGTCTTAAAGTGGAATATGAATATAATTTTACCATTTAATCCAATGGTGGTCATTAGGATTAATTTCACTTTGGAATTGGTCATAAACTAATGCCAAACTTTTCATAGATATTGTTTCAAAAAAACACTCTATTTGTCATGACAGTGGGAATTGATTATTAAATTAATTAATGTGACTTATATGTTTTGAATTTTGTAAAATAGACATCATTTTTGAATTCGGAATATCAAATATAGCTTAGGGTGAATTTTTGGTAATTTTCTGAAAAACATCAATTTTTGATGAATAGTGAAACCACTAAGTGGTACTTATAAAAACTGATTTTTCGGTTTAAATGAAATTTTACCATAATTGTGTTTTGAATTTCAAAAATCCGACATACATGGTTGTCATTAAGAAGTAAAATGTGGTTCAATGGGATTAAAATAGTTTTTGGTGAATAGTAACTTATTAAGTTCTTAATCGCGATTAGTGGTAATTAGTGTAGTTTAAGGTAAAAATAATGTTTTAATAATATGAGATGAGCTTGACACATGTCCTACCCTCATTGGATGTGTCATGGTCGACCAATAAAATCCTTGGGTCAACTTGGGGACCCCTCAGAGCCACTTTGGTTGGGAAATGACATAAATAACTTTTTATTTAATGTTAAAGTATAAATGACACAAACATGAGTTATGTTACTAAATAAAATTTTATATGGGGTTATACAAGTCCGATTTTTGACTAAAAATATTCTTTAGAAATATAAAAAGATTTACTACATCATAGTATAGTTTTTATAATTTTTATACATTAAATAAATTAAATTATTTATGACATCATGATGATGCAGCGATAACCTCATTATTTAACGATTTAAATAAAATGGAAAGATAATGTAAAATATAAAACCTACACATGGCCAAAACCAATTGGATTAGTGGATTTCGAACCCTTATCACATTATCATATAATTATATCAATGCGGGACCTTTTTAATCTGAAACTCATTTTAAAATAAAGTAACGTTTCTTTACATTCCAAGAGTGCCCCTCCTCTCCTCTTATAAAAGCCCCCCACCTCTACCTCCTTACCCACACTCCCAAAGCCTTTGGATCGGCCAACCCCTGCCCATTTTGTCTCTAAACTTCCCTCTCTTACTCTTTGAAGCCTCACTTTGGGCCGAAGTCTTCCCAAGGAAGCCTTTGAGCTCAAACCAAATGGAGTTACCCGATTTTAAGGTAATGACTTCTTTTGAGTCCTTTTGTTTTATTTTGCTTCTCCAACCCCCTAAACTCTTTTTATTCTTTTCTTTTGTAACAACTCCAGTATCCTAAATATACTAGGATGTTGTTATAATAAGGATTCGAGCTACACTTACACACGCCTACATCTAATGGTTAACGAACATACTGTTTCCGTGGATGGTGAATTTATGCCTCCCGAAACGATGATTGATCAACATTATTTTAACACCTTCAAAGGTGGCCATTAAGATGTCACTATATTTATATATGATATATAATATGTTTATGTTTTCCTTAAGCTTATTTTTTTTTCTTTTTGGTCATACCTTTATGGTTTCCATTATGGGTAAACGCGATATCTTCATTTAAGGAAGTGCGGACTACCGCCCACTCAAAGTGATTTGATTCGTTAAATACCATATGTGGGATGTATAAAGGATGGAACTATGATATTATATATGATATTATACTGGAATTATAATATACCTTTATATCATTATGATTCCATTATATAAAATACGAAATAGAAATTAAAGTAGCATTCATGCGTACGTACGGCTTACCGTCTCCATGAACGGTGCATTTCATTTCTTACCTCTAAATGATTATGTAATATTATAAATGCATGTATATACTGGATATATATGATATATACATAATGATTATAATTCTGGATATAATGGATACATGAACAACATGTAATTATAAAGGGTTTATTTTTGACTCAAGTACCAATGATCGTTAAAACGACCGTTGTTAACTTAAATAATTACATAGTGTTCATGACATGGAAATAAGTGATATAAAAGGAATAATGAACTTGAAAAAGGTTCTTAAAGAAGTAGAAATTAACTCAAGTTTATTATTCAGGAGATTAATGAACGACCGAGTCAAGTCGGACCCGAGGTATGGGACTTCGTCTCAATCTCCTTTCATTGAGGCATATTCTGTTTTATACACAACCTTCTTTTATACGGTGTATAAACCCCTTTGACTTTTACATTTATCCAAAATGAATCTTTTTTATATGAAGCATTTACTAAACAAAAAAAGGGAATGTTTTTGTCATATGTATGCGGCGACAACGGCTTCTCCGCCGCCGTGACCATTATTTGAGTTTCGGCTTCCTCTACAAGCCATACCTTTTTTTAAAAAGAAAAAGATAAATACCATGTTTTACATTTCTTTTATTTTGGTATTGAAAATGGTTTTCATAATGTTTTTATATAAATGTTTTGTATTGATATCTTGTGATTGAATGGTGGAAATGTTATGTTTCCTTTATGCATGTTTTATTTGATACGATTATGTTGAGGTTCCTAAGCATTATTATGAAGATGGGTGGTTATGTGATAAACTAAGGGTGGGTGAGCCCAATATATCTCTCCAATGCATTGGGTAATGCGAAGGAGTGAAACGTTAAGGTTTATCCGAAGAGATTTATAGAATATACTGTGATGGGTATTCCAAACGTAACCAAGAGGGTTACTCCCGACGTAAGGATGTTATGAATGCCTCAAGTTACCTTTATTTCTTATGATTTCTATGATTTATTCATGATTTGATGAGGTATATTAAAATGATTATGTTTTATGGGTAATGTATGATATCATTCTTATGTATATATGTACCCATGTTTCCTTTCAATATTTTTATATCCCTTACTGAGATTTTTATGCTCATCCCAAGTTTTTTTTGAAATGTTTTTCACAGGTCAAGGGAAAGGTACATGATATGATGATAGTGTGAAGGAAGTGTCAAGAAATAATCAATGTTTTATTTTAAATATGTTTCCATTGATGGGAATGAAGAATACTATTTTTATGTAACCACTTTGTTTATATGTGGAATATAATGCAAGTTTTATGATCTAATTCTCTAAAACACTAAACCCGAAAAGATCCTCAATGTGTAATCTTGTAATAACTCATGATTATGTAAGGTTTAAGGCTGGGGCCTTATAGTTGGTATCAAAGGCCGGTTTAGATAACTTTAGGAGTTATAATTCTATTAAATGATTATCCAAAAATATTTTTTTGAAATGATATAGAATTTGAAGATTACCATGTTGCTTCATCTGGGACATGTTTGTTCAGAATGGTTTTCTGCAGAAGAAACAGGGAAGTAGTGCTAGGAAGGAATACAGATGGAAATAACCTTCCGAATCAGCATCCTGAGATGGTCGGAATTGGAACTGAACAGTTTGATGCAGTAATGGCGCAGTTGACTCAATCGATAAATGGAGGTGGTATCCATACACGAGATCAGCCAGATCAACCGCAGAGGAACATGTCAGTGGTGGAACATTTCATTTGGAAACATCCCCCATCATTCAAAGGATCATCTGACCCTGTGCTAGCTGAAGGGTGGATTAAATCACTAGATAAGATTTTTGATGTCATGGGGTGTTCAGACAATCAAAAGGTTAGTCTTGCTATTTACCGTTTGGGGGGTGAGGCAGATCAGTGGTGGTCTATGATTAAAAATATCAGGGACGCCGATGAGATTGATGCTCTTGACTGGGATGAATTCAAAGGTATGTTTCTTGAGAAGTATTTTCCTAAGGCTATTCGACTAAGGATGGAAAAGAAATTCTTGGAATTGAGGCAAGAGGAAGACTCAGTGGCTACCTATGAAGAAAGTTTCACTCGATTAGCAAGGTATGCTCCAAATTTTATCCGAGGCCTTGATAGTAAAATCAATCGTTTTTACTCAGGATTAAAGCCAAAATATCGAAGTTCATTAGCTTCTCGTGAGTTTAAAAGTTATGAAAAGCTTGTTCGATGTGCTGAGAAGGTGGAAATGGAGTTTTCCAATGATCAAGTGTTCTATAACAACCAACAGAAGAAGAGACCGAGGTGGCAGGAGAAAGGTAAGAATTATTCAAAAAAGTCTGACGGTAAGAAAAATAAGTTTTCAATTTGTGATAAATGTGGAAAAAGGCATGTTGGGGAATGTCTTTTGTATTCGGGAAAGTGCTACTGATGTGGTAAGATGGGACATAAGGCTTGATTGCACTGAAAATGATCAAGGTGAAGGTAAGACCAAATTTGATTTACAGTTAGTGAAATGTTATAAGTGCAATTAGATGGGTCACTATACAAACGAGTGTCCAACAAAGAGCTTGGGTGATGGGAATCAGTTAGACTACAAGCAGAAAGGGGTGGTGAAATCCTTTGCAACTACTTCAGAAGATGTCGGCCCATCAAATAAAGTTGTATCAGGTACTTTTTTTGTTTTTTCAGATTATGCCAGTGTGTTGTTTGATTCAGGGTCTACACATTCTTTCATCTCTGAAACCTTTTCTAGTAAAATGGGAGTACCATCTCAAGAAATGACTCCTGGACTTTTGGTAAAAACACCTAGGGGAAATGTTGAGGCAAAAAGAATTTATAAGAATCTTCCTATCCTTATCTGTGGAAAGTTCCTACTGGAAAACCTTATTGTTGTACCTCTAGTAGAGTTTGATGTTATTCTGGGTATGGATTGGCTCTCTATTTACCATGCTAAGATTGACTGTAGAGATAAAGAATTTTTTTTTTCGAAAGACTTTCAATTTGTGTACAAGAATGAACCCTTACTGTTGATAACTTATCAAGAGGCAGAGAAACCTGTAAAAGATGGAAATGAATGTTACCTTGCACACATCGTTGAAAATAAAGGAACTTTTCAGATTAATGATGTGCCAGTGGTAAATGAGTATCCTGATGTTTTTCCTGATGAGTTTCCTGGAATAATACAAGATCGGGAAGTTGAATTTACTGTTGACTTAATTCCTGATGCTAAGCCAATTTCAAAACCCCCTTATCGAATGTCTCAAATTGAACTTTTAGAGTTGAAGGAGCAATTGCAAGATTTATTAGAGAAAGGTTTCATTCGACCTAGCACATCACCATGGTGTGATCCTGTCTTGTTTGTTAAAAAGAAAGATGGTTCAATGAGACTTTTCATTGATTATAGAGCCCTGAATAATATCACTGTTAAGAACAAATATCCTTTGCCTCATATCGATGATTTGTTTGATCAGCTCCAGGGAGCTCAGAATTTTTCAAAGACTGACTTGAGATCGGGGTACCATCATCTGAAGTTAAAGGAAGAAGATGTTCCGAAGACTGCGTTCCGTACAAGATATGGCCACTATGAATTTGTAGTAATGCCTTTTGGGATAACCAATGCACTTGCTGTATTCATGGACTTAATGAATAGAATTTTCCATGACTTCTTGGATAAGTTTGTGGTGGTTTTTATTGATGAAATTTTGGTGTTTTATAAAAGTAAAGATGAGCATGAAAGACATTTACGGGTTATCTTTCAAACCTTAAAAGAAAAGAAACTCTATGGAAAATTCAGCAAGTGTGAGTTTTGGTTGCAACAACTTTCTTTCCTTGGTCATATTGTTTCTAAAGATGGAATAACTGTTGATCCCGCAAAAACAAAAGTTGCAGAAGAATGGCCAAGTCCCAAAAATGTAACCGATATTCGTAGCTTCCTTGGTTTGGCAGGCTATTACCGAAGGTTTGTTAGAAATTTTTCACGATTATCTAGTCCAATGACTAAGCTAACTCGGAAGGGTGTTAAGTTTATCTGGACAAAAGAATGTGATGATTGTTTTAAGGAATTGAAAAGAAGATTGGTGAATGCTCCAGTTTTGGCACTACCTTCCAGGAATGGTGAGTTTGTTATCTACAGTGATGCTTCTATGAAAGGACTTGGTTGCGTCCTAATGCAGAATGATCAGTTAATTACTTATGCTTCACAACAGTTGAAAACTCATGAGGTAAATTACCCTACACATGATTTGGAATTACCAGCTGTTGTTTTTGCTTTAAAAATATGGAGGCATCATTTGTATGGAGTAAAGTGTGAAATATATACTGATCACAAAAGTTTAATGTATATATTCACTCAGAAATAATTGAACATGAGACAAAGGAGATGGCTAGAATTAATCAAGGATTATGATTGTACAATTCATTACCATCCGGGAAAATAAAATAAAGTGGCTGATGCTTTGAGTCGAAAAAGTAATGCTTCCTTAGCAATGTTGTGTTTGGAACATCATCCTTTGGTTAAGGATTTGATAAACTTTGGAATAGAAGTTGTGGGTGCAGGAAGTTCTTCTGTTTTGTTTTAGGTATCAGTGAGATCATCTCTATCAGATAGAATCAAGCAAGCACAGAAGCAAGACAGTGAGTTGCAGAAAAAGGTAGAGCTGCTTCAGAAAGGTAAGTTTCCTGAATTCAACATTGATAATGATTACGTTTTGAGATTTGGGAAGAGCTTGTGTGTGCCTTTTGATTCACAGTTGAAGAGAGAGTTGTTATGTGAAGCTCATAGTTCTCCGTTTTCAGTTCATCCTGGCAGTACTAAGATGTACAGAGATCTGCGGGAGTATTACTGGTGGGATGGAATGAAAAGAGATATTGCTGATTTTATTGTGAAGTGTTTGACTTGTCAGCAGGTTAATGCAAAGCGGCAGTTACCAAAAGGGATGCTTCAGCCTTTACCAGTGCCAGGGTGGAAATGGGAGAATATATCCATGGACTTTGTTGTGGGATTACTGAAGAAATCTCGAGGTAATAATTCAATCTGGGTTATTGTTGATCGCTTGACTAAATCTGCTCATTTCCTTGCTATACGAGATACTTTTTCCATAGATCAACTTTCCCGTTTGTATCCTAAAGAGATAGTCAGGTTACCTAGAGTTCCTCTCTCCATTGTATCTGATCGTGATCCCAGGTTCACTTCTAACTTTTGGAAAGTCCTTCAGAAGTCGTTGGGTACTGAATTAAATTTTAGTACAGATTTTCATCCTCAATCAGATGGGCAGTCAGAACGAATAATTCAGACATTGAAGGATATGATACGTTCTTGTTCTATGGATTATCAGGGAAGTTGGGACCAACATCTTTCTTTGGTTGAATTTTCATATAATAAAATTTTTTATTCCAGTATACAGTTGGCACCATTTCAAGCATTATATGGGAAGAGGTGTCGAACTCCATCTTTCTGGGATGAAGTGGGTGAAAGGAAGTTGATGGGACCAGAATTGGTAGAAGAGTTGGCAGAAAAAGTTCAGTTAATTCAGAAGCACATGAGAACAGCTCAGAGTAGGCAGAAGAGTTATGCAGACAACAGGGGGAAGGATCTATCTTTTGAGGTAGGTGATCATGTTTTTCTCAAAGTCTCACCATGGAAAAGTGTGATGAGATTTGGTAAGAAAGGAAAGCTGAGTCCAAGGTTCATTGGACCATATGAAATTCTGGAGAGAGTTAGATCAGTTGCTTACCGAGTGGCTTTTCCTCTGAGTTTATCTTAGGTACACAATGTTTTTCATGTTTCGATGTTGAGAAAGTATATGCCATATCCATCTCATGTTTTGAGTAGAGAGGTAGTTCAGTTGGAAGAGAACCTATCTTATGAGGAACAACCGGTCCAGATTCTTGAACATAGGGAGCAAGTGTTACGGAATAAGGTGATTAAGCAGGTAAAGGTTTTGTGGAAAAACCACATGATGGAATAGGCAACATGGGAATCTGAAAATGCAATGAGGGATAAGTACCCCCATTTATTTGATAAGTAAATAAATTGCGGGGAAGCAATTTTATAAAGGGGGAAGGATGTAACATCCCAAGTAAGTAATGAATAATAGATATTTTTATCTATGTCTATTAATGAATTATATAGTGTTTTAGTGTCTTAAAATGAAAATAAATCCAATCTTAAGCATGGAATACATTAATATTCTTAAAAGATTGTTTTACTTCCTTTTGATGAAAAAACCTTTTTAAATCAAACTTTTGACAATTTTATAATATATATTTGTCAAAATAAACATATTCATTATGATTGGGACATTTAATTTTACATTGGATAAATTTTTGGTTTTTTCTGACAATGTTCATTTTTTTAATGAATAGTGAAAAATACTGCATTTTACATCAAAACTGCTTTTTCATTTAATTAAATTATATGGTTAGATTATATTTTTAATTGGTATTAAAGTGTAATATGAATATAATTTTACCATTTAATCCAATGGTGGTCATTAGGATTAATTTCACCTTGGAATTGGTCATAAACTAATGCCAAACTTTTCATAGATATTGTTTCAAAAAAACCCTCTATTTGTCATGACAGTGGGAATTGATTATTAAATTAATTAATGTGACTTATATGTTTTTAATTTTGTAAAATAGACATCATTTTTGAATTCGGAATATCAAATATAGCTTAGGGTGAATTTTTGGTAATTTTCTGAAAAACTTCAATTTTTGATGAATAGTGAAACCACTAAGTGGTACTTATAAAAACTGATTTTTCAGTTTAAATGAAAATTTTCCATCATTATGTTTTGAATTTAAAAAATCCGACATACATGGTTGTCATTAAGAAGTAAAATGTGGTTCAATGGGATTAAAATAATTTTTGGTGAATAGTAACTTATTAAGTTCTTAATCGCAATTAGTGGTAATTAGTGTAGTTTAAGGTAAAAATAATGTTTTAATAGTATTACATGAGCTTGAAACATGTCCTACCCTCATTGGATGTGTCATGGCCGACCAAGAAAAGCTATGGGTCAACTTGGGGACCCCATGGAGCCACTTTGGTTGGGAAATGACATAAATAACTTTTTATTTAATGTTAAAGTAAAAATGACACAAACATGAGTTATGTTACTAAAACAATTTTTATATGGTGTTATACAAGTCATATTTTTGACTATAAATATTAATTAGAAAGCTAAAAAATATTTCCTACATCATAGTATATTTTTTATAATTTTTAGACATTAAATAAATTAAATTATTTATGACATCATGATGATGTAGCGATGACCTCATTATTTAACGATTTATATAAATTGGAAAGATAATGTAAAATCTAAAACCTACACATGTCCAAAACCAATTGGATGAGTGGATTTAGAACCCTTATCACCTTATCATCTAATTATATCAATTTGGTACCTTTTGAATCCGAAACTCATTTTAAAATAAAGTAACTTTTCTTTACATTCCAAGAGTGCCCCTCCTCTCCTCTTATAAAAGGCCCCCACCTCTACCTCCTTACCCACATTCCCAAAGCCTTTGGCTCGGCCAAACCCAACCCATATTTTCTCTCCACTTCCCTCTATTACTCTTTGAGGCCTCAATTTGGGCATAAGTCGTCCCAAGGAAGCCTTTGAGCTCAAACCAAAGGGAGTTACCCGATTTTAAGGTAATGTCTTCTTTTGAGTCCTTTTGTTTTATTTTGCTTCTCCAACCCCCTAAACACTTTTTATTATTTTCTTTTGTAACAAATCCAGTATCCTCAATATTATATGGTGTTGTTATAATAAGGATTCAGGCTACACTTACACACACCTACATCTAATGGTTAACGAACATACTGTTTCCGTGGATGGTGATTTTATGCCTCCCGAAACGATGATTGTTCAACATTCTTTTAACAACTTCAAAGGTCGACATTAAGATGTCAATATATTTATATATGATATATAATATGTTTATTTTTTCCTTAAGATTCAGTTTTTTTCTTTTTGGTCATACCTTTATGGTTTCCATTATGGGTAAACGCGATATCTTCATTTAAGGAAGTGCGGACTACCGCCCCCTCAAAGTGATTTGATTAGTTAAATACCATATGTGGGACGTATAAAGGATGGAACTATGATATTATATATGATATTATACTAGAATTATAATATACCTTTATATCATTATGATTCCATTCTATAAAATACGAAATATAAATGAACTAGCATTCATGCGTACGTACGGCTTACCGTCTCCATGAACGGTGCATTTCATTTATTACCTCTAAATGATTATGTAATATTATAAATGCATGTATATACTGGATATATATGATATATACATAATGATTATAATTCTGGATATAATGGATACATGAACAAAATGTAATTATAAAGGGTTTATTTTGGACTTAATTACCAATGATCGTTAAAACGACCGTTATTAACTTAAATAATTACATAGTGTTCATGACATGGAAATAAGTGATATAAAAGTAATAATGAACTTGAAAAAGGTTATTAAAGAAGTAGAAATTAAATCAAGTTTATTATTCAGTAGATTAATGAACGATCGAGTCAAGTCGGACCCGAGGCATGGGACTTCATCTCAATCTCCTTTCATTGAGGCATATTTTGTTTTATACACAACCTTCTTTTATACGGTGTATAAACCCCTTTGACTTTTACATTTATCCAAAATGAATCTTTTTTATATGAAGAATTTACTAAATGAAAAAAGGGAATGTTTTTGTCGTACGTATGCGGCGACAACGACTTCTCCGCCGCCGTGACCATTATTAGATTTTTGGCTTCCTCTAAAAGCCATAACTTTTTTTTAAAAGAAAAAGATAAATACCATGTTTTAATTTTATTTTATTTTTGTATTGAAAATGGTTTTCATAATGTTTTTATATCAATGTGTTGTATTGATATCTTGTGATTGAATGGTGGAAATGTTATGTTTCCTTTATGCATGTTTTATGTGATACGATTATGTTGAGGTTCTTGGGCGTTATTATGAAGACGGGTGGTTCCGTGATAAACTAAGGGCGGGTGAGCCCGATATCGATCTCTAATGCATTGGGTAACACGAAGGAGTGAAACGTTAAGGTTTCTCCGAAGGGTTTTAGGGAATATACAGTGATGGGTATTCCAAACGCAACCAAGAGGGTTACTCCCTACGTAAGGATGTTATGAATGCCTCAAGTTACCTTTATGTCTTATGATTTCTATGATTTATTCATGATTTGATGAGGTATGTTAAAATGCTTATGTTTTATGGGTAATGTATGATATCATTATTATGTATATATGTACCCATGTTTCCTTTCCATATTATTATATCCCTTACTGAGCTTTTTATTCTCATCCCAAGTTTTTTTGGAAATGTTTTTCACAGGTCAAGGGAAAGGTACATGATATGATGACAGTGTCAAGGAAGTGTCAAGAAATAATCAATGTTTTATTTTAAATATGTTTCCATTGATGGGAATGAAGAATACTATTTTTATGTAACCACTTTGTTTATATGTGGAATGTAATGCATGTTTTATGATCTAATTCTCTAAAACTCTAAACTCGAAAAGATCCTCAAAGTGTAATCTTGTAATAACTCAAGATTAAGTAAGGTTTAAGGATGGGGCCTTATAATAAGAGTGTATAAGTTACTCCTATGGATGAATTTACCATGGTCATATTTGGTGGGGTATGCCTCGATTTTATGTATTTTATTCAATGAATATAATTCTATCATTATGAAGCACTAACTCATCCTCTAAATACCTTTAGAAAACATTAATGGAGGAATAGGAAGCCTCTACTGGCAGTGATGAATATTCAACTATATGTGTTGAAGACACCACCTTGGATCATGTCCTTGAGAATTCAGTCGGTGAGTGTCTAGAAGAACTCACAATGGAGACACTCATATCCCCTACCCTCCTAATCATTTATGGGGGGACTCACTCTGACTTATGTAAAACATGTCCATATGACTTTGGGGTATGACACTTAGGATGAATGATCATTTAGATACTCTTGAATATTCATGGTAAACTCTAAATTTCATTCACCACATTATTCCTAATATTTAATGGTTTCTTAATTTTTCTATACTCTCTTTCCCATTATCATTCTATACATCTTCCAATAATTAAAATATATTGGGCATTAAGGTAGTCGTGGGAGTGATTAATGGTGTAGAGGGGTCCCAAGTAGTAAACCACTCATTCAAAGATTAATGACTAAAGATGTTTCTAAAAGAGGAATACACAAGTAACATAGTTGTAAAAGGGGTGATATAGATGGATATCATAGATACATTCTTATCATGTATGCCACTTCTCACATGGGTTTTTTACATTGGTTATAATAAAAAATGGTTGTTACCTCAACGATAGATTTTTGGTTTTGTACGTGTTTTATGATACACATACTCAATAGACACGAATTACCTAGGGCCTAGGTTATCGGGTTCTTAGTCATGTTATTATTTTGGATCATATGATTCAGTTGTCTAGGAAGATCCAATACAAGTATAAAGAAGGAAACATTTTGGGAAAGAAAATTTCAGGATGGTTACACTGGAATTTCAAGATTACGAGGATGATATTTCTAGAAAATATTCAAGTGAATTTGATCTCCACATTAACTGGGATACTATTATATTTGAACATGTACGTAATGATGATCCCACTACCGATGTACATTTATCCTTCACAACATATCATCCAGTTCCACCCAAATATATCATGTATTTTGGGCCATACATTGATAAAGTGAATGTGGTGGTTTGACATATTATGAAGAGGAGGATTAAAGTATCCATCACCAACACATTATTCGCATATTTAGTAGTCTAGATGGTCTCACTCCGCTATATACTGGTGAACATGGGAACCAGTGTTGTGGATTATTGTTCTATCCATGGACCGGATCTAAGAATCATGGCCATGTGAGTATACATGGAATTTAAAGAGTTTGTCACATATAGGTATAAAAACTATTTTAAAATGTTTAAATAACATTCTGTGGAAGAAAAATATAATAGTAAATTGGATGAGTAGGTGCAACAACATGAAGTCACAATCACTTATAATAGAGAAATTAGCAGCCTTCTAATAACATCCCTGGTAAACAAAGAATATTATATTTTCATTTTTATTAATATTTATGAATTCAATATTAATTTTACATTAAGTAGGATTCTATATTTGATGTCGTACCTGACACACAACAACGGGTTTCTCCGAAAGCTCTTGTTACACACAAGACTGATTCATACTGAAAAATAATAATATAATATTATTTTCAATGGTAGTCAATGCCCAACTGTTGTAATGGTGGGAATGAACATAACTGACTACAATATTATTATACATGTTAGTTAAATGTTTTTACATTTATCCAATAAAAGTTAGTGTCTTAAAATGTGAATGAATCTAATTTTAAGCACAAATACTCTAATATTCTTTAAAATGTCGATTTACCTCCTTTTGATGGAGAACCCTTTTTAAATATATTTTTTTCACTTTTATATGTTATATTGTACAAAAAAAATTTCTTCTTTAGAATTAGGACATCAATATTAACTTTGGATTAAATTTTTGTATTTTTTGGGTAAAGTTCATTTTTTAATGAATAGTGAAAAATACTACATTTTAATTCAGAACTGCCTTTTAATATCATTTATTTTTATAGTTATATTGTTTTTATTGGTTTTGTAGTGTAATTGGATTATATTTTTACCATTTAATCCAATTATAGTCATTTCAAGTAACATCACTTTGAAATTGGACATAAACAAGTGTCAATCTTTTGATAGTTTTTATTTAATAAAAACATATTTTTTTGGACAATGGAAATTAATTAATGAAACATATATGTTTTTAATTTTAAAAAACAAACATAAATTTTGAACTCAGAATATCAAAATTATCTTTGGGAGATTTGTTTGGTATTTTTCTAAAAACATTCAATTATTGATGAATAGTGAAAAAACACTACATAGTAGTTAAAAACCAACTTTTTCATTTGAATGATGTTTTACCACTTTTGTGAATTGAATTTATATAATATAATATACATGGTATTCATCAATAATTAAAATGTGGTTCAATAAGATGAAAATAATTTTTGCTGAATAGTAACTGTTGATTTTTATTTACCGCGGTTAAAGGTAAATAGTGTAATTCAAGGTAAAAATAATATTATAATAATATAAAATTAAATTAAAACTTGTCCTATCCTTATGTTAAGAGTAATTTATAACCAATAAAGTCATTAGGTTAGATTTTTGGCCTTTGAATGCCACTTGGGTAAGATTATGACATTAATAACGTTTTATAAAGTAAAAATAAAAATATCATAAACATGAATATTTTTACTAAAACAATTTTTATATGGGGTTATATAAGTGTTATATTTAAGTATAAATTTTATTTGTAAATATAAAGATATATCCTACATCATGGTATTTTATTAATAAATTTTAGACATTAAATAAATATATTTATCTATGACAAAATTGTGATGTCGTAATTGCTTTTTTAACAAAGGATTCAAATAAATGATATCGTAATTATTAAAATAAATTTATTTTGAAACTTTTTAAGTCATCCATGAAATTTAATGATTATAATGGCTTGTTATATTTTAGTTAATGAGGGGTGTTCAAATTAATCAAGATGTTACAGATTTGTTAAATGTCTTGATATGAATAGTTTATAAATTGACAAAAGTGAGTTTTTAAAAACAATTAATATTTTATTAAATGATAAAATAATCAAAAAAATATAATATTTATACAAATGACATATATTATGTTAAAATGTCATTAATGATCCATTTTGGGTCACTTTTAATTTTATTGTAAATATATTAACCATATAGTATGAATATATAACGGAACAAGGTAAAAGTTAAATAAGTTATCAAAGGGTTAAATAAAAAATATAAGAATTAAAAAATATCTAAAACCTATCCAATTATTATTGTATGATTTTATTTCGACTTATATACACATTAACTTATAATTAAATATGTTTTGGACATTTTGAAACTGAAAATCACCATATAATAAAATAATATTTTCAAAACATTCCTAAAGAGTCCTTCCTCCCCCTTAAAAAATCCATCACCTCTAACCATTAATCACACCTCTCGATCCCCCATGGCTTATCCAAACTCTGCCCAAATAAGCTCCCAAAATACCTATCTTCCTCCTAGATACCCTACATTAGGCATAAGGCACTTCAAGGAAAACTTTCCAATCAAACCAATGGGAGTTACCTAATTTAAAGGTAACGTCTTCCCTCATGTTCTCTTCTTTTATTTTACTTATTCACTCACTATACTCTTCTTATTATTTGTTTAAATAAAAAAACCAGTCTCCTAAAAATACTATATTGTTATTATGAGAATTATTAAAACTAAACATACACACACCTCCATCTAATGGATACGAACATACTGTTTCTGGGTACGACGAACTACTGCCTCATGAAACCAAGATTGTTCGATTATCTTCTACCGCCTTTCATAGTGGCCATTATGATGGAACTGTTTTTATATGTGACAAATATTATATTTATATTTTCTATATTAATCTGTATTTTTTATTTATACCATACCTTTATTCCTTCCATAATGGGTAAATACAAAAATTTAATTTTGAGGAAGTGCCGACTACCACCCCCTCAAAGTTATATAACTCATTCATGCCAAATGTGGAATGTATAAATGATGGAGTTACTTAAATTATATATGATATTATACTGGGATTATAATATACCTATTTATAATTATTCTGTCATTCTGTTAAATAAGAAATTGAAATGAAAGTAGCATTCATGCGTACGTACGGCTAACCGTATCCTCGAATTGTGCATTTCATTACTTATCTACAAATGTTACATTTCTTTATAAATACATATATATACTAGATATATATGATATATATGATATATAAATCAATAATATCATTTTGTAGATAATTTAATTTTGATCACATGGACAATTTTTAATTATAAGAAGTTCATTTTTGACTCAAGTACAAATTTCGACAAAATGACCGTTATTAACATAAATGATAATGTAATGTCTATAACATGGTAATACATAATATAAATGGAATAAAAAAACTTGAAAATGGTTCTTAAGAATGTAGAAATTAAATTTAGTTTATTATTTAGGATATTAAATAATGAACGAGTCACGTTGGACACGAGGTAAGGGATTTCATCTCAATCTCATTTCATTGAGGAATATTTTGAATTATAAATGAATTTATTTTATACGGTGTATAAAACCTTTTGAATTTTAATTTAATTCAAAGGGTATGCTTTTCTACATATTTTTTTACTAAATTATAGTGGGAATGTTTCTTTTTTAACATACGCAGTGACAAAAACCTTTCCACCGTCGTGATCGTTATTTGAAATTTGACTTCCTTAACAAGCCGTAATGTTTTTAAAAGGAAAATAAATACCATTTACTCTTTTAAGTATTTTGGTATTAATGATGGTATTGATAATGGATTGGTTATGTCAATATATCTAAATGATAAATTGTTATTGAAATGTGGAAATTATTTCTTTCTTTTATGTTTGTTTTATATGTTATGAATATGTTATTGTTCTTGGGAATTGTTTATGTATACGGGTGGTTCGATGATAAACCTAGGGTGGGGGAGCCTGAGATAGATCTCCAATGCATTGGGTAACATGACAGAGGTAACCTTTAATGTATATCCTAAGATATTTAGGTAATATACTGTGACGAGTATTCCAAATGTAACTCCCTACGTAGTTATGAATGCTACAATGTAAGTATTTTACAAATTCCACAAGATACCTTTATGATTTAGGATTTCTATTTTTTATTCATAAATATTATGATTTTTTGTGGTAAGTTAAATATTGAAAATTATTATTTCACTGATTTGTACGTATTTATGGAATAATGTTTTCTTTCCTTGTTTTAAAACCCTTACTGAGGTTTCTAAACACATCCCATGTTTTTGAAATGTTTTTCACAAGATATAAAGAAGGGTAAGAGAAATAAAGAATTCAAAATTCTTTTTATAATGAAAAGAACACCTTTTTACTTTTAAACGTTTTTGTTTTATGAAAAAAATTGATACTGAGTAGTAGTGTCTACTTTATAACAATTAAGATGTAATGTAATATTTATGTCCTAATTACCCAAAACACTAAACCTGAAAATATCCTCAATGTGAATTATTTAAATAATTAAAGATTATGTAATGTTTAATGCCATGTCCCTATATTTGGTATCAGAGGTTAGTTTAGATAACTTTAGGAGTTATAATTTAGTTTTATGGTTATATTGGAATGATATAGAATTTACATATTACCATGTCTCGTCGCCTAAGATATTTTTGTGTTCAGAATGGTTTTCTGTAGAGGAAATAGGGAAGCTATGATGGGACGACATCAGAAGGAAGAAAACCATCCAAATAAGTAACCTGAGATGGTTAAAATCGAAAATGAGTAGTTTGTTGTAGTCATGGAATAGTTTAATTGTGCTATAAATGGTGGTGGTATCCATGCATGAGATCATCTTGATAAGCCATAGAGGAACGTGTCAGTAGTGGGGTATTTCATGAGGCAACATCCCCCATCATTCCGAGGATCATCTAAACCTATGATAGATGAATGTTGGATTAAAGAATAGGAAAATATTTTTGATGTCATGGGGTGTTCAAAACATCAAAAAGTTATTCTCTTTGATTACCATTTTCAAGGTGAAGTCGATCTGTGGTGGTCGATGGTTAAATATATTATGGATAATGAGGCGATTGATTCTCTAGATTGGGATGAATTCAAAGGTGTGTTTCTTGAGAAATATTTTCCTAAGTTGGTTCATCATAGGATAGAAAAACTATTCCTAGAATTGAGCTAGGAAGATAACATGGTGGCTGCTTATGAAGAAAAATTCACTCGACTCGAAAGGTATTCTCCAAATTTCATATGAGATATTGATAGTAAAATCAATAGTTTTTACTCAAGATTAAATCCAAATTATAAATTTTATTTAGCTTCTATTTAGTTCAAAAGTTATGAAAAACATTATCAATGTACGGAGAAGGTGGAAATGGAGTTTAACAATGATCATGTGTTCCTTAAAAAACAATAGAATAAGAGGTCAAGGTGGAAAACAAAAGGGAATAACTCTTCAAAAAAGTATGATGGTAAGAAACATAAGTTTATAGATTTTGAAAATTGTGGTAAAAAGCACGTTGGGGATTGTCTTTTGAATTCTAGTATGTGTTACTAATATGGAAATATGGGACATAAGGCTCGTGATTTCAAAGAATAATATTAGGGTAATGATAAGAAAACATTTTATTTACAATTAGTAAAATGTTATAAGTGAAATTAATTGGGTCATTATGAAATTGAGTGTCCAATAATGAACTCAACTAAGGGAAAGCAGTTTGAATACAAGTATAAATGGGTGGTGAAATCCTTTTCCACTACTTCTGCAGATGTTGGGCCATCAAATGAAGTAGTATCAGGTACCCAATTTGTTTTTTCAGATTATACGAACGTGTCATTTGATTTAGGGTATACACATTCATTCAATTTTGAGAAATGTTCTAGTGAATTAGGAATTCCATCTCAAGATTTCAATCATGAACTTATGGTAAAAACAGAAGGAGAAAATGTTCAGACAAAAAGAAATTATAAGAACCTTTATGTCCTTGTGTGTGTAAAGAATGTACCTACAAACCTTATTTTTTTGCATCAATTAGAGTTTGATTTTATTTTGGGTATGAATTTGTTTTCCATTTACCATGTTAAGACTGAATTCATATCTAAAGAGGTTTCCTTTTAGAAATAATTTCAGTTTGTGTACAATAATGAACACTAACTTTTGGTAACATATCAGGAAGCTGAAAAACTAGTAATTTATGGAAATGAATTCTACCTTGCACATATTGTTGAAATCAAAGGAACTGATCATATTAATTATTTACTAGTGATAAATGAGTATATTGATTTTTTTTCTTATGTGTTTTCTAGTTTAGTACATGATCGAGAAGTTGAATTTATTGTCAACTTAGTTCCTGATTCTAATCCAATTTCAAAACCACCATATCGAATGGCTCAAATTGAACTTTTAGAGTTAAAGAATAAATTTTAGGAGTTATTATATAAAGGTTTCATTCAACCTATCATATCACCATGGGGGGATTCTATCTTTTTTGTTAAAAATAAATATCATTCATTGAGTCTTTTAATTGATTAGAGAGTACTGAATAACATCACTGTTAAGAAAATTTATCATTTTCCTCATATCGATGATTTGTTTGATCAGCATAATGGAGCTCAGTATTTTTTTAAGATTGACATGAGGTCAGGGTACCATTAGTTTAAATTAAAGGAAGGATACATTCAAAAGACCATGTTTCAAACTAGATATTGACACTATGAATTTGTAGTTATGCCTTTTTTTAACTAATGCACCTATTGTATTCATGGATATTATGAGTATAATTTTCCACGAGTTCATGGATAAGTTTATCATTTTGTTCATTCATGATATTTTGGTTTATTCAAAAAGTGAAGAAGAACACGAATGTAATTTAAGGGTTGTCTTGAAAACCTTAAAATAAAAGAGACTATATTGGAAATTCACCAAGTGTGCGTTTTGTTTTAAAAAAAATTCTTTCCTCGGTCACATTGTTTCAAAAAATGGCATAACTATTGATCCATCTAAATCAAAAGTTTTTTAAGAATGGTCAAAACCTACTAATATCATATATATTCGTATTTTTCTTGGTTTAGCATCTTATTATAGGAGGTTTTTTGAAATTTTGTCATGGTGATCTAGCACAATGACTATGTTAACTTGAAAAGGTGTTATGTTCATTTGGAAAAAATACTGTGATGATTATTTTCAGGAATTGAAAAGAAGATTAGTGAATGCTTCAGTTTTGGAACCTCTTTCTAGAGATGGTGAATTTGTTATCTAGATTGATGCTTTTTGAAATTAATTGGTGGTTTCCTAAGGCAGAATGATCAGGCAGTTGCTTATACTCTACATTAGTTGAAACCTCATCAGTTAAATTTCCCAAAACATGATTTGGAATTAGATGCTATTGTTTTTTTATTTAAAAATTTTGAGGCATAATCATTATAGAGAGAAATGTGAAATATATACTGACCACAAAAGTTTGAATAATATATTAACTCAGAAAGAATTGGACATGAGATATAAGAAATGGTTGGAATTAATTAAGGATTATGATTGCATGATTCATTATCATATAGGGAAATAAAATAATGTGGTTGATGCTTTATGATGGAAAATTAATACGACATTAACCATGATACATTTGGAACAAGATCCGTTGATTAATTATTTGATGAACTTTGGCATATAAGTTTTTGGTGCAGGAAATTCCTCTATTTTGTTTCAGGTGTCACTGAAATCATTCATAGAAGATAGAATTATGAAAGCACTGAAGGAAGATTTTGAGTTGCATAAAAAATTAGAGTTGGTTTAGAAGGGTATGTTACCTAAATTTAACAATGATAAAGAATGTGTTTTGAGGTCGGGGAAGAGATTTTGTGTGCCTTGTGATTCATAGTTGAAGACAGAGTTGTTAAGTGAATCTCATAGATCTCCATTTTCAGTTTATATTAGAATTACTAAGATGTATAGAGATCTTCAAGATTATTACTAGTGGGATGGAATAAAAAGAGACATTTTTGACTTTACTGTGAAGTATTTGACTTTTCAATAGTTTAATGTAGAGAGGCAGTTACCAAAAGGGATAATTCATCCTTTTCCGGTGCTAGAGTAGAAATAGAAAAATATATCCATGGACTACATTGTGAGATTACCAAAGACATCTCGAGGAAATAATAAAATTTGGGTTATTATTGATTGATTGACTAAATCATCTCATTTCCTTGCTATTCGAGATACTTTGTCTCTAGATCAAATTTCCCGGTTGTATGTTAAAGAGATAGTTAGGTTGGATGGATTTCCCCTCTCCATTGTATCTGATCGTGATCCCATGTTTACTTCTAACTTTTGGAAAGGCCTTCATAAGTCATTGGGTACTGAATTAAATTTTAGTACAACTTTTCACCCTCAATAAGATAGGAATTCCAAACAAACAATTTAGACATTGGAAGATATTCTAAGTACATGCACAATGGACTTCTAGGGATTCTGGAACCAAAACCTTTCTTTGGATGAATTTTCATATAATAACAGTTTTCATTCAAGTGTAAAAACGGAACAATTTGAGGCATTGTATGGAAAGAGATGTTGAACTTCAGTTTTTTGGGATGATGTTGGTGAAAGGAAACTGATGGGGCCAGAATTGGTAGAATAGATGGTAGAGAAAGTCTAGTAGATTTATAAGAAAATGAGAATAGATCAGAGCAGGAAGAAAATTTATGCGGATAACCGGAGGAAGGATATTTCTTTTGAGGTACATGATCATTTCTTTCTCAAAGTTTCTCTATGGAAAATCTTGATGCGTTTTGGGAAGAAGGGGATGTTGAGTCTGAGGTTCATTGCACCCTATGAAATCCAGAAGAAATTTGGATCAGTTTCCTACATAGTTGATTTACCTCCATGTTTATCCCTGGTAAACAATGTTTTTCAGGTTTCAATGTTGAGAAAGTATATTCCAGATCCATCTCATGTTTTGAGTTTAGAGGTAGTTCAGTTAGAATAAAGTCTTTCTTATGAGGAACAATCAGTCTCTATTCATGACCGTAGAGAGAAAGGGTTGCGGAATAAGGTAATTCATCTGGTAATAGTTTTCTGTGAAAACCATATTGTTGAAGAGGCAACATGGGAATCTGAAAATGATATGAGAGATAAATACCCCAACTTATTTGATAAGTTAATAGAGTTGTGGGGAAACAATTCCCACAAGGGGGAAGGATGTAACATCCCAAGTAAATAAAGAATATGAAATTTTCAAATTTATTACTATTTGTGAACTTAATATTAATTTTACTTTAAAGGAGATTCTATGTTTGATGGACTACCCAACACATAATAATTGGTTTCTCTAAAATCACTTGTTGCACATAAGGCTGAGTCATACTGAAAAATAATAATATAATATTATTTTAAATGGTAGTTAATGATGTTTCCCTCGGAATTCGGGGATGACCTCCTGGATGGGAGATTCAATCATTCTGATCGGTTTCTAGCAGGTTTGTTCGTAGAACCGGAAACATCCAATGATTCCACATATATTTGGACCTACATTCCAAAGTTAGGCGCTCATTAGCTTCTGGACTAATGAGGCTTAGGAATTTGCATTGGTCAAGAGGATGGGAGGTCGGAATCATAACACCTTTTTGAGGGGAATTATTGTCTATTCCGGGAATCTCTTTATAGATTTAAGCTATGTTCGTGAATCCTTATTACATAACCAAGTATAAAATGAGATTTTCCTTCAGTTTTGACAATCAATGATTAAATATGTAAGAAATTTAGAGAATCCTTTATATGTATTCGAGGTTCTTCATCAATAGAGAATCATCTATATCTATTTAGAGAGTTTTGGTCAATGGTAACCTTCAAAACATTCATATAAAAGTCTCTTGGTCATTATGATGACCAGGCTAGTTTTAAAGCCACTAAGT
This sequence comes from Viscum album, assembly GCA_963277665.1. Taxonomy (NCBI): domain Eukaryota; kingdom Viridiplantae; phylum Streptophyta; class Magnoliopsida; order Santalales; family Viscaceae; genus Viscum; species Viscum album. Next base: position 1,806,869,299 of record OY728157.1, read on the forward strand.
GGGGCCCTTGAAGTTTATTGTCATTCAGAAGGACATGAATTATTTCAGAGTTGGGTTCGAACACATAGATGGTCTACCTACGTATCCTTTGTTTTGGAAAAGGAATCAGAACCCACATAGTTCGAGTAAAGGAGTATGATGTTTATGATTGATGGCTCAAAGAAGGATGTCACAATTACTTTTACACTCTAAGCTCACGTGAGTCATGCTCGGTGTGAGAAACAAGAGGTTTAGACAATTGTTCCATGAAAGATGCAATCATAAGAAATAGTTTGGGGCTTAGTTATATATAACTGCCCAGATAAATGAAGGTTAGGATTTACTTTAGGGAGAAAATCGAGGAACAGGGTCCATAAAGGTATATGTGCTTCATGGAGAATTGAATACTATAACTTGGGACTTATTCCTAAAAAGGAAACCCAAATCAGGAGAGGATTGATAACTGGGTTTTACTCCTGAGAAGGAATCCCAGATCAAACGTAAATTAGGACTGGTTAAAGAGAATTTAAGGGACTTGGGGCTTATTCCTGAAAAGGAAGCCCAAGATTATGACTGGGACTTATTCCTGAAAAGGAGACCCAGGTTAAGGGATTTATAACTGGGAATTATTCCTGAAAAGGAAGCCCGGGTTAAGTATTACGGTTTGGGGCTTACTCCTGAGGAGGATGGCCATATTTGAGACTGGGGTTTACTCCTGAAAAGGAAGCCCAAGTTAGAGGATCTGGGTCATACTCCTAATAAGGATGCCCAAACATTTAAGGGACTTGGGGATTACTCCTAAAGAGGATGCCCATAATTATGACGGGGACTTATTCCTGAAAAGGAGGCCCAGGTTAGGGGACTTGGGGCTTACTCCAAAAAAGGAAGCCCAAATTATGACTGGGACTTATTCCTGAAAAGGAGACCCATGTTAAGGATTCTCTCATCTTAAAGGATGAGGTTGAAGGAATGAACTCTCCATATTTAGTGACAAAAAGATACTTAAATCACTAGGTTTTGAGAGATATTCCACCGAATTCCTTTCAGATAAGGAATTCAAATCAAGAAATCATGCCATAAATGGATTTGAAGAGTGTCTTGAAGACTGAATCTTGAAAAAGGAAAGGTGTAATGGCTTAAGAGGGGTGAAATGGGAAAGAAAGGCACCCAAAAAAGGAAGGGGCGTGCAAGACTTGGAAGGCGCGCATGTATTGCGGGGGCGCGCAAGTATTGGTCGTGCAGGTATACCTGCGCGACACATGGTGTACTTTCACGATGGTCAACCAGCATTGAAATACTTGAGCGACTCTTTATTAAAGCCTTTAGAATCCTCTTGAGGTTCTTCCAGAAAAGGGATGTGCAAGTTCTATCGAAGGAGTAAGGTGGCGCGCAAGTGTGACCACTTCCCTTAAGGGATGGCCACTCAGGCGTGCAAGTGTTGATGAGTTTCAACAGTTAGGCCTTCTTCCCTCTCTTTAGATCTTCCGTTCTAGGTAATAAATTACCTTAAAAGTGTTCCGGAAGCTTTGAGAAGAGACTTGGGATTCGGGAGCTTCAATCCGATTTTCGGAGAAAAGATCCTCTCGAATGGGGGGCCCACAGGGTCTATTTATAGGCAGAAGAAGACCCCGGGCGGTTACCGGGTGGTTATCACTTAGGTCGCGCAAGTCACTTGCACGACCATAAGGCGTCGCGCAAGTAGACTTGCACGACCACTAGGCGGCGCGCAAGTGTACTTGCGCAACCATAAGGGAACTTGCGCGACCTATGGGAAATGTTCTCCTTGTTCATCCCTTTATCGATTTTTGATGTTTCTTCAAAGGATGAATCAATTTGGACTAAGGTATTTCCAATTTTTCAGTCATTATACTCTGTGACGGAAAGAAGAGTCAACAAAAGTCCCCCCTCAGAGTTGGATCCGGAGAGAAAAGAGGATTTGACTCTGAGGTGAAAAGAAAAACAAGAAATCTGGCAGTTTAAAGTCATGCATGCCGGACATAAAGGGGCTAATGTTTAAGGTCAAAATAGCTTTGACCAAAATGGATTAAAAAATTATTCAATTCCTTGACAATTTATCTGAAAACATATTACCATACTCAAGTATGAGGGAAAATATGTAAGCTATGACTTTAGAATTTTTTGAATATGAGGAATGATATGAAAAAGAGCTAAAAGGCATTAGAAGAAGTAGTTTCCAAGAATGAAGTTACCATTATTTAACAAACCCATTAGGGGGTTGAATTATGCAGGGCCACCTAAGGGAATTGGCTACATAGTTAAATAAAATAGTATCTTTTGGATAACAAGTCTGTTATGTAGATTGTTTATGCAAGGCCACCTATGGGCACGTGCTGCATAGTCAGGCAAAAAGAACTCTCAGAAATTTACTTTCCTAGTTCAAAAAGCCAGTGAAAGTTTATGGAGATTCAAATTTTCTAAAGTATAGAGTTTGTTGTATGTAAAGAGGTACTTGAATATGGAGAAGATATTTCCGAACAAGAATATCGAAGAATTGAATAAATATCACTCCTACAAAGGTCTGACCCAAATGTAGGGAAAGAGAATATGGAGAGTATAAACCATAGACTTGAATACTTTCAGATCATGAAAAAGGACATGGGAAAAATATGTTAAGGATGGCTATTTTTTGCAGATCCCTACATACCGTCATTTAAGACAAATAAGGACAAAAGAGGCATTCTTCCCAAGAATGAAGTTACTATTATCCAACAAACCCGTTAGGGGGTTGAATTATGCAGGGCCACCTAAGGGCATTGGCTGCATAGTTAAATAAAAAGTATCTTTTGGCTAACAAGTCTCTTATGTAGACTGTTTATGCAAGGCCACCTATGGGCACGTGCTGCATAGTCAGGAAAAAGAATTCTCAGAAGTTTGAAATTTTTGTGACTAAAAGTCATGAAAAGGGTTATGAAGATCTGAAAATATTTAAGGTTAGGATTATAACACATAAAGATGGGTATTATCCAATGTATATAGAGATACATAGGTCAGTGATAACCATAATCATGTTGTGGCAGGGTCCTGAATAGAAATTTTGGACTTCACTACGTATCTCATAAGAATGGGAATCAAGCCATACGTAGTTCTTGAAATGCAGTTTAACGTCGTGCAGGATGAATGTATGAGAGATCTTAGTTTATGTTCATAGAGTTTGGACCATAATAATGAATACACAGTGTGTGTTTTCATGAGGACTTATCAGCCAAGGGATTGAAAGTGAAATTTGGGGTTAGGCCCAAAAGACTTGGGACTGGATTCGACGGACACTCGAATGTTCCTACGTATCCCATAAGGATGGGAATCAAGTCCACGTAGTTCTAGAACTACCCTTTGTACAAATTTGGTTCGTAGATGTGAAGGGTGAAAGGGGACTTTAGTACAATGATGGTTTAACCCGAGATAAAAAGTTTAGGCATTACCATGTATGCACGTTGTCTTTTGAAACGAAACATGATTGAAAAATCAATGTCAATAATAGTTCTCTCTCAAATGAGGAAATCAAAGATTATTGTAGTTTATTGTCATACCAGACAGAAGTTTTTCATAGTTTAATGTCATATAACAAGGACGAAAGTGAATCAATGTAATGATATTGATTCAGGGGGCGGTTTCACGAATCAACATCATATGAAATGGTGGTGAACAGATGTGAAGAGATTGTTTTTTGGGCTTGAACCCTGGGAGGTTGCCTACATACCCAGCATGTAGGGCAAGGATCAAATTCCGTGTAGTTCAATTAAAGAATGAATTAATGATCAAGTTGTTCTTGGGGAAAACGATCTAAATAAAAAAAATGTTGTTGGGACTTATACATGGTTAGCGGCCCAAATAGAGTGTTACGGTTGAGGTTTTCTCTAAGCTCACGTGATTCATACTCGGTGTGAGAAACAAGAGGTAACCACAACCTTAACGATGCATAGTTTAATGTCATATAGGACATATAAAGGGACTATGCAGTTTAAAGTCTTGCAGTTAGGACTATTGGTGCTGCACAGTTTAGTGTCATGTAGTAGGGACAAAATACAGTTTAATGTCATGTAGGACATATCATGAATTTTCTGTACAGTTTAGCGTCATGTAGTTAGGACGATGGGGACAATAGACTTTAACGTCATGTTGGACGAAAGGGGGACTGCGCAGTTTGATGTCATGCAGTAAGGACAAAATAACACACCATTTACGTCATGTTGGACACATTGGGGATTTTTTTCCCACAGTTTAACGTCATGTTGGAAGAAAAGGCGAATAGTTTAAGGTCATATGCATGGACCGTGGATGGTTCAGTTTAATGTCATGCTGGACAGTGGTGTAGTTTAAGGTCATACAGGACCATTGATGATTATGTAGTTTAACTTCTTTCCGGACGTAAGGGACTTTTATACAGTTTAGCGTCATGTAGTTAGGACGTCACAGTTTAACATCTTTCTGGACGTAAGGGACTTGAAAATAGTTTAGGGTCACATGCATGGACCGTTGATGATGCAGTTTAAGGTCATACTGGGCCTAGTTGTAGTCTAAGGTCATACTGGACCATTTAGGGAACTTTTTCACAGTTTAACGTCGTGTGGGATGAAGTTGCAGTTTAAAGTCATACAGGACCATTGCTGTATAGTTTAACGTCATATAGCAAGGACGAACTGGTGATGCACAGTTTAGTGTCATGTTGCGGGGACATATTGTGAATAGTTTAAGGTCATACTCGAGCAAGGAGGTGTTTAAGGTCATACTGGACCATTGCTGTATAGTTTAACATCATATAGCAAGGACGAACTGGTGCCACACAGTTTAGGGTCATGTTGCGGGGACATATGAAGGTGACACAGTTTAACGTCATGTTGGTCGTATGTGCAAATAGTTTAGGGTCATATGCTTAGACCGTTGCTGTATAGTTTAACGTCATATAGCAAGGACGAACTAGTGCCGCTCAGTTTAATGTCATGTTGCGGGGACATATGAAGGTGACACAGTTTAACGTCATGTTGGACGTATGTGCAAATAGTTTAGGGCCATATGCTTAGACCATTGCTGTATAGTTTAACATCATATAGCAAGGACGAACTGGTGCCGCATAGTTTAATGTCATGTTGCGGGGACATATGAAGGTGACACAGTTTAATGTCATGTTGGACGTATGTGAAAATAGTTTAGGGTCATATGCTTAGACCGTTGCTGTATAGTTTAACGTCATATAGCAAGGACGAACTGGTGCCGCACAGTTTAATGTCATGTTGCGGGGACATATGAAGGTGACACAGTTTAACGTCATGTTGGACGTATGTGCAAATAGTTTAGGGTCATATGCTTAGTTCGTTGCTGTATAGTTTAATGTCATATAGCAAGGACGAACTGGTACCGCACAGTTTAATGTCATGTTGTGGGGACATATTAAGGTGACACAGCTTAACGTCATGTTGGACGTATGTGCAAATAGTTTAGGGTCATATGCTTAGACCGTTGCTGTATAGTTTAACGTCATATAGCAAGGATGAACTGGTGCCACACAGTTTAATGTCAGGTTGCGGGGACATATGAATACTTTTTATTTTATACAAAATATTTCTTCAAAAATCTGGCATTAGTTGGAGTAGTAATGAGTTCTCCATCCATCGAGAATAATGAATAAGCTCCATTGGAGTAGACCCTATGTATTGAATAAGGTCCTTCCCATTTTGGTTCAAGCTTGGGAGGTTTCTTTCCTGGTATCATTGGAGTTCTGAGAACTAATACCAATTCTCCCTGAATGAATGAACAAAGATGAACTTCTTTGTTAAAATCTCGTGCTATTCGATTCTGATAGATTTCCAAGTGGTGCAATGTGCACAATCTTTTCTCATCTAACTGTTCCAATTCATTCAATTGCTTTTGGGATTTCTCATCTGTAGATAACTGATCACAAATGGCTACTCTGAGTTAGGTAAATTGAACTTCAATTGGCAAGACTGCTTTTGTTCCATATACCAACGAATATGGAGTTGACCGCGTTGCATTGCGGGTGGTAGTCCGATAAGCCCATAAAGCACGAAAGAGTTTATCAGGCCATGACCTCTTATCTTTATCCACCATCTTTTGCAGTATATTTGAAAGAGTCTTGTTAAAGGCTTCTATTTGGCCATTGGCTGTCGCATGATACCGAGATGAATGGTTGCATTTAATGTTGTATTCTTGATACAATTTATTCACCTCAGAAGAACAGAAGTTGGTGCCGTTGTCCGTCAATATGGTATGAGGGACACAAAATATAGTGATGAGGTTAGACTTGATGAAGCTAACAATGCATTTAGAACTGATTCTTTGAGAGGTACTACCTCTGCCCATTTGGAAAAGAAATCAGTATCAGTAAGAATGTACTTAAACTGCTTGGTCATAGCTGAAGGGTAAGGTCCCACCACATCCATTCCCCATGTGGAAAATGGCCATGAGTATTTAGCTGTATGAAGCAACTCTGGAGGTTGATGAATGAATTTTGCATGTACTTAGCATGAATGACACTTCTTTGTGAAATCAACACAATCATTATCATTGAAGTCCAAAAGTATCCAAGCCTTCGAATTTGATCAAACAATCTATGTCCAGACTGGTGGGAACCACAGACTCCTGCATGCACTTCTTTCATGAAATACATTGTCTCTTCACCATCAATGCATCTGATGATAACTCCATCAAAACCACGTTTGTAGAGAATTTTCTCTAGGTGGTTTGGGCCATCATAAAGAGTAAAATTGACCACACGTCGCCAGATTTGTTCTTTCTCGGCTCTATCAGGTGGAAGTGTTCCATTTTGAAGGTATTTCCTGATAGGTGACATCCATCCTGTAGTATGACCATACAGTTCAGGAATGGGACTAATTTCGTTAATTTCCTCTGTTCTGGCTTGAACATAAGGTGAAATTTCACGATGGTGGGTAATAATGATTGTTGTCTCGTCCCGATTTGGATCTGCTAGAGCTGTTGCTATATTAGCCAGTGCATTAGCTTGAGAATTTTGTGATCTTGGGACATAAGAAAATGTTGGTTCTGAAGGGAATTCCTCCATTAACTTTCTGACGTAATCATACAAAGGGATTAACTCTTCTTTTCTAATGGCATAATCCCCATTGACTTGTTTGATTACCAAGTCTGAATCACCTTTCACCTTTAAGTGATTCACTTGTTCTTGAAGCGCTAACTCTAAGCCTGTGATAAGAGCTTGGTATTCGGCTTAATTATTGGTACCACCTTCCCACAATAAAAAGGAATAAGGTAAAAATGCCTTATCTGGATAAATGAGTACAATTCTTAAACCAACTTTGTTGAATTTAGGATTTTCCATTTTCTTCCCTGTTGGACTTCTGGAAGCACCATCAAAATACATTTCCCATGTTTGAGGATACTCTAGAGTAGAAAAATCTTCCTCATCAGGGAGTTCAATATCTGAAGACGTGTCTTCCACTGAAAGATGTTCAGCCAGGAAATCAGCCAGAGCTTGGCCCTTTATTGCCTTTTGAGATACATACTGAATGTCGAACTGCTGCAAAATAACTACCCACCTTGCTAGACGTCCTGTGAGCATTGGAAGACTAAGGATGAATTTGAGCGGATTATTGCGAGATACCAATTGGACCTCGTGATGTTGTAGGTAGTGTCTCAGTTTATGAACTATAAAGATTAATGCCAGGCAGCACTTCTCAATACTTGAATACCGGGTTTCTGCTTCAAGCATAGTTCTACTGAGATAGTGGAGGCCATTTTCATTCCCAGCATCATTATTTTGAGCGAGAAAGGCACCCAATGATCTCTCTAGAGATGTCACATAGAGGATAAGTGGTCTAACTTCAATAGGTGGCATGAGTACTGGTGGACTCAAGAGGTATTTCTTGAGAACATCAAACGCTTCTTGACATTCTTCAGTCCACTGGTAAGTGACTAATTTTTTCAGTAATTTGGTAAAGGGTAAACTTTTTCCTTCCAAATTGGCGATGAATCACCGAATATAGGCTAAGTGTCCTTGAAGTCCTCTTAATTCTTTCAAATTCTGAGGAGGTGACATACCAAGGATTGATTTTTTCTTCTCAGGATCGACTTCAATACCACGATGGCGTACAACAAAGCTGAGGAATTTTCCTGAGGTTACCCCAAAATCACATTTTAAGGGGTTCATCTTCAAATTTTGTTGTCGAAGCTTGTGGAACATGACATCCAAATCATCCAAGTGATTAGAACGTTGTTTGGATTTAACCTCCAAATCGTCTACATAGCATTCAACAAACTTCCCTAAGAAAGGTTTGAAGATATGATGCATGGCGTGTTGATATGCTGCACCTTCATTCTTTAAACCAAAGGGCATCACCCGGTAAAAAAACACACCTTGAGGGGATCTGAAGGCTATAGATTCCTCATCTTCTGGGGCCATTCAGATCTGATTATATCCAGAATATTCATCCATGAAGGAAAGTACTTCATAGCCAGTCGTCGCATCAATTAATAGTTCTGTAATCGGAACTAGGAAATCATCTTTAGGACAATACCGATTAAGATCTCTGAAATCGATGCAAACCCTAATTTGTCCGTTCTTCTTCTTTACAGGGAGAATATTAGCCAACCACTTGGGATATTGAACTTCTCTGACGAAGTTAGCTTTGATCAGCTTATCCACTTCAGCTTCAATTTTGGAAGCATAAGTTGGTTGTGTTCTTCTCGCAGCTTGCTTAAATCCTCGATGTTCTTTTGGTAAACCCAAAATATGAGTAGCAATATCATATCAAGACCAGGAATTTCTGTATATTTCCAAGAAAAAATATCTTTATTTATCTTTAGAAAAGAAATATACATCTCTTGATCTTCAAGGGTCATGGATGCACTAATTAAAGTGGGGCGTGGATCTTTCTCTGTACCCAGATTTATTTCTCTGAGTTCATCCATAGTGGTAGAGATACCCTCTTCAAATGTTGGAGGAGCATCTCTAAGATCTTCCTCTTCCTCTTCATCATGTTCTATTTCTTCCGTTTCTACTTGCATAGTAGATCACAAAACGAAATTTTCATGATCAGAAGAGATGTCAAAATTAGCACATTTTGAAGAATAAGCCTCTATTTCTGACACTATTGATGATAAAGGGACTTATTTGGGAAATAAAGAGGAGATTATGGATTGAGAATTGACATCATTATTCACCTCTGATGTTGCTATAACTTCTTCTGACCTGATTGGTGAAGTATAGACCTGTTGGATTTCAGCAGATGAAATGAAGACGTCAGCACTTGTGCTTTCATCACTGTTTGGTAGGTTACCAATTTCTCCCATGTTGTCTGGATCAATTGTCGCAATTGACATTATGGATCTTCCCATAAGAGTATTTTGATTTGGGCCTATTTTGTCAATTTGACTGATAGGTAACACATAATCTGTACTCACATGTGTAAATGGATTTATTGGAATTTTCTCCAAACCATATGGAGAATTAACTTTGGTAATTTCCTTCATTGTAGATTTTTCTCTTCCCTTCATGTGATAAAATTCTACCTCAATGTATTGAGACTCACATGTCTTGAACGGGGTTATATCACCATACAATCTTCCAAATTGACCATTGAAATAGTATTTGAGACATTGATGGTATGATGAAGGGACAACTGCATGCTGATGTAGCCAGGGTCTTCCAAGAAAGACGTTGAAAGCTGAGTCTTGATCAATAATCATGAAATCCAAATTGGATACAAGATCTCCGAACTGAGTTTTGAGTGTAACTTCGCCTAGTGGTTCTTGTTCATTTTTATCATATCCTTGTAACATCATGGTAGAATGAGATAAATTAGATTCCGTGAGGCCCAATCGACAAAGTGTACGGATGGGCATGAGGTTGACTCCTGAACCATTGTCAATGAAATCTATTTGGATATCTACACCATTGACTTTGCCAGATAAGTACAAAGTTTTTATGTGCCCATGCACAACATCATCTTCATCTTTATCAGTAAAAGATATCACTGCATGGCATTCTGCAGGATTATTCTCTATGTGATAGACTTCAGCTGCAGAAATTTCAGCTTCAAACTCCTGAGGACTTGACAAAGCTTCGATGAGTGCTTCTCGAAGATCTTTTAAAAGATTCAAACAATCCAAAATTTATAACTTGGCTGGTACTTCAGCCAAGTGTTTCAATATATCATACTTTTTATCTAGAGGTCTGCGTTTCCAAACAGGAATATGCGGTTTAGCAGGTACCTTGGAAGCAGATGCTTTGGAAGCTGATTCATCTTGTATTGGGATAGAAGTTGGAAGCATCCTTGGTTTTGGAAGATTAGACCGATTATATCCATTTACTTGCTGAGATAAAGAAGATGGAATTTTCAATCGGTCTTCCAAAATAACTGTGCCAAGACTGAGTTGACTATTCTCAGAAGAACTTTCTTGTTCTTTTTGAGCTCGCTGAAGAGATCTACCACGAGTTTCTGCTGCATACACAGTGCTAGCAGGGGTAGAATTGGAGTAGTTGCTTTGGAAAGATCCACGTCTTCCCCTGTATCCTAAACCTCTGGAACTTCCTCGGATTCCCTTATTTGATACAGGGAATTCAGACTCATCAAAATTAAAATTATGACTAGAATACAGATCTGTTAATTGAATCATATTAACAGAACCGATGATTAACTCTTCGTCTAATAAAGACTCTTCCTGAATAGCCTGTTTAGGATGTGCCGTTTGATGGGGCGGTGCCTGTTTTTTTGAAGTAGATGGCCAAAAGTCTGCCAGAGTCAAAGACAATTTAGGCTTTGACACATACTCATCTTCTTCTGATTCTTTTTTCTTCTTTGAATCAAACCATTTCTTTGAGGACTTTCCCTCTGACGAAGAGGGTTTTACCGCAATATTCATGGAAGAAGACACAATTGGCTTCTTTAATTGTGTTCCCAAAATGGCATGAGTTCGATTGATTGTCTTTCTGACCATCCAATCATCATACTTCTGTGCATTTCTGCTTTTTACTTCTTTCCATTCACCTTCCTCCTCTAGAACTATAGCATTAACACATGCTACCTGGGTCGAAGAACCTTTCAACTTGGCTTGTCCCATGTGGACCATCTTTTGCAGGAGGTCTTTGAAGAAAAAACATTCCTGGATGGGATTCCCTAACATTTGATGAAAGGGACAATAATTGGCACGGTCTTCATCTCCTTCCTTGTTTGGCCTCTTTGGCACTGGTAATTGAACCAAATTATTTTCTAGAGATGAAATGAAGTAACCAGGAACTTTCTCATTTCGGAAAGAGTAAGTTTTACTCTTCAAATCCTCAAATTGTTTTTGTCGTTGATCTCTTTGATCATTTGGACGAAATGGCCTTTGTTGTTGGCATTCAGGAGGTGGAGCCTTTTGAGAAGAGATGAATGTTTTGAAGTAGAAATAGGTACAGGTGATTGTTTAAGCATAACTATAGCAGTTTCTACTTTACCCATTCTCCTTCCTGAAGCTGATGGAATTACACGAGATTTAACCTTATCCTGTATAAGGGAATATTCAATCTGCTGAGCGATTAAAGTAAGGTCTCGAAACCCTCATGTGTATTTCACAGGGATCAATGGAGTGTGTAATTCGTCATGCAAATTTTCCACACAGATTGGAAACAGCTCTTCCTGAGGGGGTGCTAAACTCAGGGAATACGTTAATCCCTTCCAGTGAGAAATGAAATCAGAGACTCTTTCATTCTCCCTTTTCTTGCAGTTTGTAAGATCGAAAACTGTCGTTTTTGGAAAAGTTGAGCTGAACTAAAGAAGGAATTTTTGACGAATATCCTCCCATCTGATGATTGACCGAGATTGCAAGCTTGTATACCAGACAAAAGCTGGTCCTTGCAAGGATCGCACGAGGCATCTGAGTTTCACTACTTCTTGCTGCACTGGAGTTCCCATCATACGATCACAACAAGACACGTAATGCGTCAAATGTTGTTCAGGGTCGCATGATCCATTGAAAGTAGGGAAAATAGGGTTTCCAAAACTAGATAAATGAGAAATTGAATCTACCCATTCAGGGTAAACTTTCTTTTCTGGTTGAACTTGCGCCCGTTTCCCTTCCATAGTTTCTAACCGAGCTGTTAATGACTCAATAGTAGTTATTAACTTTTGAGAAACATCAGGTTGAATTTGGTCTTGGGTAGGTGCAATGAATGGAGATTGGACAGACGTGGTGATTGGTGCGGCAACTTATGGTAGCACTACCAACCGTTGTTGTGTTTGACCCGTAGGATTAGACCTCTGAGGGTGTACTGATAAAGGAGGATATTCTTGATCCATCTCAGTAGTTACAACAAATTCCTTCGGCTGTCGGACTTCAGCATTCTTAAGAGGAAGACCAATCTGAAGTAGTTCTACATTCAACCTTCTTAATTCTTTCATTTCTTCCTCTTGTTGTGCAAACCTTTGCTCTAACGAGAGCGATTGACCTTCTCCAGAGGAAGGATATGTAACCTGATTCTTTCCCCTCCCTTTGTTGGATACATTTTGGACAGAGGGAAATGGATTACCTAGGTTCTGAGTAATCCTTTGACTTCGTGTACGCACACCTTCTTCATTTGTATCGGCGCGTACATTTTCTTGAGCAGGACACTCTTCATCTGAGTCCCCTGAGTGAGTCTCCTCTGGTGGATTAGAATCAAAGGCATTGATGACATTGATTGATGCATAATGCATCGCATCCCTTCTATCAACATTTCTGTGATATTGTATTCTTTCATATCTTTGATGAGACATTGCCTTTTGTTGATTCAATCCTTTGGGAACTTCTTGACGAGCTATAATTTGGAGGGAATCTCCTGATAATTTGGCTCTTCGTTCCTCTTGGGGATTCTTCCCCAATCGAGAAAAGACCGAAATTCTATGAGAAGGGGATTGATGATTTGAAAGAGTCCCCAGTCTCGTGAACTGGGGATGTTCCTGCTGCTTCCGCTCAACTCCTCGAATCCCATTTGTTGACTCTGAGGGTTGGGTTAAAGGAGTCCCCAGTCTGACAAGCTGGGGTGGCTCTTGACATGCTATGTCTGAGACCTTCTTAAAATCTCTCTTGATCTTGAGAATCTTAGTTCGGAAATTAGCTGGATGCATTAGCCTGTATCCACTTTTATCACCTGGTTTAACAGACCATTGGATGATTTCCGAAACTTCTTTCATTTGATGATGTGTTTGCTCCATACGAGAGGCTTGTGCAATATTCTCTCCTGCTTGATGTAGGAGCAATTCAACAACTTGTTCTCTATATGCTTGATTTTGAGAGGAACTAGTTTAAGCCTGTTCTTGAGCAAGATTTTGATTATGAACAAAGTCCATTGACTGTGGCTGGCCATGGGAAAAAACATTACATTAGACCATTTTCGGCGGGCGTTGCTGATTAAAAATCACTATGAAATGTAGTGCTCCGTGAACACCCCATCCTCTGATATGAACACCAGATGGAGCATTGGAAATTAACTGACGCAATTTTCTTAGTGCGCCAAGGCATAAACGTTGAAGGGTTCTCTGTTTCTTTTTAGCCTTCGAATACCGAGAGACTGATAGACATGCCAAATCAATCTGACATTGTATCCCTTCTATTATCTTAAGATGATTTTCATATTCATCATAAGATAATTCCTTCTTCATTAATTGACAAAGAGTTTTCCATATGTTGAGACGAATATCATGGACTCCATCTTCCGTCAACATCTTTGGAATGTCATATTGGGAGTCAGCCAAAGGCCAAAACATGACTGGTACCTCACTTTTCTCTAGTTTTTTCCTCATGTTCAGCATTTCCTCTTTATCATTAAATGAAGATTCTTCTACCTGTTTTAACCAGAGTTGGTGTTTCCTTGTTGCTTCATCGGATTCAACAAGATTGGTAGATAGATCATTGATCAAACTAGAAGATGCATGACTTAGGGGTGGTTCGAAGAATGACCTACACCCTGGTCTATCTTCTGATTGATAAAGTATTTCACTTGCTAGCGATAAAGAATCATATATGACTGGTTTCACATTTGAAAGTGCCTCAAGATAAGAGGGCTTTCTCGGCACTACATTGTCCACTGGAGTACTTTCCAGGAAATGTGAATCACTACTATGGAGAGGACTTTCGCAGCGAAATTCATCATCATGGGGAGGACCACCATAATGGGTTACAACAAAAGATGAGATCTCTTGCTCCATGGTCTTCTGACCACACAGAGGGTTCCTGTGGCTCTCATCTGAAGAAGAAACTTCAAGATTGACTGAATTTTCATGAAGCAAGCCTTCATGAGGATGTGTCTGTTGAAGACATTCAGAATTAATGTTCTGGTTATTAGGAACCAAGGAAGTAGAATCTTGAATTCCAACAGATAAATGTCTGAGGGCTTCAAGAACTCCAGAATCGAGCATAGCCTTGTTGAAGATTGGCCTTTGATCTCCTGACTGTGCTGGGAGGATATTTTTCTTAGATGCCTTCTTACTCGCTTTGGAAATCACTTGTTGACGAAAGTGGTTACTCTGAGCAGGTTTATGTGCCTGATCAGGAAAGATGGTCAGGTTAGGCTGACGATCTGCACTCAAATCAGGTGTATGTGCCAGACTTGGTTGTCCGTATGATATGGGGGAGTATGCCCCATAACCCTCTTGGACTGGAACAAATGTGTGTGTCTGTTCTGGAGTGAATCGTTGATGTGTCACTCCACTGCTAGGGATAGATTTATGTGTCTTTCCCTGAGATGATGCTGAAGTTGTTATGATATTCGGGCAAGCATCCAAAATATGAGCAGGAATTTGCTTTTTCTCTTTCACCATTGATAAAATATGTTTGGTGACTTCAGCTGCCAGAACGAGGATATACGTCCATTCTGGGCTTTGAGTAGGTGCATGTGCCTACTCCTGTCCTCCTTTTCTTGTCAGTGAATCCTGACAGTACTCACGTGTGGAGGCAGAGAGTTGAGTCTGCCTCCTGTTTGTCATCGGAGCTTTCCGACTGACTTCTCCGTGTGCTACCAAGTGAGACTGTTGGTAGGCATGATTAGTACTAGCAGGTGTATGTGCCTGCTGATTACACTTCGCCAAACGCGGTTGACGAGATCCATCATATGTAGTCAGGCGAGCCTGTTGACTAACTGATGATGTATAAGCAGGTGTATGTTCCTGCCTGTAGTACTCTGCCGGAATTGCCTGGCGGGATTGGCGTGATGCTGCCAGACGAGTCAGCTGGACAGCGGAATTAAAACGGACAGGTGTGTGTGCCTGCTCATTGTTCGCCACCAAGTTAGGTTGGTGGACTTCTCCGGAGATGTTAGGGATGAAAAACTGCCCATTGTTAACCGGATTCCGTCTCTGGAAGTTCGTCTTGCATGCTCGGGTTCGAGGAACCTGAGCTGAATGCCTGGAGTCGGTACCCTCATCATGTTGAGGGCGCACTTCCGCACGAGTCTGGTGGCGATTGTTTGTGGGAGCCCTCGGGAAGGACTCCTGTTTTTTTAATTAAGGTCCTGAGGGACCTGATCATTCACTTCCCCAGAGTAAGGGAGCGAATGGAAATTGTGTTCCGGGGATAACGACCCGAAACAGTTGGAGACGGTAGTCAGCACCGCCTGCCTCTTAATCACTGGTCGTCATTGTCCGGACGACCTGTGTGAGTCGTTCACTTTGAGGGCCTGTCGGGAAGCCTCCAAAGTTGGGATGGTACCGTGTTTACGGTACTCCTTAACCAGCACATTTGATACCCAGCGTTGAAGACGCTGAGTAGGTGATGTCATCCTCAGAGCGGATGACGATCCAGTAGGAATAGCAACAGTGGTATTTGCAGCTTTAGTATTCACAGATGTGAATTTGAGGGCAGCCATGATGGAAATACAGAAGATCTTGGAAAAGAGTGCAAGTTTGATATAATAGACATAATCAAGATAAAATTCAGCCACTTCATCCTTTGGATGAGCACACATGTCAATGATTGTTTTTGTTAGCCCTCTTATTAAGTTTCAAATAGGGGATTAACAAATAGGTAAAACATCATTTTAACTTGGTTAAGGGTTCACGTCGGGTTCACCATTTTTTGTTTCCCTCGGAATTCGGGGATGACCTCTTGGATGGGAGATTCAAATGTTCCGATCGGTTTCTAGCGGGTTTGTTCGTAGAACCGGAAACATCCAATGATTCCAAATCCATTTGGACCTACTTTCCAAAGTTAGGAGCTCATTATCTTGTGGACTGATGAGGCTTAGGAATTTGCATTGGTCGAGAGGATGGGAGGTCGGACTCATCACACCTTTTTGAGGGGAATTATTGTCTATTCCGGGACTCTCTTTATAGATTTAAGTTATGTTCGTGAATCCTTATTACATTACCAAGTATAAAATGAGCTTTTCCTTCAGTTTTGACAATAAATGATTAAATATGTAAGAAATTTAGAGAATCTTTTATATATATTTGAGGTTCTTCATCAATAGAGAATCATCTATATCTATTTAGAGATTCTTGGTCAATGGTAACCTTCAAAACATTCATATAAAAGTCTCTTGGTCATTATGATGACCAGGCTGGTTTTAAAGCCACTCAGTGGGGCACTTGAAGTTTATTGTCATTCAGAAGGACATGAATTATTTCAGAGTTGGGATTGAACCCATAGATGAGCTACCTACGTATCCTCTGTTTTGGAAAAGGAATCAGAACCCACGTAGTTCGAGTAAAGGAGTATGATGTTTATGATTGATGGCTCAAAGAAGGATGTCACAATTACTTTTACACTCTAAGCTCACGTGAGTCATGCTCGGTGTGAGAAACAAGAGGTTTAGACAATTGTTCCATGAAAGATGCAATCATAAAAAATATTTTGGGGCTTATGTATATATGAATGCCCAAATAAATGAAGGTTATGATTTAATTTAGGGAGAAAATCCAGGAACATGGTCCATAAAGGTATATGTGATTCATGGAGATTTGAATACTCTAACTTGGGACTTATTTCTGAAAAGGAAACCCAAATCATGAGAGGATTGATAACTGGGTTTTACTCCTGAGAAGGAATCCCATATCAAACGTAAATTAGGACTGGTTAAAGAGAATTTAAGGGACTTGGGGCTTATTCCTGAAATGGAAGCCCAAGATTATGAATGGGACTTATTCCTGAAAAGGAGACCCAGGTTAAGGGATTTATGACTGGGACTTATTCCTGAAAAGGATGCTCAGGTTAAGGATTAAGGATTGGGGCTTACTCCTGAGGAGGATTCCCATATTTGAGACTAGGGATTACTCCTGAAAAGGAATCCCAAGTTAGAGGATCTGGGACTTACTCCTAATAAGGATGCCCAAACATTTAAGGGACTTGGGGCTTACTCCTAAAGAGGATGCCCATAATTATGACGGGGACTTATTCCTGAAAAGGAGGCCCAGGTTAGGGGACTTGGGGCTTACTCCTAAAAAGGAAGCCCAAATTATTACTGGGACTTATTCCTAAAAAGGAGACCTAGGTTAAGGATTCTCTCATCTTAAAGGATGAGGTTGAATGAATGAAATCTCCATATTTAGTGACCAAAAGATATTTAAATCACTAGGTTTTGAGAGATATTCCACCGAATTCCTTTCAGATAAGGAAGTCAAATCAAGAAATCATGCCTTAAATGGCTTTGAAGAGTGTCTTGAAGACTGAATCTTGAAAAGGAAAGGTGTAATGGCTTAAGAGGGGTGAAATGGGCAAGAAAGGCACCCAAAAAGGAAGGGGCGCGGAAGTCTTGGAAGGCGCACAAGTATTGCGGGGGTGCGCAAGTATTGGTCTCGCAGGTATACCTGCGCGACACATGGTGTACTTGCGCGATGGTCAACCAACATTGAAATACTTGAGCGACTCTTTATTAAAGCCTTTAGAATCCCCTTGAGGTTCTTCCAGAAAAGGGACGCGCAAGTTCTATCGAAGGAGTAAGGCGGCGCGCAAGTGTGACCATTTCCCTTAAGGGCTGGCCACTCAGGCGCGCAAGTGTTGATGAGTTTCAACACTTAGGCCTTCCTCCCTCTCTTTAGATCTTCCGTTATAGGTAAGAAATTACCTTAGAAGTGTTCCAGATGCTTTGAGAAGAGACTTGGACGTCGGGAGCTTGAATCCGAGTTTCTGAAAAAATATCCTCTCGAATGGGGGGCCCACAGGGTCTATTTATAGGTAGAAGAAGACCCCGGGCAGTTACCGGGAGGTTATCACTTAGGTCGCGCAAGTCACTTGCACGACCATAAAGCGTCGCGCAAGTAGACTTGCACGACCACTAGGAGGCACGTAATTGTACTTGCACGACCATAAGGGAACTTGTGCGACCTATGGGCAATGTTCTCCTTGTTCATCCCTTTGTCGATTTTTGATGTTTTTTCAAAGGATGAATCAATTTGGTCTAAGGTATTTCCAATTTTTCAGTCGTTAGACTCTGTGACGGAAAGGAGCGTCAACAAACGACTAGCCATTTTATTTGAGAGAATGAACAGAACTTAAAAAAATATTATTATAAGTGTTTCTTTATTTTTTTATATTTTTAAAATAAATATTAGATGTTTAAAATGTAAATGAGTCCAATTTTAAGCATAAATACTCTAATATTCCTTAAAAGGTCGATTTACCACCTTTTGATAGAGAAACCTTTTTAAATATAGTTTTTGTAATATTTATATGTTCTATTTGAAAAAAAATAAATTTCTTCATTAGAATTGGGACCTCAAAATTTACTTTGGATGAAATTTTGGTATTATTCTGATAAAGATCATTTTTAATGAATAGTTAAAATGCTGCATTTTAATTCACAACTACCTTTTAATCTAATTTATTTACATAGTTATATTGTTATTTTTATTGGTCTTAAATTGTAATTGGATTATATTTTTACCCTTTAATCCAATTTTGGTCATCGGAAGTAACTTCACTTTGAAATTGGACATAA
The DNA here is from genome assembly GCA_963277665.1 of Viscum album. Lineage (NCBI taxonomy): Eukaryota > Viridiplantae > Streptophyta > Magnoliopsida > Santalales > Viscaceae > Viscum > Viscum album. The sequence goes on from OY728157.1 coordinate 1,806,888,176, forward strand.
ACAACTATCAATATTTTGACAGTTATTATTTCTTTAAAAATACATTTTTTGGTTTTGAAAACTAAAATTAATTTTCAATTAATTAATGAAACATATGAATTTTTAATTTTGAAAAATAGTCAAAATTTCTGAATTTAGAATATCAAAATTATTATTGGGTGAATTTTTTATATTTTTCTAAAAACGTTCAATTTTTTATGAATAGTGAAAAAACACTACATAGTAGTTAAAAATTGAATTTTTCATTTAATCAAAATTTTACCACTTATGTAAATTGAATTTCAAAAATAAAACATACAAGGTTGTCATCAGTAAGTAAAATTTGGTTCAATAAGATGAAAATAATTTTTGGTGAAGAGTATTTTTTATTTTTATTTACTGCGGTTAAAGGTAAATAGGGTAATTCAAGATAAAAATAATATTATATTAATATAAAATTGCCTTAACACTTGTTCTAACCATATTGGATGAGTAATATCCAACCAAGACAATACTTGGGTGAGAATTGTGGCCTTTGATGGCCACTTGGGTAAGATAATGACATTAATAACTTTTTTTAAAGTAAAAATAAAAATATCATAAACATGAATCGTTTTACTAAAACAATTTTTATATGGGGTTACAAAAATGATCCATTAAACTATAAATATTCTTTTTAAATCTAAAAATATTTACTAAATAATGATATTTTATGTATAATTTTTATACATTTAATAAATAAATTTTTTTTACACAATTGTGATGCAGTAATTTCTTCATTAATAAAGGATTCAAATAAATGATATCATAATTATGAAAATAAATTTATTTTGAAACATTTTAAGCCATAAAATAATTTTATATATTATTATGACCTGTAATATTTTAATTAATGAATTCTGTTTAAAATAATCAAGTAGTTATGGATTTTTTAAATGTCTTGATATGAATTGTTAATAAATTGAAATAAATGAGTTTTTAGAACAATTAATATTTTATTAAATGATAAAATAATCCTAAAATTCCAATATTCGGTCAAATGACATATATGATGTTAAAAATGGAATTAATGTTCCATTTTGGGTCTCTTGGCATTTTATAATAAATATATTAACCCTATAGTGTGAATATATAAGAGGACATGGTAAAAGATAAATAAGTTAACAAAGGGTTAAATAAAACATATAAAGATTAAAAAATATAAAAAACCTGTCCAGTTATTATTAGATGATTTTATTTCAAATTAAATACACTTTACCTTATAACTAAATAAGTTTTGGACCTTTTGAAACTGAAAATAATTATATAATAAAATAATATTTTCAGAACATTCATAAAGAGCCCCTCCTACCCCTTATAAAAATCCATCACCTCTAACCCTTACTCAAACCTCTCAATCCCCCTTGTCTCTTCCATCATCTACCCAAATAAGATCCCAAAATACCTTCCTTCAACCTAGAATCCTTAACTTAGGTAGAAGGCACTTCAAGGATGATTTTTGGTTCAAACCAAAGGGAGTTGCCCGATTTAAAGGTAACGTATTCCCTCAAGTTCTCTTATTTTATTTTAGTTCTTCACTCTCTATGATCTTCTTATTCATTGTTTACATAAAACAATTATCCTAAATATACTATGTTTTTGTTATGAGAAGGATTCAAACTATAGTTACACACACCTCTATCTAATGGATATGAACATACTTTCTCTGTACGACGAACTACTGCCTCACGAAATGGTGATTGTTCCATTATCTCCTACCACCTCTCATGGTAAACATTATGATAAAACTGTACTTATATGTGATATATATTATATTTTTTCTCTATTATTATGTATTTTTCATTAATTCTATACCTTTATGGCTTATATAATGGGTAAATATGATAATTTCATTTTGAGGATGTGGCAACTACCGCTCCGTGAAAGTGATATTACTCATTCATGCCATACGTGGAACATATAAAGGATGGAGTTACTGAAATTATATTTTATATTATACTGGGATTATAATATACCTATGTATAATTAATTTTTCATTCCATTAAATATGAAATAGAAATGAGAGTATCATCCACGCGTAAGTATGGCTTACCGTCTCCATGAACGACGCTTTTCATTTCTTATCTCCAAATGTTATGTACTATTATACATACATATATATATATGGGATACATATGATATCTATGTTATATATATCATGAATATAATTCTAGAGATAAAATAACTATTAACCACATGGAAAACTTGTAACAATAAGAAGTTCATTTTTGACTCAAGTACCGAATATCGACAAAACGATCTTCATTAAATTAAATAATTATGTACTTTTTATAACATGGTAATAAGTAATATAAAAGGAATAATAAACTTGAAAAGGGTTATTAAGAAATTATAAATTAACTTTAGTTTATTATTCAGGATATTAAAGAACAAACGAGTCAAGTCTGACACGAGGTAAGGGATTTTGTATCAATCTCTTTTCATTGAGGAATATTTCGATTTATAAATGCCCTTATTTTATATGGTATATAAACCATCTTGAATTTTCATTTCATTGAAATGGAATATTTTTTTCTTAGTGTTTAACTAAATGACAAAGGGAATGTTTCTTCTCTAACATATGTGGTGACAATGACCTTTCCGCCGCCGTAATCTTCATTGGATATTTGGCTTCCTTAACAACTTGTAATGTTTTTAAAAGGAAAATAATTACCATATAATCTTTTATATATTTTTGTATTGAAAATGGTTATGATAATGGATTGGTCATGTCAATATATTTAAATGATAAATTGTTATTGAAATGTGGAAATGTTATCTTTCCATTATGTTTGTTTTATGTGTTTCGAATATGTTATGGTTCTTGGGAATTATTTACGTATACTGGTGGTTCCATTATAAACCTAGGTAGGGAACAACTGAGATATCTCTCCAATGAATTGGGTATATGACATAGGTTAACATTATTGTTTCTCCTGAGAGATTTATGGAATATAATGTGATGGGTATTCCTAATGTAACTCCCTACATAGCTGCGAAAGAAACAACGTAATTATATTATGGATGCCACAATTTACCTTTATGATATATGATTTCCAATTTTTATTCATAAATCATATTTTAAGGTGTGTTAAGTTAAAGATAGAAAATTATGATTTCATTGATTTGTATGTATTGATGGACTAATGTGTTCTTTCCTTGTTTTATAACCCTTACTGATCTTTTAATGCCCATCCCATGTTTTTGAAATTTTTTTCACCAAATATAAGGAAGGGTAAGAGAAATGAAGAATTCAATAAGATTTTTATCATGAAAATAACTCTTGTTTTCCTTTAATAGCTTATATTTTAGGGCAAATGGATACCGAGTAGAAGTGTCTACTTTGTAACAATTGAGACGTAATGTAATATTTATGGCATAATTCTCTAAAACTCTAAACCTGAAATGATCCTCAATGTGAATTATTAACTTAATTCAAGATTATGTAATGTTTAATGCATGGTAATTTAACATCTAAGGAGAAATTAGTGGTTTCCAAGGCTGAAGTAGTGAGAGGAATCCATACTATTATAATTGAAGAAAAAAATGGCTCTAGGTAATGATATGATGTGATGAGGTTTATACCACTATTAAAGAGGAGACAGTCGATCTATCCAAGTAGTGTAAAGTCCTCAAGAAAAACTGATAGAGGAAGGATTTGTATGAAATTTCCCCTTCCTAGGTGATCTATAAAGGTATTTTTCAAAGAATATATACGTACTTTCATGTGGATCACCCTAACCATTATTTTTTACTGTGAAATCATGTTTTAAAAATTATATTGACTCCTTATGTAAAATTGTTTGTGTCTTAATAAAATTAGTAAGAAGTCAAACTAAGAACCAGTAATCACCAGTGATTTATACTGTCTATGAGAAAAAACTAGATAAATCAGATATTAATCATCTATAGATGAGTGTTGTAAAGGGAAAAAAAATTATATGATTGAAATTTTTTATCCATATCCTTTTTTGATCCATGTATTTTGAACTATGTTGGAATGATTCTAAGGGTTTTGTATTCCCTATCAATTTTAAGGATGTGTGAGGTTTCTAAAAAGTGGATATTAGAATTACACATTAAAGGGGAAGTTAACATATCTAAATTGAAACAACAAGATTCAACACAGATTAATGGAGGAAGGTTAGTGGAGGATAACTATTAACCAAATTTAAAAAATGTGTTACATAAATATTCTTATTAATATTTCCATTATATGTTATATTACTTTGTTATGGTTGTTGGTATATTTATTCCATGCTCTGCTATTATAGGGAAGTCTATTTAGAGATTATGGAGGTGGATCTTCCAGGGTATAAGCTTGAGGTGGACAGTGAGATGATTTTGGTAATTCACCATCACTAATGGGAATCCTGTTTTGACATGAATGAAGGGTATATATCCAAATAAAGGGGAAATGTTTTGTCTATTGAGGTTCATGATGCTGAATAAGAGTTATAAAAAAATCCATTATATTCTAATTGGTGTCAACAATACCGATTCGTTTTTACCTAACATATGGGATGTGAATAATATTGTAGTCGAAATTCAAATGCTAATTGTGATAAGTTCATGAGATAGATAATTAATCAGGCATCATTATGGGTAGATATGGTGTCATATGACCCTTATATTATTTTTATATGTCTTTTACTATAGATAATTACATATGGGATCATATAGATGACACCATAGAGAGTTGGAATTTATGGTCATATAGCCTAGACTGGGAGGAGGTCAAACTATTGTATAAGGGAAATTAAACCTAATGTGAATGAGAGGACCAAGGTGAATCCAATTTCAGTACAATAAGACTCATTATTGGGTAATGAGTTCATTACATGGAAATATATATAATTTTTTCCAATTACTATGTTTCATTTCCTATTAGTTCTATATGATGCATCTTAGGTTACCAACACAAAAGTGGAGGTTATCTTAGGAGATGGTTGATATATTGTACAATTTAAAGTCATGCGATATGTAAATTAACTATATATATTATAATATTATGGTGAGGATGTTGGAAACATAGTTAATTGTTTTGTGGTATGGAAAAAATTATGGGAAATGGTTTGAAGGGTTGGCTATAACCTTTTTATATGATCATGAGTTCCGAGAATAGAGAATGTTTTTAGATTCCATTGTGAGTCTCATAGGTCTTTTCCTTTTTTAGTTGTGATCTTAGTTTTTCCTAATCCTTATTAGTGAGATGAAGGTAAAAATTTAATTTTATTAGGGTTCAATTCATAGGTTCTCATCCAGATAGGTGTTTTAACTATTGCCTGTGGCAGGTTAGGGCCAAACTTGTTATTCCATTAAGGTACATGTGTTTATGGTCATATAGTGTTAACCAAATATGGTTGAAGGTTCTTGTCACATAACATCGTCTTTAATAGAGGGTGAGATGATCCATATTGAATATAAATAAGTAACATGACATGATTACATTGGATCAATGATTGTACATGCTAGAATAAATGAATTGGGGAAATTAAAATTATATTTATGAATCATAGAACGTGGCACATAATTTAGGGTTTCAAAAATTATATCAAATGTTGAAATACAGGATCTTGAATGAAATGATATGTGACATGAACATGATGTGAATAGTTTGTAAGAGAAGACTAGAACCACAGAAAAACCCCCTTGGAAAATTAATAGATCGTTGTAATGTAATGAGAATTTCCATAACATGATGGGGGTGATAAAGACCCTATGGTTGGGCCTAAGATACGATATCCATGAATCTATTTATATCATGCGTAGTGGGAATGTAGAAGAATTTATAACTAGATAGGGTGTGTTATTAGGCCAACACCCAAAAAAGGTGTGCATCCTATCTAGAGAGGACTTATGTTGTAGAGACCCGAAGCCTGACGTACATGGACATTACATTACATTTGCGGAATACTTAGTACATAACAAAAACACACACTAAAGGATCGTAATAGTTTAGTGTCTTTGGAAACTCGGAACGTAATCTTCTAATCGTGGTGAAAGTTCTTCAATATCTCCCATAAAGTTCATCCCTTTTTTCTACCTAAAACATTTCTTTATATCCTGGGGAAAAGAAAACATAAAAGGGTGATCTCAAATGCTCAGTAAGGGTAAACAAAAGAAAAATCAATCACATCATATACATAGCTTTTGGAAATCTTAACCTGCAAAAGAGCTCATAATATCATAACATGAGATATATCATAGAAGTGAAATTTAATCCCAATAATCATAACTTAAAACATGAAACATTGTGGCATACACACATAATCATAGAAAATCATTTCTTGTTAGTCAAGACTCAATGCCAAGACTATCTTAGTGGACAAAGTCCCTTTCTGAATCGAGTAACCCTCGTTTCAGTCCTGTTTCACTGAACCGGTATAACCTACCATTTCAGCCATGTCTATCTCATGAGATATAAAATCTTTACCCAATGCATTGGAGGGAGATATAGGTCCCACCCATCTCATAATAATACCATTCTTATGTGTGCCACAAAATCATAAATCATACATCATTGCATAACCCATGTAATAAAAATGGGATTCTTAAACAACATGACATCATAAAACCATTCATATAAGATAAAGGAATTCATAAACATAATTCCATCACAACATAGTCAAATCAATGTAAAAATATGGATAGAATCAGAACCCTTTATTATCTTAGATGGAAAATAATTTTGATAAAACACTTGAATTGAATTCTTGAGGAAAATATCCTTTCTTCTTCAAAATCAATTTCTTTTCACAAAACATCATGAAATTTTTAAAAGAAAGAGATTTTATTGAAAATAGTCATGAAATCTTTTGGAGGAATCTTCATAAAAATAAGTCTTTATAAAACCGTAAAAATCCGTTCATTCCATTTAAGTTAAAAAAACATTCTTCTCGTACTTTTGTCGGAAAAGTCAAAAATTACCTCGTATGAAAAACGACAAAAGATTCCTTTCATATCTTTTACTAAAAACTCACCGAAGGGTAAAATTGGATTTAAACAATTGTAGGTGGATTTAAATAACATTACATATTGAGGAAACATGGATGTGTATGATAAAATACACCCCAGTAATTACCAAAGTAAAAACAATCTCGGATAAAAATGAGATTGTGATATTTCCCTTACCTTAGGTCCGACTTGCTTTGTAAGTGTACGAACCTCCTGTATAATGATTTAAATCATGTTATTGACTTATTACAGAATCATATTCATTGTTATGATATCATATATGGTTCACTTATGACATTATATTACCCGTTCTTTTGTAAATTCCATGTTAAAGAAGCGTTTTGGGTAAAATCGTTTCATTTATCTTAGGTGTTTTGACTTGTTGTTCTTGACATCACTATTACTTATATCATGATTTAATTACTTCCAGAATATAAAATATGTTTTATATATCATATATATTCAGTATATATATATATATAATAGATAGATGAAAAACACCGTTCATGGAGACGGTAGTCCGTACGTACGCATGAACGCTGTTTTACTTTCCTTATTGTCTTGAAATGGAAGTAAGTAGATGACATACATATATATATATATACATAAATCCAGTAGCTTTATAATGTCATATATTTCATTATTATTTCTTATATATACTTTATAATCATTCTTTAAATGGTTAACATGGAGAATGAATCTCATCGCGTCGTGGAGACGGTAGTCCGTACGTACGCACGAGCGATGATATCATTTCTATAAATATTGAATTGGAGTGGAGTGGATTATACAATATATCAGAATCAATATGATGTTGTAATAACTATGTATAGTTATTCTTTACACCATTATACCCATCCATGTAAGGTGGTGGTGGAAAATAGATTACACCACGGCGTGGAGACGGTATTCCGTACGTACGCACGCGCGGTGATTTCTTTTTCCGTAGGATGGATAGATGGTGAAATAGGGTTGTTTCATACTTATAATAACATATCAGTATATGAGTGATACTGATGTTATTACTTTATAATGAAACAACCTAAGAAGAAGAAGTGGAAGAAGAAATAAAGATGAAAGAATTGGTAACGGTAATTACCTCTTCTTTGAAGTGCCTCTTTGAGACCTCCTCTTAGGGCACTAGAATTGGTATTTGAGGAAGACCAGAACCTCTAGGATGTTTCTAGGGAAGTGTAGAGGAGAAAATGGCAGGGGTTGGCCGAGCTTGAGTGCTCAATTTTGTGTGAGGAGGAGGGGGAGGAGGTGTCCTTTTATAAGGGAGGAGTGGGGCACCTTAGGAATATCTCAAAATATTATTTTATATTAAAGTCAAAATCGGTTTATAATGGTTCCAAAGGGTCTTATTTCGAAGATAAGGTGGGGAGGGGTCGAAATCCTATCAACCAATAGAATTTAGACAAGTTTAGGATATTATTTTAACCTTATCAATTAAATTTAACTCTAAGTTAAATAGTTTAACTTTTACCATGTCTTTTTGTTTTCTTTCACTATATGGTTAATAAACTTACTATAACATGCCAAACGTACCCCAAATTGTTTATTATTAATATATATCGTTATATAAGTCATTTGGCTGAACCTTAGATTTTTAGGAATACAATAACAATTAATAATATAATATTTGATTTAAAAACTATTTTGTGTCAATTTTGACACTATTTGATATATGATTTTTGTGAAAGTCATAACAGAATTAAATGTTCTAACCAAGTTGATGAAATCAACATTGATATATCATAGTAACCTAGAAAATTAGTGGAATTCATAAAAAATCTCAAATTACATTTATTTTGGTGTTTATAACATCAATTATGTCAATATTTCATTAATAAGATAATTACCGCATCATCGTTGTGTCATAATTAAATTAAATTATTTTATGTCTAAAAATTACAAATAAAATACCATCATGTAGGAAATCTTTTTAGCTTTCTAATTAATATTTACAATCTAATTTATCTTATGTATAACCCCATATTAAAAATGATTTACTTATTAAACTTTGATTTTAACTATTTTAACCTTTCTTTAAATAAATTAATAATAAATGTCCTAATCTAATCCAAGTGGGCCTAAATGGTCATATTTTATTCCTAAGTTTGTTTTTGGTCGAATTACACTTGTCCAATAAAATTAGGACATGTGTTAGGGTAATAGTAATATCATATTTACCCTTAGTTACCCTATTTACTATTAACCGCGGTAAAAAAAGTAAAAAGTTACTATTCACCAAAAAATTATTTTAATCTCATTGAACCACATTTTAGTCCTTGATATTAACCGTGTCTCTCGGATTTTCGAAATTCCATTCACAGAAGCGGCAAAATTATGTTTTATGAAAAATTTAGTTTTTTTTAACTACCACTTAGTAGTTTCACTATTCATCAGAAATTGATGTTTTTCAGAAAAATGCCATAATTTAATCCTAAGCTATATTTCATATTCCGAATTCAAAAATGAAATCTATTTTACCAAATTCATAAAATAGAAGTTGCATTAATTAATTTTATAATTAAATCCCGCTGTTAAAATAAATAGCGTGTTTTTAGGAAACAATATATATCAAAAGATTGACACTTGATTATGTCTGGTTTAAATGTGAAATTACAATCAATGACCAACATTGTATTAAATTGTAAAAATATATTCTAATTATACTTTAAAACCACTCAAATTAATAATTTATCACTATTAATTATTTCGATTAAAAAAGTTGTTTTTAATTATAATTTAGTAATTTTCACTATTCATCAGAATATGAAAGTTATCCGAAAAGTACCAAAATTTCACCTTAGGCTAAATTCGATACTCCGAATCCAAGAATGAAGTTCATTTTGAAAAATAAGATTTACAGAATTTTAAAAAGTGGTTATTACTATTCATAACGGCTAGTTTTAATAACATTTTAATAGCATATCGCTGTTCAGTGAAACTCGTTATTGCGTACTACACACGCTATCGAGGAAGGGCGCGATTGCGTGTAATGCAAGGCATGTCAAGGATGCGTGTTGTGCAAGCTCCTTTTGGTGTAGCGTACAACACAAGACATTAGTGAAATAAAAAGAATATTTTTCATAAAATCTCGGGCTGTTACATTCTACCCCCCTTAAAATGAATTTCGCCCTCGAAATTCGTCGGGGTTATAAATGGTTTACTATTCGAACGTTTCTTTAATAGAATCCCACATCGTAAAAAGGAATACCAAAACTTGGCTTTAAAAACTAAAGTATGAAATGTAACGATTACCCAAATAAACTAATCACTGGGTTTCCACATAGGTGAAAATATGGATATGGAAGAGAAATCTAACCATCATGTTCTGATGGAGAGTGGTAGAGAACATGGCTATGGAAAAGCCAACAATCACAAATCCATAAATTTGTGACGATCTAAGGTACCATCTGATTAATCAGATATAAGAGCACTAGGACAACATTTTTGGTTTTCAAGATCATTTCCCTAAAGTTGAAGAATTTGAATTTGAATAAATACTTACTTTATTTTGGTACAATCTCACTGTTGTTCGTGCCTTGAACAATTTCCACTTCATCTCATAAATAAATGAAGTTGAATTTGTTATTCGTGAAGAGTTAGCAGATCATGTGATAGAATGACGGGTCATTCCATCTGTCTTAAACAAAAGGTTAGCAAAAGTTATTAAATATACATAAGTCATTCTATAGTTAGATTAATCATATATGGTTCCTAAAATGGACTTATACTTCATATATCATACTGCTTAATATAATAAAACTAGTTTCTACTAAACAGGGACTTCCTGTAGGCCAGTGGTAGGCGATAAAGGCCAGTCGCACTTCGGTTGTGAATTTGATTCCCACAGCCTTGTCCGAAGCGATGGGCTGTCGCCCGTCCTGCAGGTTGTCCTTTTTCTAAAACTATATTACTATAACATCCCATCAATAATATCGAAAAAAACTTCTATCCTTAAACAATACTAACTTATGTCCAACATAATCCATTCTAATCTTTAGGCTTATCCATAATACTCCAGTCCACTCTCATAACATAGTGAAAACGATTACCAGAGATTTAATACCATCGTTGATCCCCATATATCATAAGATATGTTTTGTTGGTCACATTCCAAACATTCAAAGTCCTTAATCATGTATTATCTTGAATACCCATTGAACCTTAGTGAAAACTTGAATGCAGTTAAAAGTTAACACTTTTCACATACCGAAATCCTCAAAATTCTATATACTCAAACCATGATATCACTTAGTCCTTATATCAATCATGAGCTCATGAATACTATCAAACATTTAATTTTCTCCTTATCCCTTCATTATGCGCATATCATCTACATTCCAAAAATATCTGAATAACCTTTCATGGATACTGGTAACATTAATCAGACAACAGTGTAACAATCCTTACATGTCTCTTTATTCTAAAGTACCATGAGATTACTTATACAACATTACACATGATAAACATGTAATCATTCCACTACATTCTTTAACCATTGACCGTGCTTCAACAATTCTTTCATCTCACATATCATTTGTAGTCTCTTCATCATCATCCATATAAATACTTCCCATACGACCATACTGATTATCTTCATGAGACTTTCCCTTAGGGCATTGGTTTTCATAATGCTCGTACATTCCACATTTAAAACATTTAACCAGTGTTGATGTCGTAGCAATACCATTATCCTCATCCCTGGTGTTAACTGAACCTTTTCCTTTGCACTTACTTGCTTTGTGTCCTTCTTTTCCACACCCAAAGCATCTTCCAGTTCCTTTGAAACATTCTCCTTGATGCCTCTTCCCACATGATTTACATAGGGGAAATTGAACATTCTTTCCTCTATGATCATCATGAAACTCCATCTTTCTCTTATTAGCCGAGTCAGGAAACTTACCAAATTTTACTCTATTGATCATATTATGAGATTGCTGATTCGGCATAATAATTATGTTTGGACTTCCAAATCCCATTTCATTATGAAGAATATCATTCCATTGTCCATCATATCCTCCATTATCGTGAATCATCTTGTTTCCAGCCATTTTCTAAAACCCAAAAAGAATAGTGTGAGAGGCAAAAATCATGCTAGGGGAAACAACATAACAAAGGGGGAGTATCCTCAATATCTAACTTCTTAGGTTAAATTCTAAGATCGTTACCATAGTTCTAGGACTATATCTTATACGTATACTTATACTTAGGGACATCCCTAGACATACCTTAGAAATATCTCTAGGGATCTCACTAATCGTTTTCGCATCCTAGTTTCCAAAGGTTGACTAAACCTTTCCTCTGATACCAACTGTAGAGACCCGATGCCTGACGTAAATGGACATTACATTACATTTGCGGAATACTTAGTACATAACAAAAACACACACTAAAGGATCGTAATAGTTTAGTGTCTTTGGAAACTCAGAACGTAATCTTCTAATCGTGGTGAAAGTTCTTCAATATCTCCCATAAAGTTCATCCCTTTTTTCTACCTAAAACCTTTCTTTATATCCTGGGGAAAATAAAACATAAAAGGGTGAGCTCAAATGCTCAGTAAGGGTAAACAAAAGAAAAATCAATCACATCATATACATAGCTTTTGGAAATATTAACCTTCAAAAGAGCTCATAATATCATAACATGGGATATATCATAGAAGTGAAATGTAATCCCAATAATCATAACTTAAAACATGAAACTTTGTGGCATACACACATAATCATAGAAAATCATTTCTTGTTAGTCAAGACTCAATGCCAAGACTATCTTAGTGGACAAAGTCCCTTTCTGAATCGAGTAACCCTCGTTTCAGTCCTATTTCACTGAACCGGTATAACCTACCATTTCAGCCATGTCTATCTCATGAGATATAAAATATTTACCCAATGCATTGGAGGGAGATATAGGTCCCACCCATCTCATAATGATACCATTCTTATGTGTGCCACAAAATCATAAATCATACATCATTGCATAACCCATGTAATAAAAATGGGATTCTTAAACAACATGACATCATAAAACCATTCATATAAGATAAAGGAATTCATAAACATAATTCCATCACAACATAGTCAAATCAATGTAAAAATATGTATAGAATCAGAACCCTTTATTATCTTAGATGGAAAATAATTTTGATAAAACACTTGAATTGAATTCTTGAGGAAAATATCCTTTCTTCTTCAAAATCAATTTCTTTTCACAAAACATCATGAAATTTTTAAAAGAAAGAGATTTTATTGAAAATAGTCATGAAATCTTTTGGAGGAATCTTCATAAAAATAAGGCTTTATAAAACCGTAAAAATCCGTTCATGCCGTTTAAGTTAAAAAAACATTCTTCTCGTACTTTTGTCGGAAAAGTCAAAAATTACCTCGTATGAAAAACGACAAAAGATTCCTTTCATATCTTTTACTAAAAACTCACCGAAGGGTAAAATTGGATTTAAATAATTGTATGTGGATGTAAATAACATTACATATTGAGGAAACATGGATGTGGATGATAAAATACACCCCAGTAATTACCAAAGTAAAAACAATCTCGGATAAAAATGAGATTGTGATATTTCCCTTACCATAGGTCCGACTTGCTTTGTAAGTGTCCGAACCTCCTGTATAATGATTTAAATCATGTTATTGAATTATTACAGAATCATATTCATTGTTATGATATCATATATGGTTCACTTATGACATTATATTACCCGTTCTTTTGTAAATTCCATGTTAAAGAAGCGTTTTGGGTAAAATCGTTTCATTTATCTTAGGTGTTTTGACTTGTTGTTCTTGACATCACTATTACTTATATCATGATTTAATTACTTCCAGAATATAAAATATGTTTTATATATCATATATATTCAGTATATATATATATAATAGATAGATGAAAAACACCGTTCATGGAGACGGTAGTCCGTACGTACGCATGAACGTTGTTTTACTTTCCTTATTGTCTTGAAATGGAAGTAAGTAGATGACATACATATATATATATATATACATAAATCCAGTAGCTTTATAATGTCATATATTTCATTATTATTTCTTACATATACATTATAATCATTCTTTAAATGGTTAACATGGGGAATGAATCTCATCGCGTCGTGGAGACGGTAGTCCGTACGTACGCACGAGCGATGATATCATTTCTATAAATATTGAATTGAATTGGAGTGTATTATACAATATATCAGAATCAATATGATGTTGTAATAACTATGTATAGTTATTCTTTACACCATTATACCCATCCATGTAAGGTGGTGGTGGAAAATAGATTACACCACGGCGTGGAGACGGTATTCCGTACGTACGCACACGCGGTGATTTCTTTTTCCGTAGGATGGATAGATGGTGAAATAGGGTTGTTTCATACATATAATAACATATCATTATATGAGTGATACTGATGTTATTACTTTATAATGAAACAACCTAAGAAGAAGAAGTGGAAGAAGAAATAAAGATGAAAGAATTGGTAACAGTAATTACCTCTTCTTTGAAGTGCCTCTTTGAGACCTCCTCTTAGGGCACTAGAATTGGTATTTGAGGAAGACCAGAACCTCTAGGATGTTTCTAGGGAAGTGGAGAGGAGAAAATGGCAGGGTTTGGCCGAGCTTGAGTGCTCAAATTTGTGTGAGGAGGAGGGGGAGGAGGTGTCCTTTTATAAGGGAGGAGAGGGGCACCTTAGGAATATCTCAAAATATTATTTTATATTAAAGTCAAAATCGGTTTATAATGGTTCCAAAGGGTCTTATTTCGAAGATAAGGTGGGGAGGGGTCGAAATCATATCAACCAATAGAATTTAGACAAGTTTAGGATATTATTTTAACCTTATCAATTAAATTTAACTCTAAGTTAAATAGTTTAACTTTTACCATGTCTTTTTGTTTTCTTTCACTATATGGTTAATAAACTTACTATAACATGCCAAACGAACCCCAAATTGTTTATTATTAATATATATATCCTTATCTAAGTCATTTGGCCGAACCTTAGATTTTTAGGAATACAATAACAATTAATAATATAATATTTTATTTAAAAACTATTTTGTGTCAATTTTGACACTATTTGATATATGATTTTTGTGAAAGTCATAACAGAATTAAATGTTCTAAACAAGTTGATTAAATCAACATTAATATATCATAGTAACCTAGAAAATTAGTGGAATTTATAAAAAATCTCAAATTACATTTATTTTGGTGTTTATAACATCAATTATGTCAATATTTCATTAATAAGATAATTACTGCATCATCGTTGTGTCATAAATAAATTAAATTATTTTATGTCTAAAAATTACAAATAAAATACCATCATGTAGGAAATCTTTTTAGCTTTCTAATTAATATTTACAATCTAATTTATCTTATGTATAACCCCATATTAAAAATGATTTACTTATTAAACTTTGATTTTAACTATTTTAACCTTTCTTTAAATAAATTAATAATAAATGTCCTAATCTAATCCAAGTGGGCCTAAATGGTCATATTTTATTCCTAAGTTTGTTTTTGGTCGAATTACACTTGTCCAATAGAATTAGGACATGTGTTAGGGTAATAGTAATATCATATTTACCCTTAGTTACCCTATTTACTATTAACCGCGGTAAAAAAAGTAAAAAGTTACTATTCACCAAAAAATTATTTTAATCTCATTGAACCACATTTTAGTCCTTGATATTAACCGTGTCTCTCGGATTTTCGAAATTTCATTCACAGAAGCGGCAAAATTAAGTTTTATGAAAAATTTAGTTTTTTTTAACTACCACTTAGTAGTTTCACTATTCATCAAAAATTGATGTTTTTCAGAAAAATGCCAAAATTTCATCCTAAGCTATATTTCATATTCCGAATTCAAAAATGAAATCTATTTTACCAAATTCATAACATAGAAGTTGCATTAATTAATTTTATAATTAAATCCCGTTGTTAAAATAAATAGCGTGTTTTTAGGAAACAATATATATCAAAAGATTGACACTTGATTATGTCTGGTTTAAATGTGAAATTACAATCAATGACCAACATTGTATTAAATTGTAAAAATATACTCTAATTATATTTTAAAACCACTCAAATTAATAATTTATCACTATTAATTATTTCGATTAAAAAAGTTGTTTTTAATTATAATTTAGTAATTTTCACTATTCATCAGAATATGAAAGTTATCCGAAAAGTACCAAAATTTCACCTTAGGCTAAATTCGATACTCCAAATCCAAGAATGAAGTTCATTTTGAAAAATAAGATTTACAGAATTTTAAAAAGTGGTTATTACTATTCATAACGGCTAGTTTTAATAACATTTTAATAGCATATCGTTGTTCAGTGAAACTCGTTATTGCGTACTACACACGCTATCGAGGAAGGGCGCGATTGCGTGTAATGCAAGGCAAGTCAAGGATGCGTGTTGTGCAAGCTCCTTTTGGTGTAGCGTACAACACAAGACATTAGTGAAATAAAAAAGAATATTTTTCATAAAATCTCGGGCTGTTACATATGTTTTTGTACAATTTTATGTCTTACAATGAGGAATCTACCATGAAGGATAACATCATGTAGCGAGGATGAAAAAGGGAACATATACCCATGATACAGAAGAGTTAATGATAATGTAAGGTAATAAATTTTTTAATAGTTTAACACCTTGATATTTTAGGACATATGTTTTATAATAAATTAATTTTTTTAGATATTACATTACACGCAACACCGTGTTATAAAAAAACTATGATATACTATCAACATTATTAATTGTACATGAAAAATACATCCTAGAAGTCAAAAATTTGTAATTAATATGAATAAACATATTTTTAATGTTAATAATAATGTTTTTTGATAAATAAAATATATTTATAAATAATTACTTATCTATTAGTAAAGTCTTTATATGCTTCAAAAATATTTATTTTGTCAAAAACGTTTTTTTTTTGTTTTTTGGGAAAATATAATAGGAATAGTTTTTAACACTTATTGAAAATTTATTTTAAAAAATTAACATCATTTTTGTAATCACATTTTCAAAATTATATTAGGGTGAATTATTGGGAATTTTCTAAAAAGGTTAATTTTTCCATGAATAGTTATAAAAACTAATATTGATTACAAAATGTGTTATTGTTTAAAGAATTTAAAAAATTCCATATTTTATAAAAATGGAATAAAAGTAAAATTAGTTAAGTTTTGTAATTATTAAAATAAATTTAATTCATTTTAATGATTTCATATTGAAAATGGATATTAAAACCTTCAATAGTTATGGAAATTTTCTATTTAAAACCTTCATTTTTATCACATTTATAGGATTAATGATAATATTAAACCATTCCAATTATATGAATTGAATTCATACAAATGCATTAAATATTTTTAATCATTATATTCAATATTATATAATAATTAAACCTTAATTTTCATTCTGAATTATTAGTAAAAATAGATAAATTTATTTATAGTAGTTAATGATAAAATCATTTTAGGGGGTTAAACTAAAAATATAATGGGTAAAATAATCAAATAACGTATAAGAATATAATTTTATGTCCATATTGATATCTTATCACATATTGTTTTATAATTACACATTTTTATCCTTGTTGAATGTTTAAAATGTGCGTACGCTATTTTATTTTAAAAAATTCTATTGTGTCCTACCCCCCTTATAAAAGGGCAACACATATCCTATCCGATTCACACATCCAAAATAAATTTTGTCTAGTACTGAACTAAATATATTAACCAATCCAGTAAGAAAATCATAAATTCATTCTTTTTTAGGTAACATTATAAGAAGGATTTATTTATAAACCTAACGAGGTTCTCTAGAGAATAGGTAAAAATATTAAACTTGTGTTTTTTTATTTCTTCTTCCACCTCACTAGAATATTAATAATCTATGATTATATAATAAATACTTTTATCCCATATAATTATATTATATTACTTTAAATTAAAACAATATATCCATATCCTCTTTAATAAAATTATAAATGAAACTGTCGATCATGTGTATGACGGACTACCGCCTCACAAACCTATGTAATTAATTTTCCATCCCCACCTCCCAATGTTTGATATAATTATAGATATGACATATTTTTATGATATTTATTATATTTTTATACTATTGTAATTATAATTCCACATATACCTTCTTAATTTACATTTAATGGGAGTACGATAACATCGCTCGCGTGTACGACGAACTACCACTTCACGAAGTGATGTCATTCATTTATCACATATGATTTACAAGGAAGGTGAAAAGGATTAATTAAATTATAATATGTTATATATATGAAATAATATTTAATATTTTATGTTTATATATTATTTATCTTTTTTTTCCTTCCATTGAGAAAATGGAGAAAATGTTCACGTGTGCATAAGACATTCCATCTCTATGAATAATGTAATTGATTTTCTATCTCTAACTTTTATGGATTACTCTACATAATTATTTAATGAATATATATGATATTTTTATAATGGTTGAAATAATATATATGGTGTAATTATGATCATTTTAAATGGATCAAAAAATACCAATTCAAAACATACATGAAAAACAAAGTAGTTATTACATAAAATGTGATTTTATTGAGGAATTGTTAATATAAAAGAAATAAAAAGTTATAATTAAATCATATATTTTATAATATATATGATAGTGGTTAATAAATTTATTTATACTAAATAAATAATTATTATAATGATTTTTTAACTTGTAGGAATTAATTTGAGACTTAAGGTAAGGGATGTTTTCTCTAATTTTCTAATTTGGGAAATATTTTATATAAAAAAATCATAATTTATAAAGTATATATAAAGATGATGTGACAATTAATATCCTGAATTTACTTATTTTCATTAATTTCAATGATTAATTTAATATTAATATTTCATGGGGCTTGTGATTCCAAAGTTACCAAAGCATGTATGGATTTTCATCTCAATTTTATTTTTATGGGACAAATTCCTTGTGAACCACTTGTTTATTTTGTGTAACTTATATTGTTACCATGAATATATTTTATTATTATAATCATAAAATTCATTGGATATGGATATATGTATATAGATCCTCATTTCATTGGGATTACGATTCAGAAGATACCCAATTGATAGTGGATTTATGTTTCAAAAACATACATTATCAGGATTTTTTATGATTACGCTTCTAATGATGAGATTTTAGGATCTAAACCTAAAGAAAAAATTAATTATATTAACATATATTTATTTTGTTAAGATACATGTTCTACTTTTAATTTTCATATATTTACTTACTCAAGAGTCCAGAAGAATGTTTTTAAAGAAAAATTGATTTATTTCTCTCTTCGGTATGTCTAAGTATTCAAAAAAAATTAAAATGTTTTTAGAAATCTAAAATTAATTATTATAGAATATTTTACATTGGTGAAAATTATTACCATTATTTTAAAATAAATCCTCCTATAATTTTCTAAATGAGATACTTTTGGGTTTTTCAAAAAATTGAACGGAATATTTGTTTTAATATGTATGACAATAAAATTATTTTTCATCATCATGAAAAAATAGATTCAATTATTTCATTATAATTTTTTAATATTATTTTCAAATAAGAAGATATTCATAATTTTCTAAAAACTATTAGTATTATAAAAGGTTATTTTCAAATGTAAAGGGTTATATTCCTCCGTAAATGTATTAAGTGATCAATAAAAATCATTTTCCTCTAAGATAGCATCATTTTATGTTGCATAAACTTTAATGGGGATATAATTGAAGGATAACATATGTATTATTTCTGTATATGGTTTATTATCATTATAAAGAGGTTTTTATAAAACCCATTCCTTTTCCATGGGTTATTATATGATGAGTAAATTATATGATTATGAAACCCATTTCATTTTAATTGGTAATTCTATGATTAAATTTATATGAGACCCATTACGATTCAATGGGTCATGATATGAATAATTCATTATGATCTTATTTCACAAAAGTGTATGAATTATGTGATTCGTGGTTCCAATATATCCCTTTAATTCATTCGGGTAAATATTGATATCTCATGAGAGAAATAGTAGTTGAACGGGGATTGAACCACATTCCATAAGGGACTTTGTCTTATCTAATTATTTTGGGAGTGAACCAGGACTACTATGATGGTTTGGGGAGTGAAATCATTCCACTACGATGGCTTCAACAGTGATCATTTAATACTAAAGGAATGATTTTTATGCTTATGTGTATTAAATAAAAATATATCTTATACAAATTCTATTCTATATTCACTGACATTCATTGATTCATTTATTATTCATATATAAAGAACCCACAAAATATATTCCATAAATATTTTTTACGATATATAATCTGAAGTTTATCAATTTCAAATTTTCTATTTTTTCATATGCTTATTCTAACATTATTTTGGCATCTCTCTTTTTTTACCCATACTGAGAATCTATGATAATCCTCTTTGTGCTTCTTTTTCACATGTTATAAAGAATGATATTATGTATGCTTTGACTATGATTGGTGGTGGTTATCATGAACTTAGTGGGAGATTATATAGTTCATTTATGAATCAGTTGTTTATGTATTAATGTTTCCAAACGCACTAGTCCAATACAATTATAGAATGAATTGTTTTGTTATGTAATTAATATTCATCTATTAAGACATAATATCATTGTATGAGTTATTTGGGTCCTTATATTTACGATCAATGCAATGTTTAGTTATACCTTTGGAAACAAGGATGATAAAATTTTATTAAGAACCATAAGGATGATTGTAAGTATAAGAATGTGTCATGGAATATTTTTAAAGTATAGAGATAGTTTTTTCTAAGAAATGTTATCCATGCCATGATATATAATAAGATTTAGATCTAGTATAATTGTAAATAGGGGTAATATCTCTAAAAAGGTCTCAATAATATTTACTCGATCATCTCCAGGTTTAGGAAATGGTCCTTTCTTTACACGTGGTTTTGACACTCAAGGGGGATTTGGTTTGGAAATTCATAGACTCTTTTTGAAGAATCATGAAATATTTGAATATATTATGACAATGAATTAACTAACATAATTATAACATATATATTTCTAAAATGGTTTCATGATTTAGACATAATATTAATTATTTTTCATTATTATATTTCTACCCTCTATAATTAGTGTTTCATACAGTTTGATTTTCGGTTTTAGTCAATGGATAGAACCAAAAAGAGTTGTGCTAATGCTCTGTGGGAAATATAATGAAATTATTTTACTCATGAGAAACTAAATGTTATGGGATCTAACATGAAAAATATTTTTCCTTTCTCACATATAATTCTCAAGAAATTAGTAATTCTAAACTTCCAAACGAGAAACAGTTTTACAAATGTTATATTGAGTCTATCACGGGAAATATCCACATTTTTTAGTGGTTTTTCTAATACACTAGTTGATAAGAAATTCATCAATTCCATTGAAATATTATTTTCCATTATCCCATGTCTATATAATGAAATATTCATTTTGGATATATATCATTTGGAATTATAGGTGGATCAATGGGGGGATATTATTAAAAATATGAGTTAATGTGATAAATTTTACTCCATGTAATAGAATGAAATTATGAACTTATTTTTAAATAAATAATTTCCTCAAATTATTCATATCAAAAATTAGATTTAATTCCTTTAGTAAAATAAGATATATGGAAGTTACCTTGGTACCTATAGGTAAAATTTTAAATGACTTAGAAGGTACACTTATGGTATTAACAACCAAATTTAAGGTAATATTTATAGATGCTTCCTTGGATTAAAAATATGTGTTTAAAGGGATTTAGACATTATAAAATTTAGTAGATATGATGAAATAATTAAATATGTTATCATGGTGGGAAGAGAGATAGGAGATACCCATAAATCTCATGGTTTTGGTATGGAAAAAATATGGAATTAAATGAAAATTATAAAAACCATGGAGAGTAGAAGATGAGCCATCACTTAAGCTATATTTTTTGCATTAAAACATGGTGGGGATCATATTAAAAATATTGGTCAATGTTTTATGTATATAATATAATTTTATATGGAAATTTAATATTAATGTGCTAAGAAGAATATTGTGAATGCTAAAAATAGAGGGAAATCACTACAAAATGAACCACGTACACATAAGTGCTATAGATGAAAGGAGTTTGGGAGTTATAAAACCAATTCCCTAATCTAAGGGATACGTAAGATAATAAGCCAAAAAAAATTATAAAGATATGTTGAAAATGGATAGAATATAAAATCAAAACATATGATGTGAATATTACTAATTAGTTCATGATTATCCTCCACTATTGAGTTGGAAATTTCTTATTTTATTTTTTATAAAGGATCCCTCTGGAAATATTATTTTTCATCCTTTAGTGAACTTTTATCTAATTATGTGAGTTGATAATCTCTCTTTTCATGGACTCTAGACAAATGAAATCGTATTTAATATTATATTTTTTCAAGGATGAACCCATGATTCTAATGGAAATATTTTTCTATATGATTATAGATTATTTATGGAAGAACAAGTGGATTATTATATTTAGATTTTATGTATCCATATAAAATTAACATTAAATGTATGGATACCTTCATGTATTTATGTGTTTATGTTTGATCATTAGTCAATAGTATCAGAAACCCATTTTTATGTTATATTTGTGGTCATTTTATTAAGATTAAAGATATTTTGGGAAACCTTTTTTGTAATATAACCCTTTGGTTTTGTATATGTTTTTAATGAAATTTTATATGAAGAGGAATGTACTGAAATTTTGGGATAAAATATTAATGTTATTGGTAATATTTAGGGTTTATATTTTATTTTATTTTGAGTTACTTTTGGGTAATTAAAATTTCATTATTTTATAATAATTATATTATAATTGTTTTGGAAAAAGTTAACCTGCATGTTGGATGACAACCTATCACATCGAGAAAGGCCATGATGCTTAAACCCACAATCAAAGGGATACAATGTTATATATCCCACCACATTCCTATGATAATTTATACTTATATTAGGATAACATGTATAGATATATTACTAAATATTAACTTGGTTCTTGGTATTTCAGTCTGTAAAGGATAACAGACAAATATCTAAGGGGGTATTAAAACCATTACTAATATGAGAATTGAAATGGGAAAACATGACCATGTATTCTGTACATAGACTCTCCAAAACATCTAAAGTGTATAATTACATATGGGTGTTAATAATCACCTTGAAAATTCAAAAATCTCATCACTATGAGTAATGATTTTTCTTTGGATTATCCTGATTGAATATATATTAAGAAAATGTAATTGATTCATAGAGCACCATAGTCGATTTCATATGATCGGGATCCAAGTATTACATGGAGTGGACTTCATCAATATATGGATACCATCCTATGTTTCATAACTATTTTTTATCCTTATATAAATATTTTTTCCTAGATAAACTTTAAAAACACTGAGGTTATTCTAAAATCATGTTTTGTGGATTTCAAAGGTTGTTTGGATCAACACCTTCCTCTAGTCAAGCTTTCATTTAATAACATATTTCACTAATGAATTTAGATGAATCCTTATGAATCACTATATAGAAGGAAGTTTATAAATATAATGTATTTTGATGATGTTATAGAATGAAATCTTTTGGTACCCAAGCTATATAAAATAATTGCAGACATGTTTATATCTATTCAATAAAAAAAGGGGGCACAATGTCAGTAGAAAAGTTATTGTAAGATCACATCTTTTTATTCGAGAGGTATCGATATAAATTTTAGGTACTCATTTTCCTTGTTCTGATTATATCTATTTTGGGATATATCTCGGGTTTGATTATGTAGAAATTGGATAATTCTGTAAGGACGAGAGGCATGGAAGGATAGGCGCAAAGTTTTCCTAAACTGTGTTGATAGGACAAAAAAATATGTGATCCCAAACAGAGAGGATTAATAAGGTTGGAACATGGGTTTTCAAACCATTTCCCATCTTAGTAATAACCATGTTACCCCTAAGTTGAGGTTCACAGTTAGGTTCACATTTAGGGAAAACTATGCTACCCATACGGGAAACTATGTACAAAAAAAAATAAACCCCATAAAAATTGTAAAAAAATTTGTATCGCCTTTGCTTATATCCCTAAACATCCTATCTCAACCCTAAACTCATTCCTAAATAATCAGAGGCTCCTGGATCGATTAAAAGGAATCCAAACCTCTGCTATTGAAGAATCAAAGAACTATTTAATGAATAAGTAACTCTCCTAGTATGTGTTTCCCTTCCGATTAGATTTATCTCTCCCTCATACCACTTTTTTGATAAAGAGAAATTTTTTTATTAGATGTTGGTAAGGGTTTAGATCCGGGATTTGATGAATTGTTTATCTTATATTTTGTATTTCATTCAAGATCTCTCTCATCTTTGTGGGGTTGATCATTACATTTCAATTTGGGGATTTTTTGATGGCCGACCACTCATCCATGATCATGAGGAAGTTGTACTAAATTGAAAACCCCATAGTCATGATTTAATTATGTTTATATAATTATGAATTGAAATTTCCATGATTAGAAAATTTCATTATATATTTAGATGATTTAATTAAATTTACATGTGTTAATTAATTAATTTGAATTTAGGGAAAATTGAATTGGTTGAATTGGATTAATTAATTTCTTAATTAATTGATGGAATGGCATGATAATGGAATTAAAGGTATATTAGTATTTCATAATTGGTTAATTGTTGAGATATGGAAGTGATTGAATAATGGAAATTATGGGATTGTTTTATTAACCCCAACTGGGTTAATGATTTATATAACTAAATATTGATAAATGGATTAATAGTGAATTGTCCATTTTATCTCCATTTGATTAATATGATGAACTTTGTATAAATTCATAATGGTTTACCATGATGTGATGTGTTGATTAGAGGGTTAATGTTGAAAAACCTTGTTAAATTCGATATGTCTGATATATTATGATTGGTTAAAAATGGGTTTTGGGACATGAAGAAATGCCTCAAAAACCCACCAGGTGATAGATATGGAATTATAAACCCAAAATTAATGCATGTGTTATTGGTTGTGGGAAATCAACTAGATCATCAAAATACCTTGTGTGGTTGATTAGAAAATTGGGTAGTGGGTCAGAGGCTAATGCATCAAATACCCACGGGGTCCTAATCATGGCATTATATGCCTAATTTTTTTTGAATTGGACTATGGTTCCAAGTGGCTATAATATGATTTGAAAATAAATAATTGATAATTGAAATCCATGTGAAATAATTAATTGTGGTTCCTTATATGATATCCCATGGGGATAGTTTAGACTATGGCACAGGATAAGACAAGTATGGATGGTTTATGTTTCCTAGTCAACCCAATAATTTATGTGGTTAAATAAAGAATAATGAAATATGAAAAGTATTTACTTTATTACCTGTATTTTATTCATTTATATTTGAAAAACTTTTGAACGGGTTGAGTGTGATTGCAGAGTTCATCACTGGGGTGATGATGGTTGATACACCATTGAGGGTATGATCCAAGGACATCATCTAATGAAATGGTTTTCTCTCAAGGTTAGGGAGTATCGTATCCTATGGGATATTTACATCCTTAAACTATCCATATTTGACTTAATTATTGGTATTGACTGGTTAGTGGAATAACAGGACCACATAGGTTTTTACCTTATGAGAGTGAACTGTACATGTCCTGAGGGTAATAATAATATTCATTGTGGAGAGATGGATATTTAAGAAGTCCATGTAGGGAGAATTCATTAGAAACTTGGGAAATCAAGACCCATGTTGCTAGTCTTTTTTTGTAATATGGTAGGGGGTGTAAAACATGATATCTTTACTCCAATTGTGGTCAGGATACAGGACGTGTTTCCTTATTACTTCATTGGACTTCCACATAATAGAGACATGGAATTTATAATTGATCACATTCTAGGGGATGATCCAATTTCTATTACACCATACATAATGGAACCAATAGAGAATTATGATATTAAAACTCAGTTGTAAGAGTTGATGTATAAGAGTATTATCCATTCATGTAAATCCCCTTGGAATTATACAGTTTTTTTCTAAGTTTAAGGATTATTTATGCATATGTGTTGATTATAAGATATTAAATCAGTTGAGAGCAAAGAAATATCATCCTCCTCCATTTATTAATGATTTTTTTGATCACTTGAGGGGAGTTTGTGTCTTATAGAAGATTTGTTTTTGATATTAGGGTATCATTAGATGAGAGTTATACCTTATAATATATCAAGTAATGATATAATAAGAATGTACCACCTTTATTATTATTTTTGAGATGTTTTTTTCTTTGAAGAACACTCATAACTTGTTTATGGACTTTATGAATCAAATATTGCACATGTACCTAGATTAGTTTGTGTTTGTACTTGTGGATGAAATATTTTTTTACTCTAAAACTCATGTTGATTATGCCCAACATCTTGAAATAATCCTAAGTACACTGAGAGAGAATTGAATATACCACAAGCAATATAAGTAAAAATTATTCATTGATCATGAACATTTTATGGGTTACAATATATATTTGTAAGATTCTCTAGTGGACCTAGAGAAGGTTCATGTAGTGTTTTCTTGGGGGAATCCTCATAATTTTTTGATATTCATAGTTTTATAGGGTTATAATGCTACAATTGGAAGTTTGTCTCAGAATTTTCTTGCTTGGAAGAGCCTATTTCATTCTTAATAATAAAGGGTTAATGTTCTAATCAAATAGATCATGTGAGAATTCATTTTAGAAGATGATTAAGAGGTTGAAAATTGATTCAATATAGATCTTACCAGAGAAATGTGAGAAATTTATGGTGTTCTTGGTTTCTTATAGGATTGATATTGAAGAATGGGTGATAAAAGGGAGATTGATTTGTGATGTATGGGCCCCATTAGTTGAGGAAACATGAACATAACTACCCTATGGATGAATTTGAATGAGCTAAAATGGATTATTCCTTGAAGTGTTGGAAACATAATATATTTGGTGAAATGTTTATTGTGTATAACGATTATAAGAGATTAATGTATATTTTTTTTCACTGACTTTTGAATCTCTAGTAGTGGAGATGGGATGAGTATATGAAGTAGTTTTTTTTTGAAATGGAATATACACCTAGAAAAGAAAATACTATTTATGATTATTTGAGTAGAAAAAACTCAAAGTTCGATAGTTTATGAGTTTAATGATGAGTGGAAAATGATGACTTTATTGGATGAGATTCTAGTTGTGGTTTAGAAGGTCCAAGAGGAGTCATTATCAGAAATAGGCTCTATCCCCATGCACATATCACAACATTTTTCCCAAACCATTGGGATAGGGAATTATACAAATTATTATCCCAAGGGTTGTCTAAAATCCATTGGAATAGTCCCTTCATGATTAATCTAAAATCAGCGATCACCCTTATACTACCATTCTCTTATCCTGACTCCCACTTGTGCTCCCCTTCTCCTATCCTGATTGCACTACCCCCTACTTCCCTCCTCCCATCCCCATTCCTATAAGCACTATTTACCATTGCTCTCTACTCCCTTCCACCAATCCCGACCTCAAGTAGTTCTGTTTTCCACTACTCATCGGTCCCCTCTTCCCATCCCAAGAACTTGTCACTCCCCTCCAACTATCTCGAGCCCTTGAAGTGTCGTTCACCACCACTCACCACTACCCTCTAACCATTAATATCTCTAGAAGCACCATTTTCACTCACTGCCGCTCTTCACTACGCTGCCTCTCCCCTTTTCCAATCATGATAACTATTAGTGCTACCCACTGCTCATTATTTCTTACTACTCACTCCCCCAATCTCAAAGTTGGTACATGACATTTTAAACATGATTTTTGATTACTCCCACAATAAATTTATTATGATTACATACATCTGTTTTTTCTATTATTTCTTATTTTTCCTATAACAGTATTCATGTTTCTATTCCTTGATTTTTTAGTGTTTACTAATCGAAATAGTGTTTTCATTTCAATTAAAAATATCATACTTGGTAGATTTCCTGGTTTATAACTTTTGTCATGTCAGGAAACCCCAATTAAAAATTACTGTATTTTATTCATGTATATGAGGTTAGGATAAATGTTTTTAATATTTAAAAAAATATAATATTGAATCATTAGTATGCAATGTGATTGTTGGATAATTATGAGTAGGCAGCTATATGGACCTTCATATTTTCTCTCTATATTTTTGGTTTGATACAGATTCATAAGGATTTATATGTTTCCAAATTTTTTGTTCCTACAATATTTCCCGTAGTTTATTTGTTAGACAAATCAAATATCAACTGAATTTTTCTTTATATGATAATTCATTGTTCAAATACCTTAAATAATTATTCCTCTAAATTTTTCAGATTTCAATATAATTGAATGTTTTTCAACCATTACATGTATTGCCTTTTCCAATACCATATTATAGCACTTAAAAAACATCAGACTAGATGTGAACCACTACTATTTTGAAATACTGCTACTATATCACCATGAGGTGTTTCAATATTTGTTTCATGTGGAGATAATCATCCATTGTCTATTCCAAATGTGTCATTACTGCCAATATAATATTTCTAATACTATTGTTTTGATGTTTAGTCAGCACCATTTCTTTACATAATCTCTGAAAAACACTTTTCAAAAAGAGTATATGCATCATCCATATTAAGTATTCTATTAATTGAAATTATATATTTGGATTTTAGGATTATTTATTTCTTCTGTATCTAGCACCCTTCAGTATTATTATTTATATATGTTCATTGTTAAAATATTTACTATAATGTATTTATTTTTTGTTTTTTTCATAATTACTCTTATTTATTTGATGATTTTATTTTCTCTTATTTTTTTTTCATATATAATATTTTTTTTCATTTTTTTCCATTTTTAATTATTTTCTTCTTATAAAAAACTCAAGAATTATCTCTAATTGTGTAACTGTAACCAATTTATATTATTTATCTATATCTATGTTTGAATATAATGTTCAATGAAACTAATTTTTCAATATTAATTTTATTTTTTATGTATTGAAACTCTAAATGTTAGTGGATGAAATTAATCCTTTTTAGATTAATTATTTTTTGTTACAATATCAACTCCCAATGTTGTCTTTTTTTAAATAATTACTCATATTTGTTCAATGCATGTACATTCATGCGCGTATAAGATTAAAGACATTTTATATGTGATAGTTTTCACCTCTTCATCTCTATTTCATCCTTTATTCTTAGATATTTATGGATGAGAATTATGGGTTTTAGGTTTTTCAAACAACCATTTTGGGGTTTTACTTGAAGTGACCAATTTTATTTCTTCTTCTTCAAATTTATTGGTCCCAATTGTTTGAAATGTAATCCCAATGGGTAGGTATACCTATACCATAAAATATGGTGGTGTCAAATCCTATTTTTCAATGGGCAGGTATATATAGGGATGTATATGAAATTACCACACCATGGAACCTAACTGAAAACAATTATAATCTCAACCAATATAAGGGATCCACACTCTAGAGAGAGTGGAGGCTTAAAAATCAATAAGGGGGGATCTATAACCACCATTCCAATATAGTGACCTGAATCCAATGTATTTTCATTGCTATTATAGACATCGGGAAATATGATGATAAATAATTAGAATATCCGAGACCAAAATAGAGTTGGACATAACCAATAAGGGTCATAACATCGATTGGAACTCTCATCCACTATGGATTCAAGTTGTGAAAGGAACAAATTTGATAAAATGGTTCTTAGTTTTGTATACGTTGATTTTAGCATGTCAATGGGGGTTCCAATAAAAAATTAATATAATCATGTTACTAAAATCTAGTATAGAGTTTCTATCAGCCTACCAGATGCCCCCACTAACTGTCCGGTAGACTATCCATAAATATTGGGTGACCCGGGGGCTAACAGGGGTGACCCATGAACTAGATGGTGGCTACAAATGTTGTGTTTTTTTTACTTCCAGGCCCACCAGCTCGGAGATGGAGACCCTCCAATAGTTTGATTGATACAAAAAAAATTGGTTTATCAACTTCCAAGCTAGATAAATGGATTTAGGCACTAAACAATAACTTGTTTAACCACCTATAGAATATTTAGATACATATTTAGGTCGAGACCATATCCAAAACCCCATACCACCTTCTAACCACTCAAACAACTAGGAATAAAATAGGAAAACAAGGTGGAAGAAAAAAAAATAGAGATATACCAAAAGTTATTATCTGGACCCACTAACGACTACCCAAACACAACACATAAACAAAAATAAGTTATCAATATTTTTTATAAATAAGATAGAAACAGTGTATAAAAAATATTATTGAAGAAACCAATTTAGTAACTGAGCCGAAACCAAGCCATGGCACCCAAATATAATAACACATGGTATCCCAAAAATTGGATAAGTACTCCCAATATACTGTGAATGCATCTACTATTTTTAAATTTTTTTTTGACCACATCCATTCCTTATACTATGATATAGTGTTTTCTATCTTGTATTTTTGAATAAACCCCATGTGTCCATGCTTGAACAACCATTATGGGAATCCAACATTAAATTGGGAGAATTCTCTAGACATGTCCACAATAGCCCCATGAACATTACCATGGCCTACACTATTGTCTTCAACATATCATATAGAACCAACGGGAGTCTAAAACATATTATCCAACCTCACTCTGAGTAATCATATTTAAATATAGAATAAGTATAGGGACATCAAAAACTAGGCGTGTCACATTATCCCCATGATTAGGATTTCCATACTAAAGAAATATGGAGGCCAACAGAGTCAAGATGGAAGCTTATGTCACTTATCTAACATAATGGGGTACCCATCCTAAGGATCATTTTTGTCTCAACAATACTACAATGACACATTTACAATAATTATTTCATCAGTGTCATATGTTATTTTATTAACTAAAAATAGATATGAATTTCTAGGTGAACCAAAATATTTATCTGGATTGAGAACCAAAATATTTAAACAACCTATAGAAATAATCATATTCAATAGTATTTTATAATATATGAGAATAATGATACCACATAATTTTTGAAACTGATGATGTTTTACTAACAACTATAAAAACATTCAATAGATTATATCATTAATTAAATTAATGAGTAAATGAATAAATTTATAGTTTGAGGATGATTTCTATAGGTAATTAAATATCATCAATAATAATATGTCACAACCTCCAATTTTGATACTACACATAGAAAGAGATCCTATCATTCTCTACATGGGTGTACTATAGTGATCTTTTGGTGACCTTATTTCTGAGAATAATAACATAGGAAAAAATAGTCTCTTATAACTCATCTAATAAATGTTAGAAATTAAGAGGTGTTATACTATAATGATTATAGTAACCACATGAAGATTTGGGTGATTAAGTGTGTTCACTTATCATTAATTGAAACCATTATTTCACATAAGAACCAGTTTAATTATTGAATCTCACTGCCTCTCCTTGACATTGGTTTTCATTCAAATAAAATATTAGGAATGTAAAATAATAAGCAATAATATGATTTGATCATGGGGGTTCAAATCTTATATATAAGAATATGGACCAGGTGTACAATTGTTATTATTCATTTGGAAAATGAATTCCCTTTTATTATCATAAAGTGTGGTAGACATGGGTATATCCTTAAACCTATTATCCTAGTACCGAGTAGGTGACATGCAAGCACCGAATTTCTCTCTTCTTTGGATATGGTATCATCCATTCTTAGTATAGTTATATATAATACTTTTTTAAGAACATATACATTTCTATATCTCACAACTAGTAGAGTCTTAAAAAGTATCTATCCTTTGATCAACCTTTACGTATCATGTTGATTTTCAATAAACCCTTATAAATATATCTCACAATGACATTCACTATTAAGTATAAATATGGCTCCAAACATTTCCAAATTCTCTAAAAAATATTACATACCTTTAGAATATATTATTTATCAATTTAAATAAATTTAAAATTTTCTAAAATATATTACGTATCAACCCAAATGTCACTGTATCACTTGTAAAATCTAGTAATTTTCCAATTCTCACTATTATAGAATATTATATTCCATATTTGAGATATTATGTATTAGTGTGTGGTTTTTTTCATTACTATATTATAGGGAAACATCCTTCATATATATTTCGTATCCACAAAAATACATTACATAACATAGAAAACCTTATGTTCCATAGAAAATATGATATGTATCACAGTGTAAACTTATAGGAAGATTTCTAATTCCATAAAACATTTTTATAATATTCATAAGAATATTTAATATCTTTGTGAGCATGAACACTTTGGAAATATTATGACACTAAGAAAATAAATAACGTATGATTTCTAACATCACTCAAAATTCATGAACTTCTGCACCTCAATAGAAGACTTATGGACTGGGTGATGCATATGTTTTTTCTATGTGATGGAAGCATTTGAAGAGGATTCATATGAAGTGTGTGGTGTGTGGGGTGAATATAATATGGGGGATCCATGAATTGAGATCGATACATATTCTGTGTGTTGGATGCAGTGGGGGATACCATTGAGTATTAGGTGATTCAATTCTGATGTTGTAATTGTAGGGCATGGGAGACACAATGGGGTATTAAGTGATTGAATTCTAAAGTTTATGGTTCATGGAAGGGGGGATTTAGTGGGATATTAGGTTTTTTAATTATGAACATGTAGGTGTAGGTATGAGGATGCTAATTATAGTTGAGTTTTAGGGGTCTATACCTAAAATTCAAAAACTGTTGGTATCTATCAATTCAAATAGTTATGTTTGAATCATTGGTAAAATAACATTACAGCACCTTATACTAATGGTTCCATCTGAACCATTGGAATAGGTATATACCAATAGTTCATAACAGTTGTTATAACCCTATTCCAAATTTTTAGATGGAATTGTTAGTAAATTAATATCATGCCGACCATATCCCAACGGTTTACTGTAAACCATTGGTAAAGGGATATCCTGGTGGCCCAATTAAAAAAAATGTTGAATGATATCCCAACAGTTTTTATGGATACACCAAAAGTTAAAAACCATTGGGATATGTTACCTTTCTAGTTGTGAGACTACCCTCATATCAATTTTAATGGATTCAACACTTTTGAGTCATGTTAAGGTAAGGAAGTATAATGTTATTGAGTTTTATGTCTTGATATTAATACATGAAGGTGTGGAGTTACATTCTGATTAGATCATATACTATTATGTGATCAACTATATTAGAAATCAGGTTGTTTTCCCTTCGTGTATGTGGGAGTAACTGATGTGTGAGTTTCATGCCTCAAAGTTGGTGGTACACCAGGTGTGCCCAAAATGTACCAAGACCTACATCAATAATATTGGTGTCCGGGAATGAAAATGGATATTCCAGGGTTTGTGACAAGATACTACACATATCAGTATGTGAAAGAATATCATTAATGAAACATTGGTTTACAACTTATATTTCCTATTCTAGAATGGAAATGGGATGATGTTTCCATGGAATTTGTGTTGGGTCTCCTAAGGACACCTCAAAAGAATGATTCTATGTTGGTTGTTGTGCAAATTTTGAATAAGGAATCACATTTCTTGCCTATACGAGAGACATTATTAGTGGATTAGTTGTGATATATGTGCATTCTATAGATATTCCTTCTACATGAGGTGCTATGAAGTGTAGTTTCAAATCACAAATCGCGTTTTACATAATGATTCTAGTAGGTCTTGTTGATGGAACATGGTACAAAGGTTTTTACTGATTAAGGAATTCCACCTCAAGACATATGTGCTATCCAAATGTACTATACAGGTTTAGAGGATATAGTATGCGTGTTTGTTCTTATCTTCCGTGGTTTTTAGTAGAATCACTTAGAGATCATTAATTTTTCCTATAAAAATAGTTATCAGGAAACTATTATGATGGATTCATATAAGGTAATTTATGCTAGTATATATATATATATATCACCTCTATTTTTTATAGAGGTTGGTGAGTTATAGATTATGGGACCGATTCTCATGCATGAGACCTCAAAGAGGGTCCAGTTGATTTAGAAACATATGTCTATGGATTAGAGTAGGCAGAATTCATATGCTAATAGACATTTCGGAACCCTTGATATAACATTAGGTGATCATTTTTTCCTTCAAGTGTTGTGTAGATTGTTCCACCATAGTATTTGGGGATAGAGAAAGGTGGTTCCAAGGTTTGTTGGACCATTTGGGGTGGTGGAGAGAATCAAGTTGGTGGAATTACAATTTTTTCTTCCAAAGAGTTATAATGATATGAAAGATGTGTTTATTGTATCAGAATTTCAGTTGTATCACCCCAACCCTTCCCATGAGATCGATGTGGATGAAGTTGAAATTGATACTGATGCATCCTTTGAGGACCATCCAATACGATTGTAGGATTGTAGTGAGAAAATGTTTGAGGGAAAGGACATACTGATAGTCTGTGTATTGTAAAAACATGGGAAATTTTACGAGGGAACAAGGGTGAGAAAATAGAATATGTGGTCTCAATAGCCCTATCTTTTAACCTTTTAATCATAGTGATTCATGGGAGTATATCTTGAGGGTGATATATTATAATGTGAGGATATTGTAAGAAATATATCATTTTTTAAATATGTATAGAGAACATTTTTAGTTACTCATTTTCATTTTTTATGTATATAATATTTTGGTTTTATGATGGAGATTTTTATAGAGAAATTGGTGAATTTTGGAAGGAAGAGGGTTTTTGCACTTTTGGCACACGATTTTCCCAAGCCATGCGACCATTCCAACAAACAATGAAAACCTAAGAAGTGAGAATTCATATGGTTGGCATAGGATTTTTCAAAACATTCAACCTCTTATTAGTAACCATCTGAACTCTTAGAGGAGGTTCATGGAGAGGTGCATGGTTTGGTCAAACCATTCACCTTATATAAGAAACCATGGATGAAAAAAATAAACCCTTGAAAAATTATTAAAATATTACCCAACAAAAAAATTATATTCCTAAGAAAACTATCTTGACCATAAACTCAATAATATATTTTTATAGGCCATATAAAAAATACCAAGGCATTAAAAACTCCATTATTGATGAATTAAAGAACCGACTGAGGAATCTGCACCTCACCTAGTATGTGTTTCCTTCCCAATTATGTTTACTTTTCTCCCGTACCTCTTTCTTGATAAATTGGAATTCTTTATCCACCGTTGGAGAGGGTATGGATTTAGGATTTTTTGATTTCTGTTCCAATTTATCTTTCTTAATTGATTTGATTCTAGATCTCATTCATCATTGTGTGTTTGATTTTTTGGATTCAATTTGGGGAATTTCTGCTAGTCAAGTGACCATTACTGGTATTGAGGTTGGTGGTCTAGATTTAAAATTCCATAGTATTGATTTACTAATTTGTATGTAATATTAAATTTAAATTTCCATGTCTGAGAAATTTCATTTGTTCTTGAATTGATTTAATTAAATTTCCACGTGTTAATGAATTGGGTTGAATTCAGGGAAACTTGAATTATTTTAATTGGATTAATTAATTGGTTAATTAATTAATGGATTGTTATTATTAAAAAATCTGTGGTGTTTGGGATTTTTTAATGGGTTAATTTTTCAGATATGAATTTATTGAATAAGCAGAATTATGGGATTTTTTGATTAAGAAGAATTGTGTTAATGGTTTATATGAAAAAATATTGATAAATAGATGAAAGGTGAATTTTCCAATTTATTTCCATGTGATTAACGAGATGAACATTCTATAAATTGATAATGGTATACCATGATGTGATGTGTTTATAAGAGGATTAATTTTGATTAACCATTTTTAATGTGATATGTTCGATATATTATGATTGGTTGATAAATGTGTTATGGGACACATAAAGATGTTTCAAATACTAATGTGGTGCTAGACATGGTGTTATGAACCCAAAATTCATTCATGTGAAAATAAGTGTGGGAGAAGGACTAGTGTTTAAAAATATCACATGCGATTGATTGTTAAATGGGTTGTGGGGAACATTCTAATGCTTCTAAATACCCATGGTGTCCTAGCCATGGAGCTATAGGACCAAAATATTGGCATTGGACCATAGTTTCAAGTGGCCATAATATGAATTGAAATTAAAAGATTAGTAAGTGAAACCCATTTGAAATGATGAGTTATGGTTCCTTATGTGACATCCCCTAGAGGTAGTTCAAACTCCAATGTGGGCTGAAGAATGTATGTATTGTTTGTGTGTCCCCAGGATCCATAGAATTTATGTGGTAAAATAATAAGTAATTGAATAGGTAAAATGTTTACTTTATCACCTTTATTTTACGATTTATACTATGGTATACATTTTTATTGAATGTATAATCCATTAGATTGTATTGGGGGTGGTATACTGAGTTGTACACACACCCTACATGGACTACCAAATTAGTACCAGAATTGACTTCATATTTGTAGGATATGACAAGGTAAAGAGCCTAGTGCTATATAGATAAGTAATAATAGAGCACAGAAGAGGGAACCAGACATGGTGTCAGAACCCTGTTGGAGTTTTTAGTGACTTTATTCATTTTGGTTTTGTGTTAGAAAATTGAAAATTGTTTTTTCAAGACATTTCACATATTTTGGTTTGGATATTGTATTTTGTTTCTGGTTCAACATGTGATATTGGTATATTTTAGTTAGGGAATGCACTATAATTATTCAGTTGGATATTGACTATCTATTTCTGTTGTTGTGATGCTTTGATAAAGAGGGTATAGTCTCCCATGATCCACATTAGATCATTTCTTATAGAATTTATCCTATGGTATATGGGGAAGCATGCTTGAGGCTGTGTGACCAAATAGCTTGAGGCACCATTGTCTGACACCTTGGTTGGGACATCAAAGGTATGCTTAAAATCTAGGATGTGATCATGATTTTTCATTTAGTTATAAGGTGTTTCTATATATTTCCCCTTAAAAGAAACTAAGGATATTACGAAATAAGAGAAATATAATCTCTACATATATTGGTCCCTTTTAAATTTTTGATTGTATTGGGATAGTAGATTGTTGATCCGTGATTCCACAAAACCTATCATAAGTGCATGATGTGTTCCAGGAATCTATTTTAAGGAATTACACAACTAATACTTCACATGTACTAAAATTATAGGTCATAATGTTAGAGAATAACCTTTTCTATATAAAACTTGTGGGGATTCTAGATCCTAAATATGGAGTTCTGTAAAATAAGACCACTCACCTAGTAAATTTTTTCTGAAAAAACGACTAGAATAAAGAAGCTATGTGGTAATGTGTTGATTAAATGAGGTAGATGTATCCTAAGTTGATTATACTAGAGATATGGAATTTAGAGGTAAAAATTATTTTTAATTGGGTTATAATCTGTCCTGATGAGATTTTATCAAATATTCTTTTCAAATAAATTTAATTTCATTGATAGATGTGTTACACATGACAATGATTTTTATTAAACCTCAATATACTATTAGTACTATTATTTAAACAGAAGCATTCTAACCTAGAGATTAAACATGTATGTATGAATTAGAATAAACATATTCTGAGTATTATATATATTGTGTTTAGATAAGTAAAATATATTTCTAAATCACTATTTACTTTAGTAAAAATTTTATATGGTAATAAAATACTTTTTCCCTCAAAAGTAATTTTTTTTCTAAAAATATTGAATTAATTTTAGTGATATTTTGAAATTTATTTCAAAAAATAATATTCATTTTTTGAATCAAAAGGTCAAAATTATTTTTGGATGAATTTTTAATAATTTTTAGAAAATATTAATTGAAAGGAAAATATTGAATATACTTATTTTTTATTAAAAACTTCCATTTAATTTATTGAATTTACAATGTTCCATATTATTTAAAAATATTTTCAAAGTAAAATTATTAAAATTATTTTATGTTTAAAAAAATTTAGTTTATTTGAATTATATTCAGGTTGAATTTTGATATTAAAACTTTTTATACTTACAAAAATTTTCCCTTTTGAATACCACCTACTAGTCACATATGCAGGGTTAATTCTATATTAAAATATTATAATGAGGTGAAAAAATTAACAAAAATAATTAATATTATATTATAATAAAAACTTAATTTCTATTAAAAATGGATATCAAAAATTGTAAAAATTAATTATCCTGGTTAAGGTTAAAACGAGTTTACTTGGTGTTAAACTAAAAAGATAAGCGGTAAAATAACCTAAATAATTTTCGAAAACCAATTGTATGACCATAATTTGGAATTATAACCTTTATGGTTCACTAGTATATTATTTTAGATTTTTATGGTTTTTTTAAAATGTTTTTACTTTTTTTTAAAACAATTCCAGGTCTATCTTATCCCCCTCTTGTAAAACAGAAACCCAATATCCCCTCCACTTCACATTTCCATAACCCTTTTTACTAGAAAATAATGACCCAAATATCTAAAATTAATATATATTAACATCAAATTTTTATTATTATTAAACTCTCATAATAAGGCCTTGTATATAGACCAACACAGGTTCTCTAAAGAACAAATATAATCCTTAGACTCGTTTTTTTATCCTTAAAACACCATATAAATTTTATAATTAATTATTATATAATTATTTAAGTATCAACCATATAATTAGAAATTATTATTTTCATTTAATTAGTAATATATATCTCCTATTACATTAAATGGGAAACATAACTATCGATAGTGTGTACGACAGACTACCTCCAAATGTACTGATGTAAATTTTTTTCCATCACAACCACTCATAGGTCATATAAATATGTATTTACTATATTTATATGATATTAATTACATAATTATGCTCATATAATTATAATATCACATATAAATTATTTCATTTCATTTCGTTGGAATATAATAATGTTACTCATGTGTACGATGGATTATTGTCTCACAAATAGATATTATTCATTTTTCACATACACTTTTCATGTAAGGAAACAAGAATAAATTTAATGAAAATATGTGAAATATATGAATGTATAAATACTATATAAATTTTTCATATTATTTAGCTTCTTTTTCCCTTCCATCAATATAATGGAAACATAATTATTCTGTACATAGGACCTATCGTGTCTATGAAAAATGTAATTCATTTTATATATCTAAAAAATATAGATTACACTAAATATAGATGTAATAATTTTATATTAAAATTATATACTGGTTAATATAATGGATATTATGTAACCCTGATCATTGTAAATGGAGATACCATAAATATTCGAGCATGAGTTGGTTTCCCAACCCATACCCTAGAAATTTATTAAAAGAAAAGGCAATAACAAGGTGAATACATGAGGTGAAATGTATTTGCACCAACAGGGAATCAAAATATTACAAAGTGATAGTTAGACAAGGATTTTCACCTGCCATCCATTTTGGTTTTGTTCAGCATCGTCCAAACATTTATAGATCCAAGGATTCACTCCCTTCATCAAGGTCATCAAAAGAGAGACATGCCATAGTCATCCTTCCACCGTGTATGTTGCAGCCGCTGCTTCACTAGAGGAAATCAAACCTGAATTTTCTGGGCCAAAACTGCTATTGTAGGTGATGATACTCAGTTTGCTGCTCTGCACTAGGCCTATCCCTACTGCTAGTGCATCTGCAAAGGCCTCCCAAAAGTCCAAACATTCAACAGCCCCATCATCTTCTGAGATGCTCCTCCAAACCATTCCTGCAATGACATGGGACAAGCCCCAAAATCTAGAAAAAAAATGCTAGACCAATAAGGAGACCATGAACGAAAAAGCGTTATTCCCACCGAAGCTGGAGATAATCAAAATCAGGGTTCCGATGAAGCTCAAATTCCACCCTATCAAACATACGCTCCCTGATAATGAGATAGTCATCAACAGATATTTCTTTATTACAATATCTTATATAAGAAAACCTTGCCTGCTCCTCAATCCAAGTGTAGAAATCCTCCTTGTATCCTTCCTTAATAACCCGAGTGCAATTTCTAAGCATAATTCTATCCGCCTGATCCTCAATCCAAGAGTAGGAGTCCTCTTCATCTGTGGAGGAGTCCCCTTCATTAAAGGATTCCGATGTAGAGGTACTCTTGCTGACAATCGGCTGTGTAGGGATGTTAGTTTCCTCCACACGAGGCCCAGAAGATCTAGTGACAATGGTCCGTTCTAACATAGAATAATCAATTCTCTTTCGAGTATTCTTAGGGTGTGGAGTGATAAAACCATCAGGATCAACAAAATATTTCTTACCTTTTTTGGCACTCAAGCGTAGGTATTCCTCCTCAAATTTATCTGCTTGCTCACTAACATCATGATTGGAATCACCAGAAACAGAGTGAGTCTCTTGTGCTGGCTCACTAGAGGTTGGAACAACCCCCAGGTTGTCAGTGCAAAGCTTAGCATTATTGACCGCATTCACAAAATCAGAAAGAGCAGAAACCTTATTGCAAGTAGGTTTTGCTAAGCAGGAAACCGGAACAGATGAGGACAGCAGTGGGTCCTTAGAATTAGAAGGTTCATTCTGTTCAACATGAGGCCTTCGATCCTTCTCAATCCAGACTGATTTCCCTTCATTCAGCAATTGTTTCCCAAGCTTCTGACTATTCATGGGTTCCTTCCCAGAACCACAATCTCCAAGGGAGTGTCCAATATGCAAACAATTCGAGCAGTATCTCGGTAAGGATTCATAAACCACTTCCTGAAAAAAACCCGCATCCCCATTCTGGATCCAAATAATAGAAGGCAGTTGCTGCGAAATATCAACCTCAACACACACACGCGCAACCGAAGGCCTTGAGAGCTTCTGAGTCACAGAATCTAGCTTAATGGGATTACTGATCAGCCTTGCAATAGGGAAAAGAGCAATTTTCTTGAAGAGATGCATCGGCAGACCTGGAAGCCCTAACCAAACAGGTGCAATCGGTGATTCAGAAAAGCAATCAAACAAAGGGGACCACTTTAGGACTTTCATCGTGCAGCCCCCAAAACTCCAAGAACCCCTAGACCAAATCCGGTAGTAATCGTTTGCAGAGGAAAGTCGAATCGCAATATGCATTGAGTTGAGTAGGCCGATTTCAAAATCAACAAATCCAATGGATTCAAATGATTTCCGTAGGAAGATCGACGAGGGACGACATTTAAAAAATTTACCAACAAGAAAAAATCGAAAATCAAAAGCAAGAAACTGAACCTCCGCTAGCGAGAATGAAATGGCCGCGTGACCCCTATACCGGAACTGCTTCGGGTGAAAAGAATCAGCAGGAGGCGGAGATTCATCCAAATCAAGAGGTCGAAAATGATCAGTCCCTGCGACCACATCTGCGAAGCTTCGCGAATCTTGTTTGCGATCGTCTCCCTCGTTCCACGTTCGGTGCCCTCGTTCATCGCCCTCTCTTGGCCGCTCCATCTCCCCATTGTAAATGGAGATAAAATAAAAAATCAATACATACATAAAAAACAAAGCAGTTATTACCCAAAACATGAATTTAACAATGAATTGTTAGGAAATAGCTAATAGATATCCATAAGTAAATCATATATAGTATGGTATACATGAAAATATATCTATAATATATTTATAAAAAATTTTATTATAAAGGAGATTCCAATGTTTATGAAGAATGTTGGGACTTGATGTAAGAGATTTCTATCTTAAATTTTCTTCCTTGGGACATATGATATATTACACAAATGTCTTATTTAATGGGGAATAAATATATATTGTAAGAAATTTTATATCAATAATTTATTTATAATAATGGTATATAATGTTTCATTTAATATTATTATTTCATGGGGCTTCAAATATAAAAGTTACAAAGATGTGTAACAGATTTTTGTCTCAATTTATTTTGGCATGACACATTCCTTATACAACTCTAGTTTCTTTTATTTAGTGTACATAATTTTAATGAATTTATTTGATTATTAATATCATAAATATAATTTTATATACATATATATAAAATTTTATTTATTTATTTGGGATTATGATTCAAAATATACCAAAGTGGTAATGACTTTATCTTATAATCTCCTTGTTAAACAGAATATTAAGGATTAAGATTCTAAAGATGAGATTATATTATATTCCACTAATAAAACATATGAATATTATTTTAAAATTTAAATTTCAAGTATATTCTTGTTTTAATTTAATATCAATCATTTTATATATTCATTATTCTAAAATAATGTTTTTATGGAAAACTAGATTTATTTCTCTCTTCTGTTGAAAATCATTTTTCTACCATGTTCTTGTTTTTTATAAATGTGTTCAAAAATGTTTTTACTGATATAAAATTATTCATTAACTATATTTCACCACATATTTTATTTTTTTAAAAAAATTAAATAAATATTCTTTTAGTTTTCTAAACCATGAACTGTTTACTTTCTATTGAAAATGTGGAAGGAAGATTTATTTTACTTGTATAACCTGGAGGGTATTTTCTATTGTTATGAAAACTCAATGTTATAAATAATCCACTATAATTTTTCTATAATGTAATATATTAGAATGAATTTCACAACTTTTTATCAACATTATGTTTTATAAAAGGTGATTTTCAAACTAAAAATTTTATTTTCCTTTTAAAATGTTCCAAGTGATTGTTCAAAATAATTTTACATATAAGATGATATATGTAATCTTATGGATTTTATTAATGGTATAGAAAATTATGATTGGTTATAATTATTTTAAAAATCCTTTCTTATATTTCTTAATCATGTCAACGAGTTATCGGGTGCGTCTGATGCTCATCTGGAGCCCGAAGCCCTAAAATTGGAAGAAAAGACCGGGCTGCACTGTTAGGAGAAACCATGCATCCACACACACAAGGTTTCCCTAACTAGTGTGATTATAGAATGTGGATACTTGGGGGTCACACTATTTTTATATAACTATAAAACTTAAGTAGAATAGTTTTGTGACCCATTTTTAATTTTTTGATAGTGGGGTTTTCACAGTTTTCCCTCGGTAAGAAAAATTGTGCATCTAACCGAGCAAAGTGCCCACTCCGAGTTGTGGATGGGCACACGATTAGAACATAGTTTAGATAAACAGGTTTCTAAACATCACTCAGTTGTTTTTTAGGGTGAAATTAAAATTTTTACCTCATTTAATGTTTTTAAAACCTACCTTTTTCATCCTTCATCATTTCCATTGGTTCTCCTCCTCATTTCATGCATGGATCTCACTTCTTCCTCATCATAGGCTTCAAGATAACAATTCTATAAGAGCTCTGATTCATTAATTATTTGATCCAATAAAAATATATAGGTAATAACTTTTATCCTATTTAATATAATTCATGGTTTTTCCATCATATATTGTGTTATCTCAGTGAAATATCAATTTTCCCATTTTTATGAAATTTGATGATTTCTCCATTTTCATCCAATCTAGCTTGAATCAACGGTTGACGCTGGAATAGGGTATATCTATGAGAATAATGTAGTTTGTCTCAACTCATTCCCTATATTTAGTTTAATTACATAAAATTTGACATTGTGTTGTGATATGAACCTTTAGGTTTTTTCTATTTAATGTTTAATTAAATTAAATTGATAGTTCCCTCATGTCTCTTATGACCAGAGTAAGGGGAAAACCCACCCTTTGGGTTGATCACCTTTATTTTTGTGCCAACCAATGAGTTTTATTTACCATGAGTCTTAATTTCTAATTATTATTTAACTTCCTAAATTCACTTAAGGGTGT
The DNA here is from genome assembly GCA_963277665.1 of Viscum album. NCBI lineage: Eukaryota > Viridiplantae > Streptophyta > Magnoliopsida > Santalales > Viscaceae > Viscum > Viscum album. The sequence goes on from OY728157.1 coordinate 1,806,932,090, forward strand.
TTCCAAATATGGTATCCCTTGAATTAAATTAAGTTAGTTGAATTACTTGAATTTTCCATGAGATTATTCCTAGAGCCTTATTCCTTTTGATATGAATTGTTTCCCCAATGGAAATGCCTTGACCCACATGCCTAATATCACATAAATGATTGAACAAATTAAATGGCTATTTTCTATAAATTAATAGATATATACATATAGATGTCTTTCTTGTTAAACTGCTTTACCTTAGTGTTGAGGGTGATATGAGGGTTTCCTATTTAAGGACCCCTTAGATGGACTCTTCTACCTTACTTTTATTTTAATAGTGTTTTTAAACACACCGGGGGTGACATCATGTATGCCTAAGGTGGGATAACTTTGAATTATATATATTTTTACACAATGTGAGTGACACAAGTTCCATAGGGGATACCCATTAGATAAGCTTGATGGAACCATTGGTTATACCATGCCACGAGAGAGACTATATCCCTTACTTATGATACCAATTAAGAACTCTGATATCATTTCATTATTTTTTAACATCATGTTAGAGAGACAAATGGTAAGTCATATTTGGTTCACCTTGGATGACCACCATGACATTGGACTTATACTAAGACCCTCAAGGGGTACTTTTTAATTCTCTCCATATTGACAATTATGGTCTATGGTTGAATAACTATTATTTATAAAGAGGTTGAAATTGAATTAAAAATGAATTAAATGATTTAAATATAGATATTACACATTGGATTTTAAAAAAACCTTGGGATGTTTCCACCAAGCCTAATCACGTGATTGGGGACAGTCTACCCACAAATATTTTATACTCTTAAAATTACCTTTAAAAGTGCCTCTAGTTCAAACTCATTGACTTAGCTATTAGTAGGTAAATTGGTGGAGTCTCCAAGGTGAACCCATTATAATTTATTTATTTATTTATTATATATTTCATTTTAGTTACTAAGGAATTATTATTATTTCTGATTGTATGAAATGGAATGTTCTATACATTGTGGGTGTTGGACTAATAATATTATATCTCACACCCTACTTTGGAAACATTAGTACTCAAGTAAACATTTATATTGTAGGTATGTACCAAGGGAAGTATCTTACTTCAAATTCTATATTTAATTTCATTACTAGGATGCAGTTGGGGTTATATGACTGATCTTATGCTTGAGATTCCATATATAGCAGGTTTTGGCCTTTTAAATATTTTTTCAATAAGTTGTGTATCCTTGTATCCCCCTCACCTAGATATTTATTTTTGTATATATACATGACATAGAATAATCCTATTATATATCATATATTATTGTTTCTATTTATCTTCCTCTTGGTATTTATTTATCTTTCAATACTACGTATTTAGTTTCCAATGTGGATTTCCCTCTATTAATGCTTATGATATTTCTTATTATAAATAAAAATACATAAATAGTGTTGCAATATACTCTGATAAATTAAGGAATAGTCTCTCCAAAAAACACCCTAGTCATTTACTTCTAGTTAGAAGCCTCAGGTGTTTGAATAGGTGTGTTTGAGGTCACGTGGCCCACCATCTTGAGGCACCGTTAAGTGGCATCAAGAGCGGGATGTAGCAAAGTTGTATCTGGGGATTATGTTCCTTTTATCTTGTTGTTTCAGTTTAAGGAGGATATTATTGTATAAATATTTGGTTATGATTTTTTTCTTGAGAGTATCTACCCCATATATAAAGGAAATCAAAATTACATGGGATGTTAAAAAAATTATTTCTTTTATTGTTACCATTTCATGGATTTTACCATTAGGTGATGAAAATTCTTTGTACTATTATGATTTTAATGGGATATCATTTATATTGGATAGATGATATGAGGACATATAATGTTCATGACCCATACTATGAACCTTAAGAGTTAAATTTCATTAATTTTTCAATGGCATATATACTTATCAGCATGCATTGTCCATTTTTCATGTTATTCTTGTTTGTTCATTGCTAGTAATGATGTGTAGTGTGGTTTTGTTCTCAATGATGGAATAATTGAACCAATTAACCAATAATTCTAAATTAGTTGGTTTTATTGGTGAGTCCCAAAGGTAACTAATCAAATTAAAACACATCCCATGGGAAGTTTCACATGTTTCCTAGTGCAAGTCTCGTGATATTGTTACATCATAGACCAATTTCAATTTATAAGGTGCATGGGACCTTAAAAGTTTGAATTGGTGATGTAATTAACTGGATCATGATTCTAATAAACAAATAAGATAAAAATTAATACAACCATTAAATAAAAATGGTTAATAATTAAAATTAAATAACCTCATTATACATCTAATTCAAGGCCTTGAACCTATTCTAACCTCAGTAGTGGGAATCAGGTTGAGTCTTCTATGATTCATTCATGACTTATTCTTCTTACATAGACCTATTGTCAAGATAAAGAAGAGGTATTTTTTTCGTTATTAGGATAACATTTTTTCTTTATATTCTTATCACTTCCCCTATCTATTATAAATCCAGTCTGAGTTTTAACCTGGTAATTTGTAGAGATATGCCACTACGGTGATCTTATTCTATATGCCAGGAGAGTGGTGATGACCATACTCCTGAGGTGGTGGGCCCTGAATCACCCATTATACCACCTGTGGTTCCGGCTATGGAACCACTAAAATATATTCTATTTGGAGGCAATTTCCAATTCTAGGTAAAATAAATTCACTTTTTGAAATAAGTTTAGTGTGCTCCTCGACCTTCCCCTTCTATGCAAGAGCTGACTTGGGTTATCCAACAACAAAATCATCCAATATTTTTGGGGGATAGAAAAACTCAGGTAGCTAAGTCTTGGTTAGAGGATATAGTGTAAACATTAGAGTATATTTATATTCTACAAATTATTGATTCAATCTCAAAACCTACATCATACATGACTCTTCCAACTATTAGTGGGAGGTCCTGAATTTGGATGGTCAACATCAGGGTATGGTCTGAGGGGATTTCAAGATAACCTTATTTGGATACTTCTTTCCTCAGAACATGAGAACCGATCTTGTTTAGGATTTTATAGAATTTCATAAAGATGATATGTTATATATGGAATACTCACCTTTATTCACCAAATTTCAATGGTTTACACCAACCTTGACTGGTGACGAGCTAACTACTGTGAGATGATTCGTTGATGGTCCTGCATATGTCATATGCTCACTATTGAACATCGTTTGGCTAACCTCTGTTTTAGATATCACAAATCAGGACCTCATCACTGAGAGGAACTTGAGGGGATTAGGCACTACGATTTTGTGTAGTTTAGCATCCAGGCAGGGTAGTGGTCTATCCAGTTTTAGGAAGAAATGCTTCGAGTATACACATCAGGGAAGTACCATCCATGTGGCATGAACTGATAAAAATTTACTATGTCAACTGTGTGAAAGGACATGACAGACGAACCCCTAGTGTACGGGGAACCTAATAGAATACCCTATTTTATGTAGCATGGGTCAAATCCAGGGTTTCTGCTAATATTTTCCACTAGTGCCTAATGAACGAGGTTTTGAGCCAGTATTTCCTTCAAGTGTAGGATTAGTGAATCCTAGTCAGGAAGGAAGATGGTATTCTATATAATTTTCAAGCCAAGAGGGTGTTCGTGGATGCGGGTTTGAGGATTTATATTTTAATCAACATAAGTGTGGTAATGCTGAGGGTACTGAGTTAGAAACTGAGGGACATGATTTAGTCTATATCTATGGTGTTTAACCTATTCTAAAAGAGCATAGTCTAGGGATATATACAATTGTCCTTACTATTCTATTAGGCTCTACATTAGTTTCAACTCTTTTTGATACAATTTAATCACACTTAATTCTATATATTTCAACTATGGGAATTTTGGATTAGTGATACAGTACTCTTGTAGAGTTATAACCCTTGATAAACAATTACGAGTTTGAACTACAGGTATACACCAATTCATGGAGTTCCAAATCTAAATGGGATGTTTCTTCATCCTTGAGATTATCAGTATTGATATACTTCCCGGTATGGATTATATTGTTCTTTATCAAGACCAGGTTTATTACTGTCTCCAATGTGTATCCTTCAAATCACCAAATAGAAATACATATATCCATAAGAGAGAGTGGAATCTTTAGGCCAGTAGAACTATACTCAATCATACTTGTCTAGGTGGGAAGGAATCCTAAAATGTCAGTTTCTTTATCAGAAAGTAGGGGTTAAAATATCTGGAATTTTCCCCCATGGTGGATCATTTCAGGGACTTCTTTACTAAATGCTTCTCTATCTTACCTCCTGAGAGAGAGGTCGAATTCAATATTTATCTTGTGCTATATGAAACACCACTGTACATTCCTCTATATAGGATGGAACCTATAGATATTTAAGAACTGAATATGTAGCAGGAAAATCAAGGGGTTAAGGGTTTTATCATACCCAACACATCACCTTGGGGTTTACCCATCATTTTTTCTAGGAAGTTAGATGGTACCCTAAGGTTTTGTGTGGATTACCAACAATTGAGCCAGATCACGATAATGAAATGGTATCCACTTCCCCATATAGATGACATTTTTGACTAGCTTAGAGGAGAAAATATTTTCATCAAGGTAGATTTAAGGTCGTGCTACTATTAGGTTCATGGGGGGCCATTAGACATAACACATACAAGGATTCATAGAATGTACGACTAGTACTAGTATCTAGTCATGTCATTCGGTTTGAAGAACACCCATGTAGTCTTGACGGTATTTATGATTTGGGGTTTACACTTGTATCTTGATTATTTAATGGTAGTATTCATAGATAACATCTTGTTCTACTCGCACAATACATATGAAAATTCCAACCATATAGAGATTGTTCTAAGTACACTACGAGAGAACAATAATATGGGAATATCTTTAAATTCCACTTCTGGAACAGAAATTTTCACTTATTTAGTCATATCATATCTTAGGCATGATTATCTTTTGGCCCGGAGTAGGTGTGCCTCACGGTTTCTTAGGACTATACAAAGTATTTTTTTATATACACAACTTCTTAGGGACAAATGGCTATTATAGGTGATTCATCTAGTAATATTAACACCAGGTAGTATCACTTATGTGATTGACCAAGAAGGGTGTGAAATTTGACTGGACTAAATCCTATTAGTCAAATTTTCAGATGTTAAAGGGAATCATCACTTCAGGATCGATCCCAATTATTCTAGATCTAGAAAAATTTTATATGGTTTACTATGATGATTTAAGAATTTGGTTGGGTGTAGTTATGATCTAGGGTGATTATTTTATAGCATATGGGTCTTGTTAGTTGAGGCCTCATGAGGAGAATTTCCCTACACAAGACCTCAAGCTAGAAGATGTGGTTTATGATCCACATTGTTTGAAGTTCTATCTTCTGGGTGAGAGATTTTTATCTACACAGATCATAAGAGTCTCAAATATATCACCAAACAATGAGACATGAATCTAAAATAGTGTGGGTGGGTTGAATACCTATAATTCTTCAACTTTGATCTAGATTACAACTAGAAAGTGTAATTTCATAGCTAATTATTTTATATAGGAAACTCAAACACAACTCATAAAGGAGGCAAATAGTGAGTGGAATTTGATGGATCTATTCACTAATATCCAACTGAAGATTTAGAAAAAACATGAGAATCTAGTTCTAGTAGCTCTAGCAGCAAAATCCTTCCATTTGGAGCCGGATCAGATATGGTAGTTGTTTGATTCATAGGGCCTCATTTTGACGGAGAGAATCACATGAGATAACCCCAATTCTAGATGATTTTTTGATAACATTGAAACACTACTCTTCTATTGCCATTAATGGATGCCTTTAGATATAATATAATATATGATGATTAAATAACATGATTTGGTTTTTAAGTACATAATAGGCTTATGAATATGAAAAAAAATATGTACATCCTCAATATTGGTGTCTTGGTATGAAGTGGCTGGTTGAAAATTTCACCACTCGATGCTCCAACTATCAACAGGTCGAGGTAGAGTACCAATGACCTATTGAACTTCTATAGCCTCATTCCATTATTGAGTGGAAGTGGAATGACATCACCATGGGTTTCAAGACAAGATTTATGAGATTCCCTTTTGGTAGTGATGCAATATGTTTTATTATCAATAGGTTGAACAAGGTTTCACACTTCCTTCTGACTAGGGAGGCCTTCTTAGTTCATGAGCTTGGGAGACTCTATATTTGGAATATAATGCACATACATGGTGTTCTCCAATATATCAGTTTGGACCGAGGCACCCTATTTACTTCATGATTCCAGAAAGGGTTGAAAAAGGAAATGATAGTACATAAACTCTTGAGTAAAACATATCACCTTGAGACTAATAGGTAGTCTGAGTGGGAAATTCAATTGATAGAGGATATGTTATGGGCCTATTATTGATTTTTTAAGTTCATAGGAAAGTAATATTCCAACTATTGATTTTTCCTTCAATAACATCCTCAATAAAAAATTCATATGGATATTTATGACTCCATGTGTGGTATACCATTCCATTCAAGTCTATGTTATCTTTAGGTAGGTGTGGCAGATCTAATGGGACCACTTCTAGTTCATGAGATTTTAGAGAATGTATAACTAATTCAGAAGCATGTGGATTCAAATCAGTTTAGGAAGAATTCATATGCTGATCATCACTGAAAACCTCTAGAGATCAAGTTTGGACGTCATGTCTTTATATATATATATCACATAGATTGATTCAAAGATGAATCAGGAGACATGGAAAATTTTCACCTTGGTATGTCCGAAATTTTGATATAGTGGAGAGAGTTAGGTCGTTTTCCTATCAGTTATTGTTACCTTAGAGGAACCATGACATACGTAAAGTCTTCCACATATATCAGTTTCAATAGTATTACATTGAACCATAGAATTCATTTGAACATGATGATATTGATTTGGTAGTGGATGAATATTTTTAGGACAATCTGATATGTATAGTTGATTGCTGCATAAAGGATTCCTGAGGTAGGTTCATTCCTCAGGCATTGGATCTTTAGCCACAAAAACATGTACATTATTAGACATAGTAGTGGGAAGCTAATTTATTCTTTTAGTGGATGGAACTCCTCTTAGATGACATTTTAATACCCTTATAAGGGAAACTCGGGGAAGATTTGTATTAAAGAGGTAAGGTTGTAATGTTATAAATTTTCTAAATGGTGAAAAAAATTAATTTAAGTTATAATTCCTTTAAAATCCTTAATTATGACTCATAATCATGTCAAAGAGGTATCAGGTGCATCTAGGGATGATTCAGATCCCAGAGCGCTAAAACAGGATGAAATGATTGGGCTACTTTGTTAGAAGAAAAAGTGTCATCCAGCATGCATGGTTTCCATAAACCATATAGTTACAGATAGAGGAGAAGTGATAGCTACATGATTTCTGTACAACCATTTGAACCAAGGTTTAGAGATGTGCAACACATCTGCAATTATGGGATGGTTGTTTTTTCATAGTTTTTGCATGGTAAGATAAAATTTTCAACTAACTGTGTGAAGTGCCCCTTTAAGACATGAATTGGCACATGATTATCACATGGTTTGGCCAACAATACAAAAAAACTCTTCCCAGTGCTTTTTTATGGTGATATTTTCATTTTCCCCTCATTTAATGATTTTAAACCCTGTCTTTTTCCTCTTTCATTTCTAGCATATATCCTCCTTATCTCATGCATGGAGCTGAATTCTTCATCCTCATTTGATTCAAGCTCCCTCTTCTATACGAGATCTGATTATTTTATCTTCAGAACTTAAAGAAATCTATAGGTAATCACATTGATCTTATCTAATCTATTTAAAAGATCTTCCACCATCTCATGTTCTATCTCGATGAATGATCATTTTCCCCATTTTTAGCGAATTTCACGATTTATTCATTTTATTCAATATTATCTCAAATAAAATGTTTGAACTAGATTAGAGAATATGTACAAGGACTAGGTAGGTGGTCTCATCTATTTCACTTCATCTTGTTGCATTCCATAAAATGTTTCATCAGGACATGACCTGAATGTTACCAGTTTCTCCATAAAATGTTTAATTAAATAAAAGTTATATCTTCCTCAGTTGTTTTGTGAATTGAGTTAGCAGAGCATCAACCCCTCAGGTTTATCATAATGAGATTTATTCCTACCAATGAGTGTGTCATTCCACAAGCCTTTTTTTCCATTCTGCAAAGACATATAAACTCCCTTGAGGGTGACACCATATAAGGAATGAATTAAATTAAATTCCATGAGTTGAATTAGTTTAATATTCCATGAGACTAGTCCATAATCCTTATTCATTTTAAAATAAAATTTTTCCCATTGGAAATTCCTTAATCCATGTGTATAATATGAAATAAATTATTGAAAAAATGAAATTGTTCGTTACTAGGCATCTTATAAATGTATATATATGTGTGTGTGTGTGTTTGTGTGTGTTTATTATTCTATTTATTTACCTAAGTAGTGAGTGTCATATGAGTAGTTCATTATTTTGGGACACCTTGTATGGACTCTCATTCCATAGTTGGAATTTGATATTTTTTTCAATCACATGAGGGGTGACATCAGCAATTCCTAAGATGATCTCATCTTGGGTTATCAATTATTCCTCCACATGAGTGATACCAGTTCCCTATAGGGGACCCCTTAGATTGGATCGATAGAAATATTAGTTATACCATTCCATGAGAGAGATTCAAGCCCCTTTGTGTGATTCTGGGTATAGAATGAGAGATCAGTTCACATTGTTTTCACACCATGAAAAGTAACACATGGGAATTTATACTTCGGGTCACCTTAGAAAGACTCTTTAGCATTGGATTTACATTGATCCACCTAATAGATATTTGGAAATTCTCTCAAAATTTTCAAGGATATTATAAGGGAGACTCTTAATTTTTTATAAGGATGTTCATATTGAATTAAAATGAATGAAAAGTTTTCAAGAAAATAATTTACCCTTGGGTTTTGGGAAAAAACATAAGGAAATTTTTCTAAGACAAACCAGAATCTTGGGGAAAGTCCACCCTAAAAAATTAAATACTCCACACATTACCATTAAAGGTTACATTAGTTAAATATCACTAGCCTAGGCTAAATAAGGTATGTTTCATAGGTCTCAAAGTCGAACCTTTTCTAATGTATTTATTGATTTATTATGTATTCAAATTTAATTACTAAGTCAAACTAATTATTTTATATTACATGGAATGGAATGTACTAGACATCGTGGGTGATGGCCTAATGAGATTGTATGTCACACCTTACTTGTGCGCCTTTTGTACACATGTATACTTGCCGATTACATGTATAGAAAAAGGAAACTAGCTTCTTTACAATTCTTTTTTGACTTGAATTACTGAGATAGAGTTGGGATCAGATGACCGAGCCAATTCTCAATATTCTAGACATATTAGTTCTCATACTTTTTGTGTATTTTCTATGCAGGTTTTATATTCTTTTATCCCTTTGACATACATGATCGTTTTGTAATAGCTAGATGGCATATAATAACCATATTGTGTATCAATTATTATTATTGATTTTTATATTTCTCTTACTATTTCTTTATCATTCATGGATATGTATTTAGTTTATCTTGATTTCTTCAGATTAATATTTATTATTATATTTCTTATTATAAATAAAAATACATATATATTATTGCACTCATCTATGATCAATGAAGGAATCCCCCCCATGAACCCACCCTAGGCCATCACTTCAATTCAACAACCTGTAGCATTTGGGAGGTGTGCTTTAGATCTTGTGGACCACTATCTCAGGGCACCATTAAGTGGAATATGTGGAGGTATGATAGAATATACATTGATGTTACTCATTAATTACTCGGGTTATGATATAAGTATACCATACTCATTATTTCTCTCGATGAATTATGATTTTCGTTAAGAGATGTATATGATCCCTATCCCGTTTCAAGGTATTTTTCTAGGATAAATTGATGAGATAAATATGAATCCCATTTTATTTCTGCTTTTTATTATGTAATGAACTATTTATATTACCAATACCATTTCTATATGTTATTTTATAATTAATGATTTATTATTGTATGGAACAGAAATTTATGGACTATGTGATGTGTGGGACTAATAGCTCCCTTCATTGTATTGGGTAATGATTGATATCTCATGAGATAAATAAGACTAGAATGCGAAACAACCCCATTTCTGCAAGGTAAAATGTATACAATGATAGTAATTATAGTGATCCTTGATTACAATGATGGTTTTGGGAGTCAAAAATTCCATTATGATAGTTTTGGAAATGAGTCTTTACTATTAAGGAAAGGATTTTTTGATGAAAATGATATGGACATAAATCATAGTCTTATGAAAGTGTTATTCTATCACAGATGGTGCTCTCTGATTCTATCATTATTAATTTATTATGAACTACTATGATTTATGAAATAACTCATTTTTATTATATATGTTATAAAGGGTATGATTTTAAAATGTTATTAATATTTTCCCATATACAAATTCTCATATTATATCGATATCTCTATTATTTACCCTAATAGAGTATCTAAGCTCCCCATTTCTTATGTTCCATTTCTCTATGTTATGGAGAAAGTTATTAAGTATTATATTTATAAGAAGGTTTCAATTTATGAAAAACATAGTAGGAGATGATATAGTTCCCTTATGAATAGTTGTTAAGGTATATATGTTTTCGAAGTCACTAGACGTGTAATATTTTGGCATAGATCATTGCGTTTTATAATTACTATTCAATTATTTAGATATAATATCTACGTATTAGTAGTTTTTATAATTAAATAGGGTCAAAACATGATAATAAATGAGAGGGGTGATCTTACATGGTATAGGTGAATACTTATGGGATCATAGGTATGAACCATCACACATAGTTTAATGTAATGACTATTAGACAAAAAAGGTGCAGCTAGTTTAAGGATGTGGTGCATAGACAAATGGGGTTAGATATTATATCAACTATTGAAGATAAAACATGGTGTGAATGGAAGGGAAGAGGTTCCTAGTAGGCTCATCTTGGGAATATATGATCCCATAGAGATATTTTGAATACATTTGTGCTTATTTGAATAAACCATTGAATATAAATTTTGGTTATATTTCTTCGAATATAGGGTTGATATGGACTCCCCATATAGAGAAGATCATTCCTGATATGAATTAAATTTATATATAATGTTACATGATATTTATTATAATATTTTATCTCATAGGTAGAGAGGTAAAAATATAATGTTTTCTGCATTGACCATTTCTCATATATGAAGGTCATTATGCTAGAACCATGGAAGTTGCTACCAGTTTTAGTTTCATAAAGATTAGACATGGGGGGAGGGGTTGTTTCGAATTTATCTTCATGGATCTTGGAACAAAGTGGGTCTTTTGAAGATCTTCATGTGTCATGAAATTTTTTTCCCACATAGCATGAATAGGGTATAATGAAGCACTGTTTTCCTCAAATATCTTTAGAAAGGGTTTCACCAAGACTTCATAATCCCATGTAAGTCACAATCAGTGTGGGAAAATATGAGCAATGTTTTACATAACCTTTCTCATGAGAGTAAAAAAGATGGAAAAATATGAGCTATCGTGGGGAGGTTATTATAACATATAATTTCATAATCAATGAACATGGATTAAAAAATTGGTAACACTGAGGGTGTTAAAACACCACCAAAACAACGGATGTGGAAAGGAGGTAAATTTTGAATTTAAGGAACATAAAAAAATAGGTGGTCATTAATGGGTGATGATGACTACCGACCATGTTTATAACACAAGTACAACATATTCATTGTCATGGGTTGTTTGAGGTAACTTTTAATAACCATTGAACATATTCAAAACATGGGATATGTTAATTTTCAAATGAATCTCTTAGAGTAATATTTCATGTATATAAGAAGATCCTATTTTTTTAATGTGACACGTCATAGGGTATCCCATCTAGACCAAAAAAATAATTTTAATTCAATCCATGGAAAGCTCTTTGTGGAGAATATAATAAAAATGGATGTTTGGAGAGATTTCAAAACTCAAGTTACTATGCCACTGTGCATTTGGGAATGTAGTATCAGTGGATGATATTTGAGCCTATTTTTATTAGAATGAAATAAATTAGGTTAGAATATAAGACTGTATTTAGAAAATTATGTTCACCTATGTATCCCATATAATGTGAATCATGCAATTTATTTATAGTGTGTGGTGGGGTGAGAGGGGAACCCTGAAGGGGGAATCCTCCAAGGTGCGGGCTAGAGCCTCATGAATTTTTACATTATGCTATGGGTATGTGTACCATTACATTTATTATATTTTATAAAGGGTTTTGAACATATAATTTAACATTATATAGTGAGAAATATGTACGATATAGCTTAAAAACATGTCATAATGACATTGTTATACAGTTTAACACCTTGTAACTATGAAATTATTATGCATTTTTAGACAATCCACCTTGAATGATTTAATTTATATTAGCATCTTGGAACTAGGATAATTATGAATGGTTATTCAATGTAACTTTTATTTTCTACTTATTTGTGGGTATTTTTATGTGATCCCCACCCATATCGATCAATAAGTATTAACCATTGGAGTAATCCTTATGGATGAAAAATTGATATCCCTTTTAAGATCCAATATTGATGGATTCATTTTATGTATCTTTATCATCATTAATTCCAAAACCATGCCTCCCAGATGGATGGATAGGAGGAAAATATTTTTGTTAAAATCTCAGGAAACATGGTTCTGATAATCACTGAGGTCGTTTAGTTCTTGTATTTTACTCTCATCGATGGCTTCAAATTCATACACGAAAACATAACTACTATTTTCCAACATATGTTGGACATAAAAATCCATCAATAATAATTAAATCTATCCCTATATGTGTAATAATACCTTTAAACCATAAATCATGGGAGAACATAGTTTCTTAGATGTACTTGTTTGCAGTCATCTGACATTCCAATATTTTATAAGAGTGAATTTTAGAAAATCACTTTTTTTTGGTCCACTATTTTCTATAAAACATTATATATTTTATACTATAATAACTTAATATACATATTTTTTAAAACATGGTATTGGTAAATATGATTAGAATAGATTATGTACATCTCATTTGGCTTCATCATCTCAACAACTTGAAATTTGGTACCATAATATGATATATTTTTAGATGAAATATAAATTTCTTTATAATTTTATATTTCACAACCTACAACACATACCTAAAATTTAACAAATTTAAATGGATGGACTCCACTCACATTAAGAAGAAGGCTGTAGAATTCAAGGTTTACCTATATTTTTTTGATGTTTCTAGTTGATACATGCCCAACAAATTAAATCCAAATATGTAAAAGGGACTTGAATACTTGGTATAATTTTATAACTCTAGTGCTTTATGAAAAATGATGTAATGGATATAGAATGCATGAAACATCACGGTAATCTCAATTCAGTATATAACCATGACGGTATAAAAGTAACTGAATCATTATATGTGGTGAGAGTTCCTAAACCATTTTTAATGGGTCCCACATGGACATATATTTTTTGCATCACTTAATAGTACTAATTTCCATTGGATTTATTGGAGAAGGATTCTGTAAATTATACACATATAGAGAACCTACTCCATGTTGGGGATATCCTAGACGGTAAAATTGACTATGCGATGACCAATATACACCTGATTGGATCAGTCTGATTGGACGATACCATGTTGGTGGGACTCAATAAGAGAGTCATGTATTTTGATGACTCTTCTATAATAGGGGAACTTGGAAGTCCTCAAATGGATGTAATGGTGGAAAGTGGTATCTCATGTCAGTTTACATGTCCAAAGGTGAATGGGGAAAGGAATTTTAAATGTGCCACATTAATAACCAAGTATTATTATTAAGGCTTAGTAATTGATGCAAATAGGATTTCTAAAGAATCTACTAGATTATTTTGTGAATAAGGAACATAGGTCACCGTCATATTGGAGGGAAAATATTCCATCAACTAATTATATTTCCCAAAAAATTGGATGAAAAAATTCCTTTGGCCAATGTATTCACCATTGATCTATTTCATTAATAGATATGAGTCTCCCTTCCCAAGTAGCTATGGAACCTCAATCATGAGAGGAAAATTAAGGGCGGTGATATAGGTGTTGTACTTTGGTATATTTTTGGAACTTTATTCTGAATAAATAAATTAGTAAGGGATGATGGATTATGAAGGAGTGATGAAGATAATCACAAGGCTAGCCCTAATTAGATTAGATTTCTTGACCAATCTCCCAGTCTATAATTGTGATACACCATAAAACTACATATTCTAGTATGAAATAAAATAACCCACTGAAAGATTGTATTTATCTTGGAAGTTAATATACTTGGGTTGCTCTTTAGAGGTTGTACACCTAGATAGGAAACCTTCTCATGCTTGGACCTTAATAGATTTCTAGGGAGTAAATATGATGTCATACTACTATAAAATTGTTGAGCACTACCCCAATTACCTAGTCAACCTCATATGGCTGATCATGTAATGAATTGTATCTATAAAAGACATTAGATGCACCCATTGTTGTTGTATATCGTTCAATAGGATAATATTTGTCCTCAGTGTTGAGAAACATGATACTCGGGTTGTACATACTATTCTATATTTAATAATCATTCATTTTGTCTATGTGAGACTCAAGAGACCGATCAACGGTGGTCACATAAAGGATTAGTGCTTCCTTGGGATGAGTGTTATCAATAATGGTGGATCTAGCAGTTACATATTGATATCCTTGAATGCTTCTTGATATTTATAATCCCACTTATAGGTGAATACTTTCATCATGAGCTTTGTAAATGGATTTCATTTTCTAGATACGTTGGTGAAATAATGTCGATTATAGGCTAGGTAGCCTAGAAGGCCCTATTGTTTTTAGATATTAGGAGGAGGATTATTCTGGATATGTTCCAAGATTATATATTTATTATTATTTATACTTATTCACCTAATGAAGATGATGTGAAACATCCCAAATGTTCTAAAAACATGCATAAATTAGGGAATTATTATTTTATGTTGGGCTTAAATAAAGTCAAAAACATTATCATGATCCTTGAGATGATTATTCCATTAGAGGGATTAGAACACCAAGTCATAAATGTTTCAATCCACCAATTCTCTGAGAGTGTCTTGAAATAGTGGTGCATTAAAACATGATAAGTTGATCTAGAACACTACAAACTGATTGACATCACTTAGTAACATAATTTTCACTATGGTAATCTGATGGTAGTGGAATCCTCATCTTTATGGTCCGTCAGGATTTTATTTTTCCCAACATACCCTTAAATGAAGGATAGATCCTAAAACATAGTAGTTCGATCAATTAGTAACTCGATCCTTAAGATGATAAATTCACCATTGGATAAATGGTAATTACAGTACCAAGAGTAAATGTAGACTCTAATTTACCCATTATTGTTTCAAATTATGTCAATTTTGGATATAAACATGGGGGATTTTGACTTCCGCAAAATATTTGGATATAATGAAATTATTAATAATGGAATTTATAACAAAACGATGGAAGGGATACATCATCATAGGAGATTCTTAAACCCATGTCGGCCAATGAGGAGGCCAAAGTTTGGGAATAAAACCTTAGAATTCTTCCCTATAATTTCTATATTGTTCTTGGTGAATAAATCCTGGATCTTATTCAATTATTCAACATATTTATGGATTTATGTTTGGTGCTAGAATATGTTACTAATTATTGGACTATGATATTCCTTCTTATTGAAATTTACCTGGGTTTGTAAATAAAATGTGGTGGATACGAATTCCTCAATGACTAGATGATCCTTATAAAAAATCACTTCATGATAAGAAAATTGAGAACTGGAGAATGAATATGACATTAAAATATAATTAGATTGAGGTGTTGAAGTATCCTCCTCTTCTTCTGAGGTATAATATGCAGTGATAGAATCATTCCATTCTATATCATTGTAGATCATTGAAAGAGGAGGTGGTGACCTGATCCCATGTGGAATTTGATGGATGTGACCACACTAAATATATAATTGTTTTCTCTAGATTCATTGATTCTTAAACATTTTTATATTAAATGGTAATCAGTTATTATTCCTCCTACCCTAGTATGGTGAAATGTTTCTCATGATTTGGTGGTTTTGGATCCACTTGGTGGATTAATATATTTTTTATTCAGTTATTATAAAAGAGCTATTGAGTAGGATGTTAGATTTTATGGATAATTAAAACACTCTATAACATCCATATGGTTACTTTTTTTAATCATTTTTTTAATACATAGCATCAAGAGGGAACGCATCAAAAGATTCGAAGAGGGAAGTATTTCCATGGATCAGCCCTACTCAACCATTAAGGGAATACATGTAGAATTTATTTTTTGTATAGGGTACCCCCACATGCTGGTGATGCTAGGGGATTCCTAGTATTGTGTTATAGGTAGTTTCATATGATACAACAATGAACATGATGTTTTATATCATTTCATTAAAATTAATCTCTACTAGAATTTTGCCACAAGGATATTACTTACTCTTATCATATACTTGGATCACCATGTTGAAATTGGTTATGTATTCCTTAGTGAGCCCCAACTTTTGATGTTTCATAGTTGGTATTATATTTACCCCAAATCTAGTGTTGGCTTGGTTGTTATGGATTTCCATACCAATGAAATGGAATGATTCATAGAGGAGGAAGATGTACACAAGAATTATTGTGCTATCATCATCATCATAGTAGTAGATGATGGTGAAAATGTATTCCTTTTAATTATCTACTACATAGTAGGCTTCAGTGTTAGATTAATTAGTTTGAAATGGTAAAGGGATCTTCATGGTCTCAATTAGGACATCACACAACTCCTATGATAGGACAAGTGCATTAAGTAATGAATGTAGTGTCGGTATACTATAAAGACACTTTAAAAAACTTATAATCAAGAAAATGGTATATTATATCCTCTTAAAGGTATCTATTTTACTAGAATAATGGTTGGTATAGTTGGTTGTGGTGTTTATTCCAATATAGTTCTTTTTCACCCCCAAAATTGGCTAGACAACATAGACTGAGTACTAGGTTGTTGTGTTCTACCATTAATTAGTTCTATCATTAAACTTGGTTGATGTTGTTTAGAAAAATGATCAACTAACCAAGTAGTCATTGGGGTTTTGAATGATAATGTGGCCTATGATGTCTATTCATATTGTTCCCTGAGTAGCGCCTGCTGTCTAGCTTCATCCGTTTGAACTGTAACTTATAATGTATCGACATGAGTATTTTTCATGGTATCATTACTCTTGCCCATAACATTATGGAATCATATAAAGTTTTATATCAGGTCTATGTGGTTAAATTCACCCCATGGTTTTGAAAACTAGTTCACCAGCCTGATGGTGTTAGGAGAAGATAAACGTATCTCTTTGATAGTGGAATACTATGATGCTTTAATGATTCAAGTTAAATCTACCAATTCTATGTGCATGAAATCACTACGATAGAAAATCAGTTTTGCAACTTTTTGTGTCTCATGATTAGATCAGTATTTTTAGTTCCATTTCATTCAACATTTATAATACTGTAATGCTAACAGAGTATCTATATGTGATGTGGTGATCACTATTTTTTATAGTTTGTTTACAAAAACATGAATAATGTTTTGGCTGTGAGTGGCCATCTTATGATCCAACCAAGCATCAAAAATATGTTCCCCATTACAAGAAACATTATTTCACTGAAAAAATTCTTTATAATAACCATATATTGTCTAATATTCTTGTGTAAAATGTTCCAATACGTCAACCAACTCAAATAAACCCCAGTCTACATGATCCACTAATTAGACCTAAAAGAAAAAGAACAATTTTATATTTTCCCAAGGATTTCATGTTTAGGTTAATTAGTATTCTTCATTATCCCAACCTCTTATAGACTCCGTGAAATTGGTATCTTCATGAAGTTTTTTTACAGTGATACATAAACAACCATAAAATTTATCATCAATAAAGGAGTGGAATTCATTCATTCATTCAGTGAAGATAATTCTAGGTGCCTAGACCTTCTCTATGTCTGTGGGTGGCGTTAATAAGGACTTTCATTCAGTGGATACACTTAAAGAGGCATGTTTTGTGGTTTTCCCTAGTCTTGGATCAATTGAGGAACATAATTTTCCATATAGGAAACCATATCTACAATGGAAATGTTCTACATTATAAATAGAGGAGGTAATGAGAATTAAAATTTATTGTTCCCCAACAAGTATTCTCCCAAATAGATACCCTTTGAGGAATATTCTTGAAATCCACCTGGTTACCTCATGGAGATGAGGGTAGGGAACAACTCATCTTGATCATTTTACTAGAACATCCCCAAAAACTATTCATGGTAAAGCTACATATCAGGGGAATATTCCGATCCCTTTTATTAGGAAATAAATCCATCAACACACTTATATTTCATTTCATTTAATTTGGAGTGGTCAAAAATTCTAATTCCAGAAAAGGTAGAGCTAAAATGGTAGAGAAATTTACTATAGTGATCGTCTTAGCTGGTGAAATACCTCAAGGCACGCTAACATTACAAAAAAAAGTAGGTTTCTCTATGAAATGATAAGAAAAAAATGATAGGCGGATTCCTATTTCTTGGGATTTCCCCCTATTGGGCCACATCAAGATGCTATGTGGGGTAGAATTTTCTTCTGGCAAGTTATATTATAGAATGAGGAAAATATTGGGTTTAAAATCTCTCTAGGGACTAGTGTGGTTGACCCATGTGACATACATCATTCATTCAAGATGGATCGAGGATCTATAAATTTCCAATAGCTCAAAAAAGGATAGGTGGTAATAATTATCAAATCTGTGGTTTTAGGAATGGTATTCATTTATTCCTTGAATGTGATTTTTGTTAAGGAATTGAATGGTTAAGGGTTTATATGTGATATATTTCAATTATTAAATATGGTTGGAGCTACAGAAAAAATTGATTCATGTATCTGTATAGAGGAACTAGTTGTCTTCTCCCTTATTGGAACATGATTACCCTAGCCTTGATCCATGATAGTTGGAAAATAATGCTCTGTGGAGGTGGAGCCACCATCATGAATATTTCCATAATTTATGAGGCACCTATGGCCATATATCGGTCGACAAGGTCATCATGTGAACATGGATTGACATGGATTTCTCCATTGTTTGAGGGTTACAAAAAATACACATATGTCTCCCCTACTACCATAGTGGATGTAAATAAAAGAGAAGCATGTGGTTTTAGGGTGGATAATTCGAGTGTCTTTGAAAGGAATCGAAAAAATCCTACATAAAAAAAAGTAAATTATTTTGTATTTTGGAGGCTTATATAATTTTGAAATGGGGAAACTCATTCTAAAATAATGTGCTCTTCCCCATGATTTTTTGGTGGATGTAGACGAATTTAACTTAAGCCCCCTATCAGCTCAGACTCTAAATGCATAAATAGTCACGTGGTTTGACCACACCCTTATCATTATTGTTGACATATATTATCTTTATGAGTGATCCTATGAGAGTCACATGGATTTATTTCAACATGTGTAATGGTTGACATTGTGGGTAGGTCACCCAAAATAGATTTATATCCTTTTTCCTTAATAAGGAACCTTTGGTAATGGGAATTATTTTTAATTGGTAGGGACTCTGTAGAATCTAGTCACATTGTGAGGAGGTTCTCCATAATAGTCATATTTTTCATGGTGTGGTCCCCCATGACTACTTCTGGTGGTTCCCATTTTTTGGAAAAGTCATCAAGGAATTCTTATAGGGAATTTTTAGTATCAATCACAAATGGGTGATAATATTCCCCTATATAGTTTTCACAATGGAAAGATGTAAGTATTCAGTTGAAGGGGGCATTGGAGCTGCTATAGAGGCCACATGTTAGGCATGATTTTATTTTTTCCCTCTATATGGGCATTACGTTTTATGGACTAGGGTCGATGGAGTGAGGATGAGATTGACCTATCTGTCAGTCTATATGAATGATCATTGTTTTTGGAAGCACAATGTTGTTGGAATCCTTCTATATGACACCCAGGCAGTGGAAAAAGTAGTTTCAATTAGTGTGTTCCCCAGTTATTTGGAATATTTGAGGGATCTATCAGATATTTCTAGGGAGATAATCTAGAAATAGTTTTTTCCAATAGTGGGGGGAGGGGGTGACACCTAAATGGATCTTATAGGTGGAAGATTCAATTTGATGTTGTGGATTCGAAGTGCTAGCATCCCATGTCCATGGTTGGGTTGACCCCATATCTTATACAGAATTTAATAAGTGAATTAATTACCATCTAGTGGGTATGCTCAAATTGGGAGATGTGGTGAGGCATCCCATGATCTATATGAGTGGTGGATATTTTCATAGAATCATATTTGTGTGGGATTTAAACTCAATGGGTTATCCATCCCCCTTTCACTATTAATGGAAGGTTGTCAATCGTTCCAAAATATTGTGTCCTCTATGATAGATGAATTCAACCATCATTAAATTTCTAGTTAAGGTTATGCGCAATGTGACAATTATGACTCATCTTCTTGAGGTTGGAAGATATGAGATTCAAATCATTTATTACATGAATTTAATATTACCAATGATCATAATCTAACATATTTTTTTTAATATAATATTCAAATATAGTTCATAACTATAGTTTGGAACTCTTCCACAAGAGAAACCATACGGTTCTCTTCTAGGATCTATATTGTTAGGATGACCAAAAAAATTATTTCCCTAAATTATCATCTTAAAAAGGGGGGATACCATCAACACCAGTGTGGATGATGTCGAATTCTTCATCAGAATGGGAAGACGTGATTTTGAATCTTCATTTGATGGATTCATCATTATAGTTATTTATCTACTATGGTTATAACTTATATATATGGAAAACAATTTTTTAATCTAGTTCACATCACCATATTATAGTGGACACTGAAAAATTAAGAAACATAATTTTATGACAAGGTAGCTAGTCTAGGATAATATTGGAATCGTATGATGATGATAATGTATTTTGGGAACTTCATATTTGTATGATGGGAGAATTGGTGTAGTCTTGAAATGAGATCAACCTTCATGGGTTTTTCCTTCTAGGGGAGGATATATCTGAAGTAATTTTTATTTATCAGGATTGAATTTCAAAAATGTTTCTTACATAGAATAATAGGAGATAATGATTAAAAACCAGTAGTTCTATTTCACATTTTATGGTCATGTGGTAGTACCATACCATGTAGTTTAATGTCAGGTTGTCAAGAAAATCGTGTCATCGAAGATGTGACAACAAAATATTGAGTGAGGCTAATTCATATATAATTCTCAGAAGTTAGAGGTATCATATTATGCTTTTTTATGAGGCATCTTGGGTTCCTCACATGTGACATCATACATCTTCCATTTTTGGAATAAAATTCTCTTTACATTGGATAATTCCGTAGTTGAACATATTTTTCATAGGACGATGACATATAGTTTGAAATACTTTAATACATATGATGTAATGTTGTTTAATATTGTAAAACTAGGATGTTTTTTATATGCGGTATAATTTATTATAGCTCATATATTTTTGGGGGTAATTCATGTAGCTACCTAGTCCCAGTTAGTATTGGATGTGAGATGGATATAGGGATACTTCATGCACTCATCGAGGAAAATATGTCATGTTTCGATTGATGATTCCATGAATATGGATTACATGTCCACCAGATAGGTATTTTTGTAGATAAAATAGTGTGGAAAGTTCGTATTTTAGGAATCATACACGAGTCCTAATTTGAGTGATTATTTTTTTAGAGTAGATGGAAATGATGTTACATGGACTTGGTTTAGAGAAATGGACATGAGAAAGGGGTTGAAGATATTAGTTTTTTGAATTGGTTTTACACAGGTAAATTCCAATTGAAATGTTGTGTGGGCATGAAAACTCATCATTAGTGAAAACATGATTGGTGAATAAAGGCATCATGTTAAGAACATAGAGGTTGTTTTTTCATTTTAGAGATTCATGAATAATTAGTTCTGTACATACCATGGGATCTAGGAAGTTTTTTGGACATGGATGGTGGATGCATAGTTCTATGTAACATCTAAGGTCACACAATCCCTGGAGTTGTGTGATTCATTTTCATCTTTTGTTAACTAACATTTTGTTCAAGGGAACTTGTGTGATGTCATATTTGACCTATTCTCGAATGATCTATTGAATGTGTATAGGATTTTACAAAACTTATCTACCTTATACTGTCCAATGGAGTTTTTTTGTTTCACATGTTAATGGATGAATTAAATTGGGTCATGAATCATCAAAATCTATAGGTATATCCCCAAAAATTTATTTTTTTCTATATTTAAAGATATTTTGGCCACTTGGGGAACCATGTAACCCAACTTCATATATATCACAAAACAAAGGGCTTTCTCATACATGATTGGGGATTCTAACCAAGTGTGTCATGTAATAATTTGTTGTGAGACACCCATTTCCTTTTCATTAATGTCCACCCATATAATGTTTCCCTTATAAACCAACATTCCTGTGAATTTAATTTCTATTGAAATCTTGGACTTTGAATGAAAAATTTGATAGTTTCATATTACTATACCATTATTTTCTAAATATTATTCGGGATTTTGTTTTCCCCATGTAATAGAAAAAACAAATGTTTCTAAGCCCCAAAAATTATTTTTGGAAGCAAATATTGTTATGGTTATGTGTTTATGATAAGGAATAATATCAAACCATTTTCAAACAGAATTTTATTTCAGAAGTAAGTGTAGAATCATATTGGAAATATAATAAAATTATCCAACTAGTCTTGGGTAGTGAAAACCTGATCCATGTATTTACAAATCATCATGAATATCATGGAGTGGTTTTAAAAATCACCCTTTATTTTTCAACATAGTAGAATGATATGTACTAAAGAATTAATCATAAACTACTAGACATTGTTCAATCGATTATGAGTTTGTAAAATATTTTTAATTTATAATTTGGATATCTTTAGGAAACAAATGTATTTTTATATAATTTAATTCCTCCAAATGTATTCACTGTGAAAATAAATGGTTTTTTATTGAGAAACATCCAAAATTTACATTAGTCAGGATTTGGGTTTGTGAGGTATTTTTCTGATGTATAATATCTAATTAGAAAATCCCCAAATTAAAATAAAATATTAATTTCTTAGTAAATAAAGGAATATATGGGATATTATTTCAATATTTCAACTGATTAAATGTTTTAATGTCACCCACTAGAATATTCCTTTAGAATGAATTTCTTTTTTCAAGAGTTAGTGGAATTAAATTTGATCTCTAGTATGGTCAATCCTGAATATAATAATGTTCTTCTTATAAATAAGTTATGTATATACAAAAAATCATTGTTTATGTAGAAATAAAAAAAGAAACAAAATAAAAACAACTGTCTTGAACGATTCTACATGAGGTTGAGAGAAATATTTCACTTATGGAAAAAGAAAATTATGTAATGTTTATATATTGTTATCATTTTAACAAATAATATTCCATAGAGATTTTTTAATGTTAGAACTGATTAAATACCATTATATATGTGACTGACTCCCTGTGTAGTAATAATATTTGGTAGATGATGGATGTACTATAAATGGTAGGATGAATTGGATGTATGTGGGGTTTGTAACAAAAAAATACATGTATAGTAGTGTTTCTAAATATACATTTTACCTTGTAATATTGGGTCATAGATTAATTATTTGGTTTTAATGTGAAGTGTAATTTTCATTAGTAGTGGTGTTAATGTAAATTTGGATATTATTATCTGTAAAAACTAATTATGATAATGTGATATATCAAACAGATGTCAAAACCACTTTACATAATGACAATATAGTTGAGTCAATATAAACAACATATTAATATGTTTTTGAAGTAAAAAATGAGTCCAATAAGTATTAAAGGTTTCAATAATCTGTTTATGGATTGAATCAAGATTATATGAGTTGGAACATCTATTTTTTTGGTGATATTTGGGAATTTATATTCATAATGGATACTAATGATTCTGGTGTAATCATTAAATTTATTTTGTGTATTTTTATCTATTTATTATAGTATTTTAAGGAAATATTTCTTATCGGAAATGATATTATTACTTTTCATTCTATAATGGTTTTGTTTTCAAAGTGATTATTGGCCAAAGTCATAGGAGAAGTATCCTAAATATTTATTATTGATATCTATAAATATAGATCAAATAGGTCACATTGAGTAATTTAAAACACGTATATTGGTAATGTGATATTTTTTAATAGCAAGAAGAACTCCAAGAAATGATTTTTACCAATGTTTCATGGAATTTATAGACTAACGATTCTTGATGCTTTTAAAGAGTAATATAAGATATATATGACTTTTTATGAATCATACAAATGATGTATAATTTATGTTAGGTAATTTAATAATATTTTGGTTTCTTATTTATTGTTAATAATAATAAGTTACCAATAAAATCATTCTAGGATTCATTATATTAGTGCCAATAATATCATTATGTATATAAAAATTAGTAGGAGAATGATCTTTTCATTAGAGGATATATTCAACTCAAATTAAGGGATTCCATTTTTTTATTTTCAAATCCAGCAATGACAATTTTTGATATCTTTATTGTTTATTATTTTTCATTAATGGGGGATTTATTTTTTTGGAAATGTTACAAATAATATATAGTGGTGTACTTGACCTCAAATGTGACGCACATATATTCATATATTTATATGAAGGATTCCTTTTGTATCAAGATATTTATCCTTTAAATATTTTTGTTTCATATAATTGATTGAGAAATTAAGCATTGAAATTAAATTAATGGAGCCCTTACTTAAGCCAAGGAACCCCAATCTCACTAAAGGATGAAACTCACCCTTGAAAAATATCATATCATTTAATTGATCACTAAGGGGTAATATGTAAATATTCATCATGTGGATAAATAGAATAATATAATTTCGCATTTGAAAAAAACCAAAAGTATAAAAAAAGAATGAGGCTCATTTTAAATCTCTTGGAATTATAAACATAATAGATTAGATATAAAGGATAGAAAATGTATCATGTTTTACAGTAAAGGTAATATCTATTTAACATTCATTCATGTGTGTTGTATATGTTACATGAAAAGGGGAATGCTAATATCCTAAAAATGTGTGAATTTTAGTTTTCCCTAACTGATTATAATTATATAGTGTTATGGGTTTTTATGAATTATTTTGATTCGATAGAGTAGGATCTTGAATGTAATATAATTTTTTATAGAATAAAAATAATATAGTCATGAAATAATATCCAATGAATTATTATTTGGATTGATAAATTATATCACTTTGAATTTCATAGAAACATTAATATATGTAAGGGTGTATACTTATTATGAAAACAGATTAGTTGAGGTTAGAAAGATACACAAGATGAGAATATTATACAATTATATATTTCTTATTCTAGAAAAGTACTCGTTGGAATTAGGGGGTGGTTAGGTATACTTAAAATAATATCATCAAATGAGATAAACCAATTTGAGTGTATTACACTTGTACGATGACAAAATATATCTAGTATAATTAGCTAATATATTAGATGATTTAATTAAACGCTATAATAAATAACTTCTTTAACCTGAAACACTAAACTAATGTGACAACCTACTACAGAAAACTAATTCATATTTTAAATACCTGAATATTATAATCATTCTAATAAAAAAGGAATAATATTAAATTATGATAATTATATATTGTTATTCTTCTTTATAAATATTTTAATATTAATTTATGATTAAGAACCATTTAAAAAAATATTTACTATATCACATTAATAAATTATATGCATCATGTGTAGAAGGTCATTATAATAGTTAATATTTATTTTTTAAAATATTTTTTCAATGTTAAATTCTCTATACATTTATAAAAATTAATATTGAAGATATCTAAACGTGAATAAGTCATTTTTCAATAACAATATTTTTTATTTTTATTTAAATAATTAAATATATAAATTTTAAAATCTTAATTCAGTAAAATAACATAATATTTTCACATAGAATGTTAAAATATGATTATGGTTAATTTTTATTTATTTTTATAAAATAATTAGTATTTTGGTGAATAGAGAAATATAACATTTTGGAAAATACCCTACCTTTTAGAAAATTACATGGATAAAATCTGAACCTAAAAAATTAGAATCAATTTTCATGACCAAATATATGTCTTATATGAATCTTTATTTAGTTTAAAATATTATTTTCAAATTATAAAAATTTATTTGATATTTTATAACATAAGTAAAATTATCCCATTTTTTTAATAAATTATATATTAGTATTTTAATATTAAATTTTTTCACTTTAATAAATTGAATAAAAAGAAAGAGTTTTAATACTTTGTTGAAATTTTTATAATATTTTCAACAAGTAAAATTGTATTTTGGGCATAAAGTATATGTTATGTTAGGTAATAACTAATTACCACAGTAAAAGCTAAAATGGTTAATGTATTGAATATAAGAGTAAAAATATCCAACATGATTGAAAATGTGTGGGAATGTAGTGTTGAAGAATTAATCAACAATATAACTTATACAATAAATTATATATCATTTTTAGCTAATTTAATCAAGAATGACTTCCTATTATTGACATTTATTGCGTATTTACAAAAAATGCCACTCCATTTCACTTATAAAAGGGATCTCCTCCCCTAACATAACCTCAACCCAGAACCATTGTGTTTAGAAAAATATATTTCCAACCATCGCATAAAAACTCATATAAACCTTTTGGAGGTTTTTTATTTCTCAAAATATCACCCCTTAGTGGTGTAATCCCCTTCATAATGCTAATAATACAAGAAGTGATGCATAAGTTGGGAACCTCTCCCTTTTTTTCAATTTTATTAAATTATTTTCTTCTCAAAAAAATTCCATTTAACTATATAAAAATGATATAATATGTATAATAATTATACTTTTATGATATTTTTTTATAAATAACCACACTCCACTTTTGAATAATGAAAAAAATATGACTCTTCTGTTTACATAATACTTCCTCCACAATGAATATGTTTTCTTTTACTTAATGTAAATAGTGGGATAGTCCTAATATGTAATTCAATAAATAATTATAACATTTAATACATATTTTCTAATATAAATGAGCAATATTACTCATTTCCCAGTTCCATCAAAAATTAAATCATCATATATTCCTAGAAGTGGACTACCACATCCATGGAAAGATCAATTTTAGAATTTACCTTCATGTCTGTTTAAGAGTTATGTTCATGAGAATGGTTTTAAATGATAAATATTATTCTTATATTATCATTAAAATATTTTATGAAAAATTATTGAACTTATTAATGATATGATCATAAAATATGATCATTATTTCACTTATTTATGTTATATCTATAGAATATTATATTCCATTTGACTAAATAGGGAAAAATGGTTAGTGTTTTCTTAGTATCAATTCTGATCTACTCTAACATGTCACATGTTATGTATCAATTTTACTTTGAATGTAATTATATTTATTTATTATAAAATGAATATTATATACTATATAATCATGTAATTTGTGGCATAAAATGATAAAAATAATTTTCATTTCATTATATTTCTTGAATCAAGTGTCACCTCGATCAAAAGTGTTTTTGGTAACTCAGATTTCATTAACTAAGTAATAATAATTATCTTCATCTTATTTCATATATGTTTATAAAATTATAAAAATTATTTTATAATTTTTTAATCAACAATTTTGTAATTCATTATAATATAAACCCCTTTTAAAATATTTCATGTATCAAGGACTGTGGTTATTGTTAGAGAAACTCTTAACTAAAATTTAATTTCACTGATATATAACTTCTTATAATCAACATTGTTCTTCGATTAATTTGTTCTCCTGTGATAATATTTTATTATTTGGTATTTTATTATCCTATGTGGGAAAATTATGTTTTAATACAAATATAGTTTTATTACACTTTTTACAATGTGATTTTTCAAAATTAAAATCTTCAATGTATTAAAAAGGTTTATTTTTTTCATCATCATGTTTTTTATCAGTGGATCCACATATCGTATATAGTGATTTATGACATTTTATTGTCTCCATTATTAGAGATTAACTTTTGAATCATATTTTTTTTAAATATTTTACTTCCCCTTTTAAAAATTTCCCTTTGAAATTGACAGGTATTTTTTTATTTTATGTCAATCCCAAAATAGTTTTCTGAAATCTATTTTATGATTTCACTTTCATTTTCCCTTTCATATTATGAAAGATATAAAATTATGGGAATTGTGTTACAATATTTTTCCTCTTATAAATT
This sequence comes from Viscum album, assembly GCA_963277665.1. Classification (NCBI taxonomy): domain Eukaryota; kingdom Viridiplantae; phylum Streptophyta; class Magnoliopsida; order Santalales; family Viscaceae; genus Viscum; species Viscum album. The sequence continues at coordinate 1,806,960,639 of OY728157.1, forward strand.
TATATATATTGATAATATTTACTATTGTAATCACTATACCAATCAATTTTACTCTTAATACATTTTTGAGTGATAGCATTTGATGCATTCTTTTTCAGGAACAAATTTTGTAATGATTCGACTCACTGAGGCCCATCTAGATGGAAGATGTCTAATCCATCACCACCCCAAGACCACCTACGATAGTCCAGGGGTTAGTGAAATGCAAAAATAAGGTATAATATAAATTTGGAGGCCTTTTCCTAATGTTCCTATATAAAGATACCCAACCATCTCCATGAAACAATAAAGAGGTATAACAAAATACTATAACATCTAGATCAACACATTCATGAAATAATCAATTGGAATATATATGAGGATGAAAAAATGAAACCAATGTAAAAATATGATAAATACAAATAAAACTAGAAATGGAGTCCCATCCTGACAACAACTAAATGTAATGAATGATCAGAGAGCCCGAATATTATTATCTAAGCCTGACCACCACATAAGGCCTAGGCAACTGATTATTACAATGCTACACCGATGTAATCTCTAAACATTGCATCATCTTCATAAGCCATGATATGTTCATGAAATCCCTTCTAGGGGTGTATATATACATAACAAGATGGACATACTAATAATTGAAGAGGGAGAACTAGAAGATAAGATAGAAGTAGTCAAATCAACCCAAACAAAGAGGGAAAGGAAACCCAACAATATATATATATATATACATATGATCATAATGAAACCAATATGAGAGAGAAAGGGGTTCTCCAAATCATAGCGCATCTAAGGACGATGAGTCTCTATGGAGCTACAATAGTCAATCATTGATGTCGAACAACTCACATGTCTTCTTAATAAATTAGTGAATAATACCATCACCATGACATTACTCCACAACCCAATGGGTCATAATATCCAATAGAAATAGGACCAATTCCCAAGTATATTTGGAGAATAAATATATAGATTGATAGAGGACCAACACCATATTACAGAAATGGGATTCCCTTTAGTGTATGGGAGATCCATGTCTAAATAAATTAGGGGGTTCCATTCAACAAGTGAGCCATGAGGGATCCACTCAGTGGGAAGACTACTCACACCCTATTACAATAGGGGGTTCCAATCAACCAGTGTAAGAATTATGATGGACACATACCCTACTACGATAAGGTATTTCCAACCCCATAATCTCTAAATGATTATCATTCTTGATCACTACATTTTTCAAGAATCATCTAAAGAAGCTTCATGCTAATAATATTCCACTTAAAATCTCTAAAACCACTATAATAAATTATATCAAATTATATGTAGAAAAATACTCTAAATATGCTACTATTGGGATAAAATCCGAGTTCAAAAAATGGATATATGTAAGGAATGTAACACCCTGCCCCCAGTTATATAGAGTTGGTGCATTATTTAAAAACATTGGCATGATCAAAAGGAAATCATGTCCGAAAAGACCGATTAGTGTAGAAGCCTTACAAGCACGAGATACATTCATTTCATAATTCTTAAATTACATCATAAAATAAAAACATCAACAAAATTTCGTCCCTTTTTGAACACACATAAATCCTTAGCTTATACCTACAGGTAAACCATAAAATAATTCTCCAAATCCTAAGAAAAATAAAACATATAAAGGGGTGATCTCAGATACTCAATAAGGATAACAATATAGTAGAAACCATCATAAATAAGAATAAGAATTTAAGGTAATGTATAAATAAAAAATCTTTTTAAACTTGAACATCAGCATAATATGGAAATGATAAAATGAAATAATGCCACTTACTTATTCACATGGATATTATAAAAGTCTAATAATCACATGGAATATCAATAGCCACTTTCATTATGATGGAATGCATAATCCCAGACTTCATAACCATAGAGTCAAGGCCTTGTGACAAGACAACAAATATGATTTTTTCAAGGCCTTGTTCCAAGATAATAGTTTGTCTCATGAGACCTACCGATGCATCGAGCAGCTATAGCGGGCTACACCTGTCACTTACTAAGTCCAATGCATTCTCATATGAAAAGGTTAAGACATAACATTAACATTCATATTAAAACTGGCATACGAAATGTCAATAAATTTTCCATAAACCATGAATGGTATGAAATAACACTTCTACAATCAAACATATCACAAAACCATCAATAAAATATGGATGTTTTGTATCATAAAAAATCAACTTGAAACAAAATTAAAATTGATCAAAGGATGTTGACATAGATGAAATAAAAACCTTTTTAGAGAAATGTCTCTTTCTATTTTGAAATCATTTAAAATCATGTAATTATAAAATAAATCATTTATTTTTGAAAATATTCTTATAATTTTGTAAGGGAATCTTTGAATTTATTATAACGGAGGAAAATATCCACGCCCTCGGTATAAGTTAAGAAAACGTTCTTGCATTAATTTTATCGAAAAGGTCATACAGTACCTTTTTTGGAAAATGACAAAAAGATTCCTTTCAAAACATATAAGGTAAAATAAGAGAATAAATGACTTTAAACCATTTTCTATTAAATAGTAGTAATGTTTTGAAATACATTTTTATGAATCATGGATGTGGATGATAAAGAGGTCCTAGTAGATAATTTTGTATACACAACCTCGGATAATAAAGAGATTGTAAAATTAGCCCTTACCGATTTGGTATCATACGAAACATACACCCCCTAAAAGAAGGATCATACAATGAAGATTTAAATACCCATAAGTTAAATTATATTATACAAAGAATACCATCATGGGTAGTACATACACCACACAAAGGGAAATAGTTGTAATTATAGCATGGATCTCACAGGAATAAAAAGTGAGATGAAAACCCCTTACCTTGTACTTTTACTTGGTCGAGGGTTGGTTAGCCTCATGTATAATGGTGAAATAATTGTTAATAAATTATAAAATAACCACATACATAATTATTATATCATATATGATTTTCTAATAATTCTTTGTTAATAATATTTTAGTATTATCGTTGTTTTCGGTGTTAACTTATTCGTGTTCCTCTATATTATTTGTTACGTGAGTCATGTTTGTTATGGATGTGATGTATCTTATTCATATCCAGAATGATATCAAGTCTTTAAAAATTAATTTTAACCATCAAATGAATATTAGTCTTGAATGGTTACGATAGGGAATGAATCTCATCGTGTTCGGGGAGACGATAATATGTACGTACGCACGAGTGATAATATCATTCTTATGATATTAAAATTGTATATAATTGGATGGTATATCATATATACATAATAATTATCATGTTATATTTATTATTTAACTCTATTATACACATTATTATAACCATCCAAATGATGAAATGTTCGAATAACAAACTTCACCACGACGTGGAGACGGTAAGCTGCACGTACGCACGTATGGTGACTTTTTCATTTATAGGATGGATAGAATAATGAATATTGTTGTGCCATTTTTATAATAACATCACATTATATATAAGATACTGGTGTTATTATTTTAGAATAGAAACAACAAAGAAAGAGTAGGTGGAAGAAGAAAATAAATTGAAAGAGGTGATTAAATATTTACCTCCTCTTTGGGTTCTTCCTTTTGATTTGATCAAAAGGGATCCTTAGGTTGGATTTATAACTAAATTAATGCCTCTAGGATTAAGGGAGGATAGCTAAGAGGATATTTGTTCAGGGGTTGGACAATCCAAATGGCTTTGAAGGTGTGAATTTGATAGGAGGTAAAGTTCCTTTTTATAAGAGAGGTGAGGGTCACTTTAGGACAAGCTTGAAATATTATTTTATAATAAAATCATTTTTGGTTTCTAATGGCACCAAAATGATTTATTTTGAGGATAAGGTTGGTATGGGTCGAAAAACACTTAACCAATAGGTTTTGGACTGGTTTGGGTAACTATATTAACCTTATATTTTAGATTTAACTCTTAGTTAATTAGTTTGACATTTACCGTGTCTCTTTGTATTATTATATTATATTGTTAATAAACTAACTATAAACTTCCAAGAGAACCTCAAGTGGTTCATTTGTGTCATATATAATATTATTTATGCTCTTTGTTTGAACCTTAGATTTTTGGAAATAGATTATCAATTAATAATATAATATTTGATTTAAAAACTCTTTTATGTCAATTTTGACACTATTTTGTATTTTGTTTTTGTTAAATTCATAATAGAATTATTACTTTAAAAAATTAATTTAATAAACCCTAAAATGTAATATTAACCTAGAAAAGTAGTGGAAATTTTATTTATTTGGATTTTTATAATATCAATTATTTTAACCCTTCTATAATACGGTAATTACTACATCATCATAGTGTCAAAAATAAATAAAATTATTTAATGTCTAAAAATTATATATAAACTGACATTATGTAGGAAATATTATTAGCTTTATAATGAATATTTACAGTGTAATTTATCATATGTATAACCCTATATTAAAAATGTATTAGTTATTAAACATTGATTTTAACTCTTTTAACTCTTCTTTAAATAAAATAATAATAAATGTCCTAATCTAATCCATGTGGACCTAAAGGATCATATTTTCTTCATAATGTTATTTTTGGTCTAAATAAACTCAACCAATAGAATTATTACATGTGTTAGGGTACTAATAATATCATTTTTACCTTTAATTACCCTATTTACTTTTAACCGTGGTAAATAATAGTAAAAAGTTATTATTTAACAAAAAAATATTTTTATCTTATTAAACCACATTTTACTTACTGATATCAACCATGTCTCTCAGATTTTCAAAATTCAACTTACATAATAGTCAAAATTATGTTTTATGCAAATTTGCAAAAGCTCTTAGGAGATGGGTAAAAGACGGTAAAAAGTTCAATAAAATTTTAATATATCTAAAATTATTATAAAATGACTCCAATAAATTACATTGACGATATATGGGTATTATGTATCTACTTTGACCTAAAATAAATTTAAATAAAATTAAATAATTATTTAAATAAAAATTCGGTTTTAAATAATAAATTAGTGTTTTTCACTATTCATCAAAAATTGAATGTTTTCAGAAAAATATCAAAAATTCACCATAAGATAATTTCGATATTTTGAATCCAAAAATGAAGTCCATTTGGAATGATAAAAATTTTAAAAGTTTAAAAAGTGGTTATTGCTATTCATAAGGGCTAGTTTGATTGGTTATGGTGTGTTTGAACTCGAAGATGCGTACAACACAAGATAATGCATTATTCAAAGGAAAACATACCATGGAAGGTTGGGGTGTTATAAGGAATATGTTCTAGAGGGATATAAAAGGTATGTAAGTGGTCCACACAGAATTTTTTCCCCACTCAAAAATTATATATAACATTCTCGAAACATGGATTGGAAACACTGTAATAGTACAGAACATACAAGGGGTCCATACCATATGTCTCATCTACTATGGGCCTACCCATGTCCCCCTGACCATGCATGTATTTCTCACTCCATGCCCATGTTCTCAACCATGTACATGGACATGATCGTGTACTGGCCTACTCATGTGTACTCCCAAAGTACCCGATATGTCCCTCAAATTAGATTCCAAGGTGTGTTCTAGTTTGCACATGAATTTTCCACATAGGGATAGTAACATGGTGTGTGGGACAAGCCACATGATATTTTGTAGTTATCTTTCATGAAACCCTAACACTATATCCAATGGGCTACACGACATGTGCTATTAGACTATAGGCTGTGTAGTTTGTTTTTACAAAGAAACCCATGTTCTACATGTGGTCTTATAGATCTAGCCTATCTGACATGATTTGTTTCCTGTTTACCAACAGAATTCCACCAAAATCAACTTTAACGATACCGGATATCTATTTATAAACATTTGGTGTCCTTAAATATCCATCCACCAGCATGATTACTGTAGCACAACCCGATGTATCTCCCATCACCTTCCATCACAAATCTCAGTCCTATATCTATGGAGGCCAGATCCACATTTTATAACCTTTCCCAATCTATCTTCAAATCATCATCCTTGTATTTTGTTACCAATTTTCTATAACCCAAGGAGTCCAATAATGATCAAACCCACTCAGGTAAAATCAAGCTTTGAACATGTGGGCCAATGAAGAAGAACAATAAGAATGGTGGGGAGAAATCAATAGTGATGATTTCTATCCTTCATTATCCAAGAGTTATTAAAAAAATAAAGCATAATAGGGATACCAATGTTGAAATAAAGTCCTTGTAATTATAATTTAATTTAACAATAAAATTATGGATATGAGATCATGCTAACAAAGGATTTATTTTAATCAATAAGAAGATATAATTATCAATGTTCAATCATTAAATCAAAAGTTAGAAATCCAAAATTTTAGGGCACAAACTTGATTATGGATCAATAGTTGGGAAAAAATTAATTCAATGTTGATGGTGAAGACCAATTAAACTCACTGCCTCTTGATCTAAACACCATTCTTCATCCAATGTTGATCCACCAATGAAAAATACTATCTTCATCATCTTAGATATAGAAATGTTTATGTAGATAACATTATAAAATCATCAAAAATATATATTTATATAGGCATGTTCATGTTTTTTATTTGAAAAAAGATTAGATGAATTAAATAATTAATTCACTTAGTGAACCTGCCAATAGCTTCCTAAAATGAAATTCTGGTGTCGACCAACCAAATTACGTATATAGGGTAAACCCCACATTATGAAATTAATAGTTTTATTGTATTGTTGATCTAAGGATCTACTATTGAGACACTACATTATTTATATACAACCATTAACACATGATATTGATATATTTATTATTTTTATAATATCAAATCTAGGCTGATTGGGATGTAAAATCGCACGCTGCCTTAGTGTCAATATCTGAAAATATTCCTTAATATATTTCAAAGTCTTACAGGGTAAAAAATAGTATATTACTTATTCCCCCTTTAATGAATTTCATCCTTCAAAATATCAAGCAAAACAAAAAGGTTGGTATTCTGAACTCATAGATGGCTCTGACACTCCATGGATCTCTATTGAAAGTTCCCATGTGACCAAAATATACGAACTAAGGAAATGAAGTTTCCTTCAAGATACACTGTTGGAAATCTATGGTATCTAATAGGTACTCAATGATGTTTCCAAAATCATAATATCTAGCTATCCCCAGTCAGTAATGTTCATTGGACCATGCACATATCTCTTTTGCTGGGTTATATAGAAGATTCCATGAACCTGATCAAACTATGGGGGTAATATTGGGTGGTAAGAAACCTTCCCAACCCTTCATAGGATCTAAAATGACCCAATGAACCTCATTGATAGCATTCATCCCCGACCAGGCCTTCACAATCCTCGTCATGGGGAGAATCTTCAGCCAACATGGCCTTCCTGATCAAACTCGAATAGATTATGATGTTGATCTACGTAAGATTTATATTGGATATGGTTTATCCTCGTACTCTAATAAATCACCAAAAAACTATCACTCTTTTCTTACACCTTCTATGGCCTAACAAGTGACGTCTCAAAAATATTAGCATATCACAAGGGTGACTTCATGGGTCACTAGTAAAAGTCCTCGAAAGGTTACATGTCAATATTAAATTTATTGATATTATTTTAATAGAAATATAAGAATTTAGTTTTATCCAACCATATCTAGAAAAATTCTAAAAATAAGCTTTGAACATACCCTCTAAAACATGGATAGTGTTCTTAGTATTTCCATCCATCTAGGGGTGAAACACAATATACATCCAGAACCTTCTATTGAATGCCTCCTATAGGCCTCTCCAAAACCATGATGTAAACCAAACATCATGGTCATAATAAATTTTCAAGGGTACTCCATGGAGCGTGATGATATCCTAGATATATAACATTCCCAGACTCTCAATGGAATTCAACTCCCTAATGGAAAGAAGATGTGGTGAATTCATTAGTTGATCCAAAGTAACCCAAATTACATTGAGGCCTCCCACTTTTCGTGGTATCCCTATCATAGTTTCCATGGACATTCCATAAAATTTCTAGCCCAGGATCTCAAGAGGTTGTGTCAAGCCTATCATAACTTGGTGCTCACCCTTCAACTATAAACATGTGAGAATCTAATAGGAAATCTCAACTACACTCCAAATCATTACATCACACTAAATATCAACTAATGGTCCTTATAAATCTTCACCACTCAAGATTGTATAGATAAATTGGAAGTTTAAAACTCCCTAATCATCTATTATCACATAACAAACAAAAATACTATCAGTATTTGGGAAAAGTTTAATCGTTACCCTCCTTCAAAAAAATCCAACTGGTCAATATCCTAATGATATATAATCCTGAAGAAACTGACGTTATATGTCACCCAATTGAGCCTCCCTCAAACACTAAAGATTTATAGGAGTTAAAACCATTGAATGAAGATAACATGTTCTCCACTCCACCACAAAGGTTAGCTAAAATGAATCCACCTTCTCAGATGTCTTCTCCACCAAATTTGAATGATACATCCTGATAAGTGAATTTTATACCATATTACCATTCTTAAGATTATATTATATATGTAATACATAGTAGTATAGTAAATAAAACTCTTTACTCTAACTCTTGATTATATCTCTATATGTGAAGATATATTAAAATATATTTTAGTCTATATAAATAAGAAATGACTCCCCCATAAGATAGTTCATCCACTTCTTTAGAGTAAAGACTACCAATTTCAACTCCAGGTCACGAGACACATAGTTGTACTCATGGGGTCCCAACTACCTCAACCCATATGTGATCAATGCATTATTATTCATCAAAAAAAATTTGATCCCAATTTTAAAGTCATCATGACACACTATATACTCCACACCATCCACTAGTAAACATAAAATATCATCATTGGTCATCCTCAACATGAACTCCTAGATGGACCTCTAAGACTACTTATTCCATGTAAATTGTTTTCCTTTCCACATCAGGTTTGTCAAAGGGGATATAATCTTAAATAATTCATCCACAAAACTCCTATAATACAATTCTAATCTAATGAAACTTCATACCTTTTTCATGATATTGGGCGGATCCCAATAAAGCACCATTTTATTCATTTTTGGGTCTACTGCTAATAAATTTCAGGAGATTACATGCCCCAAAAAGTGAAACCCATAGATCCATAATTACCACTTCTAGAGAACACCATAAATCTAGTTCTCCCATAGAATGTCTAGGACTATCCCCATATTATATGCATTCTCCTCCTCTAACATAGAGTAAATTATTATGTCATCAATGAAGAAATCAAAAATCAATGCATGTATGGATGAATGATCTGATTAATCCAATCAATAAACACAGTGGGGGTACTCATTTGACTAAAAGTAATTTCTCTATACTTAATGTGTTTATAGTTTCATCAGAATTCTGTATTAATAATATCATCCCCTAAAACACTCAAGTAGTGGTAGATGAACCTGAGATCGATCTTTTATAAACAAATATCCCCATTAAACCAATCAAAGACGTTATAAATCCTTAACATTGGATAACATTTATTTATAATCACCTGGTTTATGTGATAATAATAAGAAATAATATTAAATATCACATCCAAGTTTTTCTATGATCAAAACCAAATCTGCATAGGGTGCACAATGGTTATAATAAATCCTTTCTCTTTGAGATTCTATAACTTCTCTAACAGATCTTAAATATCTTTATGTTCCATCTGATATACTATAGATGATATCATTACATTCCTACGATGAATGTAAATACAAAAGTCTATAGCCTACCTTAGAGGTAGTCCAATAAAATCCTTGGGGAAGACATCCCTAATGCCATACACTACCAAAATAATTTATTTACTAAAGTGACCACTGACCCAAGGGATAAAATCAAAAAATAAATGCTGATAGGATGTAGCCTAATTATTGTTAGGACCACTCACCCTACCATGAGATCTCTCTCACATAAGAAAGAGATTACCATCCTATCTATCTAAAAGAACCTTACTGCTTTGTGATGAACATAAATCTTATCCCAAACCATGGAGAACATGTATATACCTAATATGTAATCACAAGGTTTCATAATGATAACCATGTGGTCCAGTGAGAAACACTTCCCCCTGATTCGTAGTTTATAGTCCCAGAAGATAAGTGATATCAAAGAAACACATCAAGTGGAACCTATAGAAAAATATACTGTAATAATATTTCAAGGGGGAGATAAAAATCTTGAAATAGGGGTACGTAAATGATAGAACGGATCGAACATGTGTCTATTATTATAAGATAATGTGAATAATAATCATAGATCTTACCTCATATCATCTTGTGAGTTGTCATGTCATAAGTCTCTATGGCCTGCAGCTGCCTGTGTCCCTAACCAATATCCCCTTAATCCTATCATGGGATTCTTGGTTGTGTTAGTGTAAGTTTCTCATAATGTATCCATTCACCAAATAATCCTCCTCCTAAAGCCTCACCTTATCATCTTCCATCACTGTCTCTTTGGGGGCCACCATAGACATCCCTAGGAGAACCCTGATCATAGTGTTTCTTATTATATGGTTGTTTGTAAATTTTATTCTCAACCTACTTGTATTTTCAGGTTATCAAATCTTGTTCCATGTGACCTAAAATGTCACATGAATTACATCACCAATATCTTAGTTGACCTGGATCACTATACAAACCCTACACCACCTGTCAAAATTAATGAGACAACCAATGGGGAGGTTCCATGTGTTGTGATCATGCCAACTAGTACCCACTAGCTGATAAAGATGATTCTTCCCTAGGACTCCCTCTCCCAGATCCATATTCCTAGAATACCTCTGAATGTAAACTCTCAATCACTAGTTCTATATCTACAACTCAAGAATTCTTGGGAGATCATTGGAGAGGCACACTATAATGGATGTCTCTATAGAGATCATAATTGAACATCCACGAGTAGAAGTAATTGTCCCACAGCATGTTAAGGGATTATAACTTAAGGTTTGTTAACATTGAGACCTAATCATAAACTATCATACTACCATGTTATAACTCTAAAACATCCTCTAGATGTCCATGAATCCAAACTGATCACATGCACATGGGTTAAAAATCCTCACATAAGAACTACTTAACACAAGTACATGAGGGGATCATCTCATCATGAGTACAAATTAATAGACTCCACTAGTTCCCATCTGCACGATGGAGAAGATCAGTTTCTAGAACAACCATTTGGCCAGTAAGAGTCTTCATGAGTATAAGGGTTCAGATAACCATAACAATCTAATTCTCTGATTACTGTGGATACTTGTCACCCAAAAACTCAATGTCTTTTAGTGATAGAACTCACATAGTTCACTAAGTCTTTCAAATTAAATACCATAAATTTCAGGTAATAACTACTATTAAATAGGTTTGGGATGCTTCGATCTATTTGTGTATAGAAATATCCTCATTAGATGAACCCTAAACTGAGACCTCATCACTAATCAGATCATTTCCATGATCATGAATTAGTACCTGAATGGTAGTGTTCATATAAAAATCCTGAAAGTGAAAAAGATATACCCGGGATAGATGAACATATGAATAAATCAAGAGAGATGACTAAAGAGTTAAAATAAATGGAATCAATCCAATATGATGCATATATAATTTATCCCTGCAACCAATGTCTCTATATGAAATTTCAAAAAGTAGGTAGTTAGAATCCTAGAGAATGGATACATCAACTACAATCCAACATTGTGTGCTCTTTCCAAAAGGACAAATCCATGTTACTTTGACACTATTTCCATAAGTTCCAACCATCACCATAAGTGGAAAACTCCAAAAACTATCCTAAGAAAGGAATTTCTTTAATACCACTATAAAATGAAATGAACCATAGTGTCCCACCTGGCTGATGGAAGTATAATCCATATCAACCCCAAGCCTGCCTCTAATATGTCAAGGGATGGTGGAAATCACTAGTAAGGAATAATATAAAACGGGGGACTTTTCCAAATGTATGTGTATGTACTCACCTAACCATATTTAGGAAACATTGTAGAAGAATTAAAAAAGATCATATCGTATAGAGTAATCAATGCATATAATAACCTATTGGGAGTACATCTGAGTCTGAAAAAATACAAATAATGTGTAAAGTGGTTAAATATATTCCCAATAATAAATGAAGTCAAAAAATGACAAAATTTATAAGAAATGAAATCTTAGTGGACCCATCTCATGATCTCCATGCCTGACCATTGCATGTATACTATTCTTCCAAGTGTCACTACACTCCACTAATGTCAACAACAAACTATATATCAATTTCACGAGACACAAAACATGTGGTCAAATCCATTAAATAGGTGATTATATAAATACCTTATAGGGGTCCCAAAAACTAAAGAAGGGCCAATAAATGATATAATATAAATAGTCATATTAAAATAAGGGAATAGTAAAAAAATCCAACATTATATATATGTTCATAAAGAATCCTAGATGAGAGATAAAGAGGATATCTATATCAGCATGGTGTAACGTAGTAGATGTCGATAGAGGACCCACACCCTAACGTGTCAGCGGGGTTCTACTCAAATTTTGGAGGAACCCCACCTTATGGAATTAGGGTGAGGTGCTAGTTGATAGGTTTTGATAAATGAAATATTACCTATTTCTTCAGGGGGAATTACTTTTTGTGTAGAGTAATGTAACACCTCAATATTTTTTGAATTATCAGTTTTGAATTAGTTCAATATTTTTGATATGTTTTACATCATCAAACAATGAATATTTTTTATCAAAGAACTATATTTGGATTGTGTTATACAAAAAAAATTAATCTTCTACTACAAAAAGACTTAGAATAGTTTTCGATACATTCAATAACATGTTTTTCTTGTATTACACACAATACCAAATCCATTTAGTAGCTTGCATTACCTAAATGGATGAGTTTTACCTAAATACAGTATAATATAAACAAGATTATTAAAGAATTAATAAAGCTACCACCAAGCCATTGGAATGGAAGTTATGAATAGAATTCACTAAATTGTAAAAATATTTTTTAAACATTAATGTAAAATTTATCCATTGGTTATCAATTAGTATATGGAATGTAAGAGATATTAAAAAATAAATAAATTACTTTTATAAAAATTTAATTTTTCTATGTACAAATAGAGTTTTATCTCAATAAATTATAAAGAACACTTTTTAATAATTCATTCAAAAATATAAATATATTATATAATCAATTTTTATACTCTTCAATTATATTTTATTGGTATTAGATAACAATAAATCCACTAGTATGAATGAAGATATCTATTTTTTTAAAATGTAATTTTACCACCTGTTAATGGAGAACCTTTTTAGAATATATTTTGGGAACTTTATTAATTTTTTTTGAAAAAAAAAATTATATTTTAAATAATAATATAAATATATACTTTGGGTAAATTTTTGGAAATTTTCCAAGAATTTTCATTTTTTAATGAATAGTGAGAAACCCAAAATTGAAATTCAAAAATCCTCTTTCATATAATTTTATTACATAGTTAAATTTTGGTTTTAAATATTTTTAAATTATAATTTGAACAATTATTGATCACTTAATACAATTAAGGTAATTGGAACCAATTTCTCATGTAAATTGGATATAATAACATTTCAATCTTTTCAACCTTTTTGCTTATAAAATCAATTGTCATGACACGTTTGTAGGATTAATTTGAAATTATTTTCTACAAATTATGTGATTTGAATTTGGAAAAATTTCTACCATTTTATTAATCATAATAATTTATAATGTATAAAAATTTGAAATTATATTTTTACCAAAAATATTAGTGAATGTGATTAAAATTAATTACACTATTTAATGGAAAAATTGTCTTAATAAAGGAATAATACATAAGCTTAAGAAGAAAAATGACATATAAACTTGTAAAAAATCCATTATATGTTCATATTTATAACCTATACTCCATTGGATTTAGTTTTTAATATTATTAGAGCCACATTACAAGGGAAAAATGTGTGTGTAATTCCCTTTAAAAAGTTACACGAATTCCACTACTCTACTATAAAATAGAATTCAAACTTCCCAGTAATTCACACCACTCAAGCCCCTTGGAATAAAAAACTATGTAAATATATGAAAAAAATACCCAACTTCAGCATATATGAATTAACTTTTTTAGGAAAATAACCATGGAATCCATTTGGGGAAAACTAAAAGGAGTTACCCGAAGAAGTGGTAACATCCTACCTCAAGATCATTTATTTTATGTTCATTCTCCACCCATTAAAATATTTTTATTAAAAGTTTATATAATGGGCTAATTATACTCAAAATAATGAGATTTGTTTACTAATAGTTATACCTATAATTAAACAAACTTTCATATAATGGGTAACAAACTTACCGTTCTTGTGTACGATGAAGTATAACCTCACGAAAAGATGTTGTTCATTTTTTCCTCTACCACCTATTTATATGTATTATATATTATTAGAAATTCATATATAATGACTATATATGATATTTATATCTTGTTTTAAATTTTTTAATTATCTAAATCACGATCTAAGTAAGTGGACCATGAATAAAAAATCAAAACATTTACAAAAAACAATGTGGTTGTCACCCGTAACATAACTTTAGAACAGAGTTGTAAATTAAAGAGTATTATAATTTCATATATAAATTATATATGGTATTATATGTATTAATATGGTTCTTTTATATGTTTTTAATTAACTTATACTTATTATACAATAGGTTTTTAAAAGTAAAATGAGATTTAAGAATTGAGGGAAGGGTTTTCTCGTCCCACTTTTATTTTTGTGAGACGTATGCCTTATTCACCCCTAAATTATTTTGTATGGTGTATATATGAACATGAATTTAATTTAATATTATTATATTAAAATTTATGGGTATTTAAATATACATTTTATGATCTCTATATCTGGGGGTTTATGTTTCAAATGCCACCAGATCAGTGAAGTAATTTTATCCCAATTTTCCTTTTTTGAGACACATTTCTTGATATGAACCGATGTTCTTATACGATTTGTATGAACTATTAATTGAAATTTTTTATCATTAATACAGTTTTAATGGTATTTTAGTAATCTTTAAATATTATTTTTTTACACAATGAGTATTATTCAATGTTTCCATGTGGTAAGATTCTATTGAAAAAATCACATCGATTATCTAGATTGTTTATTATAATGATTCCAATGATTAAATATTATGATAAATTTCTCAATAACTCTAACTAATTTTCATATAATATTTTCATTTATGATATCTTGAATTATTGGTATAATTTTTCCACTCTTTGATATGCGTGGGGACTATATCTCCCTCAAATCCAGTGGTTAAATATTTATATATCATGAGACAAGAATAGCAAGAATGGGGATTGAACACAGCTTAGTAAAGGATTTTGTCCACTAAGATGTTATTTGGAGTGAATTTTGACTACTAATATGGTCATGGGAGTACAAAATTACTACAAAGATAGTGTGGGGAGTGAACCAATACTATTAATATGGTCTTGGATGTGATTTCTTGACAACTATTGAAAATAATTTATATACTTATGTGTATGCCAAAAATTCTATGTCTTATTCCTATGTTATTGTCTCATATATTATTCTCTTAATTCCAATTTGATTCATGTCTTGTGAACTACAAATAATTATTTTATGAATCATATATATAATCATTGGTATGAATGGTATGATCATTAAATTATATTCTCTTTTTTACATAACCTTATTCTCATGTTATTATTTTGTATATCTTCTATTTAACCTTACTGTGTATCAAATCTCACCCATTTTATTTTTTTTCATTCACTTGGTTATGAAAAATGGTTCTAATTGGAATTAATAAATTGAAAGATCATTGATAGAAACATTGAATATCTTTTAATAAGTTAGATGATTTTGTTCCAGGTTTCCAAAGACACTAAACTATTACAATACCAAGGAATGTATTTTTTAATGTATTGAATATTCCTATAAAATGATTTAATATCAATTTATGTTAATTATATGGTGTCATATTTTGTATTTGGGTAAAAAAATTAGTTAAAGGCTTGAAAATAGGAAGATAAATCCTTAGTAATAATCCTAAGGACATGTCTAAGTGTAAGACTATTGATAAAGAAAAGTATATAAAAAAGTCTTTGAATTTTGGAAAATGATAGAGTGAGTGGTTTCCAAGAAATATATCCATTTATTTATAATATAGGTGGATATGAATTTGGAATTTATTTACTTCGGGGTAACAGATATTAAAAGGTGCATCATGCATAACTCGAGCGTAACCTGGTATATGATAATTGGCCTTGCTACAGACCTACTTTGACACTCTAGTGGGATATGATTTGGAAATTAAAAAACTCTTTATGAACCATCTTAAAGGCTTTAAATATAATTTGAATATGAATAACCAATGATAAACCTATGTTTTCCTAGAATGGTGTCATAATTTTCACATATAATAAGTTTTTTTTACTGATTATTTGGTTCATTTCTTTTATATGTGATTCGCACACTCTGGTTTGTAGTTTTATTCAATGGAATGAATGAGAAGGAACTGGGATAATGATGAATGTTATAGAGAATTTGTTAATGAGAAGTAAAATGGGATGACCGCTAGAGTGAAGGATGATTGGATAATTCCTAATCCGTTTTCATAGAACATGATTAACAATGTATTCCTTAACCAAATCTCATACCTAACAAGGAATAGAAAGAAGTAGTTTGCTGATTTTTTGGGTAATGGATACCACTAAAGAAATAATATTCAGTTTCCTTTATGTTAAAAATGTTCAAATAATCACCTATGTATATGTCTTAGAGGAACCAGTGGATGTTTTGACTATGGAAAAGGACACAAAGCCAATAAATATAAAGAAAATATGAAGATTTTGGATAATGAAATGGATGTGAAAATTCTTCTCACTAATAAATCATAACAAGGATATATTATTTATGTGTGGAATGAATGGTCACTATGAAAATTGATGTCCTAAGTAGAAACATCACAATGAGAATCGAAATGGTGGGTTGAGTAATGGTTATATTGCTACTGATGATGATACTACAGAAGGAATTTTAATGGAAAGTTCTATTAAGTAATAGGATTAGTTATATTTCTTATTGATTAGATATGAATTCTAATAATTGTTTTTTTTATGTATTTTTATTAAATAATTATGAATTTTGAAATATTTAAGTATTGTTTCATTTATGTTTTTTTGTTAAGGATTTATAGGAATACATTGAATGGTTATGACGGACTGGAAAATTTATTTAATGTCAAGGTGACTCTAATTGAAAACACAATATTACTGGAAATATAAATTTTAATATGTTAATTATGTTATGATAATGTTTTTTTTATAAATATATGTTGGATATGATCATGTAAATTAGATAATCATAATCATCTTAGAACTAAATATGTACTTTTTTATAAGTGGTTTATGCCATAATTTATGAAGTATGTACCCTTTTTGGATGTATTAAATATAACCAACAAACATTAAAATAAAGAATATTATTGGTGGTAATTTATGTTAATACCAGGTTACAAGATAATAAATGGTGAAGGTATTGACATGTTTGGTATGTTGTGACCAAGAGCTACATTCTGATATAAGTGAGATTAATGGTAAGCTATCATTGGAAAATTTAGTGACATTATTTCTAATTTTTTTACTTCAATATTTTGAAAGGGTTATAAGGATAACCATTTAGGGAATAGTTTATGAAAAAGATCAGATGAGGTTTCAATGATTAATGTATTATCTCACTATATGATGATTTATGCATATTGGATAACTTGTGATAACCATTTTATTGTGATGTTAAAATAAGATATATGGAATGACCTATCATTCTATTTATGGATCTTATGGTCTATTAGTGATTTAGGAATGCAAAATTCACCTCCATTTCATGCAATAAGGGAAGAATTTTAAGTTGACCAGGACACAAAAAAAGGGTGTGGATGTAATGAAATAATGTAAGAATATTTTTTCATGAAAATTCATTAACTTTAGGAAAAATTATCTTAAATCAATGAATTTATCCTAGTACCTTCATTTATAATGTATTAAATGTCCCCTTAGACCATCATTGATTTTTGGATTTGTGATTGTTAACTTTCTACTAAGCATGTTATCTATCCCTCTCCATCAGAACATGATAATTATATGTCACTTATATGCCTAGGATTTCATTTCCCACCTATGTTCTCGTATGTGGTAAACTATCTATGTCTCAATTTAGGTAACCTTTATGTTTATAGATTTCCCTTTTTAAAGTATGTTTTTTTATTTATTTTTACGATATTGGTTTCTATGAAAAGAACTTTCAAGTATCAAAAAATTGATAACCAAGAATAATTTTGAGTGATAAATTAATTTTAAGGGGGTTATAATGTAACACCCATATATTTTGTGAATTATTATTTTTATAAAATCTATTATATATATTTCACTTCATGCAACTTTGAATATTGTTTTTTATGTAATAACTCTGTTTGGATTTCATTATATACAACACCAATAAAATCTTGCACCATAAAAACACATATATTGTCTTTATGTACAAACAATAGTATGTTTGTCTTGTATTACATAGAATAAAAATTCCTTCTATATATTTCATTACGCGTAAGCCCAATTTTTTTCTGAACTACAGTATACTATTATTATGATTATTAAAATATTACTACAGCTACCACCAATAAATTGGAAGGGATTTTATGAATAAGATTAACTAAATTGTGAAACAATTATCTATAAGTTTATAAAAAATAAATGCTCTGGTTATTAATTAGTAAAAGTGAATGTATGAACTATTTAAAAATAAATAAATTTCCCTTACAAGACATCTATTTTTCTATGAATAATCAAATTTTTATGTCAGAAAAAATGAAAAACTATATTGGATTAATTATTTCAAAAAAAATTATATTTTATATTTTTAATAAATATTTTTGATACTCATAGAATTTATTTTGTAGGTATAAGATAAAAATAAATCTGAATTTATGAATAAAGATATATATTTGTCTAAAAAGAAATTTTATTTATTTTTAGTAGAAAACCCATTTTAATTATTATTTTAGATAATTATATAATATTTATATGTCGAAATAAACATAATATTTTACATCAAATATAACAATTAACTTTGAGTGATTTTTTGTATTTTTATGAGATGATTCATTTTCTGTTGGATAGAGAAAAATCAAGAATTTTAACTCAAAAATGATTTTTTATCTAATTTATTTATTTAGTTAAATTATGTTTAAATTGTTTTTACTGTGTAATTATATAACCTATATATAAATTATTCCAACTTAGTTCATTTTAATAAATTTTACATTAAAATTGGATATAAAACATTTCAATCATTGGGACCTTTTCACATAAAAATCAAATGTAATGACACATCTAAAATATTGATTTGAAATTAAATTCTACCACTTATATGATTGTAATTTAGAAAAATTGATTAAATATTTTTAATTATAAAAATTTATTAATTATTATAAGTTCAACATAGTTTTCAATAAAAATTGTTAGTGAAAGTGATTAAAATCAATTACAACAATTTGGAGAAAAATTAGCTTAACAAAAAAATAAACCATAAACTTAATGCCCAAAATGACCTATAAACTTATCCAAATGAAATTGTATGTTAATATTTCCACCCTATAGTCCATTTTATCAAATTTTTACCATTATTTCATCCACTTTACATGAAGAAAATGGGGTTTGAATTCACTTTTCAAAAATTAACAAGAATGCCACTCCTTCTCCACTATAAAAAATAATTCATCGCTCCCACATATTCATAAATATAAATCACTTTTTATGAAAATAAATGCACTTAAATCTCCTCCCAAAATACATACCTTCATCCTATAAGCATGAATTTGGGCATTAATCCATCCAAGTATTTTCTTTTGGTGGAAACCAAAATGAGTTTCCCAAAGAAGAGGTAACATCCTTCCATAATCTCTATTGTTTTATTTTCATTATCCACCCAATAAAATCATATTATTATATGGTTAAATAATAAACTACGTATTATGAATATAATGAGATTTTTTCATTATATTATTTTGACTTACAATCATACACACTTCCGTCTAATGGGAATTGAACTTACTATTCATACTTAAGGTGAATTGTCGCCTCATGGAATGATGTTGTTTGTTTTTCCCTGACCACCTTTAATGGTTGGTAATTATAACAAAAAATATGTTTTTATAATATATATTTTATTTATACTCTATTAAATATTTTTTAATATAATATATAACCTACCTTCATGCTTTCCATTTAGTGTAAATATGATATCTTTGTTTGTGGACATGTGGACTACTGCCTCCTCAAATCGATATGATTTATTAAAATGTTACATGTAACATATTAGGGATGGGTTTTTCAAGAATAATAAATATAAAAATAATTATAATTATAATATTTTGATAATACATATATACTAATATTTCATTTATATTCTTTCTTTTAATATGATAAGAAAACAAAAACAACATTCATGCGTACGTACAACCTACTGCCACCATGAACAGTCTATTTCATTTAATATTTATATATTATATATATTATTATAAATGAATATTTAATGACAAAATATTATATTTATATAATGTTTTATATTCATTAAATATTTAAATCACGATCTAAGTAATAGTACTGTGAATAACAAGTCAAAACATATACCGAAATCCAGGTGGTTATCATTTGAAACGTAACATTAGAATGGTGTTATTAATGAACAGGTATTATATATTCATAAGTAAATTATATATGGTATTATACATATTAATATGTTTATTTTAAAAATTTATAATAATCTTATACTTGTTATACATTAGGTCTTAATTAGTAAAACAAGAGTCAAGACATAATGTAAGGGTTTTCCCGTCTCACTTTTATGTATGTGGGACTTACGCCTTGATTGAAACAAATTTTTTTCATCTATAAACATACGATTTTTGAATTATATGATTCTTATTCATAATTTATTTGGTATTTTCCTAACCATTTTATGATATATCATTCATAGGGGCTTTTTATAAAATTTTACCAAATAAGTTTAGTAGTTTTGTCTCAATTTTTCTTCTTTGAGACACATGCCATGGTATTCACCATTGTTCTTTTATGAGGTGAATACAATGCTATTTGAAATGTTATGTCTGTAATTTAATTATTTTTAATAATATTTTAAGAATAATTTAATCTAATTTTCTTATATGAGTAGTATTATTTATTGTCACCAAGTTGAAAGATCCTATTGAGACAATCTCAACATTTATCGGGTTCTTTATTAATTTTCTTCAATTGATGAAATATTTTAATCCATATCTCAATATATATTAGTAAATTACTTATAATATGGTCATTAATGAATTATTAACAAATTGGATCCATTTTTAAACTATTTTTTATTAAGATAACTCCTAAAATATATATATGTTAAGTTCCAATGTCATTTTACTTTTCGATTGGTAATCTGTTTACTTCAAAGTCGATGTTTTGAAAACTATTTTTCAAAATAAAAATTAAAATGATATTTGGAACTCATTTTCAAGAAAAAATGATTTTAAAAATGTATTATTGGTTTTCCAAGCTATTATCAACGAAAAATTATTTCAAAATGTTTTTATGTTTCCTTAATAGGATTTCAAAAAAATATACAAAACTAATTATGTTTTAAAATGATTTTTTCAAAGAAAAAAGGATATCTTATTTAAGAAGTAGTTTTAAAGGATCTTTCTGAATTATTTTGAATCTATAATGAAATATTCCAGTGTTATTATTTCTTTACATGGAAAATGATCCAATGGTTCGATTCATATTCCTTCTCGAAATGGTTTATGATTCTCTAGCATTATGTTTATGAAACACATTTCTATTTATGGGTTATATGTTTATAAAGCCCATTTTTATTTCCCAAGATACATGATAATGAAACCTTTTTCCTTTTATTTTTTATTCATTGATGAAATTATAATGAAATCAGTGTCGTTTTCAAATTTTTTTGAAATAATTACATGTTTATGATTACCATTTCATTCTAGGGGTTATGATATTATTGTTTATGATCTCATAGAAAATTTATGTATGATTCAATTATGATATGGGTGGGTCCTATATCTCCATAATACTCATTATGTAATGATTTATATCTCATGAGATAGAAATCTATAGAATGGGGAGTGAAATCAAGTTGGTAAAAGAATTTTTCCACTAAGATAGTCTCTAGAGTGAACATTGACTACTATGATGGTTAAGAGAGTAAACCATTAATACTATGATGGTGTGGGGAGTGAAACCATACTATTAATGTCACGAACCGAATATGGTCGCCTTCAAAATTGGCACCCGACCTGGTCCATGGCAAGACCCGAAGGGTGCTCCCGATCCCCATGGGCTGGAACAAGTGCCTGGGTATCATAAAATGATAATTGGGAATGATTTACCTGAGTTTATAAACTTAAAACGACAAAATAGTCCAATAAAACAAATCTGGATTTTTCAACTAAAACCGTCTTTTATAAAATTTCAGAACTGAAATACATAAGTTAAAACTATGTTTAAACACAATTAAAATGGTACATAACCAAATAAGGACAGCCCAAGAACCTCCACAAGGAAAGAGGAACCACCCTCAAGCTATCTCCACGACACTGCATCCCAATGGACAACTAAAAACCTGAACCAATGGCATAAATCCTGTACCCAAACCTGTGACATAAAATAAGAAAATCTACTTACACCCAAAGGTGTAAGTAGAGTGTGAGAAAAAGCCTAGTAGGATACCACCACTAATAGATTCCATGTGATAAACATCTATTGGGGAAAAGCATGCAAGTTTTCAAAGACATGAGATGCTAGTTAAAATTTCTAAAAGATGCAACATTAAATAAAAACAGTTTTCAGGTGTGATATTTTAAAGAATAAAAATATTTAAAATAAATACCATAGCTACTGAATTTTCTAGCCTCTCATGTCGTATACCGACGGTAAGAACAAATTATCCAGTGAGCACAATCAATGTGAAATAACCCCTAGGCACTAGCTAGCTTTGGGTCTCAGGTACATCGTATCTCAGTGAGAGTAACCATCAAAAATATCCATTCTCGTGCACGAGCCACTAGTAGGGAACATACCCATAACCTAGTGGTCCCCAATAATCATCATCATAGTTTAGTTAGAGTTCTAATCGTCAATCTTGTTAAGTGAAACTGAGGCCAAACCCCACGGATTCACTAGCATACTAGTACACGTCCACCCACCTAGATACCCGGGTTTTCCCTTTGTGCTCAAACAAGTTCAGCAATCCAAGAAGTATAGTTTTAACATGCAAATATCACTTCCACATTACAAATTAACCAAACAGACCCATGTACATAACGCAAGTCAAAAATTCCACTTTTCATTAAAATGCATTTTGAAATCAAACTCACTCCAAATTGCCTACAACACTTTTAACATATCTTTAACACTTCCATAAATCCATTTAACAATTTTATAAAACCATTACAAGATATTCAACTCACATAACAGCCCACACACATGTCACACAATACCCTTCTCACCTTTACAATTCATTTTATAAATAAACTCACATGAAATATCCCACACCCGTGTTTCGCACACAAAACACAATTTAGTAAAACATTTAGACAATTTATAAAAAATTATAAAAATGTTTAACATCTCAAATCACCACTTTACCATTCAAAAACCCACATTAGGTGAACACACTCACCCAAACAGTACATATACACCCTTTCCCAACATTTTTTTACCAAATAAAACATTGGAAGTTTTTATAAAACAAACCCAAGAGATATAACCATTGTTTGCACACTAAAACCATTTCAAAACCCTCATTTAAAAGAAAAATCATACCAATACCAATCCAAAACAGAATTTTTCAGCCCTAAAACAATTATTAAACTACCCCCAAATGTTATAAAAATACATCAAATAATACCACAAAGATACACATGAAAAACACACGTTTTCATAAATCACCTTCAAGAAGAACAACAGGTTTTTACACCTTAAACTAATTAAAAAACCTACTTTCTGGGTCAACATGACAATAAAGAATTAAAAAACCAGAATTGGAATCCCCTTTCAAGACTAATAAATCACTTTCATATGTTATAAATTAAACCCAAACATTACCCCAAGAGTCACACATGAAAAGTACCCAATTTCAAGCTATAATGCAACTAAAAATTAAATGTTTAACCAAATCAATCAAAACTGTTTTCACATCACATAAAACAGATTATAAACATGCTAAATTAATAATCCATGCAAGCTAACTCATCATAAAATGGCTACACATGGAATCACCTACCCTTTTGAGTCGAAACCCTCAAAACATGGTGCGAAACCTTAAGCGCACCACCATTTCACCAAAAGGAATATAAATCCAGACCTAAACCACAATAATTTACCAAAAAGACACCAAATCAGACATTAGGATCGAACCCCAACTTTTGGACATGAGGAACTTCAAGAAAAAGAAAATAAAAATAAAAGAGGATGGAAGGAACCAAGAAGAAATTCCCTTACTTGAAATATATTGAAGGAATCGGCCCTAATCCACCAAATAATGAATCACCAATTACCCAAAACTGGTATTTAGTTTCTAAGGATTCATATTAGGTCATTTTGGGACTGAAATGGGCGAAAAAGGATGAAAAATGAAGGAGTTATGAAAGGATCAATTTACCTCTCCAAATCTGCCCAATTTTAGAAACCCTAATACGTTCAGTACTACATCACGATGAAGAAGAGCTCCAAAGAGGGGAGAGAGAGCTTGGAAGCGCGGATGGATTCAAGGGGCGAATTTGAGGCTTTGAATCACTGAAAAATACTTAAAAATGAATACATTATTAATTAATCAAATTTTATTTTTAAAACTGGAATTGGGCTTTCGGGCAGGCCCAATACCTTAAATAAAAACCAATATAAACCTTGGTTATTTATTTCCAAAGGCTCCAAATTTTAATTGTGGTGTTAATATATCAGGGGAAGATATTTAGGAGTTTGAATGAGTGAAAAAAATTAAAAAATTAAAAAGTTATAGAAGAAATAAAATTTATTTTTAAATCTGAAATTGGGTTCACGGTTTGACCCAATTCATGAAAACTCACATATTCTCCATAAAACCTTTGGAAACCCCCAAAACAAAGAATTAATGGAAATTAAAATAAAAATAAATTTAAAATAATCTATGTATGTGACAATTCTCCCCACCATGAAAACTTTCCGCCCTGGAAAGTCACAGCAAGGCCAAAGTAACAACCAAACACAACTGATAAACCAAGATGTACTCCCTTTCTAGGTTTAGCCCCCAAAGGCCAAAACACCTCCATTGATCAATTAAGGAAGGAATACTTAACAAAAAAAATCATACACCACTTTCCTGAAACAATAAATCACATTCAGGATTTATCCCAAAGGAAAATACCTCAAACACTATACGAACAAGACTCAAGCAATTCAATAAAACGAACAACAACATCAAACAAGGTTACACATACCTTGTTATAACTAAACCATTGGGCACTCTCCAATATCAATGGTTACCCAAAGAAGATTTAGGTAGCTTGATAGATCCGAATGAGACTACCTACCAACAATCCTTGACCATGGATAAGACTAAGTTTTTGGTACGGGGAAAAAAATAGGCTCCCCACCATAAGAACCAACAATCTTAATCGACCAGCATGGGCCGGTATAGAAAGACCCCAAAATATAAAGTGTTGGGACGACCACATGGTGAGTCTGCACGGTTTGGGAAACCATGAACCAATAGTGGAAATTCTTCTATCTACATGGTTTTTTTGGGGAATGGTCACTACTAACCAAGTGCAAACCGTGTGGTCAACCTGTCTAGCCAAACTTCATACCTTTCTCTAAAGACTCAATGGAAACCAAAGGGGGAGTGAATAATATTGGGTGATGACATGGTTACAAGGCCCTCCACCTATTTCCACTGAACATGAACAGTATAAGAAATATGATGACACCATAGGTTTAAACACTTCTTATCCTTCATATTGTGTATAACTTTTCACAAGGGTTTAAATGACACTAGGGTTTCCCCTGACTACGCGCCAGCTTCTCTCCGGGACCTATGGCTGGAGCTCAAAATATTGAAGCATCTTCGGCCTCGCAGTTAGGCTTTGGAAACCACCTAAATGAGAATTCTTCATTCGTTGCAAACAACAACTACACTGCAATCCCCGATAAGTTTTTCCAAGACATAACACATTCCAAACTCACTTTACCCTAACTCGATATTTCACTGAAACAAGGGATCAGAATAAGCACACACATCACACCTTGTTTCTTTGGGTGAGAAACAACAGAAGGGTAGGACACGTATAAACACCGTCCTCTAAGATAGAGGATTTGATGTTTTTCCCAAGGGATACATACTCCCAACATAACAGAGAACCTAAGAGGATTGTGTGACCTTGACCATTACAGTCAAAAGAGCACACAACATCACAATGCATCACCGAACATGACCCTTGTGATTGATAGAAACAATACATAGAACATGACCATATTCCAAGTCCCTAAACAACAGAAAAGTCCAAAAATTGGACACAATATCCTATCAGGACCAAAATCTCAAAATTGGTGGTTTAATAATAACTCTTGCTTCAAGGAAACTATGAAGAACCCAGAGGCCCTCTTAGACACCATCATGACACTCATCCACACTAACAACCAAAGAACACTTCCACCTTCGATGAATCGTGAAACTTAAGAAAACAAGGCCTCTTTCAACCTTCCACAAGAACTATCCCACTACAAGAGGATCTACAAATCAACTAAATGAATGGTTGTAGACTCAATCAACAATGATCTATAAAATATTCCTTATATTGATCAACTGGAGGATTTTCCAATGGAGAAACAATATGGGTTGCACTTCAGTTGGGCACTAACCCTAAATGGGGGAGTACCTTATCCAACGGGAGAACCCAAGGACCCAACCAAGATGGTCCATTAGTAAAAAAACCATAAACCAGATCCAAACACATGAAGGTAACCACCATAAAGGTGTCCCGAAACATATCTCATAGGAGACTACTAACCGGTCCTTCTACATAGCTTACCGACCAAACATAATCCCAAAACACAGTTCAAATATGAGGGGTTATTGGACTTAAAATAACATCCCACAAAAACAACATCTTCAAAGACCCATAATACAAACCATCCCAAAACTATTCATCCAGACATCATGTTTTTCTTTAAAACCATTTCTTTGAAAACAAGCAGTTTAGCGGTAAGAGTATCAACCAATGGTACCCCATGGGCCTCACACATGCATGTTTTTGTGCCACACCAGACACCCTCCTCATATCCGTCCCGGCACTCATCCATTCGTTCCATAAACCATACATAATCCCATATAACCCCATGCATGTGGTCACTAATGGAAATACCAAAGGTAAAAACAATTTTTTTTCCACTTTTCAAAACCAAAATGGTCAACCAACAAATCCTTTTTTACACATAACCGCTAACCACGAGATCAAAATCCCAACTCCCATATTACAAAAATTTTCAGAAATTCACAACCATTTCGAAAATAACTTACATTCAAGATATTCACATCAATTTCAAAACATCTCATCCCATTAAAACACACTTTGATTGTTTAGAAAACTCTATTGGAAACACTTTTCAAAACCAACTTCAATACAGTTTCTGCCTTCAAAAGAGGTGTAATAACACAATTTTCTATTTCAAAAATAATTCTGAATATTCAGTTCCAAAATTTCATAAATCATACCATTCCATCTTTATTTGAAAATCATTTCACAAAAACATTACACTTCTTAAAACCAAGTCCCTTTAAAACCAAAGTTCCAAGATTTCAAAACTAAAGAACACAAGACTTTGCGAGAGGAAACTAGTTTCAGTGGGTGACTTGGACATATGGTTGGCGGCCATATTCCAATAACTTCACTGTCACATAGAGTGTTCTAGGGAATATCCCCAGCTCCACATGGCTTGCCAGACCCTGCGAGCTCATTGAGACCATTAATCCAACTCTCTTTTCATTTCCCCTAATCATCATCAAACCAAGAAAACCAAAAGACATAGACAAAACACAACTTCCCCTGGCGACTTCAATCTTGAAATGAGGTGTGGTGATCAAGCACACTACCCATAACCATAATTCCATGTCCCAACAATCATTACTCTATACTATCCCGACTATTTCCCAAATAACATGAATCAAATGGAGCGAACCTCCTCTGATACCATTTTGTCACGAACTGAATATGGTCGCCTTCAAAATCGGCACCCGACCCGGTCCATGTCAAGACCCGAAGGGCGTTCCCGATCCCCATGGGCTGGAACAAGTGCCTGGGTATCATAAAATGATAATTGGGAATGATTACCCGAGTTTATAAACTTAAAACGACAAAAGAGTCCAATAAAACAAATCTGAATTTTTCAAATAAAACCGTCTTTTACAAAATTTCATAACTGAAATACATAAGTTAAAACTATTTTTAAACACCATTACAATGGTACATAACCAAATAAGGACATCCCAAGAGCCTCCACAAGGAAAGAGGCACCACCCTCAAGCTATCTCCATGACACTGCATCCCAATGGACAACTAAAAACCTGAACCAATGGCATAAATCCTGTACCCAAACCTGTGACATAAAATAAGAAAATCTAATTACACCCAAAGGTGTAAGTAGGGTGTGAGCGAAAGCCCAGTAGGATACCACCACTAATAGATTCCATGTGATAAACATTTAATGGCGAAAATCATGCAAGTTTTCAAAGACATGAGAAGATAGTTAATATTTCTAAAAGATGCAACATTAAATAAAAACAGTTTTCAGGTGGGCTATTTTAAAGAATAAAAATATTTAAAATAAATACCATAGCTACTAAATTTTCTAGCCTCTCATACCATATACCGACGGTAAGAACAAAGTATCCAGTGAGCACAATCAATGGGAAATAACCCCTAGGCACTAGCTAGCTCTGGGTCCCAGGTACCTCGTATCTCGGTGAGAGTAACCATCACAAATATCCATTCTCATGAACGAGCCACTAGTAGGGAACATACCCATAACCTAGTGGTCCCCAATCATCATCATCATAGTTTATTTAGAGTTGTAAGCGTTAATCTTGCTAAGTGAAACTGAGGCCAAACCCCACGGATTCACTAGCAAACTAGTACACGTCCACCCACCTAGATACCCGGGTTTTCCCTTTGTGCTCAAACAAGTTCAGCAATCCAAGAAGTATAGTTTTCACATTCAAATATCACTTCCACATCACAAATTAACCAAACAGCCCCATGTACATCACGAAATTCAAAAATTCCACTTTTCATTCAAATGCATTTTGAAATCAAACTCACTCCAAATTGCCTACAACACTTTTCACATTTCTTTAACACTTCCACAAATCCATTAAAAAATTTTATAAAACCATTATAAGATATTCAACTCACATAACAGCCCACACACATGTCACACAATAACCTTCTCACCTTCACAATTCATTTTATAAATAAACTCACATGAAATATCCAACACCCGTGTTTCGCACACAAAACACAATTTAGTAAAACATTTCGACAATTTATAAAAAATTCTAAAAATGTTTAACATCTCAAATCACCACTTTACCATTAAAAACCCACATTAGGTGAACACACTCACCCAAACAGTACATATACACCATTTCCCAACTTTGTTTAACCAAATAAAACATTGGCAATTTTTATAAAACAAACCCAAGAGGTATAACCATTGTTTGCACACTAAAACCATTTCAAAACCCTCATTTAAAAGCAAAATCATACCAATACCAATCCAAAACAGAATTTTTCATCCCTAAAACCATTATTAAACCACCCCCAAATGTTATAAAAATACATCAAATAATACCACAAAGATACACATGAAAACCACATGTTTTCATAAATCACCTTCAAGAAGTACAACAGGTTTTTACACCTTAAACTCATTAAAAAAACCTACTTTCAAGGTCAACATGAAAATAAGGAATTAAAAAACCATAATTTTCATCCCCTTTCAAGACTAATAAATCACATTCATATATTATAATCTAAACCCAAACATTACCCCAAGAGTCTCACATGAAAAGTACCCAATTTCAAGCTATAATGCAACTAAAAATTAAATGTTTAACCAAATCCATCAAAACTGTTTTCACAGCACATAAAACAGATTATAAACATGCTAAATTAATAATCCATGCAAGATAACTCATCATAAAATGGCTACACATGGAATCGCCTACCCTTTTGAGTCGAAACCCTCAAAACTTGGTGCGAAACCTTAAGCGCACCACCGTTTCACCAAAAGGAATATAAATCCAGACCTAAACCACAATAATTTACCCAAAAGACCCCAAATAAGACATTAGGATCGAACCCCAACTTTTGGACATGAGTAACTTCAAGAAAAAGGAAATAAAACTAAAAGAGGATGGAAGGAACCAAGAAGGAATTCCCTTACTTGAAATATATTGAAGGAATCGGCCCCAATCCACCAAATAATGATTCACCAAGTACCCAAAATTGGTATTTAGGTTCGCAGGATTCATATTAGGTCATTTGGGGACTGAAATGGTGGAAAAAAGATGAAAAATGAAGGAGTTATGAAAGGATCAATTTACCTCTCTAAATCTGCCCGATTTTAGAAACCCAAATAAGTTCAGTACTACATAGTGATGAAGAAGAGCTCCAAAGAGGGTAGAGAGAGCTTGGACGCGCGTCTGGGTTCAAGGGGCGCATTTGAGGCTTTGAATCACTGAAAAATACTTAAAAATTGATAAGTTATTAATTAATGAAATTTTATTTTTAAAACTGGAATTGGGCTTTCGGGAAGGCCCAATACCTTAAATAAAAACCAACATAAACATTGGTTATGGATTTCCAAAGGGTCCAAATTTTAATTTTGGTGTTAATATATCAGGGGAGGACATTTAGGAGTTGGAATGAGTGAAAAAAATTAAAAAATGAAAAAGTTATAGAAGAAATAACATTTATTTTTAAATCTGGAATTGGGTTCACGGTTTGGCCCAATTCATGAAAACTCACATATTCTCCATAAAACCCTTGGAAACCCCCAAAACAATGAATTAATTGATATTAAAATAAAAATACATTTAAAATAATCTATGTATGTGAAAATTAATATGGAATTGGAAGTGATTACTTGACTTCCATTGAAATAATTTTATATTTTTATGTTCCTGGAAAATATTATATGTCTTCTTCCTATTTTATCGTCACATTGATTATGCTATAGATTCCCTTAAAATTCTTGTCTCATGAACTAAAAATATTTATTCCATGAATCATTTATATGATATTTTATTTGAAGGGTATGATCTTCAACTATTATTCTAATGTTTTAAAACACTTATTCTCATGTTATTATTATGTATCTATTTTGTTTACCCTTACTGTGCATCTGAGTTGAGCCCTTTTCTTATACTTACTTTACTAGTATATGAAGAAAAAGTTTTAGTATAAGTATTAAAGGATAAGATATTTGTGAGAAACATTAATATCTTTCACCAAGTTAGAATATCGTTTTCCATGCATCCAATGAAAATAAACCAATATTGTCTTCATGCATGTATTTTTTGTAATGTTCTGAATATTAATATAAATGGATGTAAATACATGTATAGTAGGACAAGGCCGCTATAAATAATCAATACCTTCTAACATGGGGGGTGAAACACAATCAATTTATGTATTATAGGTGACACAAACCATATTACGATAGGGGATTTTTTACCCAGACATCTCTTACCGATGATCTCGCATGATTGCTACCATCAAAAAGCATCACCTAAATTATAAATTAAATAATAAAATTACATTTCATGTCGAGAATCCCATAATAATGGCTCACATGATATTATATATAGAAACATTCCTAGGATAGGCTACTCATGGGTCAAATTAATAGTCTTAATGATGGTGATATGAGAGGAATAAGTTCTATAGGGATCTACATGGCATGTGGTACCGTCTCGCTACCAGGACATGTGCTCTTATTAACATGGCTTAGAAACCTTGTCATAGTACATGGTGTTCCTCACACACTTGGGAATTTCCCATCTACTCCTAGCCATGTTAATGATATTTATGATGTTTTACTTCTCATAGGAAAACCTAGGTTTTAACTCATGTACATGTGCTTGTGTAGTACATGGCATGTCCTTGAATAAGGTTTTATAGGAATGTTCTAGTTGACTTACATCATATGAACTTAGGGATGGTCACATGGTGTGTGGGATTGACCACAAATCATGTGATGCTTATCTTCCTTGAAAACCAAGAGCCATAGCTAGAGGTGCTACAAGGTTTGTTTTTTTGGACCACACGTTGTTTCATTGATTTTTCCTAATAAATGTATATTCTCTATGTGGTTCTAAAAATTCAGTATATATGATGTCATTTCCACCATATGAATACTCAAAATCCTATGAAATTGAAGGTAATGTTGTCGAGCATTGATTTCCAAGAATCTTGTGGCTATAATTTTGAGTTCATCCACCTACAACATTTTCATTGAGCCACATGACATGTCACACATCACCTATAATCACATCTATGGATCTTAGATCCATGGAGGCCTCAATCGCATCCCACAGTGCATCTAGTCCTATTTTGAATTCATATTATTTATCATTGTTCACCAATTTGTCTTGAATCCAGGGGTCCAATCACACTCAAACTCACCCTGAAAATGTTGAACCATGAACTCATGGGACAAAAAAGAATAAATCAGAGAAAAGTGGGGATAAATTAACAGTAACGAAATCAATCCTTCATTATCCAGGTTCCATTGTCTAAAAATTTTATAATACAAATACCATGGGTGAATGTAAGGCTTGGAAATTAAAATTTAATGTAATAATTAAATTACTTAAATGGGCTCATGTGATGAATATATAAATGCAGATAAATAAGTATATAGAAATATCCATGCTAAATAATTTAATCAAAAGGAAGGAATCAACAATTGATGATAACTACCTCAATTGTGGCTTGATTGATGTCATATAACACATTCACTAGTGATAGAGATGACATTGTACATTCACTGCCTCTCGATCCACCTAGATCAAATTATTTTTTATTATCTGAAGCCAATATACTATTGAACAACACTCCCCTACTCCTCTCATATCATAAAATGGTTATGTGGATATCCATGTAAAATCTTCATAATGACATATTTATTGAAGGAAGGATAAGATATATTCATTACATAAATAAATTAATTGAATTATTTAATTCTCTTAATTCACCAACCAATGGACGCCTCAAATCAAATTCTAATTCTAACCAACCTTAGGTCATGCGTATGAAAAACCATATTCCATAATCGACCTTGGTGTTGAATTTATGATACATGGGTACAATTAGTATTTACTTCACTATTTCTCAAAAACTATACCCCAGTGATCTTAATATTTTTAATATTTTTATAACATAAATTTTAGGCTCACTAGGCCTCAAAATATTATTATGTCCAAGTCCTTGCCTCTAAATTTTTTCTTAATATATTTTAAATACATATAATGAAAAATGTGTCACTAAAATTTACTTTTATTTCAATATCTTTGTGATATTCCATTTTGTACACCAGATGCGTGCCCTTCTAAAATAATTAACCTTCTTTCAAGGTATGTTTATGTAATTTTCATTAATATCAATGATATGATCCATCATAACCATTTTCTTTATTAACCATATGTCGGGAATAAAAATTAAATTTCATA
This sequence comes from Viscum album, assembly GCA_963277665.1. Lineage (NCBI taxonomy): Eukaryota > Viridiplantae > Streptophyta > Magnoliopsida > Santalales > Viscaceae > Viscum > Viscum album. Next base: position 1,806,994,586 of record OY728157.1, read on the forward strand.
TCATGAAGTTTCTTTGGTAACACTCCCATCTTATTCATTAGATTTAAGGGTGTCTACCTATATTTCAATGAACAATTTTTTTTGTAAAATTATTTCCATAGTCATATACTGATAATATATATATTTTAAATACCAAATTATTTATTTTCATGATTGAATATGTTATACCTATAATTCTATTAAATATTTTTTAAATTCCATTTTATTTTCTACGGGTTATTTTTGAATTGATAAGTGAATGATTTTAAAGGTGCACTCCTAAGTATGTATAATGATTGGTGGTGTAGTACATCTCCCTCTAATGTATTGGTTAAGAGTATTTATATCATTATATATTAACTCCTTGGTATGTTATAGTTTTTTATAATAATGGGAACTAAGGGTGTGGTTCATGAATGGTATGTTCCTAAAAATAATATATGATCCATATTATGAAAATGTTTCATAATTGTTTGATTATTCTAATAAAAATTTCATACTATCTTATTTTATGTTTATTAAATAAATTATTTAATTAATGTATTATAATTTATTTCACACTTCATGGAATTATTTATTTTATATAATTTTTTGTGTATAATATCAATATATAACGTGATTATACCTATATTCTCTTCTTATTCTCATTTATAATCATTTATTATTGGGGAATTTGTTTACATTTACTGAGAATCTGATCATTCCACTCCCTTATGATTCCATTAGATAAATTTATTAATAAAACTAATATACTGTATATTTCTATAAAGAAATATTATGAGAATAAAAGTAGGATATATTGAAGGATTTTTATTAATTAAATAGTTTTGTATATAGTTGAAAACTTTTCATTAGTTGAGAATGAACTAATATTTGTTAGTTAATGTTTTCTTATATTTCAATTAAATTAAAAACCTATAATGTAATGTGAATTTATTTTCAAGAATGAAATTATTTAATAATTTATTTATAAAAATATTAATTCTTGGCTATCATAGTTGATATGATAGTAGGTTTTAGAAATATTTAGAGTTTATGATGTTATAATTTTAGGACAACATAGTATTATATTAGTTCATCAAGGTTTTTTTATAAAAAGTATTATACGCATTTCCAAGTTATTGATAACCATGTAGATTAGTTTGGGTAATATTAAATAATTTTGGCATTTGAAAAGATAAATTTATTTAAAACAAAGGGGACAAGTCTAATAGATATGTTTAACCATATGATCACATCCTAAATTTTTGGTGAATAAGGGATTGTGTGGTTCATGTTGAGAATAGCAGACATATGGATACTAAAAATTAAACTATGTATCTCAAAAAAATTTACCTAGCAGATATAACATTGAATAGGATGGGTCGAGTATTCTCTCAACTATGACATGGTGCACAATAAAGATCCCTAACTATACACCTATCTAGAAACCCCCAAGGGGTTTTATTTAGTCAATTTACAATATATATATCAACCATTATAAAGTATTTGGAAATATTACTTGGATATTTGATGATGAGAAACTAGTAATAAAATTATAATGGAACCCCAAGGATTTAATGAATTGTTTCAAAGGCTGATCAAAAAGTAAAAAATATTAAGAAATCTATATTTTAGTTGGTGAAAATTTATTTTGATTATTTTTTCATCTTTTTATATGGGATATTTTTAGAACCATTTTTATGTATTATTTGGTTGAAATTGGATAACCAAAATTAAGCAGAAGAAGGAATGTATCTAGAAACCCCAATGTGCCTAAGAAAAACATGGGAGCATATTAAAATGATTAAATCATATAATACAATTAAAAGTTGAGTTTTATAGTCTTACCTATGGTAGTGAGGAAGATATATTCAAAGTAAATAAATATTATTTATTTTATATATTCTCATTATTGAGTAATATTGACATATATTGAGAAAGTCAATCAGGATTTTATAAAGCATCATAGAAATATTTTTCAGATGTTCTACATTAATGGTTTCTATAAAATTATGATATATTATTGAAAATCAAGATATTTAATTTAATTCCCTAGTCATATTTTCTGAGGTAATTAATTAAAATCACATAACCACGTTATAAAAAACTCTTAGATTAAATAAAGGCATGGTATTGTGGTAACACAATGTTGATTTATTAATGAAAAGTAAGGTAGAATTTATTGGAATACACACAAGTGATAATAAATTCATGATATTTTTTGTTACATTTATCAATTTTATGGGATTATAATGACTAGTGTCTGATTTTATGAACAAGTGGGTGAATATTATATTTAATTTTTGGGTGATATTTTTTCAGTTTACATTCATGAATATTCAAATGGGTTTTATAATGGTATGTTATAGAGAATATATACAGTAATTAAAAACTATTTATTATGAATAAATGAATGATTAATGTTGATTGAGGAACAAAAATTATCTTATTATACCCCAAGAGGGTAATGTATATGTATTATTAGAGGTTATTACCTGAATGATAAACATATTAGGAACACCTCACATACTTTCTTCAATGACTAATAATAAAAATCGATAGAATTCAATTTATTTAAGGGGAGAATGTAACGACCTGATATTTTGGATAAATTAAATTATTACTATATTAAATATCATGTTTCCCAAAAAATAAGTGAACCAAAACAAAACCCAAATAAAATGAACTATGGCATATAAAAAGTATATTAATAATAAAATAATTAGTATATAAAAGGATGATGGATCAATTAAAAGAATTAAATTTTATTATTCACAATGATTAATATTTTAAAAGGGATGCATTTCAAAGAACCATTTACCAAAGAGGGTATAGTATACAACCTTAATAAATTAAAAATATCAAATTTTAAGGTCTATTATAATATGTAGTATTTTAATTTACAAATAAATATTTAAATATTTAATTACCTAAAAATTCATGTTAAATGTGATTAATGGTACTTGATGTTTAAGAAGTCATTATTGAATAAAAATATAATTTTTTATATTTTTATTTGAATAACTATATATATGTTTTATAATTTAATTTTTATAAAAATAACTTCATTTCTAGATATATAATTTCAAAATTATCTTAGTATTAATTATTTACATTATTATAAAATAAATTATTTTTAAGTTAAAAGTTAAAAATTAAATTTTGGAAAATACCATGGGTTTTATAAAATCACATGAATAGAAGAATATCCTAAAATGTTTGAATTTTTTTTTTGAACTAATATTTTTTTTCTATTTATCAATATATAGTTTGAAAAATAATATTCTTAATAGAATCCTATATTTTATATTTTACAAGATAAGTCATAAATTCCAAAAACAAATTGGATTATATACAATATATATAGGTATTTTAAAATTAATTTTTATCACATTTATAAATAGAATCAAATAAGATTTATTCCAAATTTATAACCATGACCTATTTTTTTTTAAAATTTGTATCATTTTTCACTTTTAAAAACGAAACTCATCTCCTTATATCCCCTCACACAAAAACACATTATTTGCATCCCAAAAACCACACAATTCTCTTCTATATTCTCAGACACACCAAAAATAGGGGTTTTCTTCTCAAAAGACCATCCCTTAATATTTTATTTCTCTTTAAAATGTACATAATCTAAGAAGTGAGGTATAAGTTCCTAAAATTTCTTTATCATTTATATTTATTTATGTGATTTTATTATTATTAAAATTTTAATTCACCATATTAAAAAAATAACATAGGTATCATTTCTATACATTTATTTTATTATAATGACGTTAAAAAAATAACCACCCTCCCCATTCTCCATTAAAAAAATGAAAATACAATTCATGTGTTCTGCAAACTGTGACCACCATGACGGAACATTTTTATTTTACATTAAAAAACATAAAAGGTAGGTAATAATAGATAATTATATTCAATATTATAAAATGTTAAACCATATTAATCATTTTTCCATTCATTGGAAAATGAAATAATCATCTATGAATATGTGTGGATGAACAACTCCTTTGAATGATCCATTTTCTCTTTTAATTTCTTCTCTTCCTTACATAGATAGTCATGGGAATATTTTTTTTTAAAAAAAATCATTTATAATATCATTGAAGCTCTTTTATTATTTATTATATATCCTTCTAACTATATGATCAATAAACAATCATTGTTAATTTAATCATTTATGACAGGTGTACTAAGTGGAAAATCAATAATTTAAATTATTTAATACTTTCATATCCATTACTTGTTCATATAAATACATTATAATTATGATTTATCACACTTATAAATTATAAATTATATCATAATACAACTGGTGTAATTATATTGAAACTAAATCACAGCCTAATCATCATTTAATAATTATATGGTCATATTTGGTTATATTTGACAACCTACTTAATGAATTATAGTAAATGATATCATGGATGATTATTAAAACAAAATTAATATTATAATATGTAATTGATATTTAAATAATGACATTTTATGGAAAATATACTTCAATATTTTACACAATATTTAAAGAAACACCCTTCGTTAGTGAAATGTCACCAGAAAATGTCCATTATCGATATCATATTCATGGATAAAGACTCAAGTACTCATGAAAATAATGTTATACAAAATAATTAAATATATTTCATTATTTATAGTAACTAGAATGAAAACTTAGATACAAACTTTTGAATAATAATGAATAACAACACCATTATTACAAAATTAGTTCAAAACGATCAATATTTTTCCTACCTCATATAAAAAATATTGAATAACTAAATAATATATGTATAGATAACTATTATAAATGGTGTTTGTAAATGTTTATTTGTATTAATTTGTTTTTAAAAGTTAATTACGATATTTATTAATTCTATACAGGATCATAGAGTGTATTCAACTAAGGAGGGAAACAAATTAATGGTTTTTTGTCACAATTATGATCCCTGGAGACACATTACATTTTATGAACCATGTGTACTTATTATGGTGTTCAATTTATTTAATATCACATAAATGGTAAGTAATGTATTTCCATGAAATACATACAATAATATATGTCATATTAAATTCATATATTAAAATTCCTTTGGAATCAAGTGTTATCTTATTAGTAAGAGTTTTTGGAAACCCAATTTTCATTAACATAGCTATCATAATTCATATGAACTTGTTTCATTTATGTTGGGTATTTTATAAATTTTTTATATTATTTGTTATTATATCATTTTCTCCTTTTTAACAAATAAAATATTTTTCAAATATATCATTATTCAAGGTCTATGTTTCCTGTAAGGTATACTAATAACTCAAACATACATTATTTAAGGTATATTGTCTTATCTTTTATTTTATTCTTCTATGATTATGTTACTCCTCAATAATTTTCCTAATTTGTTATTTTATAATTCTCATTGTGAAAATAAAATTATAATTTAATTGAGATATTATTACTCTTAGAACAATGGGTGTTTTTAACAATGGTATTTCCAATGTATTAAAAAGAATTATTTTATTTTGTTATCATGTGTTTTAGATTTGGATATAAATTTACTAAAGATAACATTATTCCATTTTAAAGGATTCATTATTGAGGAAAATGTTTTAAAATTTAAATATTTAAAATATTTTATATCCCCTATTTAATATTTAATTTGGAATGAGACATGAATGTTTCTTTATCATGTGCATGTGAAAAATGTTTTCTAAAAGATATATTATGTTTTCATGCCTATATGACATTTTATATTCAAATTTATTTAAAATAATGGGATTTATGATAAATTATTTATTCTCTTATAACTATTTATAGTTATAACTTATGGGATTCATCTCATGGTATAAAAAATAATCTTTGATACCATCTTGTGTGATACGATTTGAAGTGTTAATTAGCAATGATATTTTTGATCTATTTCCACATTCATTTGACTTTCTGTTATATAAAATGGGAATATTTCATTTCTCATTCACCCACCTGATATCTCTGGATAAATTATTTAATGTTTTTTTATATCAAATATATGATCCATGATTTCTTTTTATGAGCCTAACCATCGACAATGAATATTCCTAACTTTTATTAAAATTAATTGGATTTTTAGACACGTTATATTACATAATTTTATTAAAGGGTGTTCAAATATATTCAAATCCTCAATTTATTAGGGAAATTATTAGCATGTCCATTTACCCTTAATCTACATAGAGTAAAAACTTTATTCTTTATGGTTTTGATTTCATTGAATTTACATAGTTTTTTACTGAATAACATTAGATGCCAAATTATTTTCAATAGTGTTTTCCTATTTATTAATTCATTATTTAAATATATCTGAAAATGAAATGATATCCATTTTCCTTTTGGTTTTTTATGATATGATAAGTGACTAATTTCTAAGTGTCAATATTTTGTATAGTTGATGATTGGTGGGGTCCTATAATAATGCATGATCCATATTTGAAGGATGTTTTATAGTTTTATGATTATTATAAATAACTTGTTATTCTCTCATGAACCATGTTTAATAGCATAGTATTTTGATTCATGTTATATTATTTATTTCATTCTTTTTCAATGATTTATGAACAATTATTTGTGGGATATTATTTCCAAATATATATTTTTATGCACATATTCTCAAAATATCATCACTTATGATATTTAATTTTAATATTTTATGTTTTCCCATACTACTAATTTTAGATAGATTCTATCTTTATATTCAATTTCCCTAGTTTTTGAAGAAAATTAATACATAATACAAGTTCATAAGGGTATATTATAAGAATAATTCATGGGATATATTGATGACATTAAATGTAATAAAAATTAGTATATATATCAAGGAACTTTTAATTTGAGGGGAAATAAATTAGTTCTATTAGTTTCATTATTTTCATGATTCCTTAGAACTGTAAACCTAAAGTATAGTAACCATATTTTTTATTTAATAAATATTAAATCATTTCAAAGATAAAAACATAATTGAATTTCAAATACCTTACTCAAATGGATTAGTGTTTTGTTAAAATTAGGATCATACACAACCTTTAAATAAAAAGAGATACACCTTATTTAATTCCCTCTTATCTTTATTCATAGTATACCTCACATTTATCTTTGAACAATTAATCACATGATGATATACGTGAATGAAATTTGTGATATAAAATCCTTAAAACATGATGAGTAAGGGAAATTAATCATTCTAACATGGGTGAACTTAATAATCATCACTAAATCATAAGAATAGTTTTATAATAAACCCCAAGATAAAAAATTGGGAAAAATTAAAGGATTGTTTAAATGTATAAAAATTTAATTTCATGTCATAGTGGTCAAACAACAATCATAGTTGTGAACAAACATAGAATCATTTTGACCCAAAAATTATGTTTGTAATCATAAAATAATCATTGCGAACAAATATAAAATCATATCTATGAATAATAAAAATCATCTAATCAGATAAATCACATTAACCAATGCATTTTTGGGTTATATAATTCCGGGACCACCCTTTATATCATAATAATTATAAAATCATGAATGACACATAGAAGGTATTAAAAACATAGTCATGAAATAAACCATGGAAAGGAATGAGTTTCATAAGGATTTCATCAATAATGATGTCATAAGTAAACATGGTTTTCCCAAATGAAAAATAAAAAAAAATATTTTTTATAAGAATCCTCATTCTCATGTGAATAAGAAATAACTCAAGAGGAGTCAAATATGTGTTTTGGAAAGCAGGGTTTTTTAGGAAAATATTCTCATTTTCCTAAAATAAAGAAGGAAACAAGTATATCCCCAAAAATAAAAGGTAATAATATGGAATATATATTTAAGTAAAATTATTTTAACATTCATACCAATTATTTCGTGAAAGGGGTATAACCCAAATAAAATGAGTTGGGTTTGAGAATACTCTTACCATAATTCTCATGTTATTTCATTACTTCTGAACCTTCATAATAATAAAAATAGAATTAAAAAATGATCCATAAGATAATTATAATTATTTATACAAATATTTATCTATTATAATCATTGGATTATATTTATTAATTTTTGTGGATAAAACTGATGAATTTTGATATCATGTTTTTGGGAAAAAAATGTTATTTCACATTGATATCTCTATTTTTTATTCAATTTAATTTATAAAAACTAATTAATGACTATAGAATATTATAATAAATAAAAATACTTATTTATATTTTAAATATAATAAATTATATCCATCTTTGATGGTGCATTTAAAAATTGTCTTGGAAATGTTACAGGAGGTCGTTAACTGACATTTATGGGATATTATAGATGGATAAGGAAAGAAAAGTATGAACATTTTTTGTCATAAATATAAAAATTATAGTACGTTAACATCATCAATAACATGTTACCTTACATAGTAATTATTTTTATGTTATATAATTTTGAAAGGAAATGAGAATAATAATAAAGGGAAGAGGAAACAAGGGAAGAGTTAATAGGGACTTACTCTCTCATTGATGTAGATTCTCTTGTACAACACTGTAAATACCTTTATTAATGGAGTTGGATTACTCTATAATTTCCCTAATGATTATAAGATAATTGAGAGTGGTTTTGGGAAGATATTTGGATTTGTAATTTTTGGGAGGATTTTTTCCCAAGGGAATATAGAGGGGTTATTTATACCTGAGGAGAGGGGTATGTTTATAATAAAATAGTGAATAAAATAAAATATCATAGGTATGACTAGTAACAGTTAATTTTTGAAAATATAAATCATATATTAATATAATATACTGCACTTATGAATTTAAAACCTCTCTATAATGCTAATTCATTAATTTATTAAAAAGGAAAAGGGAAATGAAGTAATATTGTTATTTTAAGGAATCGCTTTTGACGTTATGTTTGGAAATTAAGTTTATTATGTATTAATGAATAATTTAAGAAATAAAATATATCATGGGAAAACTAGATTTCTTTAAAGGATTAAATAATTATTAAAAAAACAAATGATGTAATTTAAGATACACCAATTGTGTGAAAAACTGTATTTTTTACTTTTCACATAAAAATTGAAGTATTTAAGAAAATTACCAAAAAAATCACCCTTGGATAATTTCAACATGATGAATTCAAAAATTATAATAATTTTATCTAAATAAATTTCTTAAATATTTAATTTTAATATTCAATATAAAATTTTTATTTTTACGAAATATATTGAAATAATGATTACTAAAATGTATCTTGTATTATCTTAGATTATATTATTCGTGATATTTTTTTGTATTATAATATTTATATTTAATGATATTATTCATAAAAGTTTTTATTTATATAAAATTATATTTTTTTCAGGAAAATTACTATTCCAATGGTCAGGTTACTATTACCAATAGTCAGGTAACTATTCCAATGGTCACATTACTGCTCAAATGCTAACATGAAGTCCTATAAACCCCAATACTTTACTTCATTAATAATTCAACTAAGTTTATCTTGAGGTTATATATTTCAATTTTTTGTATTTTTATTGTTTTTCTAGTATTTGTTTCTTTACTATACTATTTTTAGTGGGGGTGATGATTCTAGTATATTTAGGTGATCCATATTTTCCCTTTTATATTTTATATAATATATTATTTTTTAGTTGTAATGTTTGGAATGGAAATCAGTTTCATTGCTGAATAATGTAATGGAATTTAATAATGAAAAAATGTTTTTGTTAGTTTTTAATATGTTTTATGTGTATAATAATATATAATATAATAAAACACACATTTATTCTAGAAACAAATATTTCTAAAAAAAATTGGGTGATTACTTTCTTCCCCAATTTATAAATTTCATCCCCAAAATTTTAACTCATATTCCCGATTCCGAGTAGATGTGGATAATTCTATTTTATTATTTCCTATGGTGCCTATGTTTCTTGTTAAAAATTATTTTCCCTCCACAACACTTTTATAAAGTGAGTTTTCTTATTTCATATAACGTTTTTACTATAGTCTAAGATTTTTAACAAATGTTGTTCATATGAGAGGTTATTCTCTAGGTGTGTCACCAAAAAATTTAATAAATGTGAGGGATTATATATATTCTTCATCAAGATTCATACATGGAATAAGTCTACAATATAATCTATATGTGTTGGAATTTCAAGTCGCTAGGACACTACTCTTATGTAATTAAGGATGTTAAAGGATCCAATGTACTTTGGGATAAGCCTACCTTTATTTAAAAACTATATGAATCCATTCCATTAGGATATTAGATGGAAAACATTGTCTGTAAAAGTGAACTCTAATTCCATTTATTGTCTGTCAACATAGCCCTTCTTCTGACTCTATGAAGCATTTATATGATGCTGGATAGATTAAAAATTTTATGTCATCTCTTACATAATATTAGGTCCATGTAGCTTTTGTTCACCAACATCATCCCAATGAGTTAGAGTTCTGCATCACTTCCCATAAAAGTATTCATATGAATCCATTTGAATACCTAAGTAGAAACTGTTGTCATATGAGAACAAAACCAATGGGAGATAATGATCCCATATTTTTTTAAGTTCCATTGAGCAGGCTTTTAGAAATTTCTCAATCATATAAATAGTCCTTTCAAAATTTTCATCATTTTGGGGGTGATAGGTTGTGTAGATATAAAATTAAGTACCCAAATCATGTTATATACTTATCTATAATTTAATTTTGAACATTGGATCATGATTAGAGATTATCAAAAGTGATACCCCATGCAGTATCATAAATTTATTTATATACATATTATCCTATTGTTTAAGAAATAAATCATCATAAATGGTGATAAATTGGGAATTCATGGGGAGTTGATCTAAGAGAACCCATATTTTATTGTTTCCTATGGATGTTTTCAAGAGACCAGTGAAAAAGGCAATAGTGAAATTATCCCATACCCATATTGGTATAGGATGAAGTTGCATCATCCCATTAGACTGCTCTTGTGTTCCATTAACTTGATGATATACCAAAAAAATTGAGATATAATAAACAGTATCATTCTTTATATTGTCCCACTAAAAGTGTTCATGAGGTCTATGATAAATCTTTGAACATCTCATATGGAGAGATAAAGATGAACTATGTGTACTATCCAATATATAATTCAATATCCCAGATGAATAAGTCACACAAAGGATCACTCCAAACTGAATCACACCATCATAATTAATATGTATCTCATGAAGCTTCCCTTCATTTACTATTTTCACCTTCATTTAAAGATCTAAATCAAATATTTGTTTCCCATTGATATTATCTTAGATATATGTGCGGATAATCAGCATGGAAATATAATATTTATTCCTTATCATTATGATTTTGAAATCTATCATTTGAATATAAATGAATATATGGTCTTTCTCAATCTCCATCAAGGATTGAATAAAAGGTTCTTCTCTACTAAGAGCATCAGCTACCATGTTCTGCTTTCCCGGATGGTTGTGAATAGTGAAATCATAGTCCTTGATTAACTCAAACAATATTATTTGAAACATGTTAATATCCTTCTTTGTAAATATATACATTAAAATCTTACGATTGGTATATATATCAAAATTTTCACCATAGAGAAAGTGCCATAAAATATTTAGAGAACAGATCACAACTCATAACTCTAGATCATGTGTTAGGTAGCTACTCTCGTGGATCTTCAACTGTAGAGAGCCATAGGCTATCAGTTTATCATTATGCATGAGTATGAAACACAATCCATTCGTTGAAGCATCACTTTATATCACAAATCCATCTCCAATTATTGGTAGTGTGGGTAAATTCATAGTGATTAACATCTTCTTGACCTCCTTAAATATTTCATCACATTATTCCATCCAAAAAAACATACCGCTTTCTTTTTTAACATGGTTAGAAGGCCAAAGATTCATGATAAATTTCTCAAAAATCATTGGTAGTACCCAGCTAAGGCACGAAATCGATGGATTTTCATGACACTAGATGATCTGGGACATTCCTCAATTTCATTTTTCTTCAAAGGGTCTATATAATTTCTACAACATTTTATCATGTTTCCTATGAGTGTGAATTTCTAAATCCAAAAGTCACACTTGATGAACATAGAATACATTTTATCCTTATTTAATGTAACTAGTACAATCCTTAGATGCTCTTTTTCTTCCTCATGGATCTTAGAGTAAATGAGAATATCATCTATAAACTATATTACAAATTTTTCAATGTAGTTTCTATGTACTCTATGCATCAAAACCAAGAAAATACCAGGGGAATTACTATGTACAAATGGAATCACTATGAATTCATAGGGCCAAGACATTGAATGGAAAACTTTTTTCTAAATATCTTCTTACATCAGATTATATTGATGATATCCTGAATGAAGATCCACCATTAATAAGTTTTGGGCTCTTAATAGATGGTAAAAAAAGTCATAAATCCTTGAAAGAGGATACTTGCTCTCTATGGTTATTTATTGGGCTCTCTATAATCGATACACAATAACATTAATCCATCCTTCTTCACAACAAAGAGAATTGTGATAACCAATTTGTTACTCTAGGGAATATCAACCCTTTATCTGAATGCTCTTGTAGATACTTATTTAACTCTCCATGTTTGATTGAGGTCATCTTGCAGGAGAATTTTGAGATAGGAGTAGACGTAGGTATGAGCTCTATTAATAACTCTACCACATGATCAAGGGTGTTTATGGGTAACTCTTTGAGAAATAAAAAACTATAATCCATATCAATGGAAATTTTAACAAGGTTGATACAATCATTTGACTCAACCATTTGGGGAATGTATTCCTCATCAAAATGTATCCACACCAATCATATTGAGTGATTTTCTAATGGATATTCATGATCTTCCTTTCATTTTTAGATGATCCTGTGAAGGCTCAAAATATGAAAAGAGATTTATTTTTATTGATAGTTGATGCATTCCATGTATAATAAGAGTTAATCAATTCCCAGTATAGTGTAAAATTCCATAGAGGGATGTATTATGATATTTTCTAGAATAATCTTCCTACATATTCTTATAGGAGAATATTCCAACACATGGGTTGAAATAATTGCATTACTAGGTGTTTTATAGATATATATACTTCATGGTATTAGGGAATCCATTCAACAGTTCTAGAAAACTTGTATGATATAATGGAACATATAGAACATGAAACAAATTAAAGTTTTACCATCATTGAGAGAATTGGAAGTGTACCTTATAAAAAATCATTTTTCCACTCCAATTCACTACGAGTTATGTACTAAACATTCCCTTGATCCTTTAACTTTGGTTGAAACTAACATTTATTACCCTCAAGAACCCATGGTTTAGTTAATTTCCTTTTATAGTTCCCTAACTCTCTATAGTTTATGCATTGAACCAGGGATGGTGCATTAGGAGGTTCCATCATTTCCTCCATCATTTTGGATGAATTTTACATTTATCTTCTACATTATTGTTCTTGGTGGCCTTATCATCAATACTTGGATCACTTCCCCATCCCTTTAGACAAATTTGATGATGATTCTTCACAAATTTTAGACATATGGGTATTTGAAACCTCTTTCCTCCTTTTTCATTTAACCCACTACCTTGAAACTCTATTATTCTATAATTATCTCCATAACCATGGGACCACTCTTTGAACACTATCTGTACATTGAGATCACAAAAAACAAATTCTTCATAACTCTCAAATTCACAGATATATAGATCCTTTTGAAGGTGTTGTTTTGAACAACTAAAGAATCTATCTATTTTCTATAATTTTATATATATAAACACAAGGCATATATTGAAATCCTTGTCATGTTTTAGAGATAATGAAAGGAACTATATATTAGTGGAAAAGGGGTATTCATCTATGGTTGAAATTTTTACATCAACATAGCATCTACATACAGTGGAAGATGCACACTTTAGAGATTATTAAAGGACCTAAAAGTCTTTAAACTGTTAGTGGATCTACTGAAGAAGCAGTAATCTCACTTCAGTAGAGAGAGTAGTGATTTATCAAATTGTGAATGGTTTTAAACAAGGAGATACAATGAGTCCGCTTCAAACATGTTAACAATAGTTCACTTATAGTGGATTTGGTAAATAGACACATCACTAGTGTATTATCCTTAGATGTAGCACGGTGAGGGAGAACCATGTAAAATTGATGTGACGTGTGCATGATTTAATATTCATTCATTCTATTCAATAGGAAAGAGATAGAGAAATGATATTTTTGTCTAACGACAAAACACGATCAAAAGGGACGGTTCTTTTAATTTTTCATTACTTGATTCACCCCCCTTAGGGTATCTATCCAATGGGACATAACAATTGGTATCAGATCGAAAGGTTGATATCAGTGGTTCTATCTCAAATATAGGTCAGAAATCATAAAGGGATTATGATCTTTGATGGGATCAATTTTAAACTATGGATGAATCTGATGCAACACTAAATCCAGTCTTTGGGAATGGATGTGTTTATAGTAGCAATGCATGGTATAAATATGGATATAAATAGTGGTGCTTTATCATATGTCGAGGAAAAAGAATTGGATGTCGACGCCAAGGAAATCCATACTTTAGGGGGATCCCAAACCAATTATATCTATAAAAAGTTGATTTCATGAAAAACAACACATGCCATGTGGGAAAATATGTTGAATATATATGAAGGAGATACAAAGGTCAGAGAGGCAAAACTGAAAATTCTGTGGAAAAAATATGAATATCTGAGAATGTACACGAATGAGTCCATTGACACATTCTTTGACATGGTAAATTTTGTTGTAGAAGAAATGCAAGGTTTTGGTCAATCCATTGATGACATAAAAACTATGAAGTGAATCCTGAGGAAACTTCCACCTTAGTACAATCTGAACGTTTTAGTTTTGGATGATAACGACTCGAAAGAGATGATGTTGGATAACCTACATAGAACCCTAGTTTCATATGAAATGACATATAATGATATATATGATGTAGAAAAGGGGAAATCTAAAGAAGTGGAATTCAATGCTATGAAAAAGCTCACCACTGAAAATTGTTAGGAATAATAAGAGACAAAAGATCTGAGGTCATTCCTTTCCTCAAATCTTATAAGAGGAAAAGGTATGTTTAAAGGGAAACATCCACTAGGATGCATTCGATGTGAAATTATTGGACTTATTATGGAACATTTACACAAGAAGTTCCAAGAAGAAAATGAGGATAAAGTTGATATTCCCAATAAGAATTCTTCAGCCAATGTGAAAGGAAATAAATAGTTCAAAAGAAATTTCTTTCAGAAGAATAATCTCTTTTCACAAGAATGTGGTCGTTCAGAAGAGTCTGAGGTTTAGGAGGTTGAAAATATCGATAACTGTAATGATCTTGCAGAAAATGATATGGTGGTAGTTTTTAGTAGTACTTAGAAAAAGGAAGAAACTGACATTGATGAATAATAATAAGTTGAAGGAAGAGTTGATATGAAAGCTAAGTTAGAGGCTGCTCTTGAAGTGATAGATTTTTGGAGAACAAAAAAAATAAAGGAACAATGTAATTCGTGATTCCAAACTCTATATACAACAGCAGGAAGAAGAGAAGTCTGATTTGATGGAAGAAATTGAGAAACTCAAGTCATCAACACCAGAGGACTCAGAATCATTTAGTGAGTATATAATCAAGATTAAATAACATAAAATGGAAATCGATGGATTGAATAACACAATGAAAGATAAAATCAAGCGTATCAATGAACTTGAAGGAGAAGTTTTCAGTATGTGACAAAAAGTTAAAGACTAAGAAAAACATCTGATTCTCAGTACATTGTCATGAAATCAATTCATTTAGGAGACAAAATAATGAAAGATGATCCTAGTAGTTCATTAAGAAATAAGTTGTAATCAATCTCTGATGTTAAGGCTGATTTGGGGCTCAGTCAACAATATAAATCAGTCAGTGTTGAAGTTAGTCCACAAACACCCATTTCAAGAATGAAAAATGATATGGGTACAAAAGAAAATCAGAAAATTCGAAGAACCCAAGGTACTACAGGAAGTAAAGAAGTAACAGGTAGGATTGAACCTTTTATCACGTTTTATTACTGTGGAATGATGTGACACTCAAAAAATGTGTGTTCTATACCTAGAAGATACCGAAGGGAATAATAACAGAGGTGGAATCCTAATAGATAACGATTCTCTAAAAAATATTTCTAAGGACACTGATTTTGGTGTGAAGGATTTTGGAACATGGATAGATACTGTACATTGACCATACCAAGGAATGTGCCAAAGTAGAATCAAAATGTTTTCAAGTAGAAGATAAATAATCTAATAGTTGAGTTGAAAATGAAAAATAGATTTGCATATTTGCATGATGAAGTCAGTCCATCATACTCTGTGAATGATCATAAGTCTTAATTTATGCAGAGTGTGAAGGAAAAAAATATGGACCAATAAGAAGAGAGAGGAGAAAGAAGTGGTTGCTGAAATTTCCCTTAAAGCATAAGACTATTCTGCTGTGTGGATCCTTGATAGTGGTTGCACGTATCACATGATAGGAAATAATGATATAGTTACAGGATTAAAATATAAAAAATAAAAGGATTAAAATTTTGGAAATGATAATGTCCTAAAGATAATTAGACTGAGAAATACTGGGTTTAGAGGTAGAGAAATAAGACGTGCTGATGTATTGGTTATTAAAGGTCTCAGTCACAATTTTTTCAGCATCGGTCAACTGTGTGACTCAAGTAATTATATACAGTTTACCGAGAAGACGTGTGTCATCATGGGAATAGATAGTACAATAATAATACAAGTAAAAAATGACAATGGGGGATCTCTAATTGATAAGTGGAGAAGAGGATATGTGTTTTTTATCTAGAGAGGAAGAAAAAAAGTTGTAGCATAAATGACTTGTTCATCTGTATCATCCATCCCTAGAAGATTTGGTAATGTGTGATGCAGTTAGAGACCTCTATAATCTATCATAGGATCGACTCACACATGTGATGCATTTCAATAAGATAAGATCATCATAAATACATATAAATAATGGGAATAAAATTCAATGAGAGTGCTCAAATTGGTTCATGCTGATGTTTGCAGTCCTATCACACCAAGAGAAATTGAAGGGTAGAGGTACTATGTTCTTTTCATGGATTTCTATAGAAGAATAGCATGATTATTTTCTATTTCCCATAAGTCTAATGTGTTCAGATGTATAAAATAGTTCTTAAGGGAGTGCTAAAGGATGCTTGGATAGAAAATTATGAAGTTTCATACTCATAATCATAAGAAATTTATAAACCTTCATGTGGAAGACTATCTCGAGAAACCCAGGATAAAGTATCATTTTTTCTCAGTAAGAACTCCCCAAAAAAATATAGTGGTTGAAAGGATAAGTTGGATCACCAACAACATAGAAATAATGATTCTTATAGAAAAAGACCTAACAGAGAGGTTATGAAAGGAAGCAGTGTTGACATCAGTCTACATTTATAACAGATCTCTGTTGTGTCTGAAGGAAGGAAAAACTCATTATGAGATGTGGTAGAGAATGAATCCAATAGTAAAAGACTTTTGAATACATGGGTGTAGGTGCTTCATCCTCAATATGGGAAAAAATAGGAGGATTGAGTCACGTAGAGATGAAGGGATATTCCTTGGATACTCAAGAAAAATAAAATCATACAATTGATTTAAAAAAGAGTGGGAAAAGTAGTTGAGAGCAATGATGTCACTGTAGTGTAGAATGAATAGAGCATTCAAAAACACATTGATCAATTTCCTTATGAAATTGATGAGGAGGAAAGAAACACTAGGGGAGAATAAGTGGTTGATTCTAATTTGGTAAGAAGATACTGATTATGAGAATGAGAAAGTAAAATCCATATCTAAAAAAATCCAAGAAGTCAAGCTGAAATTTATAGGAAGAATATAATTTTGATCAGTTATCACCATTTCAAACAAGAAGAAGGAAATCACTAAAGAAGACCTCTTTCCAATCTTAGTTAGAGCCTAAATACTTTGATGATGTAGTTGAATATAAAAACGAGATACATGCTATGAATGAAGAGCTTGATCGGATTGAAAAGAATCAGACGTGGTAGATTGTTTCGAGGCCAACAGATAAGAATGTTATTTGGACTAAATAGGTCTATCACAAAAAGATGAATGAATATGGAAAAGTTATTTGAAAAAAATCATGACTAGTTTGCAATGGATAATCCCAGATAGAGGGAATAGATTTTGATGCGGCCTTTTCACCGGTTGCACGACTGGAGACAGTCAGATTATTCCTAGACATCGTAGTGCAACAGATGCTAAAGTGTTCTTGATGGATGCCAAATCTACATTCTGGAATGGGGAACTAGAGGAAGATGTTTATATCGAGCATCTAGATGATTTTCTCATTCATGAGGATGATAAAATGGTATGTCGCCTGAATAAGGTTTTATTTGGACTGAAACAAGAACCAAGAGCATGGTACTCAAGGCATGATCAGACATTGAAGAATCTTGGTTTCTAACATGGTGGAGTTGATTAAAATCTCTATTTCAAAATTGACAATAATCAAAGAATGATGGTGCCAGTTTATGTTGATGAAATAATATTTGGTGGATCAGATGAATCTCAGTGCAGACAGTTTTCTGAATTCATGAAATGTGAGTTTGAAATATTAATGATTAGAGAACTGAAGTTTTTTCTATGGTTTACAGGTGAAATTGTAACACCCAGAACCCAGTTACCCAGAGTCAGTGCATTATTACATAACATTAGCATGATCATAAAATATCAAGTCTCAAATGAAAAATTATTTTAGTAGCCTTGGAAACACTAGATACATTCATAAGTCTTACATTACATCATAATGTGAAAAAATAACTACAACAAAATAGTCTCCATAGTCCACACTCATATCCCATCAAACTATCCCTACAGGTCAGTCATAAAATACTTCTTCACATCATGGGAAAAATAAAACATAGAAAGGGGTGATCACAGATTCTCAGTAAGGATAACAATATAGCAGAAACTTTCATAAATAATCATAAACATTGAAGTCAATGTATAACTAAAACAAAATCCTTTTAAACATGAACTTCAGCATAATATGGAAAAAATAAAATGAAATAATTCCATTTACTTATTCAAATTGAAATTATACTAGTCTAATAATCACATCCAACATTAATAACCACTTTCATAGTGATGGAATGCATAATGCCAGACTATCATAACCACATAGTCAAGGCCTTTTGCCAAGAATACAAATAATATTTTTTCAAGGCCTTGTTCCAAGACACTAGTTTGTCTCATGAGACCTACTGATGTATTGAGAAGCTATAGCGGGCTCCACCCATCACTTACTAAGTCGAATGCATTCCTCCTATGAGCAGGTTTAAACATAACATAAACATTCGTATTAAAACTAGCATATGAAATGTAAATACTTTATCCATAAACCATGAATGGTATAAAAAACACATCCACAGTCAAACATATCACAAAACCATCAATAAAATATGAAAGTTTTGTATCATAATAAATCAACTTCAAATAAGCTTAAAATCTGTCAAAGGATGTTGACCTAGATGAAATCAAAACTTTTTGGGAGAAATATCTATTTTTTGAAATAATTTAAAAGTCATAATTATAAAATAAAACATTTACTTTGAAAATATTCTTATAATCTTGTAAGGGAAGCTTCAACAATTTTATAACGGCGGAAAATAGCTGCACCTTCCTTATAATTAAAAAAATACATTCTTACCTTAATTCTGTCAAAAAGGTTAAAAATGACATTGTTTGGAAAACGACGGAATGATTCTTTTATAAAATTTTTATAAAATTCAAAATATGGTATAAATGACTTGAACCCATACTCTATTGAATAGTCATAATGTTTTGAAATACATTTTTAAGAAACATGTATGTGGATGATAAAGAAGTCTTAGTAGATACTTAAGTGAAAACCAGCTCAGATAATAAAGAGATTGTGAAATTAACCCTTACCTTATAATTTTACTTGGTAGAGGGTAGGTTAACCTCATGTATAATGGTGACATAATTGTCATTAAATTATACAAGAATTATATACATTAATATGATATCATATATGATCTTTTAACATTTCTTTGTTAATAATATCTTAGTATTATCATTGTTTCGAGTGTTAACAGATTCGTTTGTCTTTATATTATTTGTTTTCTGAGTCAAATTTGTTATGGATGGTATGTATATTATTCTTATCTAGAATGATATCATGTCTTTAAATATTAAATTTAATCATCAAATGAAAATTATTCTTGAATGGATGCGATGGGGAATGAATCTCATCACGTTCGTGGAGATGGTAATCCGTAGGTACGCAGGATCAACAATATCATTATTTTGATATTAAAATAATATATAATGGATGTTATATCTTATATAAAGAATAATTATGATGTTATATTTATTATTTACATGAATTAAACATCATTATTATACCCATCCAAATAATAATGTATTGAATAACAATTACACCACAACGTAGAGACGGTAATCCATACGTACACACGTATGGTGACATTTCATTCAAAGGAGTGATATAATAATGAATATAGATCTACCATATTTATAATAACATAATAGTTTATATAAGATACTGGAGTTATTATTTTAGAATGGATATAAAAAATAAATAAGATGTGGAAGAAGAAAAGAACTTGAAAAAGGGTGGTGAAATTATTACATCTTCTTAAGGTTCTTCCTTTTGATTTGATCAAAAGGGCTCCTTATGTTGGATTTATGAATAAAGGAAGACCTCTAAGATGAAGGGAGGATAGTTTATAGGTTATTTTGGTAGGGTTTTTCCGGGAAAAATGGTTTTGAATGTGTGAATTTGAGAGAAGGGGGAGTGTCGTTTTATAAGAGGGGTGAAGGGAACCTTAGGAAAAGCTAGAAATATTATTTTATAATAAAATCATTTTCGGTTTATAATGGATCAAAAAATGGATTATTTAAATTCTAAGGTGGAAATGGGTTGAAAAACACTCAACCAATAAGTTTTAGACAGGTTTGGGTAACTATATTAACTTTATTGTTTAAATTTAACTTTTAGTTAAATAGTTTGACATTTACCATGTGTATGAGTATTTTTATATTATATGGTTAATAATCTAACTATATACTTCCAAGAGAATCCCAAGTGGTTAATTAATAATAAACCAATAATTATATAAGTCCTTCGGCCGATCCTGAGATTTTTAGGAATAGAATATCAATTAATAACATAATATTTGTTTTAAAAACTCATTTATGTCAATTTTGACACTATTTGGTATTCTGTTTTTTCTAAATTCAGAACAACATTATTGCCTCGAATGAAATTTATTCAACCAACCATAATATGTCAAATTAACCTAGAAAATTATTGGAATTTATAAAAAGTCTCAAATTACATTTATTTGGATATTTATAAAATCAATTATTTTAATATTTCATTAATTAGGTAATTACTGCATCACTATTGTGTCATAAATAAATTAAAATATATAATGTATAAAAATTATAAATAAAATATAATTATGTATGCAATATCTTTATATCTCTAATGAATATATATATTTGAATTTATCTTATCCATAACCCAATATTAAAAGTGTTTTAGTTATTAAACTGTGATTTTAACTCTTTTAACTCTTCTTGAATTAAATAATAATAAATGTACTAATCTAATCCAAGTGGACCAAATAGGTTCATATTTTATTCCTAAGGATGTTTTTGGTTGAATTATACTTATCCAATATAATTAGGACATGTTTTAGGGTAACAATAATATCATTTTTAGCATTAATTACCCTATTTACTTTTAAACGTGGTAAAAAAACTAAAAAGTTACTATTCACCAAAAATTATTTTTACCTTATTGAACCACATTTAACTCTTTGATATTAACCATGTCTCTCAAATTTTCAAAATTCCACTCACACAAGCAGTAAAATTATTTTTTATGTGAATTTGAAAATTCTCCTAAGAGATGGGTAAAAGACGATGAAAAGTTCAATAAATGTTTTATATATCTAAAATTATTATAAACTGACTCCAGTGAATTATATTGAACATATTTAGGTATCATGTATTTATTCTAACCTAAAATAAATTTAAATAAAATAAAAAATTATTTAAATAAAAAATCAGTTTTAAACTATAACTCAGTGCTTTCACTATTCATCCAAAATTGAAAGTTTTCAGAAAAATGCCAAAATTTCACCCTAAGATAATTTTGATATTCAGAATCCAAAAATGAATTCTATTTTGAATGATAAAATTTATAAAATTTTAAAAAGTGAGTATTACTATTCTTAACAGCTATTTTGATTGGTTGTGGTGTGTGTTAGAACTCGAAGTTGCGTACAACACACGCTATTGTATTATTCAAAGAGAAGCGTATCGTGTCAGCATATGGTATTAAATTCTCTCCTCCTTCAAATAATTTTTTCCTCAAAATTTATAGGATATTAATGCGTAAAAATACTCATGTGGTTCTTCATCATAAGTTCCTCGAGATCTCACATTTCCTCTTCCATCTTATGGTTTCTCCATAGAACTTTTACCAGACGAGTCATCCGGTTTCTCAACACTTGTTCTCTGGTATCAATAATCTTGACAGGCTCTTCTTAATAAGACAGATCATGTTCAGTTCTACTTCTTCATAGGTGAGTACATACATTGGGTCATGCATGTATTTTCTCAATAGTGATACGTGGAACACATCGTGAACTTGAGAGAGATTTGGCGGCATTTCCAAATGATAAGCTACAACCCCAATTCGTTCTAGAATTTCGAAAGGTCCTATTACCTTGGCCTCAATTTACCTTTCTTACTGAAAGGTATAACTCCCTTCGATGGAGATACCTTTAAGAAAACATGATCTCCTACCTGAAATTCCAAATCCTTTTTTGGTTGTCAACATAGCTCTTCCTCCTACTTTGAGCTGCTTTTATGTGGGTTTGGATTACCTTCACCTTTTCCATCATTTCCTCCACAAGTTCTGGGCCTATGAGAATTCATTCACCAACATCATCTCAATAGGTTGGTGTGCGATATCTCTTTCCGTATAACGCTTCATATGGTGACATCTGAATACTTGAATAGATGCTATTGTTTTAGAAGCATTCTACCAGAGGTAAATATTGACCCCACATACCCTAAAAGTCAAGTGAGCATGATCTCAACATGTTTTCTAAAGTTTGAATAGTCTGTTCTAATTACCCATCAGTTTGAGGGTTGTAGGAAGAGGTTAAACGAAGTTCGGTATCCAGGTATTTCTAAAGACTTTTCCAAAATCTTGATGTAAAATGTGGATCGCGATCAGAAACAATTGATAGGGGTACTCCATGAAGTCTCACATATTCATTAATATATATCCTTGTGAGACATTCAAGTGGTAGATCTTCTATTATAGCAAGAAAATGTGCTGACTTGGTAAGATGATCAACGATGACCCATATTGCATCGTTCCTTCTAGGAGTCTTTGGTAGTCCCATAACAAAGTCCATCGTGGTATTATCCCATTTCCACTCAGGTATAGGAAGAGGTTGCAAGACTCCACCAGGTTGTTGCCTTCCAGCTTTCACATTTTGACAAACCATACATCTTGACACAAAATCAGAAATCTCCCTTTTCATGTTGTCCCACCAAAAATAGTCCTTCACATATATATAAATCTTAGTGCTACCAGGGTGTATAGATAAATTGGAACTATGAGAATCATCCATCAATTCCCTTTTTAGATTAGGTATATCGGGAACACAAACACTCTCCCCAAATTTCAAAATTCCATCTTCATACACAAAGTCACTAAATCTTCCTTCATTCAAAGCTTTATTCATCTTTTTAAAGTCTTTATCATCAGTCTAAGAACTCTTAATCCTTTCTAGTAAAGATGGTTTGGAAACCATTTGAAAAATATTTGATGTTTCACCTTCCATGGTTATTCCCATATCCATATTTATTATATCCATGTATATGGGATCCTTTTCAACTCTCATCTTGTTCAAAACTCCACGATCCTTTCTCCTCAAAGAATCTACCACCTTATTTTCCTTCCTTGAGTGGTAGTTTATGGTGCAATCATAATCCTTGAGTAGTTAGATCCACCACCTTTGCCTCATGTTGAGTTCTTTCTATTAGAAAATATACTTCAAACTCCTGTGATCAGTATACATATCACATTTTCACCATAGAGATAGTGTCTCCATATCTTCAAAGTAATGATTATAGCTGCTAACTAAAGATCATGATTATGATAGTTTTGCTCATGAATTTTTAGCTGTCATGATGCATAGGAAATAACCCTATCATTCTGCATAAGGACACAACTACGTCTTTTCATTTAAGAATCACTATAAATAACAATCCCATAATTCACCGATGGTAGATTCAATATAGGAGAATTGACTAATACTCTTTTCAGTTCATCAAAACAATCTTCACACTCTTTTATCCAAAAAAATTTAACCCCTTTACGTGTGAGCTTTGTTAAGGTGTTAGCCAACCGAGAAAAATTATGGATGAAACGTCTATAATAACCTACTAAACCAACAAAACTGCGTACCTCAGTTATATTCTTTGGTTTTGGACATTCATGGATTTCTCTTGTCTTAGAAGGACAAACCGAGATTCCATCCTTAGAGGCAATTTGGCAAAGAAAAGAAATCTCCTAAATTCAGAATTCACACATGATAAACGTCCCATATAGTTCATGTATTCTCAGAGTCTTCAAGATAATGCGCAAGTGATTTTCATGATCTTTGTAACTTTTGGAGTATACCAAGATATCATCAATAAATTCCACTACAAATTCATCAAGATATTCCTTGAATGATCTGTTCATTAGATCCATGAAAATAGTGGGTGCATTAGTCAGCCCAAAAGGCATTACTATAAACTCGTAATGGCCATACCTGTTTCAAAATGGTGTTTTCAGAATGTCTTCCTTCTTCACACACAGATGATGATATCTAGATCAATGTTTAATATTTGAAATGTATTGTGCTCCATGAATATGGTCTAATAAATAATCAATGCGAGGTAAGGGATAATTTTTCTATATTGTTATAGCATTGATCTCCCTATAGTCAATGCACAACCTCATAGATCCATCTTTCTTCTTAAAAAATAGAATATGGGCTCCCCATGGAGAAACACCTGGGAAAATAAATACCTTATAACACAATTCATCTAGTTGTTTCTTTAGTTACACTAATTCCACAGTGTCCATTCTATAAGGGGTCTTTAATATGGGACTTGAACAAGGAATTGGGTCAATGGAAAACTCAATTTCTTATTCTGGAGGATGTCTAGGTAAATCCTCTGGAAAAACCTCAAAATATTCTTTCACAATAGGTATATCCTATATTTGAACATTGCTTTCCTCACCCAAAGTTATTTCATTCTCTTCCTCCCCAATAATTGAATTTAGTTGAGCTACTGGCGTGGATCTAGTTAAGAATTAGGTGGTGAAAATTCTGCTCTAATGATAAGGTGTTCCTTATCATCATCATCAATAATAGTAACCTCTTTCCTCTTACAATAAATTTTTTCATCATGGTCTGAAAGCCAATCCATACCAAGGATTATAATAAATTCAATCATCGGTATGATGATGAGATCAGCATATAAAGAACATTTATATTCTCTAATGGTAACAGATTCACAAAACATTGTTGCGATGATACTTCCCTTAAGAGTTTTAACTGACAACTCCCTTGTTAAATCAAATTAGAAATAACGAATTTTCTCAGAAAACCGGAAATATATGAAACAATGTGATGATCCATAATCAAATAAAGAATTTGATAAACTTGAGGAAGCCATTAAATTACCTACCACCACGTCTTTTGGAGCTTCTACATCAACAGTAGTGATAGCATATGCTTGGCTTTGATCCCTTTGACTTTTTTGAGGTAAGTTCCATTGACTCTTAGGAAATTCATTTTCATAATGTCCCATCTCCCTACAATTGTAGCATTGAACATTGGTAGCTTCTTTCTTCCCCTTGTAATCACGAGCTTGGTGGCCTTTTCACCACACTTGTAACAGACTCTCATTCCCTTTAAGCAAGTGTCGGGGTGTTTCTCTCCACATTTACTACAGGATGGATATTCAACTTTTCCCTTCTTCTCCTTATTTCCATTTCCAAAGTTATTAGAATATCTCTTCTTCTCTTGCTTTTCTTTAAAGTCTTAAGACTTAGAGAATTATTTTTCTGTCTTGATAGCACGTGAGACAATATCTTTGTACGACGACAAGGATTGTGAGACTAATGCACGATAGAGAAATGGTTTTAACCCATAAAAGAAACTATAAATATTACTTCTTGGGTTATGTATATAATCTACAACATGCCTTGTTAACCTTGTAAAGTTAGACTCATACTTTACAACATTCTCAGCCTCCTTTTGCCTCAGACACCGAAATTTTCTTTCCATATCCGCTCGATGGTCATGAGAAAAGTATTTTTCAATGAAAATATCTTTAATTGACCTCCATTCCATATTTGATACTTCATCATCTTCCTTCATATCTTGAATCAATAACCACCATTGATCAGTATCTCCAGTGAGGCGATAAACTTCCATGACAAATTTTTCCCTTTCACTACTCCCCAAGTCATGAAATATTTTCTCTAAGGAATTTATCCATTGCTCAACTACTAGTGAATTTGTACCCCCATTGAATTTTGGTGGTTTTTCCTCATTAAGCGATCTAACATTGATCCACCACACTGTAGATCAAGGTTCTATATATGGATAAGGTTATTATTCATAACCTGAGTGAGTTGTCCCAGTATGGTGATTAGCTGATCAGAACTAGTTGCATCACTATCACCACTATAACTATCTTGAGAAGGATGGAAATCCCTACATGGAGTGTGTGGATTGGTAAGGTTTCCATTCCTTCTAATAGGCTCCATTTCTAAACAATATCATACACAATATTAGTTATGAATCATAATAAATAAATCCAAACTTGTAAAACACTTATCATAAATTGAACAGTTTATGGATATAATCTGTAATTATAAAAATATTTTATTTGAGGATGTATATAATCATAAACCCTTCATAATGGTTTTTAAATAAAATGATAATTATCCTAATCATATCCTCGGGGAGTGTCGTAACCAAGAGTACTGTAAGGCACGTTGTCGTGAACCAGTTCCTATTCGGGTTTAGCTCATAGCGGTATTTTAGGGGTTTACCCCTAGGTACATCGTTTCCAAATCCGCCTCTACCTGATCGTATCCAGAAAGCGATGTATTGCTCAGAAAACTCACAAAATCTATACAATACCAATTTTCTAGGAAGTTCTTCTATACTAATACTCAGATTCCATCTTAGGTCTATGTGCTCTAATCAGAGTTTATCTAAATCTAGCTACCAAGGTTTGTACTAAAATTACTCTGATATCAATAGTAATGCCCCGACCCCCATTACCCAGATTCCGTTCATTATAAAATAACATTGGCATGATCACAAATGATCATGTCTTGAAAGACCTATTAGTTTAGTAGCCTTGTAAACACTAGATTCATTCATAAGTATTACATTACATCATAAAGTGAAAAAAACTACAACAACAGAGTCTCCATAGTCCACACTCATATCCCCTTAGAATATCCCTTCTAGTCAGTCATAAAATACTTCTTCACATCCTAGGAAAAATAAAAGATTGAAAGGGGTGAGCTCAGATGCCTAATAAGGATAACAATATAGCAGAAACTTTCATAAATAATAATAAACATAACGGCAATGTATAACTAAAACAAAAGCCTTTTAAACATGAACTTAAGAATAATATGGAAAAAATAATATAAAATAATGACATTTACTGATTTGCATGGATATTCTACTAGTTTAATAATCACATGCAATATTAATAACCACTCTCATAATGATGGAATGCATAATGCTAGACTATCATAACCACATAGTCTAGGTCTTGTTCCAAGACTACAAATAAGATTTTTTCAAGTCCTTCTTCCAAGACACTAGTTTATCTCATTAAACCTACTAATTCATCGAGGATCTATATTAGGATCCACCTTTCACTTACTATGTCCAATGCATTCCACATATGAACATGTTTACACATAACATAAACATTCGTATTAAAACTAGCATACGAAATGTCAATACTTTATCCATAAACCATGAATGGTATAAAAATAATACATCTATAGTGAAACATATCACAAAACCTTGAATATAATATGGATGTTTTGTATCATAATAAATCAACTTCATATAAGCTTAAAATCCATCAAAGGATGTTGACATAGATGAAATCAACACTATTTGAGAGAAATATCTCTTTTTTGAAATCATTTAAAAGTCACAATTATAAAATAAAACATTTACTTGTAAAATATTCATATAATCTTGTAAGGGAATATTTGATGATTTTATAATGTCGGAAAAGATCCAAACTTGCCGTATATGTTAAAGAAATACATTACTTCCTTAATTCTATCGAAATGGTTAAAAAGGACCTTATTTGGAAAACAATGGAAAGATTCCATTATAAACAACTTATAAAAGTCAAAAAATGGTATAAATTACATTAAACCATAGTCTATAAAATAGTAATAATTTTTTTAATACATTTTTATGAAACATGGATATGGATGATAAAGAGGTCCCAATAGATACTTACGTAAAAACAACCTCGGAGAATAAAGAGATTTAGAAATTAACCATTAACATGTACTTTTCCTTGGTCCAAGGTAGGTTAAACTCCTGTATAATGGTGAAATAATTTTTATTAAATTATACAAGAATCATATACATTAATATGATATCATATATTTTCTTTTAATATTGCTTCGTTAATAATTTCTTAGTATTAGTGTTGTTTTGGCTGTTAACAGATTCGTTTTCCTTTTTATTATTTATTTTGTGAGTTATATTTGTTATGGATGGAATGTATATTATTCATATCTAGAATTATATCATGTCTCTAGAAATTATATTTAATCATCAAATGAAAATTAATATTGAATGGATATGATGGGGAATGAATCTCATCGCGTTCGTGGAGACGGTAATCTGTACGTACGCACGAGTGACGATATCATTATTTTGATATTAAAATAATATATAATTTGATGGTTTATCGTATATATAGAATAATTATCATGTTATATTTATTATTTACATGAATTAGACATAATTATTATACCCATCCAAATAATAATGTATTGAATAACAATTACACCATGATGTGGAGAGGGTAATCCGTACGAACACACGTATGGTGACATGTCATTCAAAGGATGGATAGAATAATGAATATGGTTGTACCATGTTTATAATAACATCAAAATTTATAAAAGATACTAGATTTATTATTTTAAAATGGAAATAACAATGAAATAAGAAGTGGAAGAAGAAAAGAACATGGAATAGGGTGGTGAAATTATTACCTCTTCATCGGGTTCTTCCTTTTGATTTGATCAAAATGGCTTTTTATGTTGGTTTTCTGAATAAATGAGAGACTATATGATTAAGGGAGGATAGTGGAGAGGGTATTTGTGTAGGGGTTGGCCCAGCCAAATGGCTTTGAAGGTGTAAATTATAGAGAAGGGTGAGTGCCCTTTTATAAGAGGGGTGAGGGGCACCTAAGAAAAAGCAAAAAATATTATTTTATAATAAAATCATTTTCGGTTTCTAATGACTCCAAAATGGATTATTTAAAGTATATGGTGGTTCTGGGTCGAAAACCACTCAACCAATAGGTTTTAGACAGGTTTGGGTCACTATATTAACTATATCATTTATATTTAACTCCTAGTTAAATAGTTTGACATTTACCATGTCTCTTGGTATTTTTATATTATATGGTTAATAAACATACTATATACTTTCAAGAGAACCTCAAGTGGTTAATTAATGATACAACTATAATTATAAAAGTCCTTTGGCCGATCCTTAGATTTTTAAGAATAGAATATCAATTAAAAATATAATATTTGTTTTAAAAACTCTTTTATGTCAATTTTGACACTATTTGGTATTTTGTTTTTACTAAATTCATTACAGAATTATTTCTTCGAAAAAAATTCATCTTACCAACCCTAATATGTCATATTAACCTATAAAATTATTTTAATTCATAAAAAGTCTCAAATTACATTTATTTGGATATTTATAACATCAATTATTTTAATATTTCATTAATTTGGTAATTACTGAATCACCATTGTGTCATAAATAAATTAAATTATTTAGCATCTAAAAATTATAAATAAAGTAAAATTAATGTGGAAATATTTTTAGCTTTATAATTAATATTTATAATAGAATTTATCTTTTTTATAACCCTATATTAAAAATGTTTGAGTTATTAAACATTGATTTTAACTCTTTTATCTCTTCTTTGAATTAAATAATAATAAATGTCCTAATCTAATCCAAATGGGCCAAAGAGGTTCATATATTATTCCTAAGGTTGTTTTTGGTCTAATAATACTTATCCAATTGAATTAGGACAAGTTTTAGGGTAATTATAATATCATTTTTACCCTTAATTACCCTATTTACTTTTAAAAGTTGTAAATAAAAGCAAAAAGTTACTATTAACCAAAAGTTATTTTTATCTTATTGAACCAAATTTTACACCTTGATATTAACCGTGTCTCTCGGATTTTCAAAATTCCACTCACAGAAGCAGTAATATTATGTTTTATGTGAATTTTCAAATTCTCCTAAGAAATGGGTAAAAGACGATGAAAAGTTCAATAAAATTTTTATATATCTAAAATTATTATACACCGAATCCATTGAATTAAAATGAATTTATATCGGTATTATGTTTTTATTTTGACCTAAAATAAATTTAAGTAAAAATAAATAATTATTTAAATAAAAATTCGGTTTTAAACTATAACTCAGTGTTTTTCACTATTCATCAAAAATTGAATGTTTTTAGAAAAATACCAAAAATTATCCCTAAGATAATTTAGATATTATGAATCCAAAAATGAAGTCCATTTTGAAAGATAAAATTTTTTAAATTTCAAAAAGTGGGTATTACTATTCATAATGGCTATTTTGATTGGTTGTGGTGTGTGTTAAAACTCGAAGTTGCGTACAACACACGCTACTGTATTAAACAAAGAGAAGCATATCGTAGAAGCTTGGGGTGTTATAGACACAAGAAATAAATGATACATTCATTTCTAAATCCAAATATTCCATGTATGTACTAAGAAGATTTTTAATGGAAAATTAAAAGGATATGAAGAATGCAGTTGCTACCCAGATGAAATTATCAAAATATGATGATGGAAAGGTAGTTAATATCATAGAATATTGGTAGATTATTAGGAGTTTATTGTACCTAACAATGATGAGACCTCATATTTTTTTCTACATGTCAAGAAATGAGATATCAATGAAATCCCAAGGAAATACACATTTTTGTAGTCAAAATAATACTTTGGTATATCAAAGGAACTATGGAATTCAGTTTGATGTATACTGAAAAATATCAATAGGAGTTGTTTAAATAAAAAATTTAGATTGGGCCAGTTCAACAAATGACAGTAAATCAACATTAAGAGTTTCCTTATATCTTGTTAGTTTTGGTATTTCTTCGCTATGAATGAAGAAATATTGCCTTTCATTGATCACCATAAAGTCTGAGTATATTTCTTCCACTCAAGCACGCACATAGTTATTGTGGATGAAGAAAAAACTTGATGATATGGGAGTGGATGTGAAGTCTCTAATCAAAAACCAATGTGATAACTCTAGTGCTATAAATATTAGAAAAAAATATCTTCCATCACTAAAGTAAAAACCACATTGAGGTAAAGTATCATTTTATTAAGGAGAATGTTGAGCCGAGAATTGCGAAGTTAATGTATGTTCCTACAAAACTACAGGTTGCAGACATTCTGACAATGGACTTACCCAAGGAAGATTTTGAGAGGCATTGACTAGATCTGGGAGTTTAGTCAACTCACTGCACTTGAACAAGTGTGGATGTGGGACCCCCTCCCTCTCCCTGAGGTATGGTGTGTTTTTCCCTAATGTGTTGATATGTTTATTCTACTTTATTGAAAACCATAAAAGAGTGACCTATGGATTCTTTGACAAGGGGGAGAAATAATGACACCTAAAGGGGGAGAAACTGTGGCTAAAGAAGAGAGAAAATGTCTTATTCAAAGACACGGGGTGATGCTAACAGTTGGAGCAGCAAGATAGGGGGAGAGCCATAAGATAGCGGGAGTATGAGTTTTAAACTTGAAAATTCTTGAAGTGATTGATCAAAGAACAGATATCAAAACAGCTGATGTTCATGATGAAGGCAGGTCATTGGTATCAATACGGTATCAACTATTGGAGTTAGAAATGAATGGATTCATTGATAAATTTTTCATACTACTCTTTTTTCTCACACTGAGCATTGCTCATGTGGGATTAGAGTATGTGGTGAGTAAATGTTTGGTCGCATTCAGAATCGAAATAGGCAAAGGATGGTAAATGATAGAAGGATACTCAATGAGGTATCAATGTATATAAAATCATTATGAGAAGAGTTTTCCACAAACCCAAAGGGGGGGATTGTTGGGAAAAAATCCCCTAAGGTAACATTGCAGCATTTTTGGGTTAGTTGTGTTTTTAAAAAATGAATGTTTACATGGGAAATTAACGAGTTCCAGAGATGTTTTGGACAACACATGTTGATAGAGAACCATGAAAAAGGAATAGAAGATATAGAGGCAGTACAAAAATAGTGAATTTCGGCAGAAATTTCAAAGCATCACTATTTGAGAAGACGTGGCACTGGCTATGCGTAGAAGGTTCAAGTGTTGGTGGAACCTCCTATAAATAGGCCTCAACCCCCTCGAGAGAAGACGAGAGTTTTCCAGGAAACATTTTTTCCCTCAAATCGTGAAGGAGGCGCACATAGGTAGTGTTCTTCGTGAAAGAAAAGGGCTTCACAACGGTTAATCTTGCATCGCAAAAGAGGTGTCTTCCATGATTGTTCAGTGAGATTAACAATTAAAGTATCTTTGCGTCAAATAGAGATCGGAGACGTCCTAATCTCTATGAAGGATTGACCTCTACGAAATAGTGAGCTATGAAAAGCAGTGAGCTCTGCGAATTTGTGTGCTTTACGAAGAGGTTGGGACTTTGCGAAGGCTTGTTTAATATTTACGAAATTGGGAGCTTCAAGATGTAAGTTTCTTTGAGAAGTTATTTCCAATGTATTTTTCCCAGTAATAACTAGAAAAGGTGTATTAATTTGTGGAAGAATTTTTGAATTCAATATAGCATATAAATACAGTGAAAAATTCACTCATTAGAGATAATGAAGGGACCTACATGTATTATAACTCTGAGTGGATCTACTGAAGAATCAGTAAGCTCACATTAGTTGAGATAGTAGTGAGTTCTTAAATTGTGAATGGTTGTAAAATAGTAGGGATGGTGAGTCTTCTTAGATCATGTAAACAGTTGTTCGCTTATAGTGGATTTGGTACATCATCTATAATGACCCCTACTTTAAAAACATTGTTATTACTTCAGAATTGAAGCATACTTATTACAACATATAACAAAACCATGAAAGGACCTTATAGGTATAGTGTCTTTAGAAACTGGGAAACATAAACAACTAGTTCATAAATCATCTACATTTTCTCCCTTTTATTTAATCATATTTAGAGTCCCTTTTGGCATATCTTACTTAATACCCTTCTTCCTAACCTGGGGAAAATAAAACATACAAAAGGGTGAGCTCAAATGCTCAGTAAGGGTAAACAAAAGAAATATCAATCACATAATATTCATAAGAACATAACATTTTGTAAATCCTAACCTGCAAAAGAGATCATAATTTCATAACATGGGATAAATCATAGTAGTGAAATGTAATCCCAAAAATCATAACATAAAACATGAAACTTTGTGGCATACACACATAATCATAGAGAATAATTTCTTAGTATTCAAGACTCATTTCCAAGACTATCTTAGCAGACAAATTCCATTTCTAAACAAAGTTCACTCCTCGTTTCAGTCTTGTATCACTGAACCGGATTAACCTCCTGTTCCAACCATGTCTATCTCATGAGATATAAATCTTTACCCAATTCATTGGAGGGAGATATAGGTCCCACCCATCTCATAATGATACCATTCTTATATGTGCCACAAGATCATAAATCATAGCATAACCCATGTAATAAAAATGGGGTTCTTAAACATCATGCCATCATAACATACTCGATATAAGATAAAAGGAAATCGTAAAAATAATTCCATCATAACATAATAAAATCAATGTAAAAATAGGGATAGAAACAGAACCCTATATTATCTTAGATGGAAAATAATTTTGATAAAATGATTGAACTCCATTCTTGAGGAAAATATCCATTCTACTTCAAAAACATTTCTTTTCCTTTCTTAACATGTCATACAATTTTAAACTGAAATAAGATGATTAAAAATAAACTTGAAAACATGTAAAGGAAGATTCATGGAAATAAGTTTCTAAAAATTCATTCATGTCTTATAAGTTAAAGAAAAACATTATTCTCGTACTTTGGTAGGAAAAGTCAAAAAAATACATCGTACTAAAAATGACAAAACATTCATTTCATATCTTTTACTAAAAACTCACTGACGGGTAAAATTGTATTTAAACAATTATAGGAGGATAGAAATAATTTTACATATTGAGTAAACATGGATGTGGATGATAAATATTCCTTAGTAAATTCTGAAGTATAAACAATCTCGGATAAAAATGAGATTGCAAGATTTTTCCTTACCTTAGGTCTGATTTGCTTTATACGTGTCTGAACCTCCTGTATAATGATTTAAATAATGTTATTTACTTATTCTAGAATCATAATCATTGTTATGATATCATATATGGTAATATTCTTAACTTTGTATTAGTAATATTTCATTGCTACTTGTTATTCGGGTGTTTATTGCTTTTTTGTTCTTATACGTGTTTTGTCGAATAAATTATTATTCTTATTTTTAGGTTATAGATACCTCATTTACATAATTATATTAGTGTAATATATATAATATTTATTCATTCAATTCATATATACAATCATTATGCATTGAAGATCATGTAGAACGAGTTGCATCACATCATGGAGACGGTAGGCCATATGTACGCACGAGGGATGATATCATTCCTATGATCGTGGAATTTTATTGAAGTGTATGTATACTATTTCAGAATAAATATAATTTTATAATAATAATTTATAGTTATTCTTTACACCATTATACCCATCCAAGTAAGGTGGTGGTGGAAAACAGATTACACCACGGCGTGGAGACCGTATTCCGTACATACGCACGCGCGGTGATTTTATTTTCCGTAGGATGGATAGAAGGTGAAATATGGTTGTTTAATATTTATAATAACATATCATTATATGAGTGATAATGATTTTATTACTTTATAATTAATCAACAAAATAAAATGAAGTAGAAGAAGAAATAAAGTTGAAATAATCGGTAACGGACATTACCTCTTCTTTGAAGTGCCTCTTCTTAACCTCCTATTAAGGCACTAAAGAAGGGTTTTGAAGAAGAATAGTACATCTACGATGTTTCTAGGAAAGTAGAGAAGAGAAATTTTCAGGTGTTGGCTGAGCTTTAATGCTCAAATTTGTTTAAAGATGAGAGGGAGGAGGTGCCCTTTTATAAGAGAGGAGAGGGTCACTTTAGGAAAAACTTAAAATATTTTTTTATAATAAAGTCATATTCGGTTTTTAATAGCTCCAAAATGATTTATTTTGAATCTACGGTAGTTATGGGTCGAAATTCTCTAAACCAATAGATTTTAGACAAGTTTAGGTTACTATTTGAACCTTATCATTTTGATTTAACTCTAAGTTTAATAATTTATCTTTTACCGTGTCTTCTTGTTTTCTTACACTATATGGTTGATAAACATAGTATAAAAAGACAAAAGCACCCCAATTGGTTCATTATAAATATATATAACCTTATCTAAGTAATTTGGACGAACCTCATAATTTTAGGAATAGAATAACAATTAATAATATAATATTTGTTTTTAAAAACTATTTTATGACAATTTTGACACTATTTGGTATTTGATTTTTTTAAAAATCATAAAAAGCATGATTAGTTCGAAAAACATTACTTAAATCAATACTAATATGTCAAATTAACCTATAAAATTACTGTAATTCATAAAAATTCTCAAATTACATTTATTTGGGTATTTATAATATCAATTATGTTAATATTTCCTTAATAAGGTAATTAATGCATCATAATTGTGTAATAAATAAATTAAATTATTTAAAGTCTAAAAATTATAAATAAAATACTATTATGTAGGAAATATTTTTGGATTTCTAAATAATATTTATAGTCGAATTTATATTATGTATAACACTATATTAAAAATTATTTAGTTATTAATCTTTGATTTTAACTTTTTTAACTATTCTTTAAATAAAATATTAATAAATGTTCTAATCTAATCCAAGTGGACCTAAATGGTCATATTTTATTTTTAATGTTGTTTTGGTAGAATTAAAATTATCCTATAAAATTAGGACATGTGTTAGGGTAATAATAATACAATTTTTACCCCTAATTACCATATTTACTTTAAACCGTGGTAAATAAAAAGAAAATGTTACTATTCACCAAAAAATTCTTTTTGTCTTATTGAATGACATTTTACTCCGTGCTTTTAACTATGTCTCTCAGATTTTCGAAATTCCACTCACAGAAGAGGTAAAATTATGTTTTATGTAAATTTTCAGACTCTCCTAAGAGGTGGGTAATAGAGGGTGAAAATTTCAATAAAATTTTATATATCTAAAATTATTATAAAATTACTCCTATGAATTAAATTGAACTTAGATTGGTATTATGTATCAATTTTGACATAAAATAAATTTAAATAAAATAAATAATTATTTAAATAAAAGGTCGTTTTTTAAATAGTAACCCAGTGTTTTCACTATTCATCAAAAATTGAAAGTTTTCATAAAAATACTAAAAATTCACCCTAGGCTAATTTCGATATTCTGAATCAAAAAATGAAGTCCTTTTTGAATGTTAAAATTTATAAAATTTCAAAAAGTTGGTATTACTATTCATAACGGCAATTTTTAATAATATTTTAATAGCATATCGTTGTTTAGTGAAACTCAGTATTGCGTACAATGCAAGCTATCAAGGAAGGTTGTGATTGCGTGTAAAGAAAGCCAAGCTAGTGTTGTGTGTAGTGAAAATTCATTTGATGATAATAACATATTTCCCATAAAAATCTCAGGTGTTACATTCTACCCCCCTTAAAGTGAATTTTTCCCTCGAAATTTGTCACTTTGTAACAAACAGATGAAGATACCTCTCCCTCATCATATCCTCAATCTCCCATGTAGCTTCTTCTAATTGGTGGTTCCTCCATAAAACATTCACCAAGGGAGTGGTCTTGTTCTATAAAAATTTTTCACTACGATCCTGAATCTCTATTGGCGATTCTTCATAAGAAAGATCTTTCTCCAGCGGTACAACTTTTGAGCTAAGTACATGTGAAGGATCAGGTATGTACTTTCTCAGGAGAGATTCATGGAACACATCGTGAACTTTAGAGATATTAGGTGGAAGCGCCAATCGGTAAGCTACCTTACCAACACGATCCAGTATTTCGAAAGGACCAATATACCTAGGGCTCAGCTTTAACTTCTTTCCAAATCTCATTACTCTCTTCCAAGGAGATATTCGTATGAACACTTTATCATCCACTTCAAACTCTATGTATTTTCTTCGGTTGTTGGAATATCTTTTTTGTTGACTATGAGCTGATCTTATGTTTTGTTTAATATATCAGACCTTTTCTTCCATCTCATCAACAAGATCAGGTCCTAATATCTTTCTTTCCCCAACTTCATCCTAGCAAGTTGGTGTCCTGCATTTCTTTCCATAGAGAGCTTCATAAGAGTCATCTGAATACTGGAGTGAAAACTATTATTATAAGAAAATTCCACCAAAGGTATGTGTTGATCCCAACAACCTTTTAAATCCATAGAGAAAGCTCTTAACATATCTTCTAGAGTTTGAATTGTTCTCTCAGACTGACCGGCTGTCTGAGGTTGATAAGCAGTGCTGAAACTCAACTCTGTATCCAGAGTATGCTGAAGGCTTCACCAACACTTTGAGGTAATCCTCAAATCCCGATCATATATAATGGAAAGTGGTACTCCATACAATCTTACCACTTCCTTCACATATATCATGGAAAGCTGATCGAGAGGGAAATCCTCCCAAATACCAATGAAGTGTGCCGACTTTGTAAGATGATCAGATATGACCCGGATAGAATTATTTCCTTTGGATGTTTTAGAAATTCCGGTTATAAAGTCCATAGTGATGTTTTCCCATTTCCATTCGGATATGGGTAATGGTTGTAACATACCCTTAGACTTCTGTCTCTCAGCTTTAACTGGCTGACAAACCAAGCATCGAGAGACATATTCAGCAACATCTCTTTTCATGTCATCCCACCAGAAGTACTCTTTCAGGTCCCTATACATCTTCGTGCTTCTAGGATAAATAGAGAATGAATAACTATGAGCCTCATCTAGTAGCTCCTTCTTTTATTATGGTATGGGAGGAACACAAACCCGATTCCTGAAGCTTATTATCCCATCATAATCAAGGTTGAATTCAGGAACATTTATCACCTTCTTTTGTAACTCTACATCTTCTTTTTGTGCCTCTTTAATCTTCACATGTATAGATGGTTGAACATTCATTTGAGAAAGATAATATTTCTCCTTCCATTATAATTCCAAGATCCATCCTTTGTAAATCCATAAATAATGGATCTTTTGTGATCCTCATCATGGATAAGCTAGCATGGTCTTCTCGACTTAATGCATCTGCCACCTTGTTTTCTTTCCCAGGGTGATAATGAATTGAGCAGTCGTAATCCTTAATCAGCTCTAACCATCTTCTTTGGAGCATATTAAGCACCTTTTGTGTGAAAATATACTTTAAACCTTTATAATTAGTATAAATATCACACCTTTCACCATAAATATAATGCCTCCATATTTTTAATGAAAATATTACAGCAGCTAACTCCAAATCATGAGTTGGGTAATTATTCTCATGGATTTTCAACTGTCGTGAGGCATAAGCTATCACCATATCATTTTTCAAGAGAACACACCCCAATCCCTTCTTTGATGCATCACTGTAAATCACAAACCATTCTCCACTACAAGGTAGTGTGAGCATAGGTGAACTGGATAACCTTCTTTTTAACTCCTTGAAAGTCTCTTCACACTCCTCTGTCCAAGTGAACTTAACTCTTTTTCGAGTCAACCTGGTGAGTGGATTAGATAATCATGAAAAATCTTTCATGAAACATCGATAATATCCAGCCAAACCAAGAAAACTTCAGATCTCAGTTACTGCTATTGGTCTCGACCATCTTTCAATAACCTCTATTTTTGTTGGAACCATGGATATCCCCTCTTTTGAGATTATGTGACCCAAAAATGAAACTTTTTGAAGCCAAAATTCACACTTAGTAAATTTGGAATAAATATTCTCCTTTATCAAGGTCTTCAATAAAATTATCAAGTGATATTCATGTTCATCCTTTCTCTATGAATAGACAAGAATATCGTCGATAAATACTACAAAAAACTGATCAAGATAGTCTCTAAAGACTCTATTCATTAGATCCATGAAGATAGCAGGGGAATTAGTAAGACCAAATGGCATCACTATAAATTCATAGTGTCCATACCTTGTATGAAAAGCCATATTTGGTATATCCTCTATTTTGACCCTTAATTGATGATACCCTGAACTAAGATCAATCATGTAAAATTATTGTGCTCTGCATAGTTAGTCAAATAAGCCATCAATGCAAGGGAGAGGATATTTGTTCTTGATATTCATCTTGTTGAGTTCTCGATAATCAATGCAGAGTATCATTGATCCATCTTTCTTCTTAACAAAAAGAATAGGTGATCCCCAAGGAGATGCACTAGGGCGTATGAATCCATTATCAAGATTCTCTTGGAGTTGCTTCTTCAATTCCTGCAACTCAATTGGGGCCATTCTATAAGGTGTCTTTGAAATCGGCATAGCACCTGGTATGAGTTTAACTGAAAACTCAACTTCACAATTTGGTGGAAGACCCAGTAATTCCTTTGGAAAGACATCATAAAACTCCCGTACAATGGGAATATTCTTAATCGTGAGTTTCTCTCCAACCATTTGAGATAAATAACCTTCATTTATTGGAATCAAGACCCATAAGATGGAAGAAATTTCCACTGGAAGGTTATGTTCATCCTTGCATCGAAAGACGATAATAGATTGATCTGGAATATGAAATGTGACTTCCCTTATTTGGAAATTGATATGAGCTCCATATAATGAAAGCCAATCCATGCCAAGAATCACATCAAATTACACTATCAGAAGGATCACAAGATATTCAGGAAGAACTTTCCCCCAAACTTCAATTGGAGAAGAATTGTAAACTTTTGATGCGACTGTTGTGCCATTAGGGGTTGTCACAGCTAACTCAATATCTAACTACTGAGGTAATATGGTGATACCCTTAAGCAATTCTTCCGAAATAAAAGAGTGGGTGGATCCAGAATCAAATAAAACATTTTCCACTTTATAGTGGATGGTATGTATACCTTTCACCAGTTCGTTATCGTACTCCACATCTTTGATATAAATTGAATGTGACTTTCCTTTGTCTTTAGCCTTAAGAGTTTTTTGACGTCGATCATCATCAACAAACCTTGGATTAGGGAATTGATTGGCATAATTCCCCATTTCCTTTCACTTGTAACATTAAAGTGTAGGTGGTGCACTCTGTGTATCATTTTCTTTATTCGCATCATTAGACATCTTCTTCCCATCATTATGGCATTCAAATTCCCGATGACCTTCCTTTCCAAATTTGAAACATTTACTTGTCACATTAAGAAAACTCCCTCCATGTTTCTTTCCACACATTGAGAATAAGGGAAAACTCGTCTTCTTTTCAGTGTTCTATTTAGATTTCCCTTTTAATTCCATTTTCCTCTTCTTATCAAACGAATATGACTGATGGGTTACTGCAATCTCCATCTCAACCTTGAGAGCACATCGAACGATTTCCTCATAGCTATTGAAGTACCTTATGGCTAACACTCTTCAAAGACTTGGTCTTAAGTGACTAAAGAATCGATCGATCATACTCTTAGGTTGGATAATAATCCCAGACCTGTACCGTGCAAGTCTTGTAAAATTTGATTCATAGGTACCAACAGATTCATCATCCTTTTACTTCAGTTCAAGAAACTCCTTCTCAATCTTTGTTCAAAGAATACGAGGGAAGTACTTATTGAAAAATAAGTTATTGAACTCGTCCCATTGCATGGATTCAATTTCATCTCTTTGCCTTGTATACTTGATAAGATTCCACCATTGATCAGCTTCACCTTCCAAATGATATACTGCTAAGATGATTTAATCATGTTCAGAACATTGAAGAACTGAAAATATCTTTTCTATGGTACTGATCCACTGTTCAGCCACTAATGGATCAATAGACCCACTAAATGATGGTGGATGATGCCTCATGAAGGATTCAACATAATGTTTCTCCTTTATTTGCCCGTTTAGAAGTCCTGCATGATTCATAACTTGAGAAAGTTGTGTGGGCATGGCAACAAGATTTTTCATGCCAACTCCCATAACATTTGGTTGCTCAGGGGGATAATCATTTCATTGCCCGTCACATTCCACATTAACACGGTTCCTTCGGGTTCCAGCCATTGACTAAAACAAAGATTAATAGTGTGAGCAAAACTAATTATAATAGGAAAACCACATAATCAAGAATAAATTTCACACTTAAGAACTTATAATAGGTTATTCATGGAAATTTCTAAAACACTATGATTTTGTCCTACGCTTAGACATATCCTTAGAGTTCTTACTAAGGCTTTTACATCCTAGTTTCCAAAGTTTGACTATACCTTTCCTCTGATACCAACTATAACGACCCATACTTTACATGCATTGTTCTTACATCAAAATTAAAGCATACTTATTAAAACATATAACAAAACCATGAAAGGACCATATAGGTATAGTGTCTTTAGAAACTGGGAAACATAAACAACTGGTTCATAAATCATCTACATTGTCTCCCTTTTATTTTATCATATCTAGAGTCCCTTTTGGCATATCTTACTTAATACCCTTCTTCCTGACCTAGGGAAAATAAAACATACAAAAGGGTGAGCTCAAATTCTTAGTAAGGATAAGAAAAATAAATATCAATCACATAATATTCATAAGAACATATCATTTTGGAAATCTTAACCTGCAAAAGAGATCATAATTTCATTACATGGGATAAATCATAGTAGTGAAATTTAATCCCAAAAATCATAACATAAAACATAAATTTTTTTGGAATACACACATAATCATAGAGAATCATTTCTTAGTATTCAAGACTCAATTCCAAGACTATCTTAGAAGACAAAGTCCATTTCTGAACCGAGTTCACTCCCCGTTTCAGTCCTGTATCACTGAACCGGATTAACCCTCCCTTTCCAGCCATGTCTATCTCATGAGATATAAATCTTTAACCAATTCATTGTATAGAGATATAGGTCCCATCCATCTCATAATGATACCATTCTTATGTGTTACACAAGATCATAAATCATAGCATAACCCATGTAAAAAATGGGATTCTTAAACATCATGCCATCATAACATACTCCTTATAAGATAAAAGGATATCATAAAAATAATTCAATCATGACATAATAAAATCAATGTAAAAATAGGTATAAAAATAGAAGCCTATATTATCTTAGATGTAAAATAATTTTGATAAAATGATTGAACTCCATTCTTGAGGAAAATATCCTTTCTACTTCAAAAACAGTTTTTCCTTTCTTAATATGTAATACAATTTTAAACTAAAAGAAGTTGATTAAAAATAAACATGAAAACTTGTAAAGGAAGATTCATGGAAATAATTTTCTAAAAATCCATTAATTCCGTATAATTTAAAGAAAAACATTCTTCTCGTACGTTGGCCGGGAAAGTCAAAAAAATACCTCGTACTAAAAACGAAAAAAGATTCCTTTCATATAGTTTACTAAAAACACACCGTAGGATAAAATTGGATTTAAAAAATTTTATTAGGATAGAAATAATTTTACATATTTAGGAATCATGGATGTGGATAATAAATATTCCCCAGTAAATTCTGAAGTGTAAACAATCTCGGATAAAAATGAGATTGTGATATTTTCCCATACCTTAGGTCCGATTTTCTTCGTACATGTCCGAACCTCCTGTATAATGATTTAAATAATGTTATTGACTTCATAAAGAATCATACTAATTGTTATGATATCATATATGGTCATATTCTTAGCATCGTATTAGTAATATTTCATTGCTACTTGTTATTCGGGTGTTTTTTTCTTTTTTTTTTCTTATGCGTGTTTTGTCGAATAAATTCTTATTATTATTTTTAGGTTATAGATAACTCATTTCCGGAATGGTATTAGCGTAATATATATCATATTTATTCATTAAATTCATTTATATAATCATTATTCATCGAATATCATGTAGAACGAGTCACATCACATCGTGGAGACGGTTGGTCGTACGTACGCACGAGCGATGATATCGGTCCCAGGATCGTGGAATTGTATTGAAGTGTATGTATACTATTTAAGAATAAATATTAACTTTAAAATAATAATATATAGTTATTATTTACACCATTATACCCATCTAAGTAAGGTGGTGGTGGAAAACCGATTACACCATGGTGTGGAGACAGTGTTCCGTACGTACGCACGTGCGGTGATTTCGTTTTCCATAGGATGGATAGAAGGTGAAATAGGGTTGTTTAATATTTATAATAACATATAAGTATATTATTGATACTGATGTTATTACTTTATAATCAAACAACTAAATAAGAGGATTTATAAGAAGAAATAAAGTTGAAAGAATCGGTAACAGACATTACCTCTTCTTTGAAGCGCCTCTTCTTAACCTCCTCTTATGGAACCAAAGATGGTCTTTAAAGAATACCAGTACCTCTAGAATGTTTCTATGGAAGTGTAGAAGATAAATTTTCAGGGTTTTTCTGATATTTAAGGCTCAAAGTTGTGTAAAGAGGAGAGGGAGGATGTTTCCTTTTATAAGGGAGGAGAGGGGCACTTTAAGAAATAATTAAAA
The DNA here is from genome assembly GCA_963277665.1 of Viscum album. Lineage (NCBI taxonomy): Eukaryota > Viridiplantae > Streptophyta > Magnoliopsida > Santalales > Viscaceae > Viscum > Viscum album. The sequence continues at coordinate 1,807,038,902 of OY728157.1, forward strand.
TATTATTTTATAATAAAGTCATATTCGGTTTTTAATAGCTCCAAACTGATTTATTTAGAATATAAGGTGGTGATGGGTCGAAATCCTCTCAACCAATATATTTTAGACAAGTTTAGGTTACTATTTTAAACTTATCATTTAGATTTAACTCTAAGTTAAATAATTTAACTTTTACCGTGCCTTCTTGTTTTCTTACACTATATGGTTAATAAACATACTATAACAAGACAAAAGAACCCCAAGTGGTTCATTGTAAATATATATAACCTTATCTATGTAATTTGGAAGAACCGTAGTTTTTTAGGAATAAAATAACAATTAATAATATAATATTTCTTTTTAATAACTATTTTATGTCAAATTTGACACTATTTGGTAATTGATTTTTTTTAAAATCATAACAGCATGATTAGTTATAAAACAGTTATCTAAATCAATTATAATATGTCATATTAACCTATAAAATTATTTTAATTCATAAAAAGTCTCAAATTACATTTATTTGGGTATTTATAATATCAATTATTTTAATATTTCTTTAATAAGGTAATTACTGCATCACCATTGTGTCATTAATAAATTAAATTATTTAAAGTATAAAAATTATAAATAAAATACCATTATGTAGGAAATATTTTTATCTTTATAATGAATATTTATAGTCGAATTTATATTATTTATAACCATATATTAAAAATGTTTTAGTTATTAAGCTTTGATTTTAGCTATTTTAACTATTCTTTAAATAAAATATTAATAAATGTCCAAATCTAATCCATGTAGACATAAATGGTCATATTTTAATCTTAAGGTTGTTTTTGGTCAAATTATACTTATCCCATAGAATTAGGACATTTTTTAGGGTAATAATAATACCATTGTTACCCTTAATTACCCTATTTACTTTTAACCGTGGTAAATAAAAGTAAAAAGTTACTATTCACCAAAAATTATTTTTATCATATTGAACAACATTTTAATCCTTTATGTTAACCGTATCTCTCGTATTTTTGAAATTACACTCATAGATGTGGTAAAATTATGTTTTATGTAAATTTTCAAACTCTCCTATGAGGTGGGTAATAGAATATGAAAAGTTCAATAAAATTTTTATATATATAAAATAATTATAAAATGACTCCAATGAATTACATTGAACTTATATTGATATTATGTATTAATTTTTACCTAAAATAAATTTAAATAAAATAAATTAATTATTTAAATAAAAATTCGGTTTTTAAATAGTAACTCAGTGTTTTCACTATTCATCAAAAATTCAATGTTTTCAGAAAAATACCAAAAAAATCACCCTAGGTTAATTTCAATATTCCTAATCCAAAAATGAATTCCAATTTGAAAGATAAAATTTATATAATTTTAAAAGTGGGTATTACTATTCATAATAGCTTGTTTTAATAATATTTTAATAGCATATCGTTGATTAGTGAAACTCGGTATTGTGTACAACGCAAGCTATCGAGGAAGGTCATGATTGCGTGTAAAGAAAGCAAAGATAGTGTTGTGTGTAGTGAAATATTCATTTGATGATAAAAAAAATACTTCTCATAAAAATCTCAGGTGTTACATGATCACATCGCCAGTGTATGCTCCTTGGACGTAGCCTAGTGAGGGTGAACCACGTAAAACTGTTGTTCCCTGTGCATGCTTTAAAATTATTTCATACTCCACAATGGGGAGGAGAGAGAGAAGATTGTTTTTTATAACAACAAAACAATATCAAACGTGTATGTTTTTAAATTTGTCATACCCGGATTCACCCCCCTCTCAGGGTATCCAGCCTAGTGGACCTAACACAAACATAATTGTGAAAAAATATAGCATTATGTTCATGCACAACATATGTACATAATAACAACATCGTCATTTTCAAATAATCTTTCATCGTGTTCATGAATAAGACACAAAATCTAATTATAGACATCACATTACCCAATGAATGGAAGGGATATTTAATTCAGGGACTACTCGTCAAATCATAATATTTACATAATCATGCATTCCACAAAGAATGTTTTACAAAAACAGTCTTCAATTAACCAATGCAAAGGACTTTGTTTCATAAGGATTTAATTAGTCAAGATTTCATTAATAGACTTAGGTATCCAAAATAAAAATGGGAAGAACATATTATTATAGTAATCATCATTCGCATTGGAAGAAGAAACAACTCAAGAGGATTCAAAGATGTGTTTTAGAACGAAGAGTTATTTTTCAAAATCATTCAATTTTTTATAAAATCAAGAAGAAAACATGTATATCCCAAAAAGGGGATGAATAATGAAATTATATTTATGGAATGGTATAGGAATAGTCAAACCAATGATTTCTTGAAAGGGGGAAACCTAAAGAAATTGAGTTGGATTTGATAATCCCTATACATTAATTCCCGCCTTATTTTATCAATTTTCACCTAAAAAATAATATATATAGAATTGTTAAAACATTTATCAATAAGTGAATTATATTAATTTACAAATTTTTTATCAATTATTATTCTTTGATTATATAATATAATTTTCATTGAAGAAATTGAAGTGTTTTGATATCATGTTTTTGTCAAAATTTTCATTTTTCCCTTTTATTTCTATATTTTCATTGAATGTCATTTATAGAAATGTATGAATAAATAAAAAATATTATAATATATTTAATTAATTAATTAATTATTATATATAATTAATTCTTTCAATCCATTAAATTTTTTAATAATTATCTAGGTAATGTCACCATAGGTTGTTAACCGACCTTTTATAGGAGATTGTCAAAAGATAGGGAAAAGAAAGTATGACATTTATATTTTTCATAAATAGAATAATTAAATTAGTTTTAAATACTTAATATCATTTTAAATTAACAAATAACTATTTTAATAGTATATTGTTACAAAATTAATTGGGGAAATGAATAAAGAGGAGAAGAAAATATGGGATCGTTAATAGAGACTAACTCTCTCTTTAGTTTAGATTCTCCTGTACCACACAATAACTCGATTGATTCTCAGTGTTATATTACTCAATAATGTCCCTTTAAAATTATAGGGGTCTTGATAGGGATTTTTTAGGTAGATATTGGTATTTTTAATGCGAGGTAGGAGTGGTCTTCTAAGGGAAGTGACATGGGTTATTTGTACTTGAAGAGCGGGTTGTTTTTAGAATAAAATAATTAATAAAATAATATATAATTGTTAAAACTAGTAATAGTGAATTTTTGAAAATATAAATAATATATTAAAATAATGTAATAGGTTTAGTGATTTAAATAAATTTATTGTTATATTTCATTAAATTATTAAAATAGAATGTGGAAACAAAGTAATGTTATGTAATGAATCATTTTTGACATTCAATTTTGGAACATTTTTTCTAGGTTTGAAATTATATTTATTATGTTTTATTTGTTAATTTATTAAAAATATATATCATGGAATAACCACATGTTCTAAAAAGTATTGTCCCAATTTTTTGTCCTAAATAATATAATTTAAGATACATTAGTTATATAAAGAACTATATTGTCACTATTCACTTGAAAATTGAAGTATTTCATAAAATTACCAAAAATTTACCCTTGGAAATTTTTTATCTGATGAATTAATAATTGATGTTAATTTTATAAAAAAAAATTTATCAAATATGTAATCTTAATTTTTAATATTAAAATTATGATTTTTAAGAAATACATTAAAATAAATTTTATTAAGAATGTGCTTATATTTTCATTGAGATTTTGAAAAATGATATTTTATATATATTATAATATTTATATTTACCTAAATTAACCATAATTAATATTATTTATATAAAAATATATTATTTTTGAGTTAAAATTATTATCACAATGGTCAATTTACTATCCCAATAGTTATGTTACCGTTCCCAATTGCAAGGTTACTAATCCAATAACCACATTACTATTCGAGTGGGAAAATCAACACCAATAAATAAATTTAAATTCCTTGATTAATTATCCAACTCAATTCCTCTTAAGGTTCTATATTTCAATTTTCTCTAATGTTGATTAGTTTACTAATATTAATTTTTTTTCCTATAGTGTTGGTAGTGGGGTGATGATTCTAGTAGATTAGGGGAGATCCATATTTTCCCATTTTACCCTTTCTATATGTTAATTTTTTACTAGTATTAATGTTTTTCATTTTAATCTGTTTTTTCCTGATTAATATAATAGTATTTATTAATTAAATAAATTTTTTGTTGGTTTCTCTATATATATATTTTTGTTTCTAATGTTATATAATAAAATTCAACAAAAATTTATCCAGGAAAATAATAATAATAAGAAACATTTTTTCATTACATAAAGATTCATGGTAATGTATTGTATTGTAATATATTCATTATCTCTTGTAATTACCCAAGGATTAGCGTTGGAAGTCCATATATGGGTCCATTATTTAATTTTACTAAAAAAAGGTATCTACATTTTTAAATGATTGTCTTTAACATACTCAATTAATTATATAAATTACATTTAATATATTCATTAAAACTAGTTACTCTATTTAATAGGGTCATGAATTTATGATTTTTCCTATAATAGATTTATTTGTTCCATGTCTAGTTGTAATTTGATGTCGTGGACTAATGGATTATATTAATATATATATAGTGGTAAATATGATTATGCGGTGATATGAGAAGGTATGATTAGGATCATGATATATGTATTAATATTTCACGTTGAATTATTTTTTTGGGACACCTGTTGATTAAATAGATGAATATAGAAATTACTTTTAGTTTTTAATAGAATAATGTCTTATCTGGCCACAAAGGTTTGAAATGGAAGAAGGATTATTATTTTGAATGAAATATTTGTTCCAAAATTAAGAGTGTATGATAAGAAATATTAGTGTTTATATGGTTTTATAAAGAGTTGTTATGTTTTCCATAAATTCCATATGGGATTCTAGTACATTTTTTAAATTTTGGGTTATGTAATTAAAATTGGATAATTTCATCATTAATCCATACTATAAACTTTGATATGAACATCATTAAAATATTTCTTTCTTATTTGGATATCTAAAATATAATAAAGTGATACCACAATCATATGCTTTAATAAATAAAATTTATAAAGATAATAAATATTTAGGGAATTATGAGGTGAAATATCTTCATATTTTTTCAATCAGTTATAAATCATAAAGATTATATCTTATGAAATGTAAAACTATTTATGATCATGAATATTTTCAATGATAATAACACAATATAAGGAATGTGTAATTGTAACATATGTCATCTTTCAAACAATTTAATCTAATACTAGACTCCATTAATTAATATAAGGGGTTTATAAAAGGATTAGATCCTCTAGTAGGGTGACTGTGAGATTTAGTCTTTCTAGTTGATGCTATATTCTTTTAAGTAATATATTTTTCTTCATCGATAAGGTTCTGGAATAATTTTTTTATGGATCATCTAAAAGTATTTGAATATTACTGTGTCTATTCCACTGCCTATAGAGGGGAGTGTTCTTTTTTGGTCACATTTTAATCTCAATCAAGTCAACAACATTAGGAAAAGTCTTTCTTAACATGAGGTAAAATTAATGATATTATGTTCTTAATTTATATGTTGATTCAATATTTAATGATATAGATATTTTGGAATTATTATAACTTTATAAATATGACATGTTCCTACAAAACCCTTATCAAGACAAATATTTTGTGCCCAATTTTGAATATCAAAAAACATTTTACACAACCATCATGGAATGGAACAGACCCCCATCACTAAATCAATCAACACATTCAAATTTTGAAGAAATAACTTTGAAGAATCATCTATTCAAATTATATGATTTTCACTACGAATACCTAACTCTAACCTTTTCTCATCAAATAGTTATACAACAGTATGAGATATATTGATATAAAAAACCATATGAATTCATATTGGAATGGATCGTTATATAACATAACATATATTGGATAATTATACACCGCAACATTATAGATTATTCCACATAGACATCACATGGATATAATACATCATCACTAAACACATACACTAAAATGAACAATGAATAATTTACATTGAAACATAAGGGAATTTTATCTATCATATTCTTTAGAGTTTATATCATTTATTTCAAATCCCATATCTATAAATGTTATGTGACACTATGTAAGGCACAAGTAAAAATTAATTCTTTCTCAATTGTTTCCTCAAACATTATCATGAACCTTACATCTACCCCTAAATCTAAAAAACATTACATACAACACTAAAAATAATTTTTATTATTTTTTATGTTTTGAAAAATATAACGGAGATAAAATAATGATACATCATTATGATAAAAAAACATACCAATATTATACCATAACACACTATTAGTGAAATTTGGGATCTGGTTATTTAGATGAACATTCCCTATTAGAATTAGATGTTTGTAAAATATATTTAAATCTTTGAGTGATAAAAACCAATATCATTAAAAAAATATCCTCCAATATATTTCATGTAGTTTCATGTGATGGGAAACTCTAAAATTCACTACTAAATATTCCATGCCACATACTATACAACCCTTAGAAGACCCACATTAATGATTACTATCCTAATATAAATTTTAGACATTCAATTGGAGAATCATATTTTACTTTTTGATGGGGATGATTTGATCCCCACCTCTGGTGAAAATAATTTTTCATATCACCTAATAATATCAATTATATAGGATCACTCAATTGATAGCACAGTGAAATGAAACATAAAAAATTATGATTCATGTGTCTAAAAAATATATCATGTTCATTCATGATTCTACTCATAAATAATTAAATTCAACCTATTTAATGTATTTTGAAATATAATTTTATATATAGTATACAGATAATCATGTGCCACCCCCTAGAAAGAATCTCAACATTCATTAATATTTACTAGAATCAAATATTTAACTATACCCATGTTGTGTAAGTCCATGATTATTATTTTATGGTTAGTTAAAGAATTTATTTTGTTGTTCTATCTCCTAAAGATGTTCCAATCACCACTAAATATAGACCTATCTAAATTTTCAGAAATATAGGTAATTGATTAATATATGTAATTAGTAACCAATCCATACCAAGGAAACAAATCCTACCTTAAACCATAGTATATGTAACCTATATATGACAATAATTTTTTCACATTATCCTAGAACACTAACTATAACACCTCCATGATTGGTTGGAACCATTTAAAGGTTTTGATGGTGGGATTGGTTTATAACAATATCTATATCTATTTTCTCTCTTGTGAAAAAATTATCAATCATTTATCATCCTGGTTCCGGAAGCCGCCTAGAGGCGCCCCGTACTAGATTGGTCACATGGCCTCAAGCACATTTCCCCGAATTCCAGAGGCTGCCGACATGCAGTGATGGCCTTGGGTGTGATATAGGGAAAATTATACCATCATAGGCAGAGTAACACAGTGGAAGTAAAGCAGATCTACAATAGAAGAACCAGTAATATTACCACACAATAGTAAACAATGGAAGACTTAAAGTAAATAAATAACTGGAGCACATATATAAATGATTTATGATACATATATATAGGAAAGCATCCAAACAATTCACAATGATGGAATACAGAACTAAACCAAAGTATATATGAAAATAATAAAACAACTCGTTAGCATCACAAGCCAAAGCTTGATCCCATGCCTTTATATCCAATACAGTCAAGCATCTAAAGTAGAAGGGAACATTACCTTATCTATACTTACAGAAATATAATCAGTTTAGGCCTAAAAGCACAACCCAAACAGGGTGTGAGAATAAATCCCAATAGGCAACCACCAAAAGATTTGTGCCTAACAGTCAGTTAGTATATATCAGGTAAAGTAAAAGGAAGCAGTAACAATTAAGTACTCAGCAGTAACAATCCAAAGTTTCAATGCATTCAATTTCATATATCATGAAATAGCTAACCAAAGTAGGTAACCCTAGGGGTAGTACTCACAGCCTCACCCCCAGGTTCAACCAACCAACACAATCAAGCATCTAAACACAACGGTAACCATATGGGATGTACTCATAGCCTAACTCTTCTAGTTCAACCAATCTAGTACGAGCAACCCTTTGGGAAGTACACACAGTCTAACCCCTCTGGTTCAGCTTAATAATAGACTCTCTGATTAAGAACTAGCCACCAATTCTCCCTATAGTCTCGTATCAGTAACTTTAAGGTGCAATAGGTAAGCACTTACGTCACATTCCCCATGTGTCCTACGTCGAGGAACTATAGACACTCTGAGGAAGAACTTAGGTAAATTCCCCCTATAGACACTCTAGAGAAGCCCTTGCATCCATTATCCCTAGGGCCTATTACATCCGGTTCTCATGACCCTGTGTAAGTCAATCAAGTGCAGAAATTCATATTGTCCAAAGTAAACCTCATGATCTACATGGATAAATAATATACAGTGTAACATCATGTCAGATAAACAATCACACCATCCTAAAATATTAGGCATGGAAAAAACAAACCATCCTAACAAGCTAAGCAGGACCAAACAGTCATAAAAAAACATGCATGGTCAAACAATTCCAAATAATAGCAATTAACCCTATTCACATTCAATTAACCTCAACTCAGTCATACAATCATAGCCGGAAATTATCTGGGCTAAAATCGTAAACACATAATACGCCGTTCAAGGGTATTGGGAACTTTTGCACATATAACTCAAATGCTTTCTACATAAAGGCACAAACCACCTACCTAGACATTGTTGGATCATTATACATGAACCTCAAGCATTTAGTCTCCCAATAACACCATAGATCTACAAAAACACTAAAACACCCAATTGAGGATAACTCTTGAAAGAGGAAAAATCAGAAAACTATGCTCTATAAGAAGGAAGATATTACCATGGAGATCCCAATGAAATTGAAAATGATTTATTTGAAGAAAAAATGCTCGATCAGGGGCTCAAGAAAAGATCTACGTCTTACGGGTGCTCTAGATCGAGTTCGGTGGAGAAGAAGCCATTTCTGCCAATTAGATGAGACCCTAGTCTGTTTAATGAAAAAGATTTCACGATGTGTACTTTATAAGTACATGGCTTGTACTTTCCCTTACCAGCCCCTGCATTAGGTGGTATCAAGGTCACCACACACAACCATGTTCCTGGCCATTACACGGCTATCACCCAGCCACCTGCAGTAACCAAGTACACAACGTGTACTCATAAATCACATGGCATGTACTTAATAAATTTACAGAAACTCCTCTTTCTGAAAAACACCATAAAAAGGAAAACATACCAGAAAAGAAGATCCGGGTTCTTACAAACATCCCCCCTTAAGTAAATTCATCCCTGAATTTCCAAAGCAAGGCGGCGTAGAAGAAGAAATCTCGAAAATCTCTGGCCACTGCGATCATACATTAGCCTTCTTCTCCCATGTTTCGCTTTGTACTCGCCCGTGTGGCCATAACACTCATACCAGAGGAACATACCAGCCATAGAGAACCTTAGTACTCTGATCAATTATTTAGATAGGATGCTCCTCGAATGAGGTGTTCACCTCTAACTCAACCTCCCCATGTTTAAAAAGATGAGATGGGTCTGAGAATTAATGTTGAAGTTGATAAACGTGGAAGATGCCATGCATAGCCTGATACCTCTAAAGTAACTTCAACCGATAGGAAACTGTCCCAACTCTCTCCAACACCTCAAACGGCATGACGTACCTCGAAGAAAGTTTACTCTGTATCTTAATCCTCCTTTGTCCCAACCTTGGTGTGACACATAGGAAATCCTAATCTCTGACCTCGAACTCCAAATGTCATCCCCTTCGATCGGCATAAGAATTTGTTCGAGACTATGCAGTAGTGATCCTCTTCTGAAAAACTCTATCTGCTCTATGGTCTCCTAGACAAGATGAGGTTCTAGAATAGATGCCTCTCTTGAATCTATCCAACATAAGGGTGATCGGCATGACCTACCGTACAAATCCTCATAAGTTTCCATATGAATAGTTTCTTGAAAACTATTATATTAGGAAAAATCCACAAGAGGTATGTGCTCCTCCAAAGAACCTCCAAAATCCAGGATACATGCTCGAAGAATGTCCTCAAGCTCCTAAATCGTATGCTCGGACTGACCATCTGTATGGGGATTGTATGCTGTACTCAAAAGTACATATATACCCAAATCCTTCTAAAGTCCCTTCCTGACCTGAGAAGTAAAACGTGCACCCCTTTCTAAAACAATGGAGTGTGCAACTCAATTTAAACATACAATATCTTAGATATATAACCTTCACATCTTATCCACAATGAAGGTCTCCTTGATTAGCAATAAGGGAGCTACCATCATGAGTCTGTCAATGAAAACCCAATCTGCATCATTCCCTCAAGGTGATCTCGACAAACCTGTCACAAAATCCATCATGACAACATGCCACTTTGGCTTGGGAATGGGTAACTGCTGTAAAATCCCTTCTAGTTGACGATGCTCTACCTTCACCTATTGGCAGGTGGAACACCTTATGAAAAAACCATCAACATCCTTCTTCATACCTGGCCAAAAATACGAATGGTGTAGATCATGATACATGTTGGTGACACCAGGATGAACTTCGCAAACTGAGGAATGAAAGTCCCACATCAGCTCCTCGCGTATGTCTGATGACACCAATATGTACCCCTAAAAAAGAAAGATCTCATCCTCACCTATTGTCCATTCAGGAATAAGGTTCTCTCCTAACACGCTTTCTTATAAGACTAGGCCTTCAAAATATGATATTTTCATAATTAGCACTCGATCAAGAAGAGTAGAGGTAATATCTACATAAGACAGAAACATCTACCCCTGTCTGTCGTGCACCTCCAAATGCATCTCAGAGAATAAATCCAAAAGCTAATACTCATTACTGGCCTCCTAAACTACCTATATCTGAGTCCACCTGGTCAGAACATCAGCCACCGCGTTGCCTTTCCCGGCGTATAGGCATGCTCAAAGTTAAACGACTAAAGATACTCTACCCACACTCATTGTCTCAAATTTAGGTCACACTGGGTGAAGATATACTTGAGATGTTTTTGGTCGGAGAAAACCACAAAATTCTCTCCAAGAAGATAGTGTCTCCAATAGCATAAGGCATGAAAAACTGTTTCCAACTCAAGAGCGTGTGTTGGGTAATTCCTCTCATGAGGCGTCAAATGCTGAGACCCATAGGCAACGACTCCTTATCCCTGCATAAGCATAAATCCCAGCCCAATACCTGAAGCATCACAGTAAACAGTATAGCTCTTTCCCGGCTCTGCCAATACTAGTATTAGAGCTGAAGTCAGCCTCCCATTCAGCTTCTAAAAGGCCGATTCACAAGAATATGACCACAATAACCTTGCACCCTTCTTAGTAAAGCTCGTATGTGGTGATGCTAAGCATGAAAAGTCTTGTATGAAACACCTGTAGTATCCAAGAATCCCTAGAAAACACCATAAATCAAAGATGTTCGTCAGCTTCTCCCAAGAAACTATTGGTTTCACTTTCCATAGGTCTACTGATAATTTAGTATCTGAGATAACATGACTCAATAAGTGAATCTGGTCCATCCAAAAGTGGAATTTTGAGATCTTAACAAATAACTGATTCTCTCTCAGTGTACTCTAAATGATCTCAAGATGGTTAGAATGGTTGTGTCAAGTGTGAAATTACACCAAGATAACATCTAAGAATACCACCACAAAGAATCCATGTATATATGGAACACTCTGTTCATCAGTTCCATGAAAAATTCAGGCGCGTTCGTGAGACCGAACGACATAACTACGTAATCTTATAGACCATACATGCTCCGGAATACTGTAATAGGTATATCAGATGGTCTAACATGCAACTGATGGTAACCATATCTCCATTAAATCTTCAAGAACACCCAGGTTCCTCAAAGATGATCGAAGAGATCATCAATCCTCGGAATGGGATATCGGTTCTTGATCATCAACTGGTTCAACTTCCGATATTCCAAAAAATTTATGAGGGTACCGATCACCTTTTTCAAAAATAGGACAGGAGAACCCCAAGGAGAAGTACTGTGTTAGATGAAACCCTTCCCTTTCAACTCCTCAAACTACCTCTTGATATCTTGAAACTCTCGTGTATCCATCCTATAAGGAAGAATGGACATCAGTACTGCTCCTCAAACAAGATCGATCAAAAATTATACCTCTCACTCTTGAGGTAAACCTGAAATGTCTTTTGGAAATATGTCCCTAAAATGATCCACCACTAGTGGAATGTCCATCTGTGAATTCCCCTGGTCATCCAGATACAGACTAGCTATTTGGGATATAACCCCTCACAACCCATGATGCTTGGGTCCTGATCTACTCGCCTGGACATCCCATTAGCCCTAATGTAAAAACGATCTACCCTCTGGTGATGTAAAACTCACCCTATGGAGATAAAAATCAATGAAATCCTGGAAGGGAACTAACCAGTCCATTCTGAGAATGATATCATAGCCTTCCATCTCAAGGACATAGAGATCCCAAAGGAAGTGACACCCACCAACCTTAAGAGGGAACTCCATGCACTGACGTACACTAGCCGTTCTAGTCCCCAAAAATGTTTCAAGCATCAAGGTATTATAAAAATAAAATATATAGAGATCAAGGCTCTCCACAAAAGAAATAGATATAAATATATTGGAAGCCCCTGTATTGAAAATATCAAAAGCTAAAACTGAGGCAAATAGGATCGTACCTCGAACAGTAGAGGGTCCGGGATCCTTCTCTTATTGGGTCTGCTCAACTGAAAAAGTATGGCCTGTACTGTGGCCCTGCGACCCTACCTGACCACTCTTAGCTGATCCACCCTGCTATCATTGAATGCCTGGAAACTGACTACCACGACAGTGACCACCACCTTGGCCTAAACGTCCGGATAAAATCTAGTTCCCAAACTGGTGAGAAAATTGTGGCACTGCTCGTAAATGAGGAGTCATAGAAGAACCCTTGTAACCAACTACTAGTGAGATGATCTGACAGAAGCGTAGAATATGACCCATACTGCTGCAAGATCATCACTCCATTCGATCTCTCGGTCAATGTCTCCCCGTATGCCCTCTCATACCACATATACCATACCACCTGGATACCAGAAGATGTCTCTCGCCTCTTTGGATCTCCACGTGTTGACACTCTGTGGTGCTTCCTACTATTAGTAGGATAGGTACTAACATTAGATGTCGAGCCACCCTGGCTCACAAATCTAGAATCCCTCAGATTTCACTCCGTGATAAGCACCTGGGTGACTATAGAAGTGATGGAAATAAACCTGAATATGTCCACCTGTGATCAAATGTCGTGCCTAAGACAACCCTAAAACTTCTTTTCCATGAATAACTCATCAACTCCTGGAATGGGCATGAAGCGATGTAGCTCAGTGAAGTGAGACGAATAATATATGACTGGAAGAGTACCCTACTCTAGACTCATGAACTCTTAATCTCGATTGACCCTCAAAGTATACAGATAGAAGAAGTCCTAGAAGTCATGTTGGAACTCATGCCACGCCATAACCTACATGCATCCCACCTGTGAGATCACATCCCACCATATCTTGGCAGAATCACGAAGCATATACATAGAGATCTTGATCCTCCTCTGTTGATGCGTCTCCAGATGCTCCAAGATAAAAATCGTGGCTTGTAACCCTGACTCTACTTCCTGAGTTCCTCATTCTTCTATGATGGTGGGAGGATGCTGCTACTGAAAGACCAGCATCAACTCTTCCATAGATAGGGCAGGATGCGATACTCCTCATAAGGTCTTCATGAACCTCATAAAACCTTCTCGGAACTATGCGTCAACACTTGTGTCAGGAATGTTGGTTGGTTCCAAGACTGGTAGAATTGGGGGATCTAGAGGTAGCCCCTGATCGGCCATATCTGGTGTATGATCACTGCCTTATAACTTGCAGAAAACTAAAGGACGTCTCAATGGCATGAATTTTCAAGGTCAAGTGCACACCATTGATCAATATTATCAAGGAGTGAGAACTAGAAGTGTAAGAAGGGATCAATAGAAAGAAAGAATTCATGTTTTTCAAAACATGGATACACTGTGTGTATAATTACTACATGGCGTGTTCTCTTTAAGCCTTCACATGGGTGTGTACTTCGCCTAAAACTGGTCGTGTAACACCCCATACACACGACGTGTTGTCTTAACACAAAACGTGTACTTTAATCCTCTTCCCCTGCCTGGGTTTCCTTACACGGCTAATCAAAACGGTTCTCCTAGAACAAGACTACATGGTGTGTTAGTGACAAACACGGCGTGTACTAAACAAGCTTCCCCAATCCATGTTTTTAGTGACACAGATGGTTACACGGTTGACTCTACAGGGAGTGTTCCAGATAGACACGACATGTATTTCTTGGTCTCAACTTCCCGTGTTGTTAGTCACACGGGTGAACACACATCTGACTATACACGGCATGTTTACCCTAGACATGGAATGTACTAAGAGGATTTCACTACCACATGATTTTGTTTACACGATCGGATACTCGGGTTTTGACCCACGACATGTTCTGGATGGACACGGCGTTTATTAGAAAAGACACAACCGACTCGTGCTGTTAGTGACACATGCGATTACATGGTTCTGCAACACGACGTATACATCCAGTACAAGGCGTGTTCCACCAACAATTTTATCAACCTCATGTCTCTACCCACACAGCCAGTGACACGGTTAGAGACTACACGATGTGTACATACTGTACATGGCTTGTACTTAAGAAAAACAGTTTCTTCCCGAACAGAAGAACACATGGCGTGTATTCATCATTACACACCGCGTCTTCTGGGTTTTTATGAACAGTAAGCCTCATAAACTACTCTGGATTCCCAGAAAACATAGAAATGAATATTAAATTCCAAATTATGATCTGTGATGGCCCATAATCCCCGTGAATAAAATCTTCGAATCATATACATGTTATATACAAGGATAACAGTTCAATGATCCACCAAATTCTGGTCCATGACAGACCATAAAACCTCAAGAACCAAAGTTTGGAATTTATTCAAACAAATCCTTACACAATTCAATACTCTATAAAATAGCTGGTATTCTATCAAGGCATCTATCACAACAGCATTCATATTTTGAATAACGTCTGTCACAACAACATGCAATCTCTAATGCACCCTAAATGTCATGGCATGATTTCATGACATGTGATTTCTAGAAAGTTTCTATATGATGCAAGAAATGGCATACCCTCATCTCATCGGGTTGCAATAAAAATAGAACCTCAATAACATCAACGATAACAACACAATACAATGTGAGTAACCCAACGATGAAAATAAAATCAACTGTAATATTTTAAAACCATATAAATTGCAATAACGAGGTATATTAGCTTTTACCTAAACATGGGTTAGCTACTCTCATGGACAGATTATTACCAAGTACATATTCCTTCCTATCCCTGAATATAGGCTCCAAAAAGTAATTCAAGAAGAAAAGAATTCCCATGATACCACTTATTAACATCTCAGTTCTGGAAGATGCCCAGAGGCACCCCGTACCCGGTTGGTCACGTGGCCTTAAGCACATTTCCCTTAATGCCAGAGGCTACCGACTAGTAGAGAGGGCCTGGGGTATGATAGTGGGGAAACTATGACCTCATTGGTAGAGTAACACATCGAATGTATATTAGATGTACAATAGTGTAATCAGTAATAATACAATGAAACATTAAACATTGGAAGACAGAAAGTAAATAAACAAATCGAGCACATATATAAATGACTCATGATAGATAAGTCTAGGAAAGAAGCCAAACAAGTCACATTTCTAGAACATAGTACTATACCAAAGTACAAAAGAATATAAGAAAATAACTCCTCAGCATCACAAGTCATAACTTGGTCCCATGCTCTCCCGCTCCAATGCAGTCAAGCACCTGAAGTACAAGGGTGCTTTCCCTAATCTATACCTGCAACAATATAATCTATTCGGGTCCAAAAGCATGACCCAAACAGGGTGTGAGACTAAATACCAATAGGAAACCACCAAAATATCTATTCCTAATAGTTAGTAAGTATATAGCAGGTAATGTAAAAGGATGCAGTAGTGATTATGTACTCAACAGTAACAATCCACAGTTTCAAAGCATTCAGTTTCATATATCGAGAAATGAAAAATCAAAGTAGGTAACCCTTTGGGTAGTACTCACAGCCTCACCCCTCTGGTTCAACCAAACAATAAAATTAAGTAGATAAACACAACAGTAACCCTCTGAAATGTACTCATATCCTAACCCCACTGGTTCAACCAAATAAGTACAAGCAGCCCTCTATGAAGTACACATAGTCTAACCCCTCTGGTTCAGCTTAATCATAGAATCTATGAGGAAGCACTCACCATCAATTCCCCCTATAGTCTTATATCAATAACTAAAAGTTGATCTGGGGAAGCACTTACGTCTCATTCCCCCTGTGGCCCACGTCGAGGAACTAAAAATACTCTGAGGAAGCACTTACGTCAATTCCTTCGATGGTCTCGCATCGTAACAGTAAAAATAGACACTCTGGAGATGCCCTTATGTACATTCTCTCTTTGGCCTACTACACTAGGTTCACATGGACTTGTGTTAGGAAATCTAGTATTGCAATGCATGTTGGCCACATTAAACCTCAATAACTACTTGGCTAAATAGTCTACAGCATAACAGCATGTCAGATAAACAATCCCACCATCCTACAGTACTAGTCATGGGAAAAACAAAGTAAGCTAATAGGATGAGCAAGACCAAAATGTCATAAACCAAACATGAATGGGAAAACACTTCCAAATCATAGAAATTAACCCTAATCACATTCAATTAACCTCTACTCAAGAATACAAGCATAGCAGGCAATTATTAGGGCTAAAACTATAAACACGCAATACCCAGTTAAAGGGTATTAGGCACTTTTTCACATATAACTCAAATAATTTCTACAAAAAGTCACAAACTACCTACCTTGGTGTTATAGGATCATTATAAGTGAACTTAAAACCTTGAATCACCCATGAACATTGTAGATCTTCAAAAACACTAAAAAATATCAATTGAGGAGAACTCTTGAAAGAGGAGGAATCAGGAAATGAAACTCTAGAAGAAGAAAGACCATATCGTGGAGATCCCAACAGAATCGATGGCGGTCGATACAGAGAATAGACAATCGATCATGGGCTTGGGAAAAGATCTGTTGCGTATGGGCGCTCTCGGTCATGTTCAGCAGAGAAGAAGTCCTTTCTATCAATTAGACGTGACCCTGATCCATTTAATGAAAATAAGTACATGACATGTACTATATAAGCACATGGGGTGTACTTTCCCTTACCGGCCCCCATATTAGGCAGTCCACCCGTGGTAACCGAGTACCCCTCATGTACTCATAAATTACTTGAAGCATACTTAAGAAATTTCCAAAAACTCCTCTTTTTCTCAAAAACATATTAAAAAAGAAAACACACCTGAAAAAAGATTCGGGTTCTTAAAAATCAAAACATAGTCCCGTTATGTCACATTATCTACAATTTCAATGTTTTTTATTTAAATAATACATTAATAATGGAGGTCTGTAAAAAAATCACAATGGTTTTCCTCATGAAGAATTCTAATATACAACACCAACTATGGTGTATCATTGTCAGTTTTTATTAATAGTCCAATTATTTCATGGGGAAATCCATACACGTAGAGTAATTTAAGAACACAAACTCAATAAATTTAATCCTTCCCAAGGCCCCACTAAATCTATTAGGATTGAATAATTATTTTCCAAATCCTCTTGTGTGAATATCATGTGATGTGATGTTTCATTAATACATACTTGGGTATGATCAAGTTATCATATGGATGGTCCTACATCTCAAAAAATAATACTATTATCAACATCAAGGGATTATAAAATATAATGAATAAGGTATGAAAGTGAAATTATTGTAGAGATTCCTAATAAAGTGTTTTGGAAAGAAATTATCCACTCATTTCCTTTTATGATGTGTAGGGAGATAAATTCCAAAATCCTGATATGGTTTCTGGGTTTGAGAACCATAAAAATGTTGTAGTCACTAATTGAAATCAGTCTCGTACATCATAAATATTTATATAAAAATAAAATCATGTAATACCATTATACTAAGATCCTTATGTATTATTATCAATAGTTTAATTACACTATGAACTATAATCCACTATATAAGAATCTTTTTACACAGTTAAGATGATACATAATATTTCTTAACATATAGGGTAAGGGTATCACTCTACCAACTATCTGAATAAATTCCTCATCACTCTACTAATCATAAGTTAGAGGCTCAGTCCCTCACATGGTATCATCACTACATTAACCTTTAATTCAAGATATCTACTTATTTTTTTACATCCATCATTATATATGAAAAACCCACAAAGATATGAGAATATAATGGTGAGTTCAAATAGTATGGAAATTTATGATCACAACTAACTAGTATATAATAAATGTACCATATATACAATATCTAACAATATAAACCTATGAGTAATAAATTAATCCATATATTTTTAATGACATGGTGAATGGATATGTTAGAAACATCACTAATAATGTATTCCCTTGTTTGGAAACAAAAAAAATTCTTAGAAACATTTAGACAAATTAATAAACCAACATTCCCAATTACACTAAATATCTACACCAATTCTTGGTATTGAACACTAATAATACCACTCTTAATGGATATGACCCCTATTAGGAAAAGTACAGGCTGGGTGTTCCACTAAAAGGATAATTAAATTAGACTAGGGGATTGATAATATCACAAAGAAACCAAATACATTATAATGAGTACCAATAATACACTAACCTATAAATTAATTGAATATAAAAAATACAAAATAAATAGAACCCATCATTGTATATATAAAAATACACCATATCCAGTGCATCCTTGAGAAATCATACGATACATATATCATGATATTTAAAAAATCCACATGAATTATATATCTAAAAGTGTCTTTGAACATTATGAATAAAAAATAGGGGAAGCCCCTCCTTTTTTAAAATACTATTGGATTTACATCGAAGTATAGTAGTTATCCTCATCATTATAAACTAGAAAGTGATACTATGTGTAAGATTCGAAAAAGGCACATAATTGACAACATCCAGAAATGATATCACTAAACAATGATTTATCTACATATAAAACAACTATTTGAGAATGATGATTATGTATTGGTGAGTATAATCATACACAATAGGATTTTCTGAAACCATAAAAGAAAGACAAATTCATAAATTAGCTCCAAATAATGTATATGAGATTATCTAAGAAGAATAAAAATAATAAATATGTGCATAAAAATAGATGTCTTAGAAGATAAGGGCATCCCATTTAGTTTTATATATATTCTGTAAAAGATTATTCTCAATGAGAAACTACTTATTTATAATGTACAAATTTTATCAAAAATTATGAAAGTGAAATCACAATTTCAACCTCAAATAGATTCATTTATAATAAAAAAATCATAAGGAATGGAATGTATACATAGTTTTTCTAATTCATGAAACTACCTTAAACAATAGTGAATAACCCATGCCTCAATGAATATTATGATTAAATTGAGGATTTGTGTTACCATTTCACCTATAACTACCACATCACCATTATAGAAACTGATTAGTGAACTTAAACCTTGTAAAATAATTATTTTTTGGAAAATTAATACTAAACCATCATTTCCTATCTATCAAGTGATGAAAAACCTCACACCCCGCATAGAATCAATTGTGTGTGGGGGGGGGGGGGTACTTGAACCTCATAATTGTTTTTATTGAGGTAGTACCAAATGGTGATAGATGAATCCATCCTTATTGACAGGTTAATGTAGATTTAAGGAGGTCCTTCCAATATGGTTATAGGTGTATTTCCATGACATTTAGAGATATATAGACCATATTTTTCATATGGTAAATCCACAACTTTTCAGTGTCAAGGGAGTACAGTCTTTATGAAAATTCAAGAGGACATGTGATATAAGTATATGTTTGAGTATTAAGATTTTGGAATATTATTAGGAAACCATTATCTTAAATAAAAACAACACAAATTGATTACACAACCCCATCTCAACTTAGTTTCTCTCACCTGGATATAGTTGTCAAATTTATAGATCAAATATAATCAAACTATTGTCTAATCCTCAAATATTAACTATAAATTCATGAGGAACACACCAAAATTATTGACATAGAAAATCACTCTAAATGGAACATTAATTTTCCAATTCTCACACTTGAGTGAGTAAATATGTAAGTGACCACTTTATAAAATTTATATGTCAAGTAAACCCACTATACATGGTGTTTAAGATATATGAATAGTCAGGCATGTGTTGTTGTGATTTCATCAGGCCACGTAAACCTATATGAATATTACTATAAGAGTAAATTATATATGGGACCTACAGTCTAGTCCATTTTATACCCCTACTAGATGCCAAGAAGATTAATAAATGAATAGATATAATTTTTCTAACTAATTACAACATGTGATACTTAGGGTTAATTGGTGTATCTATTGATGGTATCTTCATCATTTCATCCTTTTAAATAAAGTGTATCTTACCCACATACATAAATTTTGAAACTCTTGAGTTAGTAAAATTGTGATAATCTATGTATTGAGTGGTTTCCTAAGAGAATATATAAAACATACCCTTGTACTATACAATATGATTGAGTAGTAGAAAAACTGATATTTTAGTCCTATAAATAGTGAATCATGTGGTTAGAAATGTAATTTTTTTTTGACATTGGGAAAGTGTGTTTGATAATTAGTTTACAATAAATTTCATGCATGACCCCACATGACATTAAATTACTATTAAATGTTGTGATATTTTTAATCCTCATAGTAATCTATAATTTTATTTGTGAAATCATATATAAAGTATGCTACTATAATATTGTTTTTATAATGATAGGTTATCTTGTTCCATTAGTTCCCTTGATTATTTCATTTCTTCCACTATATACTCCCACAATTCTGTAGAGACCCGAAGCTTGAGGTACATGAACATTTCATTACTTTTGCGGAATACTTAGTACATTACAAAAACACACACACAAGTATTGTAATAGTTTAGTGTCTTTGGAAACTCGGAACGTAATCTTCTAAACGTGGTGAAAGATCTTCAATATCTCCCATAAAGATCTTCCCCTTTTTTTACCTAAAACCTTTCTTTATATCCTGGGGAAATAAAAACAAAAAAGGGTGAGCTCAAATGCTCAGTAAGGGTAAACAAAAGAAATATCAATCACATCATATACATAAGAACGTAGCTTTTGGAAATCTTGACCTTCAAAAGAGCTCATAATATCATAACATGGGATAAATCATAGAATTGAAAATGAGATCCCCATAATCATAAAATAAAACTTGAAACTTTGTGGCATGCACACATAATCATGGAAAATCATTTCTTGTTAGTCATGACTCATTTCCAAGACTATCTTAGTGGACAAAGTCCCTTTCTGAACCGAGTTCACTCCTCGTTTCAGTCCTATATCACTGAACCGAAATAACCTTCCGTTCCAGCCATGTCTATCTCATGAGATATAAATCTTTACCCAATGCATTGGAGGGAGATATAGGTCCCACCCATCTTATAATGAATCCTTTCTTATGTGTGCCACATAATCATAAATCATACATCATCGCATAACCCATGTAATAAAAATGGGATTCTTAAACAACATGACATCATAAAACAATTCATATAAGATAAAGGAATTCATAAAAATATTTCCATCACAACATAATCAAATCCATGTAATAATAAGGATAAAAACAGAACCCTTTTATTATCTTAGATGGAAAATAATTTCGATAAAATACTTGAACTTCATTCTTGAGGAAAATATCCTTTCTACTTCAAAAACACTTTTCCTTTCTTAACATGTCATAGAATTATAAAATAAAGAAGTTGGTTAAAAATAAACTTGAAAACTTATAAATGAAGATTCTTGGAAATAATGTTTTGAAAATCCATTCATGCCGTATAAGTTAAAAAAACATTCTTCGTACTTTTGTCGGAAAAGTCAAAAAGTATCTCGTACGGAAAAACGACAAAAGATTCCTTTCATATTCTTTACTAAAAACTCACCTAAGGGTAAACTTGGATTTAAACTATTGCAAGTGGATGGAAACAATATTACATATTGAGGGAACATGGATGTGGATGATAAAATACACCCCAGTAAATACTTACGAATAAACAATCTCGGATAAAAATGAGATTGTGATATTTCCCTTACCTTAGGTCCGACTTGCTTTGTAAGTGTCCGAACCTCCTCTTCTTTGAAGCGCCTTTTGGAGACCTCCTCTTAGGGAACTAAAATTGGTCTTTGAGTAAGACCAGAACCTCTAGGATGTTGCTAGGGAAGTGGAGAAGAGATTTTGGCAGGGGTTGGCCGAGCTTGAGTGCTCAAATTGGTGTGAGGAGGAGGGGGAGGAGGTGTCCTTTTATAAGGGAGGAGAGAGGCACCTTAGGAATACCTCAAAATATTATTTTATATTAAAGTCAAAATCGGTTTATAATGGTTCCAAAGGGTCTTATTTCAAAGATAAGGTGGGGAGGGGTCGAAATCCTATCAACCAATAGAATTTAGACAAGTTTAGGATATTATTTTAACCTTATCAATTAAATTTAACTCTAAGTTAAATAGTTTAACTTTTACCATGTCTTTTTGTTTTCTTTCACTATATGGTTAATAAACTTACTATAACATGCCAAACGAACCCCAAATTGTTTATTATTAATATATATATCCTTATCTAAGTCATTTGGCCGAACCTTATATTTTTAGGAATACAATAACAATTAATAATATAATATTTGATTTAAAAACTATTTTGTGTCAATTTTGACACTATTTGATATATGATTTTTGTGAAAGTCATAACAGAATTAAATGTTCTAACCAAGTTGATTAAATCAACATTAATATATCATAGTAACCTAGAAAATTAGTGGAATTCATAAAAAATCTCAAATTACATTTATGTTGGGGTTTATAACATCAATTATGTCAATATTTCATTAATAAGATAATTACTGCATCATCGTTGTGTCATAAATAAATTAAATTATTTTATGTCTAAAAATTACAAATAAAATACCATCATGTAGGAAATCTTTTTATCTTTCTAATTAATATTTACAATCGAATTTATCTTATGTATAACCCCATATTAAAAATGATTTACTTATTAAACTTTGATTTTAACTATTTTAACCTTTCTTTAAATAAATTAATAATAAATGTCCTAATCTAATCCAAGTGGGCCTAAATGGTCATATTTTATTCCTAAGTTTGTTTTTGGTCGAATTACACTTGTCCAATAGAATTAGGACATGTGTTAGGGTAATATTAATATCATATTTACCCTTAGTTACCCTATTTACTATTAACCGTGGTCAAAAAAGTAAAAAGTTACTATTCACCAAAAAATTATTTTCATCTTATTGAACCACATTTTAGTCCTTGGTATTAACTGTGTCTCTCGGATTTTCGAAATTCCATTCACAGAAGCGGTAAAATTAAGTTTTATGCAAAATTCAGTTTTTAACCTACCACTTAGTAGTTTCACTATTCATCAAAAATTGATGTTTTTCAGAACAATGCCAAAATTTCATCCCAAGCTATATTTCATACTCCGAATTCAAAAATGAAGCCTATTTTACCAAATTCATAACATAAAAGTTGCATTAATTAATTTTATAATTAAATCCCACTGTTAAAACAAATAGCGTGTTTTTAAGAAACAATATCTATCAAAATATTGACACTTGTTTATGTCTAGTTTAAATGTGAAATTACATCCAATGACCAACATTGTATTAAATTGTAAAAATATATTCTAAATATACTTTAAAACCACTCAAATTAATGATTTATCACTATTAATTATTTCGATTAAAAAAGTTGTTTTTAATTATAATTTAGTAATTTTCACTATTCATCAGAATATGAAAGTTATCCGAAAAGTACCAAAATTTCACCTTAGGCTAAATTCGATACTCCGAATCCAAAAATGAAGTCCATTTTGAGAGTTAAAATTTCTAAAATTTAAAAAGTGGTTATTACTATTCATAACGCCTAGTTTTAATAATATTTTAATAGCATATCATTGTTTCGTGAAACTCAGGATTACGTACCACACACGCTATCGAGGAAGGTTGCGATTGCGTGTAATGCAAGGCAAGTCAAGGATGCGTGTTGTGAAAGCTCCTTTTGGTGTAGCGTATAACACAAGACATTAGTAAAATAAAAAAGAATATTTTTCATAAAATCTCGGGCTGTTACATTCTATCCCCCTTAAAATGAATTTCTCCCTCGAAATTCGTCGGGGTTATAAATGGTTTGTTATTCGAAAGTTTCATTAATAGAAACCCACATCGTAAAAGGGAATACCAAAACTTGGCTTTAAAAACTAAAGTATGAAATGTAACGATTACCCAAATAAACTAATCACTGGGTTTCCACATAGGTGAAAATATGGATATGAAAGAGAAATCTAACCATCATGTTCTGATGGAGAGTGGTAGAGAACATGGCTATGGAAAAGCCAGTAATCAAAAATCCATAGATTTGTGATGATATAAGGTACCATCTGATTCATCAGTTATAAGATCATTAGGACAACATTTTTGGTTTTCAAGATCATTTCCCTAAAGTTGAAAATTTGCTTAGAATAAATACTTACTTTAGTTTGGTACAATCTCACTTTTGTTCGTGCCTTGAACAATTTCTACTTCATCTCTTAAATAAATGAAGTTGAATTTGTTATTTGTGAAGTGTTAGCAGATCATGTGATAGAATGACTGTTCATTCCATCTGTCTCAAACAAAAGGTTAACCAAAGATATTAAATATACATAAGTCATTCTATAGTGAGATTAATCATATATGGTTCCTAAAATGGACTTATACTTCATATATCATGCTGCTTAATATAATAAAACTAGTTTCTACTAAACAGGGACTTCCTGTAGGCCAGTGGTAGGCGATAAAGGCCAGTCGCACTTTGGTTGTGGGTTCGATTCCTACAGCTTTGTCTGAAGCGATGGGCTGTCGCCCGTCCTGCAGGTTGTCCTTTTTCTAAAACTATGTTACTATAACATCCCATCAATAATATCAAAAATCTTCTATCCTTAAACAATACTAACTTATGTCCAACATAATCCATTCTAATATTTAGGCTTATCCACAATACTACAGTCCACTCTCATAATACAGTGAAAACAATTACCAGAGATTTAACACCATCGTCGATCCCCATATATCATAAGATATGTTTTGTTGGTCACATTCCAAACATTCAAAGTCCTTAATCGTGTATTCTCTTGAATACCTTAGTGAAAACATGAATGTAGTAAAAAGTTAACACTATTCACATACCAAAATCCTCAAAATTCTATATACTCAAACTTAGTCCTTATATCAATCATGAGCTCATGAATACAATCAAACATCTCATTATCTTCTTATCCTTTCATTATGCACTTATCATCTACTTTCCAAAATATTTGAATCACTTTTCATAGTTATTGGTACCTTAAAATTATTGAAAACCACAATAGACCAATACTTAAATATTTCAATACACCATAAAAGTACCTCAACAACATTATTCTTGAATACCAAAACACTTCAGTCCATCCACATCAATTATTATCCTGGAATAAGTCCTTCCTTGATTTAGAAGTAACTTTTTAGGTCAGGGCATTGAGTTGGGTAATGCCCATGTTCTCCACAAATAAGACATTGAACTCCATAACAGTCTGTCAATCTATGACCCTTTTCTCCACACAGATAACATCGGTCCCTCCATTTGAGGTATTCCTCAAGGTTCTTCTTCCCTTCTTTAGAAATCTCAATCTTCCTTTCTTTATGCTCCTCAACATGCGAACATGCATAATAGTCTATCTTCCTCTTCTTTGAAGAATTAGGCATACCACTAAATTTCACCTTGTTAATCATATATCGCTATGATTGATTCGGCATAATCACAACATCTTTCTCTCTAGGCATTACACAATTTTGTTGCTCATAGTCACCAATTTGTCCATTGGATTCAATGTTAACTGAATTCCTTTTGGTTCCCTCCATTAACTAAAACACAAAAATAATTTTGTGAGAATCAAAAATCATGCTAGAGAAAACAACATAGTAAAGGGAAAGTATCCTCAATACCTAACTTCTTAGGTTTAATCTAATATCATTACCATAGTTCTAGGAATATATCCTATACGTATACTTATCCTTAGGGACATCCCTAGACATACCTTAGAAATATCTCTAGGAATATCACTAACATTTTCGCATCCTAGTTTCCAAAGGTTGACTAAACCTTTCCTCTGATACAAACTGTAGAGACCTGAAGCTTGAGGTACATGAACATTTCATTACTTTTACAGAATACTTAGTACATTACAAAAACACACACACAAGGATCGTAATAGTTTAGTGTCTTTGGAAACTCGGAACGTAATCTTCTAAACGTGGTGAAAGATCTTCAATATCTCCCATAAAGATCTTCCCCTTTTTTTACCTAAAACCTTTCTTTATATCCTGGGGAAAGAAAAACAAAAAAGGGTGAGCTCAAATGCTCAGTAAGGGTAAACAAAAGAAATATCAATCACATCATATACATAAGAACGTAGCTTTTGGAAATCTTGACCTGCAAAAGAGCTCATAATATCATAACATGGGATAAATCATAGAATTGAAAATGAGATCCCCATAATCATAACATAAAACTTGAAACTTTCTGGCATGCACACATAATCATGGAAAATCATTTCTTGTTAGTCATGACTCATTGCCAAGACTATCTTAGTGGACAAAGTCCCTTTCTGAACCGAGTTCACTCCTCGTTTCAGTCCTATATCACTGAACCGAAATAACCTTCCGTTCCAGCCATGTCTATCTCATGAGATATAAATCTTTACCCAATGCATTGGAGGGAGATATAGGTCCCACCCATCTTATAATGAATCCTTTCTTATGTGTGCCACATAATCATAAATCATACATCATCGCATAACCCATGTAATAAAAATGGGATTCTTAAACAACATGACATCATAAAACAATTCATATAAGATAAAGGAATTCATAAAAATATTTCCATCACAACATAATCAAATCCATGTAATAATAGGGATAAAAACAGAACCCTTTTATTATCTTAGATGGAAAATAATTTCGATAAAATACTTGAACTTCATTCTTGAGGAAAATATCCTTTCTACTTCAAAAACACTTTTCCTTTCTTAACATGTCATAGAATTATAAAATAAAGAAGTTGGTTAAAAATAAACTTGAAAACTTATAAATGAAGATTCTTGGAAATAATGTTTTGAAAATACATTCATGCAGTATAAGTTAAAAAAAACATTCTTCGTACTTTTGTCGGAAAAGTCAAAAAGTACCTCGTACGGAAAAACGACAAAAGATTCCTTTCATATTCTTTACTAAAAACTCATCTAAGGGTAAACTTGGATTTAAACTATTGAAAGTGGATGGAAACAATATTACATATTGAGGGAACATGGATGTGGATGATAAAATACACCCCAGTAAATACTTACGAATAAACAATCTCGGATAAAAATGAGATTGTGATATTTCCCTTACCTTAGGTCCGACTTGATTTGTAAGTGTCCGAACCTCCTCTTCTTTGAAGCGCCTTTTGGAGACCTCCTCTTAGGGAACTAAAATTGGTCTTTGAGTAAGACCAGAACCTCTAGGATGTTGCTAGGGAAGTGGAGAAGAGATTTTGGCAGGGGTTGGCCGAGCTTGAGTGCTCAAATTGGTGTGAGGAGGAGGGGGAGGAGGTGTCCTTTTATAAGGGAGGAGAGGGGCACCTTAGGAATACCTCAAAATATTATTTTATATTAAAGTCAAAATCGGTTTATAATGGTTCCAAAGGGTCTTATTTCGAAGATAAGGTGGGGATGGGTCGAAATCCTATCAACCAATATAATTTAGACAAGTTTAGGATATTATTTTAACCTTATCAATTAAATTTAACTCTATGTTAAATAGTTTAACTTTTACCATGTCTTTTTGTTTTCTTTCACTATATGGTTAATAAACTTACTATAACATGCCAAACGAACCCCAAATTGTTTATTATTAATATATATATCCTTATCTAAGTCATTTGGCCGAACCTTAGATTTTTAGGAATACAATAACAATTAATAATATAATATTTGATTTAAAAACTATTTTGTGTCAATTTTGACACTATTTGATATATGATTTTTGTGAAAGTCATAACAGAATTAAATGTTCTAACCAAGTTGATTAAATCAACATTAATATATCATAGTAACCTAGAAAATTAGTGGAATTCATAAAAAATCTCAAATTACATTTATTTTGGTGTTTATAACATCAATTATGTCAATATTTCATTAATAAGATAATTACTGCATCATCGTTGTGTCATAAATAAATTAAATTATTTTATGTCTAAAAATTACAAATAAAATACCATCATGTAGGAAATCTTTTTAGCTTTCTAATTAATATTTACAATCGAATTTATCTTATGTATAACCCCATATTAAAAATGATTTACTTATTAAACATTGATTTTAACTATTTTAACCTTTCTTTAAATAAATTAATAATAAATGTCCTAATCTAATCCAAGTGGGCCTAAATGGTCATATTTTATTCCTACGTTTGTTTTTGGTCGAATTACACTTGTCCAATAGAATTAGGACATGTGTTAGGGTAATATTAATATCATATTTACCCTTAGTTACCCTATTTACTATTAACCGTGGTAAAAAAAGTAAAAAGTTACTATTCACCAAAAAATTATTTTCATCTTATTGAACCACATTTTAGTCCTTGATATTAACCGTGTCTCTCAGATTTTCGAAATTCCATTCACAGAAGCGGTAAAATTATGTTTTATGCAAAATTCAGTTTTTAACCTACCACTTAGTAGTTTCACTATTCATCAAAAATTGATGTTTTTCAGAACAATGCCAAAATTTCATCCCAAGCTATATTTCATACTCCGAATTCGAAAATGAAGTCTATTTTACCAAATTCATAACATAAAAGTTGCATTAATTAATTTTATAATTAAATCCCGCTGTTAAAACAAATAGCGTGTTTTTAAGAAACAATATCTATCAAGAGATTGACACTTGTTTATGTCTAGTTTAAATGTGAAATTACATCCAATGAACAACATTGTATTAAATTGTAAAAATATATTCTAAATATACTTTAAAACCACTCAAATTAATGATTTATCACTATTAATTATTTCGATTAAAAAAGATGTTTTTAATTATAATTTAGTAATTTTCACTATTCATCAGAATATGAAAGTTATCCGAAAAGTACCAAAATTTCACCTTAGGCTAAATTCGATACTCCGAATCCAAAAATGAAGTCCATTTTGAGAGTTAAAATTTCTAAAATTTAAAAAGTGGTTATTACTATTCATAACGGCTAGTTTTAATAATATTTTAATAGCATATCATTGTTTCGTGAAACTCAGGATTACGTACCACACACGCTATCGAGGAAGGTTGCGATTGCGTGTAATGCAAGGCAAGTCAAGGATGCGTGTTGTGCAAGATCCTTTTGGTGTAGCGTATAACACAAGACATTAGTAAAATAAAAAAGAATATTTTTCATAAAATCTCGGGCTGTTACAAATTCTGTCCTTGATCACACCATATCTCATCTAATGGTACCATAAGTACATCATGAGGATAACATCACCCCCATCACACCTTTGGAAATCCATTTAACATAATTTCCCCAGGCCTAAGTCCCATATCTACACCTACTACTGTCAATAGGCAATCGACCTCCACTATATTCTCACAAAAGACAACCATGATGTACACAACTTACATGTAAAACATTTGCATTATAACCATTTATGAAAATTAAAACCAATATTTGAAATAATATATCAAACTGTCAACTATTTTGAAGTCCATAGGTTATGTTATTTCCTAGGAATAGTAAAATAAATGAATCAGTTTCCATTACAATAATGAAAAAAAACATGTTAATTATAGTTTCCTTATAATGGATTTAATGGACCCTGAAACCACACGAAGAATATAATATTTTATGAATGGGAAAAGTCATTAATTACATTTTTTTAATAAGAAAGCAATAAAAATCAAGATCTCATGACATGGATATAGATTTGATTCCCACCAAGAGAATTAAAATGAGGTCAATAGTGGTCATGCTATAATATGAATTAAATTAAAATATTAAATGCCTAGATCATGGTATTGATCACCATTGATTAGGAATTGGTTTCCAATGAATACACACAATCTATTTACTAGTGGTTCATGATCATATAATTTATATTATTGTGATTTTGGATCTAATATGATATTGATTAAATTTAAAAATAACCCAATTGTATACAGTGTATAGTATTATGTTAGGGGAAAACATGTTTGACCTAAAAAATGGTTTTAATGGATATACATATATAAAGAAAAGCTGTAAAAAAAATTTAAATAATGGTTAAAATAGATCGGTCTAGTTTCAAAGACCCGAGATCATAAACATTATCACACATCTGTAAAAATACAAAACATATACACATTTAATGTGTTTTAATTTCCATTAATATAGTTTATTTGATGTTATTAATGTTGAACATTAAATTATAAATATTTATTTAAATTAAAAATATAAAAACCATTAAAAAATATTAATTCTTAATAATTTACTAAAACCTAGAATAGTGGTAATACTACATCCCAAGATCAGTAGAACCATCATAAAAATATTTCTAGGGTTATTTAAATTATAAAATTAACTATTTAACCATATTTGGAGGGCATTGGAAATTAAAAGAAAATAAAAACTGATGCCTTATTGGAGAAAAAAAATCTGATCATTATAATAAATCATAATATTTTTAGATTATATCTTATAATTTATATCATTATTATATATTATAAATATTGGATCAAATAAATCCATCATTTTTAATGTATTTTTTATTGAAGAATACATTCAAGTTACAATGTACTTATGATCCCCTACATTTGAAATGAAAATTCATGATTTGATATGTTTAATAGATGAAATGATTAATAATTGATCTTCTTCAATGATTTTTTTTGTTAAGTTTCCCATCTAGTATATTCTGACATGATACTGTATAACCTTAACAATAAATTCTAATATTTATTCATATGTAGTCCCTATATTTTATTAAATAATTTTATAGTTGATATAATTTAATTTCTCAATATCTGGTGGAATATTTTTTTTATTCATGTAATGAAGAAGGGTATTGATGAATTCCATACATTATGTATTAGATTTGGGAGTATGAATTATATTTTGTTAATATATAGAATGGATGATTTATTAAATAATTGATGTAATTATTGTTTCCAAATCTTGTTGGTTACTCCTTGGATTATTTTTTATCTATATTGATGGGATTTTGTAACACAATTGATAATGGTAGTTGAAAATACCATGTGTATATTTCGATGTTCTACTGATGTGGAAAATAAAACTATTCATTAAAAACTATATGTTAAGTATAATAATGGATTATTCATGTATATTTTAGAATTTGATAAAGATAATAGATTTTAATATATTATGTGATATTTTTTATAGGATGGAAAATGTATTAATTATTGTATTAGTTAAATAATAAGATCATGATGTATTTTTTGACTTAATGTTATCATGAATTGATTTTAAATCAGACACATGATTTGATTCATAATATATGATGAAAATTCCCCAAAACTACTATACAATATAATGGTTCAATTATATGAAGCTATGAATGGAATTGTTATTTTATTCACTATTTTTTAGTAATTAATAATAGTCTACTAATTATAAAAATAATATATATTTTAGTTTTGTATTTAAATTACTCTCAAGGAAGGAATCATGTTTATTTAAAAGAAAAGTACTCCATTATTTATAATTAATTAATAGATAATGATGGTTAATAGAAGTAGATTGATGTCTGAATTGAATTATGTGGTCAGGATGACTCAAGTAAATAATATTTTATCAATGATTAAAATTTCTAAAAAATATATAATTTTTTTTTCTTGTACAGAGGAGTTGGTTGAAAGAATATGGATTTTCTTAATTCAAAATTATTGAAGGAAATAACATCTTATAATATTTTAATATGTCATGGAATGGATAAAAAGTTTTATTTTAATATTATTCATATTATTTATGATGTATGAATATTTGTGTTACCCTTGGTTTACCACAATCTATAAAAAATCCATCATGTTTTAGGGAACAATTGAGTTGAATGAAGGTAAAATGGTCATGTTACAATGAACATGTAATTGAAAATATTTTAAATGAAGAACCAAAAAATAAATCATCACATAAAAAAACATATTTATACAAAATAATTTTAATGAATTAATAAATAATTCTTGATAATTTTAATGAGATAATGTTATTGACATGTTATTTTAACTTCGTTTTACCATTAAAACTATAACTCAGTGGATGAATCATCAACATAATTTTCATCAAATAATGAGTATATGTATATTATAATTTTATATCTTTGTATGATATATTGGGGAGTGTTTAAATTATCTTTTTGAATTATTCACCATACCATTGACCAAAGAATATGTGGTCATGACGTATAAAACATAATGATTTGACACATGAAATATAAATTGGAAGACCCATTGGTAAATATATTAAGATATACAATATCTTTATCAAGGGATGAACTTAATATAGTGTTGAAGGTTTAATCGATTAACATGAAGTTGAATAATGAGGTGATGATTTATTGATAGAATAAAAACAAAAAAAGGCCATGATTTTGAGAATAATAATACACAAACAATCAATTGAGTGTACTCACCAAAGATACATTGAAATTAATCATCTATTGATGCCAAAATTCACCAGTGAACTACTTCACTTGTAATTTATCTTCTATATTTTTATATGTCCAGGACGATCTTTTTTCACTACAAATTTTTTCTTTGTTTTTTATAAATAAGAAAAGGTCATGTGAAATAATGACCTCAAAATACAATGGGTATATTGAAACAATAATTGTAGTTAGAGAACCCTATTTTATCTTATATCTATTTATCATTCTGTTTATACAATTTTCTCTCATCATTGACACGATTTCACTAACCATTTATTGAACAATGCACATTATAGTAATGTGGTAAATGAGATTTTATAAGATGGTGATTTTTGGTTTAAAAAAACAATAGATTGAAAATATTTATTGTGTCTTATTGTATATATACTATGAAATTAATATGGTATGTAGTTGGTTTAATTTATTTCAATTAATGAGATTCTCAGAAATATATCATTATGTTTGAGATAGTTTATTTATTAATAATAATGCTAGAATGTTATTTACTGGATATATATTTATATCATTTTATTCTTTACATGATAAATTTTACTACACGATATGTTTTTTACCAATACCATCTTGATGATTAAAATCATGTAATAGGATTAAGAATATTATTTTTATTTATTTATAGTATATTTATTATCTTTTTATCTATTCATGGATTTATCTTATTAAAAAATATATAATTGTTTACTATTGTGGAATTATTTCATTTCCTTTCATTTCATTTAGAAAAAATTACTAAAAAATTGATGAGATTTTTAAAAAAATTTCTAGGGAAATCCTAATATGAAAATAGAGGTTTATGTGTTAATAAACAATAAGGAATCTAAAAAGGAGAAAATGAAGTCAAACAGTTTATTGTATTTTGAAATTTCATTTATAGATTTTAGAAACATTGTGGTGTGATAGAAATAAATGAAATGGATGTTAATTAAAATATAATATCAGATATTGGAAAATGATTTTACTTAAAGAGAAATTACAATTTTTTACTAAACATATTTAATATATTGAGAAAATTTTAATTCGTTTATGTTACATTCAATTACCTATGTTAAAATTATTTTTGAATTGAAAGTTGAAAATAAGTAGTCATTGTGGAGTATAAAAACATTAATTAGGATCCTATAAATTTTACCCCATAAATATTAATTGTGAATGAATATAATAATTCAAATATTATAAAGTTTGCTAATCATGGAATTTTTTTATCACAATAAGAAGTTTATAATATATAAAATGTGAGTGGAGAAAATAATACATTGGTTTACTAAAAAGAAATTACAAAAATATTAAAAGAAGAAAGAAATATTATTTCAAAATTAAAATCTTGTAACTATATATTAATGTCTAAAATGGGTAAAATGGACATTTAATGTGAATAGTTTCTCACAAATAGACCACTTTAATAGATAAAGATATGATTTAATTTGAATTATATTTTTTTGAGTAATTATTACTTTCATTCCCTAAAGTAAATACATTCATTGTTTAAATGAGTTACAATTTATAGAATGAATAATAATAACAAATTATTGAGAGAGATTGAAGATTTTAATTTTATATTGAATATGAAAATCATGCAGGGAAGATAACATCACATTTGGAGAATTAAAAAGAGTCTCATGGGAGAGTCACCCAATTATGTAAGATAACATTGAATGTGTCATAATTTAGAAAATTTATGCAGATTTTCTTAAGAATAACATTGATTAATAATAATAACTATAAAATTTTAATGCATTTTCCATGGGGGATTCCAAAGAAAAAATGTTTTTATAATGGAAGTATTATTTTATAAATAATTTGGAATAAATTAATAAAAATTCATACATAAATGACCTAGATAATGATATTTTATCTATAAAGAAAAAATTTAAATAATACTTGTAAAAATAAATATATTTTATAATATTAATTATTTATAATAGAAATTTATATTGTTGAAAATATTCACTGAACATTAAAAATTTTAGTCTCTTAATTATAATATGAAAATTATTGATAAATTTTTAAAAAACATTCTAAAAATAAATATTTAGTAATAATGTCGCTCCTAAAATAGTGGTAATTTTAAAGAAACGATATCAATATAATGGAATAAAGTATTTTTATAATTAAGAAAAATAGATCTCACCGAAAACACTAAAATCATTCTTTATAGTTAAAAAATATCTATCCGTGTAAAAGTATAAATAAAAATACATTATAAGGGGAATCATATCAAAAACCATTGAGAAAGTTATTACATCTATATTACATAAATAGATAACCATTAAACCGTTTTAAAATACTAAAAAATTCAAATTATCATGGATCCCGATAGGATAAATTTTACAGGATGGTGGGATGCTTGTGATTTTCTTAATAAATTTAAAATAATAGGTAAAATATATTTTGATATTAATTTATCATAAAATTATTAAAATGAAATATAAAATTAAAATAAATTAAATAAATAACCTTCTCCAATATCATGTGATTCTGATTTTTGATATTGGTTACATTATATTTATTTTTATTATTTTTTCAAAATAAATTCACCTTTCTTTTGAAGTGTTGTGATTAATTTTTTATTAATTTTCGGACTTTATAACCTTTTTCATGAATCTAATGTGATCAAGTCCTTTTATTTCACGTTTTTTCATTTTTAAGGCCTATTTATAACATATGTATTTTCAAACCATCATGGATATTTAAAAGTGGGATTATCAATCATATTTCCCTACATTGACTATTGTTACATTATAATATTTTATTATAATGATTATTATATAATAAGATTCAAAAAAGGGGTTTATATTTCTATTATTAATCATCACTAATATTGATTCATTGTATTTTTTTAGGAATATCAAAAGGGAATATTATTGGAAAATATGAATGTGAGGAATTAAACATCAAATAATAGAGATTAATTATTTTATATTATTTTAGTGTTATTAGATATATTTAGTAATAAATATTTTTTAAAATAAATTAAAACTGTAGGGAGAAATTTTTTTTGTATTCCAATGAGGGATTATAATCTAACATTTAATATTGGATAAAAAATGTATCAAATGAGAGAAAATATGTAGAAAATTTTATATGTTACTTTCTATTTCATCCAATTTAATTTTTTATAAATCATAGAGAAAATACTAAAAAATATGATTCTTTAGGGGATTTCAAAGGGTTTAAATGGATGGATATTCATGAAAAGGGGAATATCATTTATTTTATAATGTATAATACCTAATTTTTTTTTAATTTCATATACAACAATATTTTTTTATATTAATGAAAGTCCACTAAAAAATATTAATTAGGTTATTTTTCCAATTCATGTTATAAATATAGAGAATAATTTTGATCATAGATATGATTTTAAACATACATATGACATGTTTTATTTTTTTGAAATATAGTGTTCTGATATATTTCTCAATTCATTGAATAGGTTGATGTGAGAAAACTAAATTGATAAATGGTATAATTTTTATAACATTATAAATGTGGCCATTAAAAAATCATAAAATTTTCTGTTGAAGTTACAATGTTTTGAAGATAATTAATTTTTTATGTGATCAATATAGTTATTGATTTTTTATTATATATAAGACAACTATGAAATGAGTTTCTATGTTATCTATGGAGTTGAATAAAGATTATAGAGTTTAACAAAATAATTTAATGTTTAAAGAGGATAATAGCACTTTGATTAGAAATAAAATTTGTTAATGAAAATTAATTACTAATGTCTATCAGGGATAATGATTATTACTAATTTTCATAATTAAAGTTGTATAAATTGGATACATTATTTCATTATCACTGATCATGGAATATTTATAAAAAAATATCAACTGATTGTTTTGTTGTATAATCTTATGAATTATTTTGGCCATCAATTCATTTTATTTTGAGGATTTAATAAAATAATAATGTTTATATTTATCATGTATGTTATATTTAAATCATTTATGTGATCTAGAATATATAATAGTTTCCATTAATGTAAATATTGTTCAATTATTTTCATGGAAAAAATTGTTTCTGCTAAGAAATAAACCAATATTATGGATCATATAAAATTATTAATTTTATATGACTCAAGGGAATCATGATAGATATGTGAACATATTATGGATACATGAAAATGATAAGTGATAGTAAAGAAAAATAAATTAGGGAAAATTCATTTAATCCAAATTTGGATCAAATGTTATTTTACTGATTTATATACCGCATCACTGTTCAAATATATGTATAATTTATAATTTATTTCTGATGAGACGAAGGAGAAATACCACAAACATGAGAACCCCATGAATGATCATTCCAAAAATTACATGATTAATAATTTATAGAAAGTAGTATATAAATATAGTTTATTAAACAATAATCATTCTCCACATGGATAATTGAAATGGATGGAGGAAATTCTTTAGTATTATTTTCACAATGTGGAGAAAAAACCATGATTGTATGTAGTCAAAACATTCATGGTATGGACCAAAAATTATCTTTATAAGGACATTATAATTATATAAGGGTTATGAATATTTATTATACTCACTAGTTATTGTATTTAGTAAAACACATCAGGGATTATGGGATTATGGTGCGTAATGAAGGAAAAGGATTGTGGTATGATGGTGTATTTTAGAAAAATAATCTAATGGATAAAAAATATTGTGGGCCAACACATAATTACTTTTTTTAGTCAGTATGTTGGAAGAATGAAATTAAAAATAATTTTATTTTTAGAATAGTTTGATATGAGATTAGTTTTTGAATGATGTTTTTACAATGAAATCCATTTAATAGTGGTGGAAATTACATTTCGATACATGTTAAATAAATAAAATAAAGATATTTTAACGTTTTATAATTTTTAAATAGAGTAAAAATATTTTCTAGTTTCATTATAGCAAATAAAAATTAATCTAAATTAAGAAATTTTAATCATGAAAAATAGAGAAGGATATATCATCAATGATTCATAGATAAATTATGAACAATAATTTAGATAATATGATTTGACATATCGCTTTGGATGGATGATCCCATAACAATGTTGAATATTATATTTATTGAAGTAATTCCAAAATTTTATTGGTTTTTTAAAGATAAGATAACTACAAAAATAGTGATATGTTTGAGTGAGGAATAATAAATAAACCATTTGATAAGAAAATTAACAATAGGAATGTTAGATAAGATCATTCATGATTATATGATCCAATGATAGATTAAATTATCATGTCTGTCATCAAAAAAATATAGAAATATAATTATATCATCCAAAAGAAACTATTTTTCTTTTATTATTATAAAATAAAAAATGTATGATGTTGGATAAAAAAATTTCAAACTCCACAAATCTTTCAACATAGTTATATGATTTTGGTATCTTTTTAATCCATTGGTTCAATGTAAACATATTTTTCCGTCATTATTTATTTTTCAGGATTCTTACCATTTTATTTTTTATTTTTTATTTTTTAAACTATATTGAATTTAGGTAAAATTTATTTTTTAAGATAAAAGGTATATATTGGATAAATTAACATTGATTGAACCTTTCCACCACTATGTTATGCCGATAAAATAAACTGGGCCTTTTGAAAGAATTATAATTTTACCAACTTATTTATCTTTATCTTCTCTAAGGATTCCCTATATTATTCAAGAAATGAATATTTATAACTACTGGTTAATAAATGAATTATGAATCATGATATATTAGATAAATCATTTATATAATCCCTCATGTCCAATAAATCATTGTCCATACAATACTATCATAATATTAGTAACCTTTTGAATAACAACACTTGATTAAGATTTATTTATATTTTTTATTTTTATATTCATTATATTTAATAATAATAAATTTGGTCAATATTAAGTAAAAAATATAGTTAATATTAATGATTTTTATAGAAAATTATTCTAACATGTATAGATACATAGTATATTAATAAAATAATATTCTATAAAATAAATAATAATAAATAAAAATAAATAAATATCAAAAAAAATCCCTTCCTTCTTATTTATGAAGCAGTTAATAACTATTTGAAATGATTTCATATAATTTCACATCTGCTATGACATATAATTAAAGTTTATGGAAGAATTGTATATGTTAATGTTGCTTTTCACTTATCATTTTAATCCCATAGAATATGGTTATTCCTAAAATACATATTTTAATAGAATTTATACTCATTTATTACTAAATATTCAATACATATTTTTCAATTGTTATGGTTTTTTGTTTAATTTATAATTTATAATTAATTTCTCTATATTCCATATATATATATATATATCACCCATTGGTGGTATGAGTAGGGATCATTAGTATCATACTATAATAAAAATTAAATTTTCCTTAGTAATACATGTAATTTAATTCCCCATTTTTTATCAATAATTAAAAGGATAATTCTACATTGATCAATATTTTATGATCTTCTATGTGAGATGATCCAATATTATTTATAGTTATAACATGTAATTATAAATTATTACAAAAGAAAAATTTGTGTGAAAATCATTAGGTAGATTCCATGAATTTAGGTTTTCGACCAAAATAATAGAATTTATTTTACTAAAACCCCTTTAGAGATAGACATTATTATTCATTAGATAAATATTCATTCCCAGTTACTGAAATTAAATTAACATTCCCCATTATTTTGAATCTAAAATTTATTGGTAATTGGATATCATCTTTCTTGGGTGATTTAATAATGAAAAGAGTAACTCATGGTAAGTGTCCCAGAATATAAGTTATACTACAATAAATTATGTTTTCATCTTAAAAATTATTATTTTGGTCATCTTAGTCCACCATCTCATAAATGGCCTAAAACATCCATTTTTCTTCTTTTATATACTTTTAATGGGATATGAATATTTTATAGAGATAACATAATATGAATACATAATTTACATCCTTCATCATGTTAGAATGAAGATGTTAAGCACCATGATTATAGAAAAATCTCTCGTTTATTACATCAATAAAATATTACACACCACATAGTAATATTTATTTTCAACCCATAAGTATTTCTGAAAATTGTTTAATATAATTTTTAAAAAAAAATATATAAAAAATAGCCATACAATTGTTATTATAAGATCTTAATTAATATATTAAATGTTATTAAATGAAAAATTTTATAGTTATATTACTAATATTATATATTTTATCACTTTGAGTAATATTATATAATATTTTAAAGGATACTTATATTAAACATTTATGATAATGTCATGTAGTACCTTCTTAAATGTATAAAATTTATTTATTTATTGAATTTAAGAGATTTTTATATATTATAATTTATATTAATCCTTCATGGAATTAAAATATAATTTTTTTTATTAATTTTATCAATCATATGTCACCCAAATTCTGTTTTTCCATTAGAGAATCTATTTTAAACTTAAAAAATATAATTCATTATATTATTTTGGAAAAGATGGTATTTTATATGAACTTGTTTACACAAATTTGAATATTTTATACCACCCCAATACCTTGCAATGATTTATCCCCTTTAAAAATGGTAGAGGTTAGTTTTTAGGTCTGTACTACCAATTGATTCAAATATTAATCTTGTTTAATTCTCATAAAATTAAAAATTTCTTCTACCCGATTTCATCACAATGTTTTTTTATTTGTGATAGTTTATATTTCATTTTCATTTTCAGACATAACATAAGTGTTTCTTTCCAATATTTAATTATTCTTATACCATCTTAAATTTTTTTTCAAATACCCAATCTAGTTCTCTTACTCCCAAATCTATTTTTTTTATTAATTGTATGTGATAATGAATAAGTTATTTTTTCGATTAACTGAATGGGGTGTTTCTCATGTTTGTGTTTATTATTTTTAACGGTTATTTTTTTATTCTATAATAAATCATCATGATTTTTAAATCAAACATCAGTATAAATTTTTTATTTCATTAAAATTACCACTAATAATGTGATTTCACTTTTTTATTATTATATTAATACTTTTTATAGGAGTTAATGATTATTGATAATGATATTAAAAGTTACTTAGAGAAAAATACATTTTTAATATCTCAATGGATATTGATTGATACTAATTTTCCATAAAACATCATTTAGCTTGGTTCTATGCCAATTATTTATTGAATTATATAAATTAGGATGGATTGTATGTGTTATAAAATAATATTCAAGTCATATTAGAAACCCATCAGATGGTTTTTTAGAGGTTTACATCATTATATAAAAGTACAAACTCTTGAAATAAGTGTGTCTACCCAAGTACATTACTATATTTTCATGGATAAATAGGTTGTTAAGGATTTATTTATGATGCATGTAGTGATTATAAAATATATGATATTTCCTTCAATAGAGATATGATTTTATTTATATCTTCTAACTAATATATACAACTTTTGGGATTCCCTAAATCAATTTATTATAGATTATATTTTGGGGATGTTTTTTTTTTGTGATTAATAAACAAAAAATGTGTTTTTTTACAAATTTTTTATTATATTTTGAAATTTTAATCACTTATAATATATTTGGATTTAAATAATAATTTAATATGAATTGATGATGAAATGAAAAGTATAAATTATTATCCAACACATCATATTATTATTCTCCATTTATATTATATTGTTTCTAATTGATAATACACTCTATGGAATTATATTAATTTACCAATATACTTACCCTAAATTTTGATTTGAAACATAACTCATCCATAAATTGATTTATATAGGTAAAAAACTCCAAAAATTATTTTCCTCCATCTTTCTAAAAATATTTACATGTAATTAAATTCATACCACTATTAAAGTGTCAGTTTTACTTTAATGTATGATTTTTTTAATTTAATAAGTGGGTGTGATGACATTTATGTTCCATACCACCAAACTATCATCAATTATAAATCATAGTCAATATTCTCACCATAAGCTAAAATATATTTTATTAAAACCAAATATATAAAATATATATATCCTCACATAAAAGATAATGTCCATAATAATTCATTATAGTTATTTAATTATAATGTTTATAGTAAATATTGATTATCCTGAAAAAAATCCCTATAATTTGTGGGTTTCTATAAGTTTTGTTTTGTTTTCCTATACACTCATATCTATAGCTACTGAACACCTAATAAATATCAATATAGAAATAGAATGATTATTTTTGTTATAAATTGTAATTCCCTAACCTGGTTCTCTCTACTATGACCATACTACATGGATATTATGGACTCAGGTTCACCACCCTATATACTAGATTCTATAGGATAAAAGTGTATCATCTCGAACCAAATCATCAGGTCTGAGCCATAATGACAGATTACCTCATGCACACATCCTTGTAGGAAAGAGGCTATCGACTAGAAGCGAGGGTGTCTTGTTGAAATTTGAGGAGACTATACACTCTTTACTGAGTCATAGGATCAATAATTAATAAAAAAATATAAATAATTAGGGAAAATGTGGAAATTAAATGATTACATATATATAATGTAACATCACCCGAAGTTGAAAGAAAATATAGGTATAATTTAGAAGGAAAACCTGGAGTAAATAAATAATCATCTGTGGAGTACTCTGGTGCCTGTCCCAGTCTAATTCCAGACCATGCCCCACCGCTCATCCATCCCCCATTGGGCCCTTACCCTTCCCCAAATCTCTAGTCACGAAATCCATAAGCACACTGAAATGACAATGCAGTGTTTGAGTACAAGACATGTTAGGACACCACCAATGCATCCTAAACCTGATTTTCTGATAATAAAAGTGTAATCCATAGTTAATAATGAGAAGTAACCACACAATAAAAATCCATCACTTGTTCACTAACCTAGCTTCCACAACCACTGACTATACATTCATTATATCTATGGCAGATAGATATGAAAGGTTTCAAATGAGTTAATGATTATCCACTTGAATAATAAATCATATTTCATTGCATCATCATGCAACATTGTATCAATGCTCTATAAGAAGGTACGAACTATTTATGTTTAAGGGAAACTAGATCTAATCAGCTTCCCTTAATCATCATGTGGACATACTTTGGACCGCGATCTAATCAATGTCCTATAGTCATCAAAACACACCATCAAGTATCATAATAGGGAATTATAGCTTATCAGAATCCCCTTTTCATTGAGTGCATCCCAAGGAATCGTCATGTTCCGACCTCAAGTATTGGACCCTCTTCCTCAGTCATGTGCATGCCTCCTCCAAGGATAAAAAAATTCGTAGTGGTCCACTACATGACATCCCCTATGTATCATCATGTGCCAACCCCATATATCAAACCCTCATCATCCGTCAATCACATCCCTCCCCAAAATGATAAGGCAAGTTGATGGTCCACCTATCTGGGATCTAATAAAAAAACCTATATGTATACATATCATGGGAGGATATATATATATATATATATATATTAATAAGTAATAATAACATATCATCAGGAATAAATTAGCACATAATGTACACATAATCACACAAAAATGTGAATAAACAGCTACAAGTACTCATTGAATCAATTGTATTATAGAGTTTCTATGGCTACACACATTCCAAAATGAATTAAATATATATAGTTCTCATTAAACATTTTTGAGAAACATTATATTAATGTCAATAATTTTGGTACAAGTCGAAAAGGTTAAGGATCATCTTACCTTAATAGTTGCAAAAACTCTCATCGATTTTTTGACGTCAGGATGATACGTCAAAGTCTCGAGATGTTGGAACATTAGTGCTTGAGGTATATAAATGGTTTTCTAAGAATAGTAACATTTATTTTACTTCATAATATATAAAACACGATGTGTGATAATAAATTCCATCTCTTAAATAATTTTATTACTAGAATTAAATTTATTTCACACACTAATAATTTTTAATTATTACCTCAACCTTTCAAACTCACAGGAAATGATAAATCATCCCTTTTAATTTAATTGTATCATGTGAAATGATTTATAAAATAATTATATTATCCTTATAAAATTATATGTGATTATAATTATCTTTCATAGATAATTAAAAAGTGATGATAATTATGATTTTAAAATTTTAAATTTATTACCTATGTTGATAAATTAAATTTCCATTAATCATTTAAATTATCCTTTGATAAAACAATGTAACCATGAGTTGATAATTTTCCCACTATTATTATTGATGATTTCATGTAATTATCATTTATAATTTTCATGTCATGGTATCATAAAAATTATCATTTTTAATAAAATAAACAAGTCTCTTTAGTTTTATAAACATTTGATTATTTTAGGTTTATTTCATAAATTATAACTCCATCATTTTTAAAAATAATTAAAATAAGGTAATAGACTTACCTCTAGGTGTTGTGTAAGGGAATGAAAGCGAAGGGAGGGACACCGTTCAGAATATAGATTCTTGGTTGTCTTACTCCTGAAATCAAACAACAAGTCTTAGTGGTTATATCGGTTGGAGTGTTTGGTTTATATAGGGGTATTCGAACTCATGGGGTTATAAAGTCTTACCCTAAATTCCATGTCCATGTTGAAAATTAACCCCTGATTTCCAACCATGAATCCACCTGAAAATTGTTACAGAGTCATTTATAATCACTAATTAAGACGTTTTCGAATTTTAACATGGTTGAAACTGACCAATTTGAAGATTTTGGGAAGCATATTTTGGATCCCATGGTGAAATAGGGGTGCGA
The DNA here is from genome assembly GCA_963277665.1 of Viscum album. Lineage (NCBI taxonomy): Eukaryota > Viridiplantae > Streptophyta > Magnoliopsida > Santalales > Viscaceae > Viscum > Viscum album. The sequence continues at coordinate 1,807,083,717 of OY728157.1, forward strand.
CGTGGGGGGGAGATACAATAATAGTGTGTGACCCCACCACTAGTTTTTATCCATGACTAAATTGAATTAAAAAGATTATTTTATTCTATTATAATATAATTTAAAAAATTTAAATTATATTGTTATTAAAGGGACAATTGCGTGCAAAAATTTTACACCCATGGTTAAGCCTACAGTTCTGAACACAATGGTGTTGTCATAATTTCTATGTGATGTGTTGTTTTTGAAATATAAAATAATTTCCATTAATTTAATAAATTTCAAACACATTATTTTAAAACATTAATTAGCAAGCTGGGCATCCAAATTCCCACTACATTCGATTGTTATGTTCCCACTAGGGTAAACACCATATAACAGATCTGATTGTGGTCCCAGTTTTATATATGAAACACCATTTTAGAGTTATTTAATTATTTTGAATAAATTTCTAGTGCATAAAATAATATATTATGTATTTTTATTCTCTATTTTCCAAGGATTTATGGACTATAGAAACATGCACTAATTCAATGTTTTACTCTTAAAATATTCAATGGAATATTCTATAATGTTAACTGAGAGTTTTATCCTTCCATGATGAATTTAACAAAAATAAAGATTTTTCACTGATATATATTTTTTTCATCTAATAATTTGTCTTTAGAGGTATTTATGATTAATTTAAAAATCAGGATGTCACAATTCCACCCTCTATCAATATATCATCCTCGAGAAGAATCTCCAGTAGTCTTTCTCATAAAATCTATACCCCTGAGCTTGAACATCAGAATCACATTCCAACATATCTTCTAGGATCCATCCTTGCTGCCACTGAACCCAGACTAGTGGCGCTATCTTTCTTCATAATTTTTTCTCACTTATGTCCACGATTCATATCGGATGCTCCTTATAATATGCATTAGTGTCCATCTAAATTTCATCGCAATCAATAATATGCATAGGATCTGGTATATACCATTGAAGCTATGCCACATGGAAAACATTGTGCATATCATGATTGCATGAAGAGAGATCTAGATGATATGCCACTACCCCTATCCACTCGGTGACATCAAATGGTCCAACAAAATGTGGTGCTAGTTTTCCCTTAATCCTCTTACATTTGTTCCCTAACCATTATATCACTCTCAAGAAAACCCGATCTCTTATAGAAAACTCTAAGGGTCCCCTCCTACTAGAATTATAAGATCTATGTCTACTTTGAATAGTGATCAATCTCTTCCATATCAACTACACTCTCTTAGAGGTATCATGAACCATGTTGGAGAAAATAATTGATGCCTCTCCCACTACATTCCAATAGATTGGTGAGAGACATGTCCTCCTATATAGATCCCCATAAAGTTCCTTCTAAATCTAAACCTGAAAAATATTGTTATATGGAAACTCAACAAAGTCCAGGTGATCATCTCATGGTTGTCCATGGTCTAGCACGCAAGATCATATTGTATCATCCAGTATGCAAATAGTGCTCTCAAACATTCCATCGGTCTGAGTGTGGTATGTATTCCTCAATCTTAGATGATTCCTAATAGATTTCTATAATCCCTACCAATATAATGATGTAAAAATTGCATATCTATTGGAAACAATGCACAAGGGAACTCCATGTATGCACACAATCTCTCAAACATAAATTTTTCCCAACTCCTCCACCAATTGAGTCTCTCTAATTAGTAAGAAGTGAGAAGACTTCATTAACCAGTCAAAAATCACCCAAACTACATCATGAATCCTCGGGGTCCTAAGAAATACTATCACAATGACTATATTAATATCCTCGCACTTCCACATAGATACTAGGAGTGGTTGCAAAAACGTTTCAGGATGCTGGGGATCAGTCTTCACCCTCTGATTGGTGATACATCGAGATAAAAAACCTTCAATGTCCCTCTTCATCCCTGGTCACCAGAACTATCATTTAGAGTCATGATAAATCCATTTCAGACTAAATATAACATCCACCTTGAGTAATGGTAATCCCTAATCATTTCCTCTCTAGTACTAGTAGGAACTATTACTCTTCTTTGGACTAAGATCATGTTGTTTTTGTTAATCGACCATCTGTGTATCGGGTCACCTCTAGTACGCCGTTATCTCGTCATTTTACCCTCTGGGTTTGAATCTGGAACAGTCTTCATCATTTACATAAGGTATTATGTAATAGGTAAGGGAGAGAAAATCATTGATCCTTGATCCTCCAAATCATCAACCATTGAGACAGCCAATAATCACATCAACCACTACTACCACTCTAAGGACTTCTTACCATGTTATTGCTCATCCTGGGTTCTACAGGTTTCGGAAACTCCTACAACATTTTCATTTCTAGGAAAATATGTCATCACAAAGTCTAATTTTTATAAATACTCAACCTAGTGCCTCTTCCACATATTCTGATCCCTCTGAGTAAAGATTTAACAAAGGATCTTGTCATCCTTGTAAACAATTAGTCTCTCATCAAAAAGATAATGTCACTAACATTTTAGTGCGTGGAAAACTTTTCCCAACTTTGAGTCATACATAGGGTAGTTATTCTCATGGGTTTTTAGATGAAGATACCCATAGGCCACCACCTTTTCTCCTTATATTAATATTTCTCCCAAAATAACTCCTCATTCATCACAATACACGGCATAACCAATACCATGTTCGAGAAGTTTTAGTACTCAAGATATCGTTATCCTTTTCCTTATCTAATGGTAGAACAATTCACAATAGTATGGACACATGAAATTTACATCCTTCTTCATCAAAGTTATCATAGATTCCTACAGTTGGATAAATTCCTAGAAAAACCATTGTTAATATTTGTCTAAACCTAAGAATATCCAGATCTCAAACAAATTTCGAGGAAAAGTCCATGACATGACTACATAAACCTTCTTTGGTTTTACTGATATACAAGTTTCATATAACACATATCAAAGGAACAACACATCTTTAATCTATAAGATACTTTTTGATAGCATAGACTAATGTTTTTCAGCATGGAGGATACTCATGATTACCTTCAGGTGCCTTGAACTTTGTTTTTATGTTGGCATGTAGATGAGGATATCGTCAAAAACCCCTAAGAATAAATTGTCCACGTATGGATGAATGATTTTGTTCATGAGTTCCATGAACATAGCTAGTTCATTCTTCTATCCGAACGACATTACCAAATTATCATACAACCCATATCTACTATAAAAAGATGTTTTTGAAATATCCTCACCCCTACATCAGAACTAGTGGTATCCCATTCAAAGATCAATAATTGGAAAACACTGAGCTCCAGGTAATAGATCAAAAAATAATCAATGCTTGGGAAAGGATATCACTTCTTCACCATCACATGGTTTAGCTTTAAATAATTAATACATAGCCTAAGATCGCTATCTACCTTTTTGGGGAATAAAACAGGAACACTCCATGGTGTAGTACTAGGTCTGATAAATCCTTTTCTCTCCATCTATTCTAGTTGAACATTGAGACCCTTCAATTTTTTTAGATCCATATGATACAGAGGTATCAAATTGGATGTGCACCATGTATGTGCCTTATCACAAATTGAACACCTCTATCAGGAGGAATTCCTGTCATGTCATCAATAAATTCATCGTGATGGAGATCTAGAACTAGTAGATATGATGAGGAGATTGCCATTAATTCTTCTAAAATTTCCAAGACTTCCATTTGTTCTATGATTGACCCATGTTGGTTCAAGTCAGGTCTAACGCTACGTGATCCTAGATACCACACCCCATTCATCTGGTACTTATCTCCCTTTGGTGAAGAAAAATATTCCCATATTTGATATCAGTCAATGTGATCTTGGAATATTTTTATCCAGCCCATGCCATGAATCACATCGAAGATCATCATTTCTAGAATCATGATCTACCATATATGTCTGTACTCTGACAAAACTGGTGGACAATCTAAGAATAAATGAAGACATTCCCCCTTCATACCTCTAACTGTGGATGGTCCCTCTCCACCAACTATGGGAGTCTGGTCCACATCATACATATAACCTACAAAAACTCCACTTTTGTTTCCCTAAGGTGCTTGACTAGTTTGTTTCTATTGTTGGAAATTTCGACCAGTTCCCCCTTTCTAACCTTTTCTCTTGTAGAAATCTGGATTTTACTTTTTGTAAAAAAAACTGTTGCAGAAGTCCCTTATTCTTTGAATTCTAACACATAAATTTAGTTTCTTTATAGAATCTACCAAAGTATACATCCTTTCTACAGTTGAAACACTATGAAATTCACAATGAAGGTGCTTATTGAACAACACTTTGTCCACCTACAAGATGGTACTCCACTTCATGTCTCTAGACTTCCTGTTCATATTACCAGAAGAATATCTCATAGAGGTGAGAGGAAACTCGGTCACAGCCCCATCATGAACAGAGAGTAAGCGTCATACTCTGTCCTTCTTTATTTCATTTTCATTGTTCATGGATTTCTCGAAAACTTTTGTATATGTCATCCAGTCAAAACTCCTAACATGACATCTGTGCTCAGGTCGAAGGCCTATCTTGAAATTCTGAGCCTTCTATTCCTTGTTTCTAGCTAACAAAGTAGCAAAGTGATGTATCTCTATAAATCAATCTTAATAAGTAGAGACATTCATGGAACCCTATCATAGCACCATGAATTTCTAGGCATGGTTTATCTTCATCATTTTTTGAAAATAATAATAGAGAAAAATCTCATTGAAGGTTGTCCAAGTAAGACCCTCTCATCTCTTAGACTAGCTTATAGCAGTCCACCATCTCCTATAAGGTCCCTGTAACATAAGGGTTGATAGGATCATTAACCCTTCCTCAAGAGTCCGGAATAGTGTAAATATGCTCGCAATAAAGTCTAGCTAGTCATTAGAATCTTTCACTCCATCAGTTCCATGTAATAGTGGTGGGTGCTAAATCCAAAAATCATGAGCATTGTTAGTCATGGTATTTTTTGCAGGTCCACCCTGGACTGAAATCATTCGTGAATGTCTTATCTGAATTGGCCCTACATCTTGAATCTTCTGTGCTAGTATAGGTGCATACTGGGGAACATCCCCATGTACCACTAGTGTTTGTACATGAGAATCCTGGGTTACCACATTTGACAGTCCAATTCCACATCTTCATGGTAGAATCACTAAAAAATAAGGACATTAGGGACATGAATAAATCCTAAACAGTCTATGGGATAACACAAGTCTCCCTTAATTTCTATGGGATCAATATATTTGTTCATAGGAGTTTACCCTCAATCCAAGGTATACCCCTCTGACAGTAACCCTTGTCTCTATACCTGCACATTAGTCATATTCATATATATACATACACAACAACATTCACTATTAAAGTAATTAATTCCAATAAAGATATATCTTATAACATGATATCACAAATACATTACATAGATCAAACTATTCCAAAAAGATAGTAAAAATCAAGGCATTTAATTTCTGAATTATTATGAAGTATAACAATAGGTATATATATGGAATATGAAGCTGCATACCTATTCATGATTCATTAAAATACTCAAAATCTTATAAATCACATATAACACCATGGGTGTTACACATGGTGAATTTAATCAATATTAAATAAGTCGAAAAATTTACCATTTAATGGTAACTTGGAGGTCCACTATGTAGTGCTATCCAAACACTAACATAGTTTCCCCTACCTGAGTCCTATCCATCCTATCTAATGTCTAACATGTCCCAAAACTAATAAAAAATTAGAAAAAAGTTAGAAAAAAGATGTCGCTAATACCATTTTGTAACAAACTGACCCAAATCACTGGTACCATGATAGAATGTTAGAAGACCTCATGTGCACCTCCATGTACGCAAGAGGCTTCCTACTAGTAGTGATGGTATCAAGTGGATATTTTGGGAGACAATACCCTCAGTTTTGAGTTATAGGACAAATAATAAAATACAATAATACATATAATCAGAGTAAAATTAAGAAATGTAAATATGACATACAAATAATTTAACGGGCTCCAAAACTGTAGAAAAAACTATGTAAGCCGGAGAAGGAAAACCAAAAGTAAATAAATAATCATCCGTTGAGTGCTCTAGTGTCTATATTGGTCTTCTTCTGATCTATGCTCCACCACATAGCCATCTTCCATATGGACCTTACCCTTCACTATATATATCTTGTAACGAAATCAACAAGCACACCAAAATTCCTAAGTATAGTGTGAATACAATACTCAGTATGACACCCCAATGTATCCTAACCTTGATGTTCTCAAAATAAAAGAGTATTCCATAATAAATAATTTTATGTAAAATAAAAATCTTAATGTTCTCAATATAAAAGTTTATGCTATACTAAATAATGGGAAGAAAACAAAAAATCCACAATATAGTGGTTTTGTGCTAACCAAGATACCATAACCCCTAGCCGTATGAGCTTCGGCTCTGTAACGGATAGGTAAGCAAGTTGTTAGATGAGTCAACTATTAACCACTAAGCTAGTGAATCATGTTTATCATTATCATTGTGAGTCATATTATATGTTCCCTTGAATAATGTATTTAATATATTTATTTAATTTAAATGAGAGATAATCAACTTCCCTTAATATTCGAGTTGAGATACTAAGGACCGAGAGCTAATTAGTTTCATTTAGTCATCAAAGCACATTTCCAAGTAACATACTAGGGACCAAGATCTAATTAGTATCCTCTCTTCATTGAGTGCATTACTATACATCATCATGTGCCTTCCTCATATACTGAATCCTCATCACCATTCATGCACAATCCTCCTAAAAAAGATAACACAATCTGTATTATTACACTACATAACTTCCCCTATATATCATCTTTTTCATACCCCATGTATCGGACCCTCATTCTCAATCACGCACATCCCTCCTCCAAAGGATAACATAATTTTATTGTCCACATATCTAGGATTTAATAAAAAAACCATGAGGTATTCATAGTAAGGAAGTGTGTATCAATATATGCAAGAAAAACACATAATCATGAGTAAACTAGCACATAATGTACATGTAATCACACATAAATGTGAATAAAATGCTTCAAGTACTCATGTCATAAAGTGTATTAATGATTTTCTAGGGCTACACACATACCCACGTGCATTCACTATCTAGACCGGTCATTAAACATGTTTGTGTATAATCATATTAATGGAAATCATTTGTTACTATCCTAAAAGGATAAGGAACGTAGTACCGTAAATGTTGGAAAACCTATCATAGTTTTTCTGACATTAGGGTGAAACATCAAAGTCTCAAGTTGTTTCCATATCGGTGCTCGAGGTATATCAAATATTTTCCTTTATTCATAACATTATCAATATTTCAATATAAATAAAACATCACATGTGATAATTATTTCTCTCTCTTGAATACATCTAAAATTATCATTAAATTTATCGGATGTCTTGATAAATTTTATTTATCCCTTTACCCTTCAAAAATCACATGAGATGATAAATCGTGACCATTAATTTAATTTTATCACATTCATTGATAAATCAAATAATTATTTTATCATTTAAAAAATTATATGAAATGATAATTATCATTCTAGGATAATTAACAATTTATGATAATTACGATATCCAAATTTTAAATTTATCGCTTACACTGATAAATTAAATTTTAATCAATGAATTAAATTATCCATTTATGAAACAATGTAACCACAACTTGATACTTTTCTCACAATTATCATTGATAATTTCCGGTAATTATCTTTTATAATTGTCATGTCATAGTTTAGTAGATTTTTTCATTTTTTCTAAAACAAAATATTGTCTTTATTTTAATAAACCCTTTATTGTTATAGGTTTATATCATAAATTTTAAATCCACCAATTTATTAGATTAAATTAAAAGTGTATTATATCCTTACCTCTAGGAACTGCACAAGGGGGTTGAAGGGGAAGTTAGGGCCACCGGTTAGAATCTCGATTCTTGGTTGTTTTGCACTAGAAATAAGAAAATGACTTGTGATTATTATACTGGTTATGGTGTTGGGTTTATATAGGGGTATTCAGATGTGTGGGGTTGGAAAATAGAACACTAAATACCATATCCATTTTGAAAATTAACTACCTTTTTTAAAATATGAATCCACCCAAAATCATTACAGATCCATTTATTATCACCCATTGATGCATTTTCAAATTTAATGCATTTGAAAAGACCGATTTGAAGCATCTGGGAGGCTTCTTAAGGATTCCATGGTGAAATAGGGGTGTGATGCATGTGGGGGAGATGTATGAATAGTATTCATGCCCCTTTTTATCATTTAATAAATTAATTTATAAAACAATATTTTATTCTATAATCACATAATTTAAACAATTTAGATTATAAAATTATTAAATGGACAATTTCCTGAAACAATTATACACCTAGGGAAAAAACCATGTTATAGACATAATGGTAGGGTCAAAATTTTTATGGATCAAGCCATTTGTGAGATATAAAATTATTTCCAGTAATTTAATATATTTTAAACACTTTATTTAAAAACATTAGTTAGTGAGTGGCACTTTCAAATGATAGCTAACTTCAAATTTTATATGCCCACTAGGGTGAACACCATATTACTCATCTAATGGCGGTCTTAGTTTTATCATATGACACACTATTTTTTAGTTATTCAATTATTTTTTGTAAATATCCCATACTTAATATAATATATTTAAAATTATTTTTCCATCTTTTCCAAGTCATTACAATCATTTGAAACATGAACTAACTCAATATATAACTCTGAGAATATTCAACTAAATATTAGAGAGTATTAATTTCGATTTTTACCCTTCCGTGATGCATTTATCAAAAATAGATATTTTTCAATGATAAGTCATTTTTTTCATTGAATAATTAATCATAAGAGGTCTTCATGGTTATTTTAAAAATCCGGATGTTTCAAGAAGTTGGGGGATATAGTAAAACTATAGAGAGACTATACCACCTTATTACTGTGATAAAAATTAACAACAATTAATATATAAGAATATAATAAAATAAATATAATGTAATAAACAAAATCATGATATATCAAGTGAACATGTGAAACCAAGCTATTTAACAGACTCTTAGTCATGACAACATAAAAGGCTCATCACCCACTAGGCTATTAAAAATACACTATAATAAATAAAAATATTAAATTATGTCACATCTAATAATAATATCATGTTTTACCTTAATATCATCCTGAAAATTCTATTGAGTTATCCTACTCATTCGTGAAACCCAAGGCTCTTGCTCATCCAAATCCTAAAAATCATTGCTTTAGCTTAGGTACGCAAGTTCCATGGTTTATAGGGAAGTGTGTGAGTATAAATTGTAATGGAACCACAAATATGATATCATACACAATCTATAAATTATTATGATCATTTTATTCCCTAAAAATAAATAAACAAACTGTGGAAGAATAATTAAATTAACACTATCAGTCCTCAGGTTTTAATATGACACCCGAGACCAACTAACCTTGTTTGGATAGTACGTATGTTTCTATGAGAAAAGCTCATGGCCATGCCAAATATTACTAGGACCAAAGACCATATATAAATATATGATAAAAAATATTACTAGGAGGAAGACCATAAGAATTCCATTAATTTCAATCCCATGATTGATTCATAGAAGCCACTCCTCATAAATCTAGTGACATGATTTGAACTGATTATAAATAAAAAATATGAGGTCATAATAAAGACCCAATGGACAAATTCTTACATCTGAGTGTTCCTTATGTAGATTAAGGTCGATTCCAAGGGTATATCCCAAGGAATTATAATTCAATATGCATCCAAGATGAATCCAAGTGGATTTTGAATGTCATTATTTTTTAAGGATTAGAAGTAACATCAAAGAAACTTGTCCATGGAAAGGAAATGTATTAGTATAATTGATTATTCCATTGATAATATAACTAGTAATTCTATAGAGACCAAATGGATACATCATAGGTAACTGTATTACCCTTAAACTTAATTTCATAATTGATGTAAAAACCACCAAAAACATATCTTGATGTTAATATCAAAAGGTGTGTCCATCAAACCAAACCTGTCATATGTAATCATGTTCATACATTAAAACAAGACCTAAAAACATCATTATAACAAGTTAGTTCATAAATCACTGATACAAGTTCAGGGATGAAAACTAAAATCATTACTATCTGCCTATTAAAACTGCTCATCATTGGGGTCATTCTCACACTAGGACCCCACAAGAATCACCAAGATATCCACATAATGAAAAAACCTTATGTGTGATAAAATTTATAAATCTTATATCATTGTAAAAATCACATCAGTTATATTGAAAAAAATCCATCACCATATTCACATTCTCACCCAGACTAAACTAGACCCATAAGACAAGACACACTATTATAAATTATATAAATTGTACAATTCCCATCTCCCATTGCATGTCCATCATAGGTTATCCCAAAAAACAAAATTTCTTCACGCTACCTTGATCTTAAAAACCTTATTCTCATATATAAAAGGGGGAGAAACACTCGAAACTTGTTCATTTTAACTATCCCAAAGGCACTAAGGAATATCAATTTCCCTATTGTATTGCTATGTCCAGTCATCCCAAGTCATCACATTCCTCTTCTAGAAGGTCACTATTGAAAAATTGATAAGTTTGAATGCATTAAAACAATATATATAAATCTCGTGTTCAATATAAATTCACGTGAAAAAAACTCCACCAAAATAGAATGTGGCAGCTTTAAATCATCATGTTGGCTTATCTTACATCTACACTATGAAGAACCATATAATATTAGTATGATTTGAAAATGATTTAGTGTAATCTCCAATGTAACCCTAATATATATTTTCTAAAATTGTAAGGATGAAAAAACTAATAATTATTAATAAAATTGCAGAAAAACACCTTGAATCGACATAAAATTCCAACAAAATCACCTTATCTCAAAGGGTGATCAAATGAATCATTAATGGATGATCCTATGAATGTTCATGCATGAAAAAGAAATAATAAATTCATAAATATTGGTATAAACATAAATAACCAAAAGGGGAAAAGAAAATGTGTCTTTACTACAATTGGTAGAAAAATGTCATGTACTAAATCAATCCCTATGACATGTTAAGCACTTAGTTGCCCTTTACAGCCCTTGATAGGATGGAAAAAACCCCATATGATATGTTTTATAAAAATTTTGGATAAATATCTCCCCCTAATACCATTCCGAGTAATAAAACTTTGTGAATATCCCATTGATATGTTCCCCTCCTCTAAAAAATATGCTCAGTGACACACAAAAAGGCACACACCCCTCATAGTTTCATACAGTAGCCACAAATGGAAACCTAATCTCTAATAAGGAAAATATTCCGAAAATAATGATTGTAGTCTATTGGGATTTTCCAATATGGAGAAACCTAAACATAAAACATGAATACCACGGGAAAAAATCCACACACCTTGTATTTTTTTCCTTATATTGAATTCTCCACTATGACTTGGTCCTCCATGTGGAGGTGATCATACAACAAAAATGATTCGACATTCACACTGGAAGATGGTACTATCTTATCGATCTCCCAATGAATCATCAAGTAAATTACCTAAACATAAGAGAATATCCTCTTGGTTTTAAAAATCTATGAAATATTATTTTATCCTAATTTCAAAAATATCTACTACATGGGAGAAAAAAATATATTCCCCTTGTGAAAATCTTCAAATATATATGAGGGTTATTAGGTACTACCAATAAAAAAAGAATCATTATTTTTAGGTCTAATCGATCCTTCACCCTTTAATAATAAACCACTCTAGGTCATGAATTCATAGTCAATATTTTTTTTCTACCATTGAACATCAGAAAATATTCTACTATGAAACATAAAACATGATACATGAGTGAAACTATTCATAAAAACCTGATCCACCACTCAAAACCATCATTGAAGCACTAATAAATAACATACTCCTTCCAACCAACCAAAATATAAAATGTTGTCATCAATAAATTAATTATCTATATTACGGAGATCACCATAGTAAGAATATCCCCATACAGAGTTTTTATGAGCTATAGTCCCCCCTCCATAATAATTTCCAATGAAAACAACAATTAGAGGTCTATTGACATCGCAGGTGTAGTTTCTAACTAATTTCACAAATTTACACAAGAAAAAACTAGATGGATATCCAATATCCATCAATTATTCAAAACACATTGGTGAACCATTTAGTACACTATATTTTAAACCAGATCATGACTCCACAAACACCATAGGCATCCCAAGATCATCCAAATGACCACACATATGTACAAACCTAACCCTTGATATATTTACATGGTTATATATCCAATCATTCATATTATATATCATTATTTGACTCTGATTAGTAGATAAAATCATTATCACTCTCCCCATGATCATATTAAAATAATTCCATAATTAATTTTAATATATATATATATATTATATCTAACAACATATTCAGGTTTGATATCATGTATCCACTAAAGAATCACACACTAGTTTCCATATTACACCTTTTTTGTTCAATGAACAATCTCATCATTCCCAATAACCTTCCCAAATGTGATTATAACTCCCTGGAAATACATAATTACTAGTTGTTTTCATCTCACTGACACTTGATCACCAACTAAATACATCAATCCCTCCCCATTATCATCCCACATGGAAGGCCAACCTCAATATCTATCGATGTTACATAATGAGGGTTACACCCTTAAATGGAAAATTATGAAGTCTCCACGAAATGATATTATTTATACCACTCCAAGAGAATAAAATCAACATGTTCCATCCTTACACCTCCCTAAAAATATTTTTTTGGTGAACACACTAGTCAATCATAACATGATAACCAGATAAATATTTATTGTCATATATCCCACTCTGAAAATCTAAAATTCATTTCAATTATATGGGAAATGTTATCTCAAGACAACTCATAAAACCCATCTATACATGGATTTCATAAAATCTCCCACTAATACATTATGAAATGGAAGCAAATTTTACTAGTTTTTATTGCATGGATCTAATAGAAACCCAATTGATGTAAACACTATTATCTCCATATCTCACGAACATACACATAATTCTATGGGATACAAGTCTAATATAACCTATGATAATAATACTAAACCCATTTCCATTCCATAGTACATATATATTTCTTATTATAGAACCTATATATTTTTGTAAATATTTTTATTTAAATTATCATATGTGGAACATCCTGTTTCACATTGAATAGAGAGGTAAAATAAACTTTTATAGATTATGAAGAAAATTTATGTGGCCATTATATTATATCAATTCAATTGGTGGGTATAAATTGATGTAACTTCATAATTAAATATTATGAACCCCATTACCACACTACTAGATCCAATCGTAAAAACAAAATCTATTACACATTTTATTTGGTACAAAAAAATAATTAATATAACTATAATAAATATGGTAATGTTTATAATCCAATGATGTTTTTATGTATACATATTTATAGTGTTATGAAAAATATATAACTATTAGAACCCATGTTATTTGAATCAAATGGAAATTTTCTAGCTTTATAATAAATTAATTAATCCATTATAAGACTTCAAAAAGACAAAAAATACCCACTAAATGTTATCTTAAGGACACAAATTAGGTAATTATTTTCATCACAACCAAATAAAATGGAAATATAATATATAGGTGACCTCATATTCCTAGTAATGTTAAATATAAATAATAAAAATCAAAGATCAAATCTAAAAAAAGTTATAATATAGGTATAATAAAGATATATAGGATGTTTTTTGTAAGAAGGAATAGTACATAAATCATGGAATATGGATTGAATTAAAATAAAACATCAATTAAAAGAGTGTAAAAGTAGGATTAAAAATACATGATCCTTAAGAGTAAAACATTTTCATGGGAATAATATTAGAACTATTTCATAACCACAAGTATAGGGCTTCACCATACAATGTGGATATCTAATAAGGCACATGATTTGGTTTGGAATCATATCCATGAAGAATCACCCTTAACTTTTGAGTATATCTAAGAGGGTTCCCCCTTTAATTTTTCCACCTATCAAAGAAAGACCACACATTATATCGAGATAATATCTGAAAAGATTATTCTATAATATATGTTGATATATATGATATTATCCATTGTATTGTAGGATAATATAGTATCCCACCTATAATATACCATGAATGTAAACATATTCTTATTTTAATTAATTTATAATAAATAAATTGTTTTATAATTTAAAATCAACTAATAAATGGTTTAATATAATATTTTGGGAAATAAATTCATTCTATATAACCAAAATAAATTTTGGTTTTAATAAAATATTATAATTAGAAATATTAATTTTGATGTTTTTTGAAGGAATATTTTAATAAAAATATTTTTATATATTTATATTCATTAAATAATCAAATTTCCAAAAATCAAGCTAAAAATTATATGAAATTCATATTTTAAAATGATATCATTTATTATATATTTTTTTATATAAAACCATTTTAAAAATTGTAATTATTTATTATTCTAATGATGTTATAAATTGATAATCAAAAGTATTTATGTATCAAATTTATTTTGATAACTAATCTAATGATCATAAAAGTCAATGTGTTCTTTAAATAAAATTGATAAATTTGTAAATTTTCTATTAGATGTGCTGAATATTATTTTTTAAGGATTATTTTGTATAAATATTCATGTTTTTTAATATTATTTTAGTACATATATTAATTTTAATATGGGAAGTCATAGATTTCAAAATATTATTCTCAATAATTATAATCCATTTTATGCTATATTCATTTATTTATAAAATTTTATTTTAAATTATTATTAAATATTTAAGAGTGATTTTAAATTATGATGTTTTTTAATTTTTATAACAAATGATTCCAATACTATTATTTTTGAATATAATATTATATTTTTAGAAATTTATGTATAATATTTATTAGTAATATAACATTTATTAATTTATTGTAATTGTTTAAATGATAAATGTATTTACTGATAAGAATAATAAACATATAAAGCAGTTTTAGACAAAATTGTTCGAGGTGTATTTATTTAATAAATATTGTGTTAATATTATGCATATTGATTGTTTTTCTTAAAAAATACATTGTAGTAAAAATTTCTCTAGTGAATATCTGATTACGATACCACCTTAACCCCACCCTTTTGGGACCCTAGGGGTCAACCTTGTGAGGAAGGTAGTTGACTATGATAAACCACGACTGCCATGGCTGAGGATTTGAGCATTCCTAGCTCCCTTAGATCACGCATGAAGCGCATATCGCATGCCCTTAGTGCTCAGTGCCATTGTTCATGTCAATATGGTGTAACGAGGGGCATGTCTTTGAGATGTGATGTGGGTGCCGAACGCTTCTTCTTTCATGATAAGGTGGTGGAAACTCTTGATTTGTTATGTTATCCCAAACTAAATGAAGGATTGATGTGGGACATGATTCATGGGTCAATTTTTACCCATAATAAAAGTCTCAACTATAACATGGCATGTTTGATATTAATAATAATGGACATACAATAAACCCTTATGTATTATTTTTCCTCATAAACCCAACATTACAATACCTTGGACCCTTTCTTTATCTCCTCCAATAACTGATTCCATTTTCAATAAACTATTGGCCCAGCTATATATTAATATTTTAAAGAAGGTTTTGTTTCATCCTAAAAATTCATCATAAACAATTTACAAAATATCTATGCAATCTATTGGCCTTTCATTTTCAGAGTTGATTTTTCCAAAAACATCTTCAAGTAATGATGCATTTAGAATTTGTGTACTATGATTACGTATAAGACCCATTCCCTTTATTGTATTCCACATTTCCTACATCATAAGTAGAAACAGGGGGATATATATACATTTATCTTTATATATATATATATATATATTCTCCACCATTGTATGTATACAGTGGATACAAATATTATTTGTAGATTAAATTTTTACCTCTAATCCTTGTCAAATGAGATTCATTTTGTATATATCTGAATCTCAGAGCCACCATTTTCAAAACCTAAAAAACCTTCCAATAAAAAAACAATATACAATTATTCTTTTATAAATATATCTTCAAATAAAAATATATTGAATCATTTGATATATGTAATAATTCATATGAATAAAATTGATAATATGGCTACAAATATGGAGCGTTCCTTCAAAATTTAGGAGTGAATATATTTTATAAATCATTGTGTGAGACAATAAGAGTGAGAGAGAGAGAGAAAGAGACTTCTCCTAATAAGAACAATAATCTTTATGAAATTTCTTAGGTAAGGAAAAATTTTATGTATTTATTTTTAGAACACTATTTTATTTTAATCGAGGAATTATTTTAATATGGACTCTCTTATTATAAAAAATGAATTTTAATGAATAATAATGTTTATTATATTTTAAAATTTATATTTATGTAAGGTAATTAAATATTAAAAATTTATAATGGTAGTTTTTTGTTATCACAAACCCAAGTTTTTATATTATATTTTATATAAAAATGTTTTTATTTGAAGTTGTTTTCAATTTTTTAAGGTTAATTTGTTTTAAATTCTTTTTATAAAAAGAAAATTTATGTTTTTGTTATGTGGAACCCCTTATTGAAATGTTTTTATTTTATGTATATTATATTTTTGTTTCTAAATTATATGTAATATGAAATATGTATATTTTAATCTTAATTTTAAAATTTTTTCGAACCCATTTTATATATGGGTAATTTGTTGAGTTTAAAATATGATTTTACAAATTATATTTTATAAAAAATTTATTTTAGAAAGGGGATTATCATTTTTAAATTTCTATTCAATAATTATTTTAGGATTCTCTCTTTTTATGCATAAAAAACCCTAATTTATGGGTGAAAATTATTAATTCTATTATTATTATTATAATTTTAAAAATGTTTATTGATGTTAAAGCTATCATTTTATGCATAACATGTCATATAAATATTTTGGATGTTTCACATATGTATAGACTTGGCTATACAAAATTTTTATCAATAACATATCATGCATATTAGTATAATCATTAGTTTTATGTTCAATTTATAAATTTCTCTTGAATAAAATATTTTACTTTATAAAAAACGTATACAGTTATGGACTTCTCCAAACCCACAAGATTCTTTATAAAAAATCACTTTTTTTAATATTTCAAAGAATTTAAATTCATTTTTTTCTAAAAATAATATATTTACCATATAAAAATGGTTTTAAAAATTTAAAAATGAGAAATCCATGCCTGGTAAAAACTTTTTCTTAAAACAATTAAGAACATGGGTATTTCATGAGAATATAAGCAGTGGGAAAATCCAATAGCCTCATGGGGTAGTTTTCCAAAGGGTGATACTAATAGTGTTAACATGGTTTCATTAAGGTTATCATGTATAATTTTAATCCATAGAAAAGTTTTTATATTATAAAATATTTTAAAGGATAAATCCAAATCAAATTTCAAATATTACTTGTTATGAAATCAATTGGGTTTTCAAAATATTATATGTGTTAAACGTTTTCCAATTGTATTTTACTATGAAAACCCTAGATTGTTTTTGGGAAAATTTATCTATTATATAAAATATTAAATATTTAATATAAAATGAATCTATTTGAATGATGTTTTAAAGAAGTAATTATAAATGTATTTTTCACTGGTTATAAAACCACTTTGTAAGAAATATTAAGCACAACCTATGTTTTAAAAAATATTTTTATATGATCATTAGAAGTTATAATGTTTTTTAGTGTAATATAATGAGATATCCTATGTGACATTAAGTATTAACCTTATTATGAAAATTTATAACAAATTATTAATTATAATGTTTTTTATTAATCCACTAAAACATAGAATAGTGAAGATTCTTTGGTATATAATGTATTGTATATCCCTTAGTTAATATTGATAAAAAATACAGCATATGGAGGTGCAGGTCATAATCTATGATTATTGGTATCATAGTAATGGTTGAGAAACATTTAGAGTTTAGTAATTTTCATTTGAGGACATTTAAAGATTTATAATTATCCATTCTTGTTTTAGTGACTTCTATGAGTATATGTATTTTTATAAATTCTTGTTTTCTTTATTCCAATTAGGGAATATTCATAATTCCATTATGTGTGATGGATTAATTTCATGGGAAAATTTCTGTTATGGGGGATGTAACATCTCAGAAATATAGGCATATTCTTATTTTCATTAATATTTAATAAATAGAATATTTTATAATTTAAAATACCCTATGAAATGTTTAAATATAATATTATATGAAACTAATTCATTTTTTTAATAAAAATATAGTCTGGTTAACTAAAAGTATTTAAATTATAAAATATTACTCTCTAAGAGATAATATTTTTATTATGGAATATTTTAATGCATAAATTTATACATATTTATATTATTTAAATAAATATATTTTCTTAAAAAAAAGTGGAAAATTATTTTGAATTCCTATTTCAAAATATATTATTTATTATTTAAACTTTTTATAATTGACCGATTTAAATGTATTTAAATATATAAGATAATAATTTTATAAATAATTATTTAACACATCTCATGTATTAAATTTATTTTGATAAGTAATATAATGGTGATATATGTAAATATTTTTTTAAAATGAAAATGTCAAATGTGTACATTAGTGGTTATATGTACTTAGTATTGTTTTTTGAAATCATATTTTGAATAAAAACTAAAGTGTTTATTAATAATTTAAAAGAAAATTAATTTTAAAATGAAAATTAATTGTTTTCAAAATATTATTTTAAATAATTTTGATCCCTTTTTAGAATATATCCATTTATTAATCAAATAATATTTTAATTGATAGTTAAATATTTAGGTCTACTTTTAATTTATAAAAAATAATAATATTCAATATTTATGATTTTAATAATATTAGTGTTGGATATACTGTTATCTTTCATGAAATATATATATAGTTAGTAAAAAAAATATAACTTATTTTAATTTAAAGTAATTATATACTTTTTAAGTATATTTAATTTTATGAAGAATGACATTAATATAATTTTTGAGACAAAAATGTTGAAGTTTTATATATTAAATTAATATTTTATTTATGTTAGGTATATTGATCATTTTTTAACTACCTTGTATTAAAAATCTGGTTATCCCATAGATATTAAGGACCACATCAACCACACTCTTATGGAACCCTATGGGATGACCACATATGAGACACAATAGAATCTAACCAAACATAGATGACATAATTGACGATTTGGGCTTACCCACCACCCAAATATTATGCATTAAGTGTGCATAGAGTGTGATTGGTTCAGAGTGACACCATGCGGGTCGGCACTATGGTGCAAGGGGAATGTGTTTGAGTTGTGTTTTATGTTCCAAACTCTACTTATGGGTCAAAGAATTTGTGTCACTACTTGATTTATCAATCACTCCCAGACCAAATTCTAGTATGATGCATGTCACTTTTCAATCATATAAAATAAACCATTTATAATTTCATATTATAAATATGATAATCTCATGTCTTTCAGTCATCCCTTATGTCATCTTCTCCCTCACTAAACCAATATAAAAAACCCTCAACCCATTTCTTTCTCTCCTCCAAAGACTAATTACATCATCAATGGATTCATGGACTACTTATATGTTGTTATTCAATAGAAGGTGTTTTTACATTGTTTGAAGAATATTTAAATGAGATAAAAAATATATATGTAATCTGTCAACCAATTATTTTCATGGATAGGCTTTAAACCCCCATCATCATATAATAGTGCAATTATTATATTTATACCTCAATTCCCTGAATGCACCTTTCCCTTCATAATCTCCCTCTTTCCTTACACCAGAAATAGCAGGGAGGGGAAACATATATATATAAATATTATATTACATTCTACATTAATGTATATATAAAATTGATGTAAATTATATAAAAATTCATGAGTTTTGCATCCTATCCTTATCAAACAAGATTAATTGTATATATAACAAAATTAAATAAAAAATATTTTTTAAATGAAAAACAGATCTAAAATATCTGAATCTTAACATATATATATATATTAGTAAAAGAAGTATAAATATAATTATCTATAATTATTATATATATATATATGTATTGTCTCATACGTATAACAGAGAGAATATAGGTATAAATAAGGGTTTTTCCATCAGAATTCAAGAGAAATATGATTTTGAAATAGTGTTGTGAGAGAATAAGATAGATTGATCTTCCTCTCCAAAAAATAAGAATAATTATTTAACAAATTTTAATTTAATGGAAAATATTATGAAAATATGATGAAAAATATTTTTTATTATAGTAAAGGAATTAATTTCTAAATAACTCTATTATTTTCAATCAAATATATAATTTTCTATATTACATAATTCTATTATATTTTTAAATTTACCTTTAGGTAATATAATTGTAATATTTATATTTATATGGGTTGTTTAATATATTAAAAACCATATTTCACATATTATATTTTACATAAAAATGTTTTTATTGAAGTTCGTTTTTTGTCTTCTAGGGGTATTTTTTTCAACATTTATTTGATAGAAAGGAAATTTATTTCATTATTGTTAAATAACTTTATTAAAAAGTAATAATTTTATGTGTGTTGATATTTTTTTCAAAATTATATGATATTTGAAATATGTATTTTCCCATAATGAATTTAAATTTATTTCAAAAACCTTACACTTAAGGGAAATTTATTATTTTTAAAATCCTATTTTACAAATCATATAATAGAATAATTTTATTTTATAATGAGATTTTTGTTTTTAAGTTATTATGATATTTTATTAGGAATATCTCATTTCATAGATACAAAATCCTATTTTAAGGGGGAATGGTTGTTATTATTATTATTTCATTAATTTTAAAGGTTTTGTATATGTGAAAGCTATTATTTTAGGCATAAAATGTAATTTAAAATAATTTATGCTTCACATACATAATTTTATGGCCATGAACTATATAGGTCAATAAAAGTTCATTCATATAAATATAATATTTTTTATGTTATATTTATATTGTGTTTATGGATACATTCTTTAAATTAATGAGACTCTTATAAAAATAATGGTCTCTCCTAACAAGTATTATCTTTAAAGAAAAATATCTATTTATAATTTTTTGATGTATATATAATTTTTTTTAATGAAAATAATATATGAATGTCATCAAAAGTATTTTTAATTTATAAACAACTAAAAATAAAGGAATGTTTAAATAAATTTATTAAAATATGTTTTTTCACTTGTGTATCGAATGAGTTGATGAGGAATGGGGTCATACCATGGACCTAAGTGGAAATTTTCCAAAAAGTGATACTACTAGTGCCACATAGATTTCATAATGTTTTCCAAGTGTCATTTAAATCCATATCAAAATTATTACTTATAAAAGGATATTAAAGGAGAAATGAAAATATAATTTAAAATGATTATTTTTATGAAATCAAATGGGTTGTCAAAAAATTATATAGTTTAATGGTTCTAAAAAATTATTTTCCTATGAAAACCATAGATTTATTTTGGGAAAAATATATCAATTATGTAAAATATTTTGGAAAATATTATAAAACTAAATTATTTCAATGATTTTTTCAAAAATAAATTATTAAATGACATTCAATAGTTTTAAAACCACTTATTTTTTAATTTTATGACCACCCTATGTTTTTATAATGGTTTTCATAGGAAATTTAGTTGTTCTAAAGTTTTTTGGTGTTGTACGTGGAGCTAACATCACTGAATAATATTGGTTGTTTTATTTATAAAATGTATAAACTATTATTAATTGTTATGACTTTTCATCATCCTCCAAAACATAGACAAGAAAAGAACCATGGTTATGAATTGGACTATATATTTTACAGTTACATTATATTAATAAAATAAACAACATGTTTTTCACCGCATCTAGAAGTGAGGTTCATGGGGTATTATAAAATCCATAAATCATCCAAATATATGTTTTCGTAAGTTATATATATTTCATCATATAACATAGAAAACATTAGGATAATGTGGTTTACATATCCTTTCAAAATATATTTACTAAAGGAATTGTACATAAATATTTAAATGATCATAACACATTAAATCGTTATAAAATTAATGGATATTTTCAAAATCACGTTTCTTTATAGGTAAATACAATCCAATCATGATAATTTTTTTATTTCCACTATATAGATAAAGAATATATGGTTATAAAAATAAATTTCCCTAATTAGTTGACGTATGGATTATAGTTGAATTCCCTTTAATGAACAAAATAGAAAATAGGGTATTCACAATGGAAATACATTGGAAGAAAAAATAGGTTTATAAGCAATAAATGATTAGGGAAAACCAAGCCAGTAATAGAACACTTACATTATATAAAAGGAGATTTTATGAGACATTTGAAGAGAGAGAGTATATTTCATCATTTTATTAATTTCCTTCATCGAGTATGAAATAAACCAAATGAAAATGAAGTATATTACGCACACTTTTAAAGTTTTATAGAAAAAACACTTTTAAAATAAAAAAATATCGTTCATCTATTAGAATCATTTTAATCAATTTTATTTTATAAAAATATAATAGATATTAGTTTGATAAAATCCATGAAAATGTGGAGATAATGTTTTAAATTAAATTATATTTCATAGTATTTATGTGTTTTAACATAAAATATTAAAAAGTTATTTAAAATTGATATTTTCATCATTTGTTTAAAGTAATGAAGTCATAGAGAAGATGAAATATTAGTTTTTATAAATGTTAATTGAAAAAATAAGTAATAATTTACCTTTTAATATTAACTTTAATAAATTAATAAATAAAATATCCAAGATATAACCAAAATAAATGTTGGGTGGAAGGTAAAACATTTTATTTTTAATTGATAAATTTATGAAAAATATTTTTTATACCAATCATTAAAAACACACATCATAAAAAGAAAATAATATTATTTATTTTAAAAATATTGAATCATAATTATGAGTACCCTTTAAAATAATTCATATTAGTGTTATAATGTATTTAGGATAAGTTATTATTGATGGAAGATATAGTCATGGAGGAAAAGTCCATTAAGATATAATAAGTGTTATACATTCTAACAGATAACCGTTTTTTTGAAAAGGTACTGCATTAAAGAAAATGTCATAACTAAAAAAATAAAATTAAGTTTATAATAATAGAAAATACAATCTTTTTAATGGATGTTTAAGGATATAGGGTTCCTATAATATCATATTCTATTAGATAATTTTTCACTCAATGGGAATGAATAAGAAACAATAAAACTATTATTGCTTAAGTAACATTTAATTAAAAAACCATTGAATAAGTGGTATATAGATACCGACTCTATGATTCCATGAATGATAGTGACTTAAAATTATAAACATCCCAAATTCCATAATATAAACCATGTAAAAAATATATGGTGTATTAGATAAATGTGTCTCATGGAATGGAATTATAAACAACATATTTATACAAACTTAAAACCATTCAAGTGAAAACCCATTGAAATATATGTCTTCAAAAGAAACATTAATTTATATGAATAATGATAGGATCATGAATCAAAATACAAGAGGATTAGTAAATACACCAATAAAAATAAAAGAGGGTGTATAATAAGATGCATGCCATATTATATTAGAAAAATGAGATAACAAACCCATAATTTGTTTCCCTGAATAGTAAAATTCATTGTAATATATAATATAGAAATAATTATAATAATAACTGATATATAAAGAATTATCTTTGACAAAAACATTTATATATTTCATTTAAAATAATTTTCTACATTTATATAAGTTAATTATTACTTTTTTAATATCAGGTTTTATTAATCATGATAATTTGTAATTAGTTTTGAAAAAGTGGTGTTATTATTAATTATTATCCTAAAGATCATTGTTATATGATTATAAAAGGTATTTTAATATATATTTTATAAATTTTTAATATATTATAATTTTATTTTATTTGAGTTTTGGTTTCGACCATTAAAGGAGAAATCAATAATGATCATGTTTTTGGGATTCATAATCAACAAACAATGGTATAAAAATTAATGAAATAAATACTAATGATACTATTACAAAATAAAAATAAAATATTTATTTACATATTTATTTATTTTAATTAATTCTTTTTTGATAGTAATCCATTATGTTATTTTATATTATTGTTCTAATTAGTGGTTAGACTAAGCAACACATGAACATACCATAAATAATATATGATTGAGATTAGAAATGTGGATTATTTTAATAAAATATAATTAAATAATAATATTAGTGATATTATGTAGATAAATTTATAGTTTTAAATCATATTTTAACAAATAATAATGAATTGAGAAGAGAAAAAGTATATGTTACTTCATAGAGGAGATAATCCACACAATACACTATTATTATTTTTCTTTCTTGAAGAATGAGATGGAAAGAAGGTGGATTATAATTATAAAAAATATAATAATAATAATAATAATAATAATTTCTTTTATTTTCATTCAATAATTTCAATATTATAATCATATAAGAGAGTAAGAGATGAACAAACTTAAGTTCTTACTATGTGTTGATGGTAATATGAAAAATTCACAAATGAAATTTTCATTTTTCTTAATAGAAAATGGGAGTGGATGTAAATATATATTTAATTAGAGTTATATTATTATTTTTATAATTAATACTAACCTAATCAAAAATTTATTTGATTTTTTTTGTCAAGGAACTATAAAAATTGAAAAATGATAGAAACAACAAGTACTAAAATTGAAAACTTTTCTTCCCCAATTAATACTTCTTATAAACGAAGGTGTTATGAAAATATATCATGAGGAGAGGATAAAGGAGAAGGAATAAGGTAATAATATAATAATAATGGGAAGGGTTTGTTGATAAAACCCAATATAGGAGTGGTATTGGAGAGGTGTTGAAGGGCCCCTTTTATAAGTGTTGAGGATTGAATTTTTAAAATTCTTAATGGAATATAAAGAGTGGATGTGTTTGGAATGTTTTGAAGACTAAAAAATGCACAATACTTTTTTGGAGAATGACATATAGTCAAGAATCTATCAAAAGGTGAATTAGAAATATGTTTTTAACTTTTTTTATTCCCTTTCTCTAGAGATTTATCACTTTAAACATTTTAGCTTTTACCATGATAGTTAACATTTACCAAACTAATATACTTTGGAAAGATCAAAATAAAATGTATATATTACAATAAATATACCTAATGATTCCAAATATGATACAAATATTATCGAATAAAATTTCAATGTTTTTAAAAACATAAATTTAACATTATATCATATAGTCATTAAAATATTCATTTTAAGCGAAATTATATTTTTTATACTAAGAATTTTGTATAGGATAAACTTAAAAATTTCCATGAATTTTATGATTTTAAATGTTTTACTATAGGAAAATAAATTCGATATATCTTTAAATGAAATACCAGACATAATTTTTCAAAAATAATATTTACTTAAAATAATATAAAAAACATTATTTTTCATTAAAATATTACTTATAATATTAAAAATAGGTATTTGAAATTGAAAATATTATTTTGAAATGTATATATTTACACCTTAATTATGTATTTTATGATAAAAAATTATTTATATTTTTAAAATAATCTAAATTATTAATAGTCATAAATGCTAAAATATTAATGAAAACCCTTGTTTTAAACTATTCACCAAAGATCAATTATTTCAATAAAAATATCAAGAATTGACCCTAAGATAATTCTTTTCATTAGATATCCAAAAATGATGTTTTTTTATCAAATTAAAATTTAAAAAATTATATTTTAATTAATTTAAATTGAAATAAAATTGTATATAAGAAAAATTTTAATTAAAAAATTACTCCTTAAATTACAAGTTATTTAAATTATTATTTCATATAAATTTAAAAATAATTTAATATTAGAATACCCGTTTATAAATATTAATATTACCAATTATTTTATACATCTATCTATGATCAATTAAAATTTTAAGGTAAACTACAACACTTTCTTTGTAAAAGGTTATTCCAAATGAATCCTTTAAGAAATATTAAACAAAAAAATATAACTATATTAATGGATTATTAACATTTAATTTACTAATGTTAAATTAATTTATGAATTTTAAATATGTTCCAATACATTTTAGTCAGGTGTTGCATTATTTCAACATTAGGTATGACACAACCTATTGAATATAGTATTAATTTAAATTATCCAAAGTCTCATGATGTTACATTATACCCCCTTAAATAAATTGGTTTATCAAAATTTTAATTTTCAATTATTAGTTAAATAATATTAAGGTATTTATAACATATTAATTATTTCGTTTCTGACAACACCATTACTATTTTATAATATATTATGTTACTTTTCCCTCCTCAAACAACATTAATCATTCATACAATCAAATACACCTTAATGTATATAACATAATCATAAATTCTCCAAAATCAATATTTCCTACAATAATATCAATCCCAAATAGATTAAACCATAGAGAAACCATATATTATTTCGTAAAGTTACACTCTCATTACCTGTAACAATCTAGTAAAAAGGTACACTAATTTTAATGTTTAAGAGATTTTTTTGGGGGTTTGAGGATATTGGAGTTATTTTGGGGATTTCCTATAGAACCAGGACTGGTCATTGCATATAGTACACATTCATGTCACGAACTAGTTACACGATGTGAATGAGGTTACAAGCATTTGTCAAGAGTTTCGTTCAGACCATGAAACATTTACAATCCATGAAACTGATTCACATCATGAAAATGACGATTATGATTAATTCAACCTAAGGTGACACATTTTTTGTTGTATTTTTTAAATAGTGAAATTCATGTTCCGAATGGAGATCATGATGTGAATTATTTGGGATTAGTAGTTTTTATCACACAATATGTATGATTTCTTTTCAAATTTTACACGTAGATATATATCAATTTGTATCTCTTGAAACCAATGGACTATCCTATATAATTTTTGGTATATATGATCATTCCTTATCAAATAATTCATATGTTGATCTCCATGGTGGTTGTGATGCATCTCTATGGTAATTAATATTCATGTTTTATCATCGCCATTGGTCCTGGTATAACGGTTTCATAGAATTTAGATACTCGATGATATTTTCGTGATGTTTTTATTGTTCCTTTCTATATCTATTTCTTAATATTATTCAAGGGGTTGGTCCATTGTTTTTTGTGGTGCAATGTGTGGGTTCTTGGAGGTATGTGTTTTTTCATCATCTATACTAAATAATTTTCTTTTTCGAATTTGTTTTATATTGTGGAAATTAATATTATGATCTTATTTCTTATCTCTGTGTTCCCTCAAGTGGGTTGGGATCTAATATTTTATTTGAACCAAGTAAGAGATATGTGGTCCTATCTCTAGACTATATTGGATGAACATTGAATGATCAAATTTTATTAATTGTTTAATTAGAAATTTTAATTATTTATTGATTTTTGTGATTAAAAATGGATGATAGAGAAAAATGTTTCTCACATTTTTTAGTAAAAGAAATTTTTTTTCAATGTGTTTTGAAATGGATTTATTTGATGGTTTGGAATGTATACCACAGAGGATGAATTGGGTTCTAAGGTGGAAACTGTAGTAATATACTTCATATGTTGATACCATTGAGGGGTTCACTGATGGGGAAATCCTCAATTTTTGGGGATTTTTTCTCTTGTGACATGTTAGAAACTTTTGGGATGATCACATTATATATTTTTTCAAAGCTCCCCTATTTTGATGAATATTTATAGGGGCTTGATTCACTAGAATTTCTATTTTTGGGTGTTAGTGTTCTAGATCTCTTGACTTATAGTGATCTTTGGAAATATTTTACCTATTCTTATTTGTTTCGGATTCTTAATTTTGATTACATACCTTGAAATATATAAGATATTATAGAAAACTATTTAACCTAGATTATTTAGAACATTGGAAAAAGGTGTATGTTTTACAATTATTCTAATATAAATTTTTTAAATTGATTATCATTCTTTCTTTTATTTATATTTTAGCACATTGAGATTATTATATAAAGACTTGTTATGGAACACCTTGGTGGAATCCTACTAATAATATTTATCACACACCCTGTGAACAACTTCTTTGGTACATAGAACTCATTATGTTATCGGTTTCAGGTATAGGTAAGTTACCATAGTGAGGCGATAAGGTTTATTCCATATATCTTTGGGTAGATGGTGGAGGGACGATGGGTTTTTTCCCATGATATCACATGGAGTTTCCAATTTTGATTTATTAATCCTGTGTTATTAGTTTTATACTTTGGGTTTTGATGAATTCATTTCCTATATTGATTCCGCTGTATTATTTCATTTATTCAATATTTTTTCTGGTTTTCTGATTTGTTGCTTTTCTATATGATGTATATATATATTCAATTTTTTCTTTTATAGGATAGGTGAAGTCATTCCATATGGTAGTTGTTTCATGTTTGGGTGCTAGTCTCCATCACTTTGGGATATGGAATTCCCTTTTGTCTATGATGGATTGGTTTGGGTTCCATGTTTGAGGGAAAACTAGGTTAGTTGATTACAAAGTGTTATTATATCATGTTTGTGCTCGGTCTTGGTAATTTGGAAGATGGGAGATATGAATTTCAATACGTGATAGGTATGTTAGAGTGAGTACCTGGCTTACTCTTGTTGTGATGAGACTCATGTTTCCATGTGGTGTTGTCATACGCATATTCTATGTTGAGTTCTTGATCTCAACATCACTTTTTTACTTATGTTTTATTTGAACTAATATTACCTAGTTTCCTTCTCTTATCTTTTGTTTTTAGTGTGTAGTGATATGCTTCTGAAACTTCTTCCAATGGTTACACAAGAGGTTGCAATATATTCTCTTTAATGAAATCATACATTAGATTAGAACTATATATAGGATCTCGTATTATTAGTTAATTTCAGGGTCCAAAAATTAATGAATGTATCTAATATAGTATATTAGGTGTAACCAAAATTTGGGAGAGAAATGGATTCATTCCAAGAGTTTCTACATGATAAACCACCATACATTAAGGGTATGAATAAGACCCAGTAGATGGAGGACTATCTGGAAAAGTTTTATCTGATCATAATTATTATGGAAACACCTAATAATTTCATGGTGAGGTGCATGGAAGTTATACTTGGGTGTCTTGGAATACAATGGTGGGATTCTGTTGTAAAAGAATATTGAGATTTAGTCATGGATGATAAGTATCTCATGACTCTATTCTAATAGATGTTTTATATAGAGTCTCTAATGATGGAATATTATCTTTAGTACCTTTATTAACATTATGTAGATTATTTTTTATAGTTATACAACACTCAATACTCAAACATAGTTCATTTTTCATTGGAGATTCTGAAGAATTCCCAAAAGAATTCCCACAAGTAATTGTATATTTTGTGACTAGATATCACATAACATATATTCATGATGAGTAATTATTCATATGAAGAAATAGTATAAATGTAAATTATGGAATGAATGGTTATTCATTCCTACCCTTTTCATCCACCTTGTGGTAGATGTAGTGGTGTTTAGGGAAAATGAGGAATTATAATAATAATTGCAGGAGTGGTGGAGGTGGTCCTTTCTTGTAGGAATATTTCACCCCATTATTTATAGCCATTAGTGTGCCCCTTATAGGATATTAGTGTGTAAATGATATGAACAGCTGGTGTTCTTGTGACCCGCCAGCAATGATGTGAAATGGTTGTGGCCATTAAAACCACCTACAAAGGTTATATCAAACAATGTATACAACATATTACTGTAAGACATCATTAAATCCAAAGGGCACTACAATTTAGTTATATTATTTTAAGTCTATGGTGATTTAGCTATAGGCCTTAGGAGTGAAGAACCTTCATATAGTAGATGTGTTTATAGTGGTGGTTGATGTGAGTCCAAATATAGTGATAAGTACCATCATTATTTATTCTTATATAGAAGATTCTTTATTTTATACTTGTTCCTCGCACTCATTTATTTATTACCATTTATTTGAGGCGATTTACCATTTAATTGAGATCATCTACATTTTTATGTAGTCATATATACCTCTTCGGAAGGGGAAATAATATGGGTTTCAAGGTTATTCTTGTTCACTATTGAGAAATGATGTGGAGTTAGTCTAATATTTTCTAATTATTGATCTGGATCTATTTTATTTCATTGTGAGGATGTATTTTTTATCACCCATCTTCTTATGGTTTATTATTATAATACGAATGACTCATTACTTTATATAAATAGTAGCTCGTGCTTATGTCAACTAAAGTTATATCTACGGTATGTCCATGTAGGACCTTTCATTCCTTAGCCAATGAGTTAGTTATATACATTTGTAGTTATGATCAATGATGTTTCTTATATTTTTTATCTTTCTGTGGTTGTTTGGGACTTTCCTTCTATTTTCCAAGATGCATTCTCCAATCTTACTATAGATATAGTGGTGGAGTTCATGAATTATTTGTTTCCTATTATAAATCTAATCATGGTGACATATTATCTAATGATACTTGAATATCCAAAATAGGTTATGATTAAGTTGGATTATTTGATGGAAAATATTTTCATTCACCCCATAGTTTCACCTTTGGAATCCCCAGTGCACTTTTCCAATAAGTTTGATGTTTTACTCCTATTTTTAATGGACTATCAAATGTTGGACTGGGTAATGGTTGAGAATAAGTATACTTTATACCACATGAATGATTTTTTTATCAAAAAAATGGAGAAATGTGGTTTTACTAAATTTATCTTTAGCCTAGTTATCAGCAGCGCAGGGTTTGGGAGTTCGATATTTTGATGATAGATTTCAAGAGTATCTTTAAACAATATGAATATATTGTGATAAATATTGGTCTCACAAAAAATCATCCAATTTATATTGAAATTATGAACTAAATATTCCATTGTTATCTCAAAACTTTTTTGGTAGTTTATAAGGATAATATTTTAGTAAATTCAAGATATTTTTGTGGTCATGGGAATCAACTTATTATGGTTTTATAAATATTGAGGATCCATAAATTATTATAAATTATTTCAAAATGTTCTTTTTGGATCTATGAATTGAAATTTTGTGGGCATGTTATTTTCAAACATGGAATATGAGTTGATCCTAAAAGTGTGAAGGTTATCTTATCATGGTAGGAGCCAACAAACATCATTGAGGCTCAGATATTCCGTATATTTTTTGGATAAAATGGATGATTCATTAAGGATTTCCCGATGTTGGGATCACCTTTGAATACACTTACCATGAATGGGGAAAATTAATACGAAATGGTAAATCGTAGTCTTTATTCGATAAATTGTAATATTTTTTTACATTATACCTTATTTCGATCATATTGGATACTAGTAAGGGGAACACAATATACTCTATTATATATAATGTTGGCATGGGTTTCATGATTACCTAGGTTAATCATGCTATACCCTGTGGCTCACATAAACTTTGGAAAAATTCAATGAATTTACCCACCCATGATTTAGTTCTTTCGATAATTATTTATTACATTAAAACATAGATTCATTATCTCCTCTTATAGAGGTTTACATCTTTTTTCTAATCATATGAGTCATAGACATATATTTTCTTACAAATACTAAAATATCATACATAGAAAATGAGCGGAATACCTATATATGTTCAAATTTGATATCGCATACACCCTAGGGATAAATAATGTCAATGTAGACACTCGTAGTAGGAATATACCATTACATGTAAATTTTGAACTGAAGGAAGAGTGGAACCATATTGGGTTATTATCTCTACTGCATATGGAATCTCAAGAGGTTTTTATAGGTGTGTTTTTGAATACTTTTAATTTATCATCATCTAACCAAGAGTTGATTATTAAAGTTCAGTTAGGGGATTATGAGTTTTTTGGAATTTGAGAAACCATTTATATTGGTGAGATGATTTCTGGATGCTTTCTCCCTAAAGATGGAATTAACTGTTTTGGAGTCCAATTTGTTATCCCAATATATATATAGAATTTATATTTTTTTCACCATCATAGTTATTCATGGAACGGTCACCTATGTATGATGGATATTTATTATAGTATGAGATGATTATTTTGGTGTTTGAGTATGATGTTAAAAATTTAAGATTATGTGTTCCCCTAGTACACCGTCCAACAGACAATGGGACAATATCTTATGCCTTATTGTTTTTTCTAGATTATTTAAGTGAAAATTTAAAAATGGGAAGTGGTTTCTATGGGCATTGTTGTTTTATAACCCTAGAATCCATGTGGTAATAATTCTATTTCCAAGTGACTTCTCAGCTAATAAAATATGCTCATTTCATTCTAACCAGGGCCCCAACTATACTTTAGGATTTGTATATATTGCATGTGCAGAAGGTTGTGTGGTTACATAGGGTAATATTTTCTATAATTTCAGATAGATATGCTTGGTTAAACTCATGGTTTTAGAAGTGTGTCCATGAGGATATTTAGGATTTCTTCAAGTTGAGTATGACTTACCATCCATAGACTGATGGTCTAATATAGCACTCTATTCATATCATAAATGATATTCTCCATTAAAGTGTTTTGATTTTGCTGGATCATGGGATATCCATCAAGGTCTACTTGATTTTTAATACAATATAAGATACCATTATTTAATTATAATGGATCCCTTTAGTTCTATCTATGGTCACCAGTGAAGATAACATGTTTTTTTGGAAGAGGTGGGTGATGCCTCTATTATGAAACAAAGTCTCATTTAGGAAATATTTCTAGGTATTGAGGTTATATATTAGTGTCTATTTATATCTCATATTCAGTAAAAATCATATGCATATCATTGAAACCATTATTTAGAGTTTTCCATTGGTTACATGGTTTTCTCGACTGATTCTTCTTTTTTGTGTCACCTTCAGAATAGAAATTAGGAAAAGTTGGCTCAAAGTTATGTTATAACGTTTGAGATCACTAAGTGGTTTGGGAACCATTCTTATTGGTTGGAATTACTGGATCAACAGATTAATATTCATGACATTTTCTATATATCTGGTCTATTGAAGTATCATCCTTACCCATCTCATGTTCTATGTTGGGAAGAGATTGATTAAGATCTTGTCATTCCAATTGTATTAAAGTTAGAATAGATCATTGATTTTCAAATGAATGTACTATGTGGGAATCCTATTTAATTGGTTAGATTGTTATTTTCACATCGATTATAATCTAACGAGACATGGTAGTGTTAGTTATCAGTGAGGGAGGAGTGGCATCTCCTCATTCTATATAATATTTCTTGAATATGACTTCGCAATGATTAAAAGTTATAGGGAGGGGAGATTATAATATCCTGGTAAAATGGTATGCCTAATTTAATAGTTATGAGTGTTTTTTGGGTTTTAAGGGTGTTGGAATTTTTTTTGACTTTCTGTAGAACTGTGATTGTGAAATAACTTCTTTTTGCATATTCACATCGTTAACTAGTTACACTAAATGATTGAGTTTCTCCTAGTATTTTATGACGTTTGTTCATAGTGTGAAAATTTTACATGTCATGAAAATAGTTCACATCATGAAATGGTTTATCAGGATAAATTAATCCAGAGGTGTTGCCTTTTCAGTGTATTTTTTAAATCATATAATTCATGATGTTAAAGCGGTTCACAAGATGAATTTATCAAGACTGGTTGTTTTTATCATTATTAAAACATGACTCATTTCATATTTAACATGAAGGAACCACTATAGAAACTGAGATGTCCTCCCTGGGTTTCTATTGTATCTATGTTCCTTCTATATTGCATCATTTGACGCTTGAGCTTCGTGGTGGTTGTTCCATGTCTCTCCATTTAAGATATATTTCTTCTTCTTCATTTCCAATAGTCATGGATGGGTTTTTTTTAGAATTTTTATATTTTTTTGATCCTGTGATGACTATATTATTGATCCTTTCAAGATATTTTGTGATACCTTCTTCTAGTGACATTTCTTTTATTGATTATGTGACGTATTTAGGTTATTTGAGGTTTGTTTTGTTTCATAATCTCCATAAAAAACTTTTCTAATTGAATTTTTATTAGGATGTGGGAATAAATTCTAGTGATTTTATTTTTTCCTCTTTGATCTTTACAATTGTTGGAGATCATGTCACATTTGGTGCATGATAGAAGATTGATTTGGTTGGTTCCTTCTCAAACCTATTTTGAATGAACATTTAATGCTTTGGTTTGTTAATTATTTTTATAAATAAATTGGTATAATCTAAGGATTTGTTTTTGTGTAAATGGATGTTTTTGAAAATATGGTTTGTAAAAGAAAATTTATTTTCAAATCACTGTAAAATCAATATATGAAATAGTTTTGAATATGTAGCCCATGGAAATCTTGGGTACTTAAGTTTAAGATGTAGTAATAGGCCTCATCTACTAATACAGTCGGGGGGGTCACTCATGGGGTGGTCTTGTACTCCATAGTACCATTATTTTAGGTCCCTTTTAGAAATTATTGTGTGGTTCAATTTCTAGGGTGTTCCCATGCTCTATAGATGCTATGAATATGTCTATAGTATTAATAAACAATAGTTTCTATGATTGGGTAGGTTTTTTCCATCTACATTGAACTACAGTGACATTTGGCATGATGTTACATGTTCTTTTCAGTTTTTACCTCTTAGATTTTATTACCTTGACTGAAATAAATGAGATATACTATAAAAATATTTTACCTAGATTATTAGAACTTTGGATAGATGGTGGATTTTTACAATAATTATTATAAAAAAATATTTAACTAATTATCATACATTGTTTTATTTATTCGTTATCATGATGAAATTTTTACAAAGAGTCTTGTTATGGAAAAACTAGGTCTGATCCTGCTATTCCTATTTAGATCACACACTATGAACCCATTTTATATTATATAGCTCATGTTATTTATTTTTATTCAGTGGAAGGAAAGTCCTCACAATGAGGTAGTGAGGTTTCTATGATTTGAGTATGTGTATTAGGGGTGTGATGGTGGTAGGTTTCCCACAATATCTTATTGATTTTTCAATTTCTATTTAGTATTCCTTTACTTATGGATTGGTAATTTGGGATTTTAGAACACATTGAGTTGTGTCATTTCCATTATCATCATTCAGTTGTGGCCTACAGTTTTTATGTTTTCTCTTCCAATTTTTTTTATTTAAGTTCATATATATTCAGTGTTTTCTTTTTCAGATTATGAAAAATCATTCCCTATTATTGTCATTTTATTATAGTGTGCTAGTCACTAGGCCATGGGGATTGGGTATTTCTTTATGGTATGTGTGGGACTGGGTCTGGTTCATACTTTGAGTGTAACCCAAGTAATTTTTGTTACATTTACTATAAAATGTTATTAATCACTAGATTATAAAAACTCATTCTATCCAATATATATCATAATCCAAAAAATGAAACAAACTTCACCAGATATATCAGGAATCATTTATCAATCTATGATTTACTAATATTGTCTAATGCACTTTTTCAATGACTATCAATCCTTTATTATCTAAAAATCATTTTTATATGAATCCCAATAGTAATCCATCCCATAATCATGTGTTCTTTATATTTATCCCCAAATATATTAATTAGTATTAAAAGTAATTTTCAATTTCAATGATACAATATAATTTGAGTTTCCAAACCATTAATGAAAATAAATTTGACACATATCCATGGAAGTTAAACATAAAACTCATTCCATTTAGATAATACCATAAATTCATTGATAATTATCACTCACTAATGAGAATACCTAAAAATATAATGGTTTAAATTATATTATTTCATCTACATCAATACCTTATTTATGAATTAGAAACTAAAAATCTAAAACATTTTGGGAAGATCAACTATTTGGTTATAATATTTATATGTTACTAAATATATTCATTTAATAGATTATTTTATATGATCCTATTTCATCAAAAAACTAAAATTGAAATGTTTATCAACAATATCATATTAAGTTAACTTGGGAATAACAAAATACATTCTTAATTTGTATTCTATAATGAAAACGTTTCATAATTTAATACTTTCTATTATTCTAAAATTTCATAAAGATATGTTCTCCTATACATCATGGCATTATTTTATAAATAATTAGCCCAAATTATCAAGAACATTCATAAAATATTCTAGGAGATGAAATAATTAAAATCTATTCTCTTAATTTTTATCGTAACATTTATCCATACAAGAAAAAATAAATTAATATATAATTGGTATTATTAATCTCTATGATTAAATCTATAGTTTACAAGATCATTTATTTATTATTTTATCTAACTTAAATTTATTCAAATCCTTTATAATGTTTCATAATGATAATGTTATATAACCGAAGAATATCCCCATAGAGTGTCGATATAACCTTAATGTTTGGACTCTTTCCCTTACACTATGTGACGGTTGAGTTAATTCAAAAAATACCCTTTTATAGGTTATTTCTCATAGGTACATCAATTATAGTTAAGAAATCCACATTTAGTATCCATATAGGTACTTTAGTTTTGGGACAACCACCCAATCCCTATATTACTAAAACCTCTATATGTGATACTGAAATCATATTTATCCCTATGGGTTTCACTAAAATTTACATATAAATATCCCTATCAAATATATAATATTTAGTATAACCAACATAATGGTTCGTGTATACCATTAAAACCATTATCAACCACATCCTATCAATCCGTAATGAATTTTGTAACACTTAATTTATCTTCAATTGATATAATCATAACTTCTAATGCTATATGAACATTAATATGACACCACAAGAGGGGCCCTATATATAAACTCTAGGATATAAAAATAAAAGAAAAATAATTGACTTGTTTTTTGTGATACACATCCTTAATAATATTTTTCTATTTTTTTTAATTTGAATACCCTATAAATTTTGGGATTAGAGTTTTCTATAGTTAGTACAATGATATTACTTATAAATTCCGTGTTTGTTCTATGAAGGGGTAATTGTTTTGTACCATAGAAGAAACTACATATTCCATAATAAGGATTAAATATCTCCCACAAATAAACCACACAAGGTTTATAATATCCTGAATTTTACAATGATAATAAAAACCCTCTTGATTATAAATTATAAGTTTATTATGTGTAAAAATGATTTATCAATGAAAATAACTTGAGAAATATGTTAATGGGGTTTTTTAATATTAAATATCTATTTAACACTTTTGAATACTCAAACAAATATTTTAATATTTAGATGTTATGTTGGTGTGAGATTTTGAGGCTCTTATAGCCTTAGTGAAGGCAAAAAAAATATATGAAGACCACATAGTTTATTAAAAATTAATAAAGAACTCTATAAAGAAGAACCATATGAGAAATCCAAGACAACATTTAGGTCAAGGATATGATGTTTTTTCTAGGTGGAGTATAACATTTTCATGCATCTGAAATTTGGATGGATCCCTTGTGAAAATAAGTAATTTATTATTTTTTACTATATTATTCTTTTAAAAGAATTTAACATCTTAAAAGTATTGCATTTTATGAAATACCCATGACCATCGTTAGGTCCGTAATGGATGGTTTACCCTAGTAGGCACATAAATTTTATGCACATCATGTGTTTGTAAATATCACACGTGATAAAATCCATTTAGTAATTAATTAATTATTTTATCCATTTTTTAAATAATAAAAAATTAATATCTCTCAATCAATGCATCATATTATCAATCAAACACCAACTTTAGTTTTGAAATGCTAGTATTACCCTTGGTGGGACATAACTTTTGTGTACAACAAGCATTTGGTCTTGTTTATTAGTAAAGTATGATATTCAATTGGTGTTAAATAATTGAATTATTAATTGAATTATTTAAAATGAGGTTTCACTATTTATATTCTTCCAATAATGTGTGAAGAATATTTTTGATGAATCTAGCTTCATTAAATCCATATTAACCATTGTTTTGGCTAAATCAAAATTTTAAACTACTTAGTAATGAGAAATAAATGACTCCACAATCTATTCTAGGATGAAATGGTAGATTAAATGGGGTTTTCATCTATATACAATATGTACATAGATTAGGGTTCCAAATAGCTGAAATATTTTGATTAAACCATTCATCGATCCCATTGTGTTTGATAAAAGAAAAAACATCCCTAGTGTGATTATTCAATCCTTGGATGATCCATTTTTTTGAATTCAGGTTGTGTATCTCTAGTCTTCACAATTTTATGCACCATGCATGTGGTTGAAGAAGGTAAAAATATTATTCTTTCAAATTGTTTATTTTATTATTTTATTATTTTATTTCAAAAAATTATATATCTGATAACTCCTATAAGACTAATTAGATTAAGGTATCATTAGTGACATTGGGTTTCTCTTGAGGAGAATAAGCTAAATACAATACTAGATTTTTAAGGTAGTTGGGTATTTTCATTACCATTTTTTAATTATTTAATGGATAATTTTAAATAAATTATCAAAGTATATTATTTAAAAATATTATTATCAATGATGATTATAAGTATTAAAGTTGATAATTGAGGAGAATAATGAGAAATTACCAAATGATAGTTTTTTTGAAATTACAATTTTACAAAAACTGAAGGATAATATAAAACACATGAGTAAGTTAGATAATAATATTAAAACTATATGGGAAAGATAAATTATCATCACATGTGATAATTTGTATAATAATTATTAAACTATCATGAAAGATAAATCATTAGTGCTTTTGATGATATAGATATTGGGTTTAAAATTATCTAGGGAAGATATATTATCATTTCATTTGATAAATTAGATAATAATTTTAGAATTTATCTAGGAGAGAGAGAAAATCATGATATGAGATATTTTAAGGATAATTCTAAAATTATCCTATAGATAAAGAGTGTCTCAATTCATAAGATATATTATTTCTTTTGGAAATAAAATTCTATTTTTATTCCTAGGAAACCTTGAAAAATTTCTAGCACTGATGAGTAAACAATTATGATGATAATGACACAATGTGGTGTATCGATCCACATGGGGTGGTTTATCCTAGGTTTTGATGATGATTACATTGAGGTAGGAAGTTCCTTACCTTATTGGGTTCACCTTTACACTTGTTTCCTTTATGATTATATTTTTGGCATTTTGATTGACCGTGATTTTCTTTTGATCATATGAGAGAGAGAGTGAGAGTGTGTGTGTGTGTGTGTGTGTGTATGGACTATAAGAAATATTGTGATTCCATAAAAGATATTATTATAGATTTTACCCATGTTTTTTTATAACATGTTATTGTGAATGTTGTTATATACTCATGTCGATATACTATGTCTAATTGTATTCTCTCCCATTATATATATTATAATGCCTTTTTGTTTGATAGTGGTAATTGAGAAATGAGGACACCATGACATTTTTATTACTTAGTGATAGTGATCACTTGATTGCAATGATAGTTATGAGGGACCTGAAAACAGGGTGGAGTAATGTGGAAGCCATCATGTCGTGTTGGGGGTGTGCTTGAGGTAGCCATGATGTCACATTTCATTCACCACAATATTGCCTAGTCAATGTGTGCACAAGTTATTTTCATCTAGAAGATCTGTGTGACATGGTCCTCTTGTGGGATGGATGACACCATGTATCAACTCTATGACAATGTGAGGAAATCTTAAAAGGTATGGTTTTCTTCTTCCGACTCAATCATTTATATTCTATTATTGAGTAGTAGTAGGTATGAATGAGGGTTATGGTATCTTTTTTACCGCACTACCGCTCAGTTTTGGATTGTATGTTTATGTGTTTTCTTAATTTATTATAATAATTTAATAGACTTGTATACTTGACCTCACTAGATTATGGATGTAATTGTGGTGTCCTACTAAGTCTTTTCCCCAAAACTGATATGGGAATTTCAATGCACTTTTATATTTAATAAGAGCCTCGATGAAGGGAATGGGCCCTATGGTGGAAGGGTTAGTAGGTGGAGCATCGAGCTAAGGTAAACAACAAAAGACACTAGATGAACCTATAGTTCATTTGTTTATTTTCTAATTTATTTATTTTCGATATGCTGACACCATTGGGATATGATTTTATTTTCATGACATGTTTTTCATTTACATTACACATTATTATTATGATTATTTATTATATTTTTCTTATTCATTGTAATGACTCATCCCCCAAGGCCAATCCCATTATTACCCCAATCCCTCCCCTAATACGCTAGGGGGTGGTGACTAGAACCGAGTAGCCATATCCCAAAAAATGGGAGGCATATTCCGAATATTTTGTACACATGAATAAAAATACAATCTATAGATAGTGTCAATTAGAAACAGTAAGTAAAGAAAATTCCTGAATATCACTATGACCCAGCAATAGAATACGATAGAAAGAAAAGAGGTAAAAGAAAACTGGGACAGAATACAAGCCCATAAAAAAGAAAAATTCTATAACACATGTAATGGAGCTCATCCATATGAAACCCTACCTAATCCAACTATAAGGTATGACACTGGTCTTCTGTCTGTAATCCACCAAAACAAACCTCAGTCTATCTGGCCACACTAGGACCCACCTGGTCCTAGTCATCCGAAATCACTATCAAAGAGTCGACCATCTGCAAAAGACAAAACACATGCTGGAAAAGCCTGTGTAGGGGTAAGTAAAACTATACATACTAGGGAACCCCAAAACACAAAGTCAAACACCATAATGGAAACAACATTAAGAATATATAGTCGGATCAACACAACTATATGTCAACAACACATATAACAAGAACATCAAGGTATACTTATAAAGGATTTCAAGACACAATTTCTCATCCACTACCAACCATATGGTTTCGCTAATAGCACGCTCAAATATGAGAGATCAAATTTCTTGAGCAATTTGATAGTAAGTGCGTATAACAAGTCTACCAATTGTATCTATGAGAACATATGGTCTCGATACATCACGAAGTTTTCCTAAGATGTCTAGTCTCACCAAGACAAGGAGTCTTGATTTCACATCCAAACTTTAGTCACATGATTCTACTCAAGGAATGATTGTCAGGTCAAGTCACTAAGGAATGAATATGATATTGATACATAGATAGGTGTTCCTATGGACAGGGATCACTGGGGGATATCTTGGACTTATTGCAAATCTCAAACCAAATATGGGATAAGTTCCTATATAAATATTAGACACACCTTGTCCACAAACCCTATATAAGGTACCACAAAGAGAACTGAGGAATGACGGAGCCCCTCGGTACAATACATACTCTAGGCTATCTCAAAATAAAATACTCATTTCAATAGTCCCAACACCAAAGACGTTTCATAAAATAGACTTATGATTTCAAATTTATGATTATTTTTGTGAAAAGGGACTAGTTGGGTTTGGGGTTAAGCCAACCCGACACAACATGACCCGACCTGGTTAGGCCAACCCAAACGGTCCCAGTCAGGTCTGGGCTGACCCAATAATGCTAGGATTGATAGCTATGGCCTTCTGGGTTGTGCAGTCCAGCCCACCGGGCTTCTTAGGATTTCAATTTTCCTCATCTATACCTGTCAGTGCGGGCTGGTTCATTGACTGAGCATGGAAGATGTTGCGCCCCTCCCTCCTAGCGGATGCGATCAAGAAAACACATAATCTTGGTGCATGTGGTCATAATGTTTTTCATGAAACCATTCCATGTGGCCCCTTGCACCCATGAGGGAGAACTTGGGGACTTTATCTGATGCAACTCAGGGAATCGCATCCTGCCAAGTCCACGAACTCCTATAGTGGCCTGTCATCATCACCCGCGGACGTTTCCGTCATGGGGTCCTCTTCTTTTGTCCATCAAGCTAGTTTCCACACACTTCTTGGTGGTCATGCCACCATGCCCCACTGTTGGAACAGTTGCACAAAGGTGGAAGCTCTCATTATGGATGCCACCATCATCACTCCATTGCAATGATGGTTGATCAGAATATTGTTCCATGATCCTCAGGTCTCCACCTCCACAGCTGTGGGCTCAGATCGATGCCATGATCCATCCTGGTGAATATCCGTTTGAGCAGCGATATCTTCTTCACCACTTCGATCCATCTGACACTGTCATCGTTTAACCTCCGTCGTGCTGTTCCGATTCCAGATTTGTGATTTCAGATC
The DNA here is from genome assembly GCA_963277665.1 of Viscum album. Classification (NCBI taxonomy): domain Eukaryota; kingdom Viridiplantae; phylum Streptophyta; class Magnoliopsida; order Santalales; family Viscaceae; genus Viscum; species Viscum album. The sequence continues at coordinate 1,807,126,139 of OY728157.1, forward strand.
GTTGTTCTAAATATTGAGTGCACAACAATAGATTAATCACAAGGTGTCTAGTGGCAGACCAAATGAAGAACACATGCAACAAAAAAAGAATTTGAGGAAGACATTCTAGAATTAAAAAATAGGAACAGATCTTGATCGATGTTTGTGTCTGTCGTGGTTCATTTCCGTTAGTAGGGAAATCAAATTCCAACAATAATTCCAAGGTCATTCTCCCATAATCCCGAAATGTTAAAATTCCCATCCCACAATAATGAGTAATATACAGGTCAACTTGTTCATGGGTTGATCCACATTCATCTTTAATTCCAAGAATGGGTGAAAGAATGAATTGAAATATCACACCCTACCTAGAGTTTGGACCGGTCTATGTCAGGGTTCAATTGCCATTGGTGATCCATTGATGGTCGTCACAATCCATCACCTCATCCATCTTCGATCCTTGATCATTGTCTTGTCATCGTCCATCATTTTCCAATGAGTGTAAGTCATTGAGGCTCCTCTCTAGTGTTCACAGGAAAATTCCAAAGGATCAATAATTCTTGTCATGATTCCTGCTAATGGTTTAATGATGGAAGATGTGCATCATCGTTAATTCATTTTAGCATTACACACATTTCAACATTACCGCATCACAATGTTGTAGGGACTCTGAGTCATTGAGTTGTAGCCCTGTTGTTTCATCGTGTAACATCAAATAATGGTTCTATTAAATATAATTTTATTAAAATATTTTTATGACGGTTGTGTCCAAAAACTAAAGACAACCTGCACCAGCCGATGTTAGGGATCATCTAAGGAAAACTCCCAATTATGAACTCAATGGGTATCTTAGAATTCCAATCCAAGTTACCGGTTATGAGTTATTAGGATTTTAAAAGAATGCATTCTTATTTAATTATATAATTTATGGTTATGTCCTTTTGAGGTTTTCCAATGAATACTCATGAGTAATAAAGATAAGGCACACTTAGGGTAAAGCTACTACTCTGAACTCAGCAGTGCCCCCAGGTTTCTGATCTGTGAAATCATTTAAATGTTATTTCACTTTTTCATAAAAGTCACATTCACATGAAAATTAAAACATAACATTTTTTTATAGATTGTTTCGGGCACACCGGGCCTCAGAATCAAATTTTGTTTCAGCACCTGGTCACATAATTTTCCTATGAATTTTCTATAAAAAAGAATTGTGAAAATACAAGTCGTTACACTCTCCCCACCATAATGTTTTACATCTTAAAAATTTATGAAAGGTCTTTTCCCTTAAAAGGTGATACTACAAAGTAGGAATATGAACCTCCCACTCCTATGTGGTCCCCTTAAGATCCCCGTACTACCTCCAAACATGCACCAAGGAAAAATAGTGTCCATTAAAGATCCTCAATCTTCATTGGGTAGTCAACCCAAGTCCCTCCAATTTCATTGTCCACATATCCCTATATTATGACTTGAAAAGGGGTATGCAAGAATCTCCTCAGCTGTGACATGTAGAAGACATTGTGTAGCTTGTCCTACCGCGGGGTAGAGCCAAGTAGTTTTCTACCTCACCAACTCTATGCGGTACATGAAAGAGGGACTATTAAATACGAAGATATATTGCCACCCCTTCAGAATATTCCTATCTCTCAACGAGGAGAGACCTAAAGGAATAGATGGTATCCTTCCGCAAACTCCAATGGTCTCTGCCATCATTGAGCATAAAATTTGGACAGCTCTATGCATTCTTCATCTGCTCCAAGGTGATCTTCACATTCTCTGCAATCACTGCCAGCAATCCCTTCCATAACTAGGATGTAAAGTGAGCATCATGATCTGAAAAAATACTTGATGAAACTCCATGGAGTCGAAGTATCTCCTACACATTGAGGGATCCTAAGAACACTACTAAACTATACTCTTATCTAGTTAAGAAGTGGGCTGACTTGGTGAGTTGGTCAATGATCACCTATATGGTATCATGTCTCCTAGAATTATGTGGAAAAACTATCATGAAGTCCATAGATATCCCTTCCCTCTTATTTCCTAGTACCCAAATAAAGATAAGGAGAAACCCCTACCAAGAATAGGTGGATTGACACTATGAGTTGACAAACCACAAAACTGATTCAAACATGCGTTCAACTTTTATATCAACAGGTAAGCCCCGTTTTAACCCATTCTATCATCAATGATGTCTATATTAACAACCACATGCATATCCCAAGGCATGTATTTACTATAGGCATCCACTTCTACAATTGTGCATCCATTGAAAAAAAAAACAACATGCTCCGCATCATTCAAATATCCATCAAGGGTATTAATTGTGGATAAAGGAGCACATAATGTCTCAGAGTATATATCACTAGGATATGCCTCCGTGACTCATTTTAATAGTGGAGGGGTAACAACAATAAATGAATATAAGATACTCTATATCCATCCACAAAGGATAATTGCAATGAGATTGACTACTGTAATGCCTCATTTAGTAACTACTAACTAGATTCTTGGTGAGATCATCTGCTACCTTGTTCATCTTCCCATGAGTATAGAAAAACTCTAAGTTATAGTCTTGGAGGAACCATATCCATCACCTATATTTCAACCTTCACTAGATTTATGTTAACTCCAGTCTTTGAGATGACCTATCCCAGAAAAAAGGGACCTTTCAAATCCATGACTAACACTTAAAGTGCTTTTCTTGAAGGTAGTGATCACAGAGTGTGTCCAAGAACATTATTTAGTGTGTATCAGGATCCCCCTCAGACATCGAGTACACTAAGATGTCATCAAAGAAGATAATCTAGGGATGACCAAGGTGGAACACTGGGTCTTCCTAATCCCTTCCTTTTTAAGTCCCCCATATGCACCCCCATCTTAGGATGCTCTTTGGGAGCCATACAATCTACTTGAATAAATATCGATGCCATGCCAATGTGTAGACCAACACATATGTCTAACTAATGGGGGAGAGGTGAACGTGGAACATATTTAAGGATAAACTCTTTACAATATTCAACCCTTATAATAATCTTGAGGACTCATAACATACACTACACTAAGGGTTGGGCTAGCTGACGAAATAAAAAATGACTGCTCCCTCCAATGGAGGAGTCCATTAAGAGTGGAATGGATTTCCCCCTTTGTGGATAAAGTGATATATAGTTCCATCACCATGATCAAATCACACCCTTTGAATAAAATAATCAATCTGAGCATGAACTGTGGATAATATTCCATAATGATAATGACATCCTAAGGCCTCGACACTACTACCAAGAGATCCCAACTAAAACACTCACCTCCAAGGGTCAAGTCACACTATCGAAATTAGTGTGTGATCATTGGTTACATGTAGTATGAGTCCCTAAACATGAGGGTCAGGTAAACAGTTTAATTGGAATCACTAAGTATTAAACAAGAAAAGTGGGAGGAAATGAAATCACTGGTACACGTGTCTATCAATTCTGCAACAAATGTAGAAAGACATAAAATGTACCTTGAACCATTCCTTGAGTAATAAATACATAAGCCTCGACATCCTTAAACTATCTCCTCCCCTATCCTATAGTTCCTTGTGTCTGTTATGGACCCTCTTGAGGTGGTGGGGTTAACATGATAAAATGTCATCCACCTCCTACTACTTCCCCAGCCCTCCTGCCACATCTGCTACCAGATGGATTTGACTTCTCATGTTTTTTCCTCAACCTTGGTGGTTCTTCAAATACCTCTATGACTGTAACATTAATGTTTGGATAGTCTTACAAGATATGTCCACTTTCATGACAATTATATCAAAGCCTGTCCATTTGGGAACAAGCATGCCCTCGGAACATCCGACGAAACCTATGGTTCTGCGGCTTTTGTTGCGCACCTACTATCGGTTGGTTCTGATAACCCAACATCTAATGCGATGACTACCTTGGAAACCTATGATACATCCTCAAACCCTATGTATCATTATCCAGTGCCAAATGTTCCATCCACAACACATTATAGGAAGCTCGGTCCACATGAACTACTGGATGTGGGTCGACGAACCGATCAAATGGGGAAAGCACCACCTTGTAACCATCCTAAAGATAAACTACTTCAATATTGGAACCCTTCAGGGAGGCCACATCAACTATCGGGTCTAAATCCAAATCATGATTTAGAAATATCACTATCTAGTGTTGTGAATACATCCTGTAAGAAACAAGATGTATCACAATTAAAAGATTATACCTAGTGAGCTGACGTAAGAAGGACATGGAAAACCCAACCTGTTATTATATGATATAGGTAACTTTATTTTTACCCTATAGTTCTTGTTTTCTTGTAATGAGTTTAAATTTATGTGTTCAGAGTCCTACTGTATGAATACATCGGTCGCTGCACCAACACTGGATTCCCCGGCCGTAAAGCTAAACTCAAAACACTTAACACTATTGCCCAAAACCAATCTCATAGACTCTTGGTCCTATGGTAGAATAGAAAATATCTGATACGAATTTTTCATGACCCGTCCCCCAGGGTCCATACCATGACTACCACATTTACTCCACTTATTGTTTAGGGGTTGATGACTAGCACCGAGTAGGCATATCCCAAAAATGGGATGAATTTTCCAATGAACATGTACACAATCATAGAAAAATCCGAGCTAAAGATACTAGAATGAGAAAACAATAAGTAAAGAAAATGAATTCATACCCCTAGGACCCAACAACATAGTATAATAGAATGAAATTTAGTAATGTAAAACCAGGATAGAATACAATACCACAAAAAAGAAAAATTTTGTAACACTAGTACTGATGATCGTGCGCAGAAAAACCTAACCTGATCCAACTGCAAGGTACAACACTGGACTACTATCTATAAGCTACTAGAACACACCTCAGTCTATTTAATCACACTAGGCTCCACCTGGTCCTGGTCTACCTGAAGCACTATCAAAGAGTCATCCACCTTCACAAGACACAACATGTGCAAGGAAAGCCCGTGAAGGGGTGAGTAAAAAAACACTCAGTAGGGAACTCGGAAAAACAAAGTAAAGTACAATAAAAGAAACACTTATAATGAGATATTGGCTTCTGAGAACAGGTATATTTTAATACAAAATATAACATGAACATTCATGTATACTCATAATGGAATCCAAGATGCGATGTCTCATCCACTTCTAGCTAATTGTTTCACTCGTAGAACGCTTGATTCTATGAGATCACACTCCTCATGTTAACTAACAGTGAGCACGTATAGCATGTCTACGAAAAGTATTAAAGATAAAATATGGTCTTGGTATGTCCCAAAGGATTATTGAGACATTTGATCTCCCTAAGACAAGGAGTCTCGATATCACATCCAAATATTTGTCCCAGTGTTCCTCTCAAGCCACACTCATTAGGTTAAGTCATGAAGGAAGGAATCTGATCTCGATAAATTGATAGGGGGCATTCACCCAGGGCTCACTTGGGGACATCTGAATTATACTGAAAATTTCATCCTAGATATGGGATAGGTTCCCATGTAAATATTGGTCACAATTTTTCTAGAAAGCCTATCTAGAGTAACATGAAAAGAAGTGAGGAACCACCAGGACACTCAGTGCGATACACGCTCCATCCCACAAAGTCACTGAGAAAACTAGGCTGAGACAACTCACTTAGGAACAAAATTCATCCTCTATGATAGGAACGATATCCTACATCGAACTATCATAGGGATGACCAAGGGTACGGTCAAAATCTCTATTGTCACCCGATATGACAGGATTGGGATACAACATTTATCCCTTATAGGAAGGATAAATAGAATTCTGATAGCCACTTCTATTCAAACTAAAAACCCACCATGCCATTTCAGAAGGACCACCTTGTTTCTTGGGTCACAATTCCATATATTGTTCATCAAGCAGACTTTCAGTTTTGAAGTCATGCATATTTTAGTGAAAAGGGGAAGGTTAGGTTTGGTTCGACCTGACCCGAACTAGACTAACCCAAAGTCCATTCCCATTGGGCTTCTAGGCCATGACCCACTAGGCTACGTGGTCCAGGATATTGGGATACCCAACGGTATAATTTTTCCTAGCCTGGCCTGTCAATGTGGGTCACTTCGTCAGCCAGCCCTAGCGGCTACCATTCCCCTCCCTCCTGGAGGACATGGTCGAGTGACCACATCACACTGGTCCATACATATGCTCCATGTGGACCCCAATCACATGTGAATCTTCTTTTGATGCAGCTCACAGAGCCATGTCCTTCTAGTTCCATGTCCTCCTTCAATGATTTTTCACCGCCAACTGTGGTTGTTTGCACCGCAAGTGCCTCCCCTACTGACCATAGAGCCTGGAGCCTCGTACTTCTGGGTGGCCATGTTTCCATGCACCTCCAGAGTCTCTCCTTTAGAAGACTGCCAATTTCACCTCTATTCTCTATTTCTTAAACTGAAGCATGTTTTTAAATCCTTGTTTTACAACCTTTACTATTGTTGGATTGGATCCATGCCATGATCCATCCTTTTGAAAATCCATTTGAGTGTCGATATCTTCTATACCGCTTTGATTCATCTGACACCATTGTTTTCACACCTCCATTGTCTTGTTCTGATTCAAGATTTTGTATTTCAGATCATTGGGACAAGGATCGACTACAAAATGATCAATCAATAGCAAGTGGTCGAGTCGCAGGCCAAATGAAGAATTTATGTTATGAACAAAGAACGGGGGGTAGAAAAGATATAATATAAAAATAGGAACAGACCTCGATCGATGTTTTCGGAGATCATGGTTTGTTTCCTTTAGTATGGAAATAGACTTCCAACAGTAATTCCAAGGTTATTCTCCCATAACCCCACAAACGTAAAATTCCCATACCACAAGAATGAGTGACCTGTGGGTCAACTGGTTCATAGGTTGATTTGTGCTTGTCATTAATTCCATGAATTGGGGAAATAATGAATGGAAATAACATGCCCTACATGGAGCTTGGATCGGTCGATGTCGAGGTTCGATTTTCATTGGCGATCTGTTGACGGTCATCAAGATCTTTCATTTTGTTGATCATTGACCCTAGATCCTTGTCCAATTATCATCCATCATTTTCCAATGATAGGATTTCATCAAGGATCCTCTCTAGTGTTCATAGGGAAATTATCCAAGATCAATAATTATGATCATGAATCCTTGCTAATGGTTTGAAGAAGGAAGACTCATATCAAGGGTAATGAGTTTCAATGTTACTAAGTCGTTGCATTGTAGTGTCGTTGAGTCATTGCGTTGTAGGACTTATATGTAATTGCATAATGTAAAATAATGGTCCAGTTGAAAATATTTTTATTAAACTCTTTTAATGATTGTTGCGTCCAAAAACAATCATTTATAGTCGGCATGTGTCAGGCGATGTTAAAGATCACCTAAGGAAAAAACCATATTATGAACTCAATAGTAGTATCATATTTCCAATCCAAGTTATCATTTATGAGTTAATAGGTTTTTAAAATAAAATAATTTTATTTAATAATTTTATTTATTGTTACTTCCTTTTCAGGTTTTTCTAGAGAATACCTGTGCCGACTACAGTTAAGTCATGGCTAGCGTAAAACCACTTCTCTAAGATCAATAGTGCCCTCAGATTTTAGATTCGAGTAACATTTTAAAAGTTATTTCACTTTTTTTATAAAATTCAAACACACATGTAGTTAAAGACAAAAAAATTTGACAGATTGTTCCAGGAACATCGGGCCTTGAAATCACATTCTCTCTTAGCACCTGGTCTGGTAATTTTCCGAAGACTTTTCTAAAAAAATAGAATCATGAAAATATTATTTGTTGCATTTATTATTGATTATAAGATTTGATACTACATGTATAGTCTCCCCAGTCATATATTTAGATCCTCACATCCAGTTAGTAGCCTCTTGTGTATGGGGAGGTATGCATGAGTTTATGTGGAATTCTAGCTAGGACTCGGTGGTTTGGGTCGACATATTACAAAATGGTATTATAGAATCATTATTATTAGCTTGTTTTCTTCTCTTTTATTTATTTAGGACAGGGTGTATCAGAGTTAAGATGGTTTGGACTTGGGTAGGGGAACTATGTTAGTGGTAGGCCAGCACTGTATAGTGGAATATCAAGATTCCATAATGTGGATAACCTTTGTTTTGATTTTAATATTTATTAAAATCCACATTGGTGATCCAATAGACATTGATATGTGATTTATTATATTTCATAAATATTCATGCATCATGAATAAAAATGTATGTTCATTCTATACATATATACATGTTGTTGTACTATATAACACTTCATTAACTAAATCCCATGATTTGTGCTATTTGTTTGGGATAGTTGCTCTTGGATGATATATCTATGTTTCCATTCTATGTGATATACCATTATTTGAATTAATTAGTAGAACTAAGTATACTATATTGTTATTAGATTTATGATGACTATGACTAATTTTAATGGATGGAGACGAGGGTTAGGGTTAAGAGGGTTATACCTTGTGTTGATGGTAGAATATTAGAAGAACCTTGCATGATCTCATAGATATATTTGGTTATATAAAAATGACATTGTTTGGTTCTGAAGTGTTTCGATCACATTATAGAATAGAAATCCTTAAAATAATTTATTGAAATAATATAGAAGAATGATAAAAATCATTGTCAGTGGAAGAGATTTCAGCATTACCACTTGATGTGGGGGAGAATGTAATTGATAATTCTCCCCCACTTTCTCTATGGTATAGGAAGCATGGATATTTCAATCATAAGTCTTTCCCTTACGATATGTCATAGCCATAGGAGTTCAAAATAGATGTTGATTCGGCCATGATTTTCAACTCTAGCATTCTTCATCCTTCTTGAACATTGGAGGCTCTAAGGATGCTAAAGAATGGGTTATGATATTTTTGGGAATCTTTGACCTAGTAGAGACTTAAAAGGATTGAATCATTAATAAGAGTTTAAGATCATGGTGGCATTGAAAATTTTTCAATACCAATATCAAATGTTTCCAATTGAGCTAAAGGAGATAAAGGATAAGAATGATTACCTAGAGATAAAGGGATTCATAAATAAAAGTACATCACCATGTGGTTCATCTATGTCGCCTTCCAATAAGGTATACCATATTATTCAATTATAAATTGATTAATAAAATATATACTAACTAATGGTGAAGAATCTATATCCATGACACATGATCAATGGTTGGTTACGTCCAAATTTACCCTACTGGTAAAAGCAGTCGTTGAAGTACAAGTAGGGATCGAATCCACAGGGACCGAAAAAAAAACCTTGAGACACTATGATTTGTTGATGGATTGGATATGAGGTGGCCAAAATTGAGGTATATTTTAATTGGAGAACTAAAAATATAATTTAAATAAAATATAATAAAAAATGATGTGAACTAAACAATTATTGATGGTGGGATGATCCTAGGGTTTTGCTTGTGGTGGATTGGATGAATTTCTTTTCTTAGAAAATTTCATATCCTTAATTCAAGACATATCCAAACAATGAGATAATTATTCCAAATCATTCACCAATTTAATCCCTACACAATTCCAATGCCAATCACCAATTCACTTTGAGTATCACTTTAATGAGCACTCAAAGGAAATAGATCGTACTAGCACTCAAAATGTGTCAACATTAAAGTTGGCAAAGATGAGAAAGAATATAACTCATTATATGAAAATCCTAAAATAAAGAATAGATTTAAATATTAAGTACATGAAATAACATTCAATCCCTGACCATGCTACTCCCTAGGATCAACCCTTAAGAGTTTAGCCCTCCATTGATGTTATTCTACCAATGGAAGCAGGATGAAGACTTATGGGGGTGGAATTGAAGAAGAAGAAAATTATTAAAATAACGAACACTCCGCTGTTGTGTGATTGAAATCACAAGTGCTGGTGTGAATAATTTCACACCTTGATTCAACGGTATCAATGTGTGAAGAAAAGGAGAATAAAAAAATTAATAAGAATAAATTTTATTAAAATACAGAACGTGAATGAAAAACTTACATTAGAGAAATTGACGATGCCATTACAAAACGAAATCAGGAAATTACAATTGAAAGAAAAAAACATGGATTCAAAGAAAAATGTTAGATGATAATTTCCATAACCACCATCTCCTTATATAGGCATATTAGGATCCTTAGTTACACCCCCCAAAATCAATTCACCCCCCAACAATTAATAGAGTCAAAACGAGGGTGAATAATCAAAAGGAAATTGATGTTTCGAAGTTGACCCAGAAAACTGTCCATATTCGTTCACCATTTTGAAGTTAGAATATTTAATTTATGGATTCCGAATATTGAGGGGTCGTAGAAGACTAATATCATCTTCCATGTGTCCTCTATCCTATGTAACAATTTCAGGACATTTGACTCATCCGTTTGGAAGTTATGGTCGAAATGGAGGGACGACATTATGTGCATTAATGTCAGGTCCACCATTTAAATCTCAGCTTCAGATCCCTTTATGATCATGAAAACTTCAGAATTAGCTCCGTCCACAGTTGAATAAAATGATACTCATATTTTTATATTTCTACTGTATAAATTTGAGCTTCATTGGGATTTTTTGTGAGCCCCACATTTGTTTGATGGGCCTTAGGCCCATTATGCTTTCTCCAGCAAATTTCTGCATTCGGGAGAAAAATTCTTCATCTTTCCTTGGGATTCATCCATCAGATATAAAAGATAAAATATTAAAAACAAAGTGATAAATCACATACCAAAACTTCAAAATCATAAAATTAATATAATGTTGTACACAAATAAATGAATGAATGGGCCCAAATTTTCATTTTAAACAAGAATTGAATTTTAGATGAGAAATGAAGTTCTCTTTATATAATGCACTAAAATCAATGTTTATAGACTTTGGAAAAATTAATATAAAGATATTAAAAATAAATATTATCCACTTTCAGTGACTAATCACACCCCCCAACTTGAGTTTTTCTAGTCCCGAGCAAAATAAATTACAAATATGAAATTCAAATCCCCTTTTCCCAAAACATTTTAATACAAATTGCTCACCCAAATATCTCATACCAAAACAATTATGGAACCCATAAAAATAATTTAAAACAAGCTAGGTCCATAAGCATATTTCAAGCCCAAGCCCATTCCTTTGTTCAAATTAATCACCAAATTTCATCCAATTTCAATTAAGCATGATAAAGTGTTGTGTATCACAAAAGATATGGGACCCATTTTATTGATCAAGGGAAAAAATGGAAGCTCTAGGGGGGGTTCACAATAAACCTTAATATGAGTATCAATTTTTTTTATTTTTGTTTTATGATTTTTTTTATCCACAATAGATATGAAAAGACTAACTCTGGGCAAGACAACTATGGAGTCGCAATCCCCAAGTGCCGGAAGCCCCACATATTGTCAATTCCATTCTATACAATAGAGATATAAACCCTAACTTAGGGAAAGAAAACTATAGAGTCATGATCCCCAAGTGTCGGACGCCACACATTTGGACAAAACATTGCTCTATGTGATCATTATTTTTTTCGTTTTTATGTTTTTTGTTTTTTTGTTTTTGTTTTTGTTTTTTTTGGATACTCAAATTAAACTAAATGTGACCCCAGAACCCTATGCTATAATGAAAGGGACCCAAGAACTCATATTTACACCCACGATCTAGTAGACGTGCATTGTGGCATTTTTATTATGAGGATGAAAATTTAAACATTGAAAAATCAAATCGTACAACCGCACTTTCCAAAAACTATTCTCATGAACATAAACTTGCATTAAAATCAGAATCAAGGCATGAAAAATTTATTTGATATCCAAGTTTAGTGTTTTCAATGTGTGTTATCATGTTTATGGTTAATGGAGTTTTTCTTTTCATGCATGTTTTTATTCAAAAAAATCATTTTTTATCTCCCCCCAACTTAGAATAACACTGTCCCCAGTGTTTAAAGAAAAGAAAAATTAGAAGGGGGTAGGAGAGGAGTTCAAAGAGGAAATTTGAAAATGATAATCATTGAATGAAATCACCTGGTGGTTAATAAGTTTCTTCTTCTTCAATTACACCACCATAAGTCTAAACCCCGCTTCCATTGGTAGATTACCATCAATGGAGGGCTAACCTCTTAAGGGATGATCTTAGGGTTTTTCTTGTGGTGGATTCGATGAATTTTTTTTATTATAAAATTTCATGTCATTAATTCAAGACATATCCAAACAATGAGATAATTCTTCCAAATCATTCACCAATTTAATCCCTACACAATTCCAAGTACAATCACCAATTCAATTTGAGGATCACTTTAATGAATACTCAAAGGAAATAGATCGTACTAGCACTCAAAATGTGTCATCGTTAAAGTAGGAAAAGATGAGAAAGAATGTAACTCATTAAATGGAAATCCTAAAATAACGAATAGATTTAAATATTAAGTACATGAAATAACATTCAATACCTGACCTTGATACTCCCTTTGATCATCCCTTAAGAGGTTATCCCTCTATTTATGCTATTTTACCAATGGTATCGGGATGTAGACTTATGGGCGTGGAATTGAAGAAGATGAAAATTATTAAAATAACGAACACTCCACCGTTGTGTGATTGAAATCACAAGTGCTGGTGTGAATAATTTCACACCTTGATTCAATGGTATCAACTTGTGAAGAAAAGGAAAATAAAAAAATGAAGAAGAATAAATTTTATTAAAATAAAGAACGTGAATGAAAAACTTACATTAGAGAAATTGACGATGCCATTACAAAACGAAAGCGGGAAATTACAATTGAAAGAAAAAAACATGAATTCAAAGAAAAATGTTAGATGATAATTCCCTTCAGCACCATCTCCTTATATAGTCATATTAGGATCCTTAAGTCCACCCCCACAATCAATTCACCCCCCAACAATTAATAGAGTCAAAACGAGGGTGAATAATCAAAAGGAAATTGACGTTTCGAAGTTGACCCGAAAAACTGTCCAGATTCGTTCACCATTTTGATGTTCGAATATTAAATAGATGGAGTCCAAATAATGAGGGTTCATATAAGAAAAATAGCTTCTTCCATATGTCCTCTATCCGATGTGAAACGTTCAGGACATTTGGCTCATCCTTTTGGATGTTATGGTCGAAATGGCGGGACGACTTTATGTACATAAATTTCGGGTCCACCATTTAAATCTCAGCTTCATATCCCTCTATCATCATGAAAATTTCATAATTAGATCCGGAAACAGTTGAATAAAATGATACTCATATTTTTATCTTTCTAATTTATAAATTTTAGCTTCACTGGGCTTGTTTTGTGAACCCCACATTTGTTTGATCGGCCTTATGCCCATTATGCTTTCTCCAGCAAATTTCTGTATTCGGGCGCAAAATTATTCTTCTTCCCTTGGGATTCATCCATCGGATCTAAAAGATAAAATGTTCCAAACAAAGTGATAAATAATATCCCAAAATTTAAAATTCAGAAAATTAATATAATGTTGTACACAAACAAATGAATGATTGGGCCCAAATTTTCATTTTAAACCAGAATTGCATTTTAGATGAGAAATTAAGTTCTATTTATGTAACGCACTAAAATAAATGTTTATAGACTTTGTGAAAATTAATATAAAGATAATAACAATAAATATTAGCCACTTTATGTGACTAATCACACCACCCAATATGAGTTTTTCTAGTCCCGAGAAAAATAAATTACAAATATGAAATTCAAAGCCCCTTTCCAAAAACATTTTAATACACATTGCTCACCCAAATATCTCATACCAAAAAAATTATGGAACGCATAAAAATCATTTAAAACAAGCTAGTTCCATAAGAATATCCCAAGCCCAAGATCATTCCTTTGTTCAAATTAATCGCCACATTTCATCCAATTTCAATTAAGCGTGATAAAGTGTTGTGCATCAAAAAAGATATGTGGCCAATTTTATTGATCAAGGGGAAAAATGGAAGCGCTAGGTGGGAATCACATTAAACATTAATATGAGTATCCATTTTTTTAATTTTTGTTTATATTTTTTTATCCACAATAGATATGAAAAGACTAACTCTGGGCAAGAAAACTATGGAGTCGCGATCCCCAAGTGCCAGATGCCACACATATTGTCAATTCCATTCTCTACAATAGAGATACAAAGCCTAACTCTGGGCAAGACAACTATAGAGTCATGATACCCAAGTGTCGGATGCTACACATTTGGACAAAACATTTCTCTATGTGGTCATTGTTTTTTTTAGGTTTTTTATATTTTTTTTTGTTTTTTTTTTGATTTTTGTTTTGGATACACAAATTAAACTAAAAGTGAGCCAAGAACCCTATGCTATAATGAAAGGGACCCCAGAACTCAAATTTACACCCACGATCTAGTAGACGTGAATTGTGGCATTTTTATTAAGAGGATGAAAATGCGAACATTGAAAAATCACATCGGACAACCGCACTTTCCAAAAACTATGCTCATGAACTTAAACTTGCATTAAAATCAGAATCAAGGCATGAAAAATTTATTTGATATCCAATTTTAGAGTTTCCAATGTGTGTTATCAAGTTTATGGTTAATGGAGTTTTTCTTTTCATGCATTTTTTTATTAAAAAAATAATTTTTTATCTCCCCCCAACTTAGAATAACACTGTCTCCAGTGTTTAAAGAAAAAAAAAGCTAGAAGGGGGTAGGAGAGCAGTTCAAAGAGGAAATTTGAAAATGATAATCATGGAATGAAAACACCTGGTGGTTAATAAGTTTCTTCTTATTCAATTACACCCCCATAAGTCTACATCCCGCTTCCATTGGTAGAATAGAATCAATGGAGGGCTAACCTTTTAAGGGATTATCTTAAAGTTTTGCTTGTGGTGGATTGGATGAATTTCTTTTCTTAGAAAATTTCATGTCATTAATTCAAGACATATCCAAACAATGAGATAATTCTTCCAAATCATTCACCAATTTAATCCCTACACAATTCCAAGGACAATAACCAATTCACTTTTAGGATCAATTTAATGAGAACTCAAAGGAAATAGATCGCACTAGCACTCAAAATGTGTCATCGTTAAAGTTGGCAAAGATGAGAAAGAATGTAACTCATTAAATGGAAATCCTAAAATAACGAATAGATATAAATATTAAGTACATGAAATAAAATTCAATCCCTGACCTTGATACTCCCTTGGATCATCCCTTATGAGGTTAGCCCTCCATTGATGCTATTCTACTAATGGAAGCAGGATGTAGATTTATGGGAGTGGAATTCAAGAAGAAAAAAATTATTAAAATAACGAACACTCCACCGTTGTGTGATTGAAATCACAAGTGCTGGTGTCAATAAATTCACACCTTGATTTAACGGTATCAACATGTGACTAAAAGGAAAATAAAAAAATGAAGAAAAATAAATTTTATTAAAATACTGAACGTGAATGAAAAACATACATTAGAGAAATTGACGATGCCATTACAAAATGAAAGCGGCAAATTACAATTGAAAGAAAAAAACATGGATTCAAAGAAAAATGTTAGATGATAATTCCCTTCACCACCATCTCCTTATATAGGCAGATTATGAGCCTTAGGTCCACCTCCTACAATCAATTCACCCCCCAACAATTAATAGAGTCAAAACGATGGTGAATAATCAAAAGGAAATTGACGTTTCAAAGTTGACCCGAAAAACTGTCCATATTCGTTCACCATGTTGACGTTAGAATATTTAATTGATGAAGGCTGAATAATGAGGGGTCGTAGAAGAAAAACATCCTATTCCATGTGTCCTCTATCATATGTAACAAATTCAGGACATTTGGCTTAGTAGTTTGGATGTTATGATCGAAATGGTGGGACGACTTTATGTGCATTAATATCGGGTCCACCATTTAAATCTCAGCTTTCGATCCCTTTATCATCATGAAAACTTCAGAATTAGCACCGGCCACAGTTGAATAAAATGATACTCATATTTGTATCTTTATACTGAATAAATTGGAGATTAATTGGGCTTGTTTTGTGATCCCCACATTTGTTTGATGGGCCTTAGGCCCATTATGCTTTCTCCAGCAAATTTTTGCATTCGGGAGAAAAATTCTTCATCTTCCCTTGGGATTCATCCATCGGATCTAAAAGATAAAATATTACAAACAAAGTGATCAATCAAATCCCAAAATTTCCAATTCAGAAAATTAGTATAATTTTGTACACAAACAAATGAATGATTGGCCCCAAATTTTCTTTTTAAACAAGAATTGAATTTTAGATGAGAAATGAAGTTCTATTTATGTAATTCACTAAAATAAATGTTTATGGACTTTGGAAAAATTAATATAAAGATATTAAAAATCAATATTATCCACATTCAGTGACTAATCACACTCCCCAACTTGAGTTTTTCTAGTACCGAGAAAAATAAATTACAAATATGAAATTCAAACCCCCTTTTCCAAAAACATTTTAATACACATTTCTCACCCAAATATCTCATACCAAAAAAATTATGGAACCCATAAAAATCATTTAAAACAATCTAGGT
The DNA here is from genome assembly GCA_963277665.1 of Viscum album. NCBI lineage: Eukaryota > Viridiplantae > Streptophyta > Magnoliopsida > Santalales > Viscaceae > Viscum > Viscum album. The sequence goes on from OY728157.1 coordinate 1,807,142,668, forward strand.
CCATAAGAATATCATAAGACTAATCCCATTCCTTTGTTCAAATTCATCGCCCCATTTTATCCAATTTCAATTAAGCATGATAAAGTGTTGTGTATCACAAAAGATATGGGGCCCATTTTATTGATCAAGGGGAAAATGGAAGCGCTAGGTGGGAATCACATTAAACCTTAATATGAGTATCCATTTTTTTATTTTATTTTTTATTTTTTTTTATCGACAATAGATATGAAAAGACTAACTCTGTGAAAGACAACTATGGAGTCGCGATCCCCAAGTGTCGGACGCCACACATATTGTCAATTACATTCTCTACAATAGATATATAAATACTAACTCAGGGAAAGACAACTATAGAGTTGCGATCCCTATGTTCCGGAAGCCACACATTTGGAAAAAACATTGCTCTATGTGGTCATTATTTTTTTGTTTTTATTTTTTTTTGTTTTTTTGTTTTTGTTTTGTTTTCTTTTTTTTTTTGATACTCAAATTAAACTAAAAGTGACCCCAGAACCCTATGCTATAATGAAAGGGACCCAAGAACTCAAATTTACACCCACGATCCAGTAGACGTGCATTGTGTCATTTTTATTAAGAGGATGAAAATGTAAACATTGAAAAATCACATCGGACAACTACACTTTCCAAAAACTATGCTCATGAACTTAAACTTGCATTAAAATCGGAATCAAGGCATGAAAAATTTATTTGATATCCAATTCTAGAGTTTTCAATGTGTGTTATCAAGTTTATGGTTAATGGAGTTTTTCTTTTCATGCATGTTTTTATTCAAAAAAATCATTTTTATCTCCCCCCAACTTAGAATAACACTATCCTCAGTGTTTAAAGAAAAGAAAAGTTATAAAGGGGTAGGAGAGCAGTTCAAAGAGGAAATTTGAAAATGATAATCATGGAATGAAAACACCTGGTGGTTAATAAGTTTTTTCTTATTCAATTCCACCCCCATAAGTCTACATCCATCTTACATTAGTAGAATAGCATCAATGGAGGGATAACCTTTTAAGGGATTATATTAGGGTTTTTCTTGTGGTGGATTGGATGAATTTCTTTTCTTAGAAAATTTCATGTCATTAATTCAAGACATATCCAAACAATGAGATAATTCTTCCAAATCACTCTCCAATTTAATCCCTACACAATTCCAAGGCCAATCACCAATTCACATTGAGGGTCACTTTAATGAGAACTCAAAGGAAATAGATCATACTAGCACTCAAAATTTGTCATCGTTAAAGTAGGCAAAGATGAGAAAGAATGTAACTCATTAAATGGAAATACTAAAATAACGAATATATTTAAATATTAAGTACATGACATAACATTAAATACATGACCTTGCTACTCCCTTGGATCAACCCTTAAGAGGTTATCCCTCCATTTATGCTATTCTACCAATGGAAGCGGGATGTAGACTTATGGGGGTGGAATTGAAGAAGAAGAAAATTATTAAAATAATGAACACTCCACCGTTGGGTGATTGAAATCACAAGTGCTGGTGTGAATAATTTCACACCATGATTCAACGGTATCAACGTGTGAAGAAAAGTAAAATAAAAAAATGAAGAAGAATAAATTTTATTAAAATACTGAACGTGAATGAAAAACTTACATTAGTGAAATTGAGGATGCCATTACAAAACGAAAGCGGGAAATTTCAATTGAAAGAAGAAAACATGGATTCAAAGAAAAATGGTAGATGATAATTCCCTTCAGCACCATCTCCTTATATAGGCATATTAGGAGCCTTAGGTCCACCCCCAAAATCAATTCACCCCCCAACAATTAATAGAGTCAAAACGAGGGTGAATAATCAAAAGGAAATTGACGTTTCGAAGTTGACCCGGAAAACTGTCCAGATTCGTTCACTATTTTGAAGTTCGAATATTTAATTGATGGAGGCCGAATCTTGAGGGGTCATATAGTACAAATATCTTCTCCCATATGTCCTCTATCCGATGAAAAACTTTCAGGACATTTGGCTCAGCCGTTTGGATGTTATGGTTGAAATGGTGGGACGAATTTATGTGCATTAATGCCAGGTCCGCCATTTAAATCTCAGCTTAAGATCCCTTTATCATCATGAAAACCTCAGAATTAGCTCCGGACATAGTTGAATAAAATGATACTCATATTTTTATCTTTCTACTGTATAAATTTGAGCTTCATTGGGCTTGTTTTGTGGGCCCCACATTTGTTTGATGGGCTTTATGACCATTATGCTTTCTTCACCAAATTTTTGCATTCGGGTGCAAAATTCATCATCTTCCCTTGGGATTCATCCATCGGATCTAAAAGATAAAATGTTCCAGACAAAGTGTTAAATCATATCCCAAAAGTTTAAATTCAGAAAATTAATATAATGTTGTACACAAAAAAATGAATGATTGGGCCCAAATTTTCATTTTAAACAAGAATTGCATTTTAGATGAGAAATAAAGTTCTATTTATGTAACGCACTAAAATCAATGTTTATGGACTTTGGAAAAATTAATATAAAGATATTGAAAATCAATATTAGCCACTTTCATTGACTAATCATACCCCCAACATGATTTTTTCTAGTTCTGAGCAAAATAAATTACAAATATGAAATTCAAATCTCCTTTTCCAAAAAAAATTTAATACACATCGATCACCCAAATATCTCATACCAAAAAAATTATGGAACCCATAAAAATCATTTAAAACAAGTTAGGTCCAAAAGCATATTTCAATCCCAATCCCATTCCTTTGTTCAAATTCATCACCACATTTCATCCAATTTCAATTAAGCATGATAAAGTGTTGTGCATCATAAAAGATATGGGGCCCATTTTATTGATCAAGGGGGAAAATAGAAGCGGTAGGTGGGAATCACATTAAACCTTAATATGAGTATCCATTTTTTTATTTTTTTTTGATGATTTTTTTATCCACAATATATATGAGAAGACTAACTCTGGGCAAGACAACTATGGAGTCGTGATCCCCAAGTGTCGGACGCCACATATATTGTCAATTCCATTCTCTACAATTGAGATATAAAGCCTAACTCAGGGAAAGACAACTATAGAGTCATGATCCCCAAGTTCCAGATGCCACACATTTGGACAAAACATTTCTCTATGTGGTCATTATTTTTTTTATGTTTTCTGTTTATTTGTTTTTGTTTTTTTTTTTTGGATACTCAAATTAAACAAAAAGTCACCCCAGAACCCTATGCTATAATGAAAGGGACCCAAGAACTCAAATTTACACCCATGATCTAGTAGACATACATTGTTTCATTTTTATTAAGATGATGAAAATGTAAACATTGAAAAATCACATCGGACAACAGCACTTTCCAAAAACTATGCTCATGAACTTAAACTTCCATTAAAATCAGAATCAAGGCATGAAAAATTTATTTGATATCCAATTTTAGAGTTTGCAATGTGTGTTATCATGTTTATGGTTAATGGAATTTTTCTTTTCATGCATGTTTTTATTCACAAAAAAATCATTTTTTATCTCCCCCCAACTTAGAATAACACTGTCTCTAGTGTTTAAAGAAAAGAAAAGTTAGAAGGGGGTAGGAGAGGAGTTCAAAGAAAAAATTTGAAAATGATAATCATGGAATGAAATCACCTGGTGGTTAATAATTTTCTTCTTCTTCAATTCCACCCCCATAAGTCTAAATCCCGCTTCCATTGGTATAATAGCATAAATGGAGGGATAACCTCTTAAGGGATGATCCTAGGGTTTTGCTTGTGGTGGATTGGATGAATTTCTTTTCTTAGATACTTTCATGTCATTAATTCAAGACATATCCAAACAATGAGATAATTCTTCCAAATCATTCACCAATTTTATCCCTACACAATTCAAGGCCAATCACCGATTCACTTTGAGGATCAGTATAATAGGCACTCAAAGGAAATAGATCATACTTGCACTCAAAATGTATCATCGTTAATGTTGGAAAAGATGAGAAAGAATGTAACTCATTAAATGGAAATCCTAAAATAACGAATAGATTTAAATATTAAGTACAAGAAATAACATTAAATACCTAACCTTGCTACTCCTTTGGATCAAACCTTAAGAGGTTAGCCCTTAATTGATGCTATTGTACAAATGGAAGTGGGATGTAGACTTATGGGGGTGGAATTGAAGAAGAAGAAAATTATTAAAATAACGAACACTCTACCGTTGTGTGATTGAAATCACAAGTGCTGGTGTGAATAATTTCACACCTTGATTCAACGGTATGAACGTGTTGAGAAAAGGAAAATAAAAAAATGAAGAAGAACAAATTTTATTAAAAAACTGAACATGAATGAAAAACATACATTAGAGAAATTGACGATACCATTACAAAACGAAAGCAGGAAATTACAATTGAATGAAAAAAACATGGATTCAAAGAAAAATGTTAGATGATAATTTCCTTCACCACCATTTCCTTATATAGGCATATTAGGATCCTTAGGTCCACCCACACAATAAATTCACCCCCCAACAATTAATACAGTCAAAACGACGGGTGAATAATCAAAAGGAAATTGACGTTTTGAAGTTGACTCGGAAAACTGTCCAGATTCGTTCACTATTTTGACGTTAAAATACTTAATTGATGGAGGCCGAATCTTGAGGGGTGGTAGCAGAAACATATCTTCGTCCATGTGTCATATATCCTATGTAACAATTGCAGGACAGTTGGCTTAGCCGTTTGGATGTTATGGTCGAAATGGTTGGACGACTTTATGTGTATTAATGTCAGGTCCACTATTTAAATCTCAAGTATATATCCCTTTATAATCATGAAAACTTCCGAATTAGCTCCGGCCACAGTTGAATAAAATGATACTAATATTTTTATCTTTCTACTGTATAAATGTTGGCGTCATTGGGCTTGTTTTGTGATCCACACATTTGTTTGATGGGCCTTAGGCCCATTATGCTTTCTCCAGCAAATTTCTGCATTCGGGAGAAAAATTTTTCTTCTTACCTCGGGATTCATCCATTAGATCTAAAAGATAAAATATTCCTGCCAAAGTGATCAATCACATCCCAAAATTTCAAATTCAGAAAATTAATATAATTTTGTACACAAACAAATGAATGATTGGGCCCAAATTTTCATTTTAAACAAGAATTGCATTTTAGATGAGAAATGAAGTTCTATTTATGTAATGCACTAAAATCAATGTTTATGGACTTTGTAACAATTAATATAAAGATATTAACAATCAATATTATCCACTTTCAGTGACTAATCACACCCCCCAACTTGAGTTTTGCTAGTCCCGAGCAAAATAAATTACAAATATGAAATTCAAATCCCCTTTTCCAAAAACATTTTAATACACATTGTTCGCCCAAATATCTCATACCAAAATTTTTTTGGAACCCATAAAAATCATTTAAAACAAGCTAGGTACATAATGATATCTGAACCCCAAGACCATTCCTTTTCTCAAATCCATCGCCACATTTCATCCAATTTCAATTAAGCATGATAAAGTGTTGTGCATCACAAAAGATATAGGGCCCATGTTATTGATCAAGGGGAAAATGGAAGCGCTAGGTGGGAATCACATTAAACCTTAATATGAGTATCCATTTTTTTAATTTGTTTTTTGATGTTTTTTTTCCACAGTAGATATGAAAAGACTAACTCTGGGCAAGACAACTATGGAGTCGCGATCCCCAAGTGTCGGACTCCACACATATTGTCAATTCCATTATCTACAATAGAGATATAATGCCTAACTCAGGGAAATACAACTATAGAGTCACGATCCCCAAGTGTTGGATGCCACACATTTGGAAAAAAAATTGCTCTATGTGGTCATTATTTTTTTTGTTTTTATGTTTTTTGTTTTTTTGTTTTTGTTTTGTGGTGTTTTTTTGGATACTCAAATTAAACTACAAGTGACCCCAGAACCCTATTCTATAATGAAAGGGACCCAAGAACTCAAATTTACACCCACAATCCAGTAGATGTGAATTGTGGCATTTTTATTAAGAGTATGAAAATGTAAACATTGAAAAATCATATCGAACAACCGAACTTTCCAAAAACTATGCTCATGATCTTAAACTTTCATTAAAATCAGAATCAAGGCATGCAAAATTTATTTGATATCAAATTTTAGAGTTTCCAATGTGTGTTATCATGTTTATGGTTAATGGAGTTTTTCATTTCATGCATGTTTTTATTCCAAAAAATCATTTTTTATCTCCCCCCAACTTAGATCAACACTGTCCCCAGTGTTTAAAGAAAAGAAAAGTTAGAAGGTGGTAGGAGAGGAGTTCAAAGAGGAAATTTAAAAATGATAATCATGGAATGAAATCACCTGGTGGTTAATAAGTTTCTTCTTCTTCAATTCCACCCCCATAAGTCTATATCTCGCTTCCATTGGTATAATAGAATCAATTGAGGGCTAACCTCTTAAGGGATGATCTTAGGGTTTTTCTTGTGGTGGATTAGATGAATTTTTTTTCTTAGAAAATTTCATGTCATTAATTCAAGACATATCCAAACAATGAGATAATTCTTCCAAATCATTCACCAATTTAATCCCTAAACAATTCCAAGGTCAATCACCAATTCACATTGAGGATCACTTTAATGAGCACTCAAAGTAAATAGATCGTACTAGCACTCAAAATGTGTCATCGTTAATGTTGGCAAAGATGTGAAAGAATGTAACTCATTAAATGGAAATCCTAAAATAAAGAATAGATTTAAATATTAAGTACGTGAAATAACATTCAATTCCTAACCTTGCTACTCCTTTGGATCAACCCTTAAGAGGTTAGCCCTCCATTTATGCTATTCTACAAATGGAAGCGGGATGTAGACTTATAGGAACTAGTGAAGAAAACGTTTTTTACGTCACCATTTTTTACGTCGGTTATATAAAACCGACGTCATAATATGTAAAAAGAGGTTTTTTACGTCGGTTATTAAATAACCGACGTAAAAACCTGTGTTTAGTACACCTTTAACGTCGGTTATAAAAATAACCGACGTTATTAATTGCGCGGCTTCGTTTTTTATGTCGGTTATACGTTAACCGCCATAAAAACAGAAGCGAGGGGTGTTTGTTACGTCGGTTATTGAATAACCGACGTAACAAATCAACATATGTACCAGTTATTACGTCGGTTATTCAATAACCGACGTAAAAAACGCGGTTTTTGATGGCCTTTTTACGTCGGTTATAAAATAACCGACGTAAAAAAAGAATCCGCAGATGTTTTTGACGTCGGTTATGGAATAACCGACGTAAAAAATGCGCATTTTGAGCCCTTTATAACGTCGGTTATAAAATAACCGACGTAAAAAAAGAATCGGATGAAGGTTTTTACGTCGGTTATTGAATAACCGATGTTATAAATGTTTTTAAAAAAATTATAACGTCGGTTATTGAATAACCGACATGATAACTGATTTAAAAATTTACCCAGACCTGTGCATTGTCATTCGCGACTTTACCTTCGACAGTCGCGACTCGTCTCTCTCGCGCGTAAACCCGAATCGGCTCGTCCATTTCGTTGGTTTAGATTCATTTTGCGATCATCGTTTCTCATATTTAATCTCCTCGGATCAATCATCTAAACTCGCAGCACTCAGGTAATCCTCTCACTCGTTCGTTTTTTTTTCGCAGATAGTATATATATATATGTTGTGATTTTTTTGTTGAAACTAGCTAAGATTCTTCGATTGCGAACCCTTTTAACTCGTTTTGGCACCATAATCTTATTTATCATCCCTAGATCTATTAGTTCGACTTGAAATATTGACTAATTTTATGATTTCACTAATTTTTCATCGTTTTCTATAAATCCCCGAGAGGGTTGGGGCGTGTCCATTTGGATGGGTTTCCCTTTTACAGTTGTTACTACTTTATTCACACACAACCATGGAATAGGTGCATGGATTTGGGATCACATCACCATTTTCACCCCCGGCAAACAAAGTTTCATGAGGAGGACTCGCCATATTTCCCCTCGGCATGTTAAAAATTTTAGATACCCTCTTTTCAGCAAGTAAAAAATTAACTAGTTTTTTCTTCACTACTAATCATAAACAAATAAAACCACCATTCTTTCTAGAACCTCTAATAGATCCATTGCATCCATCAACATACATATTTGGATCTGAAAGCATCCCTTAAGCCTTATGGTCGATGCTAACATCATTTACTGATCTATAGAAAATATGATGGTCTTCTAAGCTCTGCATTTAAAAGTCAAACCCCACCTATTATTCATCCTCATCATGAGAAAATGGCACAACATCTGAATTTCTGATTCAATCTCTTGGGTCACTGAACAAACATTAACTCCTTCAAATCCACACCTGGAATAGACAACCTAATGTCGAGTTCCTTCTCTATCTATTGAAACTCAGTTCTTCCTCCACACCTAAAAACATTCTTTGAATGGCCCAACTTCTTGTTATGGTAAATTTTCAGTGATTCCAGGGGGGGTGGGAGGGCTATCAAGAGGGTTGGGGGTGTCCAGGGGGGTGTCCAAGGGGGTAGGGTGTGGGGGGTGGTGTCCAGGAGGGGTGGGGGGCTGTCCAGAGGGGTCGGGGGGTGTTCAGGGGGGTTTACAAGGGGGTGGGTGTGTGTGGGGGGCTGTCCAAGGGTGTGGGTGGGTGTTGGGGGGTGTCCAGGGGGGTGTCCAAGGGGGGTAGGGGGTGGGGTTTAGGAGGGGTGGGGGGCTGTCCAGAGGGTTGGGGGTGTACAGGGGGGTGTCCAAGCAGGTCGGGGGTGGGGGGTTGTGTCCAGGAGGGGTGGGGGTTCTTTCTAGAGGGGTCGGGGGCTGTCCAGAGGGGTCGGGGGGTGTCCAGGGTGGTGTCCAAGGGGATGGGTGGGTGTGGGGGGCTATCCAAGGGGGTGGAGGCCTGTCCAGAGGGGTCGGTGGGGTGTCCAGGGGGGTGTCCAAGGGGTTGGATGGGTGTGGGGGGCTGTCCAAGTGGGTGGCGGCCTCTCCAGAGGGTATTTGGGGTTGTCCGGGTGGGTGGGGGGGCTGTCCAGAGGGTTGGGGGATGTCCAGGGGGGTGTCCAAGGGGGTAGGGGGTGAGGGGTGGTGTCCAGGAGGGGCGGGGGGCTGTCCAGAGGGGTCGGGGGGTGTCCAGGGGGGTTTACATGGGGGTGGGTGGGTGTGGGGGGCTGTCCAAGGGTGTGGGTGGGTGTTGGGGGGTGTCCAAGGGGGTGTCCAAGGGGGTAGGGGGTGGGGGTGGTGTTTAGGAGGGGTGGGGGGCTGTCCAGAGTGTTGGGGGGTGTCCAGGGGTTGTCCAAGCAGGTCGGGGGTGGGGGGTTGTGTCCAGGAGGGGTGGGGGTGCTTTATAGAGGGGTCGGGGGCTGTCCAGAGGGGTCAGGGGGTGTCCAGGGTGATGTCCAAGGGGATGGGTGGGTGTGGGGGGCTGTCCAAGGGGGTGGCGGCCTGTCCAGAGGGGTCGGTGGGGTGTCCAGGGGGTGTCCAAGGGGGTGGATGGGTGTGGGGGGTTGTCCAAGTGGGTGGCGGCCTCTCCAGAGGGTATTTGGGGTTGTCCGGGTGGGTGGGGGGCTGCCCAGAGGGTTGGGGGATGTTCAGGGGGTGTCCAAGGGGGTAGGGGGTGGGGGTGGTGTCCAAGAGGGGTGGGGGCTGTCCAGAGGGGTCGGGGGGTGTCCAGGGGGGGTTTACAAGGGGGTGGGTGGGTGTGGGGGGCTGTCCAAGGGTGTGGGTGGGTGTTCGGGGGTGTCCAGGGGGGTGTCCAAGGGGGTTAGTGGGTGGGGGGTGGTGTTTAGGAGGGGTGGGGGCTGTCCAGAGGGTTGGGGGGTGTCCAGGGGGGTGTCCAAGCAGGTCGGGGGTGGGGGGTTGTGTCCAGGAGGGGTGGGGGTGCTTTCTAGAGGGGTCGGGGGCTGTCCAGAGGGGTCGGGGGTGTCCAGGGTGGTGCCCAAGGGGATGGGTGGGTGTGGGGGGCTGTCCAAGTGGGTGGCGGCCTGTCCAGAGGGGTCGGTGGGGTGTCCAGGGGGGTGTCCAAAGGGGGTAGGGGGTGGGGGTGGTGTCCAGGAGGGGCGGGGGGCTGTCCAGAGGGGTCGGGGGGTGTCCAGGGGGGTGTTATATCTTACTATATTTTGTTTAAAAAATAATATTCAAGCATATTTTTTTAAATACACATCGATTTGTTTTATATTTCAAAATTGTTTACATTCAAATTATGATTTTTTTCATATAAACATATATTTGTCTTATCTAAAAAATATATATATTTTTTCTATTTGTTATAGGTAATAATGAGTCGAAGTTGTATTACGGCACATCGAATGAGCAATGAATATGAGGAAGGTGTTGATGCCTTTTTGGAATTTGCTAAACGAAATGTTCCAAGTAGTGACATTTTTTTCTGTCCATGCCTGAAATGTCTGAATATGAAGAAGTTGAAAAGTATAGAGATAAAAGATCATCTGATTTGTCATGGTTTCAATTCGAGTTACAACCCTTGGATTTGGCATGGAAAAACTGGACAGAATTTCACTGATGATAATGAATCGCAAGATGGTAACTCCGATGGAATTGAAGAAATGATTCGCAATATTGTAGCAGAACAAATTGAGATAGAACCGACAGTTGCACGTCTATATGGTGATGCCGAAAAACCATTATATCCTGGTTGTACAGATTTTACGGTTTTGTCGGCGGTGTTAAGATTGATTAACCTGAAGGCGAAACATGGATGGAGTGACAGAAGTTTTACAGAGCTGCTACAATTGATGAAATACATTCTTCCAAAAGATAACGATCTTCCAGATTCACATTATAAGGCCAAAAAAATATTATGCCGATGGGATTGGGATACAGGAAAATACATGCCTGCCCGAATGACTGCATTATATAAGGCCAAAAAAATATTATCCAGCGGCCGGCCGGTGGTCCAGACAGAGGAAGGCTCTCTGTCTGGTCCACCAGCCGGCCGGTGGTGATCCAGCGGCCGGCCGGTGGTGATCCAGCGGCAGGCCGGTGGTCCAGACAGAGGAAGGCTCTCTGTCTGGTCCACCGGCCGGCCGGTGGTGAGCCAGCGGCCTGCCGATGACACGAGGCAGTGGGTAAGTCTACTGCCTGGGTCCTCCGGCTGGCCGGTGAGCTCACACCGGCTGACCGGTGTACTCAGTGAGTCCACTTTTCAGCTTTCTTGGGCCAACTCCTTGGCAACCTTTTTCCTATCAACAAAACCACTTGAAAACAAGTTAGAACATAATAAGAGTGATTGTGATCATTAAAATCCAAGAGAGAGGGGTACAACAGACTGTGTTTACCATGTTTATCAGTGTTTAACATGCTTACCATATTACCAATGTTTAATATTATGTAATTTAGTACACTTTTCTATTTTCTGATTAAGTAGTATTACAATATTTGAATTTGTATATTTGTGAACTAATGTTTGTTTTTTTGATTTGAAGGAAAATGACAGATCAATCAGTTGATCAGTCACATGATTCTGGAGATGAGCATATTGGTCATACATCTAGGGAGGAACATTCACATGCTCCTATTACGAAAAAGAGTTCAAAGGTTGGTAAGTGTGGGTGCACACGTTTACCAAAATTATCATTTGCCCGTACGAAGGAGGAGAGGATAGTCGTGGAGTTTGATGATGATGATTTTCCTAGAGGTCCAAATGCTAAAGATTTTAAGGGTTTTGTAGCAACTCAGGCTAAGATCAAAGTAAGCATTCTCTATGATGATTGTAGAAGTGTGGATAAGGCGATAATTTCTCAGCTGTGGGAGACCATTTTGGTAAGATATTTTGCTATTGTTTGACTTTTCTTTAAATGTTTCTAGTATATATAATATTTTTAACCTCTTTTTTATCAGATGACATTTGATATTCCTGACACTGGAGGAGTCAGGAAGAAATGCTTATCATTGGCTGCTAGGAGATGGAGGGATTTCAAATCAACCCTCTCATCTGATTTCATTTATGGTCATAGGAGTCGTGAGAATCCATGTCGTATATATCCTTTTATAGATGAAGACACATGGAGACAATTTTTTGAAAGTAGAAGAAAAGAATCATTTTTGGTAAGGGAAATGTAAACTTTTATAAGCTTTCTTATATAAATGATCTTATTATTGTTTTGTTAATGATTACTTATTCTTAATTTACAGCAAACAAGGAAAGCTCATAAAGAGATGCAATCTAAAAATGTATACCCTCATAGTTTATCTCGGGGAGGGTATGCATTATTGGAAGAACAAATGATGGAAGAAAAATTTAAACAACTAAGAGCTGAGTCTTCAAGATCTGGAGAGGTGGCCCCTCCATCCCCTCCATCTAGACATGAGAAATGGAAAAGAGCTCGGAAGGGCAAAAAAGGACAATATCTTTCGGATGAATCGAGACTCGTAGTTGAGAGGATTGTAAGATATCTATATTATTTATTTAAGTTTACTATTTTCGTCATATATTTCCAATCATTATAGAAATGTTCAATTAATTATTACAGGACTCTCTTGAGGAGCAGAGTTCATAGGGGACATTTACACCATCTGGGAGGGAAGATATTTTATCTGTGGCGTTGGGAAACCCCGAACATCCTGGCCGTCTAATAAGATATCCGGCAGGTGTATCGGTAAGAAAAGTGTTGCCACGTTCCTCAACTTCTAACGTTGAGGGAGTTTATAAAAAAATAGAATCCTTGGAGGCTGAAGTCCATAATATTAATGCGACAATGGAGGACAAGATTAGGGCATCAGTGCAGTTTATGTTTGCAGACATGCAAAGACAATTTCAGGGTGCAGCTCCCACTCCACCACTCCCAGTAGCTCCCACTCCCCCACCTCAGCCTGCGGACCCCATTTTTGATCCTCCTCCTCCGCCGCAGCTACCTACTTATTGTGAGTTGTATGTTGATGATCCTCAACATCATATAGTTGCATATGGGATTGTATATTGTATAGGAGATACAGTTCATCATCAACAGTTAGAGGTAGAGAATCAGAGGGTCACTGTACAGGATATTATAGATAGATCAGCTCGGATACCATTACCTACAGATGAGGTGACGACAGTTGGACATAGTATCGGCCATTTTTTACTTTGGCCATCCAGACTTCATCGACTCATTACCATAGAGGTATAGATGTTATATCTTTTATTTTATATTTTTATTAATGTTTTATCATTTGAAAACTAATATATTTTTCAATTTATTTTTACAGGAATACTTCAAAGGTAAAGAAATACTGTATAGACAACAACAAAGATAGATAGCTATGACATCAGATGCAGATACTAGCAGTCTTGACAAATTGTCAAGATATTAAAATTTGTTGGGGGATCATTATGACTTTACAATGGAAGCTCATGTCTATGGATGTGAACTAAGTGTGGGGATTATGAAAACTGATATCATGGAGTTTGTCACTGGAGATAAGTTGGGCATCAACGTGGTGCAAATTTTTATCATGTAAGTCTTAACACCTTTTCCTTGTGTTATATTTATTAAAAATGTATACTTATGTCTACTTTGTATTAGGTATCTGTATAAAATTTGTGGGAGGAATGAACTGACAGATGTATATGGATTCGTGGACCCACAATTGATTTCCCCTGAAGCATGTGCATTGGATGAGGAACAAAGAATGATTTATATTGCTGATAGATTTGAAAAGAATGTAATCACACAGTGTTGGATGATGCCTTTTTGTGAGAGGTATGAAACACATCCCTCTCAAAGAGTTAATTATCTTTTAACATAAAAAACCACTAACGTTAAATTTCCTTTTATCAGGGATCATTGGATGTTAGGGGTTTTTTTCCCTAGGGAGAAATCACTTTATTGGATATGCTCTCTCCATGATGATGTGTGAGAAAGTTTTAAGAATATATTGGAAACGTAAGTTTCAATTTCACAATAGTTTTATATATTATAATGAATTTTAAATTTACCCCATTCGTATTATTTTCTAATAGGGCATGGGTCCACTTTCGAAAAAGCGCAAAGAAAAGGAATTTCAAGATCAAATATGTACATGCGAAGGTAAATATCCATTTATAATTTGTACATTTTGATTTATTACATAAAAATAATATATTGAATTTACACTCATTCAAACAGAAATGTCATGAGCAACAAGGCATCATCGAATGCAGATATTACATGTTAAGATTTATGTATGAAATAATAACAACTGGGACAGTTCTGAGTTTTGACCTGGTAAGATTTCCTCTTTCTCATAATATTTCAATTTTATTTATTCATTATACACGTTGACTACTATCCTTTTCCTTCGTAGCTTTTTGATGACCCTCAACCCTTTACTGCTGAAGATATCAAACACTTACAAGTGGAGTGGTCAAATTATTTTACAGGTTTGATTGACTTTTAGTTTTTTGTAATGTAAAATGTAATTTTGAATATTGTCAATGTAATTGTGTATTTTGTAGTCGTTTAGGTTGGATTTAGTTTTTTTTTGAAGTTGACAGTGTATGTTTTGAATGTTATATAAGTGAATGTTTAATTTTTCTCTACTTCTTGTTTTGGTCTACTGTTGATGGTTTTTCTGGTCTGGATTTTGGTATGGGGGGAGAGGTTCCAAGGGGGTGGGTGGGTGTTTGGGGGGTGTCCAAGGGATATGGGAGGGGTGTCCAAGGTGTGTTTGGGCCTGTCCTAGGGGTCGGGGGGGTGTAAATGAGGGTGGGGGGTGTCCATGGGGTGGGGGGTGTCCAAGGGATATGGGAGGGGTGTCCAAGGTGTGTTTGGGGCTGTCCAAGGGGTCGGTTGGGTGTAAATGAGGGTGGGGGGGGGGGCTGTCCAAGGGGTGGGGGGGTGTCCAAGTGGTGGGGGGTGTCCAAGGGATATAGGAGGGGTGTCCAAGGGGTGTTTGGGGCTGTCCAAGGGGATGGGGGGGTTTCCAAGGGGTCGGGGGGGTTTCCAAGGGGTCGGGGGGGTGTCCAGGGGGTGGGGGGCTGTCCAAGGGGTGGGGGGTGTCCAAGGGGTGGGGGGTGTCCAAGGGATATGGGAGGGGTGTCCAAGGGGTGTTTGGGGCTGTCCTAGTGTTCGGGGGGTGTAAATGAGGGTGGGGGCTGTCGAAAGGGTGGGGGGTGTCCAAGGGGTGGGGGGTGTCCAAGGGATATGGGAGTGGTGTCCAAGGTGTCTGGGAGTTATGTCCAAGGGGCCGGTTGGGTGTAAATGAGGGTGGGGGGGCTGTCCAAGGGGTGGGGGTGTCCAAGGGGTGGGGGGTGTCCAAGGGATATGGGAGGGGTGCCCAAGGGGTGTTTGGGGCTGTCCAAGGGCTCGGGGGGGTGTCCAGGGGTTGGGGGGGTGTCCAAGGGGTCTGGGAGGGCTGTCAAGGTGTGGGGGGGTCTCCAATGGGTGTTTGAGGCTGTACTAGGGGTCTTGGGGGTGTAAATGATGGTGGGGGGGGGGGGATGTCCAAGGGGTGGGGGTGTCCAAGGGGTGGGGGTGTCCAAGGGATATGGGAGGGGTGTCTAATGGGTGTTTGAGGCTGTACTAGGGGTCGTGGGGGTGTAAATGAGGGTGGGGGGGCTGTCCAAGGGGTGGGGGGTGTCCAAGGGTTGTGGTGGGGCTCCAATGTGGTGGGGGAGGGCTGGCCAGGTTGTTAGGTGGGTATAGATGAGGGTGGGGTTCAGTTGGGGCTTGGGGGAGGGCTGGCATGGTTATTTTTGTTGTTTGGTTTCTGGTTGCTTTTTGGTGAGATCAGTGCAGTTATTTATAAAAAAAATATCGCTTTCACGTCGGTTATTTTATAACCGACGTGGTAAATAAATCGGTAGGGGTTTATCACGTCGGTTTTTTCGAGAACCGACGTGATAAACTGTTCCCGGGCCTTTTATCACATCGGTTCTTAATATAACCGACGTGCTAAAAGGCCTGGGAATTGATTTACCACGTCGGTTATTGGATAACCGACATGCTAAAACGTCTCCCAGGCCTTTTTATCACGTCGGTTATTTAAGAAACCGACGTGATAATAGGCCCGGGGAAGGCTTAATCACGTCAGTTATGTCATAACCGACGTGATAAACACCGTGATGTTAGGGATGTTACGTCGGGTTTTAAATAACCGACGTAAAAAACTTTATTTATAACGTCGTCCGTATTAACGTCGCCTAAAAACCGACGTAAATAATGAAAAATAACTGACGTAAAAAATGTTTTCTGCACTAGTGGGGGGTGGAATTGAAGAAGAAGAAAATTATTAAAATAATGAACACTCCACCGTTGGGTGATTGAAATCACAAGTGCTGGTGTGAATAATTTCACACCTTGATTTAATGGTATCAACACGTGAAAAAAAAGGAAAATAAAAAATTGAAGAAGAATAAATTTTAATAAATACTGAATGTGAATGAAAAACTTACATTAGAGAAATTGACGATGCCCTTACAAAACGAAAGCGGGAAATTGCAATTGAAAGAAAAAAACATGGATTCGAAGAAAAATGTTAGATGATAATTTCCTTCATCACCATCTCCTTATATAAGCATATTAAGAGCCTTAGGTCCACCTCCCACAATCAATTCACCCCCCAACAATTAATAGAGTCAAAACGAGGGTGAATAATCAAAAGGAAATTGACGTTTCGATGTAGACCCATAAAACTGTCCAGATTCGTTAACCATTTTGAAGTTCGAATATTTAATTGATGGAGGCCGAATCTTGAGGGGTTATATAATACAAATAGCTTCGTCCATATGTCCTATATCCTATTTCATTCATTCAGGACATTTGGCTAAGCCGTTTGGATGTTATGGTCTAAATGGTGGGATGACTTTATGTTCATTAATGTCGGGTCCACCATTTAAATCTCAGCTTCAGATCCCTTTATCATCATGAAAACATCATAATTAGCTCCTGCTACAGTTTAATAAAATGATACTAATATTTCTATCTTTCTACTGTATAAATTTGAGTTTCATTGGGCTGGTTGTTTGAGCCCCACATTTGTTTGATGGGCCTTATGCCCATTATGCTTTCTCCAGCAAATTTCTGCATTCGGGCGCAAAATTCATCATCTTCCATTGGGATTCAGCCATCGGATCTAAAAGATAAAATGTTCCAAACAAATTTATCAATCCTATAACAAATTTTACAATTCAGAAAATTAATATAATGTTGTGCACAAACAAATGAATTATTGGGCCCAAATTTTTATTTTAAACAAGAATTGCATTTTTGATGAGAAATGTAACGCACTAAAATAAATGTTTATAGACTATGGAAAAATTAATATAAAGATATTAAAAATCAATATTAGCCACTTTTAGTGACTAATCACACCCCCCAACAATAGTTTTGCTAGTCCCGAGAAAAATAAATTACAAATATGAAATTCAAATCCCCTTTTCCAAAAACATTTTAATACACATTGCCCACCCAAATATCTCATACCAAAAAATTATGGAACCCATAAAAATCATTTAAAACAAGCTAGGTCCATAAGCATATTTCAAGCCCAAGCCCATTCCTTTGTTCAAATTCATCGCCACATTTCATCCAATTTCAATTAAGCATGATAAAGTGTTGTGCATCACAAAAGATATGGGGCCCATTTTATTGATCAAGGGTAAAAATGGAAGCGCTACTTGGGAATCACATTAAACCTTAATATAAGTATCCATTTTTTTAATTTTTTATTTTGATGATTTTTTTATCCACAATAGATATGAAAAGACTAACTCTGGGCAAGACAACTATGGAGTCACGATCCCCAAGTGTTGGACGCCACACATATTGTCAATTCCATTCTCTACAATAGAGATATAAAGCCTAACTCAGGTAAAGACAACTATAGAGTCACGATCCCCAAGTTCCGGATGCCATACATTTGGACAAAACATTGCTCTATGTGGTCATTATTTTTTTATGGTTTTTGTTTTTTTTATGCTTTGTTTTGTTTTTTTGGATACTCAAATTAAACTAAAAGTGACCACAGAACCCAATGCTATAATAAAAGGGACCCAAGAACTCAAATTTACATCCACGATCCAGTAGACGTGCATTTTTACATTTTTATTAAGAGGATAAAAATTTAAACATTGAAAAATCACATCAGACAACCGCAGTTTCCAAAAACTATTCTCATGAACTTAAACTTGCACTAAAATCAGAATCAAGGCATGCAAAATTTATTTAATATCAAATTTTAGAGTTTACAATGTGTGTTATCATGTTTATGGTTAATGGAATTTTTTTTCATGCATGTTTTTATTCACAAAAAATTATTTTTTATCTCCCCCCAACTTAGAATAACACTATCCCCAGTGTTTAAAGAAAATAAAAGTTTGAAGGGGGTAGGTGAGGAGTTCAAAGAGGAAATTTAAAAATGATAATCATGGAATGAAATCACCTGGTGGTTAATAATTTTCTTCTTCTTCAATTCCACCCCCATAAGTCTACATCCC
This sequence comes from Viscum album, assembly GCA_963277665.1. Classification (NCBI taxonomy): domain Eukaryota; kingdom Viridiplantae; phylum Streptophyta; class Magnoliopsida; order Santalales; family Viscaceae; genus Viscum; species Viscum album. The sequence goes on from OY728157.1 coordinate 1,807,161,083, forward strand.
GCTTCCATTTGTAGAATAGCATAAATGTAGGGCTAACCTCTTAAGGGATGATCTTAGGGTTTTGCTTGTGGTGGATTGGATGAATTTGTTTTCTTAGAAAATTTCATGTCATTAATTCAAGACATATCTAAACAATGATATAATTCTTCCAAATCATTCACCAATTTAATCCCTACAAAATTCCAAGGACAATCACCAATTGACTTTGAGGATCACTTTAATGAGCACTAAAATGAAATAGATCATACTAGAACTCAAAATGTGTCATCGTTAAAGTTGGAAAAGATGAGAAAGAATGTAACTCATTAAATGGAAATCCTAAAATAACGAATAGATTTAAATATTAAGTACATAAAATAACATTAAATCCCTGACCTTGCTACTCCCTTAGATAAACCCTTAAGAGGATATCCCTCCATTGATTCTATTCTACCAATGGAAGCGGGATGTAGACTTATGGGGGTGGAATTGAAGAAGATGAAAATTATTAAAATAACTAACACTCCACTGTTGTGTGATTGAAATCACAAGTTCTGGTGTGAATAATTTCACACCATGATTCAACAGTATCAACGTGTGAAGAAAAAGAAAATAAATAAATGAAGAATAATAAATTTTATTAAAATACTGAAAGTGAATGAAAAACTTACATTAGAGAAAGTGACAATGCCATTACAAAACGAAAGTGGGAAATTACAATTGAAAGAAAAAAAACATGGATTTAATGAAAAATGTTAGATGATAATTCCCTTCAGCACCATATCCTTATATAGTCATATTAGTAGCCTTAGGTCCACCCCCCACAATCAATTCACCCCCCAACAATTAATAGAGTCAAAACGAGGGTGAATAATCAAAAGGAAATTGACGTTTCGAAGTTGACCCGGAAAACTGTCCAGATTCGTTTACCATTTTGAAGTTAGAATATTTAATTGATGGAGGCCTAATCATGAGGGGTCATATAATACAAATATCTTCGTCCATATGTCATCTATCCGATATAAAACTTTCAGAACATTTGGCTCAGCATTTTGGATGTTATGGTTGAAATGGTGGGACGACTTTATGTTCATTAATGTCGGGTCCACCATTTAAATCTCAGCTTCATATCCCTTTATCATCATGAAAACATCAGAATTAGCACCGACCACAGTTCAATAAAATGATACTCATATTTTTATCTTTCTACTGTATAAATTTTAGCTTCATTGGGCTTGTTTTGTGTGCCCCACATTTGTTTGATGTGCCTTATGCCCATTATGCTTTCTCCAGCAAATTTATGCATTCGGGTTCAAAATTATTCATCTTCCTATAATATTAATCCATCAGATCTAAAAGATAAAATGTTCCAAACAAATTGATCAATCAAATCCAAAAATTACAAATTCATGAAATTAATATAATGTTGTACACAAACAAATGAATGATTGGCCCCAAATTTTCATTTTAAACAAGAATTTCATTTTAGATGAGAAATGAAGTTCTGTTTATGTAATGCACTAAAATCAATGTTTACAGACTTTAGAACAATTAATATAAAGATATTAACAATAAATATTATCCACTTTCAGTGACTAATCACACCCCCCAACTTGAGTTTTTCTAGTCCCGAGCAAAATAAATTACAAATATGAAATTCAAATCCCCTTTTCCAAAAACATTTTAATACAAATTGCTCACCCAAATATCTCATACCAAAAAAATTATGGAACCCATAAAAATCATTTAAAACAAGCTAGGTCCATAAGCATATCCCAAGACCAAGCGAATTCCTTTGTTTAAATTCATCGCCACATTTCATCCAATTTCAATTAAACATGATAAAGTGTTGTGCATCACAAAAGATATGTGGCCCATTTTATTGATCAAGGGAAAAAAATGGAAGCGCTAGATGGGAATCACATTAAACCTTAATATGATTATCCATTTTTTTGATTATGTTTTTATCCACAATAGATATGAAAAGACAAACTCTGGGAAAGACAACTATGGAGTCGTGATCCCCAAGTGTCGGACGCCACACATATTGTCAATTACATTCTCTACAATAGAGATATAAAGCCGAACTCTGGGCAATACAACTATAGAGTCAGGATCCCCAAGTGCCGGATGCCACACATTTAGAAAAAAACATTGCTCTAGGTGGTCATTATTTTTTTTTGTTTTTATGTTTTATGTTTTTTTCTTTTTGTTTTGTTTTTTTTTGATACTCAAATTAAACTAAAAGTGACCCAAGAACCCTATTCTATAATTAAAGGGACCCAAGAACTAAAATTTACACCCACGATCCAGTAGATGTGCATTTTGGAATTTTTATTAAGAGGATAAAAATGTAAACATTGAAAAATCACATCGGACAACTGCACTTTCCAAAAACTATGCTCATGAACATAAACTTGAATTAAAATCATAATCAAGGCATGCAAAATTTATTTGATATCCAATTTTAGGGTTTGCAATATGTGTTATCATGTTTATGGTTAATGGAATTTTTCTTTTCATGTATGTTTTTTTTCACAAAAACAATCATTTTTTATCTCCCCCCAACTTAGAATAACACTGTCCCCAGTGTTTAAAGAAAACAAAAGTTAGAAGGGGGTAGGAGAGGAGTTCAAAGAGGAAATTTGAAAATGATAATCATAGAATGAAATCACCTGGTGGTTAATAATTTTCTTCTTCTTCAATTCCACCCCCATAAGTCTACATCCTGCTTCCATTGGTAGAATAGAATAAATGGAGGGCTAACCTCTTAAGGGAAGATCTTAGGGGTTTGCTTGTGTTGGATTGGATGAATTTCTTTTCTTAGAAAATTTCATGTCATTAATTCAAGACATATCCAAACAATGAGATAATTCTTCCAAATTATTCACCAATTTAATCCCTACACAATTCCAAGACCAATCACCAATTCACTTTGAGTATCACTTTAATGATCACTCAAAGGAAATAGATCTTACTAGCACTCAAAATGTGTCATCGTTAAAGTTGGAAAAGATGAGAAAGAATGTAACTCATTAAATTTAAATCCTAAAATAATGAATAGATTTAAATATTAAGTACATGAATTAACATTCAATCCCTGACCTTGCTACTCCCTTGGATCAACCCTTAATATGTTAGCCCTCCATTTATTCTATTCTACCAATGCAAGCAGGATGTAGACTTATGGGGGTGGAATTGAAGAAGAAGAAAATTATTAAAATAACGAACACTCCACCGTTGTGTGATTGAAATCACAAGTGATGGTGTGAATAATTTCACACCTTGATTCAATGGTATCAACTTGTGAAGAAAAGGAAAATAAAAAAATGAAGATTAATAAATTTTATTAAAATACTTAACGTGAATGAAAAACTTACATTAGAGAAATTGACGATGCAATTACAAAACGAAAACAGAAAATTACAATTGAAAGAAAAAAACATGGATTCAAAGGAAGATGTTAGATGATAATTCCATTCACCAAAATCTACTTATATAGGCATATTAGGATATTTAGGTCCACCCCCACAATCAATTCACCCCCCCAATAATTAATAGATTCAAAGCGAGGGTGAATAATCAAAAGGAAATTGACGTTTCGAAGTTGACCCAGAAAACTGTCCAGATTCATTCACCAGTTTGATGTTCGAATATTTAATTTATGAAGGCCGAATATTGAGGTGTCGTATAATCAAAATATCTTAGTTTATGTGTTCTATATCCGATGTATAACTTTCAGGACATTTGGCTAAGCTGTTTGGAAGTTATGGTCGAAATGGTGGGACGACTTTATGTGCATTAATGTCGGGTCCACCATTTAAATCTCAGCCTCAGATCCCTTTATCATCATGAAAACTTCAGAATTAGCTCTGGAGAAAGTTTAATAAAATTATTCTCATATTTTTATATTTCTAATTTATAAAGTTGAGCTTCATTGGGCTTGTTTTGTGAGCCCCACATTTGTTTGATGGGCCTTAGGCCCATTATGCTTTCCCTAGTAAATTTCTGCATTCGGGCGCAAAATTCATCATCTTCCCTTGGGATTCATCCATCGGATCTAAAAGATAAAATGTTCCAATAAAATGGATAAATCATATCCCAAAATGTAAAATTCAGAAAATTAATATAATGTTGTACACAAAAAAATGAATAATTGGGCCCAAATTTTCATTTTAAACAAGAATTGCATTTTAGATGAGAAATGAAGTTCTATTTATGTAATGCACTAAAATCAATGTTTATGGACTTTGTAACAATTCATATAAAGATATTAACAATAAATATTAGCAACTTTTAGTGACTAATCAATGCTCTTTTTCATCAGTGATGGGGTTCTCAATAGTTCTCTGAGATTGATCTTTGATCAGGCTATCACAAGTTGCATGTTAGAGAGGAGGAAATTGTGATGATGACATTTTCATGTAGATATAGACTATATTAGTACTTGGTGTTTCTATTTGGGCTGAATAATACACCAATGATGTTATTGGAACTCATGAACAATACCTTCCATTCATAACTAGACTCATTTTTTATGGTTTTCGTAAAAAAGGCATCACCTACCCATTGACACCAGAGAAACATGCTAGGAACATAGAGATAATATAGACAATTCTTTGAGCACAAAAGATTTATGAGAATATGTAGAAATTCTAAATATGTAATAAAGAGGTGAAGTTCCTAGGACATGTGGTGTCTAAGTCAAATATATCAGTAAACCCAGAGAAGTTTGAGGTAGTCAAGCCTTGGACTTGTATGTGAAGCATGTTTATGATTAGGGGATTTCTGGGATTTGTGGGATATTACCAGAGGATTATCCAAGACTTCTCCAAACTATAATCACCCATTAATTCTATTAAAAATAAGAGAGTAACATTCCAGTGGTGCAAACTGTGTTAAGAGGATTTTCTTGTGCTAAAGAGAAGGTTTAAGATAGCTCTTATACTAAAACTCCCTGAGCATGGGATTTGTTTTGTAGTGTACTATGATGCATCAGGAATTTATTCGGGATTTGTTATAATGTAGAGACAGTAGGTTGTTTAATATTGTACTCTTCATCTATGAACCTATGAGATGAACTACCCTACACATGTATTGGATCTAGCAGTGGTGGTTCGTGATCTGATGTGTTGGGAACACATTATCTTTGGTTAATGATTTATTATTTACATGGACCACAAGAGACTTCATTATATCTTCACATAAAGGGACATGAATCTTATATAGAGGTGTTGGGTTGAGTATCTATAGACATTGGAAATTTTGAAGGATTATAAACCTAGGAAGGACAATTTCATTGTAGATTCTCATAGCCATAGAACTCACACTATGATGTAGATTTGTGAACAGCCATCAGAGGAGAAGAGGTGATTGGTGTAATTAATGGATGAATGGATAGTTGATACATTTAAAGATCAAGGATCAATGACATTTACCCATTTAATATTATGACTTCTCTTTTGGACTGGGTGAATATAGGTCAAGAGTTAGACTGAGATTATGTTGTCATGAGGGAGAAGCTAGCTGGGGGACCTGATATAGAGATGGAATTTGGGTGAAAATGATGTGGTATTGGTACATGAGAGAGAGGTAATACCAACTGATATTAGAGAGGGGCTGGTGAGGGATTACCAAACCTCAAGATGGGGAATACATCTAATTATGAATAGGATATATCATGACATCAGGAAATAGTTTTGGTGGATGGGGATAAAGAGGGACATTGTTGGTATTGTCTCTCAATGCCTTTTATGTCATATAGTGATGTTAGAGAACTGGTTCCCATGAGTCTTGTTGTATCCACTCCTGATACCTATGAGGAAGTGGGAATAAATCACGATGTAATTTTTGATGGGGTTAACTATGACCTTGATGAGGCGTGACGTGGTCTCGGTTATTGTCGATCATTTAACAAATCCCATTCACTTATTATTGACTAGAATCACTCACTCAGTAGAGGTGATGGGAAGGATTTATGTTTGAGAAACCGTGAACCTGTATGGATTACATTTGAACAATATTTCAGATAGATATGCTTGTTTTATGTCACACATTCATTAGGTATTTCATAAATCCATATGGACTCAGTGAAGATTGAGCATGTTGTACCATCCTCACACATATGGTCAATCTGAGTGGTTTATAAACATATTAGAAGATATTATTCAATCTTGTTTAGTTTATTTTAGAAGAGCATGGGATGACCACCTGACCTTGATTGAGTTAACAAACAATAATAGTTATAATTATTCAATACAAAATTCACCATATAAGGCTTTTTTGGGAGGCATTTTCCCTCCAAATTTTTCTGACCTGAGTTGGGTGAGGTATCGATTGTTGTGCCTAGTATGATTTAGAAGACCTCCAAGATATTTCTAATAATTTGTAAGAAATTGACCAGTGCATAGAGCAGATAGAGATCATATGCTGGTTTTAGAAGGAGATCCATGGATTTTTTTGTTGGAAATCATGTTTTCTTAACATTTACTCCTTAGTTAGGGAATATATTTCTGGGAAATTTGGGAAAGTTAGCACCATGTTTTATTAGACCCATTAATATCACCAAGAGGATAGGGGTAGTGGTGTGTCTTTTATTCCTCTCTTATTTCTATCATGGTATGCACAATTTGTTCCATGTGTCACTACGTCGGAGGTATATACCCAACCATATGAATGTTGTTTATTTTGAGGATGTTGAGATGGATGTGGATACACCTTATGAGAAGAGTCTAGTGTAGATCATAGATTAAAGATAGAAGGTGTTGTGAACAAAGAGGTGAAAATAGTCCGAATTCAGTGGAAGCATGGACACATCTAGGAATAAATGTGGGAATGTGGTTCTGATGATCAAGATCAATTATACATGTTGTTCTAGCAAGACTGTTGGAGATACTTCTTGAGGATGAGACGTTAATTGAGGTGGAGGATTTTAATATCCATAATTTTTCAAAGATAATAAAAACACTCTTATTGACAATTTAAAGTGTCTTATTTGAAAAAATTGATTTATCAATGAAACTAACATAATAAATATGTTAAAGGATTTTTGTAAGGGTAAAATCGAAATTAACACTTAGGAATATTCAATAGAATATTTTAAAAGTCAGATGATAAGTTGTAGTGAGATTTAGAGGCTCTTAAAACGTCATCAAAGAATAAATAAAAATATTCAAAATATTATATTATGTGCCAGTAATTTATTCAAAATAATTGAATAACTCCAAAATGGTTCGTCATATATGAAATAGGAGACTACTGTTGGTTTGGGATACGATGGGTACCCTTGGGGTTGTATAAAATTTGTAAGCGTCAGAAGTTTGGAAGGAAAAGTAATGAAAATAATTTATTTAATACTTAGTAAATTATTATGTTCTTAAAACAATTTAATATTTCCAAAACGGTCTGTTGTATGACATATAAGAGACAACTATTAGGTCCATAATTGAGGAGTCTGACCTGGCCAGGGTACAACTATTATAAATGTCAAATGTTTGGAAACATCATATGCAGTACAACCATTTTTATATTTAATTAAATATTTAATCCATTTTTAAATAATAAAAAATTATTATCTCTCAAATAGTGCATCATATATGAAAACTGAGATCACCCTTATGTACGGACCGCATGGTTTAACCTAGGTGGGATATAACTTGTTTTCACAATGGTAATTTGGTCTACACACCCATTAAATTAATTTATTTAATCTGTGATAATAATTAAATTATTAATTTAATTTTAAAAAATTAGGTTTCACTCTTCATCTTCTTCAAATGACATCTGGACACCATTTTTAGTGAAACAAGCTTCATAAAATATTGACATACCATCGTTTTTACTGAATTAAAATTGGGAACAACATAGTAATGAGAAATAAAACACTATGCACTGATTTATAGTTTGAAATGGAAAATTAAATGGGGGTTTTCATTTAGATCCAATATATAAATGTTTTATGGTTTCAAATATCCAAAAGATTCAGATTTCACCATTGTTTGATCATGTTGTGTTTGAGAAAACCCAAAACCTCCATAGAACAATTGATCATGGTGATCTCCTATCTCATTTCTAGGGGGGGCGTCATAGATTTCTTCTTCATTTTGGTGGGCCTTGTGTGTGGTTGAAGACAATGTGCATGTTTTTATTTCAAATTTCTTATTTTATTACTTATTTTATATTATTTAAATAACTTTTATTTTCGATAAATCACCTAATAATGATTTTATTGATGCACCATTAGTGTTATTGGGTTCATCTAGATGAGTTGAAGCTAAATAATAACTTATATTTTGATGGATGTGATGTATTTTCAATCCCTTTCTTCATTTTTTAATGAATAAATTAAAATAAGTTATCAACATACACTATTTAAAAATATTATTATCAAAGATGATAATACATGTTATAAAATGATAATTCCATGGAATTATGTGAAATTACTAAATGATAAGGCCGTAAAGAGGCGTATCAATCCACACTAGTTGGTTAATCCTTTCCACTGATGATGATGAATTTGAGGTAAGAAGGTAATTACCTACTTTGTATCATGTTTACACATTTTCCTTGATGATTATATATTTTTCATTTTTATTGATCATGCTTGATTTTGATCACATGTGATTTTGTGCCTTTATAGCCCATAAAAATAGGTGTGATTCCATGACTGATATTAGTGTATCATTTTTTCACATATGATTTTGATCAAATTTTGTTGTGAATTATATGATGACATACTATGTCTATTTTTGTTCCCTCCATGTATATGTATTACCATTCCGTGATGGTTGTTAGTTTTATTTGAGACAAGTAGACCATCGTGACATATTTATTACCTAGTGGGGGAGAACACATTATTACAACAATAATGATAAGGGTTCTTATCATAGGGTGAAGGTACATAGTTTCCATGGTGTTGTTCCTAGGGTGTGATTGAGGTATCCTTGATGCCATGTTCCATTCACCATGAGATAGCCTTGTTAGTTTGAGTACTCGTTATTCTATTCTTGATTATCTGGGTGACATGGTCCACTTGAGGGACAGATGACATTGAATACCACCTCCATGACACTGTGAGGATGCTATAAAAAGGGTTTCTTCCTTTATCCCATCTCATTCAGTTATCTTTTAGAATGGTTTTGAAGAAGGTTTGGATGGGGTTGGGGTAGTTTTTTTTGCCCACTGAGAATTATTTTTTGATTGTATGTTTACTCTCTTTCATAATTTATTATTATTATTATGGAATACACATGTATACCTGAGTACATCAGATTAAGGATGCATTTGTGGTGTCCTTATAACTCTTTTAACTATAACCCACATAGTAATTTAAATGCTTTTGTAGATTTAACGAGAGACCTTGTGAAGGGCATGGTCCTAATGGTGGATGGCTGAGTAGGTGGAGAAAGGAGTTGAGGTGGACCATGACAGACACTGGAGGTCCCTGCTTTTCCATTTTTTTCATCTATTTTATTCATTCTGGATAGGCTTATCAAATTGGGATATGATTTTATTTTCATTAAATGTATTTAATTTACTTTCCATATGACTACTATGATTATTTGTTATATTGTATTTTTTTATTATTGATCCTATGATATGATACTAATGGTATAGTCACCCTTGTGACAGACATAGTCCCTTGATTCTAATAGAAAGCATCATTCATAAAGAGAGTCATGCATAATATTATGTGGAATTCCATCTTGGAATTGGTGGCTCATGTTGGGATGTTACCAAAATATCTTCTAAAACAACTTTTATAGTCCATTTTTTTTTATAAAATAGAGAAATAAAAACATAAGATACTAACAATCTCAAATTATCATCGCGATTTGAAATTATCATTAATAATAAATAATATTTATTGATAATAATATGAACATATTTGTATAATGGGATAGTATAGAAATTTAGAACGAAAAAATCGTATCTTTATAAACACAATCATAATTATTGAAATACCATAATAAATGAATCAAAAGAGTGTCTAAACATGAGTCATTTGACATGATACATGGGAGTATAACATAATCATGATAATAATTATAATATAATGGATTAAAAAAAATCTTATGGTGCCGTCATACTATGATCATATTCATGAATTTCCTTGATTTAGTTTATGAGCATATCAAATAATTCAATCCATATACCTTATAAGAATATCCATTAAGGCACACCGTTTAATTTTTGAGGATATAGGAGAACTCCCGAACATTATTATATGTTCATATCCATAAAGGATCACATTACATTATCTCATAGAATATATAACATTAATCAATGTATTAGTGGGATATATAGTACCACAACTATCAATTATTCATTTTTATGTATCCCATAATATATCATTTTTCATCATATCGAAAAGAACCTATGGGTAAAATGATGGTTTAAAATACCTTTAAAATTGATTAATATAAGTAATAGTACATAAATCCATTAATAATCATTTAATGTCCCAACCTTAATCAGGTATGGACATTTTTTACATTATTGTATTCTAATTAATTAAGTGACCTAGGGCGCGTGCCTGCACACCTCGCTACGGGTCCCAGGTAGCATTTTATTTAATTTAAATAATTACAGGCGTTTCATGAAAAATGTCATGTCACTCTTTGGCATGGTTTTAAGGTTTTAAATAATTAATTATGTATTGGAAAATAGTAATAATGGATTTAAATTTTATTTAAATGAAATCATGAAATGATAAAAAGATATTCTGAAAAAAATAAAGAGTGGGTTACGGGAAAAATGAAAATAATTAAAATGTGGGATTCCGGTTTTTAATTATTTTTATTATTTTCTTTTCTATTCTTTGTTTTATTTTCTCGTTTTCTTTTATTTTCATTTTTCCTTATCTGTTATTTTTCTCTTATTTTTCTTTTCTTTTCTTTTTCTTTCTTTTATCTATTTTCTTTTTTTTCTCTCCTCTCTCCCTCTCCCACTCATCACATTGCACCCCTCATTCCCATCACACCAAAAAGTATCCCCTTCAGAAGTTAGCTTCTCCTCCATACGGCATCCGATTCTTTCGCTGTCAGGATTTCAGTAAACCATAAGGAAAGGATAACATTGTTCATTTGGAATCATGTGTTTTCGTTGAGTAATCTGTGGGAAATTCGTCATGGAATATTTATAGCCTATTTTGGAGTTTTTCTAAAATCCTTCATTTTCATCCATTTTAGGTCAACTCAAAGCCCACTTCATATCTTAGAGTCATTTATTACTACAAGGTAGGGTGCCTACTCTCTTTCCCTTCGTTTCGTTGTGGTTTATAAAAACACACCATTGGGCCGTTAGTCAGTGCCCACCAGCTCTGTGCAATTTTTACCCAATTTAATTACCTTAATTGTTTTGCATAATTGTCACAGCCTTAATCACCTTACATTATTTTTTTGATTGGTTTCAATAATATTGGATGCCCCTTTTGGTGTGCCGACATAATCGGTGTATTTTTCCATTATCCCGGTTATTAATTTAACTAATTGCGGGTATTACACAACCCTTTTTTATTATTTTTAAATTAAATGAATAGTTGTTTGAATTATTTCAACAATGTTGGACACCCCTTTGGGCATGCGGACATGATTAGTGTATTCTTCTATTAGCTGAGTTTATTGTTTTATTAATTCCATGTTTTGCGATGCCCCTTTTTATTGTAATTAAATTAAATAAATAGTTTCTTGAACATTAACTTCAATTGTTGATTCATTGGAACTTGTTTTGATGAAAAATTTATTATTTAAATGTGCATTATCCGCTGAGATTTATATGAAATGTATATTTCATTGCACGTTCTTATGCTGAACTACTTATTATTTAGATGTGCATTATCTGCTGAGATTGATATGACATGTATTCTGTCTTGGAAGTTTTTATGTTGAACTGATTATTATTTAAATGTAAATTATTCACTAAGGTTGACGTCATATGTATATTTTCTTGTAGGTTGTTATGCTATACTGTTATATTTATGCCTTGTGATATTGATGTATCTGGTTAGTTTTCAAGCAGCAACATTATATGCTGATTATGTCATATCTGCTACTGTGAAAACTTTAATTAAATTCATGTTAGGGAAAGGGGGAAGGTCCCATATTAATGGACACTCTTAGATCCTCTATTCCTGATGGGTTACCTCTATGTGCCGAAGGGGCAGTGTCATTGGATTTTCTGGACCGAGACTTCCCTGTACATTCTAATACTTTTGAGTGATACCGGTTCCAAAAGGGCCAATCGGGACAGATCTATTGGGAATGTTTCTAAGCCATCCTCGGATGACACCCGACCCCTTTCTGCGAGATCAGGATAGAGTCAGGGTAAATCCATGTCTAGGGCGATACTTGGTCCTTCAAAATACTTCCTTGGATGATCTCGGTGGCATTGGATAAATTGACGGATGTTCCATAGCGATACCTTCAGGACTAGCTCGGAATCCAACTCTCAACATGAACCTTAAATAATGATGCACTTAAGATTTATATTATTACTAATTGAGTCTCTTTAGAATTGATATATTTCCCCTCATATATGGAAGTGGGCCTGGTTGACATTGGACTTCAAACCCAAGTTAAAGAACAAGCTTGGGATATAATTTTTACTGGTTTTACCTTTGTTTTTGGGTTATATATATATATATATGCGTGTTCATGCATTTCTGTTGACATGTACCCTTTCAGACTACCAGCTTAGGCTGAAGCAGGTGACTAGGCACGGGTTCCATTTGAGACTCAAGCCAACATATTTATTTTATTTCACTGCAATCAATTTATTTTAAATGGTTCTGTAATGGCACACTACATTTTTATTTTTTCCCAAAATTGAAAGGTTCATACACCGTGGATGCCCTCCTACTGGAATTTAATCACACACCATGCTCGGGTGTCATTGACACCCGAGTAGATTACATGCTCGCAAGTATTGAGAAGGGGAAGTGTGCTGCTTCTGATGCTTGATTGTTAAATACTGCTAAGGAAGGAGACTGGGGCAGAGGACCGGGCCTTTCTCATGATGTAGTTGTTGCTTGTGTCTTTTCTATTAGTTGACTGTGTGTTTGAGTTCTATTTTCAGTACTTTCGGTTTATACTCATATCATGGCATGACAATCTTTTGTGAGTTTCCACACTTGTTTTTTATCTTTCAGTTGTATTTATTTATATTTATTCTGCTACAGTTTATTCATTTACATGGTTCCACTATTGATTATCATTGTTAGTTACTTCTGTTGTGATATTATTTATTGCCTATAAGGGAATAGTATCCCCCATGGACACAAAATATCCCTCGATGGTAGTTGGAAGCCTTTGGAATTCGGGGAGATGCACTTGAGGTTATGTAACCCACCGGTCCGGCCACCGTCTTATAGGTGAATCGGGTCGGGGCATTACAAAGTGTTATCAGATATGGTTTTTTCCTTTTGTCTTACTGTTTGGATTAGACAGGAGACTAGGATATATGGATTTGGAATGTACCCTATGCTTGGACGTATCTAACCCATGTATAGGGGAAACCCAAATTCCTAGGTTGGGATTCCAGTTATTGATTATGCTAGTTACTGTTGATATGATTTCACCATTGGGTGACTCACTTGTATTGTGTTGTTATTATGTTGGTGTTTTTGAAATAATGGTTTTACCATTGTAGCCCAATGATATGAGGGCAATACATTCCATGAATCGTAATAGGAACTATTGGATTTAAATGACATGCATATTTCCATGCCATATCTACTTTTAGCATGCATTTTCCTATTTTCAAGTGAGTGTTGTTCTGCCTAGTGGTAAAATTTTGAATTTTTCATTTGTTGATTATAAAGTTGTGAAAGTCTATTATATTTTATCCCGACATAACCAAGGAGGGGACGGTAGAACTTGTTTAGAAATCCTTTTGAGTTATCTCTTCTATATCGAAACCTAGCTCTTGAGGCGGGTTGTCTGTTATTTAGTGCTTAGAGGCAGGATATCTACCTAACCTCTCGTTGTGCCTTACTTTTTCTTCTCACCATCTTTACTCCATGTCTATTGATCTTTCGAGGGACCCTGAATCTCAATTCAAGGATAGTCTCATCACCTTTATGCAATCGGTTCAGAATATCCCTAGACTTATCCCGTCTACGACAGACCTTATGCAGGACTTTCGGTTGTAATTCCCTCCCACTTTCTTGGGAAGTGGCAGCCCTCATGCTTCAGATTCATGGATAGAATCTATAAGGTCTACCTTCGACCACCTTGAGATGATTCTAGAGTGAAGGGACAAGCTTGCAGTCTACATGCTCTGTGACTCTGCCAAACGCTGGTGGGACGTTGTTTCTCAGTATGAGCAGACCAGTGGCATAGCTTGGGAATATTTCTAAGCAGCCTTCTACAATCACTTTTTTCCACAGACGATGAGATAAAATCCTGTATGGGAGTTCCTACATCTTCAGTAGGGATCTATGACTATGTTATAGTATTTTACTTGTTTCAAAAAACTTCAGTGTTTTGCTCCATCTCTAACTGGAGATTCACAGACCACTACAAAATGTTTTGAGGACGGACATGAGTATACTATCCATTCTTAGGTGAACATCTTCTGTTTGACCACTTTTATAGAGATCGTGAACCTGGATCAAATCTTAGAGTGAAATTATAGGGAAGCTAAACCAGTGAGATAGGGTGGTTTAGTTTCGAGACAGGGTGATGGATCTTCTGGAAAAAAGAAACGCCATTTTGAATTTGCATGTGGGGGAAATCCTAGCCAAACAACATGTCTTGATAGCTTCGTCACTTGATATTTGTGTGGTATAGAAGGTCACAAGAAGCCACAGTGCACGAGGGATTCGAAGGAGTGCCGAGCTTGCGGCAGGATGGGTTACCTTCAATGTTTATGTCATTCCTTATCCTCAGTTTCCATTGGTATATGATACACACCTGAACCTTATTCAGGTATGGGATCTATGACTCCACAGTAGGTTGGATGTTCTTTTTCCACCAGTCAATCAGGTCGAGGTAATGGTGGAGATTGTGGTCAAGGAAAACAAGTCCCAGAGTATCAGCGTTAGCAGAGTGGACCTGCTCAGGACAACCTGGCAGCCTATCAGGGTTGTGGCTCAGGTCCCATGTACGTAGTGCAATCAGCACCATAGAAATAGAGTGTAGGACCATCTATAGTGAGAGGTACAATCCATGTAACCTCTACTTTAGTTTCTGCTCTTTTTGATACCGGTGCATCACAATCCTTTATATCTCCTGCTTTTTTTGAGAGTCTTGGTTTTCCAATTATGTATCGTTGCAGCGTCATGTCTCTCGATACTCCGCTTGGGGTCAGGACAGAGGGAGTACACCAGTGCTGAGAGTGCTCCCATGAGATAGAAGGGTACTATTTTGTTTGGAATTTCTATATCCTCAATATGTTTGGCATTGAAGTCATTTTTCATATGAAGTGGCTCACCCCTTATCGTGATCAAGTGGATTTATGTCATCATCGGGTGTCCTTCACATCCCCTAAGGGTGACACATATTTTCACAAAAGAGAATGGGATCTATAGGCATACCGAGCTAATCCTAAATATGCAGGGTTGGGAAGAGTGACTGCTTAGTTGGCAAGTCTCTCCATGAGTGATCATAGAATGCCACTAGTAGAATTCCCTCCAATGGTGGATCTTTTCAGGGATGCCTTCCCTGGTGATTTATCTAGATTATCTCTTATGAGAGACATGGAGGTCACTATCAAGCTCATGGCAGGTGTGGCACCAGTGTCTATTGCTTCCTATAGGATGGAACCAAAAGAGCCAAAAAAATCAAAAATCAGCTTTTAGACCTTGAGGATAAGGTTTTCATCAGACCTAGCACATCATCTTACGGCCCACCTCTCCTTTCATCCAAGAAGGCAGAAAGTACCCAAAGGATATGCGTGGATTATCGTCAACTCAACCAGATCACGGTAAAGAATCGATATCCATTACCTCGTATAGACGATCTCTTTAACCTGCTACAGGGATCAACTATTTTCTACATGATTTATCTGAGTTTGGGATATCACCAGCTTCATGTGCAAACATCTGACATACCATGTACAACATTCTGAAGCAGGTATGGCTTGTATGAGTATCTGGTTATTCCATTCGGCCTCAAGAATGGGCCTACAGTCTTCATGGACCTGATGAATCGGGTTTTTCATCCATATCTTTATTCCATTGTGGTGGACTTTGTGGACGGCATCTTACAGTATTCACGTTTGAGAAATGACATTTCAACCCATCTTCAGATCGTGTTGAGTACACTGAGAGAGCAGTAGCTATATGCTAAGCTCAATAAATGCCACTTCTGGATTGATAAATTCCACTTCTTTAGTCATATTATATCTAAAGACGGGGTATCGATTGACCCAGAAAAATTGAGTGTTGGGGTTTCATTAGAGCAACCCAAGTGTGTCTTCGACATCCGTAGTTTCATGGGACTCTATGGCTGTTATAGGTGAGTTATCCAGGATTTCTCCAACTTATAAGCGCCACTTATAGCCCTGACTAAGAAAGGTGTGCAGTTCATGTGGTTAGAATATTGTGAAATATCCTTTCTAGAATTAAAATGAAGACTAACCTATGCCCCAATCATGATTCTACCTGAGTCTAGTAAGAGATATACAGTTTATTGTGATGCTTTAGGAATTCGAATGGGTGCAGTTTTGATGGAGGGTGATCGAGTCATGGCATATTGATCACACTAGCTAAGACCTCATGAGAAGAACTATCCAACCCACGACCTTGAGTTGGAATATGTGGTTCAGGATCTACGTTGATGGAGACACTATTTTTTGGGTGAGAGATTATTGTTTTACACGGATCATAAAAGCTTAAAATATATATACACTCAACGAGACTTGAACTTATGGAAATGCAAGTCAGTCGAATACTTGTAGTCATTTGACTTTGAGATTGCTTATACCCCTAGTAAGGTTAATGTTGTGGTAGAAACTTTAAGGTACAAGACACAGACATAGGCCTTACATGTAGCCAAAAGTGAGTGGAAGATGATGGAATTGTTTTCAGAGATGCATCTGGAAGTTCAGGAGTAGAGTGGGCAACCGGTTCTAGTAGCTCTTATAGTGGCGTTCTCTCTTTTGGAGGAATTCCGTAGGCAATAGTTGACTGATCGTGAGGGACTTGTTTTGAGGGACAGTGTTATAGGAGGGAACCCACCTCTTGGTTGGGTTGTTGATGGTAGTGTAACCCTCCATTACCGTGGTCATGTATGGGTACCTTCAGGTATATGAGAAGAGATGATGAAGGAATCACACACCTCTATTCGGACAGTTCCTCCTGGGATAACCGATATATATAGAGACATGTGTCCACAATATTGGTGGACAGGTATGAAAAATCAGATAGCAGGTTCCATCACTCGGTGCTCCACCTGCCAACAGGTGAAGGAAGATAACCAAGGAATTGCTTGACTACTACAACCTCTATCAATTTCTGAATAAAAATGGATTGAAATCAAAATGTATTTCATTATAGGCTTTCTAAGATATACTCAAAGCAGTGATTCAGTATGGGTGGTTGTCGATAGGTTGAACATGGTTGCACACTTTTTGCCTATCTGAGAGACCTTTACGATTGATGAGTTAGAAAGGCTATATATCGGAGAAATTGTGAGACTTCATGGTGTACCTTGTTGTATTGTATCAGACAGGGATGTTCAATCTACTTCATAATTCTAGAAAGGGTTGCAAATGACACTGGGCTCACAGGTACTTCTGAGTACTGCATATCACCTTCAGACCGATGGGCAGTCCGAGAGAACTATACGAGTGTTAGAGGATATTTTACGTGCTTGTATCCCTAATTTTGGAGGTTCTTAGGAGAAGTATTTACCTCTTATCGAGTTTACCTACAATAACAGCTTCCGTGATACAATCCAAGTGGATATTTACAAGGCTCTCTATGGTAGAATGTGTCCTTCACCTTTATGCTAGCTCGAAGCAGGCGAGTTAGAATTATTGGGTCACCATCTCATTCAGGAGACTTCTAAGAAAGTTCCACTAATTCAGAAGTGTTTGACTACAACTCATTCTAGGAAAAAGTCTGATACCGATCATTTCTGCAGACCTCTGGAGTTCGAGGTGGGACATCGAGTCTTTGTACATGTTCTCCAACATTGGGTCATAGGAGGATCAGGAGGCAGGGGATGTTTTCACCGAGATACATCAGGTCCTTTTAGATAGTGGAGAGAGTTGGGCCGGTAGCCTATTGGTTACTGCTACCTCAAAGGAATCATTCCATGCACGATGTTTTCCATGTATCTCAACTTGGACAATATCATCCATACCCATCTCATTATTTTGACCCTGACGACATCAAGCTAGATGTTGATGCATCCTTTGTGGAGCATCTGATCCGTATCATCGATCATAGCCTGAAATTCCACTGGGGAAATTCAGTCCCACTAGTATTGGTGTTGTGGAAACACTGATCCGTTCAGATCGAGACCGGGGAGCGAGAGACGGATGTACATGCGTAGTGGCCAGAACTCTTCTCTAGAGACGTCCCACTACCCTCGGAAGGGAAAGTCGAGGATGAGTTGTCTCAAGGAGGGGAGGTTTTAATGTCCATGCCTTAATCAAGTACGGACCATTTTTACTTTATTGCATTCTAATTAATTAAGCGAGCCATGGCATGTGCCTGCGAACCTCACTATGGGTCCCAGGAAGCTTTTTATTTAATTTAAATAATTACAGATGTTTCATGAAAAATGTCATGCCGCGCATTGGTGTGGGGTTCAGGATTTAAATTATTAATTAATTATTGGAATATAGTAATAAGATATTTAAATAATATTTAAAATAAAGAAGGAAAGGATAAAAATAAATTATGAAATAAAATAAATTGGGGGTTACGAGCCTTGCTCGCGGTCGAGTTGCTACTTGTGTCTTTTATTTTAGTTGACTGTCTGTTTGAGTTCTATTTTCCATACTTTCAGTTTAGACTCATATCATGGCATGACCCTCTTTTGTGAGTTTCCACAATTGGTTTTTAGCTTTCAGTTTGATTTATTTATATTACTTCTACTACAGTTTATTCATTTACATGCTTCTGTTATTGATTATCATTTCTGGTTACTTCTGTGGTGACATTATCTAATACCTATGAGGGAATAGTCTCCCCCACAGACACAAAAGAGCAATTTATTCTAGTCGATAGCCTATGGAATTCGAGTAGATGTACTTGAGGTTATGTAACCCATCGGTCCGACCACAATCCTAGAGGTGATCCGAGTCGAGGCGTCACAAATCATATTATTTTAAACACAGATAAAATAATTTGGTAATCATAAATATCATGTTTATTTCAAGGTAAATAAAATTCAATATAGATAAGGCATAAGGTATTCGCACAATATAGAAAAAAAGTATTTAGTTAAGTCAATAATTTCCTCAATCAATCAACTTATGGAATCTAGGTGAACACCCTCGAATAAATTAATTGGAATACATGGCACTCACAATGGAAAGACACTACAATAAATATTATGATTATAATCCATCAATGATTAGGAATTGAAAAGGTAGTGATGGATAATCATTATAATAGAAAATAAAATTTATTAAATAATATAGAGAGAGAAGGTGGATAAAATCATTTAAGGAATATCATTTATTAAGCATGAAATGTTTCAATGGATGAAAACATATATATAGAATTATTTTTAAGAATTTTAGAAACACAACATTGGAAATAAGAAATATACTTGATTTTTTCGGACAATTTCTAAACATATATTATATAAAACTATGAGTGATAAAATTTCATTTGGACTTGATGATAAGATATAGGGAAATATTCATATAATATATCAAGGTGGGGAACATGTGGTCACATAGAAAATGATATATTTATGTTTTACGAAAACATTAGTAATATATATTCATAAACTTATGAAGATGCATATCACATTCAATATATTTTTTTTGGTGCTGAAGTTAAAAAATTGGAAAACATTTACCTTTGAAAATGAAAAAATAATAAATGATTCCTTTAAATAGAATAATAATTACCAAAAGTAATTTGGTGTGGGATATAAAATTATATTTTTAATGGGATTAATTTTTTTTACTATTTTGAAATATGTTTTTAACCCAAATCATAAATTAGTTAATAGATTTTTAAATTTATAATATTTATATAGTATTATAGAGAATTGTTTAAAAAATTAAATATTATATTTCCTAAAAAGAGATAAATTTGGAAAGAAAGTTAATGTTGAAATAGAGGAAATTATACATTGGATGTTTTTAGAGTGATTCATTCCATCATAAAATATTTATTTTTTAAGGAATTTATTAAAGTAATACAATTCCAATGAAAAATTGTAACCAAACAATATAAAAAACAGTACCCAATAGGAATATCAAAGTAAATAAAAGGGTCCCAGGATTTGAAAATCATGTAATATAATTTGACTCAAGGAGAAAGAGTTTGAGTTGAGAAAAATAATATAGATAAAGTAACATTGAAATAAAAAACCTTATAAAGAGATAAGGACTAAAATTAAACAAATAATTTATTATATGAAATACATGTTGTTATATAGTTAAATAAATAGTCATTATATAGAAATTTTAACCAAAATTAGTTTTATAATACAAATGTGTATATTAGAAAACAATTTGAGAAAAAAATATTTACAAGCATAGAAAATTTTTAACCCCAACCAAATAAATGTTATGATTCCAAATGAAACCAAAAATAATATTAATAATAAAATGATCATGATAAAAAAATATATTAATGGGTGTAAGACCAACCTTTATAATGAAAACATGGTGTATAATAAGTACGTCTCAAGGGAATCATAATTAAAACAAGAAACTCGTACAATGTTTCTGCACATTCTAATGTAGTCTAAGATCTTATATGAAAAAATATATCTAAACCAACTATTTCATATCCTTTTATTTAAAAAATAATTTTATAAATATTTTTTTATATTTATTTTCTATATGAATAATAATTAAAAATTATAAATATTTAAAGTCATGTTTGAGTAATCTTGATGGTTTTGAACTAGTTTCATAAGATAGTTATTGTCCGTCGATATTATAAAAGGTTTTATCATTACCATATAATGAAATTTATATTAATGAATTTTTTAAAATTATTTATAATGTTAAAATTTTATTATATTTGAGTTGTTGGTAATATCCACAAATATGAAATAGTTTCTAATTATGTTTTAGTGATTTTTAATAAATGGACATTGGTTTCAGAATTAACTAGTTTAATAGTATTGATAAAATTTAATAAACATATTCAGAAAATATATTTTTTTATTTTTATCTTATATTATCAATATTTACATTCTCATATTCAGACATTAAATTATTTATATCATGGTTAAAATAAGTGGTTAAACCAACAAAAACATGAGTATAGAATAATTAATGGATTGTTGTGATTTTAAAAGAGGGTTATTTTGGAAGAATATAATTATTAAATTATTATAATTAATGTAATTAGATAATTAAAAGTTTCACACTCAAATGTTAATAATCATTAAAAATAAGAAATAAACTAGTTGAAAATGGATATATGTAACTTCGTGGGAGAGTTTTTCCACACAATACATGGATTGTATTTTCATTTTGTACTGAATAAGATGGAATGATTTTAGAATATAAATATCCACTTCATAATAATAATTAAATTATATATGTTACATTTTTTCCTCAATTATAATTTTCTAATTATTGAATAGATATAGAGGTAAGAAGTGGAAGTTATCACTTTGTGGAGACATTAGTCTACAATAAACACAAATGATGGTATCATTATACATAATAAAAATATGGAAATTTTTTTAATAGTTAGTAATTTATCATAATAACGTTATGTATCTAATAATAATTTGTTTTATTTTATCATAATTAGAAAATTATATTTGGGAATTGATTTAATGTAAAATATATTTGATGAAAATGGTTTTCATTTTGTGAACTAAATTTTTTTATTAGAAAAATATTTAGATAATATGGTCTTAAAAAAATATCTTATGAAACAATGCTCAATTATAATGAATATTGTTATAAAGATTGGATAAAGGTTATATATTAAGGTGGAAACTAAATTATGGGATTGGTCCTGAATGATTGGTGGGTGGCCCATTTTATAAGTTGTAAGAAATAATTATTTTTAAATATATGAATATAATATAATGAGGGGAGATGTTACAAATGTAATGAAGATGGTAGAATAGAAAAAAAATAGTGTTATATATAATATGTTCTATAATTACACCACAATCCTATTCTAAAAAGTTTTCTTAAAAATATCTACCCCGTTGCCACTAGATTTATTAGTTTTTCAAATTTCAGATTGTACCACTATCATATGTTTTACCATTATTATTTAATATTAATTCAAAAAATAAAATGTTCCTTGATTCCAAATATTAAATCCATTTAAAAAAAATATGTGTTTAATAAAAAAATATTTTAATATTAAGGCTTGTAATGAGTAAAGAAATCATTTTCAGAACAAGTTTATTTTTAATCCTAAAATATATGTACATGATGAAATTAGTAATATATTAAATTTAGATGATATAATTTTATTTATTTTTAAACAATAGATATTATATTCCAAAAAATTAAACCCAAATGTAAAACCTCAGACCTGCACTCCAATATATTGTCAATAAACACATATTTTCATTGATAACAACTATAGATTCTTATAAATAACCATAACCTAATTAAATGAAATAAAGTTAAAATTACATTATATAAATTACCATAAAAAAGTAGGTCTTTTTCTTTAGATAATTAGTTCCAATTATAAATTAACAGAGCCAGTTTAAATTTCAACTAATGGACATTTTCCCAAAAATATACGTAATTACTTTATCCATAATAAGTCCTCATCATCTCCCAAAATGATTCAATATAACCCAGTCTATCAGAAATATGTTGTGTAATATTATTAATCTTAACCTAGGTAAATAGAAACAAAATAATGGTTGATCTTATGTTTATAGTATGGGTAAACATAATAGATAATAATCAAATATCATATGTGATTGTAAGATTAGAATAAGTAATTTAGTGTGAATATATAATAGAAATTAATTCTATAATCAAAAGAACAATTCAGAATAACCTATACTGGTTTTACATATCAATAAATAAATACATTTATTATAACAATGGGTTTCTTAGAGATGAAATGAATAATTTACAATAACTAATTTCTTATATTAAACCGAAACATCATGATCATGTACGTCATGATCATACCGTCATGAAAATATATATAAAAATATCTTGTTTTAGTTATGAATAAATTAAAAAACAAATATTTTTTAACTAATGATAATTATTGAAACAACAAGGGTCTATATAATTCTAGGACCAACCCATTACTTATTAATTAAAATGTTATCATCATATGAGATAATTATTAAAAAAATAAATAATCAACAGTACCAATAGTCATCCACATGGTAAAAAAATATGAAGAAAACCAATTATCTTTCCCTTGATCATAATCCCTCAAGAGGGAGATTTTTTTTCAAAAATGCATATTTTGAAATCCAACTTAATCAAAATCTATATGCAATAGAATATAAAATATAGATATTTCCAAAGGATCCCCAAATAAAAAAATGAATACCTTTCTATCTAAGTATCCCTCAGCTTAAAATTTTACTGAGTAATAGCATATGGTGAAGTCAACAATTTCCATTAATTAAACAATATATGGAATCTTTGTAAACACCCTTAAATCAATGAAATATAAAATAGGGTGTTAAAAAAATAAAATAATTGGATGAAAATTTATACCTATTTATAGTGGTTGGTTAGCCATGACAAGGGTAGTAACGAAACATATCATTGATATAGATTATTTTTTCATAATCAATCCTGATAAAAAAAGATGATGTTTGTGGAATAACATATTTTTAGTGTAAAAAAGGGATATAAAAATGACATTGACATATATAAATACATTCTTGAAATAGAACATTTGGATGGTATCACATAATATAGAATCAGGAACTGAAATTTTTTATACCCTCAGGTTAACCTCCAAATATATATATATTTATTTATTTATTATATGATAAATAATATATTATACATCCCATGAGTGTAAATCCTTTTGAAAATATAAAATTAATATTTAGTTGGAAACATTACATAGCCTTTGTAAAACATTTTTAACAATGATGTGAAATTAAAAATAATATTTCATATTCAAAAGTAACATTTAAAATAGACAATATGAAGGATTTTGAAGATTTTTATATATAAAATGAATCTCCAATAATGGATCCTTTAAAGTGACATAATTTTCACTATTTGAAATTTATTGGTAATGGTAAAACATTATATAAAGAAAGGATACATCATTTTTAGTAATTCAAAAATACTATTTTTGAAACCCCAAATTGTCAAAAATTATTTTTTATTAAATCATAAATTTAAAAAATTGTTATATAATGAACCATTACATTGAATATTATGGTGTAAGAACAAGAGATACGTTTTTATGAAGCATTAAAACATAATAAATGAAAATTGAGTAGCCGAAGATCCTTGAAAATGGGATAACAATTGAGTAGAATTATGTTTGATGAAAAGAAAAAAATATGGATTAATAATTTCCATGAAAAAAAATAATTTCAAAATGATATCTTCATGATTAACAAATACATCATATAGTGAAAAAATGGTGTGTAACATTAACAAGACTCAAGGTGTTATAGCTTGAGACAAAAAACCCTAGTCAGATGAGTAACAGTTTAATCAAAATCCCTTAAAGAGGTCTTATAATTAAACATGAAATATTTTTATTAAAATATAATTCATGATATGATTTATTTAATAGTAATTATGTTCACATTATACATGAAATTTTATGAATAATACAAAAGAGGTATCGAAACAAGGAATTTGATATGAAAACCTTGTACCTCGATCAAAATTAGGGTTGCGCCTATTCCCAACATCCTAACTAATAAAATGAATATTTTTATTTTGATACATAATTACCTTATTATTGTTTATTTAATTTCATATGGAATATTTATTACCATTTTATATTTATTTATTACATATTCTTTCTTATATTTTAGTTAAAATTTCATCGCTGTCTTTTTATATTGGTAATTTTATCAATAAAATATAATATAATTATTTAAATAATTAAAATATAAATTAAATAAGTTAAAAAATTATTTAATTTCTTATTAAATTATTATAATATTATTATTTTTTCCCCTAGTAATCCGTGATAGTGTTTTTTGGTGTTATTCAAGTAGGTGGATAAACTGACCTAATCATGATCATGCTATATATCAATGGGTGAGAATGGTTAAAAATGTGTATATTAACTTTATATACAACTAAAAATGAAATAATTTTTTTTGAGGTTAGTGGATCAAATTTTTGTTATAATGAAATTAAATCAAGATGGAAAAAAGTAATTTATTTGTGGAGGTGGCAGCCAATACAACACACAGTTACCATTTATTCATTTTCTAAAGATGTTGGATATGAATAAATAAATGTTGTTACCATAATATAATAACACATAAAAATAAGAATTATACTATCTTATTTTTTTTATAGTTTTCATTGGTTCAGAATCAAAATATTAAGAGTAAAATTAAAAGGAATAAGTTACACTCTCTTCGGGACGTTAAAATTTCTCTTAAAACAATCCATAAAAATTAACATATTAAGAAATATAATTTCTAATCGAGGATTTTGAAAATAATATAGGGATATGGTATGTGTAAAATGGAAAAAATTTAGGACTTAACTTTTAGGAATTTTTATGACACAAAGTGAAGGAATTATACCCTTTTATAAGTGAAAAAATGGTCTTTAAAAATGACATTTATTTTTCAATGACATCACTAAACTATTCAATATTCCATGGGTAAAAAAGTGGAAAATTATGGATTTTGGGGTCATATTGGGTCAATAAATCATCAAACATATATTTCCGATCATGTTTTAAATATTTTGGAAGTCATATGTTATTTTATTTTTACTTATATCTTTCTACCAAGGTAACTTGTCTTACATAACTGACTTTAGTTTTGATAAATGTATATCCCCTATTAAATAATATAGGTCTGATGAAAATAAAAATAATTTACACTAAATAAAATTTTATTTCTTATTTAATTGGAAAACAACTTTTAAATTCAAACATTTTATATTTTTGGAAAATTATATTTTAGTAAAATGTTGATTTCAAAATTATGAGTTCTTTATATCTTGTAGTATTAATTACAAATTAAAAAAGAAATAATTAATTTAAATATAGTTTCAAAAATTATAAATGATAAACTCTTTAGAATATATTAATTTATTTGATTTGATAAAATTAACACAATATAAATCAAAAAATTATATAAAAATTCAATTTTATCATTTTCATGGTCATTAAAATTATTCTTCGTAATCACAATTTTATAACCAAAATAGGATTGAACTTATTAAATACTATGATAATAAATATTGAAAAAATTTATTCCATTTTTACTCTTCTTTCATCGATAAGTGATGAAAATAAATTTTCAATATAATAACATAGATATTTTGTTAGAGAAAAAAATTACTTTTGTTTCCAAAATGATATACATGGGGTTAATGAAAAAAATAATTGTTAATGAATTATTTTAATATTATATATGGATATTTAAAATTTAAAAGTTTTATAAATATTTAATTCCTTATTTGATCATGATAATTTCATAAAAATATAGCTTCTGGTATAATCAGTTTTTTTTAATATTTAGTTAATAATGATATATTTCTTCTAAATTCTCAAAATATCATCGTAAGATAATTTTTTTAATAAATGTTAAAAATTAAATTTATTTATTAAATTGAAATTATAACATTTATAAATACACATTTTAGATGAAATAAATAAATATCATGAATAATTTTTTTTGAAATGACAATTTGAAATATTAACTATTATTATTACTATTTTATATCATTAACCAACAAAATGGTTGTTAAAAATTAATAATATAAATTATATTGTAAGAACCTGGTATTTTACATAGGTTTGTATCCATTAAATATATGTATAATTATTTATGTTGAGCTAATATAGATTCCAAAGGAGTTAGAGATGGTTCTGAGGGTGTCTAGGGATTCTTCAAATCCAGTAAACCAACTTTTTGGGTAAACAGGGCCTTTCATACATTTTGAGGAAACCATGCGGGTAGGGCACATAGATAGTTCTTACTGTGTGGATGGTCTGCATTTTGGGGCGATCCATCTCACAATATTGGAAAATGGTTTACCAAACCATGTAGCCTAACCATGAGAGTGCTCCATTTTCCCAGGTTCCCAGGAATGGTTGGCTCACTGTTTGGCAGACCATGCGAACAAACTATGCACATGCTAATTTTGGGGTAACTTTACATTTCTTTTCCCATAATGATCTGATTACCCCCTCTTTCCTCCCTAATCCACATTCTAGTTGTATTA
The DNA here is from genome assembly GCA_963277665.1 of Viscum album. Taxonomy (NCBI): domain Eukaryota; kingdom Viridiplantae; phylum Streptophyta; class Magnoliopsida; order Santalales; family Viscaceae; genus Viscum; species Viscum album. Next base: position 1,807,188,557 of record OY728157.1, read on the forward strand.
TCCTCCATTACTCTAATTTGTGATATTTTTTAAGTTTTAATCTAGGAAATTAAATATCTCTTTCATTTGGGACCAGATTGAGCTTCTGTTCATCACGGTGGATGCACAATAGTATGTACTCACGTGATTTTTTGTCATTCTTCGACTCTCTTTATCTCATCCTATTTGTCACTATTTGAGTCTTTTTCCTCATTTATTAGATCTAACATAATCTAAGCCACATTAATGGTTGATACTAAAGGAGGAGAGTCGTACAAGCCTAGGGTGGGTGGTCTATAACTCATCCATCAAGTTTGTTGATTTTGGAATTGTCATGTGGGCCCTTCTTATTTCATTGGGTTGTGTTTATAGAATTTATATTCCATGCTTATAATCATTAAAAATTTGGGGCTATGCTCATTCCAAATATCAGATTACTTCTTTGGGGTTACGCCCGCAACCCCAAACATCCCATGTAAGATTATATGCCATAAATTAATTTTTAGTATATTTTTCAATTTTGATAAATCTTTCGGATATGATCGAGCTTGAACACACTAATGCAAGACATCCATATTAAAAATTCTAATTTTATCATGTAATGGTGAATGTCAAGTACCATGTCACTTACACTTGACCCAAATAATGTAAGTGATTCAAATATGATAATTAAATGTGGAAAGATAAATTCGAAAGTATTCTAAGTGTATGACTTGACCAGATTAAGTGTGAATGAATAATAGGTTTCATGTTCTTAGTACCCCTTTCCATGTTGATGGAAGGTAGCATAGTGAATCTTAATTATTAAATTTTACTTAAATTGATTTAATAATGGTCTCTTACAACTTGGAATTGTTACACTAATGAATTTCAAGGCTTGAACCAAATGGACTTATTGATAAATCATGAATTCATTGAAAGGATGTCATGATACATGTCCTTATCACACTAATGAATGGAAAGGATTGAACCAAATGAAATTTTATATGACTTCACGATAAAATATTAGTTTTCTTACCCAAGCTCTCATTGTATTCTTATCGGGGAATACATTGAGCTCTTTGGAACCCCATTCCAATTCAAGGATATGACTTTCCAAGGTAGAGACCCACCTAGATCGAGATCCCTGTCTATTCGTGGATTCTTGGTATAAAACCCTATGATCCCTACCATAGTATTAAAGGATTAATTGGATACACACCTTGGACCCATCATTGACAATTAGGTTCCATGGTGAATTCCCATAGGGCGCAGTCACTACCAAGCCCAATTTTTCTTGTATGATCACTATAGATTTAGTGGAAAACTTATTGTGGAATTCCATGGATTATTACCCTTATAATTCACTCTTACCCTTATTGAGGATATATTTATTACTAAGTTGGAGACCCTTGAGGTCTATGTTTCCTTGGTTATTACCTTGGAACCTCATTATTAAATTTCATTACACTTTGTGTTATCATAACTTTTCACCTTTACTTTGGTCAACATGTGACTTATTTATGAACTAATAATAATAAATTTATGGACTAGTTATGTTCAGAGTCTAGAAAAGGGATAAAAAAGGTAATTTTGTATATAGTAACATTATCCTACTTTACTTATTTTATTAATTCTTGCATGCTTGCACACAGTTACATTTCCATTAAATGGTCATGATTTTATAGACACTTTTGGTGGTGGAACACTGGGAATTATCTTACACCCATTCTGAGCGTCATTTGGTACCTAGAGTAGATTACATGAATTCATGTGTTTCTAAAGGGAATCTTATGAATTTGAATACTTGATCGCTTGCTATTTAAGATGGATCTTGATAGCAGATGAACGAGCCAGGGATTGGGATTCTTGGTATATTATTTTGATTTTTGTTATGCATTTTTGGGACATCTTATTCCTACTGTCTTGTATCCATGTTTTCATGTTTTATAATGACATAAAATATCATCATCAGTTTTTGTATTCTTGTATGTAATTCCATTTATTTCAATTATTGTTTCTCTTGTATCTATTTTCCATTGTGCCTTTTGTTTACATATTTTTCTACCACTATTTACCTCAGTTTATATTTATCCACTATGATACACATTTTTAATGAGGGAATAGTCTTCTCATAGACATAGTGTAGGTAATCACTGCTAGTTGATAGCCTCTAGAATTTCATGAGAAGTGCTTGAATCCATGTGGGCCACCAAGCTCGAGGAACCCATTAAGTGGGATCCCATTCCGAGACATCACAAAATACTATCAGAGGAGTTTCCATTCTCGATTTACAATTTAGAGACAATAGATTAGAGATTATAAATTCTTTGAACTTATACATATGTTTTTATTGGCCATCATAAATCCAGGTACGGGGTAAAATCAATCTTACTAAAAAATATAATTGTTGATCTATTTTCCCTTTTATATTTTGCATTATTTCAATATTGGGTGAGGCAGATGTTGTGTGGTGTTTTTTATTTTTATTATTATTTATATTCTATTTTATCTACAATATAATGATATTATGTCAAGGCTCATTGTCACACGCACCATTATAGGCACTGAGAATTCGCATGTTAGGCATATTGCCATGCCATATAGGTGAATTTCACTACTTTTAATTTCTCGATATGATTGTGCTTGTTGTGTGATATTGTTATTGTTGGCCTATTCTTGAATTATTCTTAGTTATTATTGATTTAATATCTATCATAATTCTTGAGGTGTATAGTCCCTCATGGGTTGGGATGATAAATTTACAAAGATGAACTATAATGCTTTAAATATATGGGTGTTTTTTTCATTGATGAGGTGTATGTGCACTAATTCAATGAGAATTAATATCAATTATAAATTAAAACATGAATTATAATATGAAATTATTTCACATCCTTATCTCACATTTTTATGTTTATGTAAGGTAAATGAATGAACATTGAAATTAAATTTAAAATGAAATGAAACTTATAGTCGAGAAATTATGGATACCTAGCCATCAAATCGAGTAAATGGGGTAGTATTCCTTGGGTAGTGAGTTTTCATACATTAATCTTTCACTAGTGGTCATATCATTTTTGATTAAATCTTATTTTTAGGTGTGTTCTTCACATATTTAGACCAATTCCCCCATGACATCATCATATCATATGCCTGGAAGGTATTGATGATATTTCACCAGAAGTGGTGGCCCCTAAGCTGATAGTCAAACCTACAGGAGTGACACTCAAGGCACTGACTACTGTACCTGATCTGGGCACTTATTTCCATGATAATATTAATTTTATGCGTTGGATGTGGCCCATGTATAGTACTCTATGTGTTGAAACTACAATGTCTTATCTAACTCATTAGTTCCAACAACAACATCCTCATACTTTCCCAGGGGATAGTAGTCCATATGATGCTGAGTCTGGGTTAGAATCCACTATATCTATCATTGATAATATAGAAATTCCTCTAGAGAAGATCACTAATCTCGCTGCATACATTCATTGGGGTTCATCCAAACACTGGTGGGATTTGATTACCCAGGCTGGTCATCATCAAATAATGTTATGGGTTGATTTCTAGACTTCCTTCTATGATTAATATTTCCATAGACACTGAGAGTAGATAGATCCAGAGAGTTCATGCATCTCAAGAAGGGTTCCATGTTAGTTATGGAATATTCAAATAATTTCACTAAGTTACAACACTTTTCACTAGTTCTAGAAAGTGATGATCTTTCATGTGCTATATGCATTGAGGATGGGCATGTGTACGCCATCCATATGCATGTGAATGTCTTTTTCCTACCTACATTTTTAAAATAGTAAATAAGGCTCTTATCACTAAACATAACCTAAGTGATGACAATTTTAAAAGGTATAGAGGATTAGTTACTCAACATTATAGTAGTTCTCTTATTGGAAGGAAGCATTCCTTCAAGGTTTCTCATCAAGGTAGTGACAACCAGAGTACCCATTTTGATAACTCCATGGTGTGTCATAAGTGTGGAAGATTGGGGAATCTAAATTCTCAATGTCATAGAAACCCACTAGAGTGATGGGATTTTGTCCATATGGGGAATCATAAGAAATTCTGTAGGACCTTTGCACTATCTTTGAGTAGAAAAGGATCTTTGATATCTCCAACTTCATGATTGTGCTCTTTTTCACCACATTAAGTAGGGAGTTGGAATAGAACTAGAAAAACGGACCAAGTAGGATGTCATGGACTTGGTAGCTAGACCCATGATCACCAACAATGCCAAAAGATCAGTTATGATCATGGTAGTCCTTCAGTTTCATAGGGTCGTGAATTAGACCAGTTGCATGCACTACAACTGATACCCAAGGTTCAGGATTCCTGAACATCTATAGTGCAATGTACTATTCTAGTGGCATCAACCATATTTTATGATTTATTTGATATAGGTGCATCAAAATCTTTTATCTTCTTATATATCATTATGATTCTCAGCCTATATATTCAATATTACTATGGTGTAATGAATTTAGATAAACTCTTAGGGTTACGAATAGAGGGAGGATGCCAAAGTAAGGACTGTCCCATTGATATAGGGAGTTAACCATTCTTATAGAACCTCTTTTTTCTTGAGATCATGGGATTTAATTTCATATTTTGGATTGATTTTTTAGTTAAGTATCATGCCTTTGTGGAATACTATCACTACAGGTTATCTTTTACATAACCAAAAAGAAGAATTTATCTATATAAGGGTGAGTGGTATGTCCATGATGGTAGAGTGGGACCGGAGCATCATGGTATAGGTGGAGTGACCTCCCAGATGGAAAATCTATTTATGGATGATCGTTTTCAACATCAAGATGGTTTCCCTATAATAGTGTATCATTTTTTGGAAGTGTTTCTCTATGATTTTTCTATCTTACCTCCTCGTAGAGAGGTAGCGTTTACAATGGATCTTTTTTCCAGGAGAAGCTCTAGTGTCCATTACTCAGTACTAGATCGATCCTATAGAGATTTAGGAGATCAAGTGGATGTTAGATGATATAGAGTCCAAAGGATTTATATAGCCCAGTATATCATCTTGGGGTTCACTGATGCTTTTTTTCAAATAAGAAGGATGAAAGACTACTTATATTCATTGATTTTTATACGGTTGAACTAGCTTGCGATCAAGAGATAGTATCCACTACCTTGAATAGTTGATCTCTTTGACCATATCTAATGAGATAGGGTCTTCTCTAAGATCGAATTGAGATCAGGTTATCTTTTGGTGTGAGTCAGGACATCAAACCTAACTCTTATAGATTTCTAATGTAGATATGGTCTGTAAGAGTACCTTCTTAGGCAATTAAATCTTATGAACACACTAATGAATAAGATATTCTATCACAATCTCAAATAATTTTTCATGGTATTTTTTGATGACTTCTTAGTGTATTCTCTCACTCATGACGACCATGTCAATCATCTAGAGTCAATTCTGAGTACAATGATAGAGAATTAGCTTTATGATAATATTTCTAAGTGCCACTTATAGATATAAAAAGTTCACATATTAGGTCATATCATATAAGAATCTTGAGTATATATTAACCCAGAAAAGTTCAGTGTTGTAGTTTCCTAGGAGTAGTCTAGAATGTGTTTGATATACGATGTTTCTTAGGGATGGATGGATATTGTAGTAATTTCATAAAATACTTTTCCTACCTTTCCTCCCATATTACTAGTCTTACAGATATGGTTGTTATGTTCTTATGGTCAAAAGTGTACGATAAATCCATTCAGGAGCTAAAAGGGAGGCTTCTATCAGCACCTATTCGGATTATATCAGAGTTTTGTAAGGGGTATATTGTATTCTATATTTCATTAGGCATTATCCTAGGGGTAGTTCTGATGCATGAGGACATAGTGATAGTGTATGGATCTCGACATTTGTGGCCTCAAGAGAGAAATTACCGAACACATGACCTTGAGTTAGCAACATATGTCAATGCCATACATTGCTGGAGACATTATCTTTTGGGTGAGAAATTAGTTCTGTACACAAACCACGAGAAATTCAAGTAAATATTTCCACTGTGTGACTTAAAGAATATGAAAAACATATAGGTCTAATTTCTACAATCCATTGATTTCGATCCTTGCTTATATGTCCGGGAATGGAAATGTCGTTGTAGATTCACTGAGTTAGAAAACTAAAAAAAAGCTGTATGGGAAGATAGTGATGAATGAAAATTAATGGACCTCTTCTCAGAGATGAATCTAAAGTTTCACTATATTATCAAGTAATCTTCCATCTAATATTTTATAGTTTTCTCTTATCACATTTATAAGGTAAAGGTAAGACAATTTAAATATCCTGATGGCTTGGTACCCCATTAGTGAATATCAGGAGATAACCAGCCTATAGATTGGTCTGTAGACAGAGATCACATTTTTTGTATTCATTGATGTGTTTTGGTCCCTAAAAATGTGATAGAGGAGTTGTTAAAATAGTCCCATTCTTATCAATATGCATTTAATCAAAGAGTCTAAAAGATGTATCGATACATGTTGAACCAGAATTGGTGGCAGTGGATGGAGTGTAAGATTTTAGTCATTATCACAGGGTGTTGCACCTATCAGCAGGTGACGGTAGAGAACTAGATATTTTTGGGATTGCTACAGCTGATTCAAGTACTTGAATGGAAATGGGAATACATTTATATGGATTTTGTAGTTGGATTACCATGTTCGCTGAAGGGTATGGATGTTTGATCTGTAGTTATTGACTAACTAACAAAAGTAGACCACTTCATTCGTATTCGAGATACTCACTCAGTTCATGAGATCGGGAGGGTGTATGTTTGTGAGATCATATAACTAAACGAGGTCCCTTGTACTATAATTTTTGATAGGAAAATTAATTTTACATCACTATTCTATCATGGATTGGAGAATTTTATGGGAACACAGGTGCTTCTAAGCACAACTTCTCACCCTTAGAGTGATGGATAACCAGAACAGAGAATACAGATTCTAGAGGACATTCTCTGAGTACATGTACTTTATATTGTTGTTTCTTGGGAGATGAATGTCCTTCTCAATGAGATCACCAATAATAATATCTTACATTAATTTATTCAGATGGAACCTTTTTAATCCACATGTGGTAGGTCATTCCACTCACCCCTATGTTGGCTATAAGAAGGTGAGGCAGTCCTACCAGTTCCTCATCTCGTTTAGAAGACATTAGAGTAGGTTTATCTGACCAAAAAACATGTGAATACTACTCAGTCTAGAATAAAATATTATGTTGATCTCTATTGATTTCTTCTAGAGTTAAAGTTCTGGGATTAGGTTTTCTTATAGGTATTTTGTACTATTATGAATAGACGGTTACAAAAGTAAGGGAAGATATCACCTCATTATGTTAGGCCATTTTAGATCCTAGAGAGATCCAATCCAGTATCCTATTGGAAACTAGTACCTCAAAGGTACTACACTATTTTTGACATAATCTATGTTTCATAGCTTCGAAAATATCATGCTGACCCATCACATAATTTTTATCCTGATGATGTTGAGTTAGATACTGATGCAACTTTTTGGAGTATCCAACATGCATCTATGACCAAAGCCTTATGTTCTCTATGCTCAGTCTATCCCTCTAGTTTGGGTTTCATGGAATTATATCCTTGTGTCGGATGAGACTTGGGAGTGTGAGGCTGACATACATGCCATTTTTAGAGTTATTCTCAGATAATGTTTCACCACCCATGGAAGGTGAGCTTAGGGAAACGTTCTTTTTAGGGGGTAAGATAGTAAGACCATGGTTTTTCCCTCAGGTAAGGATCATTTAAATTTCGATCTAATTATTTTTTTGACCTAATATGGATTCTTAATGAGTTAAAAAAGGTTCCAAGGGTGTTTGGTGTTTCATAAGATCCTCGAACCCATCTTTTTGGGAAAACCATACCTATCGCATGGTTAGAGTAAATCATGTGGGTAGGGTGCATTGTTATATCTAACTTTTTAGATAGTATTCATTTTCTAAAGATACATCACACATGGTTGGAGAATAGTTTACATAGCAGTGTGACCTAACCATGTTAGTTTCCCTTTTCCGAGGTTCCAGTGCATGGTTGGTGCCCGGTTTGGCAGACTGTTTGACTAAACCATGCACCTAATAATTTATGCGTAATTTTATATTTTTTCCCTCAATGGTCTAATTAACCCCTACTTCCTCCATAATATTAATTTTAGCAGTTTGAGCCTCCATTACTATCATTTTTTAGCTTCTTGATGGCCTAATGTATGGATTGAAAGATATCATTCTTGAAGGATATGATTGAGCTTCTGGTTATCATGTTGGATGAGAAATGGTAAATACTCAATTCCTTTTATTTCGTTATTTATCCCTCTTTCTCTCAACATAGTTATCAAGGTGTCTAGGGTCTAAATATTTTCTTTGATCTACTATAGTATGATCCAAATCAAGTGTCGATACTGGAGGAGGATAGTCATACAAGAATATGGTGGGTGGCCTCTAACACATCCCAAAAGTTTTTGGATTTTGGAATTTCCATGTTGGGTCTGATAATTTCATTTGGTGCCATTATAGAATTTATATTCAATTATTATAATCTTTGGATCCTTATGGTTACTCTGTTTTCAAATATTTGATTGCATTTTGGTAGTTACGTCCAGAATTCCCTACATCCCATGATGTATGATATACTATAGATGTGTTTGTAGAGTTTTGACATTTTTGATCCATTGTTTGAATGTTATTGAGATTGACCACAATAATGTTAGTCCAACTTATAATAATTTTTTTTGAATCATGTAACGGTGAATGGAAAGTACCGTGTCACTTACACTTGACTAGCCTATGGAAAGTGCTTAAAATTTGATAATTAAATATGAAAGGGAAATTGGAATGTATAGAAAGTATATAACTTGACTAGATTAAATGTCAATGAATAATATGTTTCATTTACATAACACACCTTACCATATTTATGGAAGTTATTGGAGTTAACCTTAGTTATTCAAAATGCGTTTAATTGATTTAATAAAGGGTTTATTCTACGTGGCCTTGTCACACTATGGAAAGGAAAGGCTTGAAACAGGTGGACTTATTGATAAATTATGAATTGATTAATAAAATACCATTATACTTGGATATACCATAGTAATTAAAAGAAATTATTGTACCAAATGATATATTATATGAATTCACTATCAAATAAGAGTTTTCAGACTCAATCTCACCATGGATTATTATAGGGGGATGCCTTGGGCACTTAGGAACCCCATTCGGATTCTTGGATACAGATTTCATGGGGTGAGACCCACCTAGATCTCTATCCTTGTCTCTTCTTAGATTCCTGACATGACAGTGAAGCACCCCTCACATAGTATTTAAGGATGACATTGATACACTCCTTGGATCCATCATTGACTAGTAGGTTCCACGGTGAAACCCAATTGATCCTAGTCACTACTTGACTCCATTTTAGCTTGGATAATCATCTTGGATTCAGTTGGAATATTATTGTGGAATGAATTGGAATATTCTCCTTTGATTACACTCTTACCCTTAGCTAGGATACAATTATTACTATGTTGGAGACCCTTGAGGTCTATATTGCCTTGCTTATTACCTTGGAACTTCATTATTAAATGTCATTATAGGTTTCCTTGTCAAATCATGGAACCTTAACTATTTTTAACATGTGAATTATTTATAAATTTGTGATAATGATTTAATGGACCGGTTATGTTTAGATACCAGCTGGGGGATGAATCATGTACTTGTGTATTTAGTTACATTGCACTACTTTACTTATTTTACGAACATATGAATGTGTGAACTATATTACATTTCCATTACATAGGACATAAGTTATAGACACCATTAGTGGTGTTCCACATAGATTTATCTCACACCCTCTTTGGGCACCATTTCATATATGAACTTGATTAATTGAATAGAGTTGTTGACCAAGGGAAGCATATTTCATTGAATACATGATTGCCTTTTGTTAAGGATGGATATTGATACAAGATGACTAAGATAGATCTTAGAATTATTTGGATTGTATTTTTATTTCTTTTATACATTTTTGTTAAATGTTATGCATGTTTTATTTTATCCATGTTTCCCTATTTTCTAGTGATATGACATATCATCATCAGTTGTCCTATGCTTCTATGTTATTCCTAATATTTCAGTTATTATTTTTCTTATCTCTATTTTACACTCTACATTATTTTTACATATATTTTATCCTCTATTTACCTCTTAATATATTAATCTGTTATGCTACACTATGGTAATGAGGGTATAGTCTCCCCACGGACACACCCTAGTCCCTCACTGCTAGTTGATAGACTTTGGCATTTGGGAAGATTCACTTGAGTCCATGTGGCCCACTAGGCTTAGGGATCTAATTAAGTGGCATTCGGGTCCTGGAGTTCACACATATTTCATATTAATTAATCATATGATTCTTGAAATAGGATCTTAGTTTGCATAAAGATGACTTTTTCCAAATAAATAATTTTTTAACAAATATATTCTCTTATCAATAATTTTAATTAAACTAAGTAAATCTATTTTATATTAAAACATTCCATTATTTTCATTATAAATATATTTACTAAAGAGGAAAATCTTATTCAGTCGTGCTGAATCATGAAATAGGTTTTATATGGAATACATAACATTTATATATTTTTCCTAAATATATCATGCTTTTATTTTATATCGATGTTTCATGTGGAGAAATATATTGAAAAAAATTGGTTCATTCATTGGATGTCATATATTCAACTCTCAAGGTGTTACATTCTAAACCCCCATAAAATATTATATATATTAAAATTTTTAATTGTAATATAAAAAACATCTAAGGGTATACATAAGTTATAAATAGTTTTAGGTTTCAACATTACATTAATAGGTACTGATATGAAACTCTCATTTAAGAATATCTCTATATTGATTTTACATTAAACAATATTGATAAAAATACCCCTCAAATTTGGCTTTTGTGACCTATTTTTTTCTCCATGCACTTATAATCAAACTTGTAGTTATAGATTGTCGATGTGTTGTATGATATAGGATTCCTTTGACTGAAAATTAATATTAATACCGATAAATAGGGATAACACAAACATTGATCTCTCATCCCCATTCTCTTTCAACTTGAAGGGGATAAAATGATGTTTTGGTTAAATTATAATGTCAATGAATAATTATCTTTTACATATAAGCGCGGTTTAGATAATACTATAGAGACATTATGGACAATTAATAAGAATCCAACTCCACTATATCGGCATATATCACCTTCAAAATGTCCCTATTATACATCACCAACCTCAATAGAAAACTGAACATCTATACTATCACATCATGAACCTATCCTAGAAATTATTACCTCATTAAGGCATCTCAATTTAATTATAGTGGGAGAGGATTCCCCATGATGTTCTAAGTAAATGCATATTCATATGCCCACAAATTTCATTATGTATCCCAAACTATTTACCATACATGTTGTATTGGCTTTCAAGCTATGGGGAATCAAATGTGATTCTTAAACTGATCCTAGCCTTGGGTTCATAGGGTTGGCTCCCCATTTATGTTAGTTTCATTTCATTTTTTTTTTTGATTTAGGTAATGGATGGGATTTATATTCCACTTAAAACACTGTAATTGTGATTTTATATTTTTAAAAACATCAAGGGATGTTCACAAAAAAAAATTCATTTATAAATAATGATCTTGAAGATTATTCATTATTATATTATATAATTTTTGTGATTTTTTGATCTGTCAACAGATACTAATAGTTTTTTCTCCTGCATCATCCATTATTCAAAAATGATGATTTTGTGGGTAGTATAACCATGAATTAGTGAATAGGGATTCTATGTTAAAATAGTTAATCCATTAACATTAACACATAAATTTAATGTAATAGAAGAATGAAAAATGTTAATATTTCATAAACATCATATTGAGATATAATAATTATTCTACAAGAAGATTCCATTGATAATAAATTCAAATGGGTAGTCATTTAATACCCATTGAAAGCATCCCACGTACTCTAGGGTGGATAGAAATAAATCCCATGTGTTATACAAAGATATTTTTAGAGGATAATTTTAAATTATTCTCTTATTTTTCATGACCAAATTCCAACATATGGAGGATCATATGAATCCATGTGACTTATTGATCCTGGTGGATAATTATTTTTCCCAATATTTTTATCCTACAATAATTTCTTTTGAAATATGTCACCCATAACTCTTCATATATCATATATAGCTCAACCTCTGACAATATATGTTCCACTAGGACACTCTTTGATTATAATTTCTCATAATTATAATCCCTCAACATATTCTGGAAAAAAATACAACATAGTGTTTCATAAAAATAATATGATCAACCGATGCATATCCCTAAGATGTGTCAAACCATATGTATAATTTTTCCCCTCTGTAATACACCAAGATATGGTCGAGTTAGTACTCATAAATCACATTTATGGTTATTACCCCTATGTTCTTTGTTCCATGTACGATATCCACTTGTTTTATCCACATAGGGATTTCATTTCATGAAAAACCATGTTCTAAAAACATTCTAAAATTTTATTATTTTCTCTTATACATAGTCTTATCCATAGGTATTTCAGAAATTTATTCACATCCTAATCCCAAAAAATATTTAATATTACTTAAACTAATATAATGAGTTATATAAACCAATTAAATTATGTGAAAAAATATCTTATAAAAAACTATATTATCTTCAAAATATATCTTTATCTCCAAAAATATCTCACCCTTTCTCCAATGCCAACTATATTTCAAAAAACTCACAATCCCAGATCTGGTGCCATAAACACATACATTACATGCTATATTTGATAGTAACATTATATTACTAGACATAACTAGCCCATATTTATATGACTTAAATAAACTATTTCCTTTCAAATATTTCAAATTTCTTATTGGTTAAGGGATATAGAAAATTATGAAATATAATAAAATAACAAAGAACATGTCTTTATTAACTAAGGGAAATTTTCCTCACTATATATGAAACTACAGAATCCATAATTAGTATTCAATATCTCACAATGATTACCGATTCAATATATCTGGTTAGACATATAAAGTGTAATACATATCGTAACAACATAGTAGAATAGAAATATAATAATAGCTGTGCTCAAATTCATATTAAGGTTAATCATAAAAGATAAAAATCAAATATCATAAGTGAGCATATGATGATAGAAATTAATATGGATGTAACCGATGAAAAAACAATTCCATATTAAAAATAAACCACAAGTATAACTTATCTATGGTTTATTTGTCAATAAATAAATACCTGAATAATAATAAGTGGTTCCTCAATGGTGAAACGAATAATTCAATAATTATAATTCATTTCATTTATACAAGACATAAATATTTTGACATCACCATCCTTCCATTAGGTCATATATGTATGAAATATCATGATCAAGGTAGGCATATAACAAAACATCCAGGAGAGTTTGACTCATGGATCTTATCAATGCATCTAGGGGCTATATAATCTTGTTTTTCATCCATTAATTATTTCTACACAACACACTCATCATGTAAAATAATTAGAAAAAAATACATAATAAACTTTTATAATAATCATCTATATTGGAATAAAAAATAAAATGTTACAATACATTTGTATGTGATGATAACAAAATAAAATAAATAGTGGATGGTTATGAAACTTTCTTGAGTAATAAATAAAAAAACCTATTAGAATAAAAAATATAATGATTTTGAATAGTTACCCAATCAATAAATGTAATAGTAATATATTTAAGAATCACCCAAGATAAAAAAATACATAGTAATTGAAAATATGTTTGTAAATAGTTTTCTAAGTAAATCGATGCATGAAATATTAGTCAAAACACAGTTATCATTAAAGAGTTAATCAGGATCATTATAAAACAAATGTAAGGGATCACATCCATCTAGTTTGAGCCCCTACTTTTTTATTAAGTCTGAGGTTCTCAGAGAATCAAAATATTGGGTCTTGTGGAATTTGGTTACTGAACTCTTAAAGCAGGGAGGATTTGTGATCTCTATGTATTTCATGCTATGAATATACAGTTCACAGTCAGTAAAATTGGCTAGGTGGATCAATAATATATAAGGAGGCATAAATTATGTGAGCAATTATATAAATGGATAAATTGGATTTCTAGATCCATAATCTATGTCATGAAATTAGCTCTAAGAGAGATCGTAATGGTGGCTTGACCAACTGCATGATTGATCAACTATGTGAGAGATCAACTGCATGAATCGAATATGTAGTTAGATCAGCTATGTGAATCATCAACCTGGTTGGATCAACAATTTGAGATATCAACTATGTGAGCGATTGACAATCTGAGGAATTTAGATCTTGGGGGAATTACTTTATGTGGTGAATTCGATTACATCGAATAGATACATGTAAAAATTTATAGGGGATTTTGGATATGTGGTTGTTTTGCTTATGTGGAATCAACCACACGGAGTTCCCACTTGTTCTGTTGAAATAGACTTGTAGGTCTTGTAGTTTTGTGAATCATGGTCCATCAAAGGTCATTAATCAAATACAATTATATCATTTATTTTAGTTGATGGTCAAAATTGTAAATGTGTCCATATGCGTAGAGTTTAATGTGACCCTCAATAGATGGAATTAAATATTTTGAATCTAAAATTTTGATTTTCAATTATGTGTGAGAAAAAAAATTAATTTCCTTCCTTCTATTCCTTCCTGGTTCCATTCGTTCATGACAAGGTATTTCATAACCCTTACCTTATAGTCCTGGAAACATACTATCATTGGATAAAGAATTTTTCGATAACAATACCATCTTGTGTGTGCCCCCTATTTTTTAGTGAAACGAGTCGTGTGGATATTTTTTCTTCTATGTAGGATATTATTCACGTCTCCTATTTATTTATGTGAAATCATAAATTTGGAATTGTTTACCCCCCTTAGTTGAAAATTTGATTAACTAGATAAATATTCAAATATATTAACAATTAATTAGATTCAAATCATTTGTTCTTAATTTATACCATGAGAATTGTTTTAATCTTGATTTTCTAGATAGCGTACAAATTATGTTATAATTGCAATCATGGATTGTTAGGATACTTATTAGAATGTTTTCATTGATATAAAATGGTAATGAAATTAAAACCTGAATTAATCGATAAATAATTAGATGGTAAATAAAGAGATATGTTTAATTAATTTGGTGGTTATTGTAATTTGATAATGATCAAATTCATGAAAGTATGCATGTTTATTTAAAAAATACATTTCCATGTATTGATGGAATTTGATAAGGAAATTGAATAATTTTAATTATTATTTATGAAAATAATTAAAGTAATTTCATGAAATTTCAATTCCTCATGTTTTTTGAAACATAAATGCATTCATGGAAGAATTTTTAATTTAGTTTTTTAATAAATTTAGTAGCTAGTTATAACTTCATTCCTTAGGTTTCCTATAGTTTTAACCTTTGAATAATGAATCACTAAATTTTTTAAGGAATAAAGTCTAGTTTTTTTATATAGATGATTGTTTGGGCATGAGTTTCCCATCTTCTTGAGAATGTTGAGGGCCTTATGTTGCTCCATGAGAGAACATTTTTATGTAAATAGTGGGTTCCTTGTTTTGAGGCCACGATTTCCCAGATGACTATTTTTTTTCCTATTGATTATGTGATCTGATCTCGATGTGATATTTTTTATTAAATGATATATGATCATGGGATAGTTGAGTTTGAGATGGATGGTGTGTTATTGGGTTGGGAGGCCAAGAAGAGGTTGTAGTAGATGACACCTGTGATGA
This sequence comes from Viscum album, assembly GCA_963277665.1. Taxonomy (NCBI): domain Eukaryota; kingdom Viridiplantae; phylum Streptophyta; class Magnoliopsida; order Santalales; family Viscaceae; genus Viscum; species Viscum album. The sequence continues at coordinate 1,807,204,428 of OY728157.1, forward strand.
CAAGATGAATCAGGAAAGGCATTTGGGTGTTCAGGATGGAAAAAAAGATGATAAAATGGGTCAAATATTGGTTTACACATTGATGAAATAAAGTTCAATTCTTTCTTTTAATGATTCTTTTTAATGGTTTATGGTTGGGTTTTCTATTTCTTATTAATTTATTTCCCCACTACTAGAGGGGGATGGATGTGTTAGGTTTCATGATTCCAGTTTCTGGTAACTTAGGATGGTTTTTTTGAGTACCTAGATTGTGGAATGATATTAATAATGTTTAATAAATGTCTTAACCAAGGGGGTTGTTTTTTATAGAATGAAAATTGTGAAAGGGCGTTAATATCATGAAACCATAGACTCGATTTATATTATCCCTGAAGGTCGTATAATTTTCTTGAAGGATAATTATGTTTATGGATTAATGATTTCAATTAATAGTTAATGAATTAATTATCAAAATTAAATTGTAAAAAGTAAATATTTAATTTGATGTAGCTCCTAAAAATGATAATGTGATTATAGGTTATCTCGTCTCCAGTATTGGAAATCAGTTATCCAATATATTATAGTGTAAGTTGAGCTTATTACTAGGTTATACCCACAATGTGTTCATGAGATATATTACGTCAAGTATATTTAAATATTACATATGCTACCCTAGCCTTTTCAAGTTGGGAAATTTAAACCCAGTGGACTATGGGAGGTGTTTTTCTGAGTAACCAGGTTGGAGGATATACGGTTGATTACCCCCTATACTACCGGTCTACTCTCATGGTAGTTATATGAAATGGTAAGAAAGGTAATTAGTTTTGCATTATATGTGTGTAGAGGGATGTGATGGATTTTGGTCATTTCTCACACATGTATCCCAAGATACAATATCCAATTTATCATTTTAGTTGTAAATTGTATTGACTATGATGGAATTACATACCTTACTCAATATGTGGGCCATGATGTCTTGAAGTATAATACAAGATGAATGATATAGACTATATTGGATGTAGAGGATACTATAAAATACCTAGTTACAATATGGATATGTGATATGGGATGATGATATGTGTTATTCTTGAGGTTAATGATTAGATTCCTCTCACAGTATTCTTCAAGATGAACTATTTTTCCAAAGAGATGGCATTGCACATGCAATGTTGGGTCAGAGAAGAAAACTCGTGTAGATGCGGTATAGGGGTACAATTAATGTTTCGTTATTATGTTATACTATATCTTTTATGTGATACATGATTATAGTTATCTAGGGGGGATAGGAAATTGTTATACATGTTAAGGTGAAGAGTAAGATTCATTATTGGTCACTATTCTCCATTGTTTCCCCATTAGTTTTTTCATGAGTGGATCCTAGTAGACTCTTATAAAATATACTATTATGGTCACCCTATGCATATAGTAAATATTTAGGTTAGCTAGAGAAACATATAGATCAGGAAAATATTACAAAATCATGGTTTTGTAGGTGCCATTTGGGCCTGGTGGTCATTTCCTACTTTTCCTTTTGGTACATGGTGTTTTCTTTTTTGTTTTTTTAGTACAAAAAAACATTGTATGTATTCAATTAGTGGTTCCTTATATATATATATATATATATATATACATTTTCTGTGTAGGGATCAATTGGTGTATCCTTCTTATCTTCCTCTTTCATAGGTTCTCTAAAAGGGTAATGACTTCAATATATATGATTATTATACCCTCAGTGGTAGTCAATGTCTCTATGACTATTGGAGGTGGGGCTCAGGCATTCACCATACCCCTTCTCTCATATTTTTCCTAGGTGTGGTGCTCTTTGGGGGGATGGGGTTAGAATGGTATAATAATTGGAAGACATATTATACATATTATTGGTTTATGGTTAGAGAAGACAAGGGAAGTGACGACTCATTTAATTTATAAGGAATGATGTTAAAAAATACATCCACGGAAATATGTTATATGGATATAATATAACATTACCCTTGTATGAAAGAGGAAACTTAAAATAATATTGACATATTTGAAAACAACCTTCCAACATAATGCTTCAAATATTATCACACACAAAGGTATCAACAAACAAATAGACTGATATGTTTAGTTCAGTATAAACAATTATAAATAAATATTTACTATAGGTTAAATTTTGTATCATAAATCCAATGTGATAAAATCCTATTGAATATAAAAATAAAAAGGGGTTGAAAACATAAAATAGATTTGGGAAAACATGTTTAACATTGACATAAAATACAAACCTAGATGTCAAATAAATAGAAACATTTGAAATAGTTATGTGAATGATTATGATTTACTTTTCAAATGAATTTCAAATAAACATTTCTTGAAAACGATATAAATAATTCTCTAAGAAATGTATATACGATTTTAGAAAACTTGATAATGAATTGAATGGAACTTTTTTATACATTAAAAATACAGTTATAGAAAAGCCATATTGTAACACTTTCTACAGTACTAAACCATAATTTTCAAAAATAGGAATATAAAATACTATATATTAAAATATTATTGTGTTAGAACCTAATAAATTTTCAAAATGAAATATTATAACTTAATGAGTGAAAATTATATTACCAAAAGGCATCACATCTCGGGTAAAAAATGAGTAAAATTCCATTTGATAAAAATGAAATTATTTCAATTATTATATAGTATTAATAAAAAATATATTATAATGACATGTACATTGGTATTATATACACTCTATAATGAAAAACATGCTCAATAACATGATCATTTCTTATGGAGTTCTTATTTGATAATAAATAACCCTTGCGAGTTTCGAGATATTTTAATAAAAACACCTTGAATTTGAGGGTTTGTAATTAAACTATTTTCATAATTATTAAAAAAATATTTATACCATATATGAAATGTTTATTATTTCCATAGTAGAAATTAAATTAGTTTTTTAAGGGAAAATATTTCTTAATGGAGGGAACTTGAGATGAAAACCACTTACATTATTTCATATTCATTCTATTTAGGAAAATAAATTCAAGAATAATCAAATTAATATTTTTAAATAAATTCATAGATACATTTGTATAATTTGATTAATTTAATGATGTTTAAATTTTTCCATATTATATTTAAATATCATATTATATTTTTTAGGATTACATTAAAATTTAATTGGTGTTAGTATGATTTGGTAATTTTAGTGATCAAAGAAGATATTTTAATAATATGGTAATCCCAAAATGTAAAAATCATAGAACAAAATAAGAAAAATATATTATTAACATATTATAATAATGTATTTTATATTTCCATAGTCATCCATAATCGAGTTTTATAGCATTATTCTGGTAGTTTGTTAAACTGAAGAAAACCTGAAAAACTATATCTCATGGGGTGAGTATGGTTATGAAGCTCTATAGTATCATCATAAAAAAAGAATAATTTTATTATCTATATGATTTTATATTGGTGAATTTTATTTTATGTGGTTAGGATAATGAGTGAAAATCAATATGAATAATGAAAAACCTTACTATGTGGAGGCGGTTGTCCCCGCAACACATGATTAACATTCATTTGGTTTTATAAGAGGATGAAAATTAATAAATAATGGTATCCCAATTAATATAAAAGTGGTTTATTATAGTAACAATATAATTTTTTCATATTCCTATGACTGTTATAGGATTTGAAGTGAAAAATTATGAAGAAAATCCTAATATTTTGCAATAGTCTATTTGGGATTATTAGAATTCCCTTTAATGTCTCATTTGAAATAAATATCATAGCCTATTTAATTTATACCAAAGTCTTAGATAATTATTGAGGCGTCTATGAGGATTAAATTTGTAGTTTATTCAGTAAATATTGAATAAAATTAACAAATAAATCATTGGAAATAATATTGTTTTTCATTTTAATGGTTATTAAATTAAACCTTAGTTATCAAAAATTTATTGCCAATACTTTAATTGACCATGTTACATAATATAATCAAGATGATATAAAATATTAAATCCATTTTGATATACTTAATTTCTAATTTTTATTATATGAAATTTTTAATGTAATCAAATAAAAATTCTTTCTGGAATGAATTAAGTATTTTTCATCCAAAATGAAATTTATGGGTTTTATAACAGAACAAAGTAATATTAAATGATTTTTTTTTAAATATTACTATATATATTTTATATTAATTGGGTCTAAAAATACAAAAGTCGTCATTTTATTTTGATAATTTCATAAATCTGGAATTTTTTTTTGAAAAATTGGTGTTTTGAAATATTCACAAAAAACGTTATTTGATTATAAACAACTCAAAAATTTATCTTTTGTTAATTGTTTTCATATAGTTTTTTAAAAATTAGTTGTTAAATTGATATTCAATAAATTTAAAAATTTTGTTAAAGTATAACTATAAAATATACAAAATACTACTATTATGAGAAAATTATATTTTAAACTCATAACTATTTTTATTATTTTTTCAAATCATTCGCTAGAAAAATTGGTGTAAGAAAATTATTAATATTGATAATCTTTTATCATTATGAATAATAATTGCCTATAAATATAAATGCATATGATGTAATAAGTAATTTTTTAGAAAATATTTTAATATATAATTGATCATCTCATATATCATTTGAGGTAAACTAATTAAATTTCATTCATATTAACAGTATACATTATATATATATATATATATCATACATAAACAACTATTATTCATTAGTTTATATTCAACTTCTAGGTTTTAATGGTCATACATAATATTTATATTATTGTAGAAATATGTTATAGTTTTTTTTGTTTGGTGTTTCATGTGGAGCCCTATATCAAACATGTTTGGGAAATTTAACAAAATACATATATTAAAATCAAGGGGTGTTCTAAAAAACAACATTTTAACAAAATAATATTGAATTAAATGAAAATACCATAGGTATATTTTAATTTGACAATAATACTTATGTTGTTAAACTTAGGTTTTCTAAATTCATAATATTATTCTAAAATTTATTGTTATACTCCTGAAAAACATATTTGATCATGAATGTTTTTAATATTTATTTTAAGATATAATTACTACTTGATATAGTTAATATGATATATGTTTTTCAGAAAAAAACCATATTATTAAAATTCAAGTAGTAATATATTATATCATAAATATCTCAAAAATTAACATTAAAATTTGTTTTAATTCAATAATGAGGATATTTTTATGAAATTAAATTACTAAATTTTTTTATTTATTTATCTAAATAGAAATAAAAATTATAAAAATCTATTTTAATTAAAAATTTACTTTTTAAGCAAAAAGTTTTTAATCGTATTCCATATAAATTTATAATCAATTAAATGTTATCATAAAATTTTATATGTCCATTTATTAACCATTATAATAGACATCTAATTTTTATCAATTTAATTTATTATGAAAAAATAAATTAATCATTTTAAAAAGGTTCTTTGAAAGGAATTATTTTTGAAATATTAAAGAAAATAAAATATATTGAACAATTTTAATTTATTATTATCTTAATATTTACTAATGATAATATTTTTCATGTATTTTTAATATATTATTGTTTATTTGAGTTACTTTTTTTAGATCATTGTTATGTGTGACACAATCTATTGATGATAGTTTTTATTAAAAACATCAAAAAAAGAGGTCATCACAAAATATATTTATAAATTTATAAAAAAATTTGTTTTAATAAGCATGAAATGATTAAATTTAAATATATTTCCATAAAAACTGGTAATATCATATTATGGTTGAAATTGTGTTTTAAAAAAATCCTTTAATTTGTCTTACATTTTTGTTACTTGAAACTGAATGTATTTTTATTAACTAACTAAAAAATATATTATTAATATGAATAATATATTATAAAAAAATATGATCTCTTACCTATTAGAAATATCATTTCTCATATACAAGTGGTGATAAATATATTATATTATTCAATATAAAAGATATTTTCCAATGTTATAGAATTTTAATTAATAATTGTGATTTAGAGTTTGATCTATATGGATAATATTTCAAAAGGATTTTTTCTATTGATTTATTTGTAAGTAATAATTAAAAAATATAATTTTCATCAATATTGTTGTGCTTTTGACTTTTTCATGATATATGATTGATTAAGAAACTTATAATAATTTCCATCAATAAAAAAATTATAAAAAAGCATTATTTTAAATAAACTATTTTTATGTTGAAAGACATGTGTTTAACATTTTTACTCTCATGTAATATTATATTCAAATATAAAAAAAATCCTTTTTTGGTTAAATATTCACTTAATAAACATAATATTTAAAATTATTTAAAGTCCATATAAGTATTATTTATGGTAATAATAAAATTATTTTAATGAAAATGATCACCATTGAAAATTTTATGCTAAATATTGTGTTTTGAATTAAAATACAATTTCTCTATAAAAATATTTTCTACCAATTATGATCAATGATACTAAAAAAAATTTCAAACAAAAAGAATTATTTTATAAAATGAATTTAACATTTCATATATAAGTGTTTACAATAGTTAATAAGGCCAATATTTATTTTTTTCATTAAAATAAATTATTGAGGTTAAATAATAATTTAATGGGATAAAGGAAAATTATTATAAAAGTTAAAAACATAGACAAAAAGGTTAAAATTACTCATGTATTACCTCAAAATATGTTGTGAATGGTATCCCTAATCGTAGTATTATGAATACTCCATTACATTCTTCTTCTAGATTCACATGCATTAAATAGTGACTTTTCCTTTTATATTATTATTAAACCCCACTGCCCTCACTTATAAAAGGATACCTCCACTTCCCCAAATCTATTGACACCACAATCCTCGTATATCTTCTAAAAACTACAAAAATAACACCCCGACACTCCTATACATACCTTAATCATTTTGGACTCCCATAAATACAACCCCCTAAATGATTAATCGATGATGGAACTGTGTTATTCCATGGAGTAAGGTAAATTTTATCAAATTACCACTTTTCATTTCTGTTTCTTTATATAACCATTTTCTTCCAAAATATTTATTATACCAACCTATATAATAAAATTTATATAATTAGTATATTCAATTTTTATTATGTTAATGTATTAATCATTATCTAACATCCTCTCTTCTCTATATAAATATATAAATGTTGTTTGTGTATATGTGCAGACGAATATATCCATGTATAATGTTTTTCATTTTACATTACAGCCATAAATGAATAGTGAATTGTTTTTATAATGAATAAATATTATATTTATATTGTGATTAAGATTATAAAAATAAAAATCTATTTTAAAATTTATTCATTTAATGTAAAAAAGAAAATTTTGTCTTTGTGTTGGTTTGGACTACCACCATCATGCACCAAACTATTTAATCATTCATCACTAAACTACAAGCATGATAATAAAATTTAATTTAATTTTTGAATATAACTTTTATTAAATCATTCATATTAGGGAATTATTAAATATACATCATAATACATATATTAACAATAAGGGATATTTCTAAAATTAATCTCCCAAAATGTGTATACCAAGCGAAAAAATGATTTCAAAATTTTATATAATATGAATATATAAATTATCTACTTCCTCTAAAAATTATTAATTTAGATTTACCAATTAAATAAATATTTAATTATTTATTTATACTATTGGAATAATTATATTATAAAATATTACTTCATAATAATAATTATACATTAATTATAACATCGTTTTGTTGGGGTCGGTTTTACCACCAACATTAATGATGCCATAAATTTCCATGATGGATGAGTAGAGAAAATAAATTAATGGTAATAATAAATTTAATAAATAAATATTTTTTTTCGTTTTTAATATTAATTCTAATATTTAAACATATTACTAACATATCATGTTTCATTCATTATAATTATTTAAACATGCTCACCCGTCACTGATTTTAACTTCACAAATCATGATAAAAATTAACATGGGATGAAATTAAGTTATTAAAAATAATTCCAAATAATATTTAACATTATCTTCGTTAATAATAGAATGTTGAACATGATATCATGGAATGGGGATCCACAATGGGATTTTGAAGAATTAAAAAAACCACCAAGATCTCTAACATTTTAAAATGAAAATAATCTACAACTACTTAATAAAAGAATAAAAATTATTATCATTATAGAGTATATAGTGTAAAATATATATAAGGTTTTAAAATATGTTATTAGGATGGTTATGTTTATTTTATTGTAATTTAATGTGCTACCATGGTTTTTATGACTTAAGGTAAATGTTTTCACTTCATATACTTCATTTATTGAGACATATGGCATATCCCACAATTTTTTTATTTTGAATTGTGTATATATATCCATATAGATCATTTTATCATACCCTAATTTATTTTAACATATTTAAATATTCACATAAATTCCAATATTTTATTTTATTTTGAATCTAGAGATATCAATGTTGTAACAAATTTTGGTAACTCAATCCTCCATTACTCGAGACACCGCCAGTTGAGAAACCATGTAAATTGAAAATTTTAGAATGTTGACCTCCTTGTTTAATTGATCACAAAATCTTGATTCTAGTGATATTTTTTTAAATTAATTTGTTATGTAAGTAGTCTATAAAATTTGAAACATGTGATGAAATTTTCTAAGTATGAGTCATCTAGGTGGTTAAGACACCGTTGAGGCTAAGTCACTGCCAAGTCAGATTTTTGACCATGTTATTAACACCGTCGTGTTAAGAAAATAACAGCATGTAAATATCACTATGTCTGAGAAATTTTTTGATGACATATTTCCAGATTGAAAATTTTTAAAGGTATGAGACACCTTCAGAATTCTAGGACACTAAAAAGTAAATTTGGCTAAGGAAAACATACTGCCAGTTGAGGCACCACTGTTGTCATACCACCAATACAGAATTCTATGAAAGTATAAGAAACCACCAGACCAGAAACTACCTGTTTGTACACTGATAGTGAATTAAAATTTTAGATAATTCTAACACACCACGATTTTAAAGACACCAAAGAATACCCCCATACATTGGGACACCACTAGTCTAAGGCACCACCACTATTTATTTATATTAACTTTTGACTAAATTTATTTTAATGCCTACATTATTGAATTTAATTCTATTTATTATTTAAAATATTATCTCTTAAATGTTAGGTATAACCTAATGATTTAAGTTTGATAGGTGTTTTACGTGGTAGCAGAGATGATCTGGATATTCCAACTTCATAAAATAAAAAGTTAAGTAGACTAACTCATGCACAAGATAGATGAAATAGTGGATGAATCTGACTGATTGAAATCCAAGAGCCCGAACATACTGAAATGATATAGATTTAATCCTAATTGAAAACATGAAGATATCACTTCTTACAAACTCTCTATTGGAAATATGAAATACATCATCACGTCAATTTCTTTCCTCTGTCCAAGAATAAGAGTCGGTGACACTATATTCTTTTTAACATTCCAAGAGAAACTGATAAAAGTTTCCCTGTAAAATCAAATCAAGAGTCACAAGATGCATTGAAAAAAACTGGGCATTTCTAAACTATACACATTTCGATTTATCTTTAATGTTTATCTTTATTAAATTTTTATTAGTGTGTGTGTGTACTCTATTTTATAACATGAACATTGACTCTTGTACTAAATTGCAAGATACTCATATATATTCTCAAATTTTCTTACATTTTTACTCCAATAGATAATAGTGGTTGAGATCCTTCTATGGCGTGGTCATTTTTGAATCCATGTATAACTGTGGTAGAGGTATTGTGTGAATTGTATAGTTATAAACTATTTTAATACCCAATCTAGGTTGTGGATGATCTTGATTATTAATTTAAACTCCTTAGTGGATGATGATCACTAATTGTAGAGGACTAAGTCTCAACTTGATACTGAACCTCTAACATTCAATATTCCTATTGTGTTTATTACTATTTTTACATTATTTCAGCTTTAAAACAGAAAATTCATTTTACTATTAAAGAATATTTACTTTGATAGTTTGTCTCAATTTGTGTTCATATAGCACTATGATCAAGTAAATTGACTTCAATTGATCTTATAATATGATTTATTATTCATCCAAGACCAAATAAATCTTTAGTGAAATATTTAGAAATGTTAAGATATATATCAAACTACATATTTTGATAAATTGAGATATATTTAAACATTTTGGGGAATTTAAAATAATCCATCTAAAAAGCATTATTGGGTACTCAATTCACCCTGACTCTTGAGATACTCACTTTTACAAACATTTTGTATCAAAGGGGATATTTTCCTTGGTATTACAGTTTTTAAATCATCTTAAATATGATTTTAGTTAATCTTTAAAGATTTATGTAATTTCTAGATTTGGTTCCTTGAAATGGATAAGAGACACGATTGTTCAAATACTAATATAACTCCATTTTTCAATCGTAAAAATTATGATTAATGGAAAATTAAAATTCAATTGCATATAGAATGTATGAGTCTTAATAATTGGTCTACTATAGTATATGAATATTTTATTCCAGATACTTCTAGAAGTACATTGGATGATGCAACAGAGTTAGCTTATAATAATTATTATTTAGACATGAAATCCCATTACTGTTCACTAGGACATGAAGAGTTTAACAAAATTTCTTCATGTAAAGCTACTTATGATATTTGGGACATTCTATCTATTTCCCAAGATAGAACAATAGATATTTAGGAGATGAGGTTTAATAATTATACTATTAAATGTGATAATTTTAAAATGATGCATGATGAAACTATTTATGAAATTTAACTCATGTTCAATGAAATTTTTAATACCATGAGTTCAAATATAAAACTAGTATAATACTAGGATCAAATCATGCCACTATTAGGATTTCTAAATGAATATTTGAGAGCTACATGTGTGTCTATCAGAGAATCATGTGACCTTGGGAAGATGTCATTCATGGAATTGATAGGTATTCTTATGATGTACTAATAAGAGAAAATGGTATACCGTGAAGAAGAAAAAGAGGCTAAAAACTCACTATCCTTCAATGCTACTTCATATATACATAAATAATGGGAAATCGAAAATAAAAAAGTCCAATCTATAGATTCAAGTGATAGTGAATCTACATGAGATAATGATAAAATGATGTCTTTCTTAACCATAAGGTTCACAATGTTTTACAATAAAAATAAGGTTTTTAAAAAACCAAACTATTAAAATAAATATGATTCTAAAGAATGTTAGAAGAAATAATTTAAGAAGTATAATGATAAAAAATACATTTTCTTCAATGAATGTAATAGTAAAGGTCATATAAAATTAAACTGTCTAAATTTAAAGTAAAAAATGAAACATAAGGACAAGGATATATGATATAAAAAGTAAATGAAGGATTGCTGGAGTGCTTTAGAGGATTGATATAGTGATTAATATTTATCACATGAGGAGAAGAGAAATAGAAAAAACATGTGTTTCATGAGAAAAGTCTGTAAGGTACCTACATTACCCACTATTTATAATATTCTTCTTATAAATAACCTACATAATTCTTGCATTGAACAAAATAGTGATTCTAATATTTCAAATGAAGAGTTATTTGAGTACTTCAACATGGTATAATACACATTTAATAAGGTTAAGGATATATACAGTTTTTAAAAAATAAAAAAATTCATTATCATCCAATTTTAAAAATGATACATATATTAAAAAAGGAAAAAAATGATCAATTGCACAAAAAATAATAATAAACAAAAAAATCATATGAGATATAAAATGAAGACATGGAAAAGTTTTCAAATGGTATTAGGTAATCAAGATTCACCTATGTATGTAACTGGAATTGGATACGAACTTAGAAAGAGGAAAATAAAATTAGAACCTTTGATATTAAATCCACACCTAAGAGTTCTTTGGAAATATATTTTTATAAGGTGCCAAATAGAGTTTTTACTTCAAAAAGTTTTCAATCATTTTTTATGAAACCCATTAGGAAAATGTGGGTCTTAATGCCTTTATTACTAACAATTTTGAACCAAAATAGATAGGGGTACAAAAGGTCTTTCTTGAATAAATTTTGTTTTAAATGAAAGTTGTTTGATGATCTCTTGTATAATTCTATGGTACTTGTACAATGGATGTTCATGAAATATGATAGGATATTATTCATGCTTCGAGATACTTATTAAGGTTGATAGTGTTCATTTCACCTTTGGGGATATTTAAAATGAATGACCACTGACCTAGGACAATTTGGAAACAATAATAACATTTTAATTTCTAATGTTTTGTATGTTTATGGTTTAAAATATAACTTTCTTATGATTTCACAGTTTTTGGATGAAGGATTTCATGTAAATTTGAAGATTATTCTTGAAATTTTTATGATTTTAAAATGTCTTTAATATTTAATTCATTGATAAATGATATTTTCTATGATGTTGATTTAATTTTTTTAGTTTCACAAAATATTTCATGCTTATGTTCCTTTCACAAATAATCTTAGATTTGGCATAAAAGACTAGGACATTTCAATATTCACTCACATAGGAAAATAAATAGAAAGGGTTAGTGAGGGATCTAACTAAGATTGAGTTCCCAACTGATAATGTCTATAACGCCTATCAAAAAGGGAAAAAAATTTGTTTCTATAAACTTATTGAAAGAAGTTTCAACTTCTCAACTTCATGAGTTGGTTCACATGGATTTATTTGTACCTTATAGAGTTTCTAGTATTAATGGGAAGCACTATATCTATGTTATTGTAGATGATTTCTATTGTCATACTTGGTTATATTTTCTAGATCACAAAATTGAATCCTTCTCATACATTACCAAGTATGATATGTATATAAAAATCTTAGTTGACTTAGAATTAAGAACCTATGAAGTTACCATTGCCTTGAGTTTGATAATCAATATTATAAATATTTTTTACTCATAAAATGATTACACTCATAACTTTTCTAGTGATAAGAACCAAAAATAGAAAGGATTTGTTGAGAGGATAAATAGAACTTTACATGAGATATCCCAAACCTTGTTGAATGTGTATGACCTACTTATCTATTTTTAGGCAGAAGTTATCAATATATATTTCTATATTATCAGTAGATGATTGATCAAACCAATCCCTAAGAGTACCCCTTATGATGTTTGGAACAATATGAAACATATGGTTAATTACATTAGTATTTCTGGTCTCAAATTCATTATTCATAACACTAAGGATAATTTGAAGAAAATTCCAAAAGTGATGAATGAATTTTCCTTCATTATACAATCTCTATAAAATCCTATAGAGTTTTTAATAAGAAGGCCAAAAATGTGGAAGAATAAATTGATGTAAAATTTTATGATACTGATACACATGATCCTACTACCTCACTAGAATTACTTAAGGATGATCTGTCTTATCTGAACTAAAATTCTAATAATTTAGATTCTATGGTCAAACATCTAGAAAACTTATCTAGTTCTGAATAATATACAGAACATCTAGAACCTAAACCTAGAGAACCAAAAGTTACTAGACAATATTTCTCCAGAGATATTATAACTCTTAAATATCACCCCTTGGATGTAATTGTAGTTAATCCAGATAGAGGTACACAAACTAGAGATTCTCAATGAAATTAGGTTGAACATCAATAATTCTTATCTCAGCATGAACCTAAAAACATAAATGAAGATATTAATGATGAATTATTGGAAATATACATGAAATAATATTTAAATATGTTTTAAAGACACAAAATTTCGGAACATTTAGATAGACCCAAGTGCACATTGTCTATTGGAACTAAATGGGTGTTTAAGGACATGGATGATGAGTTAGAAACTCTAGTTAGAAACATGGATATACTAGTTGCACAAAATTATTGTCATGAGGAAGGAATAGACTCTAAAGAAACCTTTTAACCTATAGATAGACATGAGTCCATAAGAATCCTTCTATCTATGGTAGCACATCTTGATTTCTAGATTTATCAAATGGATGTCAAGAGTGAATTCTTAATTTTTTTTATATTTGTGGGTTTTTTTAACAACCCCCCTATTTTCAAAATATTCACTTTCCAAATCATGTTTTTAAATTGAAAAAAAATATTTATATTGTTTAAAATAGGATCCTTGTTCTTGGTATGATAGTTTCATCACCTTTAATAATTCAAAAGGCATATATGGAAATACAATTTGTATATAAAGAATTTCAAAATATTTTTTGGTAGTCCAAATAAATTTTGATGATATTATTTTTGGATCTTCAAGAAATTTCCTTTGTATTGATTTTTCTAAAATGATGAATTTTTTTTTGAAATTAGTTTAATGGGTGAACTCAAAATTTTTATTAGATATCAACTCTTTCAAAACAAAGAAGGATTTTTTTTAAATAAATGTAAATATAAAAAAGATTTTTTAAAAGTTTTTAATTTGGATAGCACTAAGAGTAGTGATACACAAATGAGTACCATAGCTAAATTGGATCTTGTTTAAGTTGGTAAATTTGTAGATCGAACGAATTACAAATGTATGATTAGAAGTCTTCTCTACAAGACTTCTATATGAGAATATATCATTTTTTGTGTGTGTATATGTGACTGTATTCAAGAAACCCTGAAAGATAAAAATTTAAATTATATTAAAAAAATTCCAATACCTAATGTATATAACCAATTTTGGATTATTTTACCCTAGAAAAAAATAATTTGATTTAGTGAGTTATTATGATGCGGAATTTGGTGGATTCATGTAAGGTAAAAAAGAAACTATGTAACATGTAACTTTTTTGGAAATTTTCTAGTTTTATGGTGTAGTAAGAAGAAACATTCTATAGTATTATCAAGTACTATAGTGAAATGCATTTCTACCGAAAGTTGATGTAAAAAAATTTGGATGAAACACACTCTACTAGATTATAGATATCAATGCCGACATATCACCATAAACCATGAAAGAAAAGGTTCTTTAAACAATTCAAAGAATCCTATTTGATATTATAGGACTAAGAACAGTGATATAAGACATCACTTATTTAGAGATAATTTTCAAAAAGGTGATATCACTCTTGAGTTTATTGGCACAAAACATTAATTTGATGAAATATTTACGAAGCCTTTTAATTCTATGATAATTAACTATATAAAACATGAATTAGGGATGATTAATTTTGGTTAAAGTCAATTTTATTAGGGTGAATCATTATTGGGTGACACACAATTGGGATACACAATGATGGTAGAAAAATCATCATGTTGTCTCGCCATTGGGTTGTCTCATCATTGTGATAGGCAAACCATTGTTATTTATATGCCATTTATTTTCTCATTTCATCGTGATTTTTTTATTCTTTATTTTCTGAACCATTTGTTTTATATTTTTATAGTTTATTTTTATAACCTAATATGTATGTCTTATCAGATTCAAATATTAAATTTTCAGTATAATTTTTATTTTTCATGTACCTAAATACCAAATGAAACAAGAATGAATCTATATCTATTTCCAACACCCATTTAGCCCAATGTGATACTCTTGATCCCTGAGATACCTATCTCATCACAACCTTCAATCCTATATCATTTCTCTTATCCTTTGATTGTTCAAACCGGGAAGATTTTCATGACACTAATGAAGCTCCATTCCGAGTCTTCTCTAAGTGAGACACAAAAAGCTATGAAGAACAATAAAGAACTATTTATTCCCATTCCAGTTGCATCAGTTAATATTGATCTTTCTAATAGAGGTATAGTAACTGAATGGGAGGTTGAAACAAATTGTATATTGTCTAACAAGTCTCTAGTACTCATTGTACTCCAGAACCAATGATGGTTAGAGTAGTTCTGGCCAAATAAGAGACCCTTCTATCCTAATCTATTTTATGAATTCAATTTGAAATTAATTTTTTTCCTTTGATCAAGATGGTGAGGATTGGGTAATAATTCATTTGAAAGGAAACATAGTAGATTTTTCATAAAATAAGTTGGCTGAATTTTTGGATGTAACCCATGAAGGAATATATTAGGATTACCATGGAACCATTCTTAATGATAGTGATATGTTTCTGTATGAAGAGGCTTTTTCAGAACTGATAAGAGATGGCATAACCAGAAGACCTATTTCCTCAAACATTGATGGGGAACAAAATCTTGTATTTATATTTTTGAAGCACAAGATATGTCCAATAAAGGGTGATTTCACAACTATAAGTTACCAAGATGTATAAATTTTATATCATAGTAAATATTTCAATAAGAAATATTTATATAGATATCTCGTGGTGGACAAGAATGAGATGATCAATCCATCTTCCAGATCCAAATCCTTGATATACCCCATGTTTATTTCTTCTATTCTAAAGGACAAGGGCCTAATATTAGAAGACTAAGAGTCTTTTATAGACTATGGTATTGTTTATATTTCCATAGGTACTTGTTCAAGGATTAAGATTAGTTGGAACCCCTAGATGATATAGTGGGTAGGGTATAATGATTATCTATATATTGAGTTTTACCTGGTTGATTATCAAATAATTCCAAGGGATGTTGTTGATACTTTTCTTAATCTTGATGAAATTGTTTAATAATCTAATAATTATAAAGAAGAAGAATATATTTTAGAATAGGAAGAAATGGAACCTTCTCTTAATGAATGGAGAGATCCTAGATTATCTCCCAATTCTTATCCCATTACAATTGTAGATCATATTCATCTTAAGAAGCTCCAAAAAAGAGAAAATATAGTAAAAAGTGATAAATATGATAATGAGGTCTCATTTGAAGAACATTAAAAAATGTTCTAAATCAACTTTAAAGGATGATGACATTGATGAAAATGAAGAATATGGGGATGATGACAAAGAAGATGATGATGATTAGGATGTTGAGCAAGAAGATGAAAATAAATATAGAGATGATAAGAATGTACATGGAAGTGATGAATATGATGATGATGATTTTGAACTTGGTAGTTCCCCTAGAAAAAATTTGATAGAATGATGTTGAGATTCCTCTAGAGCTTCTTAACTCACATGGTAAATCTGCTGATAGACCATATCTATATAAAAAGGTGGGCCCTAAGTTAAATGAAAATGTTTCACTTCATGAGGTTCAGAAACCCATGTCCTTGGAATTTCTTCAAAATGATGAAGATGTCGATGGTACTGTAATGATTTTATCTAGTTATGGAAAAATAGTTTCTAATTTTACCATAATGGAATATAAGAGAGTAACTATTATTGTGGAACAACATGTGGATGATCAAGATAAAATCAATTTGAAATATTTTAAGAGGAAATGAGGATCAATTTGATGTTATGGTTTCTGATGGGCCTCCTGTTGAAATCAGTATAGAAATTGATTCTATTTTTGGAAAGAATGATAATATATATAACTCTATTTTTCAGGATCTATATGTCCATATGAAATAAGTTCCAATAGGAGGACAGTCTGTTAATGCATAGGTTGTTTAGATAGTTTATGCTTCATCTTCTACCACTGTACCTTCATCATTTTTAGTATGTCATACTACTATTTAAATAGTTGATGTACAATATTCTATTTTATTGTTTCTGCTAGTTCTCCTTCAGATAGATGGGTTGATCCTATGATGGAATAATATGTTAAATTGATTGAAATAAGGATTCTACCAGAGGACAGTGGAATTGATATTTGAAATTAGAACAATTCAAAGGGATCCCTGACTGATTAAATTCACTTTGGAGGTTTATTATAAATTTTTCCCATAAAGAGACCTCTTGCACCAAAATCGGTCAAGTCCAGCTCATTCTTATATCCTAGCTTATGTAGCCAGAAAGAGTGACTTGAATGCTTTTGATGAAAAGATGCTATCATATTTTAGTAAGTGTTTGATGAATCAGTCTCCTATCTTGACCAAATTAAGGTAAAATGATTCCTATAACATTTTGATTTGGTGTTTTTCAAATATAATAAAAAATGATGCATCCCGATTATGAGATAGAGATTCAAAATAATAAGATTAGTGGTAATCTATAATCATTTAAGGATGATATGGAAGGAATGAAATCTTATTTTAAAAGAATAATATATTCACTAATTGAAAGGATTTAAAATCTTACCTTTGTAGCCTCTATCTCATTTTCTCCTCCTCCTCTAGTGTTTGATGCTGAACTGATCTGATCTGTTTTCAAATAATATCTGAGTGATTCCTCAACCAATACATCTGGTTCTATCACTAATTATCCCCCAAAAATCCAAACTAGAATGAGATATAACTTTTTCAATGTTCTTAAGTTGATTACCAACTATTCCCATGATAAGAAATATGGAAGGGAATCTATTACCATTTCAATTTTATATAATCTCTCATGGATTTTTACCAAGTATGAAATGTGATAAAATGTCAAATATGAGGCTGAAAATTTGAGTATTCCCTCTATGATGTAGTCCTTTAAAGATAAATTATGACATATGAAAGAGATGAGTCCTGAGTTTAATTGATAAATGGGGGAGAACGGTGACTTATATAGCACTATAGAAAGAGGTTAACATATTTTCCTGGATTTTTTAAATCTAATGAACCCTATTAATCATGTTCATGACCTAGCAGTTGTTTCACAAGAAGGTGATCCTATTACTTCACAATTATCTTTCAGAATAGGTGTCACTTGAGAACCTCTAGCACCTATGTCTACAAAATTTCTATCCTTTTATAATGTCTCATACTCAAGTATTGAGGAATCTATGACCAATTGTTGTTGTGGAAGATCATCCTCAGGCTATAGCTTTAGTATCATCTAGTCTTCCATCTATTGTACCTAGATATGATTCTACAACCTCATAATAATATAAATCCAAGGATATGAGAAAAATCCCATTAGAAACATCTTAAAAATCATAAATATTTATTTTTTTATTGAGATTGTATGTCTTTTATTGGACTTGGTTTTTAATACTTTTTTTATAATTTTGAATGAATTTCCCAACTCGTTGTCTTTTTATTCTTACTAAATTTACATTGTTTACTCTTCATAATCTTTAGATTTTTTCTTATCATAAAAGGGAGGTAATTATTATGGTATATTGTTTTGTTTTACTTTGAACAACATTATGGTTTATGCAATGTATTATTTATCACAGTGATGTTTCTATGTAATTATTGATTCTATTTGTTTTTTATTCTTTCTTTCTTTGATAAAAGATACTTAAATTTGATACTTATTATTTTCTTCATTGTTATTTGATATCATTTTATCATACTATTTGTGTTATATCCTTATTTATACAACATTTTATGACTTATTCTTTAATATATAATATACATTGATGCCCAGATTTATGATCATCATAAAGGTGGATATTTTTGACCTCTATGTTTTAATGATCACAATGTAATGATTCTCATGATATTAATGATTTTAATTTTTTCTATAATTATTCCCTAAAATTTGAGATAGGTTATAAAATTTCCTATGCATTAGTGACCATTGAGGTTAATACGTCGTTGAAGCTAAGTCACTTCTAAGTCATATTTTGGAAAAGTCTGAGACAATGTCATTGTAAGACACCCTAAACATTTAAATATAGTTATGTCTAAGATGCCTCCAAATTAAATACTACTTGAGTGAAAAATTGGAAATGTATAAGACACCGTCAGGATGTCCTGTCACCATTTTGAAAATTTTTCTATGTATGAGATACCATTATTTGAGGCCACACTAGTGTCATACTGCCAACAAAGAATTATTTTGAAGTATATGAAACTACTAGACCAAACACCTCTAGTTGAGAAACCCCTATAGTAGTGAAATATTGGATAATTCTAAGACACCACCAGTGTCATTCCACTAGAACAACATACCTCCATACTTTGAGGCACCACCAGAATATGCCACCAGCACTATTTTTTTATTCTTATTTTTGAATAAATTAACCCTATGTCTACATTATTGAATTTAATTAAATTAATTTTTTTAATTACTGACTCTTAAATGTTATTCAAAACATATTGAAGTAAGTGTCACATTTTTAGTATAAGGAAGTAGAGAGGATCTAGATATTAATGTTATTGTTGATAAAAAGGGATGGAGACCCAATCATGTCAAAGATAGACACAATGGCGGATGAAGCTGACAGATAAAAATCCTAGAGCGTGAACTTAATTTAAACATGTAGAGATAAACCTAATCAATATCAGTAAGTTCTCACCTTATAAAATCACTCGAATGGACATCCGAACTATGTTATCACATCTAGTTCTTTCCACCAGTCAAGAACAAGAATCAATGTTACTCTATGGTTTGGATTTTTTCAAGACAGCATAGAAAAACATTCACTAAATAATAAATTCATGATTCCTAAGCTGCATTGCAATATACTATGCATTTATAAACTCTACACATTTATATTACTTTATTCTATTTATCCCTTTTACAGTTTGAGTAGTGTGTGTGCATAATTTGTTTTATCACACACACACACACTGAATCATATTCTATATTGGAAGATACCTTGATAGCTTCTCATATTTTCTTACACATTTACTTCTGTAAATAATAGTGGTAGAGGTACTTTTGTGGCCTATTAATTTTTACCCCCATGTATAACTGTGGAAGAGGCCATGTGTGACCTAGAAATTTGTAAACTATTGTAAAACCCGATCCAGTTTGTGGGTCAACATGTTTATTTATATGAAATGGTTAGTGGTAGGTGATCAGTATATACAAGAGACTATTTCTAAACATGATACTAGGCCTATTTGTTTCAATACTTCTGCTCTGTGATTTATTTTTTCTTCTTTATTTGTGCTTTAAAATTAAAAATTATCTTTTACTTTAAACAAAATATATACTTTTATACTTTATCTCAATTTTGTGTTCATATAGTCTTTTGATAAATTAAATTGATTTTGAAGGATATAATTATATTATATATTCTTCCACATAGACCAAATCATTCATTATATAAATATTTAGAAATATTAAAATGAATATCATAATACATGTTTTGTTAAACTGGTCATTATTTAATCCTTCGGTGTATTTATAAATATTTATTTTTAAACATAAATTTTTATTGTGTACTCAATTCACCTGAATATTGAGATTCTCACTCTAAACAATATCATTCTATTCATCTTCCTGGATTATTTTCATTCTATAAATGTATATTGTTGGAATGAATAAATTACCCCATCATTAAAAAAAATTCACTCTATATACATATTTATTCATTCTAAAAAAAATTACATTATTATTTTAAAACGAAATATTTATTTTATATTATGAAATTAATTTTAATATTAAATCATTTCAAATGATTGTTTAATTTTAATTTCTTTGGTGTCACCTTCAATGTTGGTATTTTAAAGACATTAAATTTGAACAATCATTCTTGATCACATAAATTATCCTCCGCTTCATATTTCATCTAGAAATAGATTATAACCCTTCCATAGATTGATTATTTTATTTCACATAGTTTAATGTCTTGACAATAATAGTATTAATGTTTTATATATATTTTTACTTGATTTTACCTTCATTTTAGGTTGTTATACGGAGAAACTGTGATGTTTTAAAGAAAATTTATGGCTATACAAGTAAGGAACATGGATTTAAAAACTATATTGAAGAAACCTTGTGGAATTTTTATTGTTGAGAAACATCAATCACATGGTTGTTGCACAGTTTGGTAAACTGTGTGTGAAAAATGTGATAATAACATGTTTTATCTTTTTGTTATGTTCCACTTGTTTATATATGAGTACTGTCCCCAAGCTATTTCCACTCAAACTTCTCTAACCTAAGCACATCTAAATAGTATTTTAATTCATTTCAAGACAAACTATAGTGTAATATTAGTTATTATATGATAGAATTTAATATTAATAAAAACAATACGCTTCTTAATTAAATATACATTTGTTTGTTTCCCCCATTCTCTTTCTCCATAACCCATATGTCCAAGGTTGAATTATTTTCATGGCTATAGTTTTCAAAATTTATTTGTGTTGGATTCAATGACTTTTGAACCATCTCATGAGACATATTTTGGTGGATTACATCAAGAGATACATTGTTTCCTCACATGAGGTACCTTTCTCCAATCCATTACTTTTTTATATGATAACTCTTTAATAAAATTTTGTTTTAAATTCTTGTTTGAACCAGACTAATGATATTGAAGAAATATTTTTTTTCAAAGGTATTATTTGTTCATATTTTCCCTTTTGAAAAATTGGTTGAATTTTATTTTTCAATGAAGCTTTGTTTAAAAAAGGTATTTTTTGTATTTTAGATGTTTTATATACTAAAAAATAGTGTATTAATTAACAATTCTATTCATTATCTGTGTTTTTTTATCAAAACTGGGTTATAAAATAGGGTACCCATTTTTAAAGATTTTTAAAACTTTAAAAGGTTGTGTTTGATTTTTGTAAATATTTAGTGATATCCATTGATTGATTTGGTTTAAATTTTAAATTTTTTTGAACACCCATGGATTTATATTTGATTATCAACTATTTTGAAAATGGAATGTAATAAATATATAGTTATATATGATACATAAAATCACTATTTGTAACTTGATTTAATTCCATTTTATTGGAGAGATTGTTATACCATTATTGATCCCCATTTAGGTGAATTTATAGTGTTTTTATATATCATGGATGATTAAATGAATAATGATTCATACTTGTGCATAAGGTTTGGGGAAGTTTTAATGGAAAAAATATAGGAGGAAATGATTTGATTTTGATATTATCCTTTAGGATATGTTTTTGTTACATTATTGAAAAGTGATTAAGTGTCTAACCTACATTATTTATTCTATAAGGAACCATAATATACTAAGTGGGAGATTAAGGTGAAATTTTTGTATTATTTTATCTTATGATCTATCTGGTAGCCCAAAATATAATTTTTATAACTGTGGTTTGAGGGTTTTCCTCTCATGAGGCCTCTAAGAGAGATTTAGGTGTCACCATATAAGATCGTTAACATGTCATTAATTTCTTCCAACTAAGAACATATATTATCATTCAATTAGTGCATAAGGAGTCATCATAATATATATATCATTTTTAGGTCATAATTATTTTTTATGTATTATGTGAGTTTTCATGTATTTACTTGACCCTATATGATGTATTAGATGTTTATTATTGATGATTTTCACTAAAATACCATCCATTCATCGTTTTTTTATTATTTCACCATTATTCGAAGGAACTCCTATCTCTAATGGTTTCACTTTATCATTATTTTAAAGGAGAAGGTGTGTAATGGTCACAATGAAAAGGGGTGGGTTTTTTCTGTGTAGTATCTCGAATTGTTAAAGTGATTTTTAGTATTAATTTTTTAAATGAATTTTTGACAAGGATGTTTTTTTATTTTTTTGAAAAAATATTAATAAAATGAAAATGTCTTGGATTTTATTATTTTTTATACTATTGAACTTGGGATCACTTATGAAATGAATAAAGTGGAATAATGTGGTATCCTCCTAACCTATGACTCACAACCTATGTACTCACATGGTTGGGTGTTTAGTATTCATATATTTTTCAGGTTCTTATGAAAAGTCGTCTGATTTAGTTTTCTTATACTCTCCTCTGGATGTAGATGAATATTTTTTTCAAGGTGGCTACTTGAGAGTCAAATGGATAAGGCGGTTGGTCTTGTTTTTCATTGAATTGGTACGGTTTTTTAGGGAGTTTTAGTATTTTATTAGTTATAGTTATAGATTTCAATAGACATGTAATAAATTGAAAATTAATTGGGTGATGTTCATATTAATTTCTTTTACTATATCTTATCATTTTACCTCCTTTGGATATCATTTTTTTTATAATTTATTATTATCTTTTAAACGTTTCACTGATGGATAGACACATATTTTTTGATTTAAATTCGAACATAAGGTCTGTATTTGAATTATTGATGGTGATATCATTACACAATTTCATATTATCATATATTGGAAATTTTCTCCATCTTCAGGGGATTTAGAACATACCGATAGCCTATGGTTTCCCAGTTTCAATAACTGTTTAGGTTCATGATGGGATTGAATCACAAAAAAATGTTATTAAATCCCTCTTTTTTATGTTGGGGATGATGGTACATAACTATTAGGATGACCAGATATCAAGAGGCAAGTCTATGGGGGTGTTTGGAATGATCTCCTTTATAAAAAACATCGATTTTGAATGGTTGGTCATGATATTCATTTTGAACTCAAAATTTATGGTGGTTTATTTTTTTCATATTTAGATATTTATTTAAAAGCATCTATATTAAAATAATACCCATAATATTTCAAGGTAAATTCCTAATCTTAAAAATAATTCTTATGAAATCATACAATAGAAAAATTAGGGAACATAGACTTTCAATCATTATATAGGAAGAAAAATCCATTCTAGAAAATATATAGTGGAACTCGTACAATTGGAAGATATACTAAAAAACCATGTGAAAAAGCCATCTATAGTGGGTATGTTTTTTTCTATTAGGTTATCTTTACCTCTCTTAGGATTGATGTATTATTATAAGATATTGAGTTGAAAAATATGGATCATTAATTCTTTTTGTTCTTTTTTTAAAGTAATATTTTTTATTTATAAAATAATTTATCTTTAAAAAGTATATTATGGAGTGTTTTTAGTTTTATTTTGTGATATTTTTTTAGAATTTATAGAAAATGAATAGATTAAAGGAGTTATTTTTTGTTTATGTTAATTTAAAATTAATGAAATGTTTTACGTGATATTAAATGATTTGGTATGTGTGATTTGAATGTAATTTTTTTTCAAGAATCACATTAATAATATTGTTGGGATTAAGAAAATTTAATTCCATTCATGTGGTTCTTCAATATAGGGATTTTCTATATTCAATATCTCTTTAATTTTTTATTTTTCAATTATATGATAATTTGGTATATTTTTATATTCATTTTCAAGTTATATTTTAAGACAATCTTGTAATTTTAAATTTTTTTACTTGTGGTTTTTCAGTTTTGTTTAGGTTTAATGTGTTGAGATTGAATTATTGTTTTTGTATTATTTGAGAATGTGACCCAAAAATGGAATCATCATGTCAAGAAGGGATTTCCTAATGTTATTTCCTACTGTTCTGGTATTTATTTGTCTAGTCTCGGGCTCCTCCCTGGATTCTTATAAAGTTATTGGTCAATGTTCATCATAGATTTTGGATCATTCATGAGAGTTCTAAATAAGAATTATCTAATATGAAATGGTGAAAATCAATATCATATAGTGATTGAGTGGAAAGTTATGGAAAAAGAGATATTTGAATCACTATAAAATCATTAATAAATTAATTTGTGGTGAAATATTATTTTGTTTTTAGTATTTGGAATATAATGGTGAACATTTTAATCCACACCGAATAATTTGGGGCCATATCTTAGGGATCTTTGAAGGTCACCATTATCCAGTAGTTTTATCCCTTGAATGTTATATTTTAGAATGTCATGGAGAGTTTGGTAATTCTCTACGGTGATTTATCATTAATGAATTTTGTTGAACAGTTTGTATTCATGGTTCGTTTCTATATTGAATTATATTACGATGATTTGAATAATTCGATGTATTTTTATATTTTTGTCATTGTTTCAATCTAGCCTGACCTCTTTTATGGAAATTGTGGTGGAGGATACCAATAATGAGGAAATGGTGTCATGGAATCCTATAGTAAATGCTACTTTAACCTTTTCTATTTTTATTGAGGGTGAAATATAAAGAAATACATAGTATTCAAGAAGGTGATGATGATAATAAATAATCTAAACATATTATTTTTTTCTATTTTTGTAGAATCTGTTGATTTTTTTATGTGTGGATAATATGGTAATGTTATTACCTATAAATTGATATCCTTATAGAAAAAACCTTAGTGTAGATGTCTCAGTAAATATTATATGTTCTTTATATTCTATATTCAAAATAGGATGAAACATTGATCCATGTTTAATTCGAGGTCATAGTCTTCGGTTCCCCTCTCTTTAGAGAGTCATAATTAGATTAATACTCTTAGGTAATTCCATCTTTTTTATGTGTTTCAATTTTTGGTAATATTCATAAATTTTTTATACCATTTTCCATTATATTGAATGGATTAATGGAGATTTAGTTTTAATGATATTTGATTTTTTATATTCTCCTCAAATTTTTCATTTTTTTTAATGTATAATTTTTTTCATTAGTAGTATTGGCCAATTAGGGACACTATTATTAAATGAGTTTCAAATGATATTGAAAATTTTTAGGTCTCTGTTTGTTTATCCATTCTTGAGGGAGTTATCTTCCATGGTTATTTTTGTTAGGATACAATTTTTATTATTGTTCTTATGACCTCGGGTACACCAAAAGAGCTAGTTTTTATATGTTTTTTTATCTAGATTTGGATTCCAAAAGATCATGTGAGTTGTCTTTGGTATTTTTTCATTTCTATATTTAAATTAGATCAAAGGGGTGGTCATACCAAAATATAATTTGGTTCACTCATTACTCTCGTTTAGAGAGGATTTTTCCTTTTTTCATTTCTAGTGTGTTATAAGACAATGAATGTAATATTTTTGTTGGATTATCTATTATGAGGAGTGATATTTTTATGTATTGTGTCATTAAATTTAAGTTTGGAAGGATACATGGATCATCAGCTAAGATTTTAGTGTTATTTGGTTTTTGAATTTTCTACATGTAGTTAGTTATTCATGACATTATAGGAGTCTGAAGTTGAATAATGATAATACTTATGACATCTGTAGTGTCAATTTTTGTCCAATATTTAGTCCCCTATGTTTTGGGCTATTTTTTTGGAGGAAACCAGATATTATAAAGATTTTTAGGGAAATCATAGTTTAAGAACACAATATCACAAACTACGTAGTGGAATCTCGGAGCACTATAAATTTTTTTAATTATAGTTATTACATGGATACTACATGGTTTCATAAACCATGATGTTAAAAATTGAGACACAAAATAGCAGAGAATGTTTAGTTTTTTCACATTTTATTAATGATTTTTGTTCTCCCCCACTCTCTTCCCCTCAAACAACACCCACCTAGGTTCTTTTCAAGGGTTCTTCTCTCAATTTTCAAAACCTATATGGTTGTTTCAAAAAGATTTATTGTTTGTATATTATCTGAATCAAATGATTATAGCTTATAATTCTATTTTCATTGGTATAATTTATAGTTTTTCTTCATTAGAAACCCTTATGTCCATGGTTGTCCAAATTTAATATTTAGGGTTGTATGTGTGTAGTGATTTTCGGTTCAATGGGATGTGAGTTATCTCTTCAGATCACCTGTACCTAGTTTCATCAAAGATAACATGGTTTGACCACATGTTATATCTATTTCTATCACATCAACTTTTTTTTGATATTTATATATTTTATAGAGGACATAAATGTTATTTGAACCATTATTATGATGTATATGATATCAATAATTTTATTCTGAATTATTTTCCATGTGTTTTGGTTTTCCATTAGAGAAATTTGGTAACTTTCATAGTTCAATGGTTCTTTGTTTTTGAATTTTATTTTATGTTTTTTAATTGTTTCATAAAATGAAAAATTGTGTTTCAATGAACTAAAATGATTATTCAAGTTTGTTTTTGGGAAAACATACTTCTAATGGAGGATTCCTTTTTTATATTCTATTCCATATTACAAAAGATTGTGTTTGATTTATGAAAATTTTAGCGATTCCAAAAATTACATTATGTGTTTGTTTTAACATTTCATTATGTAATCCCATGGATTTATATTTTGTTACCATATTTTCTTAAAATATATTTCTACAATTTTATAGTTATATGTAATATTTAAATGTCTTGGTTGGAAAATGATGAAATTATATTTTATTATTTGGTTGGCTATACCAATCGTGTTCCCCATTGACATGAATTTCTAGTTATTATGTGTCATAAAATGATACATTCATTTTGATACATATTTATTCTCATGTGTTGGGGTACTTATTAAGGGGATGTTAGAGGTGGGATGAATTTGATTGCGATGTCATAGTTTAGGTTATTTTTTTATTATGATATTGATTGATGCTTAACAAGGGCATATATACATTATTTATTACATGAGTAACCCTAGGAAACAATGTGGGATATCATGAAATGTAGTATTTTGTATTTTTTATTATTCTCTATATATTATCCCCTAGATGCATTATTATGACCCCATCATGCGGTTTTTTTTTTGAAGAGGCTTGTTAGTTTGATCTGGGTGACATATTATAGGACCGCTAACATTCCCACATTTAGTTCAACATAGGATTTCCATTTACATTCCCAATATTTCTTATGATTTTAGTCCTGATATATATAAAATGTTATTCCTTCATTATTTATTATTCAGAATGTGAGTTTATTACCTATTGATTTGAGCCAACATAATGTATTTATTATTTATTAATAATAATAACTTTTATATGACGTGTCTTACATCATTCATGTAAATATTTTTAGATTATTACATGTAAACCACATTGTATTTTGGTTTCCATTTTTATTAATGATTATAGATCCTCTTTGTAGTAGATTTAATTAAAATGGGTGGTTTTGTGGTGGTGTATATCCAATTTTAAATGGGAGGATTAGTTTTATCTTTTAACAGGAATAGATTTTCATGAAATGGTTTCCTTCAGTGCAATTTTTTCAATATATGATGATATAATGAAATCATCTTATAATTTATTTAATTTCAATATATTAGAATAGGATTATTCAATAAAAATAATGAACTACACTCTTGATGGAGTTCTATAGTCTTATGGATCAAACCCAACATTCTTACAAGGTTGGGAATATAGTCTTCATATATTGTGATGTTTCTATGGTCATGGAATCCAAATTGGAATCATGACACTCTCTAAGAGAAAAAAATGAATTTTTGGATTACGTTCATGACATAATATTAACATAGAGAGGATGTATGGTCTCATGGGTTGTTGGATCTATTCGAGGTTTATATTGTGTATTGTTCTTTCTGATCCTCCTATTTTTGTTTAGTTCTTGTAATGAATTTAGAAAACATTGTATTAAATGGTATATTATATTTCTGTGATGCCTTTATTTTTTTATATTAGAATTTATTATCATTATTCCTCATTTATATATAATTGTTTTATAACACCTTATTTTGTTTTCATGTTTTCCACTATTTTATGCCTTATACTAGGTTCTCAGTTGGAAAAAATTATATGTATTTATATTAACGATGGTTAAATAGTTACTATGATTATTTTTATGATACATTGGTTCTTACCAACATCCCTAGGTGATCAATAATTGACCTAGGAACGGTGCTCGACCAACTCGTGTGCTGGTTTAGGTGGAATCATAGTCTAGTTTGGTGAGTTTAATTTATTTTTTAATAATTCCTCATTGAAAGAATCATTTGAATGGGATTTGTAATATTTTCTCTATATGTCAATATTAAAAGATGACTTTTATAGAATATTTTGAATGGTTTCACTTCTATTTTTCATGTTATGTCCGAAATAATTATCTCTAATGAAACTATATTTCCTGAATAACCCAATAATTTTCATTTAGATATACTAAATTGGGTATTTGAATTTTTTAATGCATAGATATAATTCTTGAAGTCATTTTCTGTGATTCTATTTAAAAATGTATCATGTATAATTTTTATTTTTTGGTTACCCTATAAAATGAATATTGATATATTTCATAATATATACATATATATTGATGATTATTATAGGATGATTGGGTTTTGATTAACCCCTGATATAGTTGGTTCTAATAATTCCCTGATGTGTTTTGGGTTTCACAATTAATTGACATATTTTTGGTTCGATAAATCCATAACATTGATTTGGTGGGATAAATCCTTGAGACATTTTTCAAAGGATGGTGTACTATGATGGGTCGGGTCCACTAAATCAATTATAGGGGTTAATCTATGGGATGGGTTGAGTCCATTAAATCCTTAATACATAATGGGGTGGTTAAATCCATGAGACCATTTGCGTCCACTGAATTCATCAAATACATTGGATAAATATTTATATCAGATGACATAATTATGTTACGTGTGCACATGATTATCGGTATCTATATTCAGAAGGTAATGTTTTCTTTTGGATACATTAGTTCCATATTTAAATATGACGTGCCTATGTTTTGATCTAGATCCCTAATTATTATCCAATGTTTTTATAATATCACATCATTTTATACATATTATAATTTGTGATTCCATGTCCTTATATTATTATTTGTATTGAAATTTTATTATTTCCTGGTCTTTTTTATAAGAAATTTCATTTATTCTCAAGTATTTAATCTTCGTATGATCTATCCTCATATGGAATATTGATAATATTCTCCCTAACTGACTATTTCAGACCACCCATTTTTATTTTTTCTATTTCCCAAGTTATAAGGATTTTTATATCCTAGGAAATGTTTATATGTATAACTCAAATTTTGTGATTAAGCAGAAATGATCACTATAATATTTTTATATAACTCATTTAAATAGAAACTAAACACTTTTCATCTTCTATCACGTAATAATTATTCATATTTAATGTCAATATTTTTGATATATATGTATATCTACCTCATGTCATGCCACATAGTATTAATGTCCCTATGTAATGTGTGTATTTGTAGCACCAAAACACTTATTGGGGGTATACAGTGTCTTAGTTGTTGTTATAGAAGATCTTAGTTATATTTGGAGATATTTTTTGTTTCTTGGATTATTAAAGAATACATCAGAGAAAAAACTAAGGATAATTCGATGTATAAAATAATATTTTTAAACTATAAAAATGTTGGGATTCTATGAAGTCTATGACATTTTATCCATTCATGGATAAAATATGTTGATATAGGCTCTGGTATAGATTCACCTAGGCTTAATTACAATGATGGTGTTAGTTGGGTATAAATATGATCTTCACCTGGTCAATAGAAAATATTCTTAACTATACAACTTGTTGGACACTCCCAATGGTTATTTTTTTAAATTCAAACATACTCTAAAAAAATTGTTTAATTTGCATATATAGAAGATAGATAATATAAAATGAAATGACTGTAGTCATCTAATTACTAACTAAAAGAGTTATAAATCAATATAATTATACTATTGATAAATGAAACTATCATAGAATGAAATTATAGTGTCCTGGGAGAATAAATATTAGGATTGAGTTTTCATATTCATGTGATCATTCACTATAATAAGCTTATAGTGAACATAACCCAGTCTGTTTTAGTGTTTTGTTTCAATGAAGAACATGAAAATAAATTTTTTAAATGAAAATATCTAAAAATTGATAACACATAGAGTCACAAAATTATGAATGTCTATAAAAAATAGTAAATAATCAAAATATTTTTTTTATAACAAAAAATTTTAGTTTTATATTTTTTCCTATATCAGTGAGGAAGAAATATAATTATAAACTATATATCTTATTATTACTATAATTTAAATACCATTAAGACATTTTAACTCATTTTTGGTAATAAAAATTTGGATGAAATGATTTATTAAGTGGGAGAATGTAATTCCCTTGTTATTTTGAATCCAGTTTCCTTTAATTAATATTTTGTTGATAGGTTATATCACATGAATCAACAAACTAAAATAATTCACGATAAATTATGATAAATTTATAAGTATTTTTTATAATTTATATGATTATTTGGATGGTATAAATAGAGGCTATCACATTTTTAAATATATGTTGAATGAAAAATTAAGGTCACTCTTAATTCTATGAACTAGTATATTTAAATAAAAATAGGTATACAACATTTAAAAAAATTTATACTTAAATTTTTATTTTTTCTAAAATTTATTTTTTTGTGCTATTTTTTTATAGAAAAAAATTTAGTTATGCTTATTTAATAGTAAAATTTATTATTTGATATGATATATTATTCAGAAAATAATAATAATAACAACCACTAATTAAAAAAGGCATTTTCTCTATAAAAATAGATCTGAAAATATTTTATGTTTTTATTTAAATGATTAAATGATAAAATATAAAATTAAAATTTGTATAAATGAACTTATTTTTTTATTAATATATAAATAATAACCTAGTTTTATTTTTTTATTTTTATTAAATGTTTGATTATTTTAGGAAAAATGGAAAATATTATTTTCACAAATACTGTTGAATTTATTACTTTATCATGATATAAGTAGGAAAAAAATAAATAATAATTTCTTCAATCATTAATGTAATTATTTATTAAAATGATTTATTTAAATATATTATATTGGATTTACAAAACCCATGTATTATATTTTGGAACTCAAGTGATATTTTCTTCTTATGAAAACTATTTTATGTTATATATTTCAATTAAATATCCTTATGCGAAATTTCAGATATAGAATTCATTAAAACATAGAGAACCATAATTTTTTATTAATAATACAATTAATCTTATAAAAAACAAGAACATTGATAATTTTCTCTAAAACATAATTTTTACTCATAAAATTTTACTTTTTCTAAAAATAGTATTTATATGATATGTGTACTAATATAAAATTAATATTTTCCCACCATTTGAAATTTAAATTGAGAAAATTATTTTCATATAATTAATAATAATCATTAAGTTTGGGAATATGTTAATCTTAAAAATTTATTATGAAAATAAATTATTGGGGTTTAAAAAGAAGTTACTCACGTCAAAAAATACAGTAAAATTTAAAACCATATAAAAAGAATAAAATTACTAATTGAATATAGTCTACTATTAGATGAATGGTTTTCTAATACGTTGGTATCCTTAAATCTCATTTAATGTTTCAGTTTTGCCTCAAATTTTTTAATAGTGAAATTTCCTTAAATATGGTCGAAAATTTCTACTCTCCTAACATATAAAAGGATCCCTTCACAAATGCACATTTCCTCATAGAAAAAACACATTAATTGATAAAATATACCCCAAAATAACATCAAAAATTTTATAAATTCTTTAGAGTTTATGGTCTTCCTAAAAAATAGTACTCAAAGGATTAATCAAATTTTCAAAGGAGTTCTTCCAAGGTGTTAGGAAAATATACCCAAATTATCCATTTCCAACTCTATTTGACTATACATTTTTGATAAACCAAATTTTAAATTTTTAAATGATAATTAATCATATAAATATAATTATTATAATGAATGGTAATTATATTGATGAAATAATCATTATTTACATTCCAATTTTCTTAATTGAAAAATTAATACATCATTAGAGGATACATTCAGATGTCATCCTTCACAGATGACATGTTTTGTTTACCATTATCAACATAAGTTACAAGTCATACTAATGTATTTATTGATAATGTATGATATTAATAACATTATTAATATGATTAATTGATAAATAAATTTCAAACATCATTTTTTTACATTGGAAAATGAAAACATTTTGTATGTGTTCATGAAGATTATTGCCTATATATAATGAAATAAAACATTTATTATCACTAAAAAAACAAGAACACTCTAAAAATAATTAAATGGATATATGTGATATTTATGAAATTATTAATATTATATAAATTTTAATTTTTAATATTATCAACTATTTTCAAAATAAGTGTTTATTATAAATTTAACCGCAAAAAACAAGCATAAATAGGGGAAAACAATTTCAGTATTACATATAATAGCTTCATATCAATTATATTTGTCTAGTACCCCTAAAATATTATGATATATTATATTAATAAAATATAAAAATATATTTATAAATTTTTATTAATTATAGTATATATCCATCACTTCATAATCATAATTATCAATTTATATTAATATAATCTTATTTGTTCCTGTTTAACAACCTACACGAAATATTCCATAAGAATCCATCATGGATGTTTAAATTATGATAAATAATTTTATACTATATATTAATTACTGGAAACATAATTTTTAGTTTTTCAAAAGTAAAATGTATAGTTAAACTATTATGAATATACCACCTTTCATTTATTTACACTAATGAAATATGCTTGTCATTGATTTCATATTCATAAATCAGGACATTAATTATCATTGAAATGATTTATAATTTTATAAATTATTATAAATAATTATTTAATATAACTTCGATAATATTTAATGTTGTACTTGTTTGAATGAATCTGGTTCTATATATACATTTTAAAGCATGCTTTATAATATGAAAATTAATAAAATCTGATATTGAAAATAAACATTTCCAAAAAATTAAATGTATTAAACGAATATAATTGAAGAGTGAACAAGGTAATATAAATTATTAACATTTTAAATTAATTTATTAAAAATAAAATGGTTATTTTATAAAAAGTTAATTCTTTTTTGTGGATTTTGAGAGTTAAGTTAAGGGTTTCAATGTCTCACTTTTATTTCTTTGAGACATATTCCATATTCACCACTAGTTCTATAATATATAAAATATATACATACCTATGTATATTTTTATCATAAATTCATTAAATTAAAGGGATTTAAAAAACCATCTCAATTCTATCTTTAATTGGACTTTGATTTAAAATTTAACAAGGTTCAAATGGATTTTGATAAGTCAAACATGATTTCATTGAGTTATATTTTTCCTCCTTCACCATTTTTCATTCATATATTTTTATTATACAATAATATTTTGTTATAAGATACATAATATTTACATATAGTGGTTTATAATTTTAATAATCCTATCCTCTTCAATGATGAAATTATTTATAATAAAATTATATCGTTGTTAATAATAATTCTCATCCTATTTGATTATTATTTTCTTAAATATCTATTTTCTTTCATTCAATATATATTCCAGTTTCAAATATACAAATTTAAATATTTATTATCTCATAATATAATTATATTTCTTATAAAATATTTTAACAATAATTTTATTATCTTTCTTATAACATGGTGTAAATTATTTGTATTTTAAAATATATAAATTGTATTTTACTTTTATGATAATATATTTAGTCATTCACTCAAAATTTTATCTTTAAAATATTTTTGGATTATTAACGTTTAATGTTTCAGAATTTATTTTATCTTGGCGATTGAAATTATTTTTCGTGTTACTACATTGAAAATTATTTCTGAATGTTATGTCTATTTTCATCTCACTGTGATAACTAAAAAAATGTTTTTTTAAAAACCAATTTCCATGGTTTTTTCCCATTTTAAAATTTATCTATAATTTATATTTATTAAATTCAGTTATGACTCATGAATAATAATATAATTTATCTTTTGAGATAGTATGATTTGGGGAATGAATGTCAAGTACAAACAAATATAACTCCTGAATTCATCTTATAAGATGAAATTTTGAAATATTTATAAACCTATATTTTCCTTTGGTAAATAGTGATATGATGAATGATTTAATTCATATGAAACACTCAATATTGGATAATTATTATAGGATGGGTCGGATTGTTAAATCCCAAAAATTATTATGGTCAAAGAAAACTAAACAGGTTTTGTCTCTGATTAGGCCATCATATATTTTTTCTCTAATAAATCCCTGATGTGATTTGTGTATAACAAAGTCATGTGATGGTTTTGTTGCAATATATTACTATGATATATTTTTTGATAATTCCCTTAAATTTGTGGGGTATTGTGAAGCCCTATGATTGGTTGGGTCCCTTAAGGCCCTTTTGCTGGTTGCGTTCGTTAAATCCCTAACATGGGATGGGTTTATTAAATCCTTGAGTGAGTCTAGGTTTTCCAAATCCCCAAAATTTATTTGTTACAGATTTATATCACACTATATACTGGGATTTCATGTGGAAAATATGGTACGATCCTATTTTCACTGTGTTTTAATTTGATAAACTTAATTTTATTCTACATTTCTATAAAATATACATATTAAATGTTTTATAAACCATTATTATTATATATTTTTTCCAAAATCTCATGAAATGATATATTTTGGTTTATTTGAGATTATGTTTCATTCCTATATGATTTATTGACATATTTTTTAATAAATTTTTTTTAAATTATATAATTCTCCCATTCTTAGGTATCTGAAACTCTTATGATATAACATTTCATGACATGTTGATATTTCTGAACCATACTGAGAATTTAAAATCAACTATTAATTATTAGTTTTATTCGAAATATTATTTAGATTTTATAACCAAGAAAATTTCTATAATATGATGTTATACTATGTGATTATAGAGAAATGGTAAAAATACATTTATGTATCTAATATATACTATCAATAATTAATAGCGTGTTGGGATCTTGCGATCACTTATGATATGTGATGATTATATTCGATAAGTATATTTATTGATGGCCTGATTAGTTTTTCTTTTTATAATTACTATGTGTAATTTATATTTTTCATCACTAAAACAAGATATATTGGTCGGGGGTATCTCATATATATCCATAAGCACTATTGGTGATGAACATATAAATAAATCATTTTACACTTTCTATAGTATACTAAAAAAACTCTATATATCTATAATCATTACTCAAAAAACAAGTTTCTACAGATACATTATCTGTTATATATTTATCTATCTAGGTTACTGTTATGATATCATATCAGGGACTAAACTGGAGGACCTGATGTTCAACTATCCAATTAATCATACCCAATTATACAAAACTTAAATACCCATGAACCTTAAGTTATTTTTATCTTTAAACCAAAGGGAATATCCTTTATTTAATAAAAACATGATTGAACCTCACCTACAATGATATCATAACATATAAAATCTATCCATAATTCTTTTTTATTAGGAACTCACAAGTTAAAGATTACTCATCTTTGATGATAAACTCAAATGTTATAAGGCATTAGGCCATCCCACCTAGCCCCAAGATCACCTCCTATATAGGTATAAAATCATAGGTTTATGCCTCTCTATTATCTTTATAACATCACATTATAATCCACATGCCAACAACCCTTCCATATGTCGCAATGATAAATATTCAACATTTTATTCCAAGTCATCAAACTACTAGGTCAATTATCCTCATCTTGAATCTACACATCAGACTAACCACTTAAGAACAAAATGTCATCACTATATAGACACATATATAATTATATGTTCCAAAAAAATTCCTTTATCATCCATCCATAGTATGAAATTTCAAAATGGTTCGGTTAGGTAAATTTCCCAAAAGAATATATAAGGTAAACAAATATGTTTGGTGATGTTAAAACATTTGGCTACAAATTAAAATTTATTTTCCCAGACTATTATTATAGTCATGCACTATGGGATTATTATTAATGCATTACATTATTTAATAGAAAACTAATGGTTACTATAAATCCATTATTAGTTGGAATTCATAGTCAGCAATAAGGAAAATCACTCTGTATAATCTATAGGACCTATCAATGAAGGAAAATATAATTTTGTTTGGGTGATTGGAATTCTATAAATATTCTATGTGATAACAGTTCAAATTTTTTTTATAGAAACCTTAAATACTTTTACTGTCAATCATTAGTAATATTAATCATACACACGAAGGATATTGTTTTCTGAATCCATTATTTAATTAATGATTCCTTCATATAATCCTCACTCGGATGGGCTAATATCAAAAATCCATAATAAATAAAAAAAAATCAAAAAAAATCATGATATCTGTGTTTGTGAAATCATAAAACCATAATATTAAAAATGAAAAAAACCCCTATCAAGGGTAATATATACTTTTAATCCAAAAACATATTCAAAACCCACCATTATAACTTCCACGAATAGATATGAAATGTCACTATTCAAAATATACTATATCGTATATTGAAATTAAATAGAAGAGGACACCCTGATAATAAATTGTAACTACCTTACACAGTTTACTCAATAGTAACTGGAATATAGGGTACCTGGGATCTCAGATGTGTGTCCCTTTATAACAGAGGCTACCTATTTAAATTTGGGATTATGTTGTAACTATGGGGAGACTATTAACCTTTCTTAGAGTGTATAACAACAAAAAGTAACAAAATTTAACAAAAAAAATTAATCGTGGAATTTGGAATAAATTAAAAACGTTATATATGAAATGAATATTTAGAATAAATTAGTCAAATTGACACAAAATCATGTTGACATATAAGATTGATCGACCATGGGGCTGATCACGGAATATAAAAATTAAATTAATGTACAAGGACAAAACTATAAACCCTGATCCACATATAAATCTCATCCCCCACTTATCCAAATGATATCCCACTGAATCATAAAACCATTAAGATCCACCCAAACTAATCATAAATAATTGGATGTCTTCATGAGTATGTATGTTCAATGGCTAGAAAATAAAGGGTTTAGTACACCTCAATTGTATACCACTAGTGCAGTCCCATATAAAACATTTAATGTAGTGAACATAATTTAGATGCCCAAAATAAGTAAAATAAACTACAGATGTATAAATAGATAACCACTATCGATCATATGATTCTAAATTAGAACTCAAGGTAATCCATCCATGATTAATACAATTTAATAGTATATTTAAACATGTCACATAACTATTAAATCTAAAACTGGAAAACAAACTACATAGTAGTAAGTGAAAGAACAAAATATTGGTTAATATCCCTAGAAAATCCACTATTAACATGTCAACCATTTATTTTTAGGATTACCTCATTGGAAATGAAATTTTATATATACAACTGATACCATGGAGTAAGTTTCGGAGATTATATTAACGTATAGGACGAATCTAATTTCAAGAAATTTCATATAGACCTATTGTTTTAGTGAAACAGTATTCTCCATCACATTCTAAATCAATATGTACCCCAAAAAAATCCAAATATAATGGTTGAGTTATTCTATAGTATCAGGATCAATATGCATATCATATGATCATCTCCTATGTATCCGGATGCATTTAGAACAGAAAACAAATATGAAGAAACCAACCTAAAGGACTTTATGTATACCAAATGACTTAATACCACGCAATAACCTGACCATTTCACATAACATATATATAGTAGTGATACACTCCACTAATATCTCATAAAAAATATATTGGTTGGCCATTTTCCAAAACTACCATATATAATCGTGATCGGCCACTCAAGTGAATGAAATAACATCATCACTATTTACATGAATGGAATAGATCATTAATTTGGGTTATATTATTACACATTAAATCAAACCTATTATCTTTCCAAGAATAATTCTCTGTAGGGTCAATGTCATAATCAGGTACCCACTAGGGTCCTCTTAGTCATACTGTAACATAGTCCCCCAAATATTGGATCCTGAATCCCATTGTCATGTCAATGGTCAACACTCAAAACATAAAGATAATGGAATACCTTTACATCATCATATACTCAAAAAATCCCCACTATCCATTTAATTCATGCCTCACTATCATAACATATATAGATGAAATTTTTCTCCTCTCTAATTCCATGGTCTTCCTTAGTCTGTCCACATACCTAAACATTCATCACATTTTCTAGTTCATGTCATACGGTACCTTCATCTCAAAGGGGGTGTAACACTAACCTAAATTTTTACTTGACTAAAACAAAGGATCTAAAAAATCTCAAGTTCTTTAATGACATATTATTTAAATTCACTACAACCCATAAAATACTTATATGATTTGGTCAATGAGGAAACATTATAAAGGTCCATTGTATTTATTTAATTCCTTTAAATCATTCACCTTAGGGTTTATATATTTAAAGTGTTACTTTTAACAGTAAGGAAAAATCCGTAAAAAATTCATAAAAAATTTAAGGAAGGGCATTAGTGTAACTTAGTAGTTCTTTCAACTCATTCATAGGAATAAAATTTTAGTTAAACAATTTATATAATTTAAATTCATTAATAACCCCTAGTGGGGGGAAGAAACATATTAATTTCCACATATATTTTGTATAATAACTTACGTATGGTTCCCAAGGACCTCCTACATCAATTTAATCAAACTAAATTTTTGGTCTAACCCAGGATGTCTAGGTCAAGTTTATCCTTGACCACCCATCCTCGCATCAACATTTTAGAATCTTACTCTAGCCATAACCACCTATCCAGTTAAGTATAATCATCAATAAAAAATTAAACAATTTAAATTAAATTTTAGTTTAAAATTAATCAGGCATGGTCAATTATAAATTAATGGTTAACCTCATCATACTGAAATGACGAAAACCCACCCACTGAAGATCTTGAACACATTACCAACAACATTTTGGGTAAACTACCTAATGTTCATCAACAATTAAAAGTAAAAAATAGAATAATTTAATGAAATGTTGTAAATAAATTCATATGGTTATGTACCTCAATCAAAATGACTTATAGGGTAATGAAATCATCATTTTGTGACATTATCCATCAACATTATGAAAAATCCCCATAATATCGGATTGAATGAAGCATGCTCTATGGGAATTGTCAATAAAAGCCAAATCTGAGTCATAATATGTCATATAGAGAAATAATAGTAGATGAGTGGTGAAGAAATGTTGATAGTTTCAACTTGAATCGACATAAAATAACTATTCAATTTCCCCATTATAATGTAGGATGAAATGAATTGATGAGGGGGAGTACATGCATACCTAAGATTGTGTGACAAGGATGTAGTTTGAGAAGAGGTGTATTAAAATGGATTGGTTTAAAAGGGGTAATTAATAATAATTTAAACCACATTGGGTGAAAATTTTTATATTTCACGTCATTCATTATGACTTGGGCTAATCTTTAGAATCAAATAAGAAGCCCTAACATGCTCAAACAAATTCATGAGCACCGTCATAGCCAACTGTGTTTAATAATAATCTCCCCCTAAATCCATGAAAAACTCTGTGATATACAAGTGATTCAAAGGATTTACTGGTCTCCCATTAGCCTTAAACACTCGATATGACAACAATGTGCCCACATCCCACCAGTGTTTCTCAGTGACGAAACATATGGATTCCAAGATCTTGAAGATCTAATACACCCAACACCGTTAAACCATTACTCTAAAAAAGATATTGTTTTTATAAAGAATATGATTAGAATTAAAATTTATTAAAAATTAATAATTTAAAAAAATTATATAATTATTACATACTATTACATCAATCATACAATTAATTGAACAAACTAGATATGGTAAAGTGCATCAAAGTAAAATCACATCAAAATTCCCCTTAATCAATTTCACTACTATAAAATTCAACATATTTTGTAATTTATTTATATAGACTCATAAAAAAAATGTTTCTTTTCTAGTTTAAAAATAACTTTACTGAATTACAGGAAACCATAATTTATTCCATTTATTTAAATATTCATGGCTCTTGTGTGATTTTCAATCATAACCACACTTTAACCCAATTCAAGATCTATTTCAATGTGTGTAGAAAATTTCGTTTTAAGATGGATTAAAACCTTAATAAGATACCACATGAATTATTAAAAATACCTAGAGATAAAAAATATGTAATCATCGTTCACATCATTGATACAACTCAAAGGAATAGCTATAATCCAATTTTCCCCTTGTTCATCTGAGTGTAGTATTTCCCTCACTATGAGAAATTGATGTTTGAAAAAGGATATTTATATCATTTTTCACCACACTTTTATTCATTGAACAATTAAAGGGTCTTATATAATTAGGAAATATTATATTTATACAACACATCCACTATATGTTTTCTAATAGATTCCACGTTGATTCCAAATTTCAAATTTTATTACATTTCCAAAGGAGTTATTTTATTTCTATTTGAGTTTGATACGTGGGGAGTTTTTAATTCTAAAAGTTTATGTCTAATTGATTCAAGTTCAAATATCCAGTTTCTCAAATATATATTATAAATTACCCAATATTATTACCCATAACACTTTCTTTTCATGTTCCCCGATATCATTCCCCCAAAAATAGTGGACAATATTGAATATGCTATTATATATTTCATATAATTTAATAATTAGTTAAATTTCTCTATCGGGTATCTCAAATTGTTCCACAAGGGAGGAATTTATAAATTAATAATTTTTTTGATTTGTATGGAATTGAATCCTAGTTAGGGAACATATATGGACCATTCTCTCCCACATTAAAAATATACATTTTTTACAATATTGAACAAATTTATGGGAGAAGTTTTTGATGATAAAATTAAAATATAGAATTTATATATTACTAAAGGGGATACAAGATGTTTAAAAACCATACATTTAACACCCCTTGAAAAATATATTCAATATTTTTTCTAAAAAAATCTTGATTTTAACTCTTATATATAGATAGATTAATTAAAAAATCTAATCAAATAGAATCAAAGTGAACAATAAATCAAAATGTTTTTAATGTATAGGCATTTTTTGTGTTCTTTCCAGATTTTCAAAAAAAAAATTCAAACACAATTTCCAATATTCTAGATATAATAAAGATAAAAACCAATGTATGAAAACAAATTCACACAATTAAACTCAAAATAAAAGGGGGACGCCACACCATGTTTCTACAAGTTTGCAACATGAATGTTCAAAATTTAAATTTTTATAAAAAAATATACATTATTATATGTGGAGTTTTTTTCATCTGAGGATAGTAATTTTAACTTTTACAATGAAATTTATGATTTTATATATTTTTATCATATTTCAAATACTAAATAAATATAAAAATATTGATATATAATTCTAGAATTTGGTATTTAACACAAAATAACTACAGGATTTTGTTTAAGAGAGTACTATCTAGAAATATTTTGTAAAAAGTTCTTCTAAGAAATTAAAATATATTGAAAATATTATCTAGATAATTTCATAACATTAATATATTTCCTCAACAATATATAGGAAAATATAAAAAATAGGTAGAAAATCACCATTCTCGAAGTAACTCAAAGATAAAGAAAATAATAAGACCAAAATAATGGACTATGTATAGACCCCCATGAAGCACTAAGTTTAATTTCCTTAGATAGAATTCTATAGTGAATAAACATTAAAGGAATGATATGGAATCCAATCAATTTGTATTAACATTATAGTGATGATTTATTATCATCTCATTGAACAGAAATGGAATGTTTTCTTATTCAAGAAACTCAATATCGCCATTTACTTGAACTCTTATAATGGTGAACAATTCATGACAACAGGATCTTATTTTTTATTAATTATCCCTAGCACAAGTTAAATAGAAAACAACCTTTTGAAACCATAAATTTAATTTTCTATAATATATAATCATAAACACCTTTGGTTATTTTATTATAAAATTATGAAATCTAATATTATTCACACTCAAATTCTTCCACATCACTCAAATAAAGAAACCCCCACTCAAAAAAAAATACAACCATAGTTTGGAAATTCACTACCTAAAAATTATATTGATGAAACTCAAAATAAATATGACATATCAATCTAATGAGTATCCTCAAAGGAGGCATCCCAATAGGATTCCTGTATATATTCTTCTAATCCCATAATACCTAATCCAATTTGTTCCCCCAAGCTTTATGAGAATGAGACACTATCTTCTCTATAAAATTTTTAACCACAATGTTGGAAATTTTTCCTAGACATTATATTGTGGTTGATATTCGGTTATATACATATGAGAAATCCCATACATCACCATTAAATCATTAAACATAAAAATATTTAAATTAGTGGAATTATATTTTGTTAATTTCTAGAGTACTACCAATGTTCATAATATATTTCTGGTTGTAAGCATAAATACAATAGAATTATTATTTTTAGGAAGAGAGATAGAATAAACCCACAAAAACACATTCTATAAATCCAAAAGTATGAGAAAATACCCATAATAAGATGAAAATAGTCCCTTAAAGACCAAACCAAACACAATAAAAACATCCTCTAAGATAATTCTATTTTTTGGAAGGTCTATAAATATACCAAATATTTCTTATCCTATAATTTTTTTCATATCACATCACAAGTTTTCTGATGTCATTGAATATATTGGGATAGTAGAAAATATCATGAAAGAACTTATGAGAAGTTAACAAAAACCTATGATGTCTACCCAAGGGGTATAATGATAGTTCTTAGGAATGATATGTATTTCCTTCTCAATTTCACATCACCTTAAATTTAAATCATGAGATATTATAAACTCTAAATCATCATCCCATATGTAATATTTATTCTTTGAAATAAATTTATTTATTTGATTCATTAAGTGATTATTAGTAAAGATAGTGATAATATAACTTTTTTTCATAGTATTCATACCATGATTATGTTGTCACTAAATATGAATTTTTTTATCATTTAGGAAAGAGGTGTTAATTTTCTCGGGATATACATATAGGGTATTTTGTAACATAGATAGATAGATAGGAACCACATTCCCAGCTCATTAATTATCCTTGATTTTAAAATAAAAAATTGTAGAAGAATATTCTATCTTAGAAGTCGTGGTTTGGATTCCTTCCTAGCATGATAGTGTTTTAAATAAAAAT
Source organism: Viscum album (assembly GCA_963277665.1). Lineage (NCBI taxonomy): Eukaryota > Viridiplantae > Streptophyta > Magnoliopsida > Santalales > Viscaceae > Viscum > Viscum album. Next base: position 1,807,249,007 of record OY728157.1, read on the forward strand.
CATTAATTAATATGAAAACCTTTGATCCAATAAAATATTTTCTAAACATGTCTAGAGAAAAAATCATGGTATTCAATTCCGTTTATTATAGAGTATTTTTTGGATATTATTAAATATCATTCTATAATAGTGAATACAATTCAAGATATTTTTTATTCCTCTATACCCAAAAAGACTATACAACAACATCATAAGGACCATACATATCCCCAATGGGTAATATCCAATTAGGGGTTGTGATAATGGGCGAATTTGTGAGTTCCTCCATAATATTATTAAATGAACCTAAAAATTTATCATCAAATTTAACACATTAATTCTCAAGTAGTACTGATCATAAATTCTTTGTGATTTTGAAACTTTTCATGATGAATCTACAGTAAAAAATATCATGGAATAAAAATATTCCAATCCCTTGGCATTATTAGCTAGTGGTAGATTGATGATTTCCTAAATTCTAGAATTTTCAAACTAAACGAATCTCTTAGAAAAATTATGACATAAAAAATTTTCTTAGTTACCATGCATTATCATTTTTAGTAGTTTGAAACAAGATTTTTTTTCCAGAAATCTATCGAAAATAGTTTCCATAATTTTGATAATTTTTTAAAATTACATCCAACTATTGAGATAATATTTAATCTATTAATTATTATCACTATATATTTCTTAGATTATACATCATATATCTTTGAAAATTTTATGAAGCACCACATAAGCCAAAGGAAATTTGCAGGTAGTAAAATGACCCTAATGGATAGCTGAATATGATATTCTGATGATCCTCAGAAGCTATTGCAATTAGGTTATGAACAAAATTTCCATTAAATAAAAATAAGAATTCATTCCCATTAAAACCTGTAACTTTTTTATTTAAAATGGAATTTGGAAGAGTCCATTCATAGTGGAAACTTTTAGTTTCTGATGATTAGTACTAACTCACCATTTGGTATTTCTCCTAACATAAACTTGTTCATTTCTCTCAATTGTGAAAAATGTCCACTTTATTTAGGGTAAATTATATAGGGAATACACGTGGACTTTATTAAATATGTGAAATGATTAAATCAATTGCCAATATAATGAATTCCTTTCAAACTACTTCCTTGATATTTTTATGTAAACATAAATGTGCCTCAACTCATGGTTTATGGTCTAATTATTTCGGAATTTTGGCATGCATTAATAATGGTGTATGCATTTGTTATCACATATGGGCCATCCCATGAAATATTTATACTTATTCAACAAACCTAACAGTCTTTATCCTTGAATTTTGTTTAATCCTATAAAAATGAAAATAGTAATTTCAAAACAACAACCTAAATTACAATATTTCAAATGAGAATAAAGGGTTTTGAGCTCTAAATCATGATACATTTCATAATATGGTAGAATTTTTAGATTAAGATATTCAATATCTAAATTGTGTTTCTTAATTTTTTTAATGATAGAATTATCTTTATTTTTTAGAAGATAATCAAGATTTTATTCATTATTATCCTTTTTAGATAGTTCACACATCTCTAAAAGTAGAAAAGATTTTAAACTAGTTCCTCTAAACAACACATAAACTCTTTTATAAGATCTTACTTCAACATTCAAGGGAGTTCTTCCATAGATTGAGTGGTGAATAGTACCTAAAATCCCGATGAAAATTACCTAAGATGTATAAATTTTATTTTTAATCCCTCGTTCATAGGACATAAGTTTGATATTTATGATATATATCTAAAATAGTGTCCAAAAAATGATTTTATCACTCTAAAAATTATATAATGACTCAATATATGTTTTAAGAGGTATTTCATTACATGTAGAATTATTATACAATTATTCATGATGATCAAATGTTTCATTTAGTTCATGTATTTACACTAATTAATAACTCCTTCTTAAAGAAGTTTTTTTATTTTTTATGAGATTAAACTCTTCTCTCTTTTATTTAAAATTAGAAATGATCATACCCTTAGACAAAATTAATGAAACCTCCTCCTATAATCGGGAAAGTCCTGAGTATAATAATTGGTACTCCAATTTCACACTCAATATCTATAATGATAAAATTATCTATAATGTATAAAATCCACATTATAATAGAGAAATCATTAACCCACCAGATTAGGTGATTAACGTATAGATAAACTAACAACAAGATTACAATGTCGGCTTGTTGTTCTTAGAAACTCATTTTTTTAATAATGAGAAGGGAATCAATTTGATACTCTAATATTTTTCACATAGAAAATTAATTAACCACTCACTCCTCATGTGATGTGATAAAATAGATTCTAGGATCATGAAGAAAAGGATGTATCATGTTTTCAAGGAAAAAAATAACTCTTATATCATATTGTAAATATAAAATTCAAAAAAATTGGGGGGAAATATTAAATATTTATTTCAGAAAAGATAGTTTTTTAATGTAGTATTCCATAAAAGTTATAGTAATCTAAATTATTTTAACATGTTAAATATATTTTGGATGTTCTGAATCATGATTCAAAATTTCAATTCTTTTAGGGAAAAGAATATTGGGGAAGGATTCTTAATTTTTTTGGAATTCTATAAACACAGTATTAATGATTTTTTCCGTTTAACCATGATTTTCATGTCTCTTCCATAGTGGGTTTCATTATTCACAGTAGAAATCAATTTAATTTCCGTGGGGATACCCATATTTTTATATTATTCATTTTTTGTATTCTTGGAATCTGTTTTAAACGAATTTCCATTTTGAGTGATTATAGAGTCTTTTATATCTTCTTAGTGGCTTTGTAGACAACATCTTTTTAAGGAAATCTTTCTTGACCTGACTAACTTGACCCTCAAGGTCCCCCTAACCATTATTATGTCGAATATGACACCACATACCCTTCTCTGGTAAGCCATGGGATAGTGACTAAAACCAAGTATGCATATCACACACATGGGAGGCCTTAGACTAATGTACCAACACATGCATAGGAACCTCCATATATAGGTATAATGAATACATGTTAACAAATCATACTGTAAATTCATGAATAAAATATATCCCACACTAGAGTATAATAATAAGTACTTCAAATATAAAATAGACAAACACAATCCCATCAAAATTGTAATGAACCCAACAATCTGAATTTATTACGAAATCTATCCAAATGAATCACCTCGTACAACCCATAGTTTGTTTATCTAAAATTATATTCCCTGCTATTCTATTACCTATGAGTCCATAATAATTCTAGTAATCTACATTAGGCCTATTATGCGCTTGTAGAACATATACAGGTGTGAGAAAACCAATACACCGTAGGTCACTCAAAAATCACCTTGAATAAAGCATCAACAGTGTTGTTGGCGCATCATCAGAATGGTATTCCTATTAGGATGTGAGAGATAGAAATAATGGAAATAATAACCTTAGTATTATTGGGATAATACCCCATGTATAAATTTATAACTACACTACCGGCCTAGGATTCTACTAGAGAATCAAATTTTACACTCATCTCAACGAATTCAATCCATGATCCCTACCATCCATGATTAAGGTAGGGCAATAGATCACACTCATTGGTTATATCCATGAAGAAGAATGTTGTAAAAAAATAAGTCTTATTCAATATGCACACATGTTCATACTACAAGTTACTAGAAGAACATAGATATCAATACACAGAGAAAGGATCACACCCAATGCTAGGTGGGACCCCAAACACCCTAATTAGATTAACCCACTACAAAGGGGATCAACACATGGGTATGTTGATAACACTAATTCTAGAAACCCCAACCAAGGAATAATAAGAGGGAATCTCAAATTGGTAATCATGAAGGGAATCTATAACTATATCTATGAATAATCCCGAATAAGGGATCCTATATTATTTATAGGACATGATGACCTATTATACCATCATAAGGACGAACCATCATAATGTACCTTTGATAAACAGTCCCATGATGAATATTTTTGCGGGATCACACATAATATCATATTAAATATGAGTTAAGAATAAAAATGTCCCAAAATTCAAATTACAGAGTACAAGGGTTCCCCATAGGGTAACATTATCTTTCTCACATGCTTGGGTCTTTTCTGGTTACGTCCTCACATAGAATGCATTTCTAAAAGAACAATGAATATCCTTAGGGTTGACTATGTGTAGATGTTAGTCTATCACTCGAAATTCTATATGTTCTGGGTCATGAATGATATAACATTCCCAAGAAAAATGGTGGTGTTTTATTACTTTTCAATGTATATGTTGTGCTCCCCACATCACATAGAATGTAGGTACATGGTCCACACTCATAATGTGTTGTCTAACTAGTCCCAATTACATTATGTTGTAAATAACTTGTGTTCCACTATACAAATTGTCTGTGGACACATAATCTCATGGGTGTTTACACCATATACATAATTATCCATTCACCAATGGTTAAACGGTGATTCCATCTACACACATGGAATGTATCACCACAGTTTTTCATCATCTTGTACTTATTTTACACATTGAGTATGTCAGCTAGTTATCAAATGTATTGTGTAAGGGAAACATGAAATACGATCTTTAAATCAACATGAGACCCAAGATTCCACACGAAGAGACAACATAATGTGTTTTTTTTGGAATGGAGATTGTGTATCCAAGATTTTCATTGAATACCTAGACTTATATGAGTATTTTCCATGTACCACCACCCTCTAGGGATTCACCGACTACAAAACTCATAAATTTTATATTTATGTCTAGTCGCACCTCATACATCACTAGTAGTCAAATTCAGGGAATCCAACCAGCCCTTGGACATCCTCTTTCATATATAACAACAAAAAACTGAAATCTCAAACAGATGATCTATGATCTAAAACTCAGTCATTGGTGGAAAACACTATAGCTCATTAATTCCATCAATATTGATACCCAACCTAAATTTTTTATTCATTTCAATGAATAATGGCTATGAAATCATAGCCTTCTAGGTATTATTAAAACAACAGAACCATAGAATTATCCAACATAGAAATATGTAGAATGTCACGATAAAATAAGGAATCAAAATCGTGAAGAAATAACCTCATTTTTTTAAAATGAACTCAATTAATTTCCTTGAGAACATAAAATGGATAATATATAGTTCTAACGTATCACTTACCAAAACTTATAAGGATAAATAAAAACCCACAAGTCAACTATTTATTCAGGAGTGATACTTTTTATAATGATTGAGCCTTATTTTACATGGGAAAATTCATCATAAAATCCACAAAACAAAATCCAACCTTGATTATGGATAGATCGATAATGAAGAAAGAATCAAAATAAATTTCACTGATGATATCCATGAACAGTGTTGGCATGGTTAATTCGAGTTTTACCGATCTATTGGGCATGATACATCAGTGCCACAACACAATTCACCACTACTCCTCTCAAATACAAATAGTTATATGGATAACCATTAGATTTTCTCATATTTAGGTTTCAATATAAGTATTATTGGTGTTGTGAAATAAATAAATTAATAGTTGAATAAATTTAATTATACTACTATGAACACTTTTCAAAAAAAACCAACACCGAATGTGGTAATGTTACATCTAGGGTTAAACCAATATTTAGTATTCAATTCTAGTCACATTTTTTCATTTTGAGAATCTATTAATGAGTCATTCCTTTATTTTTTAATAACTTATCATGAGTGATATAATATTTTTACAATTTTTAATACCACTAAAACAGGGATTTTTGGGCCATTAAATTCTGCTTCAAGTCTATTCCCATCACCAAAAATACTAATAGAAATATTCTAAGGTCTTACATATAAGAAGAAAAGTTATTAAATATTCCCCATCGTCAAGGAATTTCATCTAAAAAAGCGAAATCCTACATTTAGGTGTGGATATAAAGCTCTAAATTTGGTTTCCCAATCAAAAATTCTCTTCTGTGGGTTCACATGCATTTAAAAACCATGAACCAAAGGGAAAACACTTCTCATGAATAGTTCTCTCTAGTTGGTTGTTAAACTCAATTAGGGATCCTTAAAATTCTTGAAAATTCAACACCACCATCAATGTAAAAATCATCCTAGAAGAAATCCTGAAATGGGTTGGGCACATGCATACTCCTCTATGATATGGGGAAAACACTAGTCTCCTAGTTTAACTATAGTCACAAGGTCAAATGGTACACCACCATTCTATCTAATAATAGTTATTGGAAAAAATGGAATATGAACCTCAATGATAGAATGTATTTCTAGAAGAATCCCCATAATCATCAATGAGGTGGGACCTCTCAAAAAACGTGATGTACACATCAAACTATAGAGGCTTATATCTTCATTCCAAAATGCTCACTTGATATTTTTGGGAAATCATATTCCTCCGCTGATGAACAACACCATCCACAACAATCACTAAAAATAATTATATGACTACAAGCATTGTATCTGAGTGTCCATGACTAGTATAGTGATGAACTATGTATTCTTCCATACATGGCCTATTATGATACTACACCCATTGTGGAGAGGAAACGATTATGATACAAAAACACAATAGGTGGTGTCTGAACCTCCCATCTATGGCACATCACTAACATAAAACCCCAATGATGTACACCAGAACATGAAAGGTATTTTTCTCATAAAAGTTTATATGGGTTATAAATACAATTACCAACTATAACTCTATCCTCAAAGGATTCTTATATCATCTCTATAATTGTGACATGAAGTCAGCATTATGATCTTAATTGATCATCAAGGGAATTCCATAAATTTGGACTACCTTTTGTACACAAAATCATCAAAATATTTTTCCTTTGATATACTCTCATATGGTTAGTATGTCGGTATACAAGTGAGTCTGATTAAGATATCATAGGTATAATTTTTACCTCCCACTAATCAGGGGATATCTATAATGAAATCCACAATGATATAATACTGTTTTTGAATTAACATATTAACCTCAACCTCCACCTATATGCATGAAAGTAATAATGTTTTATACATTTAAGTAGACTAAAACATCCATGTCCACCTATAATGATGCCAAATAATCCTAGTATATCCTCACCACACATGGAAATGATGTTAAGAGGGAGAAACATCCTCATCAACTCTTATTTGTTCATTGAAACAGGATATAACATCCTATTTTTTCATGAATGATCTAAAGCTATAAATTCTTCATACATTGTTGGGTCTACCTTCACTCCCATGTCCAAGATTATATATCACAATAAGTGAACCTATATTATCTTAAGCCAATAAATAAATGTTTTCCTATAATGTTGGAAATATTTGAGAATACCTAGAAATATCGTCATGTGTCTCACTTTATCTACCAGTGACACTGAGTATATGAGGTTTTTATTTAATATTAATTCCATGATCTAATACATAAAGCATTTGAGAAACATTATTCTTATGTTTAACAACCACTCTTAGAGAATTGAACATGAATCAAGGGATCACCAGGAAATCAAAGTTACCATAATGGATTTTTGAAATCCAAATTCAGTACATCCTCCTACAAAGCATGAAAGTAGTGATATACTAACCTAAGGATGATCTCACATAACCAATTATATCCTAAAAATTGGTTAAAGAAATCATTTATTGATGGGAATATAAACTCACCAATGATAATAACCTAGTATATATGACCTTAATCCACAACTAGCCTTGTGATGAAATCAAAATCCAAGGTGGAAAACATATTCCATCCTAGGAAAACACACTAGGTCTAAGGAATACCTCATATACATATTTCTACAACCGCACTGTTAGATATCATTTATCATTATGATCATATAATATAATAGGATAGTAATTAATCCATTCCAATGTGTTAGTCAATACAGAAAAAATCCCTATGGGTAGGTAAGATGGGTATATCCTCATTGAATATGCAGATGTAGTCCTCCAACACCACATGAATCAAAAATTTAATAGAATATGCTACTCTAATTTTTATACTATACAACTTATATGATGTCATTTCTATCCTCCTACACATTAGAGTATCAGGTAGTATCTTGGATCACTTCTTACCAAAGGAGGAAAACTCTATCCCCAAATCGGATACACTACAACAAACTAGTAATATTCAACTGAGCATGGATTGCAGATAACAAGTCCATGTAGTGGTAATCATCATAGTGTCTCATTAACACTATATAATGGATTTATTTTAGGCTCTCTCTCATCCTAGAGTTATGTAACATAGTCGATATATTTTTGTGATCATCGAACATCTTTGTTATATACATTAAACACAAGGTTTGAGCAAAAAGGGTTTCACTAGCTTCAAATGGTGTTGAATAAGGGAAACATTCTAGGAGATGTGTCTTAGGTTTCTATTCAAAGACTATAGCTAGTGTACTGAATACAATTTTCATGCCCTAATTCACATTCGATGATCCCAGTCATAAGATCATACAACCTTAAGCTATCTATTGCCTTCCTTAACTACACACCCCCACAAACAAGGCTCTCTATGACACCATATCATATTATAATGAACATGAATATATATATCAAAGGAACTCATCTTCCAAACATGAAAACAATCATATCTGTGTGGAAATAACTCACCCATACAATTATAGATCAGGCCAAAAGAATGCATCTTGGTTAGTGATGTGTCCCTCTTCAATGAAAATATGAATCCATGTCAAAAATCACCATCACAGGGTTCTTACAATGCCCTATATAACCATGGATATGTCTCACTGTTGGGACTTCCATCAAGAGGAGTCGCATATAATTGTGATATTCACACCACATGCTCATGTCAATCATCTATCAACTGAGAATAGGGTCTGGCTAATCCTGAAACATGGGTGTTCCCTATATTTGAAACTCATGATGTCCACGAAATATAGGTGAATCCTCGAATAGGCTTATTAGGAATAACATGTTATGAAGAAATTGAGGATAATGTAGTTTAACCACTAACGATGGGTTAGTTTGATACTTAATTATACATGCACTCTTTATCTACAAGGAGGAATGAAATCTTCCATAGATCGACAAACATACTCATTATCACCATTAGGCCATTATCCAGGATCCCGCTAAAGAATCCTGTTAAGAAGTAAACAAAGAATCTTATAGTGTTAGTGGAGAGACATCATGGTCAAAAGAGAATATCTGGGGAGATAACTCATGAAGGACATGGAATGAGAAAAGAAATACTATACTATGAATGTAAAACACCTTTCCTTTAACTAATTTCATCCTTTTCTATGACAACAAGTGGATTATCAAAGTTTATATGAGTAGATACATTGAAAAATACACCAGAACAATATTAAATATCTTGAAAGCATCGTTTTATAGATATTACCACTATTTGATGAGATTACAAACAAAACTTCAGAGATAGATAATATCAAATATCAGGTCTTAATATGAAAAATCTGATATAAAATTATCATGAACTAACCCGCCTGGGCCTTCCTAGATTGAGGCATCTTGAATATAACACCCCGTGATTGCCTATAATATTCTAGGGGATGTTAGCTGACATATAGTATGGACATCCCACCCATAGGAGGCCTTATCTTAATGTACATGTACACATAAATGCACTTCCATATACAAGTATAATTAAGAAAGGTAAAAACCCATACAATAAATTCATACATAACATCAATCCCATAATAGAGTAAAAAAAGAAGTACCGAAAATGAAAATAATCTAAATAAAATCCCACCAAGACTGAAAAAATACACCTAGTAGAATCCCTAGGGAAACAACCCAATAAAAACACCTAGTATGAACCACATTCTATCAAGGTCAAATATTCCCCCAATATTATTGTCCACATATGAATCTATCGAAAAATGTTTTTCATCTGTATAAACAAGACATGCATTAAGAGAGAACATGTTGGGTTCTGGATAACAATACCCATAAGGGAACCTTGAAATCACCAAGAATAAATCATAAATAGAGTTTTCAGATCATCATCACAATGGTATGTCAAACATGATATGAGACATAGAAAAAAAATCAATAATAACCCATACTTACTCAATGAAAGACACCAAGTCTCAAGGTCACAACCATACCACAATAATAGTAATATATTAGAGGATCAAATGTAACACTCATCAAGGAAAACTCACTATGTAATAAATTCCATCCCAGAATGTGCAAACACAATAGATCATACTTTTTTGGTTTATCCATAAAGAAGGATGGAGGAAACTAGATGCTTTCATCTAAGATTCACACCCAACTACACTACAAGTCACTCAAGGATTATAGATGTCTATACACAAAAGGGGATAACACCAACCTCAATGAGGGACACTAAAAACCCTCACTAGATTAACATTCTATGTTGGGGATCAATGCCCAGGTATGTTGGTCACACTAATTCTAGAAACCCAACATAATTATGAATGGTAGTGGATGTAACTCCAGACCACATGGGGAGACTATGTGACTCTATCTAAGACTAATTCCATAGATTGAATCACATCTAAATCCCAGGATGTGATACATCATATTAACCATATATGGACAGAAAAAGTGAATATACCATAGTCGAATAGGTCCATGATGAAACAGTCTGAGGGAACTCACCCAATATCACATCAGAGTTGAGCTCAGAAGAAAAATGGATCCAATATGCCCATCATAGATTACAAAACACTTCTTAATGTGGTACATGGTGTGTCTCACTAGGACTAAAATTTCATGTGTCTTATGCTCACATGGAGGTAATTTATAAATAAACACTACCTCTCCATAGGGGTACATGGCATGTAGACACTCGTCTAGAACATAGAATGTTTTCTTGATTCGGACAAGTACTAAATCCCATTCCCATGTACTCAGGGAGTTCCCATGTACACTGGACTTCTCTGAGTACATATTTAAGTACATGGTGTGTTCCCCACATTACATGGTATTTACCAGACTATCCAAGAACTCTTTGTGTGTAGTCTACCCATTCCCTTGCATGTTATGAAGTACATAATAGATTCCCCTCTATACATGGTGTGTGGGGAAGCATGGTCTACTAAGAATTAAATCCTTATATACAATGATTCATTCTCCAATAGATACAAAAAATGAACCTCTACACACACTATGTGTATCAACACATGGCTTCCTAGGTGGGTACTCCCATTACACAAAATTATATCTAGAATGGTATCAAAAAAATGTATGTATAAACCACATGGGATATGACCATTAACTCAATGAAAACCCCTATCCACTCTATATAGGAGACTACACTACATCAATTTTTTGAGTATATGATACATAGTCAGGATCATCAAAAAATACCCAAACTTATACATGTCATCACCTTACACCATATTATTCAATGATTCTTCAATAAATCATTCTTATAGGTCCTAAATCTATAGTCTAACAAACTAGATACATCACTGGGGAATGATTTATGTCACCTCACATGTGTTCATATATCCACTATCAGGTCACGACATTAATCACTATACTTATGAACCAAGGGACTCTGATCTAAACCTCAATCCAATTTGGTCATCAATGGACCTTTTCCATTACATCATTCCATATAAAAAACCCATAAAATTGATCTATTGAGTTAAATAACATTTGTTTGATAATCAACTAAAGTATATTTTTTGAACTAAAAACCACAATAATTACCCAGAGTGAATTTGTGAAGAATAATGGGAGAATTTCATGTATCCAAAAAATGTGGATAAAAAATTGTCCATTTTTTTGGTTGTAGACAATCAGTTCCCATTAGAATAATGAATTAATAATAGATTATTGAATGATAAATATTTACAAAACCCAAGATGATCAAGAAGAACCCAAAAATTATCATCCGATCAATAAATCACTATTTTTTGGAAGGCATGACTTGATTATGTATAAGGATAATAAAACTAGGATAAATTCTAAAAAATAGCATCCCACTGCAAGTTGGGATCGATGATTGATGAAAAATATTTTACATCACTATAATTATTAAAATATAGGAATTTCATATTTTTTAGGTGATCCTAGCGATACCAATCCACTAGACCATGATCCTTGTATTCCACAGTGCACTCATACACTTCTAATATCAAAATGTTTGGGCTGTGTATCTTAAACTATTATTTTCCTATATCTATTTTTTATAAACAACAATGATAGGTATGGAGATATAAATATAATAACTAATTAATTAATTCACTAATCCACCCACAACAACTTTTCTACCAAACACATAACACTGAAAAGTATTATGTCATGAATAGGGTAAACCCACATTGAAGATTCAAAGGTGTCCTCAGTTTTCCTATATGATTCCACATTTTGGGATCATTTCATTATTTAATAAATACTTATTGTATATGATATAATATATTTAATAATTTTAATATCTTAGCACCAAGGCTCTCTGGTTCTTGGAGTTTGTTACAACATCATTCAAAACTCCAAAAAAATATTCTTATAAATATTATAAAATCTTGTATGAGAATAACAAATGAATTACACAAACATAATATTCTCCCTAGGATTATTATCTATGGTGCTTGATATTTTACCCATATCTTTGTATACATCATCCCTAAGTATCCTTCCAACTTGTGACTCTTGGTTATTCATACCAATATTTTCTCAAACTCATTTTCTCTTTTTTTCATCCTACCTAAAAATATATTGTTTAATAATCCCACAAACTTCATCATGGGATCTATTTGATTTAGGGTTTAGTTGGGGTCATAATTTCTACAACGATTTTTTTTGTAGTCTAGTGGGAAGAACACATCTCAACACTCTTAGATTGGTACATGAAAGTTTTTAATGGCACCTGTACCATTGGTCTTATGTTTTTGATGTTTGATCATTCCTTGTTTTAATTTTATAATAATTCATAGGAGTTTTTTCTCTTTAAAAGGCTTAGGAAGGTATATCAAAATTAGGAAAATAGAATTTTGAGTGACTAAATATTCCACATTGGAGGCATTTATCCCAATTAATGTTTTGAGTATTTAGACTTTAAAATCTACTAGATAAGGAAAAATATTAGAGAGTGGGTGTGGTTTTCTTAAATGTAATGGTTCTTCTCAAAGAAAAATTATGTTATTAATGTTGTACTAGAGTGCTGAATATTTGTTTTAGTTATTCAGAAGTTTTATTAATTAAATTTATACTAAAATATTGGACCATTTATGCTTAGTGTTATAGTGTGAGACTATTATAAATCTTTTATATAAGAATCATATAGTGAATGAGTGGTTTTGATAGTACTGTTGGAGAGCCTAAAATCTATCCCAGGTTTCATGGAACATTTCCTTCTCATCTTGACGAAAATCAATGATTTTGTGAATTATTTTAAAAATATACCTTCTTGGATATAATTTCATTAAACAAATTGTACATATAATCCCATATATCAGTGATTTACTCTTAAAGCTATTTGAACCAAATACGGTAATTTATATTAAGGAAAAATGGAAATAATATCAGATTATGTTCATCCTCATAGAACCCTCTTAGTAAAAGCTACTGATCATTACTGAAAAAAGTCCCTAATAAATTTTTGGGTGTATTCCTTAAGTATTATATTTTATATTGACAATTGAGAAAAAAATTATCATTTCACTTCACAATAACCAGATCATGGTGAGAGACCAATTCATTATGAGATTTTTGATATAGTATGAATAAAATATTCTCCTTGATTATTATTCTTTATTATCACATTATTTGGTAGATTAAAAATTTTAGGTTGTTGATTGATATGGTTCTCTCTATTTTCCGGAAGATAATCCATCTAAAATTAAGTTTTAAATTTTATATAACTTATTTTTTTTAATTTCATAGTTAATGGGATATATTTGATCTAAAATATATCTTTTTTCATTAATATAAAAAATATTACTTTTGGTTTACATTGTCACATGTTCATTATATAAAAACATTTAGAAAATAATTGGGTCTATAGGTCAATAACATTTTTCAAGGAAAAATATCTATTTATAAACATCATTTAAAACTAGTAAATCATTTAATATGGGTAGATCCATATCGAAGGACTTCCACAAAGGATGTATGACCGATCAAAAAAGGTAAAATAGTCAAGAAAATTAAGAACCTAGTGATAGGGGAAAACATGTCATGATGAAGGATAGTGATAATGTGCAATATGTAATGAGGGGAAACCTATAATAGAGGAAATAGATATTACAATAGATAAACAAGGAATAATATATTAGTAGAGTATGTGAAATCAATTTAAAGGTTTTTATTAATTTTAGTTTTTTGATTTTGTTTATTATCTTCATCGATGAACAATTTTTGAAAGAACCAGAGATAATAGGATGATTCATTCATTTTAATTACTATATTGTGTGTGAATTGATTCAACATTCACTCAACTATAATATGCACAAATCCATACAATGATGATACCATTTTTACACCAATATTTATATATAACCTAATATTAACATGAAACCATTGATTTTTTTTGTCTTCATATATGGACACTCATATGAATAAGAAATTATGTTAATGCTGTGTAGAAAATGTACTCATATTTTTTGGATGTTTCAAAAAAAATTACTAATAAATGAAAATAGAGGATTTTAGGTTCTATAAATATGTTTATAATGAATGTGATTGTATAAAATACAATGAAATAGCATTCCAGGATTTAGGTTTCATTTAAAAATGATGCATGGATTATCACAATCATTTAATGATTTTTAAAAAACATCAATAATAATGGAAATATTCAAAGAATGATGTAAAATAAGTTCTAAGCAGGAGAGCTCCAATACCTACCATGGTCTAAAAGATTCGCAACTTGCCCCTCTAATAGGTCACTAATTAATACTTCTTTCCATTATTTTTCATCCTTCTTCCTATCATATATCATCATCTCCAATTTATTATAGATAATTATTCACTATAAATAATAATATTGACACCAAAACACCTTTTTGATAAAATCATTGAATCCCATAAAATTATCCATTGGATAAATATGGATCGTTGAATATAGAGACTCTTCTCCCAGGCGATGATTCACGTCTATCTCCCGTGACTTAATGCGTTTCACCTTAGAATTTATTTCTAGCAGTGTCCATGATCTTAGTTATAAATGATACTCAAATGGAATGTTAAATGGTTGGGTTTACGAAGTGAGAACACATGAATCTTCCATCTACTCCCATGATCACATTTACCTATTCATTTCTCCAAAATTCGGTATACACAAAGAAACAAAATAAAAATACACATTGTGATTTTAATTTTCAATTTTGTAAAGTAGCCTTAATCCCAAAGGTCCCTTAATGACCTTGAATAAATTTTCTCATTCCACCATACTTTAACATATCATCTAACCTCTATAATTTTTTACCACATCTTCAAGATTTGTATGATTAATTGAGAATTTTAGAGTATTTGAAACTGAGAAAAATCATGTTGAGGGGTTACCCGTACCTTTCTATACACTTGAATAGGGTTTTTATCATCATAAAACCCTTTATCAAAATGATGTAAATTCCACCATTATAGAGATTCATGGTCATATTATGAATCCTCACCTTCACCCTTACATAATTCCTTAATCTTTGGTTATATTAACCTTATGGAATTTTTCCATACCTTTACACATTTCACAGTGAACATTACACAAACTCTCCATATATCCTTAAAATATTATAAATGAAACTTACATGAACTAATTTCTTTATCAACATTGAGATATTTGTTCAAAAAAACTTCAAATAAAAATTGAATATTCAATCTAAATAGTGTTTATCCCTTAGCCTAGCTTTGTACAGGCATAGAGATCTCACATCTACAATCACAAGTCTATTATATATTCAATATATGAGGATAAAATTAGGATCTCTAACATTTGGTATATCTTTAATCAATGGATGACATTCATTCAAACCCATATCTAGTTTTAGTTCTACTATATTAACCTAAAACATTTCTTTCATTCGTTTTCCTTTTCTATTTTTGTTTATTTTTGTATCCTTTTTATTCTTTATTAAAGCTTTATAGGTTTCCATTGGAAATTAGATCACATATTTGGTTTTCATCATCAGTCTTAATTCTAATGGAACATTGATTTTTAGACTTCATTAATTCAATTAATTCTTGGGTTATAATTTATAATTATTTATCCTTTGATGGATTCCAGATCTATTTCATGGGTCACCTCCAAGATCAGAATGGTTCTAGATTTTATCTTCTATGGTGGGAGGGATTGATATAGGAGTTGGTTCAAAGGGTAGATTTTCATCATTATTTATATTGTCTATATCAATCAAATTCATCAAGTAAATGTATCAAATCACATTCTATGTTTTTTCTCCATAAAAATTGATCAAAATCCTCTGATTTCCCTACAATGATAACATGTATCGAAACCTTACTGTTGTTTGACCTTAATTTCTTAAGGTATATCAGGGTTCCATAATGTGGTAGCTTGAATATTACAATAATGGTTGGTATAGAGTCCATCTCAAGGTAACATGGAATATTTATCATGTTTTGTGTTGGGAGGATAGATTACAGTTTTTAAATAAAATGGAGTTATGATCACAAGAAATATTTCTCAATTACTCAGTATCTTTTTCAATCATGAGTCCAGTACCTCTCATTGGCATGGCCAATCATATTTTTCTTGAATTCACATATGTTTTATGGAATGGTAAATAATGTATTCATGAGTTCCATTAATTTTATAGGCGTAATTGTCTCATGATACCACTAGAAATTTTGGTATGGTCACTTCTCTTTTGGTAACATGAATAGTTGAAAACATTTCAATGTTGTAGTTATTCTTGTGAACACGTGTATATTCATCAAGGTCACTTGGAAGATTATAATCATTTTTTGATATAGTTAGTTAACTGACTGCAAGGCCATATGCATGTTTACATTTAAAACTTCTATGGAGGAACTAAAATAGTTTCACAATTTTCAATCCATAGAAAATATAAGATTCAATTATAAATTCAGCATTGAAAAAAAATTAATAACATAAAATTTTCATTGGGAAAATCAATTAGAACAAAAACTCTCTATATTATAATTAGGTAAATATTAAAAAATATATTTAATATTTGCAGGATTATCATAATGCTAAAAAAATTAGAAAAAAATTCCTAATAAATTTAACACTAAAAGTAAGAAACCATTTATATATGTCACTCAAAAAAATAATTCATTTTTTTAAATAAAATCTGAAAAATCAAAATTCATTGAAAATTATTCATTTGTTCAAACATTTTCCATTTAATTTGCAATTTGAGATGATGAATAAAATTAATAAAAAAAATAAAATGTGGAGTAGTGTAATAAATGAAAAACACATCACATTGATAATCCAACAACATCATATTCCTAAACAGGGGATGCCCACACCCATCCCTAATACTCTTCTGAGAATGTGAGACACCTCTTAGGCCATTAATCACATACAAAATCTAAATCATAATTTTTTCTACCTAATATAATCCACATTTGAGTTCAATTTCTATAAATATATACCTATTTAGGACTATAAACCACATTTCCTCCAAATTGCACAACAAGTTATTATGTTGGGTGCTAAAAAACAGTAAAAAAGGCCTCTCATCTCCATGAATAACCAAAAAAAATCTCCTAATTTATTATCTATTTAATGGAACCAATAATATTCATCATTAGTAAATATAAATTGAATAGAATAAGTTTTCTAAATACATTAATTTAGATTTGATATATATATTTTTCCTCATAAATCCATACAGTGATCATAAATAGAGATATTTCATACATAAACGCCACACCTGAGGTTAATTCCACACCACCTCATTGATTCAGACACAAAAACAGAATTTTTTCCTCCATAACCCACTAAATGAGTCATCATACTCTACCAATGACTGATAAAAAATAATTGATCTTACCCACTCTCAAATAACATAATGTTATATCTCAAACATGATTCTAATACTAGGACTCCATCTGATAATGTAACTAATTCACCAATAATTTATTCCAAAACAAACCAGTAAAATTAATATCAACTTTAACATCAGAATTTAAATTCCACCTCATCCATACGCCATCTAGTTCCACCATATCCATGACCCTCCCAATATTCCAGGCATATATCATAGAATGATAAGATTTTCCCAACCACATGGATACTTATATTAACTTTCCTTTGAAATAAAAAATTGAATCCCTATATCCCATTATTTATATTAAGACACATAATGACTGATCCTAGGTGACTTGATCAAATATGGGAACCAAAAATAAACACTACAAAACACACATTCACAATATACCAGGAAATCCCTCCATAATAATCAAAATAATTATTAGTAACTAGGGTCACACCATCAAATATACAATGGTTTTATTCCCAAAATATATATTCCCCAACATTGTTCCTCAATTAAAACACCTAATAAATTATATGATCTATTGTGTATCACTCTTTTTAGAAGAGACACTTTTTTTTCACCAATAACTCTCATCATAAAGAAAACAATATATACAATTTCACAATATTATTTTCCAAATTAGATGTTCCCTCTCAATTATGAGGAAGCACTTCTAATTTTGATAATAATTTACTGGTCCTCATACCATAGGAATATTATTTATAACCTTAGTAAACTCAATCCTAGGGATATCCCTTAATTGTTTCCCACAAATGTCCCATATAATTAGTCAATTTAGATCTAATCCAAGGGAACTCACCACTAAAACAAGAAAATTACACCTCATGGGATCAAATATACACTAAATTATTTCAATATTATCAATATGTTACCCTTTACATATATCAATTGAAAAATTATGCACTTTTTTTTAGAAAGTGTGTTCATTACCTCAAGAATCAAGGATTTTCTCTAAAATTCCATATAATCATAAATCTCTTATCTTATGGAGATTTGTCATCATGAGAAGCCTCCTCATTGTTTCCTACCCACTATCCTTCAAAATCTCACACAAACACAATCATACTACTCGACCACAATATATCATCACAGAGCCTAACTCATTATCCCATGGGTCACATCCCATTAAATCAAGGGTCATTTTATTAAATCATTTACCATGATTTCATCTATATCAATATGATAGAAACAATATGAATCTTCATTCATCTATTAAATCAATATCATGAAATATAAATAATACCATGAGAAATTACATGATCATCCACCTCTTGTATGTCAATAAAATATCTCAATGAAACTTCACACACTATAACAATCATAGACCTAATTCACCACTTGATATCATCATACGTATTATTTTAAATATATCACCTATTAAATAATGTGGGATATACACACCCCTAGCCTAATGTGAATAATAACATAGAAAAATCATTCTTAAAAAAATGCATTATGATGATTTAATGTCCAAAAAAATAAAGTAACAGTCATTAGTGTGTTATATGAAATAAAAATAAGAACACATTCTATTTTACTAGGAAATTCTTCATGATGATAGTTTATCTTTGACTTTTTTATTTTTAATTAAAATATATGTAAATGAAATTTTGAATTTCAATTTTTGAATTGATCATCATTTCAGAATTAAAAATTTCAAATTTAAAATGCAGTTAATTTTTTTTTATTTTGTGAAAGGATTAATATTTTTTGGTGTAAAATAATTATTTGAAAAAATATTGTCGCTTTTATGAAATTATAATTATGTGTCAATATATAAAAATAATCCAATAACCTATATAATTACAATATTATTAACATTAATATAAAATATACACAACAAATTGATTGAGGGGCATAATGTCGTTATATGACTCAATACATTATATATTGAAATAAAACAAAAATTGAACAGATTTATTTTAATATATATATTAAAATACCAAATCCCAATGAGATCCAGAAAATTCATTACATATGATAGGAAATATATAAATAAATATGTGTTATGAAATGGTGTTTGAGGATATATGAATGAAAATCTAGTAATGAATATGTGTCAAAAGGAATAACTTCATTCAATAAAGTAAAAGGGTCATGGATAAATGTACGAGATCACAATATAAAAAACATGGAATCATAATATCATAGAAAAATAATAATGTAGAAACACCATAAACCATGATGTAGAAATGACATTTTACTAACCAAGAAGACAACATTTCATTGTGGATTGAGTCCTATCATAGTTTATGCTTACTATATAATATATTATATATCTTCTAATGATAAATAAGCTACAACTAATGAATTGAAGTTCTACTTGGGTTCACATATCATAAAATTATTATCTATATTTGTTCCACATAAGGAAGTCATACATAAGGGATATGAATGATGAAAAAAAATATGTCAAGAAAATTGATGATAAAATCATGTTTTATAACCTATCAAAATGGAATTACATAATGAATTCAATAAACTAATGTAATAAATATTAATTTTATTTTTAAGATAAATAAATAATCATAATAAATGAAAGTTATTTCAATGTTTTTTAAGATATAAAAAGAGGGGATAAATAATTTGGAAATATTACCTAGTCACATGTGTTAATAAAGGGTAAATATTCACTTAAGATGGTAGGAAAATAATAATTTCAAAAAAATTGAAATAAACTAAAATATTTTTCCATGATTAAGTGATTGTTATTTTTAGTATATTTACTATCAAAAAAATTCATTTAGTGCTGCTTGAAATGATTTTTGAATAGAGGGAGGTTCCCTTTAATTAGTGTTTTTTATCGAATTAAATTGATAAGGAATACTTACAATATTATATATCCCCATCATGGAAAGGGAAATTAATCTATTTATATATGTGTGGGAAATATATAAAAAATAAATAAGTATCAAATATGATTCAAAATGGGGAATTTGGTAATGATAGATAAATAAAACTCCATTTAAAATAGGGTGGTTCATAGAGGACCCTTAAATTAGGGAAAAATTCATTCTTCATTTTCTGTTAAAATATTAGATAATCATATTTCCATAATTATCCTCTTAATTAAAATACATTTATATAATTATTTTGTTTGATAAAAATATTTATGTTCATTTACAATGATTTCAATGGGGTATCATTTTTAATGTCAATGTTCCAACGGTATCCAGTTCATGGTTCCATTTTTAGAACATTTATGGGTAATTATAGAAGTGTTAGTCAAATGGGATGAAAAATAATGAATTTAAATGTAATGATTTTAGTATTACTAAAAAATTTATATGTTAACATACATATATGTGTGATTTTATATTGGTATGCTTAATTTATTATAAACGTTATCATTATATGAATAGTTAATTTAGGAAATTTTACCAACCATCATGAATTAGATATTTTTATTTAACTAAAATATTAATATTACATTATAGATCATTAATGTTTTTATAATATACTTATCATATTCTTCTTTATCCATAATATTATTTAAATTGACATTATTGAAGGTGGTGGAGAAAAAATAGGTATGTTTTTTAAGGCTATGGTGAACCTCCAATGTTGTGAACAACATTTTCATTTCCTAGAATGAGAAGAGAAGTATAGAGGATTGATGATTCATATTAAATTAAAATAAAAAAATCACTTATATTTATAATATTACTGTCATTATTTTATTAAATACATATTTTTTGTAGGATAGGGTGGAGGAAAAATTAAAAGGCACTGTTGAGGGTATTATCATATCCTTTGGATTTTTATTTTTATGCTTCACCTCAAGGAACCTTGGATTGTTCCTCTAATGAGTCCCTGGATTTTAGGGACACATTAAAGAGATGGAAAGATAATTTTTAAAATATTTGCTAAGGTATTTTATTTATATTGTTTGAGGATAAGGAGTGGTGGTTGGTGGAATTTATAAGGGGAGGAGAGGGGTTTGTTTTTTATATTATATTTGTTGATTGGTTATTTTTTATGAAGACTAACAATATGATTAATATTGTTACAATTTTTAGGTAATGGTGTATTTTTTTGAAAATATTGGTTTCTTATATCACCCACTATACAATTTATCAAATATTTAATATATAATGTTTAATCTCACATTTTTTGGTATACCAATATTCACAAGAAATTAAACTATTTTTGAAAAAGGATAAAAATTCACCCAACACATTCTTTAATTATTATATTAATAAAATAATGTATATTTTAAAATGGAAATTTTATAAATATGTGAAGTAATGTTTTTTATTAATTTTATGTTTACTTGAAGAAAAACACATTTTAATATTATGATTTTTTTAATCCTTAGACATAAAAACATATGGTCTCACAAAATGTAATTATTATTATAATGAATCATGAAAAAAATTTACATGAAATTTTTATGAAAATAAATTTTATTTCAAGACATTAATATTTTTATATAAATGAAAATATATTTGATATGATTACAAAAATAAAAAAATTATTATAGCATTTCGTAAAAAATTATACAATTTTATAATGTCATAAATATTTAATACTTTTATTTTATAAGATACCAAGATATTTTTTTAATATTCCATACATGAGGATACTATTTTAATAGCTATTTTACTATTCCAAATGGTCAGATTATTATTCCAATAGTTATATTTTTAACAGGGACATGGGTTTCATACATTCAATTAATACTTTATTATATCATTCATATTTCATTCAATTCTATTTTCTTTCATGATTATATATAAATTCAATTTAAAAATGAATATTTCATCCCTAAACATAAACATAATTTATATAGTGTTCTTAATGAGAGAAATCATGATAGGGGATCAATCAGATCTATATTTTCTTGTCATATTTATACTATTTTCTATTTTTGATGGATATATTTATTATATTAAAATAAATTTCATTTGAAAGCAATAAAATTTTATATATTTTCATTATTTTTTTCATTTAATTTATATAATACCACATTACTAAATATGATTCCTTCATATAATTAGATGGGGAAACACCATTCTTAAAATTTTGGGTCACTAAATTATTCAACCCCTAAGGAATTTCTTCATCAATTTCTTTTACATAATATGATGAAGATAGGTGAGGTAAGTTCTATTTCTTTTATTACTATGGATCTCATGCCACCTCCGCATAAATATTTCTCTTCCATAATGCAATGACTTTCTGGGTTGTCTTATTGTATAGAAAACTGTCTCTACATTCTAATATATTCATTAGCTACTCCTCATTAGGGATATCATTTTTGGATTTTCCACCTATAAATTGAATATATATTAGAGATATATTATATATTTCATCAAGATTCATATTGAAACTTTTCATGTACTTTCGATAGTGTTGGTGGTAGTGCTAGTTAATATACCAAAACACTTATATGAGTGTAATATCAAGGGGGATAATATAACCGAGACATTGGTTTAACTTATTCCAAAACCTCATGACTCTCATATACGGATATAAGTAGGGATAAATTATCTCCTTCCTCAAACTCCAGTTCTCTCAAATAGTTTTCAGCATAGATATTTTATCTGCTCTAAGCTTTCTATATGTCGAGCTAAATGGTTTTGATCATTTTGACAATTTCATATACTAGTTTAGGTCCCATTTTCATGATTTCACCAACATAAACACAACATTATATTGGTCTACATATCTTTAATTAATGGTATTCTTAGGGATCCATTTTTATTATGGATTGAAATAAATTATTTTACAAGAAATCAACCATATGAATATTTTAATCTCATAATAATTTTAAGTTCATCCAGTGTGATCAAAAAGTGTCTTTAAGTATCTATGTTGTCCAGTTAGATTTTAAATCATTTTGAGGGTGATAATATATAATAAATATAAAATCCTTGTTTAGTGCATATTGGATACTTTTACCAAAAATGGAAGTTAATATGATACCATGGTTAGATACAATCGATACTAGTGTACCATGATGTGTCTCAAATTCTCTAATATATATACTTAAAAGTTGATGTAGTGTAAATTATTATTCAATGTAAATAAAACTGTCAGGTTTTGTAAGATGATACATAATAAACCATACATAATTATTTACTCTATATTCCTTTTGAAGACAGGAGATAAAGACCCTGGTGATTTTTTCTCACTTCCATATAAGTTCAGGTAACGTTATCATCATCCCATTGGATTTTTCATTTCTTATTTCTCTTCTTTACCTATATAGAATATTGGTATACATTCTGTGATATCCATATTCATCTGGTACCATAAATAATTATATACAAGATCTTGATAAATCTTTATTCACCCCTGGGTTCATAAATAAGATAGATCTATTTAAACCATTCAAACACTTCTTTATTATCTCATGATTTGATGGTGTATATATTCATGACCAAAATCTAATAAATCATTCATTATCAACTTTTATCTTTGAAAATATCAATTTTTTATATCCTCCTCCATAATATATATGTGAATATAATCATTTTACGAATCATTTACCTTCTCTATCATATAATATCTTCCTCATTCGTGTAATTGTATTGTTAGGGTGGGTGAACTAGGTCTCCACTATTTTAGGGTACCTTGACATTTTATATCTTTGGATATACCCATCTTAAAATAAAAATTATATGTTGGATGGATTGATATCAATCCTTCTCATGGATAAGGATATATGATCCTTTATATATAAAGCATGTTTTAATTTATTTTACTTCCTAGGATAGTAATCGATTAAGAATTTGTATAAATTGATTATATATAACAATATTCATCAGTGAATATAAATATCCTTATATATGAATATGTATTTTATTCTTTTATGATACATATATTTCTCATACATCTCCTAATAAAAGAAATGTGACAAAATTTTCAATGAAAATATTATTGTATCCAACTGTAAATTATTCATTGGATGGTTCTGTTCAAGAACATTAAATTACATTATTGCATATGATATCACATTACCATTTTACACCTGTACACTACCCAAAAACATTTTTGAATGATAACTGTACACCATGAATAGTTAACCATAAGAGGGTATCCTGTGGGATGGGGTAGTGATAAGCCTCTATTTCAACTCCTTGAAGATTCCTTTGCATTAAATAGTCCAACAAAACATTAATACATTATAAATAATCTTGGATTATAGGTTTTATAATAATATGATGTTTATAAAAAATAGTCAGTAATACCCAGATTATCTAAGGAAACTATAAATCTCAATTATAAAATTTATTATAGGTCACTCCTCAATTGACTTTTTCATATAAGTTTCCATATGTATCTAGTTATTGGTGATAAAATTACCAAAAATTTATACAACCTCCATAAAAAATTTATGTACATTTCATATATATTATACTTTAATAATGTATTTAACATAGTTTTAAAATACACCTAAATATCTTCCTTGATTTAACACAATATAAGAATATAATATCTAAAGACTACCACTAATGTTTATAGGTATTCCCTAAAGACTCCATATATAAATTCCATAAATATTTAATGGAAATTGGTGAGTTTAAAGTATGTAAATATGAATTCCTAGAGTCTATAACATTTTAAAAAGATACCAATACGAATATGTTGTTTCTTAAAAATTAATTAGTGATATCCCAACAGAAAGTCCACTATAGGGATGTACGGGGACCCACCTAATTAACTGAACTACAAAAAAAATTAAGGAAAGGGATACACATTATTTATTTATATCTTCTCTATTTCATGATAATAAATAGATATTCACAATGCCCCATCCATTTTTTGAAAAATATGACTAGAGAATCCCTTGGTGAAGCACTTAGGCATTTAAAAACCTTATCTATAATAAGATATTACTACTTCTTCATTTCATTGAATAAAACATAGAATATTCTATAGGTAAAATTTTATATTATATTATATCTAGGTATAAGATCAATAAGGAACTCAATCTCTCGGTTAAGATTAATATATGAGGAATAAATTCAAGGAATACATTAGTTTAGTTTACAATAATGGGAATGCTTTCAAAGATGATTATCTCCTTTATCTCAATCAATTGATCTATATATGAAATTTCATAAGGTAATAATATCTATTATTTTTAAGTATATTGAAATGGATAATTAATACCCTTATTACTCTCATAATGAATTATATGATGACCAATGATTTTAAGTGTGATATCCATGTACCAAAATATAATAATTTATTTATATACATAAATACAATATATTCTCAATATTGCATTAAATGGCCATAAATAGTTTATTATAATATTTTATAAGGGGTATAGTCAAACTACATAAACTGGGGAGGATTTATATATGTGGGTTTCACTAATTTCCATGTTTTTTCTCAAAGATAACATCACCACTATGTTTTGATGTTATGTCTGAATAGTTTTACTAAATTTGGATGATATGAGTGTTCATGTATATCTATAATCAAATTGTATGTACTCTATTCACGAATTAGGGACTACTATACTTGTATCAATATCACCTTTGGAATCTAATTCATCAATAGTGATATCATATTTCCTTCAATTCCATTTTGGCCTTAGATGTTTTTATCATTGATTATTAACTGATAACCTTTTATTATGAAATTGGTATGTAGAATTTCTTTGATTGTTTCTAGTTAAATGTTTGAAATAATATTTAGTTATCATTTAATTTTTATATTATTCCATTTTATTACTATGATTCTCTATCTCCATTAAAAATTTATTAGCATGAGTTCTATCTTTTCACACTTGAAGCATCTCCATACTCCATTGAGAATGGTTCTACAAATGTTTTTCAAAAACTTGTTTTCATGTTAGTAGTTTGGTTTTCATTCATAATTTTTATTTATTCATTCATCCTCCCAAATAAAAATCAACTTATTACTTGATTTTTCTCTAACGCAAAGAGGCCAGTAAGAGTCCCCAATATCCATCTTGATATTAAGGGGAAAACATATAGTGTCTTTATATCATTAAAATTCATGGATGAGATATGGTTTTCATTTAAAAAAAATCAATCCTTAAAATTAGTAGTCCTTTAGAAACTCATCATCGATGAAAAATATGGATGATTATAGTGAAAGCGTTTTGGATTTTACCTCATATTCCCATTTGACATATCGTTCTTTTTAAATAAGTCTATAGAACTTGCAATTGGTTATAGGATAGTCTGTACTATGAAAGTATTTATTGAAAAATATTTTCTTGAATACTTTCAATTATATGTAATTTATTCCCTCCTTAGGAATCATTTTACGGATTAGTGTCTACCTCTGCTTATCTTCTCCCTTTATGAGATAAAGGTACAACAAAAAATTATCCAATTATGAGTATAAAATGATAGATAATATCATATCAATAGAGTACATAGATTATTAAATGATGAAGAAATTTTTGAGATCAAGTAATGGTATGACGTTTTTTTCACATAAAGGACTCCACCAAAACTAGCTCTTCCTTAGGAGGATGAAATTACACATGATTCAAGATATTATTAATATCTTGAGTCAATTGATCTAGTATAACTGTGAATTTCACAAATCCATAACCAAACATATTTTTCATATCATTTGGTAAATAGTCACATTTCCTATCAAATTATATATAGTCATAAATCATAATTATACTCTCTATGAACTAACACAATGGAAATAAAATTTGGGATGTGAATGGTGAAACCGAAAATCATATTAATTGGAAACTATTAGATTATAAGGAAAAACATAAAAATGAAACCTATATGATATCATATGAATCTATTGGTTTTAATCTAGGATATCCATGGTAATTTCCCAATATTATATTCAAATATAAAAATAAATTCAGGTCATTCATATTGATTTGTAAGGAAATTGAGAATCTACTCAGCCATATCCCATAGGAGTGACAAACTAGATGTTTAATGAGGAATCCTTACAAGGTATTACATACAGGTCAAGATTATAGACAAACTACACTTTCATGGTTATTACCCTAGTGTACATCTATTCCATAGCCACATCCACTTTTTGTATCAAATACATTAATTTAATTGATTAGTGAACACTCACTATATATGTTTCCAAATTTTGAGGATATTTTCCTATACTTAGTCTTAAACCTAGTGTTCTTACTAATGTAATCTAGTAAAAATATGAAAAAATAACTATATAATGTTTTGATACCAGCTACAGTGACCCAAAACTCTTACATATCTATTTATAATTTTTAACCAAAATAGAAAGTAAACACAACCCAAGGATCAAGATTTTATGTCTCTTTGGAAGGCTATATACATAAAAATGAAAATAAAATAAAATAACTTTTTTAATATCCGTAATGAGATATGAATAACATTAATATTAAAAATATTAATATGATAACATTAGAAATAACTAAATAAAATTGGTGATCAATAAATCCTAGTAAATAAATGAACATGATAATAGAGAAGAATATATGAGTCAAAGTGAATAAAATGATATGATAAAATAAAAGTCTCATGAATAAATTTATGGGAGGATGAAAAAAAATAAAAATATACTCATGAGATCTAGGAATAAAAGGAATTTTGAAAAAATATAAAACATGAAATATGTGTAAGTCATGTCTAGCGACCAAGACAATATCACATGGTGGATATATTACCATCATAGATTAGGATTACTCTTTAATCCCATACATATCATCTAATTAGTCATTAAACTTATCCAATTAATTTTAGTACTATATTATCACACCAATGATAAAAAGAAAAAACATATGTGTTCCATATATGGAAGTCAAATATAAGTCATAAACATCATAAAAATCCATCTAAATAAAAAAAGTGAAATAATAACATCTTATAACAATACCCATTGGTATAACATAATGAGTTTAATAAAAAGGTTTAAATCAGTATTTTATTTTTATTGATAATTAAATGATAACATTAAATAAAAATTAAGTCCTTTTGTAATGGGTTAGACCTCTCTGGTCTATTATTTTTTGAAAATTTTGTGTTTGAAGTGTTATGAGACATCACAATGACTCCTTTCTAGAATTTTTCAAATTTTCAAGTTTTTCCAATCGTAGATTGGAGCGGTGAGACATAGTGGTGAGTCGGAATAGTGAGTCACAATGGTGAGTCATAGAGGTTACTCACAATGGTAAGTCATAGATGTAGCTCACATCGGTGACTCATACCCGTAGCTTGTATTGGTAACACACCTAATGGTGAGTCATTTCCAACAATTTTTCAAAATTCCAAAATTCTACAGTTTTTTCAGTTTCAACCCTTTTACATTTTCTTTGATTTAAAATTAATTTAATACCATTTTTAATGTTTTATTTGTCGGTATTGAATCATATATTTCTTCTAAAAACGTGATAATTATTTTGACTTCCCATCTACATTGTCTTGGTCAGGAGAAGCCATTAATGAATTTCAAAACTTGTTACTTTTTCGTGAGTCTCAAATCAAATCCTTCTAAGTCAGGGTCTTACATTCATTCATTCCTTAACCTTTATCTTGGTATGAGGTTCCCATAGAATTTCTTCCCCAAGGGTTCACGCCTTTGTGGTTCACCATTTTGTTAGTTTTATCCTTAGAATTTCCTACTACATGTGCACCACCTGATTTGGCACAATAAGTAAGGGTTGATCACTTCTTATTCAAAGTAGGTTTCCTTCATCCCTATTAATTATGTATCATCTAGGGTGGGTGTACGAATGTATACCATGTAAATATTTTTGAATGAAAATTAAAAAAATATAATTGAATCGGTTTAAGATCAATATGAATGGGATGGGGATATGTGATTTATGATCTTTTGGTTATTTCTGTTGTTGTTGTTGTGAATTTTATGTGCTAAGAGCCCACTAAAAATCATGATGGTTGGTGGTCCTTGTTTTCGAAATGAGTAATTATTCTAGAATGCATGATTTTTGGTTACTTATCAAATAATTGTTATGAAAACGGTTTACCACATACGCTTGACTAATAAATGGATCCTTAGGATCTCAACTTCTATGATAACCTCGAATGTTAACATGTGGAATTAAATAATTAATACTTTTTAAATATTAATATGTTTTTTTAGGAGGTATGGATGTGATCATGACTATGTGTTGTGGGGTGGTTCAGTAGGTGTAATGGAATCTTAATTTGAGATCTTACTTTGATTGTGGAATGGTTTGTCTTTGTTTTGCAGTGGGGCTACGATCGGGTTGTCCATGTGATGGGTGTGGTGTCTTTATGCAGTAGGAATTTCAAGAATGGTTGTGGTAAGATGTGTTGTTGGGTAAGGCTATGATTTGGGGTTTTCTCTATTGAAAGGATTAATTGGGAAGAATGGCTTTGAATAATGTTGATGAGAGTTATTTTCATGAGTGAATTACCATTAAATAACTTTATAGAGATTTCTAGTATCTTGGAATCAATATGTTTTGTCATTAATGGGTATTAAATGGAGAGGAATTTGAAGTTGGTAATTTACCATTACTATTCTTAATATTTGAGTCTTTTTTTGTGTGTCTTGTTGTGTGTTATTCTTAGTAGTTTCCTGGGTATAGATGGAGTGAATAAATGAATTTATAAATAAAAAATGTTAATTGGATCATGAATTCCCTAGGTGTATGAATTGAGTTTGTGGTTTGTTGGGTGCTTCTGAAGTTAGAGGTAGCATAATTGGAGGTTTTTGAGAGTGTTATTTTTTTTAGAACTCATTTTTGGGCATGATGTTTTGGTATTATATATATATACATATATTTCCATTGTCATTTCAGTAAACACCCAAACCTTGTTGAGCACTATGTTCCAACATCCCCATCACCAGGGAGAGGGTGTCTTCCCCAAAAATCTCGTTGGAAGGATGGATGGATGGTAACCCGCTCTTACATTCCTCCTCTTCCAGGTAGTGATAGCCCAATATTATTTAGGCAGGTTTTGGTTTCTAGGGCCTAGGTGTTTTTAGGTGAGTTGTGTTTTTTCAGGTGTCTTTGGGATGAGTTGTGTGGTGTTCTTCCCAGGTGTCTTCGAGATGACTTTTGGTGTGTATACCAATGTTTTTTGGGGTTTAATTTAGTATTTGGTCCATGTTTAAGAGAGCGAGACATGATGTGGTGTGAGGCCCATTTGTGTGTAGTATGGATGTGATGTTATTCATTTTAAAATGTGATGGGACTAGCTGTGAGCTCTAGGTTTGTGTGGGCAGGTTGTGACATGGTACTTTTATAAGAGGTGGGAGAACTATGATATTTTCTATTAGGGTGTGAGAGAATATAATAATTTTTAAAGTGGTGTGGGGTACCCTATCATTGATGTCCATATCATATTACTCAAATTCACTTTTGTTACTTGGTTAGCGTGCCTTGGTGAGGTGTGAATGGTCAATACAACTTTTTAGTTACTCTTTGTTATACTATTTTCTCATAATATCATTATCACTTGTGTAAGAGAGATATTGGATTTCCTAAAAATTATACATGTATTTTCTCTCTACTTATATAAAACTATTTTTATGTTTCTAGGAGTATTTATCAGACCGTGATGGTCCTTATTATCTCAGACATTGGGACAATTTTTGTGTTCTTTCTTATATTTTTTTGGGTATTTACTTCAGAGTTTTACAACATTGTAATAATATTATATTAAACATATATTTGGGATTGATATTTTATTCCTTTTATATATTTCATGGATTGTTTTAAAATTTATACATCCTATCTCCCAATCTTGTTTTTCTAAGAAGGGAAATCCCTCCCATTTTTTGTAATTTGTATACCTTATTGTTGGTCTCCACCATGGGGCCTACTGGAGGCGGAAGTCAGGGGTCATTATCTATCATCCTTCAATTCTAACTCAGGAGAGGCATATTTGGAGGTAGGGTTATGAAGGAATGGTATCATAGGATATGGTTTAGAGATAGGGTGGAAATTAGAGTTAGGCGTAGTGGGAATTGCAGGGGTTAGTAGGGAAACATTGTCAAGTGACCAAGTTGCATTACATAGGAAATGTAATATTGTCTAGGACACATGATTTTTGGGTCCCCCAGGATCCAATGTAAGGACTTTGGGTCTACCGAATGATCGAGTGAGGCTACACTATTTGTTGGGTAGAGACCCTAAGAAAGGACCATTCATCATAATGTCCTATTTTCAAGTCTATATTGGGTTGTTTTGGGGAATTTGGAATGGATAAATAAATGAGTTAAAGTTAATCATAAATTAAATTCCATACTACATGGTCTTGGGAATTCGTTCCTAACCTTTTTCAGCTTTGACACCCAGTAATCGTGCACATTTGGTTTGGGAAATTGAGGCTCAGCAGGCCGATCAGGTTGATCAGAAATGTAACATCCCAGGTAAAAAAAGAATATGATATTTTCATATTTATTAATATTTATTAATTTAATATTAATTTTACATTAAACTGGATTCTATTTTTGATGGCATACCCAACACTCAATAATGGGTTTCTCCAAAATCTATTGTTTCACAAAAGGCTAAGTCATACTAAAAAATAATAATATAAAATTATTTTAAATGGTAGTTAGCGCCTAGTCGTTTTATTGGCGGGAATGAACAGAACTAACTACAATATGATTATACATGTTTTTTATGTGTTTTTACATTTATCCAATAAAATTTCGAGGCTTAAAATATGAATGAGTCAAATTTTAAGCACAAATACTCTTGTATTCTTTAAAAGGTCGACTTACTGCCTTTTGATGACGAACCCTTTTTAAATACAGTTTTTTTCACATTCATATGTTATATTTGAAAAAATAAATTTATTATTTATAATTCGAAAATAAAAATTTACTTTGATAGAAATTGTTTTTATTTTTTTGAGAAAGTTAATTTTTTTATGAATAGTGAAAAATACTGCATTTTAATTCAAAACTGCCTTTTCATCAAATATATTTATATATATAGATTGTTATTTTTATTGGTTTTAATGTGTAATTGTATTATATTTTTACCATTTAATCCAATTTTTTTCAACGGAAGTAACTTCACTTTGAAAGTGGACATAAACAAGTGTCAATATTTTGAAAGTTATTATTTCTTAAAAACACACTTTTTGGATTTGACAACAGAAATTAATTTTATATGAATTAATGAAACATATAGGTTTTGAATTTGGAAAAATATACATCATTTTTTAATTTATAATATCAAAATTGTCTTCGAGTGAATTTTTGGTATGTTTCTAAAAATGTTAATTTTTTTATGAATAGTGAAAAAATGCTACATAGTAGTTAAAACCCAACTTTTTCATTTAAACAAAATTTTACAACCTCTGTGAATTGAATTTCAAAAATATGACATACATGGTTGTCATTATTAAGTAAAATGTGGTTCAATAATATGTAAATAATGTTTTTTGAATAGAAACATTTTATTTTTATTTATCGCGGTTGAAAATAAATAAGGTAATTCAAGGTAAAAATAATATAATAATAATAAAAAATTACCTTAACACTTGTCCTAACCTTATTGGAAGAGTAATTTCTGAGCAAGAAAATCCATGGGTGACACTTTTGTCTTTTTAAAGCCACTTGGGTGAGATAATGACATTAATAACCTTTCTTTAAAGTAAAAATACAAATATCATAAATGTGAATATTTTTACTAAAAAAAAATTATATTGGGTTATATAAGTGATCTATTAAACTATAAATATTCTATAGAAAGAAAAAAATATTTCTTAAATCATGGTATTTTATTTATAATTTTTATACATTAAATAAATAAATTTATGTATGACACAATTGTGATGCAGTAATTTCTTCATTAATAAAGGATTCAAATAAATGATATCATGATTATTAAAAAAAATTATTTTGAAACTTTGTAATCCATACGGTAATTTTATATATTGGGATGACTTTTTTATCTTTGAATTAATGAAGGGTGTTGGAAATAATCAGTTTGTTATAGATTTTTAAATGTCTCGATATGAATAGTTTATAAATTGACAAAAATGGGTTTTTTAAAAAACTAATATTTTATTAATTGATAAAATAATCCTAAAAATCTAATATTTGGAAAACTAACATATATGATGTTAAAAATGTCATTAATTATCCATTTTGGGTCTCTTGGAATTTTATAGTATATATATTAATCATATAGTATGAATATATAATAGGACATGGTAAAAGTTAAATTAGTTAACAAAGGGTTAAACAAAAAATATAAGGATTAAAAAATTTCCAAAACGTGTCAAATTATTATTGGGTAATTTTATTTCAACTTATATACACCTTATCTTCGATTTAAATATATTTTTGAACTTTTGAAACTGAAAATTATTATATAATAAAATAATATTTTAAAAACATTAATAAAGAGCCCCCCCTCCCCCTTATAAAAAGTCATCACCTCTAACCCTTACTCAAACCTCTCAATCCACCTTGTATCTTCCAAAATCTGCCCAAATAAGCTCCCAAAATCTCTCTATTCCTCCAATAACCCATACCTTATGCATAAGTCACTTCAAGAAAGCATTTTGGTTCAAACCAAAGGGAGTTACCCGATTTAAAGGTCATGTCTTCCCTCATGTTTTCTTCTTTTATTTTACTTCTTCCTACATATGATATTCTTATTCTTTGTTTACATAAAAACCCCATTATCCTCAAATTAAATTTTTTTATGAGAATTATTAAAACTAAACTCACACAATCCTCCATCTAATGGATACGAACATATTGTTTCTGTGTATGGTGAACTGTTGCCTCATGAAACGATGATTGTTCGATTATCTCCTACTGCCTCTCATGGTGGATATTGTGATGGAAATGTATTTATATGTGATATATATTATATTTATATTGTCTTAATGATTATTTATTTTTCATTTATATCATACCTTTATAGTTTCCATAATGGGTAAATATAATTATTTTATTTTGAGGAAGTGCGGATTACCTCCCCCTCAAAGGGATATGACTCGTTCATGCCATACATGGAACATATAAAGGATGGAGTTTCTAAATTATATATAATATTATACTGGGATTATAATATACCTATGTATCATTATGTTTTCATTCCATTAAATATGAAATAGAAATGAAAGTTGTGTTCATGTGTACGTACGGCTTACCGTCTCCATGAACGGTGCATTTCATTTCTTATATACAAATGTTATGTGCTATTATAAATACATATATATAATGTATATATATGATATATATTATATATAAATCATGAATAAAATTCTAGAGATAATGGACTTTTAACCACAAGGACAACATTTAATTATAAGAAGTTCATTTTTTACTGAAGTACCAAATATCGACAAAACGAACGACATTAACTTAAATGATTATGTAATGTTTATAACATTGTAATAAGTAATATAAAAGGAATAATAAACATTAAAAATGTTCTTAATCATGTATAATTTTACTTTGCTTTATTATTTAGGAGATTAAATAATGAACGAGTCAAGTTGGACACGAGGTAAAGGATTTCATGTCAATCTCCTTTCATTGAAGCATATTTTAATTTATAAACGACTTTATTTTATACAATGTATAAACCATTTTGACTTTTCATTTCATCTAAAGGGGATATTTTTCTACATATTGTGTTACTAAATGACAAAGGGAATTTTTCTTTTTTAACATACGTGGTGACAATGACATTTCCACCACCGCGAGCATTATTTGATATTTGGCTTCCTTAAAAATCCATAATGATTTTTAAATGAAAATAAATACCATATACTCTTTTATGTATTTTGGTTTTGAAATGGTTTTGATAATAGATTGGGTTGGCCAGTATATTTAAATGATAAATTTTTTATGGAAATGTGGAAATTTTATCTTTCCTTTATGTTTATTTTATGTGTTATGAATATGTTATGGTTTTTGGGAATTGTTTACGTGTACGGGTGGTTCTATGATAATCGTTTGGTGGGTGAGCCCGAGATATCTTTCTAATGTATTGGGTAATGTGACAGAGGTAAAAATTAATGTTTCTCCTAAGAGATTTAGGGAATATGCTATGATGGGTGTCCCAAATCTAACTCCCTACGTCATTGTGAAACCTAAAATGTCATTATATTATGGATGCCACAAGTTACCTGTATGATTTATGATTTCCATTTGTTATTCATAAATCTTATGGTTTTGTGTGGTAAGTTAAAGATTGAAAAGTATGATTTCATTTATTTTTATATATTGATGAACAATTGTTTTCTTTAATTGTTTTATAACCTTTACTAGGAGTTTTTTGCTCATCCCAGGTTTTTGAAATGTTTTTCATAGGATATAATGATGGGAAAGATAAAAGAATAATTCAAGAAGATTTTTACCAAGAAATGAAATCTTGTTTTCTTTTAAGATATTTTATTTCATGGAAGAAATTGATACTGAGTAGAAGTGTATACTTTGTATCAATTCAGATGTAATGAAATAGTTATGGCCTAATTCTATAAAACTCTAAACTATAAAAGATCCTCAATGTGAATTATTAACTTAATTAAAGATTACATAATGTTTAAGGCCAGGTCCTTATAGGAAAAGGGTTGATCTATTGGAGGATAATGAACAGTGGAAGAGAACATTTTGTGCTTTCTAGTGGTAGGCCTTGAGAATGTATGAGGTAAGTATTTTAGACATGGAGACAGAGAGATAGCTTGAGAAGAATGAGATCACCTTCAGTATGATCTGGGCTCTGATGGATTTTGGGTTCCTCCAGTAGTGATCCAAATGTTGTGAGTTGTGTGTCAGTAGTGGATACTTTATCTATGGGAGAGGAGGTATGTAGATGTGTTGTGGGTTTAATTTCATAATTAATTCTAGGAAGAGTTAAATTCATTTACCATGAATGTTGATAATAGGTAGGAATTACTCTCCCTCCATAAAGGTAGTATGATAGTACGAGAGATAGGGATTAAGTTCAAGGATCTCATTTTTTCCCCATATCTCTTCTCGGATGAAGAGTCTTGTTCGAGATGTCTAGAGTTGGTACCTCTTCCTTCAATTCAATAAGAAGTTTGTCATTTTAAGTATCAAACATACATAGAGGTTTGAAAAAGGTGGATATAATCAAGAAGATGCACGCATGAGGAGTTACACCATGAGAGGTGATCAATAAGGGTTCTTTGAGAGGCAGGGTTACCTGCAGTAGGTCTGAGGTGCTAGGGATTTGATGTTTTGACTGATGGGGAGTTTACCTTAGCAGTTTCCATTTCAATCTTTTTGTCCTCATGCCTTTGCTATAGGATTTTAGATTTTTTTTGAATTCATGAAAATCTTTAAACACAATGTACTGAAGATGTTCTAGCTCAGTATGGTAGAGGTGGACAGGTTCCATGCTAGCCTCTATCGTAGTTTCCAGCGACGCCATTTCAGAAGAAGGGTTTGGTAGGATCATGTTCCACCAAGGGGAGATGAAGAAGTTATTGGTTGTCCTCATTGTCTTTGTAAGGGACCTCAACTTGGGCATGGTCATGAAGGTGGTATTTAGAAGAAGTTTATAGGATATTGAATCGGTCAGTTTCATGTAGTAGAGGTAGCATGTCCACCCTAACCAGACATCATTAGAAGTATGATAATCTTTTCTAGTACCCTTTATTGTGTATTATTTGATTCAGGAGGTTCACACTCCTTCATCAAACCTAGTCCAGCCCTTTCTATGGGACTAGATTTAGAGAGGCTTCCCACGTCCCTTGTGTTGAGTATGGCAGTCAGAGGTCAGAACATCTTATTTGATATGTTGCAGGGATGTAGACTGATGATGGGACTTCATCAGTCTCATGGGGATCTCATCATACTATAGATGCAACCATACAATTTTTTTCACAGTATCGACTAGTTGAATTCCTTATGCATTGTTATCGACTGCCTTCAGAAGAGAGTACTATTTTCAGAATGGATGGAAAGCATTTAATTTTTGTTCGTGAACGGATCTTTCAGGTTGGAATTCAGCATTTAGAGCCTCTTCTTTCCTATTTGGACGAGCTGTTATTGGAATCGGTAGATGTTGTGATGATGGTGGTTCTTGGATTAATTGGGGATTCAATAGATGTTTCCCTAATGAGGTCGTGATGATATCGTCTTGATGAGATGTTGATATCGGGAAAAAAATTATGCCCTAGGCTTATCTGATTTTGATGGATCCTTATCGTATGGAACCTTCTAATTTGTAGGAGTTGAGAATTCAGATATACAATTTGATGTAGATGTGTTTTATCAATCCCACTGTGTCATCATGGGGTGCTATGGTGTTGATAAAAAACAATTTGGACTGCGTTATGAGGTTCTACATAGACTATATGAGGCTAAATCAGGTGACAGTCATGAACCGTTTGTAGGATCGAAATAGTGATGTAGATGCTCAATACACAAGAGGGGGGTGAATTGTATACTTTAAAAATTCCTTTGGAACCTTTAAAGTTAGTTACAAATAACTTTGGTTTCCTTAAGCAAAGGAAAGGGCTAAGTTTAACAAAGTTAAACTAAGCACATTCACAACACCTCTAACACCGAATGAAAACTTGGAAAGAGATTCCAAAAGTAGGTTCCAGAAATATGGTTCCAGAAATTGAAACTTAACAAAAGATTACAATATGAGATTCTACCTTAAAGCGTATAGAATCTAAATGAAACAGAGTACAAGTAAGGAAGTATAAGAAAGTTATACATTCCTTATAAAACAAAATGCAGCGGAAATTAAACAAGTAGTTAAACTACAAGTAACAAGATAACAGTCCTTTAACCCAAAGAGAAGGGTATCCAACAACCTTGGAAAAAGGTCCCTTGATTTATACTTTCAAGCAAGTCTGTCTTACCCACACCAGGGTAAGCCCTCGATATGAAGATTGGAGTGTCTCTGTCTTGCTATCCCTGCAAGCCCTCAACTTCAAGGTAGTTGGCAACCTCTGTCTTCCTCAGCAAGGAAGCCCTCGAACTTCAAGGTAGTCGGCACCTCTATCTTCCTATCCCCGGAAGTCCTCAAATGTAATCACCAACATTCGGAGTCATGTGAATCTTTGAGAGTTAATAAGAGCCTCTCTCTATCTAGAAATCACTTCAAGTATGTAATCACATGAGTCGAAGATTAGTCGGCCTTTTTGCATCCAGTAGCAGCAGCTCTTTGATCTTTCAAATGAGCTTCTATTTATAGGTAAGGTCGGCCTCCTTCCCAACGGTCATATTTTCCTTAAAAATCGGAGGGACATGTACACGTTTAACTTAACCAATGGTTAGTTTTATAACAGAATAGATGACATCGTTTTATAACAAAACAAGTGTAACAGAATGTACGACATAGTTTAAATTCTAACTCAAAAGATTCGGAGTTAAGATTCGGAGTGAAAGTTCGAAGTCTGAATAAATCAGAGTGTACAAAACAGAGATGATCAGATTCTGTTTAATAGATGAATTCGGAATGAGAATTCGGAATGAGAATTTTTCATAAGAATTCATAATGAGAATTCCTCATCAGAATTCGTAATGGAAATTTATCATCAGAATTCGTAATGATATTTCTCTTTAAGAATTCGTAATGAGAAT
Organism: Viscum album; assembly: GCA_963277665.1. Classification (NCBI taxonomy): domain Eukaryota; kingdom Viridiplantae; phylum Streptophyta; class Magnoliopsida; order Santalales; family Viscaceae; genus Viscum; species Viscum album. The sequence continues at coordinate 1,807,288,435 of OY728157.1, forward strand.
TCGTATCTAGAATTCGGAATGAGAATTCATCATCAGAATTCGTATAAGAATTCATCATCATAAATCTTAATGAAAATTCTTTATCAGAATTCTTAATGAGAATTCATCATTAGAATTGGTAATGAGAATTCGTCATTAGTATTCGTAATGAGAATTCCATGTCGAACTTCATAAGGATTCGTATCCTGAATCTGGAATAGGACTTAGTCAGAGTTTGTAATCGGAATTCGAAATGATACTTTATTACAGTTCTCATTTGGAATTCGGAGTGAAACTTTTTTACAAATCTTATCCAGAATTCGGATCCTAAAACAGAATACTTATATCAAATTTTCAAACAAATCCGAGAAAACAGAAATGAATCCGAATTTTATACATAGGAAAAATATGGATGAAAATATGACAAGGATAATTTTTCTTACAAAAGTGAATTTTCTTATAAAACCAATTTTCCTTATAAAAGCAATTTTCTTAAAGATAAGATGTTTGTGATTTTCAAAACACGAAGGAATGAAAAAATCATAAGGAAAAACTTATTGACTCAACAATATCCCCCTTTTTGGAAATCACAAAAATCCTTATGAAAAAGAAATTCTAAGAATAAAGAAAAACATTAAGGCTTATCTCCCTTTTCATTAAGGATATTAATGAATATGACTAACTCCCCCTTAGGCTTTGAGACTCTAAGGATCGTATTTAGATTTTCGGAGTGGCATTTCATTACGAAAAAAAGTCTTCTTTAATGAAAAAACTCCCCCTTAGATAAACTCTTATTAGATTTCTTTTTCTTAAGTATCTTTTCCTTCTCCCACTTTTTGATTTTCAAAAATAATTTGAGGGAATGAAAAAATAACAAAGTACCTGAAACATTAGTTACAACAACAAAAGAACCGACAAGCACAAATTACATTAAGTTTGAAATCTTGGAAAGAAAGAAAATTAGATACAACAAAAAGATCGGATTTAGCTATTTCGGATCTTTTTCCTTCGAAATGAGCCCCTTAAGAATAGTCTTGATCTTCTTCAGGTATTTATGGTCTTCTTCAGCTTTCTTCTCTAAGACCACTGTTCTTGCAGATTGAGCTTCAATCTTTTCTTCCCGAGCTTTCAGCTTTTCTTCCTGAGCCTTGATCTTTTCTTCATGAGCCTTCATCTTCTGTTCAAACTCGATCCGATGATCCCTTTCAAACTTCCAGTTTTGAGAGACGGAATTCAGCTTCCCATTCAGATCTCTGACTTCTTGAATCCGGAAGTTCTTTTCATCTGTCATCTTCTCTTCAAAGGAAGAATTCAGCTCATTTATCTTCTTGTCCTCAGTCTCAAAAGAATCTTTAACATTATCTTGAAATTCATCGAATAACCTCATTTCTTCAACAGTCTTATTTGACCAGTTTGTCATTCTCTTGCAAGATTTTCAATGAGCTTCGTATCCAACAAAGAAGGTTTTGGACTGAGCCTCAATCTCAACGCACTTGTCCATAACCATAGATACGGAGTCAGTTTTCTGATTCAACGCATGTTGGAGCATCTGAAATCTTGAATCAATACTTGAGAAGGTCGGAATGGTTCCCACCAACTTCTTTAAAGACTGGACAAAAATTCATGCCCCACCGAGGATGACTCCGAATCCGAAACATTTCTTGGAGAATTTTCTTCCTCAATAAGCTCCAACTTCCTTTTTGACAAATCACCATATTCTCTTTTTTTGCTAGCCACTGATTTCGGAGTCTCAACAAGGAGTTGCTTTCCCTTATCTTTTTTCGGAATCAATTCTTGATCAGGAGTTTTCTGCTCACTATTAGACACTTGAATAACATCATCAACTACTTTTTGAACAACATCTTCCTCATTCTTATCCTTCTCTGGAGTTACTAACTTAGAGGATTCATCCTCTGAAGTTCGGAGTGACAGGTGTTTCGAAGGCGACCCCTTATAATCATCTAATTCTTTCAATAAATCTCCTGTTTCACCACTTCCTTCAGCAACTACTTCTTGCTCTTCCACTTGTTGAATCTGCTCGAGTTGATCAACATGTTCAGCTGTAATCTCTTCAGGAAAATCAAGGTTTCTTCCTGGAGTCTCAGGTAGAGATTCCAAGGAGAAATATCTCGGAACTGGAATGCTTCCGGATACTATTTCAATAAATTTTAATAAAGCTTGGACTGCCTCAGCTTCTGACATCTTCTTTTTGAGCTTCTTTTACTTTACTTGTTTTTCAAGCTCATCAGCAGTTCTCTCCTTCAGGGCCTTAGCCTCCGCAGGGTCCAATCCGAACTGTGGATCCCCTTCTTTTCTTTTCTCTTTATCTGCTCTCTACTTCGCAACAACCTCATCAGGAAAGGCCTTCTTCTTATTTGGTTTGGGAGGTGCGGTTTGAACTTCCTTAGATTTAGGATCCTGTACTTCAGCTGCAAATTCTTTCAACATTATTTTCTTTACTGTCTTAGATGATTCCGGTTCAGCAGCCTTCGGAGCCGCTTCTTCTTGATTGGGAAAATTGAAGAACTCACCAGTCTCCTTGTTGAAAACCACATCCATCCTCTTAAGGGTATCTTCACTGACCAAAAAAATTTTGCAAACCCTTGGCTTAGATCTGCAAGCTTCCTTGAATGACTCAAGGCACCGAACTATCAACATTGATAAAATTGTTGGGTATATTACGATCTGGGCTCTGATATTTCCTTTCTTAAGATTCTCAATGGTTATAAGAATGTGCCTCATGAAGTTAAACATCCTTAAATTTATCAGGAAATCTAAGATATAGATCTCACTCTTCTTCAGGCTGTCTTTATCACCTTTCCTCGGTATGATAAGACCTTCTACCCATAACTCTAGAATCCGGAAATTTGTTCGCAAACTAGAAATCTTCAGAGCTTTGTCATCTGAGAGTCCGAGAGTTCAAGGATTTTTCCTTGTCGAAGCTACCCTTAGAATCTGGCAACACATGAGATATGAACTCTGCTTCTCCATCATAGGTCAGCCCTACCAAGCTTGCTACCTTGGTAAAAGAAAGCTTATAAGTCTTGCCATAAGATTTAAAAGAAAACTTCTCCCTATTATCTTCCTGAAAGAAGGAAACTGTTTCATAGAACTCGACAAGTAACTCCAAAAAAACATCATCTTGATTCCCTAGTTTGGACACAACAATATCTTCCCAGCCATTCAACTTAATGTTCTTCTAAATGAGAGAATCATAGTTGTTGAAGAAATCCGGATGGAATAACCTTTCTCTGTAAACTAACCATTGGGAAATAGGCTTAGAGGATGACATTTCTTGAGAAGCTAACTCCACAGACATTCAGATCTGATGACCTCTGAGAAGTTCGGAACAGAGAAATCTAAAGTTCGGAACGACCTTAAATCCGAGAGGCAGAGCTTCGGGACGCGAGATCTTGAAAACCGATGTGGGAAAAGTATTTGGGTCCCCTTTATATAGGCAATGAGATGACGGTTCAACTTCCACGGTTGATCGAACGGTTGTGATAAGCTGAGATCAGATCTGATGGTTGAAAACGAATTCTCAAGAAAACTGAATCCGATCTTTTTGAGGTTTTTATTAAAACAATGAATTAAGAAAACTATAATCCGAAAATAAAATATAAAAAAATGCCAGCAAGTAAAATATGACTACGACAACTTTGATAAGGAAGTCATACCTTTCGGATTGGCTTAGGTGGATTATTTGTAATGGGTAATATGAAAATGACTATAAAAAAATATTATGAAAAGACAAAGTTCTCAAAAACTTTACTACGAAAAAAAAACCCAGTATGTAAAAACTCATTACGAAAAACTCAGTATGAAAATCAAATTCCATGAATTTGAGAAAAAAAATATTATGGAAGATTTGGTACAAAAATCCCGTTATGAAAATACCAGTAAGAAATTTTCATTCTGGAAGTTTTAAATACGAACATTTCCATTCCATAAGTATTCTGTACGAAAATGTCCATTCTGGAAAATTGTAGTTCCGGAAATTCCATTCCGGAAATCTTCGTTCCGAAAAGTTTGAAAACAAACTTTGAAAAACATTGCTATTCTATCAAACAAATGTACTCCCCCTATGAAAAGGAGTTTATTGCTGTAAAGAGACTTTTTAAACAGAAAGTTAATTAAGAAAGATTACCTTACGGTTATCATTCCTAACTTCTGTTTAATATATTCAAATCTATCAGAAGGCAATGAATTTGTGAAAATAGCAGCAATTTGATCTTGCGTTCCAATAAACTGAAGAATAATATCTCCTTTAAGTGTGTGATCCCTAAGAAAGTGATGCCTAATATCTATGTGTTTTTCATGGGAGTGATGTGCAGGATTCTTACTAAGAGCAATGGAACTTGTGTTATCACACAGAATTTGAGTTTTAGTAAAACTCAAGCCATAGACTGTGAGTGTGTGTTGCATCCACAACACTTGAGCACAACAACTTCCAGCTGCTACATATTCAGCCTCAGCAGTGGAGAGTGCTACAGAATGTTGCTTCTTGCAGGACCAAGAAACTAGTTAATCTCCTAAGAAATGACAAGTTCCGGATGTACTTTTTCTATCCATTATACATCCACCAAAATCAGCATCAGAAAATCTTTTTAGAACAAAATCATTTCCAGAAGTACAAAATAATCCTAGATTCATGGTCCCTTTAAGGTAGCGAAAAATTATTTTTACTGCCTTTAAGTGAGATTCCTTAGGATTGGATTGATATCTTGCACATAAACATACTGAGAACATTAAATCTGGTTGACTAGCTGTTAAGTAAAGTAAACTTCCTATCATACCTCTGAAAAATGTTTGATCTACTGGTTTCCCAGTTTCATCAAGATCTAAATAGTTTGAGGTACCAATGAGAGTACTTATACTATTAGTATTGTCATAACCATACATTTTAAGAAAATCTTTAATATACTTATGTTGAGATATGTAGGTTCCTTCTGGTTTTTGAGAAATTTGAAAACCAAGAAAAAAAGATAACTCACCCATCATACTCATTTCAAACTCAGATTTCATTAGACTTGCAAAAGAGTCGGTCAAAGATTTCTGAGTTGAACCAAATATGATGTCATCAACATAAATTTGAACAATCAAAACATTTTTCTTATCTTTCTTCATAAAAAGAGTTGGATCTTCATTTCCCTTAACATAGTTATTTTGAAGTAAAAATCCAGTGAGTCTATCATACCATGCTCGTGGGGCTTGTTTAAGGCCATACAAAGCTTTGGTAAGTCTAAAAACATGATTAGGATGTTTTGTATCTTCAAAGCCAGGAGGTTGTTCAACAAAGACTTCCTCTTGAACATAACCGTTAAGAAAAGCACATTTCACATCCATTTGGAAAAGTTTGAAATTAAAGAATGCTGCAAAGGAAAGTAGAATACGGATAGATTCAAGTCTAGCTACTGGAGCATAGGTTTCTTCATAGTCTATTCCTTCTTGCTGATTATAGCCTTTAGCAACAAGTCTAGCTTTATTTCTTACTATGACTCAATTTTCATCACATTTATTTCTGAAGACCCATTTTACTCCAATAACAGAAGTTTCCTTAGGTCTTTCAACCAAGGTCCAGACTTTATTCCATTCGAATTCATTTAGTTCATCTTTCATTGCTTTGATCCAATCATCATCACCTAAAGCTTCACCAGTGCTTTTAGGTTCTAATTGGGAAAGAAATGCTAGATGTTCTACTTCATTTCTTAAGGAACTTTTAGTCATTATAGGTTGATTTACATCATCAATGATACTATCACTGGGATGATTCTTAAGAAACACCTGATTTGGGTTTTGTAAAACTTGCTCATCAACATAGGGTAGAAAGTCTTCTGGGGTAAATGTTTCAGAAGTATCTTCTAGAACATTATTCTTATCAGAAGGTTCTTCTATCAAAGGTTGATAATCAGTTTTTGAAAACACATCCGAGGAAGAAGGTAGGGATGGTTTAAAAACAAAAGGATCTGACTCATCAAATTTTACATGTACTGTTTCTTCAACAGTGCAAGTATTTTTATTAAAAACTCTATCAGCCTTAGAGGTTGTGGAATATCCTAAGAAAATTCCTTCATCAGATTTTGGTGCGAATTTATGTAGGTTATCTTTAGTATTCAAAATAAATACCTTGCAACCAAAAACATTGAAGTAGGAAAGTCTTGGTTTTCTACCATTCCATTACTCATAAGGAGTTTTATTAAGAAAAGGTCTAATTAAAATTCGATTTATAGTATAGCAAGCAGTACTTACAGCTTCAGCCCAGAAATGTCTAGCAATAGAATATTCAATCAACATGGTTCTAGTTATCTCTTGAAGAATTCTATTCCTTCTTTCAACTACACCATTCTGTTGAGGAGTTCTAGGTGCTGAAAAATTGTGAGTAATACCTTTCTTACAACAAAAAGTTTCAAAATTAGAATTTTGAAATTCTCCTCTGTGATCACTATGAATAGTTTTCAGTGGAAGGTTTTTCACATTTTTAATTTGAGCTCTAAAACTTTTGAAATATGAAAAATCTTCAGAATTCTTTGATAGAAAATAGACCCAAGTAAACCTAGTGTAATCATCAACTAGAACAAACACATAGTATTTGCCTCCAATACTTACAGTTTGTGTTGGACCAAAAAGATCCATGTGCACTAACTGTAATGCATTGGTTGTTTAGACTTCACCGATTGATTTAAAACTAGATTTATGTTGATTTCCATATTGAAAAGGAACACAAACTTTAGAAGAATCAAATCTAAGCTCCGGTAGATCCTTAACTAGTTTCTTCTTAGAGAGTTTACATAGGTTCTTAAGGTTACTGTGACCTAGTCTTCTATGCCATAACCAGAAGTGATCTTCCATTTCAATTAGGCAAGGTAAATCTTGGCTTCTGAGGTCTTCTAAGTTCAGAGTGTAAACATTCCTTTGCCTATTGGCTGAGAGAATAAATTCTTCCTTGGAATTGTGAACTAAGGACTTATCATTCCTAAAATTCACAAGGTAACCTTCATCACATAACTGGCTTATGCTAATGAGGTTGTGCTTAAGACCCTTAACAAAAAGAACATTTGAAATCAAAGTTTTAACAAGAAAAAAAATATTACCATTACCAACAATCTCACCCTTAGCATTATCTCTGAAAGTTACCTTTCCTCCTTTCGTTTTGATAATCTTTTCAAAATAGATTTTGTTACCAGTCATGTGTCGGGAACATCCACTATCCATATACCATGTATTGTTGCTGGTACTCTCTTTATTTTCTTGAAATAAAGAAGAAAATTAGACTTTCGGAATCCAAATTTGTTTAGATCCGAGATTTCCAGACAATAAAATTTTAGGTACCCACATCTTCTTAGAAAAGTAAGCTTTGTGAAATCCTGGAGATTGGGTTTTGTTTAAGGAACAATTCTTTGCCCAGTGACCACCACATTGACACTCAGTACAAAATGGGGCACTTTTAGGAACAAAATAATTGTTACTGAAAATTGGTTTTGCATGGGTATAACCAAATCCGGATTTATTTCTTAAAGCTCGTATTTGGGAATACATTTTATCAAAATTTTCCTTACCATGGGTAAAGTTTGATAAACACTTCTTTAAGGAAAAAATTTCAGACTTGAGTTTTATAACCAAGTTTTTATCCTCAAAATCATTAGTTTTAGAAATAGAGTTCGCCTCAAAAACATTTTTATTAGAAATTACGTTTTCTAATTCTTTAGAAATTTTGTTCTTATCAGAACTTACTTCCTCAAGATTTTTTGAAATACTTTCAAAATCTTCATTTTTCTTATCAAGATCTTTAGAAAGATCTGATATCTCTTTTGTAAGAATAGAATTTCAAGAATTTTCCATATCAAGTTTTTTATTGAGTTTAGAATTCTCAATCTCAAGAAGTTCAGCAAACCTAGAGACTTCTTCATAAGTAGGTAAAGTATTTTCTTCATCAGAAGATGATTCTTCATCAGAAGAGTCATAATACTTACTATCATTAGAATTTAAAGAAACATTGGTCAATGATTCAGCATTTCATACCTTAGCCATAAGACAGTGATTATCAATAGGTAATCTGGCTATAAGACCAAGATTCTTCTGTCCTGAAGATTCATACTCAGAAGATTCATCTAAAGAGTCACCACCACTGGCACTCCAGGTGTCATTAGCTTTCAGAACATTCTTAGCTTTTTCTTTATAATACTTCTTTCTGTTCCTGTCTGAATGTCTTTCTTTCCTATCTTTCTTTTTGAGCATAGGGCAATCCGGTCTTATATGTCTAGCTCTCTTGCATTCATAACAAGTAACTTCTCCATCTTTCTTATCTTTCCTTTCCTTTTTCTTATACTTGGATTGGAAATTTCTCTGGCCAGCTATCTTGTTCATCCTTCGAGCAAGATTTGCTAATTCATTTTCTGATATTTCACTCTCACTATAATCTGATTGAAATACCATCTTCAAAGACTTAGATCTGGTTACTCTCTCAGGAGTCTTAGCTTTCAAATGATTTGATGTTGTTGTGAAAGCAACAGTACCATTTCCATTTTTCTTTTTGATGTTTTCAGCATCTCTCTTCATTCTGGTTTCATGTTGGAGAAGAGTTCCAAAAAGCTCTTCAAGAGAAATCTGAGTCACTTTCCTGTTCTCATCTATAGATGTTCTCTTGGATTCCCACTCATTGGGCATAATATCAATTATTTTATCCACAAGAGCTTCATCATCTAAACCTTTCTCCCCCATAGATTATAGGTTGTTGACTATAGTCATGAATCTCTGTTGAACTTTACAAATTGGTTCTTTATAAGGAATGTTGAAGCCATGATATTCATCTCTAAGAATAGCTCTTCTAGTCTCAATCACTTTAGAAGTCCCAAAGTGTGTAACCTCTAACTTCTTCCAGATACAGTTAGCTGCTTCACAAGAAGAAATTTGGCTATATATATTTCTAGTCATCGAACATAGTAGAGTATTACGTACCTTATAGTTGAGTTGATATTCTTGCTTTTCATGGTTAGTGAAAGTTCTAACTTCCTTGTCAGGGATTTTATAATCACCAGTAAGTATTACAAAATTGTCTACTCCAGTATTGATAACAAAATTCTTCATGTGATCTCTCCAGTATTCATAATCATTACCAGGAAAGATAGGTGGTCTTGTAGGATTTAGATTATCAATCAAACCAACATTAATTCCTGCCATACTAGAACAACTTTTGGCACAAAATTTTTTTAGTAGAAAAAGTTTGTAATAACAAAGTTCAGAATGAGGAAGTTCGGAATGACAAAGTTCAGAATGGAAAAGTTCGGAATGAAAAAGTTATCAAGAAAAACTTATTCTTAAGTATAAGTATTTCAGAAACCTGCTCTGATACCAATTGTAGGATCGAAATAGTGATGTAGATGCTCAATATACAAGAGGGGGGGTGAATTGTATACTTTCAAAATTCCTTTGTAAACTTTAAAGATAGTTACAAATAACTATGTTTTCCTTAAGCCAAGGAAATGGCTAAGTTTAACAACGTTAAACTAAGAACATTCACAACACCTCTAACACTGAATGCAAACTTGGAAAGAGATTCCAAAAGTAGGTTCCAGAAATATGGTTCCGGAAATTGAAACTTAACAAAAGATTACAATATGAGATTCTACCTTCAAGCATATAGAATCTAAATGAAACAGAGTACATGTAAGGAAGTATAAGAAATTTATACTTTCCTTATAAAACAAAATGCATCGGAAATTAAACAAGTAGTTAAACTAAAAGTAACAAGATAATAGTCTTTAACCCAAAGAGAAGGGTATCCAACAACCTTGGATAAAGGTCCCTTGATTTATACTTTCATGAAAGTATGTCTTACCCACACCAGGGTAAGCCCTCGATACGAAGATCAGAGTGTCTCTGTCTTGCTATCCCCGCGAGACCTCAACTTCATGGTAGTTGGAAACCTCTGTCTTCCTCAGCAAGGAAGCCCTCGAACATCAAGGTAGTCGGAACCTCTGTCTTCCTATCCCCGGAAGTCCTCGAATGTAATCACCAACATTCGGAGTCGCATGAAGCTTTGAGATTTAATAAGAGCCTCTCTCTCTAGAAATCACTTCAAGTTTGTAATCACATGAGTCGAAGATCAGTCAGCCTTTTTGCAGCCAGCAGCAGCAGCAGCTCTTTGCTCTTTCAAATGAGCTCCTATTTATAGGTAAGGTCGGCCTCCTTCCCAATGGTCATATTTTCCTTAAAAATCGGAAGGACCTGTACACGTGTAACTTAACCAACGGTTAGTTTTATAACAGAATAGACGACATAGTTTTATAACAAAACAAGTGTAACAGAATGTACGACATCGTTTAAATTCTCACTCATAAGATTCAGAGTGAATATTCGGAGTGAAAGTTCGGAGTCTGAATAAATCAGAGTGTACAAAAAAGAGATGATCAGATTCTGTTTAATAGATGAATTTGGAATGAGAATTCGGAATGAGAATTCATCATCAGAATTCGTAATGAGAATTCCTCATCAAAATTCGTAATGGAAATTTATCATCAGAATTCATAATGAGATTTCTCTTTAAGAATTTGTAATGAGAATTCGTATCTAGAATTTAGAATGAGAATTCATCATCAGAATTCGTATGAGAATTCGTCATCATAAATCTTAATGAAAATTATTTATCAGAATTCTTAATGAGAATTCGTCATTAGAATTCGTAATGAGAATTCTTCATTAGAATTCGTAATGAGAATTCCATGTCGAACTTCATAAGGATTCGTATCCTGAATCTGGAATATGACTTAGTCAGAGTTCGTAATCAGAATTTGGAATGATACTTTATTACAGTTCTCATTTGGAATCCGGAGTGAAACTTCCTTACAAATCTTATCCAGAATTTGGATCCTAAAACATAATACTTTATATCAAAGTTTCAAACAAATCCAAGAAAACAGAAATGAATCTGAATTTTATACTTAGGAAAAATATGGATGAAAATATGATAAGGATAATTTTTCTTACAAAAGCGAATTTTCTTATAAAAGAAATTTTCCTTATAAAATAAATTTTCTTAAAGATAAGATGTTTGTGATTTTCAAAACAAGAAGGAATGAAAAAATCATAAGGAAAACCTTATTGACTCAACACCGTTACCCCCTTCCGTGGATAAAATATCTTTTCAACCTACTAAGAGGTGTTATTCTGTTTTCTATGATCGATATTTAATATCAATATCACCAGTTGAGGGTGAAGGAGGGAGATATCATAAAGACTACTTTCATATGCAGGTTTGAGAAATTCATATTTATAGTCATGCCATTTGGTGTTACGAATACACCAGTTGTGTTCATGGGGAATATGGAATACATTTTTCATGAGTTCCAGGACCGGTTCATCATTGTATACATCGATGACAGCTTAATATACTCCATGTCATAGGAGGAGCACATCAAGCATCTCAGGACTGTCTTGAAAATCCTTCCACATCACCATCACTAGAGAATGTTTTCCACATTCATGTTCTAGACATGAGAGGGTGATTTCCTTATGCATGTGGTATCATAGAAAGGTTTAGTAGTGGACTGATCAATGGTTTATGTATTTTTTTATTGGGTAGAACCAAATAATATTGTGGAAGTTCATAGTTTTCATGGTATCAAGGGATTTTATCATGGGTTTCTGCCCAATTTCTCTTGAGTTGTACCTCCGTTGATAGCTGTAATTAGAAAATACCATTATTTTGTGTGGGAAGAGTAGTGATATGCATAGTTTGGATATCTAAAGTTGAATTTGGTATTGTTTTAATTCTCTTTTTTCTAGACGTAGGGTCAATGTTTGAGGTGTTTTGTGACACTTCCTTCCAGGGCATGGGATGTGTCTTGATGTAGTAATGGGAAGTGATATCATATGGGTGTAGGATATTATGTCCCCATGAATGTAACTATTCCACCCATGATTTAGAGATATCAGTATTCCTGTTTATGCTGATTTTGTGGTGGAATTACTTCATTGGGAGGGTGTTATGGTCTTCACTTATCATAAGAATTGGATGTTTATCTTTTCCTAGAATGATTTAAACTTGTGACAGTATAGGTGGATGGTGTTTCCTTAGGAATATTATTTTTTGGTCTCATATTCCTCAAGAAAGGAGATTTTCATGGATGTTGCATTGAGTAGGAAGTCATGGAAGGAGGTTGTTCGGGGATCTACAGACGATTGGAAGACTATGGAGGAGTTTTAAGCCTTGAACTTTGATGCAAGGGTGGAGATCGATAGAGGATCTTGGTTTCAGATGATTGTGTAGTCTTCTCTGATGCAGTGGGTAGAGGAGTATCATAGGGGAGGGTCATAGGTAGATGTGATTCATTATCGTGTTAGCCATAGTGATTCTCCCAAGGGATGGTCGGGTAATTGTTAGAATTAGATTTTGTTCCAAGGAAGGATGTTTTTTCCAGTATCAATGCATGATGGATACCTCTATGAGATTCATATATCAAACTTATTTTTACACCTAGGATTTTCCAATATGTACCATGGTTTGAGGATGCCATTTTGGTAGAATGTGATGAAGTGAGAAGTGGAAATTTTTGTGGAAATATGATCGGTCTTCCATCCGATGAAGTCCAAACACCATGTTCCCAGTGGTTTACTAAAACCCTTGGATGGTCCCAAGTATAAGTGGGATGAAATATAAATGGATTTTTTCATAGGGTTACCCAGGTCATAGGAAGGTTATGATGCTATCTAGGTATTAGCGGATCAGATGATGAAATTATCTCAATTCCTAGTGATCATGGAGTCGGTTAGAGTGGATGGATTGAAAAAGAGATATATGGATGAGGTGTTGTGGTTGCATGGAGTTATGAGATCCAATGTCTCATATTGAGATACACATTTTACCTCACAAGTTTGGAGGGGATTTTAGAAAGTTTTTGGTACTCAGTTACGCCTCAACACAACCTTCCACCCTCAGATAAATGAGAAATTAGGACAGACTATCCATAAATTGGAGTAAATATTAAGAACATGTGTCTATGACTTCATAGGATCTTGGGTGTGATAGTTTCCCTTGGTATAGTTTTATTATAATATAAGATATCACTTTTCCCATGGAATTACTCCATTTTAATCTTTATACAAAAGACAAATTCATTCACCTTTGGGATGGATAGAGTTCGTAGAGACCACATTTGTCGATCCTAAGGTTATACAGAGCATGACAAAAAAGGTTTATCTTGTTCTTGAGAGGATTAAAGTAATACAAGACTAGAAGAAGTAATATACTGGTCATAGGAGGAACCCATGTATTTTGTGGTAGGGAACAACTTTTTATTGATAGTTTCCCCTCAATGAGGGAAGTGGTGGTTTGGTAGAAGGAGTAAGAATTCTCCAAGGTTCATCAGACCCTTCAAGGCATTGGGGAATGTTAACAAGGTGGCATACCAGTTTTCACTTCCATCATTGTTGGGGAGGATCCACGTTGTCTTTCATGTCTCTCAACTCTATCGGTATCTTCACGATGACTTTGATGCCATACACTGGGGAGATTTGGATATCAAAGATGACGTGACATATGTGGAATAATCGATAGTGATCTAGGATCATCGAGAGAAGGTGTCGAATGGACAGAACATTCCTTTGGTTCATCTATTGTTGATGCATAGTGTCCTAGAATAGAGTACCTAAGAGTGAGAAATGTAGATGCATGTCCATTACACATTGTTTTAATATGTTTGGTCTTGTTCTATTTTTCTTGGTAATGTGATGGTTGATCTTTTTGTTATGAGATGGATTGTCTCTTTATTCCATAATGTGTGATAATTTCCTAACATGTGAATAGGGGATAACCCGATTCCTAATCGAGACTCATTAAATATGATGTGATTAAACCCGTATGGTAGATTCAGTACTGCCCGTCTGGGATAGTATCTTGAAATTGTGGATGGAATTCCATAGTTTTGGTGTTCAGACCCTGGGATTGATGTGCTTTTGTGGTTTTCCTTGTGTTTGTTTGGGTTACTAGATGTCAAAGGATATTTTCTTGGATGAGGAGTTTTCCACTCTAGCTTGGAATAACACAGGGTGTTTTTTGCTGATGTTGTATTTTTTGGTTGATAATGTGGTTTCAGGTGTTGTGGGATCTTTGAGGGGTATCTCACATGGTGTTTTTTGGACCCCTCATTCATCTAGGATTACTTTTGGATTCTTGATGTTAAGAATAGTTTGAGAGGTATCTGATTTAATAGCCTAGAACACTCTGGTCCATTAATTTGGGAAATTTTTCTATTTGAATATCTCTTGGAGGTCATGGTGACTCAATTCATGAATTTTCCAAATTTTCTAGTTCTTGCAACTATAGGATAGAGTGGCAAGTAAAAGTGGGTATTCAGAATGGTGAGTTGCAACGATGAGTCTCCACGGTGAGTCAAAATGGTATGTGGAAACTATTTCTTATACTAGTGACTCGCACTGATATATCACATTGGTGACCCACCTAACAATGTTTCATTTCCAATATTTTGTAAAAATTGAAGAAATCACTAGTTTTTTCAGTTTCTACCCTTTAACATTTTCTTTGACATAAATCGAATTTAATAAAAAAAAAATTAATGGTTTTAGAGATATTTTGAATCATATATATATATATATATTCTAAAAACATAAATCTTCCTTTTACTTCCAAACCATATGGTCTTCGTACAGGTCTTCCTTTAATATCTTTTTAAAACAATTTCAATCATATGAATCTAATATCTAATATTTCTATGTTGGGACCTTCCCTTAATTCATATATTATACTATCTTATGGTATGAGGTTCCCATAACCTTTCTTCCTCAAGGATTTGTTCCTTTTCGTTGCACTAGTTGGTTCATGTTTCCTTATTATTTCTTACTTCATGAGAACCCCCTTCTTTAGCACAAAAAAGAAGGGTAGATCACTTATTTTTTCAACTAGGTTCCATTTATCCCAATTAATTGGGTATCATGTCTGGTGGGTGTATGAATGTATCTCATATTATTATTATACAATCCAAAAGAAATAAATATAATTTAATTGGGTTAAGATAAATATGCAGGGGCTGAGGAAAAGTGATTTATGATCTGTTGGTTATTTTTTTCTGGTTTTTGTTGTCAATTGTATGAGAAAAACGCCCGCTAAAAATCCTGATTGTTGGTGGTCCTTGTTTCTTCAATGAGTAATGATTATAGAATTATGTTTCTGATCGAACAATTTTTTATGAAAATGTTTTTCCACATTCACTCATATAATAAATGGATTCCAAAATATCATACCTTATATGATAACGCCATATGTTAACAACTGGAATTAAAGAACAGATACTTGATAAATCTTAATATGTTTTTTTTGGGTTTGTGTGGTGGTACAGTTGTGAGTATGGTTATGTGTTTTGGGCTAGTTCAGAAGGTGTAATAGAATCTCATGTTGAGAGATTTATTTGATTGTGGAATGGATGGGCATTATTGTACAGCAGGGATGTGATCAGTTTGTGCATTGATTTTGTTTCAATATGTGGTGGGTATGGTGTGGTTATGAAGTATGGCTACTGAGAATGGATATAGTGAGATGTGATATTGGGTGCGGCTGTGAGTAGGGGGTTTACTATATTTAGAGGATGAATTAGGTAGAATAACTTTGAATAATTATGATGGTAATGGTTTTCATTTTTGTTTCACCATTAATAACCTATAAAAAGATTTCACATAGCTTGGGATCGGTATGTTATGTCATGAATGAGTGTCTAATGGAGACGAATGTGAAGTGGTTTAATTTAACATGGTTCTTCTTCCAATGTGTGCATTATACTATGTGTCCTGTAGTGTGTTATTCCTAGTAGTTTTTTTAGATATATATGGAATGAATAAATTAATTTTTTAATAAAGAATGAGAATTATATAATTAATTTACTAGGGGTATGAATTGATATTATAACTTTTTGTGTGGTTGTACATTTAGAGGTAGCAGCAAAGGTGATTTTATTAGTGGGTTGATTTTTTGAGAACCCATAGGTTCGGCTGGAGAAATTTCTATTATATATATTTATATACATATACATGTATTTCCCTTGTTAATTATATTTTCATACCACCCTAGTTGAGAACTATGTGCTGAACACACCCATCGTCACAGTGGATGGTGTATTTCACAAATGTCTCAATGGGAGGATGGAAAAATAGCCACCCACGTGTCCCTTCTACCTCTTCTAGGTGGTGATATCCAAATATTGTTCTCATAGGCTTTGGTTTCTAGGGTCCAGGTGTGTGTGGGTAAGTTCTTTGTTTCTAAAGTGTCTTCAGGATGAGTTGTTATGTGTTCTTCCTAGGTGTATTTGGGATGAGATGTGTTGTGTATCCCTAGGTGTTTTTATGGTGCGTCATGGTATATGGACTAGGTGTCTGTAGCTGGTATGAGATGTTTTCTGAGGCCTAAGTGTATGTGGGAGGATTGTGATGTGCTTTGTATGCCCATGTTATGGGACTAGCTGTGTGTACCATGTGTGAGTGGTTGGGTAGTGACATGGTAGTTTTCGAAGAGGTGGGAGCACCATGATGTTTTACATTAGGGTGTGATAGAGTCTAATCAGTGGGAAAGTGGTGTGGGGAAACCTATCAATGATTTTTTTATAATATTACTCTAATTTACTTGAGTGACTTGGTGAGAATTCCTTGGTGAGGTGGGGATGGTTATTACACCTTATTAGGTGTTGTTGGTTAAGTTGTTTGCTTATGGGGTCATTAGTATGCTTATATCACTTGTCAACAATAGATTTTTCTTTCCTACTAAGTAAAATGTTATGCTGACCCAACATATATAAAACTGTTCTAAGGTTTCTAGTAAGATTTCACGGACTGTGCTAGACCTTACTATCTCTGACTTTGGGATTGTTTTCATCTCACTGATTGGCTTTATTTTGGTATTTACGTTAATGTTCCATTGCATTGTAATAGTTTTATTTTAAACATGCAAGTGGGATAGAATTTCTCTTTCTTTTTAATATTTATTGGGGTTTTTTTAAGGTTGATACATATTATCTCTAGTTCTAGTTTTGGATAAAAATTTAAATTCCTCCCATTTTGTGAGATTTGTATACCTATGGTGTTGTTCGCCACCCCAGGGCCTACTCGAGGTAAGACATGGTGGTCATTTTCTCTCTTCCTTAATTTCTAGCTCAGGAGAAGTATATTTTGAGGGAGGGGGTCATGAAAACATATTAAATGAACACATAAAAGGAGTGTAGAAATAATATTGGAGATATTATATTTAAGTGTGGTTATAAGAAGAAGAGAAAAATAAAAAATGAGGAAAAGGGAATAATATTTTCCTTAAAATGGATATGATCAAAAATAAATTTATATATTTAAATTATTGTTTTTAGAATCCATTTATTCTTTAAAAATATTTATTTCTATTATATAAAATTATTTAAGAAAATAGAGAAGTTATTTTTAATCGGCTATGCGTAATGTATTTTTTTAAAGGGAGCCTTTTAAAATTTTATATACCCTTTTTGAAAACAATAATTAAAGAAATAATATGTATGTGGGATTAGTATATAGAAAATAATTGAATTAAATATAATAAATTTTTAGATTTATTTATTTATTGTGAGAGAAATCATAACAAAAAGAAAATAGAGTTGGGTAGAGAGATCCCTTAACATACACCCAAAAATAATTCTATAATTTCACATAACATCCTGAATAATCAAATTTCATTAATTAATTACTTAAATAATGACCTATTACATCTATATTTGACATAATAATATTATATTATGTAAATTTACATCAATTTTAATGATTTATCAGGTTCAATTTCATTATTCTGAGGGTATTTCTTCCAAGGTTCCAGGTTTTGATAACTTTTTTATTACATAAGATGTTCCTCTAAAATGGGAATACAACTATAGAAGTAAAATGAAATTATATTCAGGTCCTTATTAACATTTATGTTTTCTAAAAATTATCACATGTATTCTGAAATAGGGATGATTAATTTATTATAAATGTTAATGTTATATAGTAGGAACTATTAAGTACTGTAGCAGGAATTGTTTGGCACTGTAGCAGCCAGGAATATTCCTCCGTTTGGGGCTTCGGGCCACCGATTTGGTCCTCGAGTACTTTAAGGACTTCAGAACACCCAGGCCTTCGGGTCAGTAAGGCCTCTGGGCCACCTCAAGGCCTTCGGGCCACCGTAAAGTGAAGAAACAAACCAGATAACCTAAAAGTCGCAAGCTTCAGAACGAGGATGAGCAAAGAGATTTCACCAGTGCAGAAGGTAAATGGATTGAAAGAATGAGAGGGTATGTCACCTACCATCGGGACAAGCTTGTGCAAGCATTGGAAATCCTAGTCGAACATCCATGCAATGGTGGAGAGCTGATTTCAAGATGAAGATTCTGGGGAGGAGAAGTTCCAAGTAGTTAGTCTGGGTTGTATGTAATGTTTGAAGCCTACAGGCCCTAAATTTCCCTAAGGCCAATGTGCCATGTAATTCTTACACCTAGAGGCCTTGTAAGGGTTCCACCTCTCCCCTTGAAATGAGGTTTATCAAAAATCAATAAAAAATGAAGGCCTTCGGGCCATTGGAGTTTATTTAGGTGAGTGTACCAACAATCATGAATTGGATTATTCTTATATAATTAAAATATTATTTATACATTTGGAAAAAACAAATAGATGACAATATTTTTATTTTAATAACATTTAACTATTATATCATTTCAATTAATATACTTGAAGGAAGTGGATAAGAAATGAGTATGTTGCTTACTGAGGTGGTAAACCATCCATATTATAAACAACATTTTCATTTTTTGAATGAAAAGAGTTGAGAAAATGATCGATGAGAAATATTAAATTAACATATAATTTTTTATTATATTTATGATACTAGAGTAATTTTTCATGGTGGATGGAATTTTTTGCATTGATGAGAATAATGAATATATAGATATCTCCGTTGAGCATATTTTATTCTCCTTTAGATGTGTCATAATATGATTCTATTTAAGGAAACAGGGACTAATATTTAAATTATACAAAGGATTATAGGGACATGGGGGAGATATTTGGGGAGAATTTATTAGAACATTGGTAATTCAAGAATGTTTGGATGTTGGAGGAGATAGGTTGGTGAGAGGTGGAATTTATACAGGGACATGAGTATTTTTTAATATTATATTCATTAGATAATTGTTTTTGGGTGTAGGGATGCAAGTAGTAATGGATCGTGTGACTATATATAATAAATAGTGTATGTGAGTTCAAAATAATATTTTTTGAAATCACCCCCAATGAATTTATTCTTTTATTTAACATATAAAGTAAAATATCATATTCTGTCATATTTCTATGTTCACCAAATACTTTATATATTAAAAAAATATAAAATTTCACCCCAAAAGTGTTTTAATATATATATTAAAAAAGGAAATCCATTATATGGAATTAATTTTATAAATATGCGAAATTTAATTTTTTAATATTTTCCATATTTATTTCACATAATACTAATTTTAATATTATTATAATTTGTATGATACTTTTAATCACAAATTTTAATATTTTTAGAATTTAATTATTATATTCATATTTTATGAAAACTTATTTTTTTCAAAACATTATATTTTTTATAATAATAAAAATAAAAAAAATATTTTTTATAAAAATAAAAACACATTTTTTATCATTTTTAAATAGTTTTTTTACTTGTATCATCATCTAAATACATAAAAATTGGAAATTAAATGGTTAGTAATTATTATTTTACACCCCCATAATAAATGGAACTCTTATAATGGTTAGGTTACGATAAAAAAATGGTCACATCACTATTCTCAGAATCAGATTACTAGTGAAATTTTAAGATTAATATTCCAATGGATAGATTTTTAATAGTCATTTAGGTTCCTAATATTATATAATTATCTCTTCTTCCATTCTAGATTCATTCACTTCTCTTTTATATTCATGTTATATATATTCATATTTTGAAAATAAATATTTCATTTCTGAAAATATGTCCATTTCTACTGTGTTTTTTATAAGTGTTATCTTTCATGGTGATTGAGTTGGTCTAAAATTTAATATCACATTTATCTTGTTATTAATTATTATACCCTCATAATAGTTTCATTTATAATTTTTATATTTTTACCTAAATTTAATTTCAATGTCTAAATAATAAATTCTTTTTCGTTTTCATTATATGTTTCATGTGCTTTAAATAATACAACATTACAAAATATGAAACATTCATAAAATCATAAGGTTAAATTCCATTAATAAAATTTAATTTCATTATGACGCATGACATGAAATTTAATGAAAACTATTTTATTGAAACATTATATATATACGATTTAATATACATCATTTAGATATATAATTTCAAACATAAAAATCTATATTATATTTATTTTAAATATATGTAATGTTTATATTAAAATTTAAAATATTTTTTAGATCTTCTTTTTTAAACATATTTATATAGGGTTCCACTTATATTAATTTGGATTCAGCTTCCAATAAGTCCCTGATGATTAAACCAAATAATTTTAATTCCTTTGGAATCAATATTATACTTGAATTAGGTCAAATATCATTTTATTATTGAAAAATAAATTTATTTAAAAATGGGTGTCATTTTATTTTTAGAACATATATTAAAGGTGACATTTTCCAATTTTGGTAATTGAATATTAAAAAAAGAATTCCATATTATTTCTCTATATATTATAGATTTCAAATGATTTAAAGTAATGTTTTAGTAAAAATTGATATTTTTTAGGGGAACTGTTGGTCACCACAGTAATGGGAAAATGATCAAATAGGGGGATAAAGTAAGAGACAATGATTCCAATATCTCTAAAACATGTATAAATTGAAATTTTTTAGTGTCCTTTTTTCCAAAAATGTTACAATGATATAAAAAGGAATAAATTGGAGAAATATTTGATGAAAAATAAATTTATTATATATTGAAGATATAAAAAATTATAAGGGTTCCACTCCTCTCACTAATAAAATCGAACCTCCTCTCATCACTAATCCACTAACAATAAACTCCCTAAAATTATAAATACCAAATAAATTACCTCCCCAAATATTCTCACTATTTCCTTTAGGATCTAATCTCAAAAAAACTAATCTAAGAAGGACTAATGTGTAACCCAAATAATATTATCGAATGAGGAGGTGTAAATCATAACCGATTACATTTAAGTTTATTTATTATTTTATATCCATAAAATATAATCTAATAATCCTAATAAAATGGAATATATATCATAATAATTCTGAAATTTAATTATGTTAATGAAACAATGATTTCTTAAATTCTTTCTATGCATTGGATATGATAACGCTGGTCATGCATACATGTGCAATATTATCTCCATGATGTGATTCATTATTTTACACTACCTCACAAGATTTATGATAAAGATATATTTAGTTTATATATGTATGATATATTAATCATAATAATGAATATATAATTAAATAATATTATCCATGTCCTCACACACCCATCTGATCGAAAATGTAAAGATCGTGCATGCCTACATTCATAATACCCCCTTCAAAATGTGTTGTAATTCATTTTTCTCGATACAACACGCGTTTGGCCATAAATATGGATTTATTTTATAATATATATATATATATAAGAAGATTATTATTTTTTAATTTAAATAATTTATCTTCATAATTAACATTTAATCCATTATAAAAATGAAAACTACAATAATTCATTCATGTAGGCAACCAAAAACATTAATATCGTATATCATTTTTCATGGAATTATTAAAAGAATGGTTTCAAAATTAAATAAATGGTATAAAAGGATAATTATTTTTTTATACTTTTTAAATTGTTTAATAATAAACCCTTTGACTTCTTTCATATAGCCTATGATAATTTAATGTTAATGGAATGAACGACCACAAAATGGATGACATGAGCCTAAAAAATCCCATATTTCAAAAGAATATGAAAATAAATGAAATATAAATATAACATATAATGGAATTTGTTGGGAATAAATTTTATAGAATATAGATAATTAATATAATTTTATTATTTTTTTAATTAAAATTTTTATGTGGCCGGTCTAGACAAAAGGCAAGAGATTTTCCTATAATTTTTTTGATCATTCAAAACACTTCTAAATCAATTTTTATGTACTTTAAAATGTTTTAAAATTTTAATTATTTATATGTAAATTATTATTTTAATTTAATTTTCATTTAACATTTGTGTTTCCTAAATTTTTTTTCGAAATGAATGTTTTCATTGTTTTAGATATTAATTATTTTTTACATTATTTAACAACTATAAAAATAATTTTTCAAAAGGATTTCAATGTGATCTCATTTTACTACCATCATATACATTATTAGTTATCAATTTTATTATAATAGGTTATATGGAATTTTAGAGTATGACATATTAAATTTTTTTCTTATATATTTTAGTTCTTAATATTTAAAATGACTTCAATATTTCATCTGAAATTTTATTTTATGTAAGTGACAACCGGTTTTCTTAAGGGTTAAAATTTTTTAGGGGTTTTATAAGGTTCATTTCAAGATAATAAATTTTTTTACATTATTAAATGTAATAGGGATATTTTTCATCATTGTTTGTATTTATAAGACAATTCAAACCATTAATGTACTTTTCCCATTTGGTAATGGCTTGATTTATTAAATCCTTAAAATGAATTGTGTAATATAGAATGTGTATACAAATAATTTAATCATATTGTGTTAGTGATTTTTTTTATAATTTACATCTATGAAGTATAAAGGGTAATAATGTTTTAAGATACATGTATGAAGAAGATGGGGTTTATGTGTGATAAGTTAAAATTATTTTGTGGCATATTTAACTGATATAAGTTACTTATAATAGAATGTTTACATTATCCTATTTAGGGATTCCATGAAAAAAGTATGAAAACTCAGAAATCCATTATGCATTTTTAATTACTTCAATTTTTTTAACTGGTATTATTTTATTTCAATTAGTATATAGACCATTTCATGAAATTTATGTTTTTAACATCTAAGAGAGTGAGTTTGATTATTCAACGAAAAACATTTATGGAGTTGTTCTGTTTTTAGAAGAAGCAATCGTGGTTGTGATTATTAAATTATGATTAAAAAAGGGTTTTTTAGAATAATTTTTTAAATTTATTATTTTTTATATGTATGTAATAGATCATTTTAGCTCAATTATTATTTTTTAAGAAAAATAAAATCCGTATGGATTTTATTTTTTTAAAAAGGGAATATCATTTTTCATTATTTTTTATCCCTTATTGAGAATTACATTGACATGTTATGACTTAAAATATTTTTCATTGGAAATAATCATGTGGAGAAATAATTTAAGTTAATTTATGACATGTTTTTAATGAATTATATGTTTTAGGAATGAAAATAGAGTGAAAAAAACCTATATTTGTGTAAAACAATATTCACTTTTTATAATTATATAGTTTATCCTGTAATTGTTCTGAAAACACTACAAAACCCTAAACCTAAATTATCCTAAATAAGTTTTATACTCCATCCCATGTTATAAATATTATAAATATGTATGCATTACAATGTATATTATTATAGTTAGTACCATAGAAAATTTTTAGATAATTTTAGGGGCTAGGAAATTATATGAGTTTAAGATATAAATATTTTATATCCACATTAGTTATTTTGCTTAAGATAAATATGGTTATTTTGGGAATTATTTATAAACTAATAGAGTTCAATAGAAGGTCACATATTTATGGTTATTTAAGTATTTATTTTATTCGTATGATACATTATTATGATTTGATATACTAACAATAAGATTTTTTTGTTTTCGAAAATGGATTGAAAAGGGAGGAACCATAAAATCAATTTATATGATAGATAATACATTGGATGGTCAAACCACATATCAAATTACAAAGAAGGTACAACGGTAAAACATTTTATTATGACTTATTAGTAATCTCGAATTATGGTTAACAATATAAAACTAGATGAGTTTACTAATTAACAAAATTATTAACAAAATGTAGTTTTGGTGATGATTAGGTGATAAAAATCATGATGGTAAAATAATTTAACATCATATGTGTCATGAATATTCGATAAGTTCGTAGAAAAATGTCTCAATGGAACTGAAGCATGTTGTATATGTGGTAAAGTAATTCATAGAGTAATGTCGTGGAAAAGGAAGTGTTTAGTTATCTTTTTGGAGGAGAATAAAGTTATTACTAAGTTATCAATTTAATATATAGAATTTATGGTTAAACATAAATACTAATACTAATGGAATTGAAAGAAATAGATTGAGGTGGATAAGAAATTTCATAGAAATAATGATTTATCAATGTGATATGGTATACTTCCGAATATGAAGAAACATTGAATTTCATAAAAATGTATAAATTATTTTAAATTTTATTTATAATGATAAATGTAGAAAACATGATTAAATTCGAATCGATGAATATTTGGAAATTATTCATAATCTTTTATATGAACATTATATTATGGAATTATAAGACAAACCTTGGTTTGTGGTTTATCAAGGTGTTTTCATAATTGAAATATCTACATATTGGGTGTTGTGAGTTAGGATGTAATGGTATTTTATATATGGATATATACTCATTAAGAGTAATAATAAGTTAAAATTTATTACTTACACTTTAAAATAATATGTGATTATGTTAAAAGGTGAATAATTATCTTTTGGGAAATGTTTGTTTGGTTTTGTGAATAACACATGATTGTTTTATTGATATCTATATGGATTAATATGATATCTATTGTTAATAAAATTTTGGATAGATGGTATAAAGGGTTATAATATTATTAGAATTATTTTTTGTCTTATAAAATACTATCTGATTGAAAAAGTGATATGAGGATTAGGTTGTTAATATTATATTACAATATGTTCAATATATTTAAGGGAGAAATTTAGAATAAATTTGAATTGAAAATTTTATGATAGTGTGAAATTTTAAGCTAAAAAAATCTATAATAATTTTTGAAAAAATATTCACGACACTTTTAATTAATATATGATTTTATTATGGAATTATAGTGATCCTGTTTATTTATATAAAAAGTTAGAATATATTTTTTATATTACTATGGAATATAAAAAATTGACACAAAACATTATAGGTTAGTAATGTTGTTGGGGGATAAATGTTAACATGATTAATGAATAATATTTAAAAAAATAATTCTAATAATTGGGTTTCAAAATTTTTTCTACCATTTATAATGAGGTATAGGGTTTCAAAATCATGGAACAATTTACATTAAACATTTATTTGTTATTATTAGGGACATGAATATTAGTATTGTTTTCTTCATATTATGGTTTATTAATATTTGATATTATTTTAAAATTTTCTAACCAATTTGGTTTTTGTTAATGGATAATAGAAAATTGGAAATACATACCATCCTTTGGATTTCCTTATGATCCAATAAAATTTAATTTTAGTGCTTATATCATGAACAATTTGTCCTGTTTTTTTTTATCATTTTTAACATAAGATATATGAAGAATCCCATATTTTTTGATGAGATGACTTTTTTCTTTGGAATTTCAGATTTTCATTTAGTGTATATTCCAAATTTAAAATTTAGATTCAAAATGAATTATTGAGAGGTAGAGAAACAAACTCTATAGTTTTTTCTTATATTTTAACTATGGAGAGGTCTATCTACAGATTAAATGAGTTTCATGAATTTCAATATTTGGGAAACCAATTTTGGGAAAGACAAGGGAGGCCCACAGTTAGCACATGGTAGTTCTAAACATGAATCACAATTCTATGACCCTATAAGGGAGTCACACAGTTTTTGAAACTATTCACCTCAGGCAACATATCCACGACAAAGTACGACAAAAATTTAATAGGTGAAAAAAATAGATTGAAAATGGTTCTTTTAATTGTGTGCCTTGGCCATATGGGGTGTGGGGGTTAGAAAGTTCCAAAATAATTTCTACTATATGGTCTTCTTAACTGTGCAAACCAACCATGCATGGTGTAGCTTTTGGAAAGTGTGAGAGCCATGGTTGATTCAAAATTAAGAAAAACATGATACCAAACCATATTCACATTAAAAAGGAACAATTTTCCATTTTACCCCTCTAACCATTATGTTTATTTTCCTCTCTATTTCTCCCCTATATTGTATCATTTCCTTCCTTTGTGTTCAAAATTATTTCAATGTGATATAATATACACCATTTTATGGTAATTTTTGTATTCTTAGGTTTTCTCTGGTTTTGTCTATAACTAAAGGATGATATATATGACTGAATATTCCTTAGTATAAGGTATTTATTCTCTAACTTTTCCCTTAATGTCATGTTTCTTATAAATTTGTTTACCTAAGGGAACAACTCAGACTTCTCACATGTTTCTATTAAAAAGTTAAATTCCATTAATAAAATACTTAAAGAATTTCAATGATTTCCCTTAGACCTGATCACATAATTTGAGTGTTGTTACTTCAACCTAGATTTCCCCGTTGGGTGTTCCTTATTAATAACCATCATTGGACATTTCATATAATTTTAATTAAATAAGATTTTCTTATTTTAGATTGAAATATAAAATGGGGAATACAAATTTGAATTAAATTTATTAATAAGTATTGTATAAAATTGTTACCCATGTTTACATAAGTGAATGTAATGATCATTTGGGTTTTATTAATTGAATAGAATGATTTAAATAGATAAAATAATTGTTTTATGGAATGGATAATTTTTACCAAAAAGTAATTCATAATATTTTTTCATATGTTGTTAAATTTCCTTCTAATGTGTTTGAACATACCTTTACATTTTTTAGGGAAAATTAATTTAAAATAAATGATCATTTTAAGAACATGTCTCCAATCACATTTTTGACTATTATGTATGATTGTGGATAAAATTAATGATTACTAGAACTGGAATAATTAATATATCATGATTGACTATAGTCACATATGTGAAATATATTTTATGGTGCAGCATGCCCTGAGTGATACTTGGACTCCCAATTGTGATTTAATTGGATGGAATCAGGAAACATCGATTAATTCATCAATGTGTATTCCATTTGAAATATCACACATGCATTCGATCATCATTGTAGATTGTGAAATCCCTGGTTTGGATCCAAGGTTTTATTATATTTCCTAAAATTAAATTTAACTCCTTTAATGATTAACCAAGTATTATGTATAATTATAATGTCCTATATGGATCATTCATTTGGATCCATTCAGTTATTACAATGATGCTACCTTGTGAAATTTTTTGAGGGAATGGGTAGAACTATAAGTTATGTTGAAATTCCATGGGTTAACCCACGTGACTTTCACCCAACTTATATAAATTAAACTCCATAATAATTATAATAACTTATGTGGCCAAAATATTATTTAGATTCAATGGTTTTACATTGGCTCATTCGTGACTAGGTTTACCCATAGATTCTTATGCTCACATCCATGGGCCCCATTTTTTATATTACTATTCTTATGTTCATTGTTATTCAACTAAAACTGAATCAATTATAATTTCTCAAAAATCCCATGAGAATCCAAATATTTACATGGTTTAGATTTAAATTATTTCTTTAATACATTTAATTTTACAAACTTACACATTGTTACATTTAATATTCATTGGTTTGATAGTATTAGATACTTTTCGTGGTGACCTGTAGAGTTTTACAGACACCCTTTTTGGACTTCTATTTGTTACCTAGAAAGATTGCTTATATGCTGGTATAGATCATGTAATTTCATATATTTGGATGATTGATTTTTTAGGGTGGGATATTAGTAGAATATAAATGGTCTAGTTCTCAGGATTCCCATGGTATAGTTTTTTTTCTTATTGTCTTTTATACATAGATCTTATATCTTCTTATTACCATATATACCAATTACATTTCCTTGTAGACATGAAATCATTTTTTATTTGATAATGGTTATTTTTTATATCTAATTATTATAATCCATATGACTTACCATTGATATTTTCTTTCATTTATTTATTCTTCTACAATATTTTCTAATGATCAAGAGGTTATAGTCTCCCTATAGTACAAATATCAAACCCTCATAGCTAGTTAATGGCCTCTAGCATATGGGGAGCTGTACTTGAGTCATTATCCCCAACAAGTAATGTTACTGTTTAAAGTGTTAACTGGGTATTGTGCTAATATTGTTTTATTATATATTATTTTTCAATATTGTACTATTTTGGTGTGGTAGAATAGAGACTAAAAATATGTCATAATTTGGTAAGTAACTCAGGTATGGAAATTGAAAACCCATGCATGAGGGAAAGATCATTTTTCTAGGGATGGGATTATTGAGCATGTTATTCATTATGAAAATTGATTGTCACTAAACCTTGAGTGATTGATGTATGTTTTTACAAGTCTCTAATTTGTGAAATATAAATGTTGTCCTATTATAGATTAATAATTGGCATATTATTACATTATTTACAACACACATGGGTTATATTTCATAGTATGGTAATATGTATAACGGTCTTATGTGATTATGATCAGTGCTTATATACACCATAGTTGAGTGATTATTAGCATTATTACCTATATACCATGTTTGGGTGATGATGTACCATGAATATTAGTATGCCATGATTATTTTTAATTGGAATTATAAAAATTATACTATGATTTTTGGATTTCTATTAATATATATCTTTATTCAATCATAATGAGGTTTTTATCTTTCAATAGGTATGATGAAAGGTTGGTTAAAAAATTTATATGTCACCCTAAACAGTGTTTTCACACGTAGCTTAATGATGGAATTCTATCTAACCTTCTTGAGATATTGTAAAGAAAAAAATGTATATAATTATTTAACATATTAACTTGAAACGAAACTTCAAATATCAATGAAATTTGATATATTTTAATACATTTATGTATTTCATATGAATTTTACTTAAATATTGTTCAAATTACATCTTATAATGTTGTGTACTGTCATAACTTGGGAATAATGACTTATATAACTAAATCCTTATATTCTTGAATAGAACCTTGTAGGTGAATTTTATCATTGTATTTATATAAGATAACCCAATAGATGGTGTATTAAAATTATGATGAATTAATTGTTAATCAGTTGCACTTAACTGGGATTGTAATTTTAAATTTTATAGAATTGAATCCCTAAATTGGGAATGGATTCCCATATAACAGATATGAGGTTGGTTTGATGCGCCCTTGATTGGTCTCCTTTATAACCTTTCATTTGTATATATTAACCCCATAGGGGTATACAGTTGATAAAGGGGAAGTTATTTTATGTTCATAAAAAAAAATTTATTGTGTTAGATATAGTTTTATAACAGAATGTTACTTAACTAAGCCCATTAAATGTTAAAGGACCTTCCATTTTCTTTTTTGATATAATATTATGAGTTGTTATATTTTTTAATCTATAACTTAGAATTGTCAATTTCATTAAATAGTCTAGTTGTGGGAGCTTGTGGATAAATTAATTGGGTTAAACAGAGATCATGTGATAACTTTTCATGAATTCAATGAGTAATTTCCTAAATAATGTACCTATTGATGTTGTCATAATTTAACTTTTTATAACTAGTACTCTTTATATCATATATTTGTGCCTATTTAATGTTTATAATACATTTAAATTCACGACACGAGTCAAATAAAACAATTATTGGTCTTAATAGAATAGAAAAAAATATTTTGGTTAGTTCCAAGGTTCATTAAAGAGTTTCCATGGATATGAACATGAATGTTTCTCATGCATATCTATTAACTACGATAGTTAAATTAGAGAATTAGGTTAGGAGGTTGAGCCTAGTAACCCTTTTGGTGTGATCATGTTTTTCAATCGATACCCTATGTTAATGTGGGGAGTTTTCAAAATAATGGCAGAACCCCTGGATATAAGGAGCCAATTACCTCTTAATTTGTGTCCATAGGAACCATAAGAGATGTTCCATTACCAATTGAGTTGGATAGAACCTGTGTTGGTTAAATTAAACCCCTAGTAGGCAAGTTATTTTCCATTAAGTTGAACCTCGATGGAATATTTAGGTTTACATAAACCTAGTGAGTGCCAACTTCTTTTCCATTTTTATTGGTATTTCTACCATTTATGTTTAATTTACCATATGAATATACTTAGGGAGTATCATGGTGTGGTAGGCCGATTCAAGAAGGTGATTTCATTAAGAATATTTTAACCAGTTTTAACTTCATAGGTCGATGATATTTTTACATATCTTCAATTTTAACTCTTTAAAGAGGTTTTGAATATGTGTTATATTCTGTGTAATAGAGACCCTTAATATGAATAAGGTTCTTATGTTTGAGGCCTTAGGTAAAGTTGGATAGAACCAGGGGCGATTATGATATTTGATGAATATGGCTATATGGAAAACATATAGGTCCTTAGTTCCAACTCGTACCCCAATAAGTGGGTAATTTTTTTAATCAATGGAAACCTATGATTGAGGTATAAAATATATTTATAGATGCCTTTTAAATGATGATATTAATAATACAATCACACTCATATTATTTAATGGAAGGTTCTTAAGATTTGGGATTTAGTCATGGTTATTCCTTTGGTTTTTTAAAAAGAACCTCAAGTGCTTGCATATCGAGACATGATTCGATAAGAAGGATGTTTTGGGTTCCTTTCTCAATTTTCTAGTGTTTGTGTAGGTGATGATTTAATTTATGAATTGACACTACAATGAGGTGTTTTTGGGGTAAATCTAATCATAGGTTGGTGCCTTATTTTTTAATGTATTTCGAGGGGAGGTCGTGGATTTTATATGAACAACCATGGTGAGGAATATGGTCATCATAGACATGATGATTGATGAGAAACATGGTCTTGAGTCACTGATTGTACTAGGTGATATGACATGATAATTCATTTTGTATGTTGAGTTTAGTTGTTTCTAGTCACGCCTGACGGTTGGTTGTTATAGAAAATTAGTGAGTGGAAAGGTACATGCTAAGGATGGAAATTTTAAAATATGATGTATGAATGAATGGTGAAATGGATCATTGGTAAAATTAAAGAATTTTATCTTGATGATGGATAATTTTTTAATAAATAATTTTTTATGAGATAGTTATCACATTAGTGGTTCTTGATTTTAATTTTTAGGTGACATAGTGTCATGGGTTATTTCAGTTGAGTATATCTAGGTTTGTTATGAGCATGGATCAAGAGATAGATACATGCCTATCAATGGGTTCTTAATGTACTCCCATTTTTAGTCAATAATAATTTTAATGGTATTCCAGATGGTGGGGAGTACATCGTTGGCCACTTGTGGTGACCTTTATTATGATTTGAAACTGGAGGAACACCATGGGTATCACTCTTGAGAAATAAGAATGAGGTATGGATGATATATTTATAATGACCAATGATGGGTTAGATATTATCCTTGTTAGTCATTATATATAAGGATAAATGTTTCGTGGGATATTGAAATAAAAAAATAATTTCATTTGTGTGATGATAATGATTCTCGTGAGTTAGAGAGAGGGATGATGGTTTCCAGTCGGTTTCCCCTATGTGAGAATGGTTGGGAGATATTATGACAATTTGTGTGATATTCATTTTGGAGGTAATTATTCTTTGGATATATGAAACTATATATGGGTGTATTTCTCTGTAAATGAAAGGATACGATTTTAGTATAGACTTAGAGGAGTGATAGTGCAACCATTTGGTCTTGGATGGATTGTAATTATCAAAGGATTCTGGATCGATAATGAATGGTTCATGTGTTGTGGAATGGTGGAGGAAATGAACATGATGTGATTTATCTAGGTGATGTCAAAGAATTCATTTATGGGATTTAGGGATCATGCAAGAATATATATAAACATTCCTTATATTGAGATTTTCATAATCAAGATTTAGTGATGTGTCGGCTATTTAAGTAGAGTGATTTTTTTGAAAAAGATTATTAGGGGAGTTTAAGCTTGAATTATTCAAATATGTGTATGTGTTTGGTGAGGAAACACATCAGGAACACAGATATGATAAAATGAGTGAAATAAAACGGTTATATGTAGAATTTCAAGGAATATTTGGTGTAACTAAATTAATATGGTTTAGTATGTAATTAAATCATTATGAATAATCATGGGTTATGAGTTGTTTTCTCTTGTGTGAACATGTGTAATAGTCTATTAGTAACATTATTAGTGCCTCTAGGATGTTAAGGATGTTTTTTAAAAAAAATCCAATGGGGGGGAAACCCTAACTCATAATTGGATATTTAATGATAGAACCACTGGTTGGGTTCCCCATGTTCCAGTGGATGAATGAAATAATAACCTTATTATGTATTCGGTTAGATGGGTTTGGGTAAGATTCTTCTCAATATTTCATTAGTAGTTATGAGCACTGGCTCATGTTTTAGCAGTTTATGTGATGTATGATTAACATGGTCCATGGAGGTGT
Source organism: Viscum album (assembly GCA_963277665.1). Taxonomy (NCBI): domain Eukaryota; kingdom Viridiplantae; phylum Streptophyta; class Magnoliopsida; order Santalales; family Viscaceae; genus Viscum; species Viscum album. The sequence continues at coordinate 1,807,320,943 of OY728157.1, forward strand.
GTTGGGGGAGGAAAACACAATGAATCTCTTTTAGTGAGAAATTCATTACCCAATAATGTCTAATGATGTTTTCATTGTCCCCGAATGATTCTTAGGAATGAGAAGTTCTTTTTTAGGGAGGTTTTAAGATTCCATGTTTTCGAAAGGGTTGACATTTTCAATGTAATTTTTCTTTTTCATTTGGTGGATGTAGAAAATTGAAAATTGAGATTTGAAATGAAATTCCAAGATATAGGACACGAAAATATATAGTTTTTGAATAAAGTTTAAGGAACAAGATGCTTTGTGGGGAAACATGTGTGTTTTGGGAAAAACGATCATTGAAAAACCATTTCTTAGTAAGGATAGGGTCAGTTTATAGTTTTCACATAGTTAGTGATAACCATTGATGTCAAACATGTTTTTCTTTAGGGGTGCCACAAAGGTTGTTAAACTATGAAACTATGGCCCAATGACCCAGAAAAAGTATGAATTAAGTTGAATAGTACAACCTCATTTCTTATTAATGGATTTTTTAACTATGCACTTATACCATATAGGGTGTAGGGGTGACACATATTTAAAATATTTTTTGTTACATAGTTTTATCAACCATGCACACAAACCACTTATAGTGTGTCTCTTGGATATTATAAGCCACAATGTTGGATCATGGTTAACCAAACCATGAGACAAAACCATGATCCCCTAATAAAGGTGTTATGTTTTTATTTTACCAGTAAATAATTTATTTTTATTTTCCTCCACCTTTATTCATCACTTCCCATTAGCAGCAACTGTTCTTTCTCTTCTACTCCTCCCCTCTCGGCCATGATTGATCTCCTCCATCCATAATTGGAATCTAACCCTACCTATTTAATTGTATCACCATTATTTTTTATATGATTCCTATCTGAAATTATATCATTTTTATTCTTTGTATCAAATTCTAATTCCATTCGAACTAATATAGATAATTTTTGAGAATTTGAAAATTCTTTTGATTTCTCTCATTTTAGATCCATATAATAGTCAATAATGGATTATTGAACAATAATTGGTATAGGTTAGGTGGTATATGACTTTTACATTAGTTTATCATTATTTATAATAATTTTTATGTTGCTCTACACATTGTACATCAAACACATTACTTCTAAAATATGAAATTCCTTAAATTAAATACCTATACATGAAATACGATGTCTCTTATACCTATTTACATTAAGATAGGGTCATTAAAAGATAGTGGATTGCCCGTCTATGTGTCACCTATTAATGCCCCTATATGAACATTACCCATAATTTTAATAGTGTTCAAGTGAGGTGTTTTTGGAATGACTTTTAAAAAAGGGGTTAAATTACTGGATTAAGTAAATTTTTAATTAATGTTGACCATTTTTTCACCTTTTGAGGAAGTAAATGAAATTATAAATGGATTTTAATATAGAATTCAATAAATTCAATCGATTAAAACAATTTTATGATATGGATATATATTTTATAAAAAGCATTCATAATATTTAGTTTTTTCATATGTAGTTATATCAATTTACAACATGTTTTGAATTGACCTTACATTTTTAATGGAAAATTGATTTACAAAAAGGGTGAATGGTACAACCATGTGATGAAAAAAATATTTAATAATAATGTATGAATATGGATACCATTTTTATTTTAGGAACTCAGATAATAATTATAAATTAGTAACATAGTTTGGTTGTGGATTCCTATGATGGACTCATGGAATTCAAACAATTTAATTGATGTGTCTTCTAACAAAAATACCACACATGGATTAAGATTTTTCTAATATCGTGGATGATATGAAATGGGACATTGGGTTTATTATATCTATAAAAATAAATTGAATGCTCGGGATTATGCTTCATGGATTCGGGTTGATGTTACAAAACAACAAGGATCATCCTTGGACTTCATTCAAGTTTCACAATGAGGAATCCCAGAGAATTGTTCCTAAGGATTGTGAAGAACTCCCCTTTGAGATTAAATTCAAAGGATTTAATAGTATGGATTTCAAAAACACTGTTAAACAAAAAATCCATGGATATTTTAATTCCTTATTTAGTCATCATTATATAAGGATTCCTTGGTTTCACATTTGGCCCCACATGAATAGTCTTACACATAGATTCGTGGACTTATATCCATAGGTCCCTTTTATTTTTTTTACTATTATTCGGTATAGAGAAATCAAAATTAGTATAAATTAAGTTTATTCATCTGTGTTTCCCACCAAGAAGTTGATCTCATTGTGGATTAGTTTTATATTATTTCACTACTACCTTAAATTGGATATACCTGAAGACTGTTACAATTAGTATTCATATATTAGATATTATTAGACACTATTATTGGTGGCATACTGATTATAACCCACATCTTGTTTGGGAAACCAGTTTTTTCCTAGAAGAATTAACTATATGTATGGATGGATTATTGAAAACATCCATATACCGATGATTGATTTCTATTAGGATGGTATATTTGTAACAGATGAATCACCCTGTGGTCAGGATGTCCACGTGATAATTTTGGGTGTTATTCATATAACGAACCATAATTTACATACATTGTTATTACTTCAAAATTGAAGCACACTTATAGCGACCCATACTTTACCTACATTCTTATAACGACCCATACTTTACATACATTCTTATAACGACCCATACTTTACATACTTTACAAACATTGTTACTATTCACCAAAAAAATTATTTTCATCTCATTGAACCACATTTTACTTATTGACATCAACCGTGTCTCTCGGATTTTCGAAATTACACTCACAGAAGCGGTAAAATTAAGTTTTATGAAAAATTCAGTTTTTTTATCTACCACTTAGTGGTTTCACTATTCATCAAAAATTGAACGTTTTCAGAAAAATACCAAAATTTCACCCTAGGCTAATTTCGATATTCCGAATCCAAAAAAGAAGTCCATTTTGAAAAACAAAATTTATAAAATTTCAAAAAGTGGTTATTACTATTCATAACGGCTAGTTTTAATAATATTTTAATAGCATATCGTTGTTTAGTGAAACTCGGTATTGCGTACGATGCAAGATATCGAGGAAGGCCGTGATTGCGTGTAAAGCAAGCCAATCTAGTGTTGTGTTAGTGAAAGATTTCTTTGATGATTTAATAACAAAATATTTCTCATAAAAGTCTCGGGTGTTACATTCTACCCCCCTTAAAATGAATTTCGCCCTCGAAATTTGTCACTTTGTAACAAAAAAGATGAGGATACCTCTCCCTCATCATATCTTAAAGCTCCCATGCGGCTTATTCTAATTGTTGGTTCCTCCATAAAACTTTCACCAAGTGAGTGGTCTTGTTCCGTAGGACTTTTTTCGCTATGATCCAGAATCTCTATTGGTTGTTCCTCATAAGAAAGATCTTGCTCCAGCGGTACAACTTCTGAGCTGAGTACATCTAAAGGATCAGGTATGTACTTTCTCAGGAGAGATACATGGAACAAATAGTGAACTTGAGAGAGATTCTGTGGAAGCGCCAATCGGTAATCTACCTTTCCAACATGATCCAGTATTTCGAAAGGACCGATATATCTAGGGCTCAACTTCCCCTTCTTTCCAAATCTCATGACCCTCTTCCAGGGAGATATTCGTAAGAACACTTATCACCCACTTCAAACTCTCGGTCTTTTCTTCGGTTGTCGGCATAACTTTTATGTCGACTCTGAGCTGCTCTTATGTGTTGTTGAATAGATCGGACCTTTTCTGCCATCTCATCAACAAGATCAGGTCCTAATAGCTTTCTTTCCCCAACTTTATCCCAGCAAGTTGGAGTCCTGCATTTCTTTCCATAGAGAGCTTCATAAGGAGCCATCTGAATACTGGAGTGAAAGCAATTATTATAATAAAGTTCCAAAAAAGGTAGGTGTTGATCCCAACCACCTTTGAAATCCATAGAGCAAGCTCTCAACATATCTTCTAGAGTTTGAATTGTTCTCTCAGACTGCCCGTCTGTCTAAGTAAGATAAGCAGTGCTGAAACTCAGCTCTATATCAAGAGTATGCTGAAGACTTCTCCAGAACATCGAGGTAAATCTCGGATCCCGATCAGATATAATAGAAAGTGGTACTCCATGCAATCTTACCACTTCCTTTACATATATCATGGCAAGTTGATCCAGAGAGAAATCATCTCTAATAGCAATGAAGTGTGCAGACTTTGTAAGACGATCAACTATGACCTAGATAGCATTATTTCCTTTGGATGTTTTAGGAAGTCCTATGAAAAATTCAATAGTGATGTTTTCCCATTTCCATTCGGGTATGGGTAATGGTTGTAACATCCCCTTAGACTTCTATCTCTCAACTTTAACTTGCTGACAAACCAAGCATCGAGAGACATATTCAGCAACATATCTTTTCATGCCATCCCACCAGAAGTACTCTTTCAGGTCCCAATACATCTTCGTGCTTCCCGGATGAATAGAGAATGAAGAACTATGAGCCTCATACAGCAGCTCCTTCTTTAATTCTGGGATGGGAGGAACACAAACCTGATTCCGGAACTTTATTATCCCATCACAATGAAGGTTGAATTCCGGAATATTTATCACCTTCTTTTGTAACTCGAAAACTTCTTTTTGTGCCTCTTTAATCTTCACATGTATAGATGGTTGAACATTCATTTGAGAAAGATAAGATTTTTCCCTTTCCATTATAATTTCAAGATCCATCCTTTGTAAATCCATAAATATTGGATCTTTTGTGATCCTTATCATGGATAAACTGGCATGGTCTTATTGACTTAATGCATATGCCACCTTGTTTGCTTTACCAGGGTGGTAATGAATTGAGCAGTCGTAATCCTTAATCAGCTACAACCATCTTCTTTGGTGCATATTCAGCTCCTTTTGTGTGAAAATATACTTTAAACTTTTATGATTAGTATAAATATCACACCTTTCACCATAAAGATAATGCCTCCAAATATTTAATGCAAAGATTACCGCAGCTAACTCCAAATCATGAGTTGGGTAATTTTGCTCATGGATTTTCAACTGTCATGAGGAATAAGCTATCACCATGTCATTTTGCATAAGAACACACCCCAATACCTTCTTGGATACATCACTATAGATCACAAACCTTTCTCCACTACAAGGCAGTGTGAGCATAGGTGCATTGCATAATCTTCTTTTCAACTCCTTGAAATTCTCTTCACATTCTTTCATCCAAACAAACTTAACCCCTTTCCGAGTCAACTTGGTGAGTGGATTAGATAATCGTGAAAAATATTTCACAAAACGTCGATAATATCCAGCAAAACCAAGAAAACTTCGGATCTCAGTTACTGTTGTTGGTCTCGACCATCTTTCGATAACCTCTGTTTTTGCTGGATCCACAGATATCCCCTCTTTTGAGATTATGTGACCCAAAAATGCAACTTTTTGAAGACAAAATTCACACTTGGTAAATTTTTCATAATGTTTCTCCTTTCTCAGGGTCTTAAATATAATTCTCAAGTGATCTTCATGTTCTTCCTTGCTCTTTGAATATACAAGAATATCATCTATAAAGACTACCACAAACTGATCAAGATAGATTCTAAAGACTCTATTCATCATATCCATGAAAATAGAAGGGGAATTAGTAAGACCAAATGGCGTCACTATAAATTCATAGTGTCCATAACTTGTACGGAAAGACGTCTTTGGTATATCCTCCCTTTTGACCCTTAATTGATGATAACTTGAACGAAGATCAATCTTGGAAAAGTATTGAGCTCCGCGTAGTAGGTCAAATAAGTCATCAATGCATGGGAGAGGATATTTTTTCTTGATAGTGATATTGTTAAGTTCTTGATAATCAATGCAGAGTCTCATTGATCCATCTTTCTTCTTAACAAACAGAACAGGTGCTCCCCTAGGTGACTCACTTGGGCGTATGAACCCCTTATCAAAATTCTCTTGGAGTTTCTTCTTCAATTCCTGCAACTCAATTGGGGCCATTCTATAAGGTGTCTTTGAAATAGGCAAAGCACCCGGTACGAGTTCTATTGAAAACTCAACATCATGATTTGGTGGAAGACCCGGCAATTCCTCCGGAAAGACATCATCAAACTCCCGTACAATGGGCATATTCTTAATCATGAGTTTCTCACCAACCATTTGAGATAAATAACCTTCATTTAGTGGAATCAAGACCCATAAGATGGAAGAAATTTCCACTTGAAGGTTATGTTCATCCTTGCATTGATAGACGATCAAAGATTGATCTGGAATATGAAATGTGACTTCCCTTCTTTTGGAAATTGATATGAGCTCCATATAAAGAAAGCCAATCCATGCCAAGAATCACATAAAATTCCACTATAGGAAGGATCACAAGATTTGCAGGAAGCACTTTCCCACAAACATCAATCGGAGAAGAATTATAAACTTTTGATGCGACTGTTGTGCCATTAGGTGTTTTCACAGTTAACTCAACATCTAAATGTTGAGGTAATAAGGTGATACCCTTAGAAAAATCTTCAGAAATAAAAAAGTGGGTGGATCCAGAATCAAATAAAACATTTGCTACTTTAGAGTGGATGGTAAGTGTACCTTTCACCACATTTTTATCGTACTCCACATCGCTGATAGAAATTGCATGTGACTTTCCTTTTCCTTTAGCCATAAGATTTTTTTGATGTCGATCATCATAAAAAACCCTTGGATTAGGGAATTTATTGGCATAATGCCCCATCTCCTTGAACTTGAAACATTGAAGTGTATTAGGTTCATTCTGTGTATCGCTTCCTTTGTTTGCATCATTAGACATCTTCTTCCCATCGTTGCGGCACTCAAATGCCTGATGACCTTCCTTTCCACATTTGAAACATTTACTTTTCCCTTTAAGACGACTCCCTCCAGGTCTCTTTCCACACTTTGAGAATAAGGAAAAAGTCATCTTCTTTTCGGTGTGCTCTTTAGATTTTCCTTCAAATTCGATTTTCCTCTTCTTATTAAACCCATATGACTGATGGGTTACTCCAATCTCCATCTAGACTTTGAGAGCACATCGAACGATTTCCTCATAGCTATTGAAGTCCCTTATGGCTAACGCCCTTCGAAGACTTGGCTTTAAGCCACTACAGAATCGATCGATCTTACTCTCAGGTTGGATAATAATACCAGAAGCGTACCTTGCAAGTCTTGTTAAATTTTCTTCATAGGTACCAATAGATTCATCATCCTTTTTCTTCAGTTCAAGAAAATCTTTCTCCATATTTGTTCGGAGAATGCGAGGGAAGTACTTATTGAAAAAAAAAAGTTCTTTAACTCATCCCATTCCATGGACTCAATTTCATCTCTTTGCCTCGTATTCTTGATAACATTCCACCATTGATCAGCATCTCATTCCAAACGATACACTGCTAGGATGACTTTATCATGTTCAGAACATTGAAGAACTGAAAATATCTTTTCAGTAGTACTAATCCATTGTTTAGCAGTTAATGGATCAGTGGACCCGCTGAATGAAGGTGGACGCTGCCTCACGAAGGATTCAACAGAATGTTGCTCCATACTTTGCTCGTTTGGATATCCTACATGATTCATAGCTTGAGAAAGTTGTGTGATCATGGATATAATATTTTTCATTCCAGCTCCCATAACGTTTGGTTTCTCAGGGGGACAATCATTGCATTGCCCGTCGTATTCCGCATTAACACGGTTCCTTCGGGTTCCAGCCATTTACTGAAACCAATAAGAATAGTGTGAGCAACACTAATTATAATAGGAAAAACACATAATCAAGAATAAAATTTCACACTTAAGGTCTTATCCTAGGTTATTCATGGTCATTTCTAAAACACTAAGATTGTGTTCGATGATTATAATTATCCTTGGGGTTCTTACTAAGGCTTTCACATCCTAGTTTCCAATGGTTGACTATACCTTTCCTCTAATACCAACTATAACAACCCAAACTTTACATACATTGTTATTAACTCAAAATTGAAGCACACTTATTACAACATATAACAAAACCAGGAAAGGACCATATAGGTATAGTGTCTTTAAAAACTGGGAAACATAAACAACTGGTTCATAAAGCATCTACACTGTCTCCCATTTATTTCATCATATCTATAGTCCCTTATGGCATATCATCCTTAATAACCTTCTTCCTGACCTGGGGAAAGAAAACATACAAAAGGGTGAGCTCAAATACTCAGTAAGGGTAAAAAAAAGAAATATCAATCACATCATATTCATAAAAACATAACTTCTGGAAATCTTAACCAGCAAAAGAGATCATAATTTCATAACATGGGATAAATCATAGTAGTGAAATGTAATATCGATAATCATAACTTAATACATGAAACTTTGTGACATACACACATAATCATAGAGAATAATTTCTTAGTAGTCAAGACTCATTTCCATGACTATCTTAGTGGACAAAGTCCATTCTTGAACCGAGTTCACTCCTCGTTCCAGTCCTGTTTCACTGAACCGGTTTAACCTGCCGTTCCAGCCATGTCTATCTCATGAGGTATAAAATCTTTACCCAATGCATTGGAGGGAGATATAGGTCCCACCCATCTCATAATGATACCATTCTTATGTGTGACACAAAATCATAAACCATACATCATAGCATAACCCATGTAATAAAAATGGGAATCTTAAACATCATGATAAAATACATGAGGTATAAAAACAATCTTCTCATACTTTTGTCAGAAAAGTTAAAAAGTACCTCGTATGAAAAACGACAAAAGATTCCTTTCATATCTTTTAATAAAAACTCACCGAAGGGTAAAATTGGATTTAAACAATTTTACGTTGATGGAAGCAATATTACATATCAAGAAAACATGGATGTGGATGATAATATACACCCCAGTAAATACCAAAGAATAAACAATCTCGGATAAAATGAGATTGTGATATTTTCCTTACCTTAGGTATGATTTGCTTCGTAAGTGCTTGAACCTCCTATATAATGATTTAAATAATGTCATTCACTTATTCCAGAATCATACTCATTGTTATGATATCATATATGATCATATTATTATCTTATTATTAGTAATATTTCATTGCTACTTGTTATTCGGGTGTTTATTACTTTTTGTTCTTAGGCGTGTTTTGCCGAATAAATTCATATTCTTCTTTTTAGGTTATAGATACCTCATTTACAGAATGGTATTAGTGTAATATATATCATATTAATTCATTAAATTCATTTATATAATCATTGTGCAATGAAGATCATGTAGAACGAGTCGCATCACATCGTGGAGATGGTATTCCGTACGTACGCATGAGCGATGATATCGTTCCCATGATCGTGGAATTGTATTGGAGTGTATGTATAATATTTAATAATAAATATCAATTTACAATAATCATATATATTCATTCTTTACACCATTATACCCATCTAAGTAAGGTGGTGGCGGAAAATTGTTTAAACCATGGCGTGGAGACGGTATTCCGTATGTACGCACGCGCGGTGATTTCATTTTCCGTAGGAGGGATAGATGGTGAAATAGAGTAGTTTCATACTTATAATAACATATCAGTATATGAGTGATACTGATTTTATTACTTCATGAAGAAACAACTAAAGAAGAAGAAGTGGAAGAAGAAATAAAGATGAAAGAATCGGCAACGGGCATTACCTCTTCTTTGAAGCGCTTCATTGAGACCTCCTTTTAGGGCCCTAAAATTGGTCTTTGAAGAAGAGAAGGACCTCTAGGATGTCTCTAGGGAAGTGGAGAGAAGAAATTGGTAGGGGTTTTCCGAGCTTGAAGGCTCAAAGTTGTGTGAGGAAGAGAGGGAGGAGGTGCCCTTTTATAAGGGAGGAGAGGGGCACCTTTAGAATAACTAACAATATTATTTTATTATAAAGCCAAATTCGGTTCTAAATTGCTCCAAATTGATTTATTTCGAAGCTAAGGTGGGGATGGGTCTAAATCCTCTCTTCCAAAAGAATTTAGACAAGTTTAGGTTCCTATTTTAACCTTATCATTTAGATTTAACATTAAGATAAATAATTTTACTTTTACCGTGTCTTCTTGTGTTCTTACACTATAAAGTTAATAAACTTACTATAACAAGCCAAACGAACCCCAAGTTGTTTATTATTAATATATATAACCTTATCTATGTCATTTGGACGAAACGTAGATTTTTAGGAATAAAATAACAATTAATAATATAATATTTGTTTTAAAAACTATTTTATGTCAATTTTGACACTATTCAGTAATTGATTTTTATGAAAATTATAACAGAATGATTAGTTCGAAAAAAGTTAATTAAATCAATAATAATATGTCATATTAACCAAGAAAATTAGTGGAATTCATAAAAATTCTCAAATTAAATTTATTTGGGTATTTATAACATCAATTATGTCAATATTTCATTAATAAGATAATTACTGCATCATCATTGTGTCATAAATAAATTAAATTATTTAATGTCTAAAAATTATAAATAAAATACCATTATGTTGGAAATATTTTTAGATTTCTCATTAATATTTATATTCTAATTTATATTATTTATAACCCCATATTAAAAATGATTTACTTATTAAACTTTGATTTTAACTATTTTAACCCTTCTTTAAGTAAATTGATAATAAATGTCCTAATCTAATCCAAGTGGGCCTAAATGGTCATATTTTATTCATAAGGTTGTTTTTGGTTGAATTAAACTTATCCAATAGAATTAGGACATGTGTTAGGGTAATAATAATAACATTTTTACCCTTAATTACCCTATTTACTTTTAACCGTGGTAAATAAAAGTAAAAAGTTACTATTCACCAAAAAAATATTTTCATCTCATTGAACCACATTTTACTTACTGACATCAACAGTGTCACTAGGATTTTCGAAATTCCACTCACAGAAGCGGTAAAATTAAGTTTTATGAAAAAATCAGTTTTTTTAACTACCACTTAGTGGTTTCACTATTCATCAAAAATTGAAAGTTTTCAGAAAAATACCAAAATTTCACCCTAGGCTAATTTAAATATTCCGAATCCAAAAATGAAGTAAATTTTAAAAAATAAAATTTATAAAATTTCAAAAATTGGTTATTACTATTCATAACGGCTAGTTTTAATAATATTTTAATAGCATATTGTTGTTTAGTAAAACTCGGTATTGCGTACGACGCAAGCTATCGAGGAAGGCCGTGATTGAGTTTAAAGCAAGCCAATCTAGTGTTGTGTGTAGTGAAAGATTCCTTTGATGATTTAAAAACAAAATATTTCTAATAAAAGTCTCTGGTGTTACAATTCTTTTTTTATACAAGGGTTATTTTTTCCCTACTACTAAGTATGCCTATTATTATTCTCTATAGACATGAAATAATTTTGTATATAATACCGGTTATTATGAATAATTTATTACTATCATCAGGATGATTCACTTCATCCATTTCCTCCCTAAATTTTTTGTATTTTGTGGAATTTAACACTGATCAGAATGGTATAGTCTCCCTATATTTCCATTGTCATACCTTCACTATAAATTTGAAGCCTTTATCATTTAGGGAGGTGTTCTGGAGGCCTTTTCGTTGACCAAACTGATTACTATTTACAGAATGAACCAGGTCAAGACATGCCAGTGAAGTATAGATGGAAAACTACTTGACACGCTATCAAGGGATGAAATAACAGTAATGGTTAATTAAAAGTAAATTCATAATAATTTCCATTATTTTCTATCATTTTGGAACAATTATTCCTCAAACCAAGTAAGGAGATGATGAATTAATTGGGTATTATGTGGAGAAATCACTTAACCATAATGTTTCCATATTTGAAGCTCATTCAAAAGTATGACTATGAATATTTTAAATGATTAATATAAGTAATATTTATGATATGATTACATTTCATGTCGAAAAAAATTTATTTATGTTCTCTTAAATAGTAATTTTAATCAATTTGGGTTAAAAAATATTTCCTTCCATAAATTAATTTCAATATTCAACTATATATAAATTTTTCAAAATTAATACATTAAACCTTTTCCCATTATAAAAAAGATAAAATTATTAACAAAACAAATTCATTGAGATAGGACAATGAAACACCTTATGATTTCATTATATATTAAATAAAATAAATATCATATTGAATAGATTTAGATATACACATAATTTGGCATATGTTAATATTAATTTATGAAAAATGAATGGTCAGAATCAAAAAAATAATGATTGTATATCTCCCAAAAAATAACACCTATTAGAATATGGTAATAAATTAAGTTAATGACACTTTATGACTAAATGTTTCATGTTTCTATAATTAGTCTTCCATTAAATCGAATATTTTATAATTAATGCTAAATTTATGAATTTTATAATGTTATTTTTATTATATGAATATAATTTTTAAATTTATATTAAAAAAATTATATGAGGTTATCTTTTTTATATTTTATGAAAAGATCCACTTTAAAAATATACACTGATAAACATGGGAAAACATTTGTGTTTTAAATGGATAAATCGTCGCCAAAGGTAAAAATAGTTGTCCAAATAGGCTATGTATCTTTTTTCAATAGAAATAAGGCTAATGAAATAGCTTTATTTTATGCCTATGTAAATTGGTTTACCTTTATGGGCCTCAATCGTGGATACATTAATTAGAAACAATAACCACCTTAAATTATAAATCCATAGGTCATTCTCATGGTTATAGATCTAGTGTTATAGTGAGGAAGAATGGTAGTTTCTTAACACTCTAATCCTTAAGAAAAAACATGAATCAAGTATATCAATATAATAAAATTTAATATATCCTAAAAAAAATTATCTCCATAACAAACTATATATAAATAAAATATCAGTATCACCATAATAAAAGAAAACTATATAATTAAATACAATTTATAAAAAATAAAAATTTACACTAGAAATGGACCTCGATATAAGTTTCTCTATAACCATTGAAACCATTATAAACATATTATATATAAAAACTAGCATCATCACCACCTCCTATTATATTTGAAACATCATCATCATCATTGGAATCAGTATCATCATCAATATTGGAATCTATTTATGCACCATAAATAGTGGAAGGAGTGGGGAATATCCATAAATATAATAATTCGTCATCAAAGAAGTAGAAATCATTATACCACCATCTGGTTGAACTATAAAATTTGAATATGATATATCATTAATCATTAATCCATTTTTAATGCTCTAATACTGAGTATCTTTTGGTAGTCTTTTTATTTCGTGTTTGATTATAACCTTAATTAATTGTATTATAAGAATTAGTGAACTAGTTCCAATGAAACCCTATTAGAATACCTCCTCCTCAAATCTCTTTTTTTTCATTTTCTCAAAAAAACCACTTTATGGCTAAGTTTGAACCTCACAAACTGAATACCAAATTTCAAACACCACAAACATTAACATCCTTCAGGCTTCAATATTAACCCCAAAACATCAAATTTCAAATTCAAGAAACTGAACCCGTCATTCAAAAAATCACACCCAACAGCACGATCTACCTCGAGCCATGCCCCCAAGTTCGCAATCAACCCTTTATCGATATCACATCACTTGTAATCAGAATCCTCCGGAACAGAACATTATTGCCGCCGTAAACGAAAACCGAAAACCATCAAAATGGCAGTCGACCCGCCGGAGCATCAAACCACCTTCACCTGAGACAGCTTCAACCTCTCCATCCACATATCACGATTTCACCTTCGAATCGAACCAAAATACAAAACCAGAACCACCTTCGTAGCGCCTTCAAGCAACATCAGCTTCAACCAGACTAAAAAATCAGGCCGCCTTCGAGAGAGCCATGACTCGCAGACCCAACATCTCTTCATGAATCAGTCAAGAAAACCAGCGCTGAACAAACCCTTGCCATCGAAAAACCACAACAGACATCTGACACAGAACCGACACAGAAGGGACATAGCTGCGCAAGACGAGCCGCCTTGAACACAGAACCGCTTGAAGATCACATCCCAAAGCTTCTTGCCGACCACCGCACCAGACCGACTGGGAGAGGAGCAATGGGAGCTGAAGCCACAGCAGATCTGGAATCATCTGGGCGCAAAACGACCTCCCAGGTAATTCCATCCATCATCCACCTCCGAGATCATCGACATCGCGAACCTACCAAAAACATAGAAAATCTCAAAACCAAAGTAATCGAAGCAACAGATCCACACTCCACCATCACCATCCCAAGCCAACCTAAGCACCATAGTGCTAGACCAAAATGGGGTCTAACACGATGGGAAAACCAGAAAGAGAAGAGGAGAAGGGGGAAATGGGCTTCGACCACAAGAGAATCAGAAGAGGAGGAACACCTGGAGACACGGACAATAAAGCCACCAGCCTAGAAGGAGAAGACGCGATGAGACCGAACATCGATAGGGAGAACCATCATCGAAGAAATAGAAACCCTAGAAGAGCGTGAGGGAAACCCTATTAGAATACAAATATCAAAATTTTATCATCTTCAACTCATGTTGATAGAATACCCAACCACATTTTTCATCTCTAAATACCATATAAATATTATCCTTTTGGAATAAACTGTATTTTTATTTTTTTGATAATTCTTCCCAATATTTTTATTGAGTGATAAATAACATAAATTTAAGTATTATAAATTTTAAATAAGTAATATAATTAAAAATGTTATAAAATGGTATATACATACAATCATTTCATATATATCATAATTTTACATGGTACAATATCTCTTTTTCCTAAACATTAAAAATTTAGATAGGAACATAACCCTTGATGTTCAACCCATTTTATGGGTGGAATGAAAAATGTGACAACATAGTTAATAAAAAATTCATATTCAATATAAATGATAAAAAAATTAATTAATTAAAACATACAATGTTTTTTATCTCGGATCATAACTCCAAATATAGTGTTTTTAATAAATAATGTCTTCTTTGTTTAAAACCATTTATGAATAGATATATAATGACTGTAATAGGTATAATTATATTATTTAGTGGTATTTGGGTAACCTTACTTGATATGATTAATTATAGATTCACTTAACATTACACACAAATTTAAAACATGTCTAATTAAACTCTAGAAATAAATACTCGATAATACCCAAATCAAAACATACATAACATTTCCAATACGCTGATATTACAAATTAGAAAAGAAATTGTTACAAGAGACTTATAAATATAAAGGGTATTATTCTTTAAATAAATTTATATTTTTATAAAATCAATGGAATTGTAAAATATATTGATGTATTATAGAATACATGAAATTTATTTTTTTGTAAAATATTTTATCTAAATTTTTATAAGAGATGAGAATAAAAAACATATCCCTTAGTTTAATTCCCTTTTAATGTAGTTATTATTTTCATTGTATTTTTTCTAATTATATATTAATGAGTAATCTATTATAATAATTAAGAAATTGTTTTTTCGTCATTTTTTCAATAAAATATGATGAATTAATTTTTTGGAAAAGTAACTTGTGCTAATGATATTAAAATAGAGTTATACCAGGGGTATGTTCTTTTTTCTTTTAATGATTTATACCAAAGAATCTTCAACATGGAATTTGTACTTTTGGATGATGATATTTCTCATTTTGTGGTTTTTTAAAAGTATAAAGATCTATTTATTTATTAAAATATGAATTTGTATTTCTATATAATAATACACTAGGGTTAATATATATTTTTATCTATAAGCCCATTGTCTCAAAATGTTTTGTTCATTACAATCACATATTTACTTTTTTATATTAACATACTATAATTAAATGTGATATTACACTTATTAAATTATATTTTATTCTAAACTTCAATATAATATATTTTTTTGTTTCTATCTAAACATTTTTATAATCTGAATTTATTACTTTTTTTTAATATAGATTTTATATAGTAAAATTTAGAATTTAAATAGTCATTTTGAACAATAATTTATTTAAGATGGAAATATTTTTTAAAATTATTTATTTATTGAATTCAAAATCATAATCATAGATTCCTTACTGGGATAACATATAAAACTCAAGACATATCAAACAGTCAAAAGGCAATTTCTTCAAACTCGTATCATGAATGCATAATAACACATATGAAAATCACCCATTTCTTATCTTGTATTTTTTTTTGAAGGAATTCAACTATAGATCATTGATTATTGGATTGTAGTGATGCATGTAGAAATACTTCACTAATATAATTTTTGTAAGTATTATATTTAACAAATTATTCATTTATTTCTATAATTAATTGATGATATATTTCATGTCTACGTGTTCTTACTTATTGTATAACAATATTATTCCATCATTAGTTTGTTGGTGGTCATTACAACGATTAATTCCTTATTAGTTTTTTTCTCTATTAATTTATAATTAGTGTATAACCTTTTCTTTCTAATCCATAATTCAATAATCAATCATAGGGAAACCAATTATTAGATTTAATATAGGCCTATAGGAAATCTATATTCTTCATTAGTCACCCCACATGCTCATTGTTGCATATTTTTCCCTTATTTGTTAAAAATGTGTCATTCAGAGATAATTTTTAGAGTTATCTCATAAAACAACTATACTAAAAACAGACACATTTTTTTTATTTTTTTCGTTATATTTTTTTTCTCATCTAGATGGAATCACCCATCTCAAATATGTCTCACCCATCCCCAGATAAAGATTTTTATTACACTAATTTTCATTCATTTTCCCACTGACAGGCTGTATTATACAAAAAATATTTCTTATATGACTAGAACAATATATATAATATTCTATAACCCTTCAGGTGTTATAGTGTCTCATTGAACAAATAACAATAAAAAATTTCTTATCAGTATTCATAGGACCCTTGATGATAAGTTTTCTAGTGCTTAAAAATATGTTCGTAATCTTCCTGGAAAAAACATAAAGATGTGAAAAGTATGTGGAAATTTAAACTACTTTTACCTACATCTTAAGTATATGTTTTTACTTTTTTAGACTTAAATTGATTCATTTTTTCTATCTTTTGAAAAATTATTAGTGTGCTTTTTTCACCTGGAATCACAATCTGACACTGTAAAAAATATATAATAGGGGTTAGTATCCCATATAAATTCTAATTTTTCATGATTTTTTCATGTTTGATTGAAAACATTAAAGTAAAATTTACCATTTGTTCATAGGATATCAAGAATAGGTGGATCCATATCAGATGGTTAGGTTAAAACTATTCAAATGTTCTAGGAATCATTATTTTAGTCCAAGGCTTTATTAGTACTAATTGGACTCTAAAATGTGATAAATAAATCTTCCTCTAAGCATATAAATATATAAATATGAATTCTAATATGAAGAGGATAAATACCATAAACCTAGATCTAATTTTCTAATTCCTTAATCAAAAAATGGTTTTGATATCACTATGACTCAATTGCATTGCAAGAATGTGATAGGAAATCTAAAGAAAAATGACATGTATTCTAGACTACCAAATAATATTCTCTTCATGTATTCATTATTTAATCAAACAAATCTTAAATATAAATTCAACACATAAACAACAACTACGTTTATCTTATATATTATCATTATGTAATGATATAATATGGAAATATTATCTAAGAATTTCCAATTACTTGTATATTATACATTTTTATGGATATTATACAATCCAATTTTGATAAATAAATATACATTATTTGGAAATAAATATTATAATAAAGAAATACAAGATAAAAAACATTTATCTTGTAAAAAATATAGAATAATAAAAACAAATTGCATTTATCATGAAAATATTAAAGGTAACAAATATATATTTGTATAAAATTAAATTTAATATGTAATATGATAAATTAAAACTAATTATTCATTATCTGGGAGATAATTGTGTCAATGAGAGTGAATTGATTTCATTTCACAATTATTTATTAATTTTTCTATAATATTTTTCCAAAAAAATATATTTTTTAATTAAGATAAATAAAATATATAATTTCTAGAATGAAATAATATTCAATTAAAAAAGATTATATAAATAAAACATCATAATAACATATACTATGGAATCTTACACTAAAATAACTTATCTCTATACTATGGTCTCAAGAAATAAAAAATGATCGATATTTCATCAATAACAATATCACATCTCTCTTTATAACTAATATAAAAGTCAAAATTTTATGGTCATCGCATTTCACCAACTCTATTAAAATTCTATCTTAAAAAGTATTTACATCAGTTTAATTATATTAGAAATAATTTAGAAATAATATTTTTTTTTAAATATAATTATCGTTACCTAGCAAAATTAATACCCACGCATTGTCCATTTTTTAGTGTCCAAAATCCGTCTATCTTATTTCATAAACACATATAAAATTATTATGTTTAAAAAATTCTCACATAAAATTATTACTTTACAGAACATTTTTTCCAATAATAGTGTTGGCCTCTGTGTATTGAACAATAATTCATGTTTTTTAATTCAAGGCATATTAGAATATTGAGTGACCTCATTGTGTATTAGTGGATGTTTCTAGTAGGAAAAAGAAAATTATTTATATAAAATAATATATATATATATATTTAAAAATTAAATTATATTTATAATCATATACACGTAGTTGAGGGATAAATTTTACCTTATAAAGTAGCATTTGGAGGAGGTTGAAGAGAATCCTTGATGACAGTTGGGATATCTATGTCATTAGTACACTGTATAGTCTATGATGGAAAATTTATTGATGTAGGGAAACAAGATTTATCAATATATGAGAATATAAGATGGTGAATATAGATATTATGGTCATATATATAAAGTATATTCCCCCCATATAGTTGATGGTGGGAATTTGGAATTATGAGCTATAAGAGTTTGAATCTACCATCATATGTGTGTTCATGAAAAAAATGATATAGAAAAATTGGTTGTAGAAAATAAAGAGATGGAATGATTTATGGATAACCACATGGTGAATTAATTAGGATAAAGGTGGGTTGAATTTGAAAACCTCATCGGGAATGAAATGGAACTATGTTATGCGGAACCATAGAATCAATGCATACCAATACCCTTTTGTATATTGGTGGGATTTCCAGTATAATCTAATCACCTCCTTGATTATGTAACATAATGTAAATTTAGTGATAAAGTAAAATGGAAGATAAAAAAGATAAATAATATGGATAAAAATAATATGAAATAATTAAGTATAATTAGAGTTTTGACTATAAGAGACATACCAAAATCTCAAATTCACTATTTATTTTTTCTTTTTTGTTCTGTTGATAATTTTTTAAAAATTATACATACTAATGTGGAAATGAAAAATAGTACTATAAAATAAATAAAAATAATTACAATTTTAAATAATATAATATATTGAATTCTAACACAGGATAAAAGGAACGCTATATTGTTTAATGTAATGATTTAATGACTTAATGATAATAAAATCACAAAAATTCTCTTATCTGGTTACAAAAATTATAACTAATTTTATATTTGATCAATGTCGATGTAAAATTAATTTTGAATCATGTAATGGTTTTTTAAAGATCACATATATTATTTCTGTAATATCATGAACATATATATAAGTGTGTTTGTCCGATGTTTTACTAGATATAATTTCTAGTCCACAATCTTTTATAAAAATTGAATTGTTTGTGTCATTAATTTAAATATTAAAATAAATACCAATATGTTAATCCAAAACATCAACATCAACCATTCCTTCTTCAAAATTGTGTCTTGTATTGACATCAATAATAAATCTATTTCTTTAATGGGTCAGTCACATAACACACTTTTATAGAATCTCATTTAATTGCATAAGGTTTGTCTATATACGTTTGTTTCTTCATATTTATCCATATAAATCCATATTTATACAAAGTCATAAATTATCATTTCATTAATTAAATCCAATTTCATTTCATCACTTTTATATTACCATATATATAGTGATCTAACAAATTTATTCTTTCAAAAACCCCATAATATGATATATTATTGTAAAACTTTTTCCTGACTAATGAACTCAAATAATAATATATTCTACTACATATCATTACAATATCATAATGTGACTCCATTTTTTATGCACAACTATTTATTATGAATTTATTTCCATTGTCAAACGTTGATTTGAAATCATATACAATATTGTATGAACCAAATGACAACACACTCAGTTCCTTTGATACACCATTTTATAGAAAACATAGTAACTGAAAGATACCATCATGGAATATTAAATATATATGTATAAATAATTTATAAAAAATAAAAATCTATTACCTTTAACATTAAAAATGTAATATATTAATTTCTATGAAATTATTTCAGACTCATAGTGGGTAAATAATGATATCTAATTTTTATAATTTCAAAAAAATCTCTCAAAATATAAAAGTTTTTTAATATGAGTAGAAATAAAAAAAATTACACAATGAAAAAAAATTATATATTAATTTACTTTATTTATTCATCAGGTACTCTAAATATAAATAATACTATGAAATAAAAACATTTTTCACACTTCGGTACTAAAATTACTCAATGAGTATGATCCCAATATTCATTATCTTTTTGTGGTAAAGAAAATAAATGATAATTTGGATCATATTTCTCATATATTGTTCTCATTAATAGATTATACCATTTTGTGATTTTATCCATGTAAAATTAATTTAAATTCATTTATTATTATGATAAATATCCTTTCACAATAAAGGATTTAAATGATATTTATTTCTATCATATAAATTAATTATATGAATCATTATATCTATCAGATACATCCAAAAACTCAAAACAAGACCACCAAAAAGAAATTATATAGGATGAAGAATATTCAGATATGTGATATATGAGATAAATGATGGACGTAAAATATTCTCTATATCAGATTGAATAATTGGAGGATCTCTATGTTATTTCTGAACAATACTTATACTCTATTTGTTTCACAAAAGGTATTGATAGAAATAACAAACCGTTATCTAAAAACACTTACAATATGTCAATGTAAATATAGAATGGAAATTAGAATTAAATTATATATCAAGTCATGGTATTCATGAATTTAAATGGATTTAGATTTAATATATTATTTATAGAGATTTTTGAAACATTACATGAAATATAATTGAGGATACATCACGCATTCTATGACAAGAAGGAATTATTTTTTCTTGGTGTTTTTTATTGGGGAACTAGAAAATAAAATTTATTCTTATTCTAGAAAATTAACTCACAATGATATATTACTCAAGAAACCCAATTATTAAATTAATGAAATTAACAAAAATAATCCTTTGGTTTTCTCATGAAATTTAAAAAATTAGAATGATACATTTTAAAAATTATTATTCACAATATTCATTACCTTCAAGAAATGATTTTGTAACTTTTATGACTAATATGGAAACCCAATAAATAAATTTCTTTGTCCTACATATTTTGGAATTAACATTATTATTCCTTTTATTTTTTTAATTTCGTTGAATCTTTCCATTATCATAATTTAAACCATTATGTTCTTTAAGAGTATAATTCCTCAACAATTATTGGGGTGTTTCATCTATCTCTTCATTATTATCAAACTATCTCTTATTTTAATAGTATAGATTATACATTAGTAGAAATAATTTATTTTATAAAAATAATAAGTTTCATTGAAAAAATAATATTTGGGAAAATGTATGTTTTTTTTAAAAAAAATACATCAGGATAATTCCATCATTGTTCTCTCACCACAAGTAGTTATGTAAGTAGAGAAATTATTTATAATTACTAAAAAATTAATAAATAATAACCTAAACCATCCAAAAGGAACCATATCATTGAAAAATAATGCTCTTACACTCTATTACCATAATTATTAATGGTTGAATGTATATATTCATATCTCTTACATGATCACTGGTCTAGGATATCAAAATAATCATGATAGTAAATGTCACGCCCTGAGATTTTAAAAGGGGAGAATCATGTTGGATAGCGTATAATACATGAAACAAAAATAATAGGAGATAATTTAACACCTAAATAATTTATGATATATTTATTATTAAAAAAATTCCATCTATTCGGAAGCGTATGATGCATGTAATAATTGGTTTAAATGAAACATGATATTTTATGAAAGAAATTATTTAAACATGCTCATTATAACCTAGAATTTAAGTAGGAGAGTATGAGTAGGAATAACTAAATTATAAAACCTATTTCACAGACAAATATAAAATAAATTAAATGGTTATCTATTTATTATAAATAAAATAAGAATTATTTTAAAGAGAAATAAATTATTTCTAAATAAAATATTTCTTTAAAAACAAGATTTAGTTGGGAATTTGGTGCACAATTTTTTATTAAATTTTTTTACATTTTTAAAATTTACATAAAACTATATTTTTTAAATTTGTATTTAAAAAATATCTTAGGATACATTTTTTTTATTTTTCTCAAAAGATTCATTTTTTTAGAATTGTTAAATAATGATTTTAATTAAAAATCGTCTTCTCATTTAAATAATTTAAAAAACTATTTTATGTAAAATTATTTTTAAAAGTAAAATTATTTCTAATATATATTCATTAATTAAAATTTTTACATTAGAATTCATTTCATATTTAATATTTTTGTAGAATCTTTTTAATGGTTTGAATGTTTTCTTTTTTAAACCCATTTATTTTTACATGTTTCCATATTTAATTTAAAATTATATACTTGATTATATTTTAGTGACAAAATTATTTACTCCACTCAAGGTAAAATTTGTTTATATACTGTTAAACTAAATCGATAAGGGGTAAAAATGACCCAAAACATGTGTAATTAATATTATAATATAATATTTTTTTAATATATCTTATAATAATATAATATTGTTCAATGTAGTCCACTTTTTATAGAGAATAAATTGGGTTTAATTCTTTGTTTCCAAAAATTCCAACTGTGTCCTCTACTCCACTTATAAAAAGCCACCCACTCTCCTCTCCTTTAAACACATCCAAAACCCATTGGTTATTCCAATTATTGAAAAAATAACTTCCATGAACCTATATCATCATATTATACTGCTTTTTTTGGATATAAATCCAACATTGGAAGAATTTCTATTTAATCAAAATGAAGTTGTCTAAATAAGAGGTAATATCGTTACCTAATTGTTTTATTCTATTTATACTTCAATATACATAAAATATTATTAAAAAAAATTATATAATTAAATAATTATTTATTATATGATAATAAATTTTAATATTGTGTTAATTACCTTCAACCATCTAATCCTCTATCAAATGGGTAATTAAACCGTTGATCCTTTGTACAGCGGACTACCGCCTCACAAACCGATTAAATTAATTTTCCATAGTTTCTTCTTATGGATGGATATAATGATGTAAATAATTTTTATATATGATATTTATTATATAATTATACTTATTCAATTATAATATCACATATACATTTTTTATTTTTATTTTATAGAGATGATGATAATATTTTTTTTATTCGATGGACTATTGTCTGGTGAGGCATTTTGATTTCTATTTTATTAATGCTTTTCATTGATTTCAATAAGAAATAATTTTATAATTATATATAATATTCATGAAATATTAATAATTATATACATTAAATATAACATATATATTTTACCTTGTCGTCTATTAAATAAATGACTAAATCATTCATCGGTACGATAGACTATCGCCTCATAATGCGATGTGATTAATTTTTATTATCGCATCACAGAGGTGGTGTGTATAATGGTATTAATTGAAATAATATTATATATATTAATTAGATATAATTATTTAAGTATAAAATAACTCTTACATTATTCCCATCATGATCATAAAAAACATAGAAACATTGCTCATGCGTATATATGGCCTATAGTATCCATGATTGTAACATCGATCAATTTTCAAAACCATATTTTATTATGTGTTTAAAAATTATAATTTATGCTTAAAAATTATAATTATGAAATCATTTCCATTCAGGATATGATCAAATAATAATATCCTTAACTTTAGTCTACTTAAGCACGTGATTTTTGGTATATGAGTCAATTATCGTTAAAAATCCAACATAAAATAAATATGTTAAGTAACTGAATATGGAATGGTAAAAAAAATAAAAGGATTAATAAATGAATTAGGATATAAATTAGTTTAATAGTTAACATAAGTTTATTATTCATGATAATAAATAACACACATGAAAAATCAGTATCGAGGTAAGAAATATCTCTAAACCACCCTTTCCTTCGGGATATGATCTTTTACATCCTATATTAATTAATTTCTTTTTTATTTTTATTTATTTCCTTAAAATTATATATATAGTTCTTTAAAATTAATACAATTATTTTTTCTCTTATTTTAATGGACTTTATGATCATTTATCGAATGAATTCATTATGAAATTTCCTTCGATTTTGATATGAATCAAGATTATACTACACATTTTATTCCCATGGGTAATTATTACATTATCCCTTATGACTGACTTCATTATGAGGAAAAAATAAATCATGAACTTGTTTTTTTATGTTCATCCAAATGTCACTCCAATTCAGTGGGTGAACAATTTTCCTCATGAGTCATCATTTTTGGGATCTAGGAATAAACCTATTTCATTATGGGATTTCATAAATAATATGATATTATATGGGAATTTTTTATTGACTCATGTTTACACCCCATTTTATGATGTTTCCACATTCCCAATAATAAAATTTTCTTAAAATACAATTTTTATTTTGATATTATTTCTTGAAGATACTGATGAAAATTCTCTATTTTGATATCTTGTAATACCTTTGACTCACATGTTTTGTTTTCATATCATGTATATTCACTAACTTGGTTTTTAGGTCACCTATTTCTTTATGTATTCCCTAGGTTATCCCATATAGTTTTAGGACATCAAATTTATTGCATGAGGAAACTATGGGAACAAATAAATATTCAATGTTAAAGATCCTTTTTATGAACTTAGTATTCCCATGATAATAGCCCATTATGATACTCATGTTCTAGTTATTGGATATATATGTTTAACAATCATGTTATAAGATATCTAAATTTCCTATCTCACAATATTTATATTAGAGAAATATTTTATTTATCCATTGAAAACTAGTATGAGAAAACATTATTGAGAACCCTATAAATAAGTCTATGGATGTGAATATATATATAAAAATAACCTAGAATCAATGTGATATATTGATCAAGCGGTTTTTGAGAAAGTAAATCCATGTATAGACATGGTACATGAAAAATGGAATCATGTTGATAATGACCCATGAATTACATGGTACATGAAAAATGGCCTTACTACATTCCTAGTTTAAGTCTCCCAAGGGATATACTTTTCAAATCTGCAACATCTTTCATACAATTATAAGATACATGATAATATTATTATCATTATTGAACAAGGATAAAAATATTTTGTACTAGGTTGATAATTATATGTATTATCATATGTTTAAATGCATAATTATCCCCATAAAGTTTGAAGATATTTATGCCCTAGATGATTCAAATTATTTTGGGAGACATTTATGATAATTTCACCCTTGGGGTTTGTAATAGGTTTTAGTAAAAAAAAAATTGACAAAGAATGTTTATATATTTTATGGACATCACATTAATGTAATTTTCATAATTTAGGGTTTAACACATCATTGATGTAATGATAAAAATAATCATTTATTAATACATGATTTTTTGGGTATGATAAGTTGTATATATGACCATTGTGGTTACAAATATATTTGAAGATTAATGTTATTTTGAGGATGTTCATCATATTCCGAGGAACGTTATAGGACAATGAGGAATTATAAATATTCCTATCATATATGTTTTTTGATGGTTTTTAATGAAGGATAACCCACAAGCTAGGTCAAAAACCACTGCATTCGGCACGGTTGTGGGTCTTGAACCCACAACTGAAGGTTGATATGGGTGTGGTGCCTACCAATGGTCTAGGGTATGTACAGTTTACTATGAAATTTCCATTACTTAAACTATTTTATAAATATATATTATGATGATAATATCTTTTTGAGTTGATTAATTATATATTGGGAGTCCTTTTTTAATTATAAGTATATATAACTTTTTTGCTTATCATAAATGGTTATTTTAGATGAATTGTTTTTTTGTAGATGTGATTTGAAGTGTTCTAAGGATAAAAACTTATAGAATGGATTAGGTTGATATTTGGTAGTTACTATTAATGTATTATAGACTGATATATGGTAGAAATGGTGATAATAATTTTGGTTTTATTAATGACTGGAGGAATTTATTGTTTTTCTATTATCGAATATATGATGCTTTGAAAGTTTCACAATTTTTAAGGAATGAAAAAAATTAATCTCTTATACTTAAAAATTATTTAAAAAGAATATTTTTCGGAGGAAATATTTTTACAAATGACATTTTACTTATAAATTATGTATATTTCCTTTTTTTCATAGTAAGAATAGTGATAAAATACCTCAAATCTTGAAAATGTATCTCAAAATAATAATGTTATCCAATTACCTTAATTTTTGATGAATTAATAGTCTTTTATCTCATTACATATATATGGGTATAAGGATCATACCATTAACTTGATCATTCACTTTATTGTGTTAAATGATATCTATCATACTATATTAATCCATGGTCGTTAGTTTTATCTTTAATGTCCATGTTTTCATTTCTCACTATTGTTATCTTATATGGATTTATAATAATGATTCATTATGGTTGTCCTTTATATTTCACCTTATATCATATTAAGAGGAATTTTTCTTTACCATTTTTATGATTTGGGTTCCCATATATATTATTTTAAAGTTTCTAACCCTTGATTATCGAGATCAGGATTAAATTATGAGGGAAAAAATTATTTATGGTTGTAGAATATAACACCATAATACTTTAAAAGAGGAAAATCATATTGTATTGTGTATATGAAAAGAAAAACTATGTGTATAATATAATTTAATGCACATAGACTTGAAAAATATTTCTATATATATAGATAGTCAATCTCTTCATTTTCTTGTGATGCACTCAACACTGGGTTTAAATGAAACATTATACTTTATTTTTTATAAATGTTTCTTTAGTCCCAAATTTAGTGAAATATTTAATTATAATTTGTACAAATATTGAAAATTTTAATTGTATGTTCATAGATAAATAAATAAGTGTGTTACAATAAATGTATTTTTAATTTAATTGATGACATTAAAAGTAGTGGTAAAATAATTTAGAAAATATTCCTTTTAAGTGGGATCTTTGTAAAAAGGCACTAATGAATCGTTAAAGAGGGTAAAGAAATAATATTTTACAAAAAATTTAAATAAACTAATTTAATATTCCATAATAAAATTATCATTTTCATAAACCACGTAATATTATAAATATTTCCTTTAATGTTACATGAAATGATTAAATAAAACAAATAAATTCTATTTAATGGGTTCTTCTTAATGAAACTTATTGAGAAGGAAACCTTTAGAAAATTTATATCCCCACCAATAAATATTGACTAAAATTTTATATATATTTTTGGTACATATCTATAAAATAATTAATAATTAAATAAGAATAATAAAGAGAAATATAGGTAAGGAGAAAAGGCATAACCTAAAGAAAATCGGGTGGTTCATAGAGATTCCTCAAATTTGGTCCCATAATCATTTGGAACATTAACTTAACATCCTGGATAATAAAATAAGAATAATCATTTCATTCATAATATTTTCAATAGATATTTTATTTATAAAAATTATACAATCTTCATTTACAACCATTTTAATGAGATGTCACGTTTAAATTTTTTTTTTCCGAGAGCATTCGTTTCATTATTCCAAGGTCGGATCACCTGGGGATAGTTATAGAATATCTTGTGAAATGATTCTAATACTCCCAAACTGAAATGATTTAATATTCATGTACTTACATAAACATAAATGGTTTTGAATATCTATAGTTTTTTTATAGATTTGGATTATTCCTTTAAAATAAAAAATAACAATATATGGATGTTTATTTAGGAATTTTATTCAACAATCATGTACTAGATTTTTTTATTTAATAAAAATGTAATGAATATATGAATGAATCATAAAATAAGTTATAATTTAAATTTTAGGATAATATTTTACTATAATAATATATGTATAACTAGCTTTGAAGATAATTGAGAAAAATGAAGTACGTTGTTTATCAGGGCATTGATTCAACCCTATTGTTAACAATGTTTTTGTTTTAGAATCCAATTAAGGTAGGATAAACCATGGATATTTCAGAATAACAATAAAAACTTTCTATATTTTGGATTATTATGTTAACATATGGGTGTGGTATAAGAGGAATAAAGTTAAAATAGGTTTAGTCAATAATTCTCCTCTCCCACAGGTTGTCTCCTCCAAGGTTATCCCTTACATCTCCTTGTAATGGTATTTGGTGAAACCCTAGATTATAGGGATGTGGGTAGATAGATAAGGTGATATTTAGGTATAGTTTTAGTAATATCCATGCCTTAGAATGTGTGAGTAGAATGGGTGGTGTAGGGAGGAATATATAAGTGTATGAGATGAGTGTTTTGGAATATTGTAATCGTTAGTTTATTATATTGGCTCAAGACTACTAATATTGATTATTATTATGAAAATATACATTAAATGGTGGTAGTTAAAACTAATCAGTTTCAACATCATTCCATATGAAATAAATCATTTATTTTATCTATAAGGTTAGATATTGAATTTGGTCGTATTTCACTCTTCACCAAAAATTCAACAATTTTAGAAAAATGCCCAAAACATTATCCAAGCCATTTTTTGATGTCTAGATTCATAAAATTAAATCAATTTATTAAAAAATTTATTATGAAAATTTCATTTTTTTAATTAAAAAAATTTTAATTTGAAAAATACCAATGTTAATATTATGGTAAACGTCCTGATCTTTTGAAAAAATACTAATGGTCTCATAAAATCATATTATAAATAAAATAAATGGAATATTAGTTTATAAAATAAATTTAATGAGAATTAATATTCTTTTAAATAATTATATTTGATATCAAAAGTCAAAGAAAACTTTTATGATTTAAAAAAAACACATATTTTTTCATTTTTAAAACATTTATTTTCATCTATTGCAATGAAATAATGTTTATAAGTGATATTTTTATTTAAAATAAATTTTTGTGATATTATATAACATTATACACGTACATAACATATGGAAAATAACAACACTTTATTTTATTATTGAATATTACTACATTAGTCACCAGAAAAAACCCATGAAAATACAAACCATAGAATGGGATAAAAAATGAAAAATAAATAATTTAGAATTTTTAAATTAGGATCCATCCAATCTTTTAAAATTATCTCCCCCATGAACAACACTATAAAATAATAATAATAATAATTAATTAATTTAAATCAATAAAAATGAATATATAGAAACCTTGGGGGAAATTAAAGTGAATAATATATGAAATAATTAAGAGGTATTTATAGGAGATAATGTAATTATTGGATAATTAATGTGACTATTAGAAATGGTAACCTGGCTGTTGGGAATAGAAAGCTGACTGTTGGAATAGTAATTTTAACTCAAAAAAATAAAATTTAAAATAAATAACCTTAATCATTTATAATTTAATAAAATATAAATACTATAATTCTATAAGATAACTATAAATATTAAAAACTAAAAGGAAATATAACAACTTTTTTTAAACTATATTTTAATTTATTATGAAAAAATGAAAAAAAGTATTTTAAAATTAACTTTGTTATAAAATTAATTTGATAAAATCAGTTTCATTTTTATAATCAACACAAACAAAATTTCCCAACGGTTAAAATTTCATAGTTTTCTAAGCGACATTTATTTTTACTTGAATAGTAAAAATTTGGTTTTTTCATAACTGATGTATTTTAAATTGCATAATTCATGATGCAATAATGAACTAATCAATTATAAAAATTTTGGATCATCTAAAAACATATTTAATTTTATAAATGAGTTTTTTAAATAAAATAAATATATTTTTCAATCCTAAAAGTATTTTACAATGTCTAACGTCTAAATTATTCCATTAAAATAATATTTTTTCCATTTTTTCACCTTTCCTTTGAATTAAACAAATAAATTAAGTTTATAATATTATTCAAAGTATTAAAATAATTTTATTTATTTAATATTTATTTAATAATTTCAAAAATATTTCTATTTAATGGTTTACATAGGATATAATATTTTATTCAATATTTTATCCTTTAAATATTTATCTCCTCGAGTATAAATTACCCCTCACCCCTCCCATAGAAAACTACTCCTTCCTCACTTAATAAATCCAAATATTTTCACAAATACCCTCTCTAAAAACCCTTATAATACATAGATATGTTTTTAGTAATAAACCCCATGCATTTAGGGATTCTTGTGTCGTATGAAAGAAGAATCATTGAGAAAAAGATACGTTTTCATCAAATTTTCTTCCTTTTTTATCTTACCTTCCTCATTGTATCTATTCCTTCCAAACCAAAATCATATCAAAATTAATTCTATAGTGTTTTAACAATATATGAATGATTTTAACCTACTTTAATTATTATTTTTATGATATATTTTTATACATATCTTCATACTCTTTAGGAAATACCCCATCAATGGTCGGTTTACTGCCCACAAGGACGTTTCCAACTCTCAAATTATCTCAACCATTATGGATTATTGTAATAAATTATTCATAATATACAGATGTATATATATATGTGTGTGTGTGTGTTTATAATCTTTTGGGATTAATATTAATAATATATAAATATAAATTGAGAAATATCACTAAATCAAAGTAAGGTGGTATATCTTAGGGAAAATATAATATCAAAATGATTTACCTTTAGAAACAGTAATTAATAAATAAGTTATAATGATTATAATTTATAAATAGTGAATAAAATAAAAAAATCACTTCTAGATCCACATTCTAAGAAACCTAATTGTATTATTCCGGAGACATAATAACGATGAAATTAAGTAGTCTTTAGGGTGAGGTGATTCTCAAAATCGTCTATTTATCTTAGGTTATCTTATAATTCACATTATTTTTAGTAGGATATTCAAATAATATCCTTAATCAGTTATTTCAACATAATTTTCATTCTCTATCTAGGTATATTTATGTTTCTACCTAGAAAAAATTATTTCAAAGCTAAAATAAATAGTCATTTCAAGGAAGTTTTATTTTCTAAAACATTGTATTGACTTCTCTTAAGTTATTTATTCCCCACTCAACAATGATGAGTTTTTATGCCACATATTTTTTACCATATTTCTTTTGAAAACATGAATTTATACATTATGAAAGTAGTGATGGCTAAGTCCATCACACGATCAATATATTTTCCACATTGGGTGTATCCTGCATGGTTTTTCATTCCTTAGGATCTAGCCCTTTGGAATCCCCTAAGAAAAAGTATCATGATGAGAGAGATATCTACACCACCTTATAAAAGGATTTGCATTCTCCTCCTCCTTTTATTTGGTATTTACATAATCCTTGGTAACATCCCTGACCCTAAAGCCACTAAACCGGTGCCCCGAGCCGGTTCTCCAAATGACAGCAAGTTCACCTCCCCATACACCAAAGGGTGCCTACAAGAAGCGAGGGTTTAATGAGTCACATATAGTGACTATACCCTCTTTACCAGAGTAATCCACAGTATTTAAGAATATAGAATAGTGGAAAAAACATGTAATAAAAAATAAACATGAATAACTAGGCATCTCCCAAAAATGGGTACAAACCATAAATCTAAAATAACCTTGTAATTTCATGATAATACTGCCATGATTGATGGAAAAAAAATAAAGACAAATAGTTGAATCTCCAAAATGGTCCTGACTCTATATTTTGATCCTCATCAATTTGTATCCCAAGCCCAACTAAACTCTCTAACACTGGGCCCTTTCCCTTATATGAACCAACAAAAATGTAGTCTGCTTGAGTACCCAATGGGGGACTGAGAAATTTGTGGGTACAACTCAGTAGGCCACCACCAACGGTGTCTCCAAATATCTTGCCTAAACATATAGTGCATTAAAATAACCATTGAAATGAAGTAAACAATGGATAACTCATGTTCCATTAGTTATCCATATTTACTTTAACCCTTTTCTATAATTATGAATATTTTAATTACTTATACCATATTCATTGCTTAATCCATATTAATATTGTATTCCATGGGTTAGTAATTTACATCATCTACACAAGGGTTCAAGGAAACCTTCACTATGCATTGGCAAAAATTAATAAAGTCCATATCTCAATAGGAGTAAACATGTCACAACAAATAAATTTCACTAACCTCAAAGCCTTCCTCGAGGTGGTCATATTGAATTCATGCATTATGGGAATATATACTTTATCCCCTTCACTAACCAATGCACTTTGGGTTGGAGTTTAGAGACTCAGCCTAACTCGACCCACGATCTAGATCAACAAGTCAATACCCCAAACTAAAAATCCATGTGCACATGTTTGTTTATCCATTCACCCCATACATACCGTATCACAACCAAACAAAACCAATATAAATAGAAAACAGAATCCATATCAATCAACATGGGAATTTATATTATTCCATAACCCATTAACATATTTTATTTCCACATTACATAACTATTTAGATTAATTCCCACATCTTTTTCCTAAATGCATTATACATGTCAAATAATTCACATTCAATCACCTTTTTATCCTACTCATAAATTACCCACATGATATACTATTTAACCCATTCCTCATTTCACAAGTAATAACCCCTTATACATTCCATTACATTTTATAATCTATTTACACGTTCACATTAATCCAATTAACCCATTTATCATATTTAACAATCTCTATCTGTTATCAATTTAACACTTCCATAAAATTATGAGTTATAAACCCTTTTACCCTTACCATAACATTTCTTAACCCAACATTCCCTTGTATCAATCATAAGCCTTAGACCATCAACCATTACCCTTTCCTACTTCATATGTTATATAACCCATTATAATTTATCAAAACGAAAACATATGCAATCATAAAATCCTAGAAACATCTTTTAATATTCCTCATTAAAATAAATTTAACATATCAATGTGTTCATCATGTTTTATGTCAACACATGTAAAATTTACAATTAATCTTAACATTTTCATGGTTTATAATGTCAACACACCACATGGGTTGCCCTAAATTGGTCAAATCATCATCTGTACATCCCACTGGGATTATGAGGGATTAAATTCCCAATTTAGACACCTATTTTTATAATTCTCACTATGGTCATCAAAAAAAATTTAGATAATTAAGGATGAAATAAAACAATTACAAATCAATTCAATGACTATGGTATTTAACTTGTAGGTCTCCTACCTCAAATTTGTTGATTAACCCACTATTAATCATTTCCTTATATTTGGATCCAAGAACCCCAGGAATACTCAACCAAGAATATGATGGAGAAATAGGGATTTAAGGATTTGGTATAAGACAACCCTACATACAAACATGAATCCAGAAAAGAGGAGCAATATGGAAATTAGACTTACTCGGAGCATTGATCCACAACCAAGAGTGCTATAAAAGCCAATAATCGAAGGAGAACCACACTTGGGATGATTTGGGATATTGGTATTGTCACTAGAGTAGAGAGGGTAATAATTGTAGGAAAATCAGATAGAAATTCAAAATTACTAGATGATAAAACTATAATTTTTTCCCATCTTTTAATGGGCAGAATGGTTTGTCTGAACAGTTTTCCAAACCATGTGTAAACTATGTGAAAACACTATCCAAGTAGATTTAGGTCACATGGTTACCTGGGTAGATCAACATTGTTTGAATAAATGTGCACCAACCCTCTATAATTCCATTATCCAAGAATGAATAGTTTTCCTGGGAAGGCTACACTGTTTACTTAACTGTGCGTCAACTGTTCACCTTGCACAGTTTGGCTCGGTTTTCCTTATTTTCATGCCCCAAACCCATATAACACCATTTGGGCCCCTCATACACCCAGTGAAAATTTAATTAATAAAAAAATATTGGATTTATGTAAAAATTTATACAATACATACCGCCATGGAGTCGTGATCTTACAACGTCTCCACCTTATAATGGCCCGTCCTCAAAACACTCTTCCTGAGAATCAATAATCTTCCAAGTAAAAATAGATCAAGAAAATGAGCTCATACATCCGACTCCATGTCACAGGTTTCCACCTAAACAATACTATAAAACTATAAAACTTGAACCATTGAAATATATTTACCCACAATTATTTCTCACTATAATAAAGAATATGAACTGGATTCTCCTCAAATGACACATTTTCCTCAAGCTCAACTTCCTCAATATCAATACCATGAGATGGATTAGGGAAACACTATCAAACCATGAAACATGGAAATCATCATCCATTACACTATACCATAATGGAAGATCCAATCAGTATGCCACCAATATGATCATATCCACAATCTTGAACGGCCTCACATACATGGGCGCTAACATGAATTGTTACTAAATCCAATGGTTACCCAACCATAGAGAAACCTGAATAAGGACATGACCTCCCACCGAAAACTCATGATGTCTATGATACCTATCCATGTATTAATTCCTTCTACATTGATCTATTTCCATGCACTTATAGATCAATAGAACCTACTTTGACATCTACTGCATGAGACTTGGTCCCAACAACCCTGATTCTCAAGTTCCATCAAACATAATGGAGATCTACACGGCCTACCATAATGTTACTCAAATGGTGCATTATTAATTTTATCATTATAACTATTATTGTATTAAAACTCAACAAGGGTAAAAAATTTCCATAATCCACCACAATCTAGGACACAATCCCTAAATATGTCCACTAGTGCCTAAATGGTATGCTCCGACTTCTTGTCCATCTACGAGAGAAAATCCATACTAAAGGAAAAGTGGGTTCCAAAAATCTTCAGAAATCCCATACACAAATTCAATATTAAATTCATATCATGATATGAACTTATATTCTATGGTACCTCATGAAATTTCACTACCTATCAAATGTATAATTCACCAAATAGATCCATGGATAAATTCTCTCGAATCGGCAAGAAATGGTCCACCTTAGTCAAATGATCGACAAAAACATTGATTGTATCATTCTTCTGAGGAATCCTCAGAAGAATCACCACAAATTTCATTGTTACATCTTCCCATTTCAATTCCAGAATGGTAAATGGCTACATCAAACCACCTGGGCACTTATGCTCAGCATTTGCCTATGGAAAGGTAAGGAATCATGAAACATATCTTGCAACATCATTCTTCACTCCTTTTCACCAATAATTCCTACAAAGATCATGATAAATCTTGGTCAAACTGATATGAACAACATATTTTGATAGATTAAACACGTATATCATATATTCTGGAGAACATGTTCGCATATCAACACATCCAAGAACACAAACGATCCCATTATCTACAACGGCCCAATCAGAAGGTGACTCCACACCTTTTAGACATTCTATCATAGTTAGGAATTTCATGTCCTGATGTTATCCCTTATTAATTTGTCACATAAGTATAGACTCAACATTCAAGGATGAAAGGTTTATCTTCCCTTGTCCATCTTGCACCTCAAGATGAATTTCAGCAAATAACACCATTATCGTGCAATCAGAGTTGGACTCTTTAACCAAAAAACTTTGACTTTTCCTAATCAAATATTTTGAAAAAATATTTCCCTTTAATTAAGTGTAAAAAGTCTCAAAATAAAAGGATTTTAGATATTCAACCCATCTCAACCACTAAACATGTATATCATGCAATGATAATATGTACTTAATACTTTTAGTATTAGTATACACCATAAACCGATATGCCAACAAGTAATGCCACCAAAATTTTAAGGCGTGAACCATTACATCCACTCATGATCATTCATAAAATAATTTCTTTCACGAGTCCTCAACTCCCATGAACAGTATGCAATAACCTAGTCATCTTGTATCAATACTGCACCCAGCATGATGCTTGATGAATCGCACAACAAGGTATACTTATTGTCTGGATTGGGTAAGAGTAGGATGAGTGTGGTATTCAACTGCTTCTTTAACACTTGGAAATCCTTCTCACATGATTTTTACCATTAAGACCAAATGAATTTCTTGTTCAATCCTGAAAGTGGTGCCACCAATCAATAAAATTCATTGATAAACCTTCAATAAAAAAAACTCATTAAACTATTAGAAAATCATATATCAGAATCATTCTTGGGATGCTCCCAAGAAACTACTACCTACACATTTTCTAGGTCCACCGATATACCTCCCTCAAGGATTATGTGCCCTAGAAAATACATCATGTCAATCCAAAAATTAATTTTGGATATCTTGGAATATAGCCTATGATTTCTTAATGTACTCAAGATAATGGAAATATGTTTGGAATAATCTTAATGAGTCTATGAGTACACCAATATTTCATCCACAAGGTCATCTAAAACTGGTCTAGGTAAGGGTGAAAGATTCAATTAATTATATCAATTAACACTATCGTCACATTGGTCAACCCAAATGACATCACAACAAACTCATAAAACCCATAATTTCTCCTGAATGAAATCCATTGTACATCAAAAGGACTCACCCTCAGTTGATGATTACCTGACCTCAAATTGGTATTGGAGAACACTATCACACCTCTCAGCTTGTAAAAAATGTCATCAATTTGAAGAAGATGGTATCAGTTCATAACTGTCATCTGATTTGACTTCATATAATTAATTCACAGCCTC
The DNA here is from genome assembly GCA_963277665.1 of Viscum album. Classification (NCBI taxonomy): domain Eukaryota; kingdom Viridiplantae; phylum Streptophyta; class Magnoliopsida; order Santalales; family Viscaceae; genus Viscum; species Viscum album. The sequence goes on from OY728157.1 coordinate 1,807,357,879, forward strand.
AATGATCGATCAAAATTCTTGGAAAACAACACAAGAGATCCCCATGGAGATTTACTCGGATAGATGAACCCTTTCATATCCAACTCATCCAAATGAGCCTTAAGCTCCTTGAGTTCTGTGGGTGGCATTCTATATAGTGATATAGAAATGGGTTATATCCCTGACAGCAACTCGATTGTAAACTCAACATATCACTTGGGTGGTAGACACGATAATTATATAAGAATCACATCTTTAAATTTATCCACAATGAGAGGAAAGAGTAGTTTCTCTATTCCTCCATCATTAAGCGCAATACATCTCACTTGGGTTGTGATTTCTCACAAACTCTGTAAAAATGGACCTCCATGACCTTCTCGAACATCCCACACACCATGGTGGACATAAGTGTCCCCCTCAAGATACATGAACATTACTCAATGATGCTAACAGTCAATATGGTCCTAGTACAACTCCATCAAATCCATGTCTAAAATCATGTAAAAACCTGACTTCTCAAGGCTGAACATGTCCGATAGAAAATGGTACTCGCCATCCTCTATAGCATGAACCTTACATTAACTAATATCTTCTCTTCTCACCCCTAGTAGAGTATCAAACTACATAACCCCACATACATGTTCCACTAATAGACCAATCACAAACATTAATTGTGAGGATATAAAATAATGTCTAGCACATGTTTCAAAAAAAGAACTTGAAAGTGTAAAAGATACTAGGATCATACTTCAAATAGTCCATGTTCTAGCCTCACTATCTCCAGGTGTAAACAAAAATGCATGAAGTTGACTTTACCCTCTACCCTAGGCTCTATCTAGAGTCCCTGGTGCTATGCCACTCTGATCATATAGACACTCTCACCCTGGATTATCATGTTCGTCACCCCAACTGGTATGACCATTCGGGCTACTACTACATAACAAATATAGGGTAACTGACCCCCTAACAACACTAGACATCGGCCTCAATCCACAATCACACCTAGATATAGAGGATTCTTATAGAACCATTGCACATAACCAATCAATAGGCCCCAGTCGTCACTCAACTGGTGGTTGGGGGCACTGGCCCTTCATGTTCCATGACTTGGAACACTGATAGAACAATACCTTGTCACCATTCTGAGAGGATGAACGTCTCATATTAATATTCTATTCAGTTCCACCCTAATGGAAAATCCCGAAATGATGCTTCCTACCCTCAGAAACCACACCACTCATCATCCCAACCCGCACCACAATTCCACTACCTGAAGCCCCCTTTAGGTTCCCTTCTAAGATATGGGACCAATCCACCACCACTTTAAACAACTTCAAATAGAAGATATTCACCATGGATCTGACGTCATGTCTATAACCATCTTGGAAATGTTCTACCATAGCTACCTCATCTCTGACCAATGCTACAACGAAGTGTTCCATGTCGGTGAAATGACTAGCATAATCCCTTAGAAATACATCCCCTTAGGTAAAACTCATAAAATATACTGCCTTCTGCTACCTAAAGTTTTATGGATTGTATTTTTATAGAAACTTCTCATGGATTACTTTCTATAGCATTCCTTCTACCTACTCAGTTTGAACCATGATGTCCCAACAATGCTTTTCCTAACCACGCAAAAGATAGGCCTCCAACTAGACTCATTTAACTAAAGTAGTCTCTAAATGATCAAGAATTATTTAGATAAACTCTATCCAGAACTTAGCTATGCTTAGACCACCCTCTCCAGTAAAGGTTGGAGGGTTCTATAGCTGAAACTCTCTAGTTATCTCAAACATACTATCTATAAATCTCCCTAGGTTTTGTTCCATCATTTACATTATGTGAGTGAAGTTCTCGCAAAAAAATATCTTCTCTACTACCCTAAATCACTATGTATTTTTTCTCCAATACTGGGGGAGCGTTCTTGGCAACATCACATTGTCTCCCTACCAGCACACATCTTCATGGTGGAATTTCTAAACAATTCCAAACACAGGACTTAGAAAAAATAGAAAAAAACATCCACAATATACACACAAGAAGACACTTCAATATACATAACAATCCATCTTCATACACTGTCTTAATAGATATCGACCCGCTTGATCTCTACCCTTTACCATACCTACAGTGGTTCATTGTAAACATGGGTAAACTAATGAAAATAAACATGGTATTCTACTAGACACCTTTTTAAAACTACTTCCACACTCATAGTGCAAATCCTGCCTCTTAGAATCATTTACCTTTTCAAATCTGATTACAACCCACATTTTAACTCATTAACACATTTATTTAAAGAAAAACATAAAACATTCACTAATATTCCTTCCATTTTACCCATTTCCATCATTATTATTATTAAATATTTTCTTTAAATTTATCAAAAATGTAAAATGAATTCCACATTTCATATCTCACAAACCCATCCTTTGTGTTTCTATCATGATACATGCCACTTACGTTCCTAGGATTCAAAATGATGTATGAATTAAAAACCCCATTCCAATTTAGCCATGAGTAATATATCTCCAAATAGTCACATCACATAAAAAGTGCATCACCCAATGGTGAAATGCCATTCAACTATAACAAAACCTAATAAGAACAACAATTCCAACCCTTAATACTTGTGTTTCCTTCATACATGGGATAGATACTGATAAAAATAATCTTATTTCCAAGAACTGATACTTTCTATTCTCCCATCAACCATCCCAAATAATAAGATGAAAAAAAGAACCCCTCTAGTACAACTTTGTAACAACCCCAACTTGGAATCCACTAAACTAGTACACCGAGCCGTGTCACCACATGACCACAAGTGAACTTCCCCATACCATAGAGGTTTATAACTAGTAGTGAGGGTCTAATGAGTCACATGGGGGAAAATACCCTCTTTACCAGAGTAAACCATAGTAGTTAAGAATTTAAATTGAAGAATCAACATATAATAACCAATAAAAATACATAACTATGAATCTCCCAGAACATGGTACAAACCACAAATCAAAAATAACCATGTAATTTCATGATAATAGTGCTAATACTAAAGGAAACCCAAAATATTGAAAATTAGATGAATCCCCAAAATGGTTCTGACTCCAAGTCTAGATCATCATCCGTGCATATTCCAAACCCAACTCAACTCCCTAACACTAGTACCTTCCCTTATCCAAACCTGAAACAATGATGTCTACTCAGGTACCCAATAGTGGTCCGAGTATAGTGTGAGATTAAGTTAATATTCCACCACCAATGGTGTCTACAAAATATCTAGTCTAAATAGATTGTTTATGAAAATAATCATTAAATACAATTAAAAAAGGAAAAATATGGTTCTATTAGTTAATCATACATTCTTTAAGCCTTTTATATCATTATTTCCATTTTTATTAATTATACCATCTTCATTTATTAATCCATATCCATAAAGTGTTATGGTTACACATTTAGTTCATCTACACAAGGGTCCAAGGAAACCAATCCCTATGAATATGGGAAATAAATCAAGTCCCTACCTCAAAAGGGTTAAACACATCAGCACAAATACATCTGTCTCACCAAGAAGCCTGAATCCATGTGGTCTCATCGAATGAAACCATTAAGGGAATATATCATCCATCCCCTTACCTAACCCATGCATTTTGGGGCGGGGTTAATAGACACAATCTAACTCAAACCATGGCCAAGAACCTCAATTAAATACCCCACACTACCAAGCCATGTGGATATTCTTATTTATCAATTCACCCCAAACATACTGTATCACAACTAGATAGAACCAATAATAATAGAAAACATAATCCATAATAATCAACATGGGAATTAATATTATTTCATAACCCATTAACACATTTACCATCTATATTACATAGCCGTTTATCCCAATTTCAATTTATTATGCCTAAACTCATTAAGAAAATTAAATAATTCCCACTCATTATCCTATTTATCATACTCATCAATTTCCCACATTTTAACCTAGGTAACCCATTCCTCATTTCAAAAATAATAACCCTCTTACGCATTCTATATACATTTCATTCACCATTCGGCACTTTCACATTATTCCAATTAATCCATTTAGAATATTTAAGAATATATATTAGTTATTAATATAACACTTCCATAAAATCATGAGCATTAACCATTTTTCACATTAACATAACATGTCTTACCCAACTATCTCGTGTATCATTCATAAGACTTATACAATTAACCAATTCCCCTTTCATACTTCATATATCATATAACCCATTAGCATTTAACCAAATGACCCCTTATTACATCATCCATGCCGAGAAACAATGATTAATATTCTATTTTCAACACATGTTAACATATCAACATTTTCATCATGGCTCTACATTACCACACATCTACTCAACACTTAACCTTACCAATTTCTAGGTTTGGGTATGCTGGTACACCCCATGGGTGGCACAAAATCAGTCAAATAGTCCTACATATATCCCTCAAGTACCATTAGGGGTTGAATTCCCCATTTAGAAACCCATTTTACCAAATATAACTAATGTAATCTAATGCATAATAATAGATAATCAAGAACGAAACTGAAAGTGCACAAATAAACTCAATGACTACGAGATATAACTTGTAAACCACCAACCTTGAATCTTTTGATTAATGAATTCCTAGTCATTTCCATATATCTAGATACAATAACTACTTGAATCCACTATATAAGTATTTTTTTAGGTATTCTAAAAATTTAACCTAGGATATAATCCCTAATTCGGAAAAGAGGATAAAGAGGGAGATTAGACTTACTTGGAGGTTTAATTCGCAACCAACAATGCTTCAAACGACCAAGAATCAAAGGAGAACCATCCTAAAGAATATTTTTGATCATGAGTTCTTCAAAAAGGTGAGAGGGGAATAATTATATGAAAAATAAAGTGGAACATAAAAATATGGAAATTGAAAAACTGTAAAAAAAAATTCTAACTTTTAATGGGGGCACACAGTTTGTCTGGATGGTTTTCTGAACAATGCGCAAACCATGCACAAGCCACTACCTAAGGGGAGTGATGTCGTATGGTTACCTAGGGAGACCCGCATTGTTTTCCTAACCATGTACCAACCATTCATAATTTTACTTTCCAAGGTTTCATTATTTTCCTAGGAAGGCCGCATGGTTTACTAAATTGTTCTCCACTCATGCGCTTTGCAAAGTTTGGCACGTTTTTCATTATTTTCTTGACTCAAACCATCAAAACACCCATTAATCCCATCATACACTAGGTGAAAATTTAATTAATGAAAACTAAGGGATTTAATCAAAAATATAAATAATGACATACCTCCACAGAGCCTGGATATTACAATACCTTTATAAAACCCATTCCTTCCCATTGGTTATTTCATGACTATGATTGATATATTTTTTAATTTCATGTGTCATTAATGATGATGATAAGTATATGATATTATGGGCTGGAATGTAATTTTATGTCTCTCCAATGAATTAGTTAATGTGATATTTCTCAAGATATTTTGTTTATTATTCATAAATATGATTCTATATGTGTTTACAACTATTATTTTATGATTTATTTACATGTGTTATGTGTGAATATGATGGTATATTTTTTCACAACTATGTGTGGTATTTCACCATTATTTTATGATTTTTCATTATTATGTATATACCACATTTCATGAAAAAACAATTAAATCCCCCTTGAATATAATGTTGATCCCATGCTTATGATATGAGGATGTTGATTATTCTCAACTAGGTCCTACTGGTTCATGTCCCTTATTCCCCACTTTAATGGGATTTTAGCATACCCCTTTATTCGATGTATATACTCACGTGATTAAATTTACTATGGATAATGAAAGCCATTTAATGAGGATAACATGGAAAGAATTAAATTATGTTTGGGTTTAATTATGTACAACTGATATATGAGCCTAATCTTACAATGATACTAAACCTTTGGATCCTGGATTGTACCATTATTATTTTTTATATCTTAAAAATTATGTAATAGTCATGTAATAAAAATTTTGGCAAGTATATGTAACATTTTGTAAATATATTATATATTCATTTTATAAGATAAAAACATTTTTTTTAAACTTCCATATATGATGATACAATTCTAATGGTTATGTTACTATTCCTAACTATCATATTGCTATTCAAATAGTAAAATTTTTATTCTAATGAACATATTACAATTCCAATGGAATTACTGACAAATATCATATGGGTTACATAATTTCTATAAATACACTATATTTCACTCATTATACATTTACTTTTATTTTCCCTCAAGTTTATATATATTCTTTGTTTAAAAATTAATATTTCATTATTAATATTATTTTTCATTTCTAAAGTGTTTTTCAGTGAGTGTTATCACTCTGGGGGATCATGAATATCGTAATTATTAAAATTTAGTTATCTTATTTTCTATTTTTATCCCATTGTAAAATTTTCAATTCTTATAACTGTTGTTTTTCTCTCTAAATTTAATTTTAAATTAATATAATAAATTGTTTTTCTTCTATCATTATGTTCTTGTGCTCTATATAATACTACATTACTAAATATGACACAATTATATAATCATATTGGAAATTCCATTTATAAAATTATTATCTGTGTCATTCATCCACCTTAGAGAATTTTAAAATATAAATTCCATATATTCCACTAAGATGAAAACATATAAAGGAACTTTTGTTTCAATTTTTCATCTAATTCCCACTTCAATAAATTTTACTTAGGGTTTCACTATAATACATTTACTAGGTGAGTTGTCTAATTGAATATAATTTTGTCTCTATGGTCCTAGATTTTTATCGGCTGCTCCTCATACGAGAGATAATTTTATAGTTGTATAACCTCTAAATTGGTTACATGTGAGAGATCTATAATTTAATTCCTAACGAGGGATACATGAAATACGTTATCTAATTATGATAGGGTCAGTGGCTATCCTAGTTGATAATCTATAGCTCCAATGTGTATGATAATCTCAAAGGGGTGGATATAGCTCAGACATAAAATTTCATTCTTCCTAAATATCATGACTCTCTTCCATATATATGTGTGTAGGAACACTTTATCTCTGATCTCAAAGTCTAGGTCTCATAGATGACTATAATCATAACTATTCTATTAAATTTGATCTTTCATGATTCAATGTTTAATGGCTTTGACCTTTCTATCATTTTTTGACCATTTCAGGTCCCAAGAGCTTGTGTTCACCAACTTCATCTCAATACATAGATTTTCGTAATCTATTCCTGAAAATAGATTCATGTTGATCCATATGGGTTCTTGAATTAAATCTATTATTAAAAAATAATTCAAATAGATAATGATACTCAACCCATCCTCCCCTGATGTCCATTTATAAATATTTACCATGTCTTCCAGGGTATGGACAATACACTCAGAGTTTACATCGGTTTGGGGGGTGGATAAGTTGTACTAAAGTTCAACTCTGTGTTTAGAGAATATAGAATAATTTTCCACAACTTAGAAGTAAACCATGAAAATTAATCTAATACATTCTATAGTGGTGTTCCATATAGGAACACTACTTTTCTAATGTATATCCTTGAATGTTTATCAAGTGAGAAGTAATCCTAAATATAAATATAACAAGAAACCATTATAAGAAAATCCACCACAATACATATAGTATTATTTATTATGTATGTCTTTGGATGACTAGTGAAAAAGTCCATTGTGATGTTTTTCTATTTCCATGTTAGTATGGATAATTTTTTCCTCATCCCACTGTAATTTTTACATTTTTCATTCACTTATGGGAATACTATGAAATTTCATGTATATTACATGATCTCATTCTTCATATTGTATGACCTATAGTGCTCTCTGAGATCTTGATACATCTTTGGAATCCCTGGGTGGATGGACAAGGTTGCTATAAGTGCATCATTAAGAAATCCTTTTTTATATCAATATTTCATGGATCACATAGTCATGACCCAAATATTAGAACCCATAATTTTTCAATTTTCAACTTTGAAGATATAATTTATCTTACAGCTTCCACCTTCTTCTGAATTTCCTGGTCATACCTTTGAGAATCCTTTTTCATTTATAAATGGGATAGATGATCAATAAGTTGAGAAATAAATGATGATTTTTTTTCCTTTAAGACTTCCGAGTTAATCCTTTTCATGTCTTAGAGGATTGGATCCCTCTCAATCCTCATCATGGATATGGTTTTAGAATCCTTTCCGTATAGATCATATACCACTTTATTTTCCATCAGATGAGAGTAATGGTTGAGTAGTAATAGTACTTGATCAGATCTACCCATCTTCACTAGTGAATATCAATCTCTTTCGGAGTGAATATATTATTGAGGCTCTTATGATCTATATTTATTTAACACTTATCCCTATGGAGATACTTCCACAAAATTTTCAATGGTAAGACTAGTGAAACTAACTCCAGATATTATACTCCATAGTTAATTTCATGAACATTCAACTTCATTGAGGCATACGCTATCACTTTATAATTTATTTCAGTACCTCGAATAATAGTAGTGTACCCTGAAAAGTTTACAACTTGAGGGTTGTTTACATAGTGGTTTTGTGATAATCCTTAATTTAAATTTTATAAAGTTATCTTCATATTCATTATTTTATAAAAAAAATATTCATTTTCAAGCCATCTTGGTTAATATGTTTTACAATCATAATATTTTTTTGACTTATCATTGATAATACCTATATAGTCAAAGTAAACTATGAATATCCATTAAATATAATGGTATATTCCATACCTTAATTTCTTTTTTCTTAGTTGATTCCAAAGATATCCTTTCTCTGGTGATAACATACACCAATAATGATATTTCATCAATACAGAACTCATATTAACGATACATTGAATATATATTCTCCTTTTTTGAAATTCTATGACATAGTATTCAAATTCTCCTAAATATTATCTTTACTTTGTAATAATATCATAGTATCATCTATATATATGGCCATAAAATTCATGTTAATATCTAAAGACTCTATTCATTAATTCCATGATGATTTTTGGATCATCAATAGTTTAAGAGAATTACAATGAACTAATACTGTTTATAATTTGTTTGAATGGTATCCTTAGGAATATCTTCCTTATCCACCTTTAATTGATGATACCTTTAACAACGGACGACCATATAGGAGTATTTTAACCAATGTAATTAATCAAAAAAATAATAAATCTATGGTTGTGGATATATTTTCTTTATCATTATTTCTTTTTCGTTAATTATTTTAAATACATATGTGTATTTTCCCATCATTTTCCTCAATGAAGAGGATTGGTATACCCCATTTTGAAGAACTTGGGTGTGTAAAACAGTTGTCCATATTATGCAAAAACTACTTTTTTGATTCTTTTAACTCAAAGGTGGACATTTAGTATGGGGTATTTGATATAGTTATACAACAAGGTATATGTACAAATGATAATGCAACCTATTAATAAGTAGTAATACTATTCAAATATTCTAGGAATACATCTTTATTGTACCTAGAAATTGGCATGTCTTTAAGAATTATTATCTCCATTATCTCAAGTATTTGAGAATGATATCATTTCTAGTAATGAAGTAATATCTATGATTAAGAAGAATATTTAAAATTATATTCATTCTTCTACTTACACATGTATAGAATTAAAATGTGACTTGAGTTTTGAAGAGTGATTTACAACTATTGATAGTTGATGTTGGCTTTATATTAGGATATCCAATAAATTCATAACATAGAATAAAATTCCACTCAAGGAAGCATTAAAATATTTTCTTAGAGGTTCAGTCAAAAACAATTATTAGAGAGGAGTTATATAATTGAGATAAAATAATTTTCACATTCTTTGTTCTCACAGATAACACAATATCTATGTTTTCTGGTGGTTTTTAATGTTTCTACTAAAATAACCTGAAATAAAATAATTTTATTTCCAAAATAAAACATATCATTATCTATTCTTCGATTAACAACCATCATACAAAATCAACACATCAGTATTGGGATTAACCTTAGTAGTAGTTATAGCATATTACCTTTCCCTATCTAGGTATTGAACATTTTCGTCATTTTTTTAAACCTTGTGTTAGGGAACATTATGGTATAATGAATGTGTTCCCTATAGTTGAAACATTGGACTGCCACCAATGTGTTCATTGAACCCTTATTTCCTTCAATCACATTATTGGGATTATTCATATTCCTTAGGAATTTATTAGTATAAACCCACTTTTCTAACCTTAAAGAATACCAATGATCCCATAAAATGGTTTTCAGTATGCTTCTTCCCATATTTTTGACACCTGGGAAGTCGGTTTTTCTTTCCCCTAATGGATTTATCCATTAAGCCACCTAAATTTAAATCTATTTTATGAGTTTTTTTATCAATCTCCATGAAACCACTTAAAGTCTCGCATATCTATAAAAACTATAAGGTAATAATAAAATAGATTGTTAAAAATATCAAATTCTAAAATCACAAAACATTTTAATAGAATCACCATTAATACACAAAATAAGCGGTCTACATTAATTTAGGTGTGGATAAAAAATACCAGTGTGTACAGTGAATGCCTTGTAATGTTTTTCTTTATATTATATGATATACTCATTTCCCATTTCATTTGTTTAATGAAATCCCTCTCTATATTAATATATAGTGTTTGAGGAAAATATTTATTGAAATATATTTTCTTATATACTTCCCTTCCCATTAAATCAGTTTCCTTATTGGGAATTAAGTTCTTGGTCCATGTATACCACAAGTTAGATTCCACTTGTAGTATCCGGACAAGAATATAAGCTCTTGGAAACCACTAGATCCAAACTTCACAAAAAATATCAGAATTTTTTATTTCATATAGACTTATACCTCGGTATTTTTACTTATCTATTCTTTTTATAATCCTCCAAAATAAGTAGATATTTCATTGAAACCAAATACAAGTACCTAATCCATTTTCACATATTATTACATGATTTTGCACATAAATATCTAATAAATACAACCCAATGATCAAGAATACTATTTTATTTTAAGTCTAGATTCATAATCCATAAAAATGAAACTAAAATAAAACATTTTAATTTTATTCTCTATAATGAGTTCATAAATAAAACTGAAATACTAAAACTACATAAGATAACATGAGTAATTCAAAATCAGGGGTGAGATATACTTTCTTTACCATAAGATACTTTTTAATTATTATGAAAGGATAAGTTGATAAAAATCCACAAAAAAATACCATGATTAGGGTGGCCTAAAATAATGTAAACCAAGAGGGTCATCCTGAACAAAATGAGTACCCTTATAAGGGAATGATGCCATATTATAGAAGATGAGGAGGGTATCATCCTGAGAAGATATAAAAGCAAGTTATTTGGCCACCATGTTACCCTAATGCCAAGTATGTGGTATGGACACATGATTATCCATAAGTTCCTTTTATCTTATAATAGACTATTCTATGGACCAAGAAGTGCGACCTTTACCGTACATTTAATTAAATATGATAAGTGAGTCTGTCCCAATCTCCCAAATAGGTATAATTCTTTTGTTACAAAAAATAATCCATGTGAGCATGGTAAGGAATTTCCCTTGAAGAGAATCCCCAGTCCCAAATAAGACTGAGAAGGTAACAATAACTGGCCCTCTAGGGTCATTGATAATTCTTCCACCATGCATAGTCCCCCCAAAAAGTATTTGTCTGTGTTCAACTTGAACCCTGATAGGAGAGGCTTCCATCTAATCCATTTTCCCAGGTTGAACATGGAGTGGAAGGGAGACGAATTTGAAGACACATGAGGGGAGAAAGAAGGTTTCATAATTGAACCTAAACATAGCTTTTATATGTCTATAATTAAATTTTGGGTGTTTAAGATGATGCATGGGGTGGATTTTATTGAAGAATGATGTCTCTAATCATTTCTGAACTACCATAGAAGCCAATAACCTACTGTGAAAATGATCACCCTAGCCTTTCATTCAGCTACATTCATATCCACACTAGGAAACCAATTTTGGAGGAAAGAATTAGAAGAGTACTCTTGATCAGACCATCTAGTGAACTGGCCAAATGCACCCCAAACATCCTTATCCAAATCGGTACTATATAAAAGGTGTTCTATAGTTTCATATTGAGGCTCACTATAGTAAATACCTCTCAATGAAAGGAATACACCATGCCACTATATGTCCCACCACTGATCCTGTGAATAGGCACAAGGTTACATTCTAAAAAAGTCACAGATAGAAAAATTTCCTACAGTAGAACCTATGAAGAAACACTTATCCATCTCATTGTACATCATTATGTTGTCAAAGAGGACCCTCTTTCCATCATCAAGGGTGTCTTGGATGAATCTTGGGTGTTCAATAGCCTCATTTAAGGTGATGTTAGGAGAATGAAAATTTGGGAATCTGAGAAGAGTTCCATACCAGTAATGATGCCAATAAAAAATATCCCCTTTTATAATAATACAACATGAATGTTGTTGAAGTGAAGGAATATGAGGCTGAAATAGCTACTGAATTTTAGAGGGTCTTAGCCTAGTCGAGCTCTCTTCCAATCCATAAGTTCTATTCATGTATTTTCCCAACAAGTTTCTCCCCTCAAGAATTCCCCAAGTGATATTTTAGTGAAAACCAATCATAGAACCAAAAACACTTCTAATGATAATCCCCACATCATTAACATGTTTTGAAAGTTTAATCTAAGAAGACCAATGTGTCATACCTTGTAAATGGTCTTCCCAAAAAAAGAGATTAAATTATGATCAATGTTGGAAATAAATTTCTTGTGAACCTTCTAGGTGGAATGAATATTCATGGGTATAGAGGAAAGGAAAGAGTAGATCAAGGTAATTCTCCATCCAAATGAATGGAGCCAATTTTTCCAATTAAGAATATAACCCATAATTCTATCAATAATCATGTCAAAGTGTTTGATAATAATATGGTTAGGGGACATAGGGGTACCAAAGTCTCTCATAGGAAAATATCATTTTCTCATGTCCAACCTAGATTCCAAAGATGCCATCTTCCTCTACAAACATTTTTTAGTAACAAATAAGTTTCTCTTTTCATAGTTGAACACCTACCCACTCCATGAACAATAATCTTTAGAGCTTCTTTAACCCCTAGATAGATCTTTTACTTCCATTCACAAGTAAAATGGAGTCATAAAAAACTTGAGGTGAGATATTTCCCCTATCAAATTCTTGATATGATATGGATTAACCTTTCCAATATCATTGAAAATTTTAAAATAATGATTCAGCACCTATTGGGAAATGATCAAGATAGAGAGAGAATAGAGATCGACTGATCTCAAAACCCATATCTACTTTGAAAACCACAAAATGATTTCCAAAAAAATAATTGGCCATCCAAGGGGAACTAAAGATGAAAATAAAAAGATCAGTAACCCAAATTGAGAACTAAATACTGGTTATAAACCTATTAAGAAAACTTCATTTAACATGGTCTTATCATGTCCAATTTAATGGCAACATTTCCACCAAAGTTCTTCATGTGGATTTCAATAATTATTTCATGGTCGAAGGAACTGGACCCTTTCGTAGACCTACCTTTCACAAAATAGTTATCCTCCTCATCCACCCAACCTGAGGTGAAGCGAGACAATATTTTGTTCAGAATACCCGCCAAAACATTGTAGGGTATGTTTCATAAGCTAATTGCCCAATAATGGTTCCAAGAATGAGGGTATTTTACCTTAGTCACAAGAAAAATCTTATTAGAACAAGCCACAAAAGTAAACATACCTCCATAAAAAGTCCTAGATTTCAAATTTCAAACTGAATTTCACAATGTCCCATGAGAACCTATAGAAAGAAGCCGAAAATGAGTCAGGCTCAGGAGCACTAATAGGATTGATGGACCACACCACTTAAATAATCTCTTCCTCTTAAGGGATAGCCTTTATCCCTACATTCACTTAAAAATCATATAAAAAGGGACAAGATCAAATAGAATAGAAGATACTTATAGTTATACACACTCCATGCACAGTTTGGGAGTAGTGAGAAGAGATTTTAGGTAACTATCCACTAAATTCCCAACAAAATCCCTATCATTTGAAAAAGACCCATCATCCATCGAAAAGTTAGGAAATATACACTTTCATTTTTCATTAATAAAATCATGAATGTAACCCGATCTTTTATCCTCATCGTGAAGTCATTTAAAATTACACTTTTCAATAGAAACTTTCTCCAGCTGAAGTAACAGATCTGTAAGGGAATATTTTTTGCATCTTAGATCAATAAAAACAAAATCCTATCATCTATCCTCTAGGATAAATTATAGATCTTGAATATCTCCATTAAAAATATCCATATTATGATAAACCAAGGGAATGCCCCTAACCCATGATCGAAGTCAACCATTCAGGTTTCTAAGATTCTTATGGAGGGAGATCAAAGGCTTTCCTCTAAATTTTTTTTCATAGGAATACCTCACAATATTAAGTAAGTTCATATTATCTACCCACTAAGAGGGAAAATAGATGAAATCCTATGGAGTGATCCTAGCCTGAAACGTGGTGTTACGGGGGGAGTGATCTGAAAGACCCTGAACCAGGTTGGAAACATTTCTTTCTCTGATGAAGGAAAGAGTCTCCGCATTCAAAAGGGAGTGATCAAGATTACTCCAAGCACGTTAGCGAACATGATAATTATTTCACCAAGTATATGGCTCTCCATAAACTCTAACATCCATGAGCCCGTTGCTAGCCAGGAAATACCCAAAATTTTGACTAGCCCTTCTCGAGAAGGGGTTGCATTATTTTTTCTCATCTTGGTTGGCCATAATGTTAAAATCCCTCTAAAAACCCAAGGGAAATCCGTAGGATTAAAATAAATCAGATCATCCCATAAATACTCTCAATATTGAGGTTCACATTTCGAATAAACAACTAATAGAAGAACCACACTACCACCCACTAAGATCTTGACACTAACATATTGATCTGAAGTAGAGATAAATTCATCTAAAGAGCCTACTGTCTATAAGATCCATATGTGAGAATTCATGGGAGAGGGATTGAGGAAACCATGGGTTCTAAAATGCCATGTAAAATGCTTGATTTCTGCAGCTTCATGTTTGGGTTCTAGAACTGTATCCAGATATACGAAGTGGAAACGAAACTCATTAGAAATGAAGTCTTATTTAACTTGAGACCCCTATCCATGGTCATTCTAAATAAAGATATTAATCATTGAGGGAATAAGTATATGGAATTTTCCTGAGACTCACAACCCTAAGATTGATTTGAATATCTAGAAATGGTACCATACTTTCATTGTGATCTAATATGAACTCTAGGTGGAGATATAAAATAGAGATCAACCGGAGAAAGGATTCTATGCACAAAATAGTTAGGTGCATAAGGGAGTAAATTCTGAACCTTGAGAGATACATTAGAGAGAGAATAGAAACAAGTAATCTTGTCTAGAGGAAGAGGTACTTCCCCTGAAGGTGAGGGGACAAAAGACAACTCTAACTAAATAAGAGGATTCCAGGGTCTCTCGAAGCTTGGACTTATCTCCAAAGAACTCATCTGCTGGATGTTGACTATGGAATTGTAATGTGTAAAATAAATGGACCACCATATAGAAGAATGGAATGGATCACAATAAGAAAACATTAACACCATGGATTGGACATCAGGTTATTTCCATTAGCCAGCCTAACAGAGGGATCCTCAATGGAAAAAAGTACCTTTGAAGGGAGCAAGGCCAGATGGGAGTAAGGTACTAAGGACAGTCAGGAAGTTTCCCCCAATACTAGATCTAAAGAGGATTTGGCCTTCGACTATAGGGGATGTGAGCTAGAGGGAGTGTCAGAGGCAGTTCTAGCCAGTATATCCCCTATTTCCCCATTCTTGGGGGGGACACTCTAAAGAGTTCGAATAAGGGAAAATACGAAAGTGGGGAGGTGGAGATCTATGTCTAGTATACGCACCCTATCGATAGATCCAGAAAATAGAGAGGGAGTGACCATGAAGGGAACAAATGGAGTAGTAACTGAGAGGATACTAGAATAAAAGGTCTTGGTTCTATGAGAAGGAACCATGCATGTTGAGACAGATCCATTCTTAGAGAGCATAAGTGATATCTATCTCAACATAGATCTGAGCCATAACTATATCCTCCGACTAAAGGGTCTAATATTTTTACCATAGGAAGACCCCCAAGGAGTTACCAATGGAATGTAAGAGGACAATATTTTGGAAGGGAAGATGGAGTCTAGGAATGATAACCTGCACCACAGTAGAATATTAATCCCTCCCTTGATGAACCTCCAATTCCCACTGAGAGAGAATGAAGTACCACTTTCCAAAGGTGTGAGTATAATGGCCCCAATCTCAAATTAAGTATTCAATTGAGTCTAATGCAAGGAAGAAAAAACATACAGCTCAGCAAAGAGACACGATCCGTAGAAGAAAACCCCCAAGATATGACAATCCATTAGACAACCTATAGAAGCATATTTTCAGCACTGAAGCGTGCCACTAAATTCTATCATAAAATATATGTAGCATCCTTGAAAACCAATACTAGAATATCAAGCGTAAGGTGGATAACAATTGAATCCATGTATAGAAGGTCAGATGATATATCATAAAGGAAAGGATCCATGCTGCGAGATGATTCGATGAGAATTTATTTGAAGGACCATAGGGCACCATCCTTAGGTCGATCTAAAAAGGAAATCCCTAAGTAGGAGCTTTGACCAAAAGAGTGTGACCCACAAACACTGGAAGAAGAAGTGCCACAGATGCTGAGGGAGTTTGGGATTTAATAGTTAACAAATTTTGAACATAAGGGGGGCATGTGAGGTGCATTCTCTAGATCACACAAGACAAAATCCATAGATACAAAATTATCAGGTGTGATATAATGCACTATAAGAAAAAACAATTATATGAAGCATAACATATGAGTCAAAAGTCATTAAATGATATCACAAAATAAAATGATCTTGAGTAATTAAATAATATAATAATTTAAAGAAGATGGAATCATAATATCATGGAAGCATAGGAATGTTGAGACTATATATAATAGGACATAATCAAAAGTCAAGCCTGTCTTCCAAGAAAACAACCCATAATGGACAGATTCCCAAAATAGATTATGAATACTCCCTAATCCCATATATATCATCTCAGGAGACATTTACATTTAATAATTATTTTTATAACTATATGGGTACACCCATCATAACATGTGAATTCATATGTATGCTACATAATAAAATCAAGCATAAGGAATCAACGTAATGATTACCCACGGAAAGAAATGGGTTTCAAAATTATATACTATATTATAATGAAATAGCATATCATAATTAATTCCTTGAAATAAGGGATTAAATCATACATGTACACTATTTGATAAATAAAAATTCCTAGATCATTAAAATGATATTCAAATGAATTTAATAATAGAAATTGAGTGGAAAAATATAATTGGAAATATTCCTTTTATGTGGGGTTTAGGAAAAAAGGAGTTAAGAATCAATAAAGAGGGTAAGGACATAATAATTTCTAGAAAATAAAAAATCAAATAAGTTAGTTTTCCATAATAAAAAGATTTTTTTAGAATCAATGTATGATTAAAAACATTTCATTAAGTGTTATATGAAATTAGGAAATAAAATAGAGAAGATCACTTTAATCAGTCTTTCTTAATGAAAGAAATTCATGAGGGATCCCCTAAAACCTATATATCTCCATAAAGGAAAGGTGAATAAAATTATTAATATGTGTTTGGGAAATATATAAAAAATATAATATATGTAAATAATAATAATATAGAATCGGTTTCAAGTAAATAATGAAAAATCATTACTCAAAGAAAATATTTTCATTTGGAGAGATCCATTACCTTAGGTTCTAGAATCATTCTACACATCCTCTTAATATCCTGAATAATAATATTATATTAATTAATTACATAATTTAGACCAATTTATATATATATTATATTCACTATTATTATATTATTTCATTTATAACTATTTCAATTAGATTTCATGTTTAATATTTTTGTTCCAAGAGTGTTCATCTCGTGGTGCTAATGTAAAATCACTTGTGGATAATTATAGAAGTTATTTTTAAATGGGACTGAAACTATAGAAGTGAAATTAAATAAAATTTATATTATTATATAAATTAAAATGTTCTTAAATATCAATATGTGTTCTATCATAGGGAGTGTTCATTTATTATAAATGTTATCAATATACATTTTTTCATTTTGGGGGTTATCTTATCTATCATGATCTAGATTTGTTTAATTTAATTAAAAGGATTTAAATACTTTAAAAATTTATGAAATAATTTTTAATATACTTATTATCATAATATTTAACAAAAATAATGTTCCTAAAATCATTATTGAAGGCTGTAGAGAAAAATGAACTACGTTGACTACAGAGGCTATTAACCAACCATATTGTAAACAATGTTTATGTTTTATAATCTATTTAATGGGTGGTTGAAGAAGAATATTCCACCATAATAATAACATATAATTATATTAATTATATTTTTCATACAATTTCAATGTTTATATAAAATATATAGGGGTGGTATAAGAAGAATAAAATTAAAATATGTTTACTGGAAAAATTACCTCTCCCTTTTTTGTCCCCTCTTAAGGTGCCTTTTAAGGTACCTTGAAATGGTATTTGGTGATACTAGGGATAATAGGGACAATATAATATATTTTAGCTGAGAGTTGGTAAGACAATTTGTAATCCCCATGTCTTAGAAGGTGTGAGGAGAAGGGGTGTTGAGTGGTGACATTTATAAGGTGAGGAGAGGGGCATTTTTGAATATTATATTCACTAGTATATTATTTTTGGATCAAGACTACCAATAGTGATGAATCTTATAAGAACATATATTAAATGGTGAGTGATATTATTAACCAATTGGTGATTAAATCATCATGTATAGAATTAATCATGTATTTAACTTATAATACTAAATATCATATTTTTTCATATTTCACAATTCAAAAAAATCAATTATTTGAAAAAACTAACCCTTTCTATTTTTTAACGTTTAGAATAAAAATATTGAAATTAATTTTATGAAATTATCTTTTTAATATGGGAAATTTAATTTGTATTTAAATTCCTTATTTATTAGAAAAATAGAAATCTTAATATTATGATCAATTTTCTGACATCTTAAATAATTACATATAGTGTCATAAAATTAAATTATCATTATAATTTAACATAGAATTAATTTATAAACCATTTTATGTAAATAAACATTATTTCAAATCATAATATTTTATTCAAAAATGAGAATAAAAAATGTTTTCCAAAAATACTTACACTTATTTTATCATTTTTAAAACATTTATTTATTATTATCATGATCAAAATATGTCATGTTTTCAGTTTATAAGATTACGAAATATTATTCATAGGTACAGAGGTGTGGATACTATTCTTATATTTATATCACTACTCCTAATGATCATTTTACTATTTCATTGATCGTATTAATATTTTAATTGTTAGAAAAATATTCTAATGGTTATATTTTTAATAATCATATGGATTCCGTATTTTTTTATAAATACACAACATTTCATTCATTATTTATTCAATACTATTTTCTCTCAATATAATATATACTTTTACATTTAAAATGATTATATCATTACTAATATTCCACCTCATTTCTAATATTTTGTTTGTGAGCGCGACCATTTTAGGGGATTGAGAATATCCAAAATTTGAAATTATAGTTTTATTATTTTCTATTTTTTATCCTATTATAATATTTTTAATTATTATAGCAATATTTTCTTTCTAAATTTGATGTTAAAATTAATTTAATAAAATATATTTGGTTCTATAATTTGGTTCACGGTAACTAAGAAACACTACCTTTCTAAATATGACCTAATTATATAATCAGATCATATATTCCATTGATAAAAATATTAGATATGAAATCCCCCCTAATAAATTTCATCCTTGAAATTTCATTTCACCCACTAATATGAAAATGTAAGAACTTACTTATGGATCATTGTTTTATCTAGTTACCATGTCGCCTCCTCATACTTATTGTTTCTCCATAATACTATAACTAAGAAAGTTTTATTGTTATGTAGAATATTTTATCTAAGTAACAAGATTTTCATTGGATTTTCCTTATAAGGGAGATAATTTAATAGTTGTACCACCTTTGAATTTAGTAAATGTTTTGGATATGGAATTTATATCTACAGAGGGAAACATAGAGAATGTATTCTAATTAATACATTGTTGATGGGAGTGATAATCGATAAGCAACAACTCGGATATGATCCATAATCTCAAAGGGGTTGATGTATCTAGGATATAACATTCTATTATTCTCAGATCTCATGACTCTCTTCCATGCAGATATGTTAAGGAAAAATTTATCTCCAACCTCAAACTCATGGTCTCATCGATGATTGTTAAGAATGATTTTTTGAAAACTTTGTGCTGTAGTGATTTGATTCTGAATGGTCTTTACCTTTTCTAAAATTTCTTCAACCCATTGAGATCCCATTATCTTTTTTTTAGAAACTTCATCCCAATACATAAGTTTTAGGTATCCCTTATCATATATAACTTCATATAGATACATTTGGATTCTTGATTGAATTTTATTATTATATAATAACTAAACCATAGAAGGATACTAATCATGTCCCACTTTGAAGACCATCGAGAAAGCTCTCGGCATGTCTTTCAGTATATGGATATTCCACTCATATTTTCCATCGGTTTGGTGGTGATAAGACATACATAATTTCAAACTAGTGTTAAGGTCATGTTAGATGTTTTTTTTCAAAACATAGAGGTAAACCTTCTCTCTCGATCGGATACCAACGATAATGTTATTCAATGAATCATCACTGATACTTTGATGTATATCCTTGAAAAAATGATCAAGTGATAAGTACTATCAGTTAAAAATGAAATCATTAGTCATTATAAGATGATCCAAAAAAACCACATATAGAATTATTTCCTTTAAATGTGATTGGAAGACTAGTGACAAATTCTATGATTATGATTCCCCGTTTCAATGTAGGTATGGGTAATTGTTGTATCATCTCTCTGTTCTTTTCCTATTTTTTTCATCAGTTGTTGAAATACTAGGTACATTGATGTATATTATATGTTCTCCTTATTTATATCATCTAACCAGTAGTGCTCTTGAGGACCTCGATACATTTTTATGATCCATTGGAGGATGAAGAAGGTTAATATATGTACATCAATCAACAACTCCTTCTTTATCTCAAGATATTATGGCATAAAAATTCATGACCCAAATATTAGAACTCATTCTTCATCAATTTTGAACATGTAGTATTTCCTTTTCCCATTAGCTTCCTCCTTCTTTTGAATTTCTATATCATCCCTTTGAGTATCAATTATTTTCTCAATAAGGGATGTTTAAATATTCATTTGAGGGACGAATTTAGATGATTATTAATTTATGTCTTCCATGCACATCCTTTTGAAGTCTAAGAAGATTTCATCTCTCTGAATTCTAATCTTGGATATAGTTATAGGATCCTTTATAGTTAGAGCATGTTACATTTTATTCTCCACTACGGGATGGAAAGGGAATGAGTAGGCATAGTCATTGATAAACTCTAACCACCTTCATTGGAACATATTATTTTTCTTCTATATGAATATGTAATTGAGACTGTTATGATCTTTATATATTTCAAACATATCTTAATTTACATAGTTCCACTAAATTATCAATGTGAAGATTACTACAGCTAACTCCAAATCAGTTGTTGGATTTGTTTCTTATAAAAATTCAAATTCCTTGAGAAGTAGCTATCACATTATCATTTTCCATTAGTAAACATCGCAACCCCTTATTTTAATCATCGACGTATACCCCCTCCCCCTCCCCACCCCTACCCCTCGATAAGATCCCCACTTAAGGGTAGTGTCAGTTTCGTTGTAGTATTAAGAATTTTTTTAATTCATTGAATCTCTCCTTTTCATTAATTGGTCCAAAATTATTTAATCCCTTTTGAGTCATCTTAGTTCTCAGGTTTGATAATCATGATATGTTTTTAAAAAATAATCAATATCAAACAACTAGTCTGACGAAACTTTATATTTTGATTATTGATGTTGGTCTAAGCTATTCATCAATTTCCTGTAGAAGGTCCCACAAATATCCATTTTATGGAGGCAACATTTCCTATGAATGATGCTTCCTCCATTAATATCTCACATTTACTATGATTTTTATATAGCTTCTCCATTCAAAATTTCTATATAATTGTATTTAAATAATATTAAAGACCCTCCTTTATTTTGGATTATATTAGAATACCATCTATAAATAATTCCAATTTTTTAAGGTAATCTTTAAATAATCTATTCATTAAGTCTGTGAAGATTACTTGAACATTAGTGAGTCCAAATGGATTACCTAAGAACATAGGGTTTCGATACCTTATTTGAAAGGAATTATTATGAATATATTCCTTCATCACCATTAATTAATGATAACATTAATCAAATTTCGTCCATGGACAACTATATCTTCCCTCATAGTTGATCAAACAATTCATCAATCTATGGAATAGGATACTTGTTTTCTATAATGATTTTATTTAGATTATGATAATAAATGTAGAATCACATTGACCCATCATTATTCTTAATGATGAGGATATGTTCACTCCATAGTGAGGCACTCATTCATATAAAACCATTATATATATTCTTTTATAATTTCTTCTTCAATTCCCCTAACTCAATGGTGGAAACTCTTTAAGTAGTACTAAAAATGGAAAGATATCTATATATGATCTCAATTGATAACTCAACCTCTTTATCAGGAGGAATATCAGACAATTTGATAGCCCAACTAGGTTAAAAAACATGAAAAGGGGGGTAAATCATTTTCTAAAAGATTAAAACAGTTTCCCCATTGGATCCAGCCTCATCGTTAAACAAAACTATCTTCTCTCCTTATCTCATACAAATATATGAGAAGAAATGAAAAAATTAATGAGATAGGAAAATTTTACTTGGTTCTCCCACATTAGCCAACATCCATGGATTATATATTAGCAATGTTCCAATGTACAAAATCCTTTAAATAGAACTAATATTTCAAAGTCCATAGTAGACTTATTTCCCCTCATAATTAACAACCATTTACAAATTTAAATCTTTATAATCTATAAACTAAAGTAAGCATGCAACTCCTTCAGAATATTATTATTTTGATCGCCAAAATAAATATATTTTACACCTCATTTGGTGCATCATGAATCTCGAAGTTTATCCAATTGATGAATACCTCTTTAACATAGATTTTATAGGAAAATCATTCTGATTTTTATATGATCCACTTTTGTGATTCCCTTTTTCAACATTCAAAAAACATTAAAATTATTCATGAAAATATTCACACTATCATGAAGCTTTTACTTTTACAATACTCTTAATTATTCATGAAACATTATATGATTTAAGGAAACTTCCTTCCTTTTTAAAACTGATGTTCTTATTAATTCTTTACACAATGAAATATTTTGATAAATTAATTCATAAATTCAAAGCCTTTTTTAAATTAAGGCATATCTCTTATAAATTGATGGTAGATAGATGACTATTTATAATTGTTTCCTCTCATTCATGGAAGTTTTTATCTCACCTCCACCTTTCGGAAAAACCATTCTTTATTGGTTATGATACTCACTACCTTCATCAAACTATCTCTAGAATTATCATAATCACAAAACATACCATATTTCTATAAAATTTCTTCTACAAAAAACAATATTTAGAAAATTTACAGTGCTTCAGAAAACTCAGGAAAATATAAAAACATCATGAATTCCATGCCTTTACAAATTTTTATAAGGAATCCCTAATAATCAAACTTTGTCAAAACATTTTTCTTCCAGAAAATTTAGTACACCCAAAAATTAGAAAACACTACAAAATTACACAACCATTACACTCAATGTTTTGTAACACTTTCCTAAATTCCATATTGCTATCTTGGATATTTTATTAACATAACATTTCATAAATTATTCCAAAACATCACAACTAATACTTCCAACATTATTTTTCAATAAACACAATCAACCCAAAAACACTATAAAATAAACTTAATGTATGTTTTCCCAACAACACTCTTCAGTAAAGACATTTGTATACTCCCTAAAAATGGGAATTTATTTTAGCATTATTCTCTCCTTTATATCAATAATTTGAGCTTTATGTTATTTCTTATAAGATAATAATAATGGTACATGATGAGAATATTCCAAAGGAGATTCTTTATCCACCTTACACTTGTATTGAATTGGAAGATGACTCTAGATGTGAAGTGTAACCTTCCTCTCATAATAGTATATATTGGATATATATATATATATATATATAATTATACCCAATCCATTCCCAATATATCCTCAAATCCTACTAAAATAACTACAAAAATATTTTCTATGAGGTTTTGTCAACAGACATTGATTAGTGAGGAGTAATAAAATTAAGATGCAATAGTTTCCTAATTTTTTTTCTCAATGATAACTCAACCTCCTTGTTTTGAGGTGGCTTGTAATAGTTCTAATAATATTTAAAAATGTGAAATAACTTTTTGGAAATAAAATAAAATCATACCTTTTTTATTCTTAAAGGAAAAACCATTGTACATGCCACCACATCATTATCGGGATGCACCTTAGCAATAGTGATAGAATATATAATTCGTTTCTATCTAGGAAATATAGATTGTTTTAATTTATTTTCTTTTAAAACACTTCAGTTAGGGAATTTTCTTGCATAATTCCAATTTTCCTTATAGTTAAATCACCAGACTACTAGCACAGTGTTGACCAGAACCTTCTTTTCTTCCATCGCAATATTGGGATTCTCTATCCCCCCTTTGTCATTACTTATCTTGATTCCCCTATTTTACACACATAAACAATTTTCTCATATTTTTGGGACATTTATTTTAATTATTATATCCATTTTTTATATATTGGATCTTGGTTTTTGCTTCCTCAATGTGATTTATCTACTGCTCTACCCAAATTAAACTCCATATTACACTTTTTATCTCAATACCCATGAGAATACTAAGAGTTTCAAATCACCATATTGACTTTAAGGTCATGACAAAAAATCTATTCATATCTATCAATGTTTTAAAGTGAAAAATATTTTTATAAACTTAGTTTTAATCAACAAAATAAGAGGTCCACCTAAATTTTTATGTCGGTGACATAACCAAAGGTGCATCGTAAGATCCTTGTGATGTTTTCCTCATATTAAATAATATACTAAAAATAATTTTTCATCATTCCAAATAACCCCCTATAAATTTTAATATGTATAGTTTAGTTAAAATATTTATTGAATAATATTTTCATGAATCCTTATCATTCCATGGAATGGATTTCCTGTACGTCCATCATTATCATGATCAGTCTCCAACACAAATATTCGTCCCCTTAAAGTAAAAAGATATCTGGTATGACATTATATTGGTTTATGAAATTTTGGATTGAAAATTAATTTTCAATGGAGTTAATCTAGTATTCCACAATCAGGGAATCATAATATTAAATAATGGTAAGAGTACTTTTTCACATAATGTACTCGACTATAACATGATATTTCTTATGAGAAGTATAGTGTTCTACATGATTCATGTTATTATTAATAATATGAGTGAGTTGATTTAATAAAACCAAAAGTCTATTGACTCTCACATCCATTAGATTAGGAAACTCATTAGGTAAATCATCCAAAAAATTGTAACATTGGTTGTTTTAAGGATTCATCATATTTCCATCCATTAACTAAAAAATTTAATAAAATTATTGAAGAAAATAATTAAACTAATAAGAGTATAAAAGGTAAATTTTAAACATAAATGGAATAACTTATAAATGAATTGTGTATCCTAACTTATGAGTCTCCATGATCCAATCTAGGTAATCCATGGTAATGTTCGGATTGTGTTTCCTATGTTAACAATCTATTCAACTCCTTTATAATGGTTCATAAAACGTTTTTGAACTATCCAAATCATATCCATGTATAGGTTTTGGAAATATATAACAAGAACTTTTGATGTTATAACCACTAAATAAATATATTCTACAGCCACATACACCTATAATATCCAGATAGGGATGTGGTATCTCATAAACTACTCTCAATTATTCACTAAAATTTCAACGTACGTTCTTATACATAGTAAAATCCATATAGGTTTTTTATTGATAAATTCTTGTCCTATCCCAAAAAAATTAATAATACATTTCTTTACTTCCAATTATAAAAGCCCAAGCCCTTTACACACATTATTACATGATTTATAACATAAATTTCCAATAAATACAACCCATAGATCGAGAGAACTAGTGTCTTAGATAAACTATTCTTCAATAAAATAAAAAAGATACTAAAATAAAAAATATTTATTTTCTTTTCTATAATGAGATTTTAAATCTTTTTGACCTCCAAAAATTTCATTGGATAATACATAAAAAATATGTTACTTAAAAATCTTTGTAAGGGAATAAGCATGATACTAATAATATCATATAGGTATAAAGGCATAACATGATATCAAGAATAAAAAGTCTTGTGAATAATCATATGAGATAATAACATAATGAGCAGGGAATTATAAGATCACTAAAATATAGGAATGTGGAAAAAACCTTAAAATGTGGAATAAACATAAGTCAAGGATAATTTCCAAGATGACATCACATGGTGTACGGAGTCCAATAGTGGATTTTGTTTAATCTCTAATCCCATAAATATCATTTCAAGAGATATAAACATTCGAAAATTCATTATAGGACTATTTGGGTGTACCCATCATAAAATTTATATACATATGTGTTCCACATAATAAAATCGAACACAAATCATAAACATAAGGATTACTTATGGGAATAAATGGGTTAAATAATCATGTTTTATATCATACCCC
The DNA here is from genome assembly GCA_963277665.1 of Viscum album. NCBI lineage: Eukaryota > Viridiplantae > Streptophyta > Magnoliopsida > Santalales > Viscaceae > Viscum > Viscum album. The sequence continues at coordinate 1,807,384,968 of OY728157.1, forward strand.
AGTAGATTACCATAATGAATTAATAAAATAAGGGATTAAATCATCCTTATAAATTCATAGTTAAATAAAAAATCATTAAAAATTAAAAGTATGTATAAGTTAATCTAATACATAAAGAGAAGTGGATAAATAATTTTGTAATTATTTCCTTTAAATATGGTTTAAAATAAAGGCAATGAATCATTAAATAATTTAAATGAATAATAATATCAAAAAAACATAAATGTAATAATATGTTTTTTTATAATAAAAATGGTTTTTTACAAACAATGTAAGGTTAAAAAATTTCATGGAGTGGTACTTGAAATGAGGTAAGTAAACGGAGAACTTCCCCTTTATCGGTTCTATTTAATTAAGAAAATTGATAAAGGAACCCTTAAAACATGTATATGAACATCAAGGAATGGTTAATCAAATTATATATAAATTGTTGGGAAATATTAGAAAAAAATATAAGAATTAAATAATAATAATAATATAGATAGAGTTAGGTAATATGGAGAAATCATAACCCAAAAAATTGGGTGGCAGGGTGAGTTCCTTTACCGTAGGTTTCTGAATCAATCTAGACATGCACTTAACATCTTGAATAATCAAGTTAGACTCATTATTTACTTAATTCCAAAAATTTTCATCAATATTTGATTTAACATAACAATATTGTGTTAATTTAAAACCACTAAATTTAGATATCAAATCTAATTTCATTGTCTCAAGAGAGTTCATTTCATAGTTCCAAAGACGGATGACTAGTGGATTGTTATTGAAGTTATTCTCAAATAGGACAAAAAATCCAAAAGTAAGATGATAAATTTTTGATTTCCTTGAATAAATATAAATACTACCAAATAAACAAATGTGTTTGGGTATAGGGTTGATTTTATTTAGTATAATCATTATCATAATACGGATAGTTAATTTAGTATTTTTTTATTAGCCTTCAAGAATTGGATAAGATACATTTAAATAAAAGGTTATCAATAAATTATGAAGTCATGAAATAAGTTAAAATATAATTATTTTCATCATATTTAACAATAATTATATTTTTATAACCATCCATGAAGGTGTCATGGAAAACCTAAGTACATTTTTTATTGATGTCAGGGACCAACCATATTATAAACATTGTATTTGTTTAAGAATAAACTAACGAGAGAGAAAAGATGGATATTACACCATAATAATAAAACATTAGTAAGTTTAGGATATTCATAACACTATGTGCTAATGTATAGAAACATATGGGGATTATAGAAGAAGAATAAAAATAAAGGAATTTTTTTTGATATTTTATTACTCCCTTCGGTTTTCTCTGGCTACCCATTAAGGTTCCATGGAATGGTCCTTGTTGATACTAGGTCTTATAGGGGCATGGGGATAGAGATGAGGTGAGAAATGGTCATATTTTGGGTTATCTCAAATTCTTAAAAGCTTTGAGGAAAAGGGCTGGTGAGGGGTAGTATTTATAAGTGGTGGAGAGGGGTGTTTTTGAATATTATATTTTCTAGTTTGATGTTTTGTCTCAAGACTACCAAGAGTTATGAATCTTGTGACCTTATATAGTAAATAGAGCATGTTAGTTCAAACTAATGGGAGCTTAATAAATAATCCAAGAACTGGTTATGCTCTAATAGTAGTGGGGGTGAATTTGTGCTACCCTTGTTTTATAAATTCTCTTTTAATTAACCCTCTTGGAATTTGTTTAAGTTCTTGATCCACTCAATATAAAATCTCTGTATTACCTTGAGTTTAGTTGTAATGAAATATATAGAAACACACCATATATATGTGTGTTTTATTGGAAGGTTTATTCTTTTCCATGATAGTTATCCCTACCCCCAACATGGATTCTTCACTGTCTCTAAAAGTGAATATAATAAAATGGAATTCAATGTTCCCTATCTACAAAAACAAGAAATAATATATTCTCTATATTGCATTATAATCCACTAAAGACGTATTCTCTTCAATGATGTAGAATAAAAAATGTATTTTTCTTTAAATAGTCATCCACCATAAGAATGTTGTTTTCCCCTTCCCAATGTACATCATGAATAATTACATGAATTTTTTTCTTGAGAATCCTTTTAGATTTGGTAAAATCTAGATTCTTCATAATATCTAAATACATGATCAAAAAATATGGTTATTATTCAAAAGGATCCTAGCTTTAAACACTTTATTCCTTCGATACAGAGATGTATTAGGTCCTCAAAATAATATTTCAATTATGATAAACCATTCGTAACTATCTATATTCAATAACTTATCCACAAAAAATGTTGTTCTTATGATCTAAATTATTACATAAATTAAATGTGTTTATAAATAAAACATTTATTTTCCTCATTAAAATATAAATACTCGCAAACTCTTAGGTATTATATTTCTTAATTTAAATCTAGAAAATTGAATGGTGTTGTGTATCATATTTACGCATTTAAATAACTCATTATTTTTCATTATTTTTCTTATTCTTCATGCAGCATGAAACTCAATAGAAACAACTAAGGGATTTATGTTTCCTTCATCTATTAACACAGATTCATTACTCTAAATATTGTAACTCATTCAAACACTCAATGATCTGGTGTCCTTTTCATTCCCGACATAGATAATAGTCTCTTCAACTCATATCTCTTTTTTATTCATATTGTAAATAAATACCTAAAAACATAGGCCCACAAAATTATTATTTATATCATGCAACTCATTTGTTCACATGGATAACTAAATACACAACTCAATTTTATTTCTTTAAATAAAATTTTCTTTTTTTAATACCCATATCACAAGTCATCATGTGGATTCATTATCATCTGCAGTATGAATTAATGTTGATGCATGAAAATTTAATCCACTATATTCAACTCAACCAATGAACATATATATCATATACACCACGTTCATGGATTCAATGGCATAATGAGGGCATATGATAAACCTATATGTTATTGGCTTCTATTTTTAAAATGATCTAAAGGAATGCATGTGTAACTACAAGCATGTAAATTTATCTCAGTTACACTCCATGCATTTTTCAAGATTTTATTTCTTCCATTAACTCAACTTAATTAGGTGGAAACACAACTCTGGAGCACTTATTCATGTATAAAAGATGCATAAATATTGTATACAATGTGTGCTTTGTAATTTCTTAGATCTCAAGAGATTATCAGGGTCTTCTTTGATGACAACTCGTCTACTTTTTGATATTCCAAATTTTTAAATGATGTAGTTACCTTGCATAGTGTAACCATTGTGTGAGGGATGAATAAAATGTGCATTACTTAAATTTTATGGATATTGAAATTTCTGTATTTTTTAAAGATTGATGAATAATGGGCATGTTTGGAAATTCCTTATCAAAACTTTTCTTAGTCTAACTATCCCATTTAATATTCCGCATTCCACTCACTTCTCAAGATGACAACGAGGTTTGGAACCCATAGTGTAATCCACCCACTGGATTCACGGGTCGCGCATCACATATGTCGGCTCACTTGTCCACGACAAGGTTCTCTCACATGAGCATACTTCTACATTCCCTTTGAGGAAATCCCTCATGCTCATGCACTCCCTTTGGGAACAATGCACATCCACACTCTCCTTTACCACCATCACAACTTTATTAGGTTTGACCCCATCCACCTATGCTATGGTTGTGTGGTATCCTTGGTTATATTGGTGGTTGGCCATATTTTTTAATAAATATAACCAAGTAGTTAGACCAATATTCTAAAAGTTTCATTTATATATCAACATAAAAATACAAGTTAACTTTTTAAAATTATCCATTAACTATTCTTCATGAAAAATAATATTTTCCAGGGCCTTCATTATTTATTTATGAGAATGAATACTTTCGTGGTATTCTTCAATTCCACTTCCTTTTAATTATGGAATATAAATTACAAATTTATCTTTAACATATTCTTAATTATTATAAACATTATTCCATATATAAACATAAATTGAACACATATTTGGCATTAAATTTTGGTTAAATAATCATCACATATAACAAAGAGAGTTTTTCAAGACAAAAATCCAATGTTGTAAAATAAATCCAAAATAATTCTCTAAGAATCACCACTTTATCTTAGTTTCCTAAACACATATTGGTACATCATCGAAAAAAATCAACACTTAGTCCCACAAATATCTCCCTTTTTATTTTTTCCTCAATATCTCTTCACATTAAAAAAATGATTTTTTGTTCTCCAAATTCTCTCCCCCTTGTTGAAAATAAAATGAAAAGGATAAGTGTGTTATTCTCATTGAATAATATTTTTAAAAAAAATCTTCCCTTAAAAGATCACTTCTTGATCTTTTATGAGAGATGTATGAAACCAAATGGTTCTCTTCGAAAAGATCCTTTAGTGAGTCAACACTAAGTCTATATGGGATAATCCAATGTATAAAACAAGGGAGATATAACCAATATTGTCTAAGATGTGAAAAAAATACTCACATGTGTAATCATCCTCAGAAATTATAAATTAAAATTATATGGACTATTAATACATGAAATACATGATCCTACACACACATTAACAGACACATAAAAAGGTTTGAGTGTGCAAGAAAATAATATATCCTTTTAGAATTGGTTCAATATAAATTTCCCTCAATCATTAAATACTAAAGTACACAAGATAATTATTTTTAAAATGACTTCCATCATCAAACTCTATCTTTCTTTGACACTAGTTGTGTCGGGTTCTCAAAATAATCATTCAATTATGCTCAACCTTTATTCTCCACCTTTATGAACAAATTTATCTACACACAAAATTTTTTTCATAGGATCTCGTTTATTACATGAATTAAATCTGTTTATAAATAACACATTTATTTTCCTAATCGAAATATAAAATCCCCAAACACTTATGTACTATTTTTTCTCATTTAAATATAGAAACCCAAATGGGGTTATGCATTGTATTTACTAATTTAAATTCCTCATTATGTTTTGTTATTATTCTTATTCTTCATGTAGCATTAAGCTTAATACAAATACCCAAGGTATTCATGTTAACTTCATTTATTGAAATATTTTCATCACTATGAATACCAAAACTCATAAAAACACAAGAGGGGTTTAGGTCCTTTTTATTCCTCACAAAGATAATATCATCCAAGAGTCATCTTCAATATTTATTCGTGATAAAAACATGCCTGAAGACTTGGTCCCTCTTCATTATTATTCATGAAATGCATATCATCTATTCACATGGATAATAAAACAGTTGACTCAGTTCTATTTCTTCACATATCATATTTCTTTTGGAATGCCCCAAAAATAAATCATCACGCTACCTTATTATCATGAATAATTTACATGAATCCTAATGAGTGAATATTTCATCCACCATACATGGATCAACCTGTGCACAAATATCTTGGTTACATTATATTCCGGGATTCAACTATTTATGAAAGGATTGGGATAAACCTAGACATTAAAGCCTTCAATTTTTCACTCGATCTACATGCATGAAATTATAAATATATTCCTGTAAATATATATCTTATGTACTACACAAATTTATCAGGATTTTATTTCATTCATAAACCTAGCTTTATCCAGTGGTAGTAAGGCTAAGGATCTCATGCTCATGCTTTATAGATGAATGAATATTGTATACAATGACTACTTCAGAATTTCCTGGATCTCGGGAGGTCATCAAGACATCATTAAAGTGGAATAATATTTGGTTTTATATACACATATCATAGATTTAGGAATTATCTCACATAAAATATCCCTCGAGTACAGGTAGAAGATGTTGAATTTTACTTTAATCGGATAGCCTAGATGAGCTGGATCAGATGGCTCCAAAAATGTCAGTTTTGTTTAAAGAGGGATGAATAGTGAGCATATTTGGTATTCCAACATCAATCATTTTCTATGTCTCACTCTCCCATATAATAGTCCATCTTCAACTCAGCGCTCAAAGTGACCACGGGGTTTGATATCCATAACACCATGAACCCATGAGCTTCATGGGCCACACTCCACCAATTCAAGCCCACCTTCCCACACACAAGTACTCTCACTCGAGAGTGTTTCTATAACAAATATGCATCCATAAAAAAATACACCAACATTCCATTTGGGCTCTATGCACGTCCTCACTCTTCACTACTTCCATGCTAGAAGGCTCATGGTTGACCCTCCCCACCTAAGCAATGGTTATAGGTTCTCATGGTTAGCTAGGTTCTTGGATACTTTTTTAATAAATCTGAAAAAGTAGTTAACCAAATAGTCGAAAAGTACCATATAATTCACAATATAAAATTCCATGAAAACTTTCTTAAATTATTCCACAAATATTATTCATGAAAAATAATATTTTGCATTGCCTTCTTTATGTTTTATATGAATGAATATTTTAATGGTATTCTTCAAGTCCTATTCATTTATCTATGGAATATAAATTATTAACATCTCTTAAAAATGTTCTTCATTATTGATTTTTTTTCCAAAATCCCCAAAACAAATTATTGCATGTCTTTGGAATTAAAGATCAGATAAAAAATTATCACTTTTAATAAGGATAATTTTCTATGTATGGCATCCAATGACATAAAATGAATCCATACCATTTATATAAGCCTTAAAACATTGTGTTATCTCATTAAACACATATTGATAGTTCATTTTAAACAAATGAAACATATTGTCTCAACACTTAAATCATCTCATATTTAATAAATCATGTGTTTAGAATATACTGTTAAATATCATGTTTTATCATATTTCACTATTCACCAAAAACCCAACTATTTATGAAAACACTGAAAAATATCCCTTACCATTTTTAGATGTGAAAATAAAAAAAAATTAAATCCATTTTTTTAAAATAATTTTAAAAATTTGTTAAATTTATTTTTTTTGTAAAATCCTTATTCATTTGAAAAATATTAATTACAAATTTATGATAAATTTTCAGATCCTTTGAAAAATTACTTATGGTCTTATAAAATTTTATTATCGCTTTAGTATAACTAAATATTAATTTATAATCCCATTTTATGAATCGAAAAATTTGTTTAAAACATTATATTTTTTATAAAAATGAAAAAAAACACTTCTGTTTTACAAAAATACAAAAAACTTATTTTATCATTTTTAAAACATTTATTTACTTATATCAGGATATCGATATGGAATATTATCATTTTATAAGGGAAAAATTTTATTTTCCACCTCAATAATAGATGATACTATTCTAACTTCCATGTTACTTTTCCCAATGGCCATACTACGATTCCAATGGTAAGATTTGAAATGGACATATAGGTTCACTATATTCTATAAATACACCATATTTCATTAATTCCTCATTCTCTTTTTTTTATCAAGGTCATATATATTTCAATTTTAAAAATTAATTTCATATTAAAAATATTCTTCTTCATTTGAATTGTATTGTTCATGAGTGTGGTCTTTCTAGTGGGTTGACCATATCCAAATTTTTTAATTTTAGTTATCTCGTCTTCTATTTTTTTCTCATTTTAATATGTTTAATTCTTATGGAAATATTTATTATCTAATTTTAATGATTATATTAGGGAATAATTTTTTTTGGTTCTTGAATGTAATCCATTTTCTCTATATAATATTATATTGCTAAATATGACACAAATATATAATCAAAAGGGAAAATCGATTAATATAATTATAGGTTGGTACAACCTCCATTCCTAGCTCCCTCTCTCTCTCTCCATCAACTCTATTGGTCGTGGTAAGTAAAAACCCCTAAGGGATATGAACAAACCAATATCCAAGGGAAGTGACGAAAAAAAGGAAAATACAAAAAGGAAAAAAAGAAAATGAAACTCAAAAAAGGAAATATAGAAGGGGCAAGCCCCAGCCTTGAAACTGACAATAGGTTTATGTCTAACCTAGGAAAAACCTCCCACTATAGACTAAAATTCAGAGTTTTAATTTCAATATGAGGCTCCATTAAAAATAAATCATCATTAAAACACATGACAATAAAAATTATTATTTAATTAAAATTATACTGATATTTGAACATCTCATAATACCAAAGAAACTCTTTTCCTGTGGTAAAAACACTATCCCAAGTCCAATAGAGTGGTTGGAAATATTTTCCAAGGATAAATGTCAATTTTACCAATCATGGGAATCCAAAAGAAAAAATTCAATTTTATAATGAATTTCATAGCCTGGAAAAGTGATGGTCTTTAAAACCTCTCCTCTATATCACTTATCTTCGTAAATAATTTTCTAAGTTCACCATGCTATAAACATAAACCTCTCTTGATTGTTTTTTCATGACCAACCTATTTCCCTATACTCTTGCGTGATAACAAGGTTTCCTCTACAAAACTCCAAATATAAAGTGTACAACACATAAAAGTTAAAAAAACTACATTTCACTACTAGAAAACTAACATGATGGTTCTAAACTACACATGTCTATCCAGAGATTCACAGCATCACCCAAGATTCATCAGTAGTTTTATGGGGATTCCCACCATAAGCCTGAACTTATAATGTCTGATTTGGAACGACGATGCTCCCCACTATCATAACCAGCTAACAAAACACCTCCCCAGTTGTCCACTATACTACTCAATGTATTTCTCACTTCATCCCGGACACTACCCTCACATGGGTCATATCACTATGACTATTGAGATACTCCCCTCCATAAGACTATCTTTATCATCACATCACCAAACTAGATTGAAGATCACTATAGTCTATGCTTCATAAATTATAAAACGTGAGGACTAAACATGGATTCCACACTCGTACCTAAGTAATAACATAAAAACATTAATCACCACTTTTTCCTATCTAACAAAAAAATCACTTAGAATAAGTAAACACTAAATCTGATACATCGGTTACCACCCTTAAATATAGAATGATGAACTCCCTGCCCTATGTATTAACTTATACATCCTCAATAGAAAAGACCCAAATGGTCCTTACCATCGACACATACTTATCCACCAATATTAACTACATTCTTATCCTCCATCCAATTCCATAGTAATAACAAAAGTGACAATGCATGCTTGTACTATGCTTATAAAGTGCATCCCAAAAAAATAGGGTCGGTCATCCAAATAATCATGCCCTACAGAACCAACCATAAATGATAACTCTCTTACTCAAGGTTTTTTCACCTTGAAAACCCAAGGCGTGCAATCTAAATTTTCTCCAAATACTCTATGGTTGTTCATATTTTAGGCAAACTCACTTGTGGGTTTCCATTACACATTATTAACCATTAACACTCCAATATCCTGAGTCATGTATAATGGTCACTAGTACCTGTAAGTTATTCCAACAAGTCAGGTCTCATATAAGGTTCATACTAAGGAAACATAATGTAAAAAATACACTCTAGGTTCCCATAAACATAATAAGGGAATCCCATGACAAAACCTCCATTATCTTAAAGGGTATCACCATCTATAAGTATCTACACTTCAAAATTCTCCCTATAGGATTAGGTCTTATCACATATGGATAAGAGTACAACTATAATCTCCATATGATGATATGCATCTAGGATATCATAGACACATTATTCAATTATATATAATTCCATCCATGGTTATCTGGTAACATACCATATAGTTTTTTACTAACACTTTAAATAACCAAACCTAAATACTAACCACCAATAAGACTTTTATCATTAAGGAATCTACTCATTTACCAACCCAAAAGGGACACTACACATACCCTACTAGAGGGACCATATCATCAGCAAAATCATCATTGATCACATCACTATAGAATCTACATGATATATCAATAGAAAAAATATATGCATTTCAGCCTAGTTGAGTAGAATTCCTACAAGAACATATATGGGAAAACATCATATGAGACGTTAACAATTTAAATATTTTTACCACTTTTCTTGGACAATAATCACATTAGAAAGCCTATATTTTCTGTGAATCCTACATTCCGAAATATTATGCCTGCATAGATACCTATTTCTACTTGGATTCAACCCAAATACAATAATTGGAATATTTCCAATATTATAAGATATTAATCCAAAATTAATCGTAAATCATAAATCCAAACATCATGTGTGTGACATGAGTAGATGTTTGTAAACTATAACACCAAAAAATCAAAAACATCAATCTCACACCCTCAAAACCAAGACCTCTATCAAGAATGGTGTTTGAGACACAACAAATAGAGTATCCTAATAAAATCCAATACATTCCAATATCTCATATCTATCATCCAATAAATATTAAATAAAAAAAGAAAAAGAAAAACCACGGTTAGTGCTTTGAAATATCCTGTCCTAGAAAACTATGAATAGTAAACAAACTGGTTTCTACATAACCATAGGTGCACCTCCTCATACGAAAGAGGTTTCCGACTAGTAGTGGGGGTCTAAGGGTAATACTTTTAGAATACTATAACTCCAATATAATAGTGTTAAATAACTATAAAAAATAAAAAAACATCCACTATTATAATCAAATTAGGAAGAATAACTAAATGGTAACATTTTATAATAAATAAAAAATCCATCCGCACATACTCAAATGATCATGATCATATATAAAAATTGATCCCCCACTAGTCTAGCCACATATATAGGAATAAATAAAAGAAAAATAAATAACATAGGCTCTTGTACTAACTATGTTTCTTACTTCAACTAGGTCTCCAATTTCTAATATGATGCATCATCCCAATCAAAGACTCTAAAAAAGCTCCTCACCTCAATCATGAAACATTTGGAATCTTCCCTATGTATTGTGTATATCTGATCAATCTGAAAGTTGACATAATGTTTCCATGAGTTCCAATATTCTCTTATAGTGGGTGAGAGTAAAATCATCAATAACCTACCCCAAATGGTGGAATGATAATTTTTTTCATAATTGTATGATCATCCAATATGCCCAGCTTCATTGCTGAGTATTACAGTGAAACAAATGAAAAAACTACCACATAGAAGGACCATGTCCTTCCGTGAAAATGACAACCAGTTCCAATCCTACGATCTACATTCCTAATCAACCATACCTTCTTTATCTTGTTCCATAGTGTCATTGAGAAAATCTCAATGATTATGCCAACCACAAAAATAACCTTCATTTATTTCGCCTCAGTATACAATGATCATAACTTGAGAGTTAAACTCACCCTATTATATAGTATAATGACATTAGGGGACCTTCATCCGAATATTTCATCTCATGGACTACCCCATCCCAGAATTAAATTTTCCATTAATCTAATCCCTAGAAATGTGTGAGAATCAACCACACTCTCCAAAGTCCCCACAAGACCCAATATCTCACACGTGGAAGACCATGTCCTCTTCCTAGAACTTAATTATCCCTTCTCCAAATCTATGGAATCCACATCAAAATTATCACAAACATATTCACTAATAGAGTATACTTTAGTATCACAAACCTCTCAACATGGGGAGTTTTATTTATTATCGAAAACCTCCCTAATTTTGGGATTATTCTTTAGTGATCATGATCCTCCCTACTCTAGGAGATTTATTTAGTCATCATAGACCTCCCTCAAGGATGTATTCTTCATGAAACCAAAGAAAATCCAAAGGGTGTATTCTGTAAATATCATGACCACTAATAGAGAGAATGACATATCGTGCCATAATAGTACCCAAGGATTTGGATACCAATTCTATGTCCACCTCATAAGGGGTCTCTATAATAAACATAAATATTAAAAAACAAGTCTTTGATGAATTCCTAAACCTAATGTCACTATCCACTACCGAACATAAGAAACATCCTCAAGTTACCCTTAGTGGCACACAATGGATTCTTGATGAAAAATTCACCTGCAATTGAAACTAACGGAACCACCATAACCAAAAGGAATTATAAATGACCCTCATGACCTCATCAAGGTAAAGATAACCTACTAGGGGCTCATCCATCCTAAGAAACAAAATATGGGTAAGCTCATCTAAAAAAACCTCAACCGGTCTCCTTGACATAAAATAATTCTTTAAGAATTACCTCACCCAAAAGGCATCTATAATAGGTCCCCAATACCCATCCCAACATCTCCCCAATATCATTATGTTTTAACCAACACCCCATAGTTTCAACCAGCTGAAACGATCCTACTGATCCACACATTGAATACGGGGTAAAAACCTCATGAAAACAAACTAATAAGACCCCATCCAAGATATCACTGTGTCTCATCTTAAGAAAACAACCAAAATAACATCAAATATATCACCTAGGAATACTCAATCTAGATCAGTCACCGACTCATAACCCTCACTCAAGCCTCATAGCTCATAACCCAACCCAGGGGGGATTCTAAATCCAAAAAAAATCCTCCTTCCAAAACCCTCCCAAAACCATAACACCATCCAAATGGCCTCTTCATGCTGATAGGATTCCACCAATGTTATCCATGTAGAAAAATACTCAAATGGAATAATCACAAGTCAAATTACTACCTCATGGTGAAATACCAAGGAAAACCCTCCAAAGAGGGAGTACATAGCATATACATCATGCACATTATGTGTTCCTATAAAATAACTATGAAATGTGTATCCCAGATGATTTATAATGCACTCTACCAAGAACATGCCATGCCTCCCTCATACATGGTGTGTACCGTACTTGGAATAAATGTTCATGCTCCACTACCCAACTCAAAGTGCACTACTCTCAACTAAATGACATGTACCAAACACACAAGGTGTGTATGTAACCTAGGATAACTGTTCATATACACTACATAGGGTTAGGAAAAGTAACCTACAAGGCCTCTGGTCATGTACTACACACATGCTCTGGTCATGTACACTACACAGTCATCTTCCCCTACAAATAGGTTGTCTGGAAAAGTCAATGCCACACCTTGAGTGGATATATACAACATGTACAAAAACTAAATCAATATCTTAAAAATAATAACACATGCCATGTGATTAGTTTTTCCAAACTAAAAAACCTTCAAATACCCCCAAACCACTTGATTCTTCCCAAAAACCCTACAGATCATTCCTCTAGGTGTCCCCCACAAATCTAAAAACAAGATTAAAACTAAAATCTACAAATTAATCTAATATTTTTCGAAAGAACATGCAAATTGGTAAACATTGTGTGAAATTATATATAGACTCGGTCTGATCCATGCTCTATGACCATAGAGGATTGATCTAGTTCCTCCCAAGCTCCACGGTGGCACTTCCCTTCTCTCTCTCCCTCTCTCCCTCTATCTCTCTCTCTCCCCCTCTCCCCCCTCTACCTATATCCCACTCTCCTAGTTCATATACTCTCTTGGATGTGACATGGAGAAAAACCTAGGTGGTATGCACGTAAAGTAACTAAAAGGGATGGGAAGAAAAATCAAAGGAAAATGAATAAATAAAAATAATAGTACAAATAAAATGGATAAGGGCCCTACCTCAAACTCAGCGCCCAAAATGGTATTATGGATCACCTGGGAAAAAAATCATAATTTTTTGAATCAATGAAGGAGTCATAATTTTAATTAGAGGCTTCATTCAAAATAATCAATATTCAAACATATGTGAATAAATTATATTTAATTAAATGAATAATAAATATTTTATCAAAATTCGAACGTCTTGAAATTCTACCAAACTCATGAAATAAGTTAAGAAGATTATTCCATGACCAAAGCAGTAGTCATATAAATTATAAAAGGTCATATAATATATTAAAATGATTATTTTAACCCTCATGACCATGGAAAATAAAAAATTAAATTTTTTACTAAATTTCACAACCCATACAAATGAGGGTATATATTATATCATTCACCTTTGGTAATGTGTCCATGTCATGACATTCTAATTATATAATTTATCGATGATATGTCATTTTCCAGAGATCGTGTTTTTTTGATATATCACTAACCTTAAATAGTTTTGTTAGTGAAGTATCATCGAAGTTATGTTTGGTACCAGTGATATATCATTCAGTTTAGAGGGATATGTTAGAAATGCATCACTCTCCCTAATTAATTATGTTGTTAGACTATCATTAACCTTATGTATTTTGTTGGGGAAAAAATATTAATCTAATATACAGTTTAGTGGTACAATTATTACCTTCTTGTAGTTAAATGATGTTATATCATTCACTCAAAACCGGTAATATGGTGATAACTCATTATCTTTGAGTGGTATTGTAGTGATGCCACATTCACTATATTAGGTTATTTAGTTATAAATGGAAAAATTGGATTATTATTATGAATGGTGATAGATCGTTCACCCTCCATTTATAATCGAAATATGGAAGCATTATCCCATTCTAACACTACCCAAAATATGTACAGTTGTTCATCTTACTGGATAATTTTCACCCCATGATAGGACAATTGTTATGGTTATGATTTTTTGTTATCATTTAATTTTATTGTTAAACCTATATACTACTATATTTTTTAGGGATATATTTGGTGGTATCCTCCTAAGTATGAAACTCATTACCTATACATGCACCATGGTGGGAGTGCAATATTCATGATCAGGTATCCAAGTAAGGGAATGGTTCTTGTGGTTGATAGATGAGTGTGGTGCATGGAATTACTGAGGTAAGGAATAATTAGATACTCATACATCTATTTTATAGCTTTCTCTATTATATTGAATATTTTAAATAAAGTTTCATATATGATCATCCCATAGGGTGATCTTACATAGATATTTGATTTGAATGAAATTACAATGTGTTATAATTTAATATAGCATTTCATTTTTATAAATTATGGTTCCTTTTTCATTATAAATTCCATATATTTTTATCATTTAGGATAAAGGTTTAATAAAATTTTCACCTTTATTTTTTCTTCTAGTAGAAGGTATAGTGTCCTCATGGTATCGATAAACCCTTTCCGGTAATCTAAAGCCTCTATATTATAGGGAGGCATGCCTGATATAAGGACACAATAATTTCATATATAAATATAACATTAATTTGTAAGAATATTAAATACTACTCACAATAATAGAGCCCATATAACAAAAAGGATTAGTTTATTTGGGCACAATATATATAAATAAATTGTTTAATGAAAGATCTTCCAAATAACCCTCAACATTCTTCACATATCATACCCTTCCATGTTTATCATTATTAATACTGATATTTATAATAATGATAAAATGGAAACATAATTTTTTTTTACCTTAGATGCTCAGTCATGGTATACATGGAAGATATAAAGCAATGATAATACAAAAGATTTATATAATCATAAGGTTATGAGGGTATGATCATGACATATGAACATAGGTTTAAAAATAACAAAGTTACCTCATGAGATATAAATCCTTAACCAATTCATTAGAGGTCTATAAAATAGTTAGGTTTACAAAAGAGAGGAAATGAGAGGATCATATCACTAGTGATTTCAATATAACATATTCATAATCCATCTACAGAAAGAACATAGATGGTGTCAACAAATATTATCACTAGTGAAGTATAATAAACATCAATGTATGTTGACATAGAATCAAAATACCTTTAAAATATCATTTTAAACTATCATAGAAAACATGAAAAAATATCCAGTTTATTTGATAAAAAATTTGCTAATATCAAGATTTAAAAAAAATAATCATGGAAATTTTTTAAAGAAACATAAAACCAAATAGTAGTCATAACAGCATGAGAATATATTCATATTGTATTGGTTAAAATAAAATATTCCTTTGAAAGTTTTGTAAAAATTCAATGGTGAGTCATATATTAAAATTTTGAAAATATTTTTTAAATTATTGGTATATAAATTTAAAGGTGGTAAAAATAAAGAACTGAAATTTTTAAGTATAATTAAAAACTTCCATGAATCCTTTGGAAGGACCCAGACATGTAAGAGAATGCATCCCTACCTGAAGTGAAGAATTACTTCTATCTTGTCTGAGAAATATTTTTTCAAAAATTTTGTGTTCCAAAGAAAGAAAATTTAAGTAAAACATGAAAATTTTATAAAACCGGATGAGAAAAAAATATATCGGGTTTAAAGGAAATGAATTATATAAATTCACCTTAATGGAACTTTAACATACACAATCCCAAAAGGCAATCATATTTTAATAGTAACCTTTAACTCAAGTCATGTATTACATAATATAACCTCAAAACATCATTTATAAAAATAGTATATTTATTTTAAATCTATAATATAACCATCCAATAAATTCAATGAGTAAAAAATAATTGCATCATGTCATGGATATAATTTTACATACAGATGCACAGGTAATGTTTTCATATTTAAATGGATGAAATGAAATAAAAGGTAAATAATATTTCGAATTTAGATAATAATAATTATATCATAAATATTATATATGTCAATATATTAAGTCGACCATTATTATAATCCATATAAAGTGTAAATGAAACATTAATTACATAACTTCAAATAGGTGGTAGTCCACACGTGTGCATAAGTATCTTTATCATTTTCAAATGGATGTAAAACGATATAAAAAGGGATTTCTACATAAACTTAATAAAAAATTATTATATGGAAGATAATAATGTTATTATATCTGTATGGATATAGAATATTTAGAGGAGGTGTAAAAATAAATAAACATGGAAAAATCTATTAATTATTAAAACTCCTCTTTGGAAATATCCCTTTGGCTAACCACTAAAGCCTTCAAATGTTGGTTTTATAATGATCCTAGGTAGTATAGTGTGTAATGAGGGGATTCAAAAATGTATAGGTCTTTAATGAGCTCTGTGGCTCAAAAGTGTTATAGAATAGAGGAGAGGAGTTACCTTTTTAGATGTGAGGAGGGTGGTATTCTAGTAAATATTCAATATTTTGAAATATTTTAAATTCAATTTCATTTGAATGTTTCACCATATATATGAATTTATAATATAAGATATTATTATGCCAAAATAACTTCAAAAAATCAAATTATTATTAGTTTAAGTGTCATTGTAAACCTTATCTTCAAATTGTACAGCCCTATTAACCTATTTTAACCATAACCAAGGTAAGAAATTATAACTATAGTTAATAATAATTATGGATAAAAATGAAATTGAACATTCAACCAGATAAATAAATATTGATTCAAAATATCAAAACCGTTTTATTAAATTCAATTTCTAGTGGAGTCCTACCTAGATAATCCCTAAAATAAGCACCCAATTCAGCCTATGCTATGCCTTGAAGGGAATTCCAGATCACCACGGGCTGGATACAAGCAACTGGGCATCAGAACTAACTCATGACTTGACCTGAGTCATCCTTAATTTGGATATCCAAATTGGCTTGTGGTAAGGCCAAAATAATATTATCAATCCCCATAGGCTGCAAAATCATTCATAGTCCCCAAAAACTAACTTTGGGAATTATTTAACTAATAAATATAAACTGGAGATAATTAAAATAGAATATATAATAAATAAGGTTAACATGCTAGTGTAGAGTCAAATAGTAGAAATCTAAATCAAGTACAAGTAAAAACAAGTGGTGAACCTAAATAGGTAAACCTAGGTACTCAAAAAAGATACATCACATATACATGTGAACCATATCACCATAATACTCACATACCCCACTAACATGAAAATATACCACCTTCATGAGGTGCCTTACCTTTACTTATGTCAAGTAATACAAGATCTATAAACACTACATGATATCTATAGGGAGTGAGAAAACAATCTCATTAGGATCCCACCAAGTGTTTCTTAAAGATTAATTATATGGTAGACCAATTATGCTCATTAAAACGAAACAAAGGCATCAAATACATTTTCCACAATTTACATCAAATCAAGGGAATTCAACATTTTAAATAGTTTTAGAAACATTTTAAGAAAAAAAATTAAATCACATTTAATGAATCCATTTCTCATTAAAATAATTAAAAGTTCTAAAAATCATTCCAGATATTTAAAATATCCAAATCATAAATAAAAACCCATATCATAAAGATACTAAACATTGAAACTGAGTCCTATGATACAATAGATCTGAGCTAGCTAGGATTGCCACACCCTAGTAAACAGACTTGGGTAGTGTGCACAAAAAGACCATAATCCAACTAACACAAAGGGATATAATAACACCCTAATACATGACCTCCACATGGTTTCATGAGATCCATTGTTTAGTTATAGTTTAAAATCATATATCCATTCTTAGGAAAACATTCCATGTCTATCTTGCTTTTCCTAATTTTATCCACATCCTAAGAAACCTAGGTTCCCCTGTATTATGCCTATAATGAGGCCAATGAATTCGAAGAAATAATAATTCATGGAATATAACGTGAATCAATCTAATTAAACATACCATGAATTAAAATCAATTTCCCTCAAAATACCACTTTATTTCAAATCAATTTCTAATAAAATACCGCATGAATTAAAACCACATTCCATCAATTTAAAACATGATTTTCAATAACTTTTAATTAAAATACGACATACATTGCAAGGAATTTCTGTCAAAGTACAACATGTTTTGAAACCACTTATCATCAAAATATCTCAAGGGTAAAATATATTTCATAAAATTTGAAAAAAATACAAAAATCATGCATTTAAAACAATT
This sequence comes from Viscum album, assembly GCA_963277665.1. Classification (NCBI taxonomy): domain Eukaryota; kingdom Viridiplantae; phylum Streptophyta; class Magnoliopsida; order Santalales; family Viscaceae; genus Viscum; species Viscum album. The sequence continues at coordinate 1,807,403,578 of OY728157.1, forward strand.
TTAAATCATTTTTCAAGAAAAATAAATAAAAAATGTTTTCCAACCATTTTATGAACCAATTGAAACAATAAATAAAGCAAGGACTATAGAATAAACCCTTTTTAAGAATCCACCTACGTCAAATCACTTTGAATTACCCAAGAAATACCTAGGATCCACAACCAATGAGAATCAAGGTTCTAGGAAGTAAAGAGGAACCCTAAACTAATAAACCCAATCAATAATTTCAAATTAATAAATTTATATAATAGTTTAAACAAGAGCATTGGAATACCACAATGATTCTTGAATAACACAAAACGATCAATGAATATCTACAAAATAATTTCCAATACAAAGATGGATCTATAAAAACCCAATTAGATCATGTCACAACACATATATCTATAATAAATAGACCCAATCTATGTTCATATTCAAGGAGAAAATATATAATCTAAAAGAAAAATGAAAAATGAAAAAGGGTGGGAACATACATCTAATTACCAAGATTAAGTTCTCTTATCTACAATCAATTAACACTTTAAAAGGAAATAATACACTAAATTATATATGATGATCCTCTAATGATTAAATCCTAATTCACTGGAAGAGGAATGAGGCCAAAATGGTTGTCTATGGTTTTAAAAATAAAAATTTGGTTTAATTCATTAGAATCACTTGGTTTCACCACACACATTGGAAAAATGTGTGCCAAACATAGACCCCCTTATGGGATATTAGAGGAGATGAATGGTTTGTCCACCATGTTTGAAAAAATTTATACCAAATATATGAAATTATTTTATATCATGTTGCACAGTTTGAGGAGAAGGTCTCACATTATGTCCTAATTTCATGCCATCTATGTGCCATCATCTAGGAATCCAAACAGGAAATAATATTTCCTAGGAAGACCCATTTATTTAGATTTAATTTTTCAAAAACGGTGAACTATCCCAGAAAAATTAAAAACATCCAATAATAATGAAAAATGACCCAATAAAACTATCAAAAAAATTATCATAAAAATGATTCAAGTACTTAAAAACAATTCTGATTTGTGATAATTATCCCCATAATATTTATTTCTGGCTCAAAAAATAAAATTTTGAAAATGTTTTATCCTCAAATAGATGAGGTCATTTCTCCCTCGTCAAAGAAAAATACTCCCATGTCTCATAATTATCTGATAAATACATTCAGAACTAAGACCAATGTTATTGAATTGCCACGTAAAATATTTAATTGGGAGTCAATAATTTGAACCGTTAGTACCAATGGATGAGTTGTGTAGGTTGAGCGAACATTTTGAGTTCCAGTTACAGTGACCCCTCAAGTTCTAGGGTGAGTTAGTCTCCTATTCATCTAGGTATTTTCCCAAGGTAGTTACCTAATTATTTATCCTTGTTAGGAAACATGATGACTAGATGGTGGTCCAAGTGGCGATCCTTCTTCATAGCTTAACTATGGGATTGTGGGGTCTGGAAACTTTTTTATAAGACAAGGTGACTCTTTCAGGGACAGATTCTATGTTCCATTTTAGATATGAATTTTTACTATGTACATTGTGTTTTTTGAACGTCCATAATCATCTAAATATTTATTTGGGTAGCATGATAGTGGATGATTATTCATAGAGTTTTATGTGAATCTCATGATACTCAATGGATATGGTACATGATCAATTCTTATAATATCAAACCTTCAAGAGAGGTACATACATATACATCCATGGTAATGTGATACCTTTATTCATTCCCATCTATGTTGGGGTGTTGGAGAATTCCTTGGTATTAGAGAGCTTTCTGGATGCAAAGGCACTAATAGTTGGTGCCAGTGATTAGCATTGAGGATCTGAGACTTTTGTGGTAGGTATCCAATAGAAAAAACATGATTCCATACATGCTATATGTTTTCGGATGTGATATTAGGAAATACGGTTTGTGGGTAAGGGATCTCAGGATGGATCTTGTCAGTCTAGGGTGATACGGTGCTACTCTTATGATGTATATGATCATATAAGATTATATTTTCCTACCCACCATATAATAAATCTAGAGATAGTGTATGGGCCACCAAGATAGAGGCATTTTTATTATCAAGGATGTCAATAGGGTGGTTTTCTTGGAATATGAGTTAGTAGATAATCTAGAGGTGGAATATAGTTTGACTAGTTTCCACCACCACCCCAAGGTGGTCTCTACAGACTTATGGAGTGGGTGGATAAGGGTGAGGATAGCTACAGGTAGTGGATTCCTATGACCGAGAACCTCAAGGGATTATTAGACATATGAGCTTTGTATTTTTAAATTTATAAATATGTTTTATAGACAAAAGCATGAGGCACACCATTCTTGAAAAATCCCCAATTCAAGAACTTGAGATTCTGATTGTACCCATTCACTTTACCTTTATGCTTATACAATCTTAATTTAGGTGATTCATAAATCACAAACTTTTAATGATAGTGTGATTTGATGATTTGAGGAGAGAGTTTCCAATGGGATCAATTTGTAGTGTCAATGAGGCCTCACAACATCATCTTATAAATGAAATAGTTATACACATTGCATACACAAATTAACTATTTTAGTTGAAGGATGTGGTGTGTTCGTGTAGATGGGACAAGGTAATACTTTGTGGGTTAGAAGGAGACCCAGGGAGAGTATGATAGACACATTCATAGAAGACTGTAGATTAATACTCACAAGTTGAATAGAATGACTCTTGGAATAGTGGATGGTTTGGATGATCAATTTCCTATGTTGGTGGAAGAGTATGATGATGTATTTCTGAAGGAGATGTTATACTTACCTCCCAACCAAGGGATATACATCTGAAATATCCTGCACCCTTGGATTTACATGTTACCGACACCATCATATCATATAAATCCTAATGATCTTTGAGAGTTGAGGGTACAGTTGGAGGACTTGAAGATCAGGGGATTCATCAGACCCAGTGTTTCCCCATGGTAAACCACAATATTGTTATCCAAGAATCTGAATAGGAGCCTGAAATATTATGCAGACTATCATCACCTTAACCATGTGACCACGAACCATACCAAGGAACAATGACATATTAAATCACATGAGAGGGGGAGAATTGTTCAAAAAGATAGACCTAGGATCTGTCACTCGCCAATTATGAGTACATGATAAAGATATATTGTTGACTTAATTTAGATATCTCAATGGTAAATATGAGCACTTCTTGATTCCCTTAAGTAAGAAAATATCCCAATAATGTTCATGGTAATCATGAAAAGAATCTTCCATCCTTTCCTCTACTTGTTTGGTGGTCTTCATTGATAAAATCATAGTGTACTCGGAATTCAAGAAAGAGCATGAAAAACCATGAGGATAGTCCTAGATATACTCCAAGAGAACTAGTTTATGGGAATCTATAAAAGTATTAGTTATGAATTCAAGAGGTTTGTAGTTTGGTACATGTAACCTCATCTGATAGTGTATAAATTGACTCGGTGAAGTTTGAGTCAGTGTAATATTGGGAGCCACCAATGAACGTGATGGAGGTTCAGAACATCCTTGGGTTTGTAGAATACTAAAAGAGATTTGTGTATGATATTTTTAGGATATGATCACCTTTAACAACATTGACCTATAATGGGAATCCTTTCATTTATATGGAATATTTATAGTAGGTTTTTTAGGAGTTGAGGTAGAGATTGATGAGCACCCCATCATGATGTTATCGGAGGAGGGTGTCGAGTATGCAGTGTTCTATAATTCCTTAGGGACCAAACATGGTATTATTCTGATATAAAGGTTTTTTTGTATTACCAATGGATCTAGGTAGTTGATTCCTCATGATAAGAACTACCAGACACATGATCTATAGTTGGAATTGGTGGTATTTTTATTAAATATGTGGCTAAACAATATTATATGTGATTGGTTTATCATTTTCTCTGACAATAAGAGTATCAAGTATATATTCCATCTGGACATTAACATCCGATAGAGGCGATGGCTCAAGTTACTCCTGAATTATTACTAAGAGAGTCAATACTACTACAAAAGGTATTCTATTGAAAAATTCTCTCAACATGAGATCTTGTTCTTAGTTATTGGCCTAGGAATCAAAGCAATTATCCTCGTCGTAGATTTACACTATGGATAAGGGTGGTACAACGTAACTCCAATCGATGGTTATTACCAACCATCGCTATTACAGTGTGTTGGGGAAAATTAGCATTGAGATGAAAACTATGATCCCATGCATATTCAAGTATCCACTGGATGTTCTCTTAATGGATTTTATAAATGTGGGGAGAATATTATCCTTTTCATAGGATGTAAAATGTTACCAAAGATGTTATGGGAGGAAGTGATGATTGAGTTTTATACATCACCTTTGAAGGTACATCCATGTGTGTAAATGATGTACCAAGACCTCCAGCATCAGTTCTAGTGTCCAATAATGAAGATGTTATTAGCAGAGTTTCTATTTTGATCTAACACTTTTTACATGGTGAAGGATAAGATCATGTTTAAAGAAGGTTTATCCCAACACCTATAGGTTCCACAGTAGAAGTGGGATATTATATCTATGTAATTTTTTATGGGGATTCCATCGAAATCTAGAAAATATGATAACATATCGGTGATTTTTGAACAACTCACCAAGTCATATCACTTCGTATCTATCTAATAGTAATGTTAATTAGATATCTTGTGACACCATTACATTCCAGATATAGTTAGTCTCTATAGAGTTTTCTCAATGATTATTTTAGACTGTGATAGTCACTTTAGGTCAAGATTTTGGAGATGATTCCATGAGACCTTTGGAACTCAATTATGACGAGCACAGAGTTTCACCCCAAAATTGATGGTTGGACTGGCTTTACCATACAGATTCATGAGGAATTATTATGATCATTCATGTTGGACTTTGTCCATGGTTTTGAGGATCACCAACCCCTACTGTATTTAGTGTAAAACAACTTCTACAATTTCACAATTGATATGACACCATATTCAGCCTTTTAAGGTTAAACCATCAGTTAAACACTATGTTAGAATAATTTGAGTGATTCATTACCCATGGTAGTAGAGTTGGTGTGAGGAATGATAGAGATACCACACATTCCTAAAGGTATCTCCTTGACATGGATTGTATATATTTTATTTTGGTATAAATCTATCACTGAGATTCATTGAACCCATTATTAATACTGTGTAGAGTTGGTGAGATGGAATACACCTTAGATATACTACCATAATTAAACTAGGTACATTACAAATTCAAAAGGTCACATCTAGGGAGGTATGTGCATGAATTATCTTATGTTATCGACTGAGGTGATATGGACATCGAGAATGTGGTTTCCTTTGCAGAGTAATCAATTAATATCAGGGATATCAATGATAATATCCTTCATGGGAGAGAAATTCCCTTGGTGCATATTTTGTGGTTGCAAAAGAATCTTTCAGAGAAAACCTGGGAGTTTGAGACCCAGATACAAGCATAGTACCCACATATTTTTTTGTAGAATTTTTATATTTTTGGGATGAAAATACCTATGGTATAGAGAATTTAATGTCTCTTTTCTTCTATATAAATATTTGAAATATATCTAATAATATTTTTAGATCTAGGAGTTGATATTGAATGAGATTTTGATGTCTTGTGAGCCCTAAACTGTTATTTTAAAAATATTAAAAATATTAATATCATGCGCACATTATTGTTCTAAAATGGTGAAATAAATCATGAATGTATTCTTGGATAAGAAATCCAAGGCCATCATTGAATCTGGGGCATATATTTTACCATAAATGTGACAAAATCATTATCAGTGTGTGATGAACAACCATTATATTGAAAGATAATCCATTAGATGATGTCTATCTGAATTAAAATAGATTAGGATCACAATAGTGGATCATTTTTCTAGTGGAGGTTGTGGATCTCAATAACAATGTCGTCATGTGACTGCTCTTCATTATCATTTGATCTAGTCTAAAGTTTGAAATTATATTAATGTGTATTCATCCCATTTTTTATATTTCATGTAAAATGTGGATCAATTACACTAACAATATTTTATTTTCACATCAATGGTTGATTTATTTTATATTCTATTTAATTATTTTTTGGTCAATTTTTTCTTTATTCTATTGGAAATGTACCATGTCGAACCCGAAAAATGGATGAGGTTCACTCTTTTCTTGTAATTCTTGGATTTAACCCCAGTTTCGGCATATGATCATCACAATAAATTTCTTTGCCTTGTGGGTCAATTAATACCTAGTATTAGATCATTGTGTGTCCGTTATTCAGTGAAATGGATGTATAGTATGGGTGTTACTTCGTGAGTGTGATCATGGTTTGATGATAGTGGAGGATGAATGGAGGAAATCATATTATATCAGAGGTTCCTATTATTCATAATTTAATGTGTGGCCATGGTACATACAATGACCATATAGTCCTTGACCAATTTAGATAGCTAGGATCTGGTATATTTTAATGGAAAGGCATGGAAAAATGAGATATGAAATCACTGGATGAGATAGGTAGCAGATTCTAAGGTGATGATAGTGTGATTATACACAGAGAAGGACTGAAGTTCTCTAAAAATCCAATATTAAATGGTGTTTAATCCAATAAAAACACCATATAAGACCATATAAGTGGAGCTATGTTTTTTATGGAAAGTTAAAAATCATAAATTTTATGTCTTGTGTCACATGTTGTGTGACCTTGAGATGGAGTTTTTGGTGTATAATTTGGGAGTAAATGTCCATGGAAACTATAATGGTTAAACTACACGAGAATGTCTCAGTACTCGGACATAGAAAATTACACAAAAATAGCCATCAGTACCCAGGAGTGGCCAGGTGTACATGGTCATGACCTAGAATATGTGGGCACATTCTATAGTACATGGACACCCTAGATATGGAAAGACACACATGGTAAAACTAGCACACTCCGTTTAATTTCCCTATAGTGTTTTGAGGCCCATATAGTATTCAACATAGATGAGTTTCCTTATGGATTATTCCTTAAATTCTAACCCTTGAGGGTATATAGTGGAATTACGTCCTGAGTATAAGTTTGTGATCCCCTATAAGAGATTTTTCTTGGATAGAGTTACCAGTATCCCTTTTTTAGTCTCGAGGTGGGATCTTCTATCATATTCATCCTAAGCGGGGTTCCCGAAATCAGTATAAAGAACATACATGGGCATCAATCACATAATTAGTGGGTTAATATAAATTGGGTTTTTGTTATACCCCATGTACCTAGGTGTTATCCCCTTTATTTGTATCCAGCTATTCATACTTCCATCTAATACTTCTTTATGGATATATCGAAGGAAAATAATATCTCAAATAGATGTCATTTGTACTATCAAACTCATAGAGTGAGTTATCTGGAGCGACTGTTTCAACAAACTCCTGGGCATAATCTTAGGCTGACAATGTGGTTGTGACTGTACCTTGAGTCTATGTGTCTATTATAATTATATATATATATATATATTTTTTTTATATGTTTCATTTTATTATTGACATGTTTTTATGATGAGTTGAAAACTATCTTGAATCTTTATTCTGTATGATTTTTTGGTGTCCTATTCGGTAATGTTATATATACCCTTACATGGGCTCAATCCACACATGGTGTGTCTTATAAAAAAACCATATATTTGATCAGTTTCATGGTGGAGTAATATTAGATGGAGCTTATATTGGTCTAGAGAGACTTTGGTTCATATTAGGAGTCACATTTAACTACATCCCCCTATTTATAGTAAGTTGGATTCTTTACATCTTTGTTGGTCTTTCATTCGGCCCTTTTTTATTTTAATATAATTTTCACCCTACAATTGTGGTATTTAGATATATGAATTCATATTTTATCATTTTTATTTTTTCTAGTATTTTATGTTTATTAAGATATATATTCATGTGTACAGGTACATTAGGCTAAGGCCTCCAATGAGAGTGTTATGCCTACTTGGTGCTGATCCCCAACCCTTAGACTAATCGAGGAGGGATTATGTTTGTCAAACTTGATGTACCTCCATCTAGGAAAGGCACATTGGTTTGGTACATTCCATTAAACATCAAATTATGTTGATATATATGAAAATTCCTTTAAACTGTCACTAGAAACATTATTTTGGAAAATATCATTTTTATTTAAAAACACTTATATTAAATATAGAAGTTTCCATAATATTAATTAAAACATTTTCTTTTAAAGGTAATAAGGAATATTATAGAGGAATATTTTAATAAAGTAATATTCATGATGATGGGAAAAATTTTTCATGCGGAGTATGTTCAAAAAACTTCATCCATATTTTTAGTAAAAATTAAAAATTTCAATGTTTGGAAACATATAAGAATGTTCGTTTTATACCATGATATGGAAATTAAAATATAGAAAAATTATTTTAAAAACATTTCACTAATAGTATAAAAAATCTTCAAAAAAATTTCATAAAATATGTACATGGAAGAAAATATTCCCGATCGATATCAAAAATAGGATGGTTTTTCATAAAAATATTCTTTCAAACTATTGAGTACATAAAGTGGGTTAAATGAAGGAATGGTATTAAATATTAATATATAACCATATATGAATAAAATAAATAAAATTTGGATATTTATAAACTATTATTTATTCATCATAAAATTTTATGTATTAAAAATCTAGTTAAAATATATATTGTAACATAAAACCCTTACCACAAGTCTGTATTTCGTTGTAAGTAACATAAAATCACTTATAATAAATTTAAAATTATAATATGTATAAAAAGAACCATTATAATACCTATAATACCATAAATGATTTACCTATAAACACTCATCACTCATTCATTAACAAACATTCATTATCATCATCATTTTTTGAATGTTAACTCCATCATTTTTCATGTATATTTCAGTTTGTATGTTAAGGTAGTTACACATTGATCATGGTTCATTCATCTATAGAACTTTAATAATGATAGATATATCATATATAATAATTTTATTCATATTTATAACCAATAATTCAAAGTGTTAATGAATAAATAATTGCATCACTACGTGGAGATGGTAGTTTGTAGGTACGCACATGTGATGATTCAAGTTTTTAGCGGATGGAACAAAAGAAATGTAGATATTAATTAAATTTTAAAGAATAATTATTTAAACATAATTATAATGTATAAAAATTAAATATATCATATAAAATCCATTCCCGATGGTGGTGGAAAATGAGTGGTAGCGCTACGTGGAGGTGGTAGTCCACAAGTACGTAATACGGATACATTCATCTATCATTAGATTGAGAAGAGGTGAAAAATGGTTGTTACATAAACATAATAACATATAATTATATTTGTTATATTGGATTCATAGTTTATTTTATACAAGATGCTTATAGGATGTATAAAATGAAAAAAAATTGAAAGAGTTTGCTTATGATCTTTACCTCTTTTTTAAGATACTTCCTTTGGATTACTCCTTAATACTTAAAGGTTTTGTATTAGAAGAAAACAATAAGATCTAGCATGAAGGGATTGATTTTATGAAGGTTTTTGATATGGTATTTTTTTAATTTATCTAGATTAACTATTATTAATAATGTAGGATAATAGGTTCTCGTTTATAAGTGAGGGTCAAGACACCCATAGAATTTCTTCAAATATTTCAATGATTTATGGTCACTTTTATGGGAAAGTGAATACAATGGGATAGATATTCAAATATAGGTTAAAATAATATTTAAATATCTTAAAAAAATAATAATTAAATATTTTGGGTTTAAATAATACTCATATATCTAGGTTTACCCCCCCCCATAGACCTGTTTTTACCATAATCGTGGTAAAAGAAGTTACTATTTTCACTATTCAATATGACACGAAACGGAGTTAAACCTATTAAATTATATTAATAATGATGAACCTAAATATTTAATTCATTTTACCAAATTACATATCGATAACAGTAATAATTTAAATTAATTAAGTGTGAAAACTACAACAAAAACCTATTTTTGAAAAATGAATTTTTAAGCATTAAACTTATTTTACTTCCATTACATACATTGTAAAAATAATAAAATTAATTATAAAATATCATTAGAAAAAAAATATGATATAAAAATATTTAAAACAATTGTATAATAGATTATAAATTAATTTATTTACTTAAACACACATTGCATGCAAAAAAAGTGTTTTATAGAAAAAAGAGTTTTTTAGTACAAATATTAACTTATAATAAAATAATTTATAATGATGATTAATATGTAATTATTTATATTATTTATAATTAAAGGATAATTTTGTAAATTTAATATAAATTTCAAAACCTAATGTCATATTTACTTGAAAAAGAAAATTAAATTACAAAAAAATATTTTTCCATTATTTAATGAAAAATAAATATATTTAGAAAAATCTAAAGAAAATATCGAAAGATTACACAGACATATTATTTTTTTAAATATATTCATTTAATTAATTAAAGTTTATAAAAATTGAATAAATTAATTATATATTTTACATAAAAAAATTAAATACAACCATTTTTGAAATATATATTTTTGAAGAATAAAATGACTTTATTGAAAATTGAGTACTTATTTATTATGAATAAATGAATACATTTGAATTAATAAAAAATATTATTTATATTTTCTATAAATTGGTTAATTCTATTCATACCTACAAATTTAATAGCTACTTTATGATGGTTTACTATTTCATGGTTCATATAGATGTGAGGTTTCATGTAAGGAAAGCTATTAAAACATAATGTTTTATTTCAAAGGAAATACATACAAAATATTTAGTTTTTACATTTTACAATACATAAAATAAATTTTTCCTTTAAAATTACATCACTCGAATACAAAAAAATATGGATTTTTCTACTTTATCATATCCTCATGTCCCCAAATAACTCCCTCAAATTTTGGATTCCTCTAAAGAACCTCAACTATATGAGTAGTGTTGATTCATAAAACATTAACTCTATAATAAAAGATTTTTAATGGTCATTCTTTATAAGAAATAGAATGCCTCAGAAGGTATAATCTATAAGTTCAATTCATGTGAAGGATAAGGTATATAATTTCTTATGGGAGATACATGGAACACATTGTGAACTTGAGAGAGGTTTTTTGGGAGTGTAAAGTGATAAAATACAATCCCTACTTAATCAAGAATCATGAAGGGACCAATATACATAGGTTTCATCATTCCATTATTTAAAAATATCATAACCTTATTTTATATATAAATTCATAGGAAAACATTATTACCAACATTGAAATACAGATCTTGCTAACAATAGACAACAGAACACTTCAATCAACTCTGAGCTTCCTAGATGTGATACTAAATAGATCTAAAATTATTCATCATTTAATCAAATAGATCATGTCTGAATAGAATTATTTATCTATATTCACCCATATATGTTATATTTTATCGCATTTCATCATATAGGGATTTATAAAGAGCCTCCTGAATGCTTGAGTGAAATCAATTTTTGTAAGAAAACTCAAAAATAAGAAGGTTTATATCCCAAAAACCATTGAAATATAGAGAAAAATTATCTAAAAATATCCCCTAGGGTTACAATATTCATCTCGTACTAGACTTCTTTCTAAGAATGACATGTAGTACTGAAACACCGCTCTTTATCAAGATCTTATAGAAAACTTCTCCAGAACATTGAAGTGAAAATTTGATCTTGATCATAAAAAATAGAATGTGGTACCCCACATAACCATACCACATTCGTAATATATATCCTAATAGGATTATAAAAATATAAATATCCTTTTATAGTAATTAATTTTGATTAATTAATAAAGAGATAGACTAAAACCCAAATAGAAATATGTGCATTAGATGTTTTGGAGATTCCAATGATGAAATCCATAATGATGTTTTCTCATTTACATTCAACTATATGTAATGGTTGTAACATAACATTCTACTTCTATTCCTTAGTATTAACATGATGACTTATAAAGTACTGATATGTATACATTTTTATATCTCTCTTCGTGTTATTCCACCAAAAGTAGTCTTTTAGATATCTATACATCTTCATAATTCTAGGTTGAATAGAAAATCATTTTCCATGAGCTTATTCCAATAGTATCTTATTCAGGTATGACCATGATGGGATATGAACTCCATTCCTAAACCGTATAATTCCTTCATAATCAATGTTTAAAAAAGAAACATTTATCACCTTGTTTTACAACTCCAAATACACTATCTGTAAAACTTTAATCTCTACATGGATATATGGTTGAAAACTCATTTGAGTAAGATAATATGTATCCCATTATTTAAATATTTTAAGTTCCATCATTATTTAATACATAAATATTGGATCTATTGTGATCCTCATCATAGATAGGATAGCTTGAACCTTTCAGCACAAAGCATCATCCCCCTTGTTTGTTTTCCCAAGGTGATATTGTATTGAGAATTCATAATCTTTAATCAAATCAATCCATATTATTAGGTACATATTTAACTTCTTCTATTTGAATATATAATTTAATATTTTAAGATTATATATATTTTACACCATTCTCTATATATAAAATTCCTATATATTTTAAATGTAATTATTACCATGGCCAAATCAAAATAACGAGTTAGGTAATTTTTCTCATGAAAATTCAATTATTGTGAGGCATAATTTATCACAATATAAATATTAATATGAAAACATCACATCCATTTCTTTGACAAATTATAGTGAACCACAAATCCTTCTCAACTATAGGGTAGTGTGGGAACAGGTTTACTAACAAACCTTCTCTTTAGCTCCATGAAATTTTCTTCAAAGACATTATTCCAAAGGAATGTCACTCTCTTCAAATGTTACTCCATGAGTGAATTAGATATCCATGAGAAATAATTCAAAAGTTGTTGAAAATATTTTTATAATCCATGAAAAATACATATTTCACCCATAGTGGTTGGTCTGGGCTAATGTTAAATAACATCCATTTTTATAGATCTACTAATATACCCTCACATGATAATAAATCGCCCAAAATTAAACATTTTGTAACCAAAAAACACATTTATTAAAATTTTTATATAATTTATCCTTATTTAGGGTCTTTATTACAATACTTAAGTGATATCTATTATCTTTGTTACTCATATAATATATAAAAATATTATCTAAAAATACTACCACCAATTGGTCAAGGTAATCTGTAAAGACTCTACTCATTAAATTCATGAATAAAAAGAGAGAATTAGTTCGACCAAATTGAAGGACAATAAATTCATAGTTTTATACCTCAATTGGATATTTTTACTAGGTATGTCTTCACTTTTAAACATCAATTAATAGTATTTAGATTTAATATTTATCTTTGAAAAATATTGATCACTTCCTAATTAATCAAAACAAATAATTTATAAAGGTATGATGATACTTATTCTTGGTGATGTTCTTGAAAAGTTCTAGATAATTATTGCATAGTCATAATTATACATCCTACTTAACCAAAATATTAGGAGCACCCCATTGTGATTCACTTGATAAAATTAATAAATTATCAAGATTTTAAAAGAGTTTCTTCCTTAATTCCTCCAACTCAATTGGGGACAATCTTTATGGAAATTTTTAAATAGATGTATCACCGAGTATGAGTAATATTGAAAAATCAACTTCATTATTCATAATAAGAAAAGATAAGTCGTTTATAAATATATAAATAAACTTTTTTACAATATAAATATCATTTATGTTGAGTTTCTCCCCATAAACATAATATAAATACACCCTTTGAATTGGAGTAAACACTCAATAAATTTAGAGCATTTACAATGGATGTTCATATTTATCCTCACATTGGTAGTCAATCATAATTTTTATTAGAATATAAAATGTTAATCCCATTACTTGTCAATTTAAATGGTCTCATATAATAAATTTCAATCCATTATAAAAATAAAAGCATGTTCCACTGTATAAAGAAATATAAGATTTTGATTGATCAAATTCACACAAACATCAGTCAAATAAAATTCAATGACTTAATATGGGATAATCATTCCATTTTTTTATTTTTTATATAAAATTAATCATTAGAAAGTTGATGACGATAATTAACATTTCATGATACTTTCCATGATATAAAGGAACTCATATAACTAAGATCAAATATGGTACTTTAATATTTGAGCATGTATGTTAGCACATCAACTTTATCATTATATATTACAACCCTTAATAAAACTAAAATGATTAACATGACAATCAAGAATCATTAATCAACGATATTTGTCATGAAAAATCATTCATGCGATGTGTAGATATAAACACATTCTTCCTAATCAATGACACCTTATTTTTATCCTATGTTGCAACGAACCAGACCCTAGTATCCCAGATATGATTCCTTATATTATTATGTTGGTATGGATACAAGATTTTAATCCCAAAGGATTGATCAATTAAGTATTTTTGGAAACTAGATTAGATGCCCAAATCTTACATTATAGTTTAAAATATAAAAAACAATATATAGATTCCTTTGAGAATGCCATTATTCTCCGATATTAAGGCTACATAACAGTAATAATATATTTCATGGCCTCTTGTGGAAAAATAAAACAAAAAAAGGGGTGATATCATATGCTCAGTAAGGATATTCAAATAGTATAAGCTATCATAAATAAACAAAACCAATAAGGAAAGGTGAATAAATAACAACAAATGCTATTAAAACAAAATCTTGATAATAATATGAAAAGAATAAAAGATGATCAAATAAAACCACATAAATAATCACATGATAAAGATATTAAACCATTAATAATATAATAATAAAATAATCACTTGGATTATCAATAAATGATCTCATAAATTGGGAATACATAATGTGGGACATCATAAAAATACCATCAAGGCTTTAACATGGACACCAAACATAATCAGGTAACACATTAGCCAAAACCCAAACTAGTTTGTCTCATGATACCAAATGATTCATCTAAGGGATATATAAGGTGAAGACCAACACTTACTATGTCTAATACAGTCCTCTTATGGAAGGGTTGAAACATAATCAACATAAAAATTTGTATTAAAACTAGTTACGAAATGTGAATACTATAACCATAAAATTTTAATGGTATCAAAACAGAACATCAAAAATCAAACTAAATCATAAACCATTCAATGAAATATGGAAATTGATATCACAAAATCTCAACCACAATAAATAATAATATTCAACAAAGGATTTTTTCATAGATGAAAGTACTTCAATAAAATCATTGAAACTTTTTTTTAGAGGAATACCCTTTTATTTTGAAATAATTTATTTAAAAATATGTCTAATTATAAATGGAAACATTACATTTTAAAATAAACTTACAAAATTTTAAATTAAGGTTAAAAAATTTAGTTGTCATGATAGTGTAAAAATCTTCTAATGTTGTATAAGTTAAAAAAAACATTCCTTTGATATTTTTTTAGAAAAAAAAGTACCTAGTTTAGAAAATGACATAAAGATTCCTTTAAAACCATTTTATAAAAAGTGAAACGTGAGTAAAAATATTAAAATAATTTAGGATAATAGTAAAATCCTTTCTGAAATTATTTTTAAAAAACATGGACATGGAATAAAAATGTTCTTGGATAGAGACTAAAACTTTACCAATTCTGAATAATAATAATATTGTAAAATAGCCCTTACCTTGAAACTTACATTAGTTTAATGTAATTTAACATCTTGTATAATGGTTTAAGGTAAGTTATTAATTTTTATCAGAATAATATCCATATTTATAACATCATATATAATCATATTAAATTTCTTTTTCAATAATATTTCGTTATTACCCATATTTTGGGTGTTAACTGCTTCATTTTCCTATGCATGTTTTTTCATTTCAGTCTTGTTTATTATGAATAGGATATATTTATTTCATATAAAAAATTATATTATGTTCATAAATATCATATTAATTCATATATACATTTTTAAAATCATTATTTAATGGTTAATAGGAAAAATGAATCACATCACACCAGGAAGACAGAAGGTCGTACGTACGCACGAGCCACGATATCATTCCCTTGGTTGTTAAAGGTTAAGGAACTGGATGGTATATTAATTATAAATAATCAATATCATGACTATAAATATACATTATTTTCATCATTATACACACCCAGGTAAAGTGGTGATGAAAAACAAATTACACCCTTTCGTGGTGACGGTATGTAGTACGTACGCATGTGTGGTGATTTCCTTTTTTATAGAATGGATAAAAGGTGAAATATGGTTCTTCCAAAATTATAATAAGATCTATTAATAAATTTTATAATGGATTAATTAATTGATAATGTAAAAAAACATAAAGATTATATAGAAGAATAAATGATCTTGAATGAGTTGGTAAAACAATTACCTCTTCTTCAATGGTCTTCCTTTAGATCTCTTCTTAAGGGATATAGAATTGGTATTTCTAGAAGAAACAACCTCCAAAACATGTATAAGGATATTGGTAGGAGAAATTTTTAGGGTTTTTCTAGAGATATAAGGCTCAAAGTGGTCTAAAAAATAAGGGAGGAGGTTCCCTTTTATAACTCAGGTTACGGGAACTTTATGACTCTTAAAATATTGAATTAATATAAATTAATTTTCAATTCAATATGAATTCATGGTGGGTTATTTATAATATAATATTATTAAGGGTATGAAGACACTCAAACAATAATTTTATGACAATTTTATATCATATTATTACCTTTATCTTTTGGGTTTAACCCTTATTTAATCTGTCTGACTCTAATTGTGAAAACACGTGTTTTTACTCCTTTAGGGTTAATATAGTTACTATAAAAGGCCAAAAAATCATAAATGAACCATTTATTAAATTTAAAAAAAATCCAAAAATATTTGGCTGAATTTTATACTTTATTGAAATTTATATCATTTAATAAAATATTATTTATTTTGAAATATCATTAGTATCAAATTTGACACTATTCACTACATGACTTTTTACAAATATCACAAAAAGCATGATAACTATGAAAAAAACTTTTCATATATCCCTAATATTTATATATTATATATATAATTCTTCGATGAAATTAATTATATCAAATTATATTTATTTTAAAAAAATTATTAACATTTATTTGATATGTCTATTAATTAAATAATTACTGCATCATCATTGTGGAAGCCTCCAAATTAAATCTTTATTTCCTAAAAATTTAAAATAAATTAAATTTTTTATGATAAAAATTTTATATTTAAAATTATTTTTTAAAGTAAAATTTATCTTTTTAATAACCATATATAAAACTTTTAACACTTATTAAAAACATAATTATAAAATATTGGACTTTCCATAGAATAAAATACTAAAAAATAAATAAATTCATTCAATTGGATCTAATAGGAAATAAAATGGGACCAAGGATGTTCGTTCTAAAAAATCACTCATAAAATAAAATAAGGAAAAAATTTAGTGTAATTTTATAATATTTATAATATTATTTTTACTATTGATTACCTAACTTACAATTAATCGTCTTAATAAAAAAATACTAAAAAACAATTAATAATGACATAAAATAAATGAATACTATTTAAATAAATTTTAACCACTAATTCCAAATATTTAATCCATTTTTATAAATTCAAAATATATAATCTGTAGTAATTAATTTAAAATTAATATCCTTAAAGGAATGAGAAAACTGGTTTTTAATGTGAAAACTTTATAAATATTGAAATGATTTTACATCCAAATTCAATGTGAAATTGATTCCCATGAACTAAATTGGATTAAATGATAAAAAAATATATAATTATTCTTTAAAACCAATTTAAAAAATTATTTAACAATATAAATTATTTAGATAAAAATTTTATTTTTAAATAAAATTTAGCATTTTTCATTTTTCATCAAAACACGAAACTTACTATAAAAATAGAAAAAAATAAACCAAAGTACTATTAAATATAATAAGTTTATATTTTTCAAATAAAATTTATAAAAGTGTTAAGAACATGATTTAAAACTATTGTGTCAACAAAATCCAGTAAAACTACCTTTATAAAAATATTGATATTCATACGAAAAAATTGGATTTATTTTTCTATCATGTTTAGAAAACAAATAGGATTATTGTTAAATATTATATTTAATAAATTAAATATAAATTTCATTAATATCATTCACTAATAGTAATTAATATAATTTATTAGGATAAAACAACTTGGGTTCGTAATAATAGTTTTTATAAAAATATTTCCTTTATATTAAATTGGTTTTTATATTTATTTTTAATTATTTGGAAACCTATGAATTCAAAAATATATTTTCATAAGACTTTCAATACTATTTATAATCAATAATTTAACAACTATGAGATAATTTCATTTCGAATAATAATATTAATAATATATCATGGTTTTGTTTAAGCGCGGTGTTGCATGTAATGTAAGTTATAAAAATGATTAACTATAAAAAGTAAGATATACCACAAAATATTTAGGTGGTAAATTCTATAACACCCCAAGCTTTCACGGTACGCTTCTCTTTGAATTATACAATAGCACGTGTTATACACAACTTCGAGTTCTAACACACACCACAACTAATCAAACTAACCGTTATGAATAGTAATAACCACTTTTTTAAATTTTATAAATTTTATCTTTAAAAATGGACTTCATTTTTGGATTTGGAATATCGAAATTAGCTTAGGGTGAATTTTTTGTATTTTTCTAAAAACATTCAATTTTTGATGAATAGTGAAAAACACTGAGTTATAGTTTAAAATAAAATTTTAATTTAAATACTTATTTATTTTATTTAAATTTATTTAAGGTCCAAATAGACACGTAATACCTATATAAGTTCAATGTAATTAATTAGAGACAATTTATAATAATTTTAGATGTATAAAATTTTTATTGAACTTTTCACCGTCTTTTACCCACCTCCTATGAGAATTTGCAAATTCACGTAAAACTTAATTTTACCTCTTCTGTGAGTGGAATTTCGAAAATCCGAGAGACATGGTTAATATCAAGGAGTAAATTGTGTTCCAACAAGATAAAAATAATATTTGGTGAATAGTAACTTTTTACTTTTATTTACCACGGTTAAAAATAAATATGGTAATTAAGGGTAAAAATGATATTAATATTACCCTAACACATGTCCTAATTAGATTTGAAAAGTGTATCTCGACCAAAAAAACCTTAGGAATAAAATATTATCATTTAGGTCTACTTGGATTAGATTAGGACATTAATTATAATTTAATTCAAAGAAGTGTTGAAAGAGTTAAAATCAAAGTTTAATTACTAAAACATTTTTAATATAGGGTTATACATAAGATAAATTATATTTTAAATATTCCTTAGGAAGATAAAAAGATATATTACATAATTTTATTTTATTTATAATTTTTATACATTAGATAATTTAATTTATTTATGACAAAATGGTGATACAGTAATTACCTAATTAATGAAATATTAAAATAATTGATATTATAAATATCCAAATAAATGTAATTTCTGACTTTTTAGGAATTAAAATAAATGTATTGGTAAATATGACATGTTAGTATTTATTTAATTATGTTTTTTTAAGTAATCATTCTGTTATGATTTTTACAAAAATCAAATACCAAATAGTGTCAAAATTGACAAAAATGAGTTTTTAAAACAAATATTGTATAATTAATTGATATTCTATTCCTAAAATTCTAAGGATCGGAAAAAGGACTTGTATCATGATATGTGTATGATTAATGGACCACTTGGAGGTATCATGGGTGTATATAGTACGTTTATTTACTATATAATATAAAAATACAAAGATACATGGTAAATGTCAAACTAAGTAACTAAGAGTTAAAACTAAAAGATAAGGTTAATATAGTGACCCAAACCTGTCTAAAATATATTTGTTGACTGTTTTTAGACCTATCCCCACCATAAACTTTAAATAATACACTTTTGAGACATTATAAATTGAATATGAACTTATTATAAAATAATATTTCTAGATTTTCCAAAGGTGCCCCTCACCCCTCTTATAAAAGGGCACTCCCCCTTCTCCCAAATTCACACCTTCAAATCCTTTTGGTTCGGCCAAACCCTGCCCTTATATTCTCTCAGATTCCCTCAATTCAACCTAGAGGCATTATTTAGATCATAAATCCAACCTAAGGATCCCTTTTGATCAAATCAATTGGAAGAACCCGAAGAAGAGGTAATGTTTTCACCACCCTTTTTCAAGTTCCTTTCTTCTTCAACTTCTTATTTCTTTATAATTTCCATTCTAATATAATTACTCTAGAACCTTCTATATAATGTGATGTTATTATAAATATGGTACAACCATATTATGTATTCTATCCATCCTTTGAATGACATGCCACCATACTTCCGTACGTACGGCTTACCGTCTCCACATCGTGGTGTAATTGTTATTCAAAACATTATTATTTAGATGGGTATGATAATTATTTGTAATTCATTTAAATAATAAATATAACATGA
This sequence comes from Viscum album, assembly GCA_963277665.1. Lineage (NCBI taxonomy): Eukaryota > Viridiplantae > Streptophyta > Magnoliopsida > Santalales > Viscaceae > Viscum > Viscum album. The sequence goes on from OY728157.1 coordinate 1,807,424,146, forward strand.
TATTGATTCTGTATATATGATATACCATCCAATTATATATTATTTTAATATCAAAAGAATGATATTGTCACTCATGCGTACGTACGGATTACTGTCTCCACGAACGCGATGAGATTCATTCCCCATCGTATCCATTCAAGACTAAATTTCATTTGATGATCAAAAATAATTTTTAGAGACATGATATCATTCTATATGAATAATATAAATCCCATCCATAACAAATATGGCTCATATAACAACGAATATAAAGGAAACTGAATCCGTTAACACCCGAAACGATGACAATACTAAGATATTATTAACAAATCAATGTTAAAATATCATATATGATATCATATTAAGGTATATGATTCTTGTATAATTTAATAAAAAATATTTCACAATTATATAGGAGGCTAACCTACCCATAACCAAGTAAAAGTACAAGGTAAGGGTTTATTTTACAATCTCTTCATTATCCGAGATTGTTTATACGTAATTATCTACTGGGACCTCTTTATCATCCACATCCATGTTTCTTAAAAATGTATTTAAAATAATTCTTACTATTTTAGAGACTATGGTTTAAAGTCATTTATAACCTTGTTGAATTTTTATAAGATGTTTATAAAGGAATCTTTCTGTCGTTTTGCAAACAAGTTCCTTTTTAACTATTTCGGCAGAATTAAGGTAAGAATGTATTTTTAAACTTATACGACGGGTGTGGCTATTTTCTTCCATTATAAAATCTTCGAATCTTCCCTTACAATCTTATGAGAAAATTTTCAAATTATATATTTTATTTTATAATTATGTGACTTCAAAATTATTTCAAAAAAAAGATATTTCTCTCAAATAGTTTTGATTTCATCTATGTCAACGTCCTTTGATGGATTTTAAGCCTATTTGAAGTTGATTTATTATGATAAAAAAATTCCATATTATATTGAATGTTTTGTGATATGGTTGAATGTGGATGTGTTATTTTTATACCATTCATGGTTTATAGAGAAATTATTGACATTTTCTATGCTAGTTTTAATACGAATGTTTATGTTATGTTTAAACCTATTCATATGAGGAATCCATTGGACATAATAAGTGACGGGTGGAACCTGCTATAGCTCCTCGATGCATCGGTAGGTCTCATGAGACAAACTATTGTCTTGTCACAAGCCCTTGAAAAAATATTATTTGTAGTCTTGGCACAAGTCCTTGACTATATAGTTATGATTGTATGGCATTATGTATTCAATTATTATAAAAGTGGTTATTGATATTGCATGTGATTATTCGAATAGTAGAATATCCATGTGAATAAGTAAACGGAATTATTTTATTTTATCATTTCCATGTTATGCTGAAGTTCATGTTTAAAAGGCTTTTGTTTTAGTTATACATTGCCTTAAATGTTTATGCTTATTTATGAAAGTTTTCACTATATTTTTATCCTTATTGAGCATCTGAGCTCATCACTTTCAATGTTTTATTTTTCCCAGGATTTGAAGAAGTATTTTATGAATGACCTGTAGGGATATTATAAGGGGATATGACTATGGAGACAAGATGATGTTATAGTTTTCACTTTATGATATAATGTAAACTTTTTGAATGTATCTATTGATTCTAAGGCTACTAAACTAATTGTTCTTTCGAGACTTGATCTTTTGTAATCATGCCAATGTTATGTAATAATGAACCAACTCTGGGTAACTGGGGTAAGGGCATTACACATTCCACCTTATCCAATAAATTTCATCCTCTTAATTTTAAATTTGACTTCAAAAATGTGACAACCGGGTCCTGGTGACGGCACAGCCACCCCGCCTTAACATGGTCGTCGGGTCCTGGCCCACCAGGTACCACCAGTTGCCCCGCAGACACGTGGGGCCCACCCCAGGGTCCTCCCACATGCCTGGACGGGTTATCTGACTAATGACAGTCCCCACAAGCCAAAACATGTCATTTCTAGTGTGTTTTGTCCTCACTCACACACATCCTGAGAAATTTCACAGGAGGTCACCCATCCTGATCACTACTCCAGGGCAAGCACGCTTAACTGTGGAGTTCTAATCAGAAAGGCTCTTGAAAAAGAAGGTGCGCCTTGTTGACATGAGTCATATCATTTAGTCATTTAACCCTTTATCTTTTGGGGATGTTACAATCACCCCCCCCCCCCCTTTAGAGCACAATGCCCTCGTTGCGGGCCCTACATCTCAACCCATGCAGTGCACCGCACTTAAGGCTGGGTTCCCCCTCTGATACCAAATGTGACAACCGGGTCCCGGTGACGGCACATCCACCCCGCCTTAACATGGTCGTTGGGTCCTGGCCCACCAGGTACCACCAGTTGCCCCGCAGACATGTGGGGCCCACCCCAGGGTCCTCCCACATGCCTGAACGGGTTATCTGACTAATGACAGTCCCCACTAGACAACACATGTCCTTTCTCGTGTGTTTTGTCCTCACTTACACACATCCTGAGAAATTTCCCAGGAGGTCACCCATCCTGATCACTACTCCATGGAAATCACACTTAACTGTGGAGTTCTAATCAGACAGGCTCCCGAAAAGGAAGGTGCCCCCTGTTGACATGAGTCATATCATTTAGTCATTTAACCCTTTATCTTTTGGGGATGTTACAAAAAATCAAATGTTCATACTTTCAAATTCCTATATGGGAAACCCAAATCTGAAATAGGGTTAATAAAACTTCCACGTTCAAATAAAAAAAGGTATGTACAAAGGAAATATGATATTACACAAACTATGGTACCATATATGAAAACATAAATAGAATATAAAAAAATCATGTTCTAAGGAAGAGTGATAGAGAATATAGTCTTCAAGAATTTTAACAACCAAAAAACCATAAATTTGTGATCGGTTAAAAGACTATTTATTTCTCAGAATGAAATGTTGATGGGTAAAGTTTTTCTTCCAAAATTGATTTCTTATATTTGAAGGATTATTTTACTATTTGTATAAGAACTTACTTGATTTATTTCCATGTCATAAGAATAATCTCATACTATGGTTTTTCTTCAATATATTTTCAATTCATTCCTTAAAACAAGATGGGAATATTCCAAATGATTTTTTTTTGAAAAATAAATTTTATAAATCATAAGATCCATGAGTCATTAATTTGGATTTTAAATTTTTACAAAAATCATAAGGTTTATAAAAGTTTACCCAATATGATAAATCATAATTTAACCTCAAATAATAATATTCAATGTTCAACTTAATCCATTTTGATAATCATTCTTTAATGATTTATATGGAAAATGATCCACATCGTGTTGTGGAGATGGTCGGTTGTACGTACACACGAGCGATGATGTCGTAACTTAATGGTGAAAGGGTAAGAAACTATGTGGTATATTAATTATAAAAAATATATATCATTTAATAACTACTATATATATCCATTATGTTTATAATCATACCCATCTAGGTAAACTAGCGATGAAAAACAAATTACACCATGACATTGAGACAATTAGTCGTATGTACACATGTATGGTGCTTTTGTTTCTAATATGTTTGATAAAATGTGTAATATGTATATCTCATGATCATAATAAAATATAATAATATAAATTATACTTTAGTTTGTTTATTTATATAGGAAACAACACCTTAAGAGTAAGTAAGAGAATAAATGAACTTGAATGAGTTGGTAAAACAATTACCTCTTCTACATGGGACTACATTTAGATATCTTCTTTAAAAATCCAGAATCGTTCTATTTGAAAGACTAGGACCTCCATTAATTCAATACAGATGGTTTTAAGAGAAATTTTTTAGGGTTTTATTGATCTATAAGGCTCAAATTTGTTTGAATAAATGGGGGAGGAGGTTCCTTTTTAAAATTGAGGTGAGGGTCACTGTAGAAAACTCTTAAAATATTAAATTGATATAAATTCATCTATACTTAAATATGGATACTAAGTGATTTATTTACCATATAATATGATTATATGTATAAATCCTCTCGAAAAATAATTTTTATACATGTTTAGATCATATTTTGACACTTATATTTTGGCTTTAACCCTTATTTAATTACTTTAACTCTAACTCTCACTACATATGTTTTTACTTCGTAAGCGTTAATATTGTTACTATAAAATATAAAAAATACCATAAATAGATCATATATGAAATAAAAAACATTATCTAAATCATTTTTTCTAACATTATATTTTTTTGAATTTTATATCATTTAATGAAATAATATTTATTTTAAAATATAATTAGTTTCAATTTTGACATTATTCATTACATGACTTTTTCAAATATCACAAAAATATGATAACATAAAACCAAAACCTTCAATAAATCCTGAATATTTCCTACTGATATATAAATCATTTTGATGAAATTAATTATATCAATTTATATTTATTTTTAATATTTTTATTAATAATTATTTTATATGCCCATTAATTAAATAATTATTATTTCATCATTGTGAAAGCCTTTATATTAAGTATTTATTCCCTAAAAAGTTAAAATAAATTATCATGATGAATATAAAAAATTTATATTTAAAATTATTCTTAATAGTCGATTTTATCTTCTAAATAACCCAATATTAAAATTTTAACATTTATTAAAAGCCTGAGTATGACATATTGGACTTTCCTTAGAATAAAACAATGAAAAGGGAATAAATTCATCCAAGTGTATTATAATTCCTATATAATCATACCAAGTATGATTTTGGTAGATAATAACTCATCCAATAACATTATCACAAGTTTTTTAGTAATTTTCGAATATTTATAATATTTTTTCTACCCTTATTGTTACTCGATTTACCTTAACCGTGTTAAGACAATTTACTAAAATTACTATACATAATATCCAAAAATAAAAGGAAAATATTTACATAATTTTGACCCACTTATTAAAAATATATAATCCATTTTTTATATTCATGAAACAGTATATTCAAAAATTAATTTCAAATTAATTTCTTTCATGGTACATGAAAATGGGTTTTTAAAGTGAAAACACTCATAATATTGAAATGTTTTATATCAAAATTCAATGTAAAAATTATTCACATGAACTAAATTGGATTAAATGATAAAATAATTATCTAATTATACTTTAAAATAAATTGAAAACATAATTTAACACTATAAAATAATTATTCAAAAAAATATCCTCCAAATTAAAGTTCTGTATGTTTTACTATTTATCAAAACATGAAACTGAGAAAAAAATAAAAAAAATCAACCAATAAAAATTTCAATATTCCACTTTCCAAGAATAAGTTTATTTTGGGAAATATAAGTTATAAAATGCTAAAAAATTATATTTAAAACAAGTGTGTCATCAAAAGGTAGTAAAAGTGCCATTATAAAATATGGCTTTCATATGTAAAAATAAGATTTATTTTTCTAACATGTATAGAAAACACATATTATGAATGTTAAATAATAGATTGAATATATTACATATTAATATAACTAATATCATTTATTTTTAGTAATTTATTTTATTTATTATGGTAAAATATCTTTGGCGCTTAATAATAGTTTTTATAAAAACATTTCTGTTATATTGAATTGGTTTTTATATTTATTTTTAATTATTTGGTAACCAATTAATTCAATAATATATTTTTGTAAGATATTTAATCTTATTCGTAATCACAAATTTAATAGCTAGGTGATAATTTCATTTTAAATAATAATATTAATAGTATATCACGGTGTCTTTTAAGCTCGGTGTTGCATGAAATGCATGTTATAAAAATGATTAACTATATAAAAAAAGAAATAACACAAAATATTGGGTTGTTACATTGGTCATTTGTGATAATTATCAATTCAAATAATTTATAATCAATAATAAATAAAATGTGAATTTTCCTAAGTATATCCCCTAGGAGTTTTAAACTAGGTTCATAGTAAAGAACTACTCACGATAAACCAAAATAATGGTTGAGATGTACTCGACCAACTCTTTGCAGGGCTATCAACCCCTGATTCATTTGTCCAAAAACCACATTCACTATTAGTATCCATATACAGGTATATTTTATTATGAAATCCATGATATTTTCTTTATTATAACATAGGATGTTATTCTATTCATATTATTATCCTATGGGTTCTCAAAAAGTACCCATCCTAATTTCAAAAGGATACCAAACCTTTCCACTGATACTAACTATATAAACCCATACATTTCGTACAAAAATATAACATATTTTAGATGATTATTTAATACATTTCACAATAATATGTGCCCGGGGACTATAAGGGCTTAGTCTCATTAGAAAATTTGATACATAAACAAAAGGTATATAAAATACCTACATCATTTCTTCTAAGTTCTTCAAAACTATCACCCTACATAAACATGACATACTGAAAGGCTTTCTCCAAAACCTGTGGAATGTAAACATAAGAAAGAGTGGTCTTAGATTATCAGAAAGGGTAAACATAATCAAGGATCTTAAGTCATCATAAGATAAGCATAATAGTATGATGACATGAGCTAAACATTAGAAAACCATTCTTATCAATTCAAATATAATAATCAAGAAACATGGAATACAATTTAATCAATAAAAAACATAACATATAAGAATGTTAAATCATCAATAATCAATCATAGTCCATGAAAACATATCATAAGAATAATATTTAAGTTATTGGCATACCCATAAGAATAGAAAATCATTCCTATAGTCATGGATCTCTTCCAAGACTATCATTGTGGATTTTGTTCACACTATATTCAATCATTTAATTTTTAAAGGATCACCCACAAGTTTTTCTATTAAAAAAAGTACCTTATTGATCTAGGTTAAATCCCCATTCCATTCCTTATTATCTCATGGTATATCCATATTTAACTAATGAATTAGTGGTATATAGCGAACCCACCAAACCTTGTCTTGTAATGTAACCACTCATTCATGGTTTATAATAGAACCATCCATAACATAAAAAATACTTTACATATGTGTGTCATAAGATCATAAAGCATTCATCATGTCATTATATTATAACCTATGTAAAGGGTACAACTTTTATAAACATTTTACAATCAAAATCATGACCCATAGAAATAATAAATATGGTAACATTGGATAGTATGCTTGTTATATCATAAGAAACATCAAAGGATGTTCTTCTAAATAAAAATTCCTTTAAAATATTACAAGAAATTTTCTTTAGGAAAATACCATTTTTATTTTAAAATATTTATTTATAATATAAATGTTTCCAAAAAAGTAATGAGAATATATTTTTTAATATAAGAAAATTAAAACTATTAACAAATATTTAAATAAAAGTATTCAAGTTGGAGGAGAAATTCATTCATGTTGTGTATGTCAAAACTAACATTCATATCATATTTTCAATAAAAAGTCAAAATTTACACCTTTGAAACAAGAAAAAATGATACTTTTAAATCTTGATAAGGAAATTAAAATATAGGAAAAATTTAGATTAAATAATAATTGTATAATACTAAAATATTTCTTGAAACTATTTTAAATAAAATATTAATATGGATGAAAATATTATTGACTAAAGAGAAAATTAAAGTCGGTTTTCCTTAAACACAATTTTTTGGTCTCTTGAGTACTTAAATTGGGTAATATGATGTTAAAACATTAAATATCAAGAAATAACTGTATAATAATAAATTATATAATATTTTTTATAAATATATCATAAAATTTCATTTACATTAAATTTAGGCATATATAATCCGTATAAAAACAAGATTGTAACAATAAAACCATTACCAAATGTCTGTATTTTTTCGTAGGAACTATAAACTCCATTATAATAAATCTAAATTTATTAAAAATCTATACCATAACCATAACAAATCATATAACACCTATAAGATCTCGGACTTCATCAAGGTATGACCTTGTTTAAATTTTAGTTTTATTCAATTTTTTTGTTAATATAATGTTTTCATCCAAAATGATGGGTCGTGGGTGTGTTTTAGAGGTTCAGGACACACACAAAAAAGGAAAATTGGTACAACCTATGCAAGGCACCCAGTTGGCGCGTGGTTAAATAAACTGTGCAAGGTGGAGGGACAGACCATGAATACTTGGATATAGGATTCTTTCACAGTTGGTGAATTTTTTTTTAAACCATATGGAACTCCCCATGTAACTGTTTGGCTTCACCCCGCTAGAATAGTTGTGGGTGCATGGTTTGTGCACGGTTTTTCAAACCGTGTGGCCACACCATGTGCCTGATTAAAAGGTGAAAATTTTCCAAAATAAACCTTATGGATTTTAAGTATCTCCCCCAATTTTTTCTTCTATAATACTCTTCCCAACCCTAATAATGAACTCATGCCCCACAAATCTTCCCTAGGTTTATTATCCCTCAATTCTTGGTCATTTAGAGAATCATCGATTGCGGATCGAAGCTTCGGGAATGTCTAAATACTAGAAATGCATAGGTGGTTAATGGAAATGAAGTGTAGAACATGTTATGTGGGTAAATTCTTGTGAAATGATAAATTTAAAAAATGGGTTATCATAAGAGAATCTGTGAGTGTGTTAAACGTATTAACATATGGAAATCGTTGAATATGCTAAATAGGTTAAGGCATAACAAGGGGGAATCGGTTGAATGGGATAGGCTAAGTAAATAGTAATTGTGTTTATGGGTTAAAGAATAAGGGTGATTTATGTGTTAAACAAATTGCGAAATGTGATTTTCATGTGTTTTGGATTATGTATGATTTTTGATATGGTATATATGGTAAATGAATAATTAACTATGTAAACATGGATTGATGGACCATGGGGTTTTTACTGGAGGTTTTATTCTCATGAGTTGGGATGGACTGAGGCTCTAAACCCAACACCAATAATTTATGGGTCAGGGAGTCGAACTGAGACTATATTCCCCTAATGATTGAATTGGATGAAACTACATAGATTGGGGCTCCAAGTTAAGTGTGATGTATTTTTAATGATATGTTTTACCTAGTGTGATAAGGGACATGACTTATCCCCTTATGCATATTGATTTTTATACTTAGACAGTTGTTAAAATGATGTAAATTCATAACTCATAGGACATGTTTTGAGAATGACCATAGTAATAAATATGATTTATCTAACATGATGGAAATAGTAATGGGAATGAGCTATCTGAATATTCTTACCTAATCGAACTTATGTTATCATTTTTTTATATTATCATTTATTTATTTACTTATATGAACTATCTATTTAGACTTGATATTTTGCAGATATCATCGGTGGTGGCCTACTAAGTTATACTCCCACCTTGGTTAGGCCATTGTTAGGTACCCAAGTAGATTTCATAGCTGCAGGTTAGGATAAGGGTAAAGGCCATCTGTTAGGGAGTTGAGTTGGGCTTGGGAAGTGAATTGATGAGGATCCAAATTTAGAGTTAGGTCCTGTTTTGGGGATTCATTGTTTGGTCTTTATTTTGTGTTTTCCTTAACTTTTTCCATTGTTAACATGGCATGACATATTGAATATTTGGTTGTGATTTGTACCCTAATCGGAATGCATGATTTTAGTTTTTGTGTTATTATTTACTTATTTTATATGTTATTTATTGTGGATTACTCTAGTAAAGAGGGTATAGTATCCCCATGTGACTTATCAGAACCTCACATCTGGTCAGAAACCTCAAGTGTATGGGGAGGCATGCTTGAGGTCATGTGGCGACACAACTCAAAGAACAAGTTTAGTGGACTATGGGTCTGGGATTTTACAAAGTGGTATCAGATCTAGGAACTTTTCTATGGTATTGTATTTTGGTAATGGTAAATATGACAATAGGATGAATCATGCCTTTCCAATGAGCTCATTCTTCGGAGTTTCTAACCCATATATAAGAGGAAACCCAAGTCACATAGGGAGGGATTCTTGTTTCTGGTGTATGTTGTTACGATTGAATGATATGTGACCATTGAGTGATGCACATGGTGTGTTATGTAATAGTTTTATGATATTTTGGATGTGGATGAAATTTCATGAGGTTGTACATTCAAGAATCATTATAGGAATCTAAGGATGAAGGTGGCATGCATCATGATTGGCACAGATGGGATTGGTGTGTAGGACATGAATGGTATGATGAATTTTTCGTTCTTGAAAATTTAAAAAAAATAGGGTCTAATAAAAAAATTATAAATGGTAAAATAGAAATTATATTAAGGAATAGATAATGAATTATTCTCATTTAAGGGTTTAAAATGAGTTAACATATGGTTAGTAACATGTTTTGAAATATAAAATGTGCCGAGGAGGAAATAATTATGTTGTAGTAGTAGAAATGATTGAATGGGTGTTACATGATAATATTTGTGGTCATGTAAATTATCTTATCCCATTTTGACTATGACTCTTGGTAGGGATGGCCAATGATAGTGTTTTGGATATGATTATGTTCTTTGAGATTGTATGTGCATGAAGAGTTGTTAAGGCTGGTGAATAGGATTCCTTTCTATAAATTGTGAGAGTTTCACAGTATGTGTTCTGATACCTTTCTTTGAATTATAGGAAGATAATTCCATGATGATGTGTACTAATTGGGATACATGAGGATGTCACCAATAATTCTTCTCTAGAAGTGTGGTAGGAAATTCTTATGGATTAGGGTAAGAAAGGATAGGATCAGTTCCAATATAACTTCGCTCATTTTATGAAAATGATTGAACGGGGCCCTGAACGAGTTTCACCGATTATGTTTGAGCTTACTAGGGAGTTTCAACTATAGAACCCACTAAATATTTCTGGATAGGGTGGACCAGAGGATATAGAGTTCTGGATAGATTCCATATAGACAACACTTTATCATCTTGAAACACTTACAGATAAGAGAGTCTAGTTGGAAGATAACATGTTGCGATCAAGATAGACTTAGACATGAGATTAAGTCCCTGGTGAATATCTTATAGAAGGGATTCTAGGATAATCTTTTGGAACACTTTTATTCAGATAACTTGAGGTAGCATAAGTATATAGATTTTAAGATTTTGGATTGGGGGACTATAACAGTGATGGATTATGCTATTAATTTCACTGAATTGTAATGTTTTATTCCAAATTTGGTTGGGGGTGAGGAGGTAATAGAGAGGAACTTCTAGGATGGACATAAACATGATATTAAGTCCTATGTGAATATCTTCCATTTAAATTGGTTTTCTAAAGTGGTATATCAGGACCCTATTTCTAAATGAAATATTAAGGAGGCTCCTCGTAGTGGATGCGAGGTCTCGATTAGGCAATGCAGTGCTTGAGCTTCTAGTGGTAGGAAGCATTGTTTCCAGATATTTCACCAAGGAAGTGGTTGAATGGGTTATCAGAAGAATGAACTTGTTTCTTAGGGAAGTGGAAGAGTGTTTTGCTATCAGTTTGGTAGGATGGGGCACCAGCACATTCAGTTACCCTGACCACTAGTTGTGTTTCGTGCATGTAGAAAATTGGGGCATGGGTAGAGGTTCTGTAGTAAACCTCAACAGGGGGTAATGAGGGTGGCCTAAGGCTAGTGTAGACTACATTTAGGGGTAGGTTTCCCCATAATAGGAAGGTAGTTGGGGCTCTACAATCTGTACCAATAGAGCTGGTGAATGTTGTACTCCGCAACGGGATCTTTCATCCCAATAGGGAGGTCCACCAACAGGATTTCAGGATGGGCCCAAGGTAGAAGGACAGATCAACTCAATGAAGTTCAGTCTACAACTAGGGGTGGAAAAGCTAGACCATTAACTGATCGAGGTATTATTATTATTGCTTCCATTATTTTTATTTATTTATTCAATATAGGTGCTTCCCATTATTTAATTTGTTTTCTCAGTTTTGAGTTATGTTGGGCCTATTAGATGAACGTATGTGTGAGGTTATGTCAATTGATAAATTATTTGGGGTGTGGTTAGGGAAAATCTAGAAATGTAACGGGAGTGATTTCTAGAATGATGGATACTTCTTCCTACGGTATTTGTTATTCTAGAGATGTTAGATTTTTATCAGCTTTGACGAATGGATGGCTAAACATTATACCAATCCATTATTGACTTTTACCATCATAGGGTAGTGTTTATGTCTCTTGAGGGAGAAATGTGTGTCTGTCTTGTAGAATGGGTTGTTTAGGATGGTCGTATAGGGATAGTGTGTTAGCAGTTCAGTGGACTCATAGCCTAAGTTCCATGTCTTATACTTGATTATGGGGGAGTGGAGTAGTATATATTCTCTCATGTTGTGATTTTTTTAGGAAGTGTTTCCTTATGAATTCTTGTTACTTCCACCCTTGATTAATATTGAGTTCACAATAGAGTTGTTGTCAGGAGAAGAACTAGTTTCCATTCTAATGTCACTATCATAATTAAGATTCCCAATTTATCATGCTTACTCCCTAAAAGAATGACCATTTCAACATTCTTTTTACTCATAAGTATAATAACCCTATTAAGAGGTATAATTCTCAATTTAGAAGGACCATGTTCCCATTATCTTTACTCATAAGTATGATGACCATGTTACCATTTTTAATTATCAATTTAGAATGACCATGTTCCAATTATATATCACAAAATTGATTTATCAGTTCATTATCCACATCAATCTCATTAATAATTCAACAATTATTTAAACACATCCATTCAATTATTTAACTCAAAAATTAACTATGTTATTCAAACCATTATTTAACTCATCAATTAACTAATCAATATCACAATTCATATTCCACAATTTATTTTCTATAATTAATTATCTCATTCTAATCTCAACTTTCCATAATTAATCCCACAATTAATTATCTAGATCAAATTATAGAAGGCGCATAATTAATCCACAATTAATTCTCCCAACATAGAAATTTAAATATCTTATAATTAATCCCCTAATTAATTATCTAGATTACAAATCCTACCTCTTATAATAAATTTCCCCAAATTAATTATATAATAGGTTACCCCCTTAGTCTCATGATTAATTCCCCAGTTAATCACCTATTTCAACAAAGTTTTGATAAATCAAATGGTCAAACTAATAAACCTAATTCAAGAAAATCAATGGCTAAAGGATGCTATAAATTATAAAAATTTTAATATAAATATCAAATCCATATATATGGGAAATAGAATTAGACCACCAACTACAATTCATTGAAGTATGTTTTGCCAGTGGAAAACCCCCAAAATATAGGCAGCACGACAATGTTCATAAAAGTTTCAAATCTAAATCCATAAACTAGAATCAAGATCAAAGACAAAAACATCTCAATCTAAATCTAGATCATGAATACTAGATCTAGATATCACCAAAAATATTTATATCCATGTAATAATAGGGATGACTTTAATGAAATGATCTAGTAATGATAGAATAAATAACAGAAGAATCATCATGATGAAATCCACTTATCGAGAGAAGTAAATATCTTCAATTCGGGCATTCAATATCAAATAATGGTGTCTATAAGGCCTTGTAATATTTCTGGATCGATGGGATTACCTTCTTTTACCCAAATGAAAGTAATATCCAGTGTTAGGGATGCATAAGAGGTAAAACAAGTCATTAAAAGTTGAAAATGAGTGAGATCCACAATTTTTGGATATCACGGTTGGCCCGTTCATGGTTTGTATCATGGTTAGACACACCATGCACGAACCATGAATCAAACACTTCTTCAAGTGGGCCTCTCATGGTCTCCTCACATAACCTCAAAAATAGTACTTTAACCGTACAGAAGCTACTTCCTCAATTGACCACAGAACACATGGTTTCTCCTAGATAGTAGTATGGTTTTTAAAAACCACGTTCCAACTGTGCACAGTCCCATTTTCTTCAAACTTTTCTTAGACTCCACCCAAACACTCCCAAAGTCACAACTATAATCAAAGGTACTTAAGTAAAAAACAAATCATACCTAGAATTGTGCATGAGATAACTCCTGATAAAGTCGTAATCTTAAAATATCCCCACCTTATAATATCCCATCCTCGAGCTACACTTCCAAGACTTTATAAGATTTATATCCAAAAATATCAGGCCATTGAGCCCTCATATATGAACCTCTTTCCCATGTTTCCTCTTGAACACATACATGTTTCCATAACACAAGAACTATCAACATTGTATTTCCCTATAACACTTTTTTCACTATGATCTAACACATGTATGAGATGCTTCACAAAGGCTTAATCTATCCCAAGGTCGACTACATCAATATCTATCTCATGAGAAGGGTTGAGGTGATACCCTCATAGTTGTGACACATGGAAAACATTGTGCATAACACTGTATATCTATGGAAGAGCTAATCAGAATTCCACCGGTATGATTCTCTCTGATATATCAAATGGACCAACAAATATAGGCACCAACATTCACTGCCTCTATATCCTACAATGAACCAACCTAGGATACACACAAAAGAATACACGATCACCCTCTGTAAACTCAAGGTGTCATATCTTCCTATCATCATATGACTTCTGTCTACTCTGATCCATAGCCATACGTTTCTAAATCAATAGTACCTGCTCTGATGTATCTTGCATGAGACTCATACCCAACAACTCTAAATCAACACCCTCCATACAACATAGAAGTGATCTATATGGCCTACTATAAAGAGCCTTTTATGGTTCCATCTGTATAGTTTCCTAATAAATTTTTTTATAGGTGAGCTTCACTGAATTCAAGTTCTTTTCCCAAGATCCACAAATATCATGCACACATTCTTGTAGCATATCTAAAAGCACCTAAATAGTAAATTTCGACTACCCATCAGTATTTGGGTGGAAAGTCGTACTCGATAATACATTTTTTTCCAATCGCATTCTATAATCCCTACCATAAGTATGAAGTAAATCGTGAATCATGATATGAAACTCTAGTCTTTGGAACTCCATGCAAATGGACTATCTCCCGAATGTATAGTTCTCCCAACTATTCTACTATAGAGGTTTTCCTTATAGGCACGAAATGTGCTAACTTTGTCAGTTGATCCACAATTACCAAAATAGATTCATTCTTCCTAAGCTTCTTCGAGAGACCCACCTCAAAATCCATTTTCATGTCATCTCACTTCTATTCTAAGATGGGAAATGGTTGTAGTGAACCTCTAGGTCATTGATGTTATGCCTACACCTACTGAAAGTTGAATCATCTTGTTACAAACCTTGCTATCTCAGTTTTCATTCCTGGCCACCAAAACTATCGTCATAGGTCACAGTACATTTCTCATTACTCTTGTTTGTGTTACCCATTTCGAGGCATGAAATTATCACTCTTGAATTCTCTTCAGTACCACAAATTTATTCTTTAAATAGTTGATATCATCTTAATCTATCAACCTATCTAAAGATGTCTCCCCTCTTTCAAATATTTCCATCATGGATAATAACTTTGGATCCCCATATAGTTTATCCATGATCCTTCTCAAAAGTGTAGACTCCACTACAACTAAAACCAGAGTAATCTTCTCCTGACTCTCCTAGACGACCACATGCATCTCAGCTAGTAAGGTCATCATCTTCAACTCTACACTTGGATCCTATACCATTTGAGTCTGAGTTTTCCTACACAAGTAATAATCCACATTATTTCCCTTTCCTAGTGTATATTCTTGTTCAAAATTAAAGGATCGCATATACTCAAGCCATTTACACTATAGAAGATTCAAATCACGCAGTGAAAATATATACTTTGAGATCTTTTAATCATTATAAGAGTTAAACTTTTCTCCCAAAAGAATGTTTCTCCAACACTAAAGGGCATAAAACAGTACTTCCAACTTGAGTTGATATATAGGGTAATTCTGTTCATGAGGCCCAAACTACCAAGACCCATACACCATAACTCAATCTCTTTAAATTAGAAAAAATCCATGTCTAGTCCCATAAGAATCACAATAAACTATATACTCCTCACCATAAATTGGTAGGATCAAAATTGGTTCTAATGATAAGATCTTCCTCAACTCCTGAAAATCTCTCTCACAAGCCTCTTAACATTCAAACATTACTCCATTTTTGTTCAAGACCAAATGTGGTACTTCCAAATAGAAAAAGTCTTGGATGAATAACCTGTAATATCCATCTAATCCCAGGAAGCTTTGGATATCAAAATTATTCTTGTAATGATACAAAGAAAGCACTACATGAACCTTATTTGCTTCCATTGAAAAAACTTGCTTCGAGATAATGTTCCCAAATAAGTGTACTTAGTCAAACCAAAACAGACACTTAGATTTCGTGGAGTATAACCAATGCTTTCTCATTGTACCCAAGACGATGTCAATATATTGGTCAAGATCATCCTGATTCTTCGAGTACACTGAGATGTCTTCCACAAACACCACCATGAACTGATCTAGATGTGGATGAAATATACTATTCATCAAATCCATAAACATTTTTGTTGCATTTTTTTACCCAAACGGAATTACGACAAACTCAGAATGGCCATACCTATTTATAAAAGTATTCCTTGGTATATCATCAGTCTTTACTCTCAACTGTTGATATCCTATACTAAAATATATCTTTGAAAACGCTATCTCCCTTAAGTTGGTCAATGAGATCATCTATCTGTGGAAGAGGATATCATTTCTTCACTGTCATTTTGTTCAAATTTCGATAGTCAACACACAAATGTAAACTTATTTCATTATTATTTGCAAAAAAAATAGCTGATCCCCAAGGAGACATACTTGGATGGATAAATCCCTTATCCTCCAACTCCTCTAACTCTGTCTTAATATCTTTAACCTTAGTTGGATCCATTCTGTATAGTGGAATAGAAACTGGCTATGCCCCTGGAAGGAGCTCAATAGTGAATTCCACATCTATATCAGCTAATATCCATGAGAAGTCTTCAGGGAAGGAATCCTAAAATCGTTCCACTACTAGTGGAAGGAAATATTTCCTAATAACCACGTCATCCAACAATAGACTAACATATTGTGTTGTGAGATCTCCCAGTTTCTGATTAATTGTCCCTGCTCGTCCTTCCAAGATATCCCACTCTCCACGATGAAAATATACGGGTCACCCTTAGGAGATGTAAATGTAACTCTCCTATGGTAACAGTCGATGTGGGATCAATATGAAGCTAGCCAGTACATACCCATAATTAGGTCAAATCCTGACATATCAAGAATATAGTGATCCCATAGAAAATGATATTCCTTGGTCTCTAGTGAACAACCCTTACATAGACAGATATCTCTAGACTTTATTCCCAATGGTGTATATATAGTCACAACCATGCTCACAAACTCCACCATTAGGCTCAAAACATTAACAAGTGTTGTAGATATAAAAGAATGAGAGGCACCAGTAAAAAATATGGCAGTCGCTAATGTAGAATCTACTAGAATAGTACAACTCATTATTGAAAGTCCATTTCTATCCATTAATGTATGTTTTACTACATGTAACTGTGTTTCCCTTCTTCCTTGGGATGCTTCCTAACTCCCCTGAGTAAAACCACACTGCTAATGTGGGTGATACTACCTAGAAACACCACATCCACTACCTTTACCACCTAGTCCAATAGAAATCCAAATACTGGCCTGATATGGTGTAAAATATCTTCTTCCCATACTCTGACTCTACCCAGCAGCACCTTCAGTCCTACTCTATCACTGTGAACTGTAGAACATCTATTAATGTCCCATACCACCACAAGATCAAAACTGTACTATTGGTTCAGAATAATGTCGATGATATTGTCCCAGCCTACCACACTGGTGAAAGATCACCCTAGTAAGGTCTTGTCCAATTGAACCTCCTGTCTTCATACTCTGCATCCCACTGCCTTAGCTAAAGTTTTCATAAGGACACTTTATTCTCTCACAAGTCTACCCTCCTGATCATCTAGTAAAAACTAACTATCTAGTACTGGAAGCCTCCCTCAGTTACCCTTCTACTATGAGATCCGGATCTACCTCTTCTGTAAACCACTCCACCCTGAATATATTCACTTAGGACTAAATATCACACTTAAGTCCATCCTAGAAACATTTCTTCATAGTTTCCTCATCTCTTGCTAACATTGGAGAAAATAATTTTAGATCTATGTAGAAACCAGCATAGTCCATCACTGATATTCTTCCCTATTTTAAATTCATGAACTCATTAGCTTTCTATCATCACTGCATCTATGGATAAAAGTATTCCATGAACCTCTCCGTGAATTCCTTCCATAACATATCGTCAGTCTATCTATTTCGTGCCTGAATGTCCCTCCAGTACGTTACAGATACCCATACCATATAAGTATAAAACTTGAACCTCCACTTGGCCTGAGTCTCAAATGGTCATGTGTTGTCTCTATGGACTCAACCCATAATTGAGCTCCCTCAGGTCCAACCACTCCCATAAAAGTCAGAGGGTACTATAACTGAAACTCCTTTTTCAACTCAGACATACTTTTCACAATTCACCCTAGGTCTCATTCCATGGATTTCATAAAGTGAGAAGAGATATCTCAGAACCACTTCCCTTCATTATTAGCTGGAATGATCGGTGCCTCAAGTTCCCCAACTAGAAAAACATTCCTATGTATTCCCCTCATTTTTCTCCTCAACAAGGGTTGTAGATACATACTATCTACAATGGTAAACACACATCTTAGGTCTCATACTACAACCTTATTAAATTAATATAAGATGAAATAATCACAATAATAAATTTTCTCCACCTCACCACACAGTCAAAACTGAGGTGTTATCTCTACCCTTATCCATCCCACGCATAGGTTTTTGTCAATAAGGGAATAAACACTATCATAATCATGTTTCTCATTTAGATACCCATTTATTATCATTATAAATCCCTTTAAAATCTTTCTCAGTTCATGTTGGGAAACATTTTTTCATTTTAATCTCATAACAAGGAAAACCGTTTATGTTCATCAAATTACCCATGACCCGTTTTCTCATACCTGCCTAAAATGATGCATGTCACAACGACATTGATTTCCTATAATGATGCATGTAGACTCAACTATTGTTCCATTATAGGACGAAAATCAATACTCAAGAAATCTCAGAACAAATAATCACATCACACCACAGGTGTGTCACTCAAGATGAAATAGTATTCAACTATAACAGCAAACAATCATCCCATCCTGAGTACTCAGGTTTTTCCCCCGTACATGTGTTTTCAAATCCCATGAAAGAGATCATTATCAATCCCTGACTCTTCCTAGTACCCTATATATATTTCCCAAAATTTTAAGACAAAATAAGGAGAAAGAAAATTGGACCTCTGATACCACTTTGTAATGTCCCGACCCGGGAGTCACACGACAGTGCCCTGAGACGATTATCCACATTACCTCAAGCGTGCCTCCCCATACACTAGAGGTTTCCGACTAGCATCCAGGTTCTAGTAATCAATTCATGGGGAGACCATACCCTATTTTATCACAGTAAAACACTAGAAAAAGAAAATAATAAATTTCTGAATCATATATAAACAAAACAATACTCATGTAAAAAAGATCACCAAAAAATAAATACAATACTAAACTGGAAAGGAAAAAACGTTATGCCAATACAAGTGCCAAGTTTCTATAATGAAACTAAAATTAAATACACTAAGACTCCCCAAGTGGGTTCAAAACCATGTTTAGTTCCCTCCTCCAAGATTCATGCCCAATTAGCCACTTATCCTAGGGCATTTTCCCTTATCTAGTCCGGAAAAAATATAATCTATTCGGGTACCTATCAGGAAGCCTAAATAGGGTTTGATTACAACTCTTTAGACCACCACCAATGTTGTCTAAAACCAATATACTCAAAAGATAGAGTATGTAGTTCAATAAAAAATAAGTACAATGCGTAAATAACTATTTATCACATTATCATTTATTCTTATCTAACTACATTAAAACTAGGGTTCCCCAGGAAACTTCTACCCCAATATTAGTTTCATCTCATGCCAGAGACCAAAGTGATCCCTAGGTAATATCATATCTTAATACATTCTTCTCAAAAAATATTCAAGTATTAAAAGGTGTTATGATATCTCATTACCTGATTTGACTAATGTCAGAGTTCGAATATTCTCATGTGAGTCCATAACTTGAAGTTCCATTATTTCCATTCATTAATTTCACATTTAAAAGCCATGTTTCAAAAGATACCAATATAAAAAATATAGGTAAGATATGCATTTTACCATGCTCAATCTTCAATAGAATAACCATGTTCCCATTCTCTTTACTCATAAGTATAATTACCATGTTACCAAGTATACGTCTCAATTTATAATGGTCATGTTCTCCTTCTCTTTACTCATATGTATGATGACCTTGTTAAAACTTGTACTTCTAAATTTAGAATGACCATGTTCCCATTATTTATCACATAATTAATTTATCAATTAAGTATTCACCTCAATATCATTACTAATTCAATAATTATTTAAACACATCCATTCCATTAGTTAACTCAAAAATTAACTAATTTCTTCAAACCATTAGTGAATTCATCAATTAATTAATAAATATCACAGTTTATATTCCATAATTAATTTTCCATAATTAATTATCTCATTTTAATCTCAGACTTCCATAATTAATATAACAATTAATTATCTATATCATATTATCAAAGGTACTTAATTAATACATAATTAATTATCTCAACTTAGTCATTTCAATATCTCATAATCAATCCCCTGATTAATTATCTTGATTACAAACCCTACCTATTATAATCAATTTCTCAAAATTAATTATCTAATATGGAATCCCTTTAGTCTCTTGATTAATTCCCCAATTAATTACCTATTTCAACAAATATTCGATAAATCAATTGGTCAAACTAATAAACCCAATTCAAGAAAATCAATTGCTAAAGGATGCTAGTAATTCTACAAATTTTCATATACATATCCAATATAAAACTATGGGAGTTATATTTAGGCCACCTAACTCGATTCGTTGATGGATTTTTTCGAAACAGAAAATCCCCAAAATTTGAGTAGCACAACGACATTGATAAAATTTCCGGATCTAAATCCCTAAACCAAAATTAAGATCAAAGACATCAACATATCATAAATATAGATATAGATCCACAATCCTAGATCTAGATCTCACCACATAGGTTTAGGTCCAAGTAAATATAGGATATATTTCATGAAAAGACTAAGGAATGATTTAATAAATAATGGGAGAAGCATCGGGAAAAATACACTTACTAAGAGAAGAATGGATCTTCAATTTGGGCGTTCAATCTTGAAGAACGGTGTTCGAAAAACCATGGAATACCTCGGGGTCAATGGGAGACCCTTAATTTACCCATCAGAAATTAAAATCCTGAGTTAGAGCCACATAGTAGTTAAAACATGTCATTAGATTTTGAAAATTAGTGAGATCAAAAATTTTAGGATTGCACTATCAGACCACACATGGTTTAGTTGCACGGTTAGACAAACCGTGCATTAACCAAGAATTATCCAATAATTCAAGGGGGCCTCTCATGGACTCCTCACATGACCTCCAAAACTATTATTTAAATGTGCCGAAGATACTACCTCAAATGACCATAGAACACATGGTTTCTCATAAAAATCCGCACAGTTTGTACAAATCATGCGCGGATAGTGCACAATC
Source organism: Viscum album (assembly GCA_963277665.1). Taxonomy (NCBI): domain Eukaryota; kingdom Viridiplantae; phylum Streptophyta; class Magnoliopsida; order Santalales; family Viscaceae; genus Viscum; species Viscum album. Next base: position 1,807,445,762 of record OY728157.1, read on the forward strand.
CTTTTGTCTCCAAAAGTTTCTTAGAATCCACCCAAACGCACCCCAAGCCATAAATCCAAACAAAGGTACTTAAGTAAAAAAAGAAAAAAGTACCGGAAATATCCATGAGATAACTCCAGAAAATGTTGATATCTTATATTGTGTATATCTTCCCTCCCACAGACAAACGGGCATTCAGAGCATACGATTCAGGTACTTTGGGGAACATTGAGAGCTTGCATCCTATATTTTGGTGGATATTGAGAAAATCATCTACAACTGATTTCTTCTTCCAAAAAATGAATTAATATACTAAAATTGAGAAGAAATTGTTTGACATTCCCTATGGTAGACCATGTAGATCCCCGTTGTGTTGGATATAAGCCAGATAATCAGAATTTTTTGGATTGTGCCTCATGGAAGAGATGTCATATAAAGTTTAGTTGATGCAGAAGCACATGGAAATAACCCAATGTAGGAAGAATTAATATTAATAGTAGCATCATAGACATGTTTAGTTTTCGATGGGTGATCAAGTGTTTCTTTGGGTGTCTCTACAGTTGGGTCACCGTCAGATTCATAAGCTGGGTAAAATGGAACCCAGGTATGGGGGACCATTTGAGATTGTGGAGATGATCAGACCATTAGCATTATGATTGGATCTTCCATAATGGTATAGTGGTATTCATGATGTTTTTTATGTCTCAAAACTTTTTTAGTGCTTCCTAGACCCATATCATGTGATTTATGGTCACAATGTTGAGCTGTAGGTCGATGCATCCTTTAAGGAACATCTATCACGTATCGTGGACCGTAGTGAGAATGTATTATGTGGAAAGACCATTCCATTAGTTTGAGTTTGGTGGTATCATGGTAATTTCTAGGATAAAACTTGGGAAATCAAGGTGAATATTTAGGCTAGTGGCACAACATTTTTTCTTCAGAGGCTTAGTGATTCTTGGAAGTGCTGCTCATGGACGATCCATTATAAGGTGTAGAGGTTTTAAGATCTTGGACATCATTGAGGTATGACCTTGTTTAAATATTTAATTTCATCTACTGTTATTTTATTAAACATTTCCAGGAAGTGGATGGCGCATGGTTTGTGCATAGTTTTTCAAACCGTGTGACCAAACTCTATGCCCCATTAAAAAGTGAAAAATTACAAAAAAAATGCCCCCTTGGGATTTTAAGTATCTCACCCGATATTTCCTCTCATTCTTCCCATATCAACCCTAGTGATGAACTCAATACCCCAAATCATTTTAAAGGTGGTTTTCCTTCAATTCAACTTCATTTGGAGCATTTTCCGTTGCGGATTGAAGCTCTGGGAAAGTCTAATGCTCCTCTAGAATATATGTTTCAAATTAGGGTTTGTAGTTTCCCTAATCTTCTTCCAAATCCATAAAACCCTAATTTGTTTATGTAAAATATATTGTGGATTAAAAGGGTGTTTTAATCTAGATCTATGTTTATTATTTGGTGTGGATTCATCATTATATTTGAGGTATGTGATCTACATGTTATTTCCCACAGTTTTCCAATAGATTTGTGCATGTGTGGTTGAGGATTACTACTCTCTTGTTTTTTTTATTGCATAATTTTGGGTAAAATGGTAAACTGAGTAATGAATTAAACCCATCATGATTCCCATGGGATGCATTTAGTTCGATTAGACCGAATTCGGGCCACCCATGGAGTGCGCCAATACTCTTTAACATTATAAATTTGAATGTTATGCTCAGAGTTGTCTTAAGTTGTAATAGATCCCATATGAAATATATTCATATTCTAAGTGAATTATAAATGGAATGATTATTGGAAATGACTAGTTATTGAAAATGTAATAAGGGATAGTTTGTCTTATCATGAATTGTGTTAGTTATAATCAAGGGATTGTGCCAAATAAATTATGAAATGTACTTGAAATGAAAAAGTTGGTTAATGCATATGAAGTGGAGAACAAGCTAAGTGGGTAAATTCCTATGAATTGATAAATGTGTTAAATGGTTTAGCATAAGGAAATTTATGAGCATTATAAACATATTAACATATAAAAATCATTGAATCTACTAAATAGGCCAAGTAATAGAAAAGAGAAGTGTGTTGAATGGACTAGGATAAGTAAATGGTGATTTTGTTAATGGGTTAATGAATAAAGTTTATTTATGTGTTAAAGGAAATGTGAAATGTGATTTTCATGTGTTTTAGATTATGTGTGGTTTGTGATATGGTATATGTGGTAAATTTATAAATAATCATATGTACATGACTTGATGGTATGTGGGGTATTGACTTGTGGTTTTACACCCATGGGTCATGTTGGACTGAGGCTCAAAACCCCACCCCTAGATTCCACAGTTTAGTGAGTCAGATTGAGGCTATACACCCCTAACAATTTCATTGGATAAAACTACATGGAATAAGGATCCAAGGTAAGTGTGATGTATTAGTTATGAAATGTTTTCCAGAGTGATATGGGGAACCTGACTTATACCCTTATGCATAGTGTTTTGCATTCTTATACTTTTGTGTAAATGATGAAAATTCCTAACTCATAAGACTTTTTCTCAGAATGATATCAGTAATAAAGATGATTTAACTTAAAAGATGAAAATTGTAATGAGAATGAGATAACATAAGATTATTACCTAATGTCACCTGAGTTATCAATTTGTTTATATTTTCATTTATTTATTTACATTCATTCATTATCCTTTCATATTGAATATTTTTTAGACACCATTGGTGGTGGCCTACTAAGTTATACTCACACCCTACTCAGGCCACCACTAGGTACCTGAGCAGATTTCATGGTTGTAGGTAAGGAGAAGGGTAAAGGCCCAATGAAAAGTATTTAGTTGGTCCTGGAAAGTGCATGGATGGGGATCCAAAAATGGAGTTAGGACCCATTTTAGTGATTTAGATATTGATATTTATTTTGGAATTTTTTTCACTTTTAACACTATTAATAAGGAATGAAATATTGACTATTTGGTTCTGATTTGTACCTGATTTGGAATCTATTTAGTATGCCTTTTTTGTTTTATTTTCTTAGTTTTTTCATATTTAATATTTTATTTTTTCTGTCTTAATCTGGTAAAGAGGTTATAGTCTTCCCATTCAACTTCGGAGACCCTTACCACTAAAATACAACCTCTAATGTATCAGGAGACACTATTAAGCCCATGTGGTGACTCATCTTAGAGAACTGGTTTAGTGGATTCTAGGTTGGGATTGTTACAATACCATTCATGTTTAAATTAAAACATCTTATTGCTCATTCATTAACAAATATTTCAATATCATCATCATTTTGGATGACAACTTATTCATTTTTCATGTTTGTTTTGGTTTGGTGGTTATGGTCCTTGTACTTTGATCCTGGTTCCTTCATATCAAAATTTTTTAATCATGATATGAATATCATATATATTATTTATATATTTATTCATAATAAATCATGTAAAGTAGTTATGAAAAATTTATTACATAACTATGTGAATATGGTAGTCCGTACGTACGCACACGTGATGTTTCCATTTTTTGATGGATATAATTAAGGAAATATAAACTTTAATTTACATTTAAGTATTAATTTTTATAACATAAATTTAATATATAAATATTAAATCTATCATAATAACAAACTATAATTTATGGTAGTTGAAAATGAGTTGTATCGTTATGTGGGGGTGGAAGTCCACACATATGCACAACTGATGCTTTCATCTCACATTGTAATTAGAAGAGGTTGTAAATGGTTGTAACCATAATCATATTAACATATTATAATATTTATCATACTGTATTCATTATTTTTTATGAATAAAACAAGGTTATAGTATGTATACGAATAAATAAAATTGAAAGATCTTAGTTAAGATCAATCCCTCTTCTTTGAGAGACCTCCTTTAGCTTACCCCTTAGGCCTTGAAAGAGTAGTCTTAGAAGAATTACAGAATCTCTTAGATAAAGGTAATGATTAATGAATTTTTTTTATTAGGTATTTTCTAATCCATAAGGTTTAAATTATGTGAATAAGTGTGAAGAAGACGTGTCCATTTATAAGTTAGGGGAGGGACACATATGGGATTTCTTAAAATAATTCAATGATTTATGGTCAATTTAATGGGAAAGAGGTTCAAAATGGTTAAATATTATAAGGTAAGATAATATAGGGTTTATATATAATTAAAATATAATAATTATATATTTTTTCAAGGCAATTAGACCCTTATCTCTTTTTTATCCCCTGGTAAACTCGTTTTAAACTTAACCGTGGTAACAAAATTTCACTATTTTTACTATTCACTATGAATATAAATTAATTAGATCCTATTAAAATTTATAATAATTATTATTAAAAACATAAAATCTAATTTATAATATTAAATTTATATAAGTGGGATAATTTTTTTAATTATGTGCACAAACCTCAATGAAAACCCTTTTGAAAAAATGAATTTATAATAAAAAAACTAATTTTTCATGCATTCCATGCCAAGTAAATAAGATAAAGTACATAAAATAATGTGACATTTACTTCAAAAGAAATGATAATTTTTATAAAATCATTATTTCTCACTATTCAATAAAAAATAAATCTATTTTAGAAAAATACTAAAAATTCATCCAAAGGATATATTGAAATTAAAATTTCTAAATGATATTAATTTCATAAAATAAAATTTTTAACAATGGTATAAATTATCTATAAATTTCATGTGTTAAAATGTGACAAATCCATTTTTGAAGAAAATGTATTTTTGAAGCACAAAATGAATTCACTGTAAATTGGGTGCTTATTTATTATGAATTAATCAGTACATCTGAATTAATAGAAAACATTATACATATTTTTCATATAGTGGTTATTAATATTCATACATATCAATTTAACAGCTAGTTTATAATGACTTACTATACCACCACTCATATAGACTCGGGGTTGCATGTAAGGAAAGTTATCAAATACATCAACTTTTATATCAAAGGAAATAAATATAAAATATTGGGGTGATACATTACTGGGGTAAAATCTACCCATGTAATATCAATTTTTATCTATCTCTTAATTAACATACACAAGGTGAATCCTATTGTGGAAGAACCTACCCAACAGAATCATCAAGGTCTTAACAAGTGCCAATTTGGAAGGAATCTCACAACTAGTATTTGAGGCAGTTTTCAATTCTGAAACATTTTACACAGATAATATACCTATTAAATTAATAACTATTTTATCTTATGTAATTGTTGGTTTATCAGGTTTTATTACCTTTTCTGTATTCATGTTAACGACAATTTTGTTTTTGAATCCCTATTATATCCACCAAATTAATGTGTTCACACCACCTTAATTTGTAACTCCTTACACAACCCAAAATATTATTTTATTTACCCCAAAGTGAAAAAAGTTATAATAATACATATCTAGATAAATCATATGCATAAGTTACATGAACACTTCATGTAGAAGAATATTTTTATATGAGATTGACAATCACCACATGAGTAATCTTGGGATGACATATAGTTAACCCCATTAAACATTCTATACAAGGCATAACCTCCTGGATGATAGGTCATATAACCACAAATCACTCTACCCAAGAAGATATTACTCAAGATAGAATACAATTAATGATATCTATAATAAATAATTCGTAAAACTATATTCAACAACACTTCTCAAACTAATAACCCAAAATAAATTATGATCAAGTTAAATGAAAAATACTTTTTTTAGAGACGTACGAAGCATGGAATGAAAAGATATAACTACTAGATAAAGTTTGATATTAAAAAATAAGGTATGAAAAATAATAATTCAAAAAACTTTTACTGAACAAGAATAATAAAGGAATAAATATTAAATAAATGAACAATTCAAATATTTAAACATGAGAAAAACATTTATAAACAGTTCATAAATAAATTTTAATTAAATAAATTTTATATTCATTTCAATACTAACACTTTCATATTTAATATTAAAAAAATTATGAAATATTTCATGAATTAGTAACATTTTATAATTAAATTTATTTCATATAAATGTTTTATATAATCTAAATATTAAATATTTTTTAAATTTAAAAACATTTTATAAATTACCCTTTGTAATGGAAAAATAAACACTTCTATTTCTAGATCACAAGTAATGCCATATAATCTTGCAAATAAATTTTAATTATAAACATTCTTCTTTGGGGAAATGATTCATAAAAAAATATTTGAATAATTAATAAAATGTTATAGTTAATAAATAAATAAATAAATTCTTCATAAATAAAAATATCCAAAAATACATTTTAACATGATTTATTAACATTTTATAAACCATTAAAATAATTTTTTATTTTAGAAATAGTTATTTAAAATAAAATTTTCTTACTCGTACCCATGTACCCACACTTTCATGAGGTTAAAATTCATTTAATCTTATGTGATATACATCTATCCTTATGTAGTATTTCAAAAATATTTTTTTCTTTTATTCCTAAATATAGATTGGGTGACACATAATAGTAACCATAATAAAACTTTTTTTTGTATATGTAACTAAAAAATTACCTTTAAATAAATCCCCCAAGTATAGGTAATATTTATAATACATTTACACAAAAAAGGAAACATATTTACTACCATTACATAATTGATTTTATTAAAAGTTTTTTACCTTTATTTATATGTCTTTCACATATGTGTATCTAATAGAATACATTTATTCATAAGGGTTAGGGAAAATTTACCTTTAAATAAACTAATTTATGTAAATAGAAACTAATATGAAATTTTCATAGTTTCCTCTATTTAATGGTAAGTAATATGAACATTATTTATACCATATATGGTACATAAATTTAATTTAATTCACCAAACATTTTACAAAATTATGTAACACATTTCCATTTATGATTTTCAAAAAAAAATGGTGATAAAAAGAAATTTAATTCTTGATGAAATCATCTCTGATACCGCTAATGGGTTTTTTAAATCATATTATTATATTTGAAAGAGTAAATTGTAACACCCTAAGATTTTATATGTATTTAATTTTAAATAAAACATGACGTATTCAATGCCTTTATTTATACTAAACCCTGAGTCTATATGAAATATGATATAGTAAACTGTTATAAGCTAGCCGTTAAATTAACCGATATGAATAATAAAATACATTTTCTGAAAAATATGTATAAAGGATTTTATTAAATCATATTTATTTACTTATTAATAATAAATTAGTATATAATTTTTAATAAAGTCATTTAATGCATCAAAAATAAGTTTTCATTATAAATATTTTCTATCAGATTTTTTCATTTGAATATATTATTAATTTCTACCATTTTATGAAAATTTATTTTAAAAAAATTAATATCGTTTTTTAATTCATCATTTCAACCTTATGGTTAATTTTTAGGATTTTTCAAAAAATATTTATTTTTCAATAAATAGTGAAAATTACCTATATTTTTAAAACATTTCATTTCTTTTCAAGTAAATGTAACATTATATTTTAAATTTAATATCAAAAAAATAATAATAATACTTCAAGTAAAAATTTATAATTAATAACATATGGATAATTATTACACTTTAGTTTGTTATAAGCTAATTTTTTGGCTTAAAAACATTTTTCCAAAAACTTTTCTTATGTGATCGATGTATTTTTATATTAATAAATCAATTAAATATATAATTATTAATGTTTTTAATGAATTTTATATATTATATTTTCAATATAAGGTTTTAAGATTCATTTTATGGTTTTTCCAATTCATTTAATGGAATTACATTAAGTTTTATCCTTAAAATTTATTTTTCGAAAAGAGGTGTTCAGTCCGGGTTGCGCTGTTAATTAAAATTAAATTCTTCCACTTATAGAAGTTGAATATTGTAAAATGCACTTAATATTTATAATAATAATAATTATAAATATATTTTAATATATTTAACTTAATATTTTTATAGTTAATAGTAAAAATAATAATATTGTGTTACAATGATTAAGTTTCTAACGGGTTTACCTATGGGTTAAACCAAGAGATATGGGTGGGATTATCACCCAAACTTGTAATATTATTATTGGTTAAATATATATCAACCTTATATTACACTAATTGAAAATAAATTTCCATCTAGGTCTAATTCTCAATGAAAGTGAACTTAAATCATTGAAATATTTTAAGAAATTATATATGTAGCCCTCCCCTCACTTATAAATGGGAACCCATATCCTCTATTATTTAGACCATTCTAGCTTTATAGATTAGAAACTAATATCTTCAATAAGTTCCTAAAATTATTTCATTCATCTTAGATATTCTAGAATTCTCTGAAGACAAATCATTCAAGGGTTAAGGAGTAAGCCAAAGGAGGACTCTCAAAGAAATGGTATAGATCATAAAGAGGCCCTTTCAATTTTATTTCTCCTTATAATTCAAATAAAATTATTTTAACCAAAAAAATGCTTAATAAGGTTTCATAAATATACATATAATTTATTATTACTATTTATCAACCATTTACTACCTATTCATAATCCAATGGGAGATGAAAGTAACCCTCGTGCGTATGTGTGGACTATCGCCTCCATGTAGATATACAAATCATTTTCCACCACCATCATTCATGGTAGCTTATTATTATAGAATTATTATTTATATATAATATTTTGTTATAATAATTATTCCTCAAAGGAAAATTAATATTTATATTTCATTTATTTTATCTATTAAAAATGGAAATGTTACTCGTGTATACGTACGGACTACCAAATCCATATAATTATGTAATTAATTTTTCAACACCTATTTTTATGAATGGTTATAAATTTTTTGTATCATGAATATATATTTTATTTATATCATGATTAAAAAAATTATATAAATTAATCAGGATCAAGGTGAAAATAACATAATCTCTAAACCAAAACATACATGAAAAAAGAATCATTTTAAACCTGAAATAATAATGATGATAAAATATTGTTAACGAACAGGGGATAAGATGTTATAAGTAAACCATATATGGTGTTATAGTTATTATAATTCTTTTTTATAATAAATTTAAATTTATTATACATTATTTTAGAACACTTATGAAATAAGATGCACTTAAGGAGGGAGTATTAAGTTATAATCATATTTCTCCTGATATTGGTTATGCTAAAATTTTCCAATGTTTAAATCGTATGGTTTATATGAAAAAAATTATTCATTTTCTTATAAACTATTAATTTTACTATATTATATGTTTTACTTTAACTGTCCTTAATTTAATTACTCAAGAGACCGAAAAAATGTGTTTAAGGAAAATGACTTTATTTTTCCCTTTGGTCAAGAATGTTTTCTTACATGTCTATATTTTTTTAAAACATTATTTTAATAATATATTTAATACTCTCCATATATTATTAAAATTAATTTTTTACTATATTTTACTTTCCTTTCTGAGGTTTAAAATGAACCACCTTATCATTTTCTAAACACGGTATTTTTTAGTTTTTACCAAAGATGTGAAAGGAATTTGTGTTTCAACATACACATAATAAATGTATTTCCTTACCATCATGAATAATATTTTATTTAAATATTAATTTTTAATTTTCTTCATTTTTATAAAATAAATTTATCCCCATAATATTTTTGAAAAAAAATTAATTCTAAATATGTGGTTCTAATTAACAACTATATGTTCCTCAAAAATGTTCTAGATATATCTTAAAGGTATTTTTATCTATAATAACATTAATTTATTTGTATGATGATTTAATAAGTGTATGATCCAATTTTACCATATATATTATTTCTATGGATGATTTATGATTATGATGATTATTTTTTTACGAAACCCATATCCCTTCAGGGGGTTATAATTTGATAATATGATGAATGTTCTATGATATTATGGAACAAATATATACGGTTTTCATTGTGCGATGGATAATCCATTGAAATTTATAACCTTGAAATGCATTGGGTAAATAAGGATGTATCATGAGACAATATATACTATAATGTATATTGAACTCGGTTCAGTAAGGGACTCTTTCTAATTAGACTTTCTGGAAGAGAACCATGACTAGAGAATAATGGAATAGAGAGTAAACCCATTCCACTCTGATAGTCTTGGCAGTGATCCTTGGCTAAGGAAATATTTTTATATGCTCAAATGAATGGAAAAACATATTTCTTATTCTTATTATATGTTTCCATATCTCATTATTGATTATTGAATATTCCAGCCTCTTATTTCTTATGTGATTTTTTCAAAAAAATCTTAGTCCATGTTTCATAATTGAAGACCTTTGACTAATTTGGTAAGATTATAGTAAGTCTTGATTATGTTCTTGTACACTAATTATGATATTATTATAAATTATTATGAATGATTGATATCCATTATGTTTACACTTACTGAACTTCTGAACTTGTCAATTTTTAAATTTCCCTTCCCTTGGTTATGAAGAATGGTTTTAAGTATGATATGTCTAAGAATGGTGTTATGTTGAAAAACTTAATTCGAAATGATGTATTTTTTTTATATACCAATTATTTATATATCCAATTTTACAAAGACGCTAAACCTATATGGTCCTCAATCTTTTATTCTTGTGAATTATATTGAATATTCCTCAAAAATGATGTAAAACTTATGTATGATAAGTATTGGTTTCTATAGTTGGTATCAGTGGAAAGGTTTAGTAACTTTTGGAAGCTATGATGAAGAAACATTATTGATAAACATTTGGATAATCCTAAGTATAGGATTACATCCTATGTTATGGTAAATAAAGGTGTGTGGTTTACCTAAGATAATGAATCATGATATGGATAATACAAGTGTATTTGGTTTGGGCATCGATAAATCAATAGTTGATAACCCTGAAAATATTTGCACGAGTATATCTCGACCACTATTATTATTCTTGGTGAATGGTTTATTACTGAAACATGGTTTGTAACTCCCATGGTACATTATTAGGTTAACACTCATTTTTTTATGAACTATTATGATGGATTCAGATAGATAATTACCAAGGATGGCCTGAGTTAAACCTATGTTTTCATAGATTCAAAAGTAGGTTTCATGATTTATACATCCTAAGAATTATTTTTCCATGGCTATATGATTTCCCACTTTGATTATTGTTTCTCATAATATGATTTTTGATTTTAGTCAATGGATGAAACCATATGGAACCATGTTAATGGTTAATGTGATGGATAATTCAATTATTATCCCCTAAAGAAGCTGAATTTTATGGGATCTACAATGAAAAATATTTTTATTATGATTATACAAATTTATCAAGATAAAACTCATGTTCATCTTACAAATGAGAAAATGAATGAACAAAATACTATTTACTACATCATGAGGCAATATCCTCCATATTTTAGTTGGTCTATTGATCTAAAAATTACTGAACAATGGATCAATTCCAGTGGAAAAATTATTTTTTTCTCCATTGATCAAAAAATGAAAATGTTATCAGGGTTGATTATTGTTTGAAAGGTTAAGTCCATCAACAGTGGAATATTATCAACAATATGAGAAAATGAGATGAAATAGAATCTATAAAGTGGGATGATTTTATTATCTTATTTTTTAATAATTACTTTCCCCATATTATTTATAAGATTATGTAGAAGTAATTTATTAATCTTAAGTAGATTGATGATTAATCAGTTGGTACCTATAAGGAAAATGTTACAATACTTTCAAGGTAAAATTCTGGTATGATTATTGAATCACAAAAAAAATATTGATTAATTATTTATTCTATTAAAAAAATTATAAATGTTTTTTTTCAATAAGAGACTTCATTAGCTATGAAGAAATCATTTGATGAGCTATCAAGGTGGAAAAAGAGAATTTATTCCCCCATAAATCTCATGGTTTTTATAAAATAATAAATATTTAATTCAATTGAAATTATAAGAAAACCCCATTAAGGTAAGAAGATGGTTTTTTCATTATGAATTAAGTGTGTAATGAAGGATGGAGAAATTCTACTTAAGGGGAATGGTTAATTTTTTAAGTGTGGAAAATAAGGTTATTGGGAAGTTAAATACTGAATTAATGGGATGAAATTAGCTATTGATGAAAGTAGAGATAAATATCTATAGAATGAACCAACCATACTCCAATTCTATTAATGTAAGTATTATAGAAATTATACTAACCAGTGATCAAATTTGATGGTTTATGATAATGATAAACATCAGAAACCTCTTAATCATATAGGCAATGGGAAATATCATGCGATCATTATTTTCTAGGTGCGGTGTGATAATGAGGTAGTGAAAGGTAAACATACAGTCCAATCGAGAACCTATAATGTCTTATTTTATTTTGGTTATACTAACTATATAGTATCTAAAAAATATTAAGGGTATCACATTACCACCTTAATGATTATATGTTTAAATAATAGTAAAAAATTTTAATGGTATGTTGATTTCATCTCTTGTCTATAAATATTTTTTAGTTGAATCTTATAGGAATATAATTCCTATAAATCTTATTATTCTTATTCTAGTTGAATTTTTTGTGATTTTGGCAACATATTAGATTTATTTATATAAATCACATATCAATTTATGAGAAATGAATGTCAAATTGGATATTTCAAACTGACCAATAATTTACAATTGGTGTGACAATAAATCTGAACTATTAATGGAAATTTAATCCATGGCATTAGAATTTATTTTTACTCAAAGTGGGTATTTATCTCATATTTCTAGGGATAAAATCAACATTAATGATATGTATATTGTATATTAGTTTGTTGATTTTTTTCTATAATAGTTTACCAGTATTCCTCTAAACCATGAAGTTGAGTTTTTAATAGAACTCATACTCAGTGCTACACCTATTTAAAAGCCACTATAAAGAATAACCCAGATTGAGTTCTAGGAATTGAAGAAGAAACTTCATGATAATATTAATATAGGATTAATTTGTCTAAGTGTGACACCATGGGTTCACTTGTTATTTTTATTGAGAATAAATATAGATTAATGATATTCTTCATTGATTATCAACGAATTAACAATATCATAATCAAGAATAATTTCCTTTATCCCATATTGATTAGTTGTTTGATAAATTATGAGAAGATCAATATATTTCCAAGATTTATCTTTGATATTTATACTATCATTTGAGTTTCAAAAGGAAAGGCATACCCGAGATAGTATTATGTTTATGGTATGGACACAATGAATTTATATTGTTTCCATTTTCTCTTATAAATTTCCAAGCTATCATCGTTGATTTAATTAATGATGAATTTACAAATTACCTTGATAATTTTTAATAGTATTTATATGTTATATTTATATATATTCCAAGATCAAAAGAGAGAATGAATATAACTTGCGGATTTTACTAAAGACCCTAATGAATCATAAGTTGTATCTAATAAGAATCTACATTTTACCTAAAATATCTTGATATGTCTTCAACAAGCTATTGATAAATATTAGTCTTTCATTAATTCTTATCATCCTCAAAAATATTTTCACTATAAGAGGACCCTAAAAACTAAAAAGGATATATTTAGATCCTATATTCTATATTTTAAAAGTGGTTAGGATCAATACCTTACTCTAGTTGAGTATTCTTACAATAGTATAATTCACTCAAGCATTCAAATGGATCCTTTTGAAGCCCTATATAGAAGGAACTATGTAAATATAACATATTGGTATGAAGTTTGAGAAATAATGATATTGGAACCTAAGCTAGCTGAGGAAATGTCAAAAGATTTTAGTGTCGTTCATCAACACATCAAGACAGCTCCGAGTCAAAATAATGGTTATACAGAAAATCATTAGTGAGATATAGAATTCAAAGTTGGTGAGAATCATTTACTATAAAATTCTCAAATAAATAAGGTTATGAGATTCGTAAATAATGTAATATTGTGACCTAGTTATTTTGGTCCCTTTGATAATCTCGATCGATTAGGGACTATAGTATATCACTTGGCACTCCCACCAATCCTCCCCCAATTTCAAGATGTATTCCATGTATCTATCATGAAGAAGTACATATCTAGTCCTTCAAATGTACTAAAATCAGAGGTTATACTAATAGAAAACAATATTTTATATCAATTAAAACATAAATAAATCATCAATGTTAGATAAAATGTTATATGGAACAAGACTACCCATCTGGTAAAAGTTATTTGGAGGAATCAGAAATTTGAGGAAGTTATATGGGAACCTAAGGATGTGATGTAGAATATATATAACTATTTATTTATAGTATAGTGATGAAATATTGTGGTCAAAATTCATTTTATTATGGTTACAATATAACACCATACAATTTAATAATTATAGCCTTTGAAATAGAACTAAAATTATTCAATAGCTTGCCTTATATGCAATGTTAAGTTTATATAAACCATGTTATAGTAAACCATTATAAACTAGAATTTAAATTAGAATTTATAATTAGAAATAACCATATTATGAAAAATATTTATAAAGGATTTTATTAATTTAAATTCATTTATTAATCCATAAAAAATAAGTACTCGATTGACATTGAAGGCATTTTATGCTTCAAAAATGTTATTTCTTCAAAAATAGTTTTTAGCGCATTTTTTCACATGAAATTTTTAAAAGCATTATACCTATTTTAGAAATTTTATTTTTTAAAATTAATATATTTTTTAAAATCATCATCTCGACATGATCTTAGGGTGAATTTTTTGGATGTTTCTAAAAAAAATATTTTTAATGAATAGTTAAAATATCAATTTTGTAGAATATGTCACTTCCTTTCAAGTTAATATACCATTTGAATTTTAATTTTATATTAAATCAACCTAATAATTATTTAACTATAAATAAAATAATTAATTACAAAGTAATATTCATTATAATGTATTTTTTATAAGTCAATTTTTGGGTTTAAAAACACATTTTCTAAAAATAGTTTTTATTCACGCAATGTGTTTTTATCTTGATAAATCAATTTAATATATATTTATTAATGGTTTTAATAAAATTTTTAGAATATATATTACATCAAGTATTTTAAAATTTATTTTATTATTTTTAAAAGTCAAGTAATGGAATTAAATTAAATTTTATGCTTCAAGATTCTTTTTTAGAAAATGGGTTTGCGTTGCAGTTTGCAAACTTAACTAAAATTTAATTCTTCCACCTATGTAAATTTAATATTGTAAAATTTATTATTTATTTTTAATCATCACTATTAATATAATTTATGTCAACATAATTTTTTACATAGTGAATAGTAAAAATAGTACAAATTCAATACCACGATTAATGTTGAAACGGGTTTACCAAGGGGTGAAACCATGAGAAAATGGTTGGATTTCCACCCATATCTATAAAATTACTATTTTTTGACGTAATTTTCATAATAGTAGTATCCTAATTTGAAATATATTCTCATTTTGATCCACGTTTTCATAAATGTGACATTTAATCATTGAACTCATTTATGAAAGTTCATGTGTGTACCTCCCCCTACTTATAAAAGGGAACCTCTTATCCTACCTTATTCACACTATTTGATAATTATATACTAGAAATTAACTAATAAAAACCTTATTAGAACATTTCCCTTAATCTTAAATCTTATTCTATTCTTCTAAGACCAATCATTTATGTATTAAGGAGTAAACCAAAGGAGGTATCTTTAAGAAGAGGTATCGATCTTAACCAGACTCTTTCAATTTATTTATTTTGTATAATTAATCTAAAAATGTTGTGTCCATAAAAAAGGATTAATTTTGTATCTTAAATATACTCTGTTTTTTTATTATGTAACAACCATTAACCACCTCTTATCAATCCAATGGGAGTTGAAACTTTCTCTTGTCTATATGAGTTGACTACCACCACCACATAGCCATACATCTCATTATATGCTACCATCATTCATGGTTATTTATTACAATATAGTTAATTTTTATATATAATATTTATTTTCTAATAATAATACTTTATTGTTTAATTAATATTTAACTTTTTTTGTTCCATCCATCAAACAATAGAAACGCCACTCATGTGTATGTGCGGACTATTATCTCCACATTTTTATGTAATTAATTTTTCAACACCTATTTATATTAATGGTTATAAATATGTATATAATAAATATTAATCATATTTATATAATTATTAAAATTTTGGTGATGAATGATCCATGATTAATGTTTAGGGACTAAAACAGCCAAACCAAAACATAAATAAAAAAAGGTTTAACACCTAAAATGTTGATGATAATCAAAAAATGTTAATGAATTGGTGATAAGATGCCATAACTAAAAATTGAATTTAATTATAGGTATTAATATGGACATTTTATATAATTATAATGAATATAAATGAGGTTATATCACTTATTAAGATAGATATCCTTAATGAAAGGGTCTAATTTTACTATCTCATTTTTATTTGGACTATTTATGCATAAATTTTATGATGATGAAATCATATGATCTATCTCTGAAAAAAATTATTATTTTTATTAAACTCTTGTTATTTTTTCATATTTCACGTTTTTCTTTCATTTTCCTCTATTTATGTACTCAAGATACAAAAATAATTTTTTTAAGGAAAACCGGACTTCGTTTTCCCTTCGATAGGGAATATTTTCTTCCGTGTCAATATTTTATATAAAAAATTCATGAATGTTTTTTATATTTTCCAAATATTTTTTAAATTATATTTTTATTATCTTTTAATTTTATTAAAAAATATAAAATGAACCTTATTATTGTTCTCCAAACATGATACTTTTGAATTTTTACCGAAAATGTGAAAGAGACATTTGTTTTTACATGCACTGCATAAACAACTTTCCCCGCCATCATAAATACTCTTTTTTTAATATTACTCTATCAGTTTACTTTTTTTCACCAAAATTTAATTTATTTCATTAATATTTTGAATATTTGTTGACTTTAAATAAGTGTTCTCAAATAAAAATGGTTTTTTCCACAGGAAATGTTCTGGAGAAGTTTTAAAGATATTTTTATTTATAATAACATCATTTTATGCTTATTATGATTTATGAGGGTTATGAACTAATGTTAATTAACATACTCTCCTTGTTTGAGTATTATTATTAGGATGATTTAATTTTTATAAAACTTGATTCCTTTTTATGGGTTATCATTTGATGATATGAGGAATGTTTTATTATCTTGTGGCACCTATATTTATGGTTTTCATTTTTTTCATTGTTGGGCCTGGAATTATATAGAACCCCAATTAATTGGGTAAATAAAGGTGACTCATTAGATAACAGAGACTAGAATGCAGAGTTGACCCTACTCAATAGGGTCCTTTTTCCAATAAGACAGTCTTGAGAGGAAAACTTGACTATGGAATGATGGAATGCAGAGTGGAACCAATCCCATATGATAGTATTGATAATGATCCTTGACATATAAAATTATTTTATATTTATATGTGTATACCAAAAAATTACCTCTTATTCTTATGATATGTTTTCATAGATCATGATTTATTATTGATAATTCCTCACTCTTATGTATTAGGTCATCTGTTTGAGAAAAACCTTATGTCATATTTCTTGATTAATGATATTTTACTAATTGGGTATGATTATCTTAAGTACTGATCATATTATTATACCCTTACTATTATCTTATACTCACTTTTGATATGTTTTATTTATCCTTACTAAGCATTTGATCAAACCTTTTCTTATATTTTCCTTCCCATGGTCATGAAGAATGGTTTTAAGTATGATATTTCTAAGATGGGTGATTATTGTGTAAAAAATAATTGGAACTGATGTAAATATTGTTTATACTATATTTTTATGGATTCAAGTTTAAAAAAACTATACCTCTATATTCCCAAGACATTTATTATTTTGTATTTTATTGAAATATTATCTAAAATCATGTAATATTTAAGTATGATAAGTATGGGTTTTTATTAAAAAATCCCAAAAACAAAGGAAGGTATATCTCTAAAAATCGAATGAATAAATTATGGGATATAGAGCAACTGATTCAATCTTCCTTGATCATGGGATAATAATTGATGAAGTCCAATAAAGCTGCAATTGTAAATTTCCTACCTCTAAGGGAGAAACTGGCTGATGGATCCATGATCATGCCAAGAGGATACCTGAAATATAAAAGTGGTGTCGATACCATCATTTGAACTGACGAACATCCTTTTAGGAAGAGGATGGGTTTGGATGTAGACCACTACTATCATAATGCCTCGAGAAAGGATCACATCCTTATATAACAATTATCGACACACTTCCTTTCATGAAGAGAGTCGACCATATCATAACATCTTGGGTGCCATCACATGACACCCAAGTGTTTCATCTTATTGATGTTCATTCATTGAAAATAATTAATAAATATGTATCTACCTACTAATACAGTCCATCTTAAGAATCCTAACCTTTTTATAACCATTTGTGAGTGGATTTTGTTGTTTCTTCAATCTCATTCATTTACTCACCAAACATTGGATGCATGTGATTTTATGTTCACTTCTAATAGGGTTACCCCAGTTTATGTTGTCCTTGTATTTATATATTCCCATGATATATGGAGATTATTTTTTATGATTTTGGGTTTTTTTTAGTTTATGAGATATTTTATATATTGATTACATGTTTGGTTATGTTATTTTATTAAAACTACTTATTTTTATGTACAATGATCTCATTTATGGAGTGTTTATAATAGACTTTTGAGTAGAAATTACATGGTATTCCTCTTTCAATAGTAGAAAACATTCCCACTTATATATTTTTGATGCCCAATAACTAGTTTCTAGCTCATAGGGATCATAAATTCCCATTATCAATAACATTTGTTGGCATGGGTACCCATATCTTGGGTAACCTAGGTTGGTTCATGATTTTTTTTATCAAATTCAAGTTTTATTTTTCATTATTTATGCAATTAAGGTTTATTAGAAATTAAATTATAAGAAATCAGGAGTTATGCCTTAAGGGGTGTCTTGTCAACACTTTTAGTATCAACCCATGAGCTTCTAGGGATATTCAAGCATGTGTTATTTCGAATTTAATTTTGAATTATCCTTAAGTTTATGCATAATTCCAATTCTAACGGAAATTGTAAGAGGTATCGATGAGCCATATGGGAAGGGAGAAGGGGTTTCTAACAATGAACAGAGGAAATGTGACTTTAAAAGGTGTGTATTTATTTTATTTTTCCTTTTTTAATGTTTTTAAATGTTTTATTTTGATCTCAAATATTTTTTATGACTAATGTTAATGGTTTTATATTTTTTATCAAGTCCCAATTATCTCAGTTTTACCTAGAATTTTAATTAATTTGATGATGTCCTTGTGGTTTCATTATTTAATTATGTTGTCTCTCATTTCCTATATCGTGACCTATAGTGTTTTATTTTTAAAATTTATGGTTCCCTTTATTGAATTCCTTGAAAAATAATAAATATCTTAATGAGGTATTTTAAACAGAAGATTAAAATAGTGGGGAAATATAAATTTAAATTGTTTTATGGCATTAATTTTAAAAACTGAACAATTTTAAATTGGTGAAAAAATCATAAATCCATAAGAATATTTGTATATAAGGGTTTCTTTTGAAATATGTTTTTTAATAACAATAATTATTATTTAAGATGAAATTTTTTTTCTGTTTTGTTTTCGGACATGAATTCATAATTTTTGGAAGGATTCCATAAAATATATGGGGAGATAAGAAAATTTAATTACCCCTAAATAAGTTATATATCTTGTAAAACATGACATATTCCAATGGAAACCCAATTAGAATGGGGTTACCATTCCATTTATAGATTCTAATTCCTCTTGAAAGAATGGAATTCAAATTTCTCTAGCTTCTATTTCTTTGATATAATTATTTTCATTTTTTTACTTCTTCATGTTTTTTTAAAAAAACCCTTTAATTTAAATAGGAATCTTAAAGTTTCAAATGTTGTTTTTTTCAAAAAAAATATTTTGGATATAATTAGGGATAAATAATCATCTTAATATGTAACGCCCCGTCCCTAGTTACCCTGAGTTGGTGCATTATTACATAAAATTGGAATGATACAAGTAAATCATGTCCCAAAAGAATTATCAGTTTAGTATCCTTGTAAATACTAGATACATTCATAAGTTTTACATAAAATTATAAAAAGAAAAACTACAATAATTTTTTCACCATAGACCACACTCAAATCCCTCGGACTATCCCTACACGATAGTCATAAAATACTTCTTCACGCCCTGGGAAAAATAAAACATAGAAAGGGGTGAGCTCAGATGCTCGGTAAGGATAAAAATATAGCGGAAACTATCACAAATAATAATAAACATTTAAATTAATTTATAATAATAAAACAAAATCCTTTTAAACTTTATCTTAAGCATAATGTGTAAATGATAAAATCAAATGATTCCATTTACTTATTCACATGGATATTCTACTTGTCGAATAATCATTTGCAATATCAATAGCCAATTTCATAATGATAGAATGCATAATGCCAAGCTTCATAACCACATATTCAAGGACTTGTGCCAAGAAAACAAATAATATTTTTTCAAGGCTATGTGCCAAGACACTAGTTTGTCTAATGAGACCTACTAATGCATTGAGGAGCTATAGAGGGATCCACCCGTCACATACTAAGTCCAATGCATTCCTCATATGAAAAGGTTTAAACATAACATAATCATTCATATTAAAACTAGAAAACAAAATGTCAATACATTATCCATAAACCATGAATGGTGAAAAAATAACACATCCACAGTCAAACATATCACAAAACCTTCAATGAAAAATGGAAGTTTTGTATCATAATAAATAAAATTTTAATAAGCTTAAAATCCATAAAAGGATGTTGACAAAGATGAAATCAAAACTTTTTTTAGAGAAATATATATTTATATTTTGAAATAATTTAAAAGTCATATAATTACAAAAACTTATTTTGAAAATATTCTTATAATCTTGTAAGGGAAGCTTCGACGATGTTATTACGGTGGAAAATAGTTGCACCCATCGTATAAGTTAAAAAGCATTCTTACATTAATTTTGTCGAAAAGGATATAAAGTACCTTGTTTAGAAAACGACGGAAAGATTCCTTTCAAAAACATATAAGGTCAAATAAGGATATAAATTACATTAACCCATTGTATACTAAATAGTAAAAATGTTTTGAAAAACAATTTAAAGAAACACAGATGTGGATCATAAATAGGTCCATGTAGATACTTACGTAAAAGCAACCTCAGATAATAAAGAGATTGTGAATTTAACCCTTAACTTGTACGTTTCCTTAGTCAATGGTATGTTAACCTCATGTATAATAGTTAAAACATTTTTATTAAATTATTCTAGAACACTATACATAAATATGATATCATATATAATCTTATAATATTGCTTTGATAATAATATTTTAGTAGTATCATCCTTTCGAGTGTTAACTAATTAATTTTCCTTTATATGATTTGTTATGTAAGTAATTTTTATTATGAATAGGATGTATCATATTCATATTTATAATGATATTATGTCTTTAAAATTTATTTTTAATCATCAAATGAAAATTAGTCTTGAATTGATACTATGCGGAATGAATCTCATCGTGTTCATGGAGACGGTAATCCGTACGTATGCACGAGCGACAATATCATTCTTTTGATCTTAAAATAGTATATAATTGGATTTTATATCATATATACATAATAATTATCATCTTATATTTATTATTTACATTATTTATACTCATTATTATACACAACCAAATGATGAAGTGTTTGAATAACAAACTACGCCACGACGTGGAGATGGTAATCCGTACGTACGCACGTACAGTGACTTTTTCATTTATAGGATGGATAGAATAATTAATATGGTTGTACCATTTTTATAATAACATCACAGTATATAAAAGATACTGGATCTATTGTTTTATAATAGAAACATCAAAGAAAGAGGAAGTGGAAGAAGAAAAGAACTTGAAAGATGTGATGAAATATTTACGTCTTCTTCAGATTCTTCGTTTTGATTTGATAAAAAGGGATACTTAGGATAGATTTATGACTAAATTTAGGCCTCTAGGATGATGGTAGGAAATTTGAGAGGATATTTGGGTAGGGTTTGGCTGAGCCAAATGGCTTTGATGGTGTGAATTTGAGAGAAGGGGGGTGCCCTTTTATAAGAGGGGTAAGGGGCACCTTAGGAAAAGATTGAAATATTATTTTACAACAAAATAATTTTCAGTTTCTAATGGATCCATTTTTTTTAGGATAAGGTGGGGATGGGTCAAAAACTACTCAACCAATAGGTTTTAGACAAGTTTGTGCCACTATATTGACCTTATCTTTTAGATTTAATTCTTATTTACTTAGTTCGACATTTGCCATGTATCTTTGTATTTTTATATTATATGGTTAATAAACTTACTATAAACATCTATGAGAACCTCAAGTAGTTAATTAATTATATATATAATATTATTTATTCCCTTTGGCAGAACATAAGATTTTTAGGAATAGAATATTAATTAATAATATAATATTTGTTTTAAAATCACTTTTATGTCAATTTTGACACTACTTGGTATTTGGTTTTTGTTAAATTCATAGCAGCATTATTACTTCTAATAAAATTAATTTTACCAAACCTAACATGTCATATTAACCTAGAAAATTATATTAATTCATTAAAAGTCTCAAATTACATCTATTTGGATATTTATAATATCAATTATTTTAATCATTCATTAATAAGGTAATTACTACATCATCGTGTCATAAATAAATAAAATTATTTAATTTATAAAAATTATAAATGAAAAACCGTTATGTAGGAAATATCATTATATTTATAATGAATATTTATAGTCTAATTTATCTTATTTATAACCCTATATTAAAATGTTTTAGTTATGAAACTTTGAATTTAACACTTTTAACTCTTCTTTAAATTAAATAATAAAAAATGTCCTAGTATAATCCAAGTGGACCTAAAAGATAATATTTTATTCCTAAGATTATTTTTGGTCTAAATAAATTCATCCAATAGGATTAGGACTTGTGTTAGAGTAATAATAATATAATTTTTAACTATAATTACCCAATTTACTTTTAACCGTGATAAATAAAATTCAAAAGTTACTATTCACCAAAAATTATTTTTATCTTATTGAACCACATTTTAATTACTGATATCAACCGTGTCTGTCAGATTTTTGAAATTCAACTCACAGAAGTGGTAAAATTAAGTTTTGTGCAAATTTTCAAAAGCTCCTAGGATGTGGGTAAAAGAGGGTAAAAAGTTCAATAAATTTTTTATATATCTAAACTTATTATATAATGACTCCAATAAATTAAATTGAACATATGTAGGTATTATTTATATATTTTGTCCGAAAAAAAATAGAATAAAATAACTAATTATTTAAATAAAAAGTTTATTTTAACTAATAACGCAGTGTTTTTCACTATTAATAAAAATTGAAAGTTTTTAGAAAAATACCAAAAATTCACCATAATCTAATTTTGATATTTTTAATCCAAAAATGAATTCCATTTTGATTGTTAAAATTTATAAACTTTTAAAAAGTGGGTATTACTATTCATAACGGCAATTTTGATTGCTTGTGATGTGTTAGAATCTCGAAGTTGCGTACAATGCAAGCCATTACATTATTCAAAGGGAAACGTACCATGGAAGCTTGGGGTGTTACATTCTCACCTCCTTCAAATAATTTCATTCTATAAATTTCATGAATATTACTAAATAAAATTATTTGGGTGGTTCTTCATCATAAGTTCCTCAGGTTCCCATGTTGCATCTTCCATCTTATAGTTTCTCCATAGAACTTTTACTAGACGAGTCGTCTGATTTTTTCACACTTGTTATCTTATATAAAGAATCTTGACAGGCTCTTTGCAATAAGACTCATCAGGTTCTAGTTCTAATTCCTCATAGGTGAGTACATGCATTGGGTTAGGCATGTATTTTCTCAAATGTGATACGTGGAACATATCATGAACTTTGGAGAGACTTGGTAGCATTTCCAAATGGTAAGATGCAACCCCAATTCATTCTAGAATTTCGAAAGGTCTGATGTACCCGGGACTCAATTTACCCTTCTTAATGCATCGTATAAATCCCTTACGTGGAGATACATTCAAGAAAACATGATCTCCTACCTGAAATTCCAAATATTTACTTCAGTTATCAGCATATATCTTTTGCCTACTTTGAGCTGCTTTGATGTGGGTTTGGATAACCTTCACCTTTTCCATTGTTTCCTCAACAAGTTCTGAGCCAATCAGTTTTGTTTCACCAACATTATCCCAACAAATCGGTGTCAGACATCTCTTTCCATATAACGCTTCTTGTGGTTCCATCTGAATACTTTAATGGAATCTATTCTTATAGGAAAAGTATACCAAAGGTAAATATTGATCCCACATACCTTGAATGTCAAGTGATCAAGATCTCAACATGTCTTCTAAGGTTTTAATAGTTTGTTCTGATTGTCCATCAGTTTGAGGGTGGTAGGTACTGGTCAAACGAATTTCAGTATCCAAGGCCTTCTGATGACTTTTCCAAAATCTTGATGTAAAATGGGGATCATGATTATAAACAATCGATAGGGGTACTTTATGAAGTCTTACAACTTCATTAATATACACTCTTGCTAAATGTTCTAGTGGTAAATCTTCTCTTACAGAAAGAAAATGTGTTGACTTGGTAAGACAATCAACAATGACCTATATTGCATTATTCCTTATAAGAGTCTTTGGTACCCCCATGACAAATTCCATCATAATATTATCCCATTTACACTCAGGTATGGGAAGAGGTTTTATGACTCCTCCAGGTTATTGCCTTCCAGATTTCACTTGTGAAAAAACTATACATCTTTACACAAAATCCGCAATATCCCTTTTCATGTTGTCCCACCAAAAATGTTCCTTAAAATCTCTATACATCTTGGTGCTCCTAGGAGGTATAGAGAAATTGGAGCTATGGGCATCATCCAAAAATTCCCTTTTTAGATCAGGTATGTAAGGAACGCAAGGTCTCTTCCCAAATATAAAAATTCCATCTTCATATACGAATTCGATCAATCTCCCATTGTTCATAGATTTAAGTTTCTTTTGAAATTACTCATCATCAGTCTGAGAACTTTTTATTCTTTCTAGTAAAGATATTTTAGAAACCATTGGAAAGAGTATTTATGTTTCACCTTCCGTGATTATTCCCATATCTATCTTTACTAGATCTATGTATATAGAATCCCATTGAACTCTCATCATGTTCAAAAATCCATCATCATTTCTGCTCAAAGCATCTGCCACCTTATTTTCCTTCCCCGAGGGGTAGTGTATTGTACAATCATAATCCTTGAGTATTTCAAGCCATTTCCATTGCCTCTTGTTGAGTTCTTATTGTGAGAAAATATACTTCAAACTCTTGTGATAAATATATATCTCAAATTTTTCACCATAGAGATAATGTCTCCAAATATTCAAGGAAAAGATTACATCTTCTAACTCAAGATCATGAGTATGATAGTTTTTTTCATAAATTTTTAGCTATCATGATGCATAGGAAATAACACTATCATTTTTTATAAGGACACACCCATTTATTTTTTTTAAAGCATCACTATAAATAACAAACCCTTCATTCCACGATAGTAGATTCAAGGTAGGAGAATTGACTAATCTTCTCTTAAACTCTTCAAAACATTCTTCACACTCTTTTGTCCAAACAAATTTAACCCCTTTACATGTGATCTTGGATAATGGGTTATCTAATCAGGAAAAATTCTAGATTAAACGTCGATAATAACCTGCTAAACCAATAAAACTGCGTAACTCGGTTATACTCATCTGTGTTGGTCATTCTTGTATTGCTCTTGTATTATAGGGATCAACGGCGATTCCATCCTTAGAGACAATATGGCCAAGAAATAAATCCCCTGAAGCTAGAATTCACACTTGCTAAAGTTCCCATGTAATCCATTTCTTCTGGGGGTTTTCAGAATAGTGCGCAAGTGATTTTCTTGATCTTCCTAGATTTTGGAGAATATCAAGAAATCATCAATAAATACTACTACAATGTCATCAAGATATTCCTTTAAAACTCTATTCATTAGATCAATGAAAACAGAGGGTGGATTAGTCCTCCCAAAAGGCATTACTGTAAATTCGTAATGCTCGTACCTCATTTGAAATTCTTTTTTCGGAATTTCTTCCTTCTTAACACACAACTGATGATATCCAGATCGAAGGTCAATCTTTGAAAAAAAAATCTCCATGAAGTTGGTTGAATAAATCATCAATGATAGATAGGGGATACTTGTTCTTTATTGTACTAGAATTGATCTCCCTGTAGTCATTGCATAACCTCATAAATTCATCTTCCTTCTTAAACAAAATAATAGGGGATCCCCATAGGGAAACATTGGGGTGAATAAATCTCTTAGAAATCAATTCCTCTAGTTGTTTCTTTAATTCCACTAATTCCACAGTGTCCATTCTATAAGGGGTTTTCAATATGGGCCTTGAACTAGGAATTAAGTTAATGGAAAACTCAATTTCTCATTCTAGAGGATGTCCTGGTAAATCCTCTAGAAACACATCAACATATTCTTGTACAATAGGTACATACTCTATTCAAACATTCCTTTCCTCACCCACAGTTATTTTATTCTCTTCCTCCCCAATAATTGAATTTAGTTGGGCTACTAGGGGTGGATCTAGAAAAGAATCACATGGTGATGTTTCTTTTCTAAAGATAAAGGTACTCCTTTTCATTATCAGAAATTGTAACCTCTTTCTTCTTAAAATAAATGTTCGCATCATGGTACTAAAGCCAATACATACCAAGGATTATATCAAATTCAATCATGGGTATAAAGATGAAATTTGCAGATAAATAACGTTTATATGACTTAATGGGAACTGATTCACAAAACCGTGTTGCAGTGATACTTCCGTTATGAGTTTTGAATGACAACTCCCTTGTTATAACAAAATTGGATATATCTAATTTTCTTAGAAAAATGGGAAGATATGAAATAATGTGATGATCCATAATCAAATAATGCATTGGCTAAACTTGAGGAAACCATTAAATTACCTACCACCATATCTTTCGGAGCTTCAACCTCAGCAGTAGTGATCGCATAAGCTTGGCCTTGATGCCTTATCCTTTTTTGAGGTAATTTCCCTTGGATATTAGGACATTCATTTTCATAATACCACCTTTCACTACAATTTTAGCGTTCAACACTGACATCCTATTTCTTCCCCTTGCAATCACGAGCTTGGTGGCCCTTTTCACAACACTTGTAAGATACACCCATTCCCTTCAAGAAAGTACCAGGGTGTTTCCTATAAAATTTATTGTAGGATGGATATTCAACTTTTCCCTTCTTCCCCTTATTTCCATATCTATATTTTTCAGCAGATCTCTTCTTCTCTTTCTTTTCTTTAAAGTCATAAGGCTTAGAGAATTCATTTTATGTCTTGATATCACATGAGACAATATCTTTGTATGATGAGAAGGATTTCAAGACTAATGGTTGATGGAGAAATGGTTTTAACCCACCAAATAAACGATCAATATTACTCCTTGGGTTACGTATATAATCTGCAGCATGCCTTGCTAACCTTGAAAAGTTAGCCTCATACTTTGATACATTCTCATCCTCCTTTTTCCTCAGACTCAAAAATTGCTTTTCCATATCCACTCGATGGTCACGAGGAAATTATTTTTCTAAGAAAAGATATTTAAACTCCCTCCATTCCATACTTGATACTTATTCATCCTCCTTGAGTTTTGAATCAATGTCCACCGTTGATCAGCTTCTCTAGGGAGGCGATAAACAGCCATGAAAACTTTTTCCCTTTTGCTACTTCCCAAATCATGAAATAATTTTCATAAGGAACTTATCCATTTCCCAGCTACAAATGGATTTTTATTACAACTTAATGTTGTTGGTTGTTTCCTCATGAAGCGGTCTAACAATGATCCTATGATTTGTGGATCAGGGTGCTCCATACGGGTAAGGTTATTATTTATAACCTGAGTGAGTTCTCCTAGTATGGCGATAAGCTGATTAGAACCAGTTTCTTCACCACCTCCACTATAATTATCTTGAGTAAGAGGGAAATACCTACATGTATTACATACACTAATACGATTTCCATTCCTTCCATTAGGTTCCATTTATAAACAATGGAATACACTAGATTAGCTTATGAATTACAATATATAATTCCAAACTTGTAAAATAGTTAACATAAATTCAACAGTTTACGGATATAATCCATAATCATAAAAATGTTCTCTTTGAGAATTATATACTCATAAACCATTTATATTGGTTTTTAATGAAAATGATATTCATTCTAAGCACATCCCCTTGGAGTGTTGTAACCAAGAGTGAAGGAAGGCCCGTTGTCGTGCACCAGTTCCCGTTCGAGTCTAGCTCAAAGCAGTGTTTTTGGGTTTTACCCCTAGGTACATCTATGCCAGAGCTGCCACTAACTACTCGTATCTAGATAGGGATTTATTTCTTGAAAAACTAACAAAATCTCTACAGTACCAAAATTCTAGGAAGTTATTCTATACTAATCTTCAAAGTCTATCTTAGGGAAATGTTATCTAATCTTAGTTTTTCTAAATCTATTATCAAAGGTTTATACTAAACATCTAGTGATACCAACTATAATTCCCCGACCCTAGTTACCCAGAGTCAGTGCATTATTATATAACATTGGAATTATACAAGGAAATCATGTCCTGAAAGACTGATTAGTTTAGTTGCCTTGGAAATACTAGATACATTCATAAGTTTTACATTACATTATAAAATGATAAAGTAGAAAACAATTGTCTCCATATACCACACTCATATCCCTCAGAATATCACTATACTTCATTCATAAAATAATTCTTCACATTCGAGGAAAAATAAAACATAGAAAGGGGTGTTCTCAGATGCTTAATAAGGATAAAAATATAGCAGAAACTTTCATAAATAAGCATAGACATTTATGGCAATGTATAAGACTATAACAAATGCCTTTTAAACATGAACTTCAGCATAATATTGAAAAGATAAAATCAAATAATGTTATTTACATATTCACATGGATATTATACTAGTCGAATAATCACATTCAATATCAGTAGCCAATTTCATATTTATGGAATGCATAATGCCAGACTTCATAACCACATAGTCAAGGCCTTGTGCCAAGACTACAAATAAGATTTTGTCAAGGCCTTGTTCCAAGAGACTAGTTTGTCTCATGAGACCTATTGATGCATCGAGGATTTATAGTGGGTTCCACACATAACATACTATGTCCAATGAATTCCTCATATGAAAAGGCTTAAACATAACCTAAACATTCGTATTAAAAGAAGTATACGAAATGGAAATTCTTTATCCATAAACCACGAATGGTGTAAAAATAACACATCCACAGTCAAACACATCATAAAACCTTCAATACAATAAGTAAGTTTTTTATGATAATAAATAAACTTCAAATAAGATTAAAATCCATTAAAGGATGTTGACATAGATGAAATCAAAACATTTTTTTTAAGAAATATATCTTTCTATTTTGAAATCATTTAAAAGTAATATAATTATAAAAGAAAAATTTTATTTTGAAAATATTATTATAAGTTTGTTAGGGAAGCTTCGACAATGTTATTATGGAAAAAAATAGCCACACCCTCTGTATAAGTTTAAAAAATATTCTTACCTTAATTTTGTCGAAAATGTCAAAAAGTACCTTTTTTGGAAAATGATGGAAAGATCCCTTTAAAAACATATAATTTCAAATAAGGGTATAAATTAATTTTACCCATTTTCTACTAATTAGTAAAAAAATTTAAATACCTTTTTAAGAAACACAGATGTGGATGATAAAGTGGTCATAGTTGATACTTACGTAAAAGAAACCTATGATAATAAAGATATTGTGAATTTAACCCTTACCTTGTTCTTTTCCTTAGTAAATGGTATTTTAACCTCCTGTATAATAGTTGAAACATTGTTATTAAATTACACAAGAGCTATATACATAAATATGATATCATATATGATCTTATAATATTGGTTTTTAATAATATTTTCATAGTATCATCGTTTTGGGTGTTAACTGATTCGTTTTACTTTATATGATTTGTTACGTAAGTAATGTTTTTTATGAATAAGATGTACATTATTCATATTCAAAATGATATTAAGACTTTAAACATTATTTTTAATCATAAAATTAAAATTATTCTTGAATGGATACGATGGGTAATGAATCTCATCGAGTTCATCGAGACGGTAATCTGTACGTACGCACGAGGGAAAATATCATTCTTTTGATATTAAAATCATATATAATTGTATGGTATATCATATATACAGAATAATTATCATTTTATATTTATTATTTACATCATTTATACTTGTTATTATTCCCATCCAAATGATGAAGTGTTTGAATGAAAAAGTACACCATTACGTGGAGACGGTAATCCATACGTATGTACATATGGTGACTTTGTTATTTATAGGATGGAGAGAATAATGAATAGGGTTGTACCATTTTTATAATAACATCATAGTATATAGAATATATTGTATTTATTATTTTATAATGGAAACAACAAAGAAAGAGGAAGTGGAAGAAGAAAAGAAGTTGAAAGAGGTGATTAAATATTTACCTCTTCCTTGGGTTCTTCCTTTTGAATTGATCAAAATGGCTCCATAGGTTGAATTTATGACAAATTTAAGGCCTCTAGGATGAAGGGAGGACAGTTTATATGATATTTGGGTAGGTTTTGGCTAAGCCAAATGGCATTGATGGTGTGAATTTGAGAGAAGGGGGAATGCCATTTTATAAGAGGGGTGAGGGGCACCTTAGGAAAAGATTGAAATATTATTTTACAATAAAATAATTTTCTATTTCTATTTGGTATTTTGTTTTTATTAAATTAATAACAACATTATTACTTCAAAAAAAATTATTTAATCAACCCTAAAATTTCATATTAACCTATAAATTTATTTTAATTCATTAAAATCCACAAATTATATTTATTTGGATATTTATAATATCAATTATTTTGATCTTTCATTCATAAGGTAATTTCTCCATAATCATTGTGTAAAAAATAAATTAAATTATTTAATGTTTAAAAATTATAAATAAAATACTATTATTTAGGACATATTTTTATCTTTATAATTAATATTTATAGTAGAATTTATCTTATGTATATCCCTATATTAAAAAAATTAGTTATGGACCTTTGAATTTAACACTTTTAACACTTATTTAAATTAAATAATAATAAATGTCCTAATCTAATCCAAGTGGACCTAAAGGATCATATTTTATTCCTAAGGTTGTTTTTTGTCAAAATACACTAATCCAATTGGATTACGACAGGTGTTAGGGTAATAATAATATCATTTTTATCTTTAATTACCCTATTTACTTTTAACCATGGTAAATAAAAGTCAAAAATTAATATACGCCGAAAAATATTTTTATCTTATTGAACAACAATTTACTTACTGATATCAACCATGTCTCTAAGATTTTCGAAACTCAACTCACAGAAGCAGTAAAATTATGTTTTATGCAAATTTCAAAAAGCTCCTAGGAGGTGGGTAAAAGATGGTAAAAAGTTCATAAAATTTTTATATATCAAAACTCATTATAAAATCACTTCAATGAATTATGTTGAACACATATAGGTATTATGTATCTATTTTTACCTAAAATAAATTAAAATAAAATAACTAATTATTTTAACAAAAAGTCAGTTTTAACCAATAACACAATGGTTTTCACTATTCATCAAAATTGAAAGTTTTCAGAAAAATACCAAAAATTTACACTAATCTAATTTTCATATTCCGAATCCAAAAATTAAGTCCATTTTGAATGATGAAATTTATAAACTTTTAAAAAGTGGGTATTACTATTCATAATGGCTAGTTTGATTGGTCATGGTGTGTTAGAATCTCTAAGTTGTGTACAATGCAATCCATTGCATTATTCAAATAGAAATGTATCATGGAATCTTTGGGTGTTACAGAATAAAAAAAATTACAATAATTTTTAAATAAATTGATCACATGAATTAAAAATGGTTTGTGGTTTATATCATTTAAAATTATTATTTTCTATGTGTGTGAATGATATTTAAAATTTTGGTTTTGAGTGGCATATTGGGGGTTATGTCATGTTTTTATTTAAATTGAATAAAAAATTACATTTCAAATTATTTAATTTTTATTTATGGATTAACAAGTTCTTATTTATATTGAAATTATGTATTATATGTTCCATGTGTTTTATGATTTAAAGGGTGTTATATTTTTATGTTGTATCATATGTAAGTGGATTTTGTTGATTGAATTTTATTATTTTATAATTGGATCCATCTATTTGATGATATTTTATTGGATTGGTCATCATTTTGATTATATCTAGATATAGAGTAAGATAGAAACTTTTTTATGCCGGCCATAACCCCACCTGTGTATGCAGTTTAATAAATCGTTTATTTGTGTTTTCATTTAAAGTATTTTAATATATTAGTTTTCCATTATCTGGTAATTGATTTCCTCTAAAAGATATTTTCTAGACTTTATTATAATGTAATGTATGTAGGTTGGGGGTTGCTACAAAACATCTCACTATGGATTGGAAAATATAAGGGAATTCAAATTTTTTATATTTGGGTCACGGAGTGGATTCTTGATTTTATTTAAGATGCTTTTCGGGATGTTTTAAGAATCTTATTTTGATATAATTTCACCTGAAGTGATTCTTGGAGTGTGGGTGGATGAATTTTTTAGTTTCCAGTGATTCATGTCATGACCCCAGTGGGTCATTTTAGGACGTTTTTTGGTTGAGGGTTGATCCCTCGAACTTGAGGTGGCTGCATTGTAACCAAAAAAGATCATTTTTTTACAGTCTTGTCTAGGGATCAAGATCTATAGCTAAGGTTAGTCACACCATGAAAAATTTTGGCCAAGATTTGTCCCTTATGCGTCAGAGTTGAAGCACCGTGACCTAGTGAGACGAGGTTTCTCCATGAATCAACCCTCATGGTACCACCTAGACCTAGCATTGGACCTATTTTTTTAATGGGTAATTTGATAATTTTAGAGGGGTAAAATATGGAACACCTAGTGATTCCCTGGTTTGAGTATATATATATATATAATGAGAGTATGGTTCCCTCTTTTCTTTTCCACTTCTCCCCCTTCCTTCCCCTTTAATCTGGGTGGTTTTATAGGTCTTCCTCATAATCAATCTATGGTTTTGGAGATATGATTCCACCATGTCGAGTTGGAATCATCCAATATCTTAGGCCTTTCTTTTGTGGAACATAGAGTATTTCACTGGAGGGGTTCTTCATGTCAACATTTTTTTATTATCTTGAGGTATTTTTACCCATGAATTTATTTATGTTTTTGTTGAATTTTTCTTTAATTTTCATTTATTGTGGGAGTTTTATTTCGTTCATTTTTGATGGACTAGTTCTGGGTACATGTTGGGTGTGGTCCTCACACCCTCTATTTGTAATTTGATGTCATTATGCCATCTACTGGAATTGAAATTGATTATTCTCTTATTGTATTTTTGTTTTGGATATTTGATTTATAAATTTAGAGGGATTTGTTACTAATTTAGCATATTATAGATCCAAGGGAGTTTGTTATAATCTTGGGATCAATTCATGGGTCATTAGTTGAGGTAGTTGGCTCTTTTCATAACACTTTAAATTTGATATATTTATTTCTTGATTATTTTAAACCCATGACATGAACATATCAAATAAAAATTGTATAATGTACACCAATTAGTTTTTGTTAAAATCTCAAAGGTCTCTTTATAAAAATAATATTGGTAATAAAATGGTTTTTTTGATTTACAATAATTTTTAAAGAGATGAAACTGATGTTTTCAAATAAATTTTTCTTAAGATAAGAATGGTATTTAATTTTATAATATTTTTTAAATATTTTTTATGGAACATAATTTATATTTTTTTATATTTATATTTTAATGTGACTAGTTAGTGTTTATGAAATAAATTTATTTTTTCAATGGTTTTTCATGTATTGTTTCATATGATATTTTTAAAGAGATGAATTCATAATTTAGTTTTCCAAAATATATTTCAAACACCTCATTTAGAATTCGAAGAAATTTTATCTTGAGGAAATAAATTTATAAAATAAATAACCTTTGAGTTTTTCATTTAAAATTTTACTTGATTTTTATTTTATGAGATTTAATGAAGTTATCCTAGATAGGGGATATATTTATTATGTTATTATTCAAGATAAAATGAGATGTTTCTCAGAAGGGTGATTTAAGGTGTGATAGGGTTATTATTATTGGTTTTTATATGTCTCTAAATTATTATTGAGATTTTATATTCTTGATTTAATAATGTAAATTTCTCACATACACTAGTTGGTCATGGGAACTTTGGGAATATGGGTGGGGAAAACAAGGATAAGTATGGTAAGGCATGAAACACCCTACCCAACCTTGTACTACACTACAGCACTATCTAAAAAATGATTAGTTATGGTCATGGTGGCATCAAATTAGTGTCAACACGCCATTGAGATGCACCACTTATTGGCATGCCAGATGGTTGTGGTTTTATCAGATGTGTGTTAACATTCCACTAAGACAAGGAATTTTTTCCTTAATAACCCATGTATATAGTTAGAAATATACTTTTTGATCACTATATAGTACAAGGATCTTAGGATTTCTAGACCACAGTTCCATTGGGTTACACTTATCATATCTTTTATTTTTTTATTTTTTCCTTTATCAAAATGATGATATTATTATTTATATTCATTTAATTGTCTATTATCTAATTGGATTCTATGGTCACTCACATTTTTTTTCATGCAGTTTTTTATTCCCACAAATCTTTATTTTGATTCTAGTTGTTTTGTGTCAACTATCATTGTAAATATTACTTTTAGATATTTCCTTTATTTTAAAAGTGATTATTATCTCTCTATGGTTTTCTTAGTAAAATTTTAAAATAGACCAGTAAAAAGTGTGTTGTTTTCCATTCCATCAAAAATGTGGGTATCTATCAAAATCATAGTTTGAAACTAATTATTTGACCAATAACATCATCAATTTATAATTTTCTTTAATTCATAATTTTGTTTAAATGGGTAAATTATTTACCATGGATAAAATTGAACCAAATTTATGATCTCATGTGACTCATTTCTATTAAAATGTAATGTTTTCATTTATTGTCATATTTTGAAACTCATGAAATATACTTAATTTTAAATATTTTTCATGGGGTGTGGTGAGGTTTATTAATGGTATTTTAGGTCACATCTATTTATATTTCAGGTTTTGTGCATATTTTACATATATTTGGGGAATGTTCTAATGGTTTCAGTTCGGGTATGGTAATGGTTCCAGGAAGACAAACATTTTTTTTGATAATTGTATATGGTGATCATGGTCCATGTTTAATTTTTTGATTTCATTCCTCTCATGTGTTTTGTTTTATAATATGTATCATTCAATCACTTCTAGTTTTTTACCCATATATTTATATTTTTTCCTATCATATTGAGTTTATATTTTAATATTTTTTGAGTAATTTATCATGGGTGAGATGTGTTATATATTTGATACTCATGAACTAGTTTCTAGTCTTTCTTAGTTAGGAATGCCCTTGTCCCATGTCACAGGACATCTCAGGTACCCTAATCAAGATTATCCTAGGTTGGTTTGTGAAAAACTCAATCAAATATTAGTTTTTTATAATAATATGGGAATTTAGGTAGACATAAGATAGTATTATCGAAACATAGGAGGTCGCTATGAATATTTTCGAGCAAACACATCCAGATTTATACCTTAGGTTTCTATATAGGGAATGTGTACTTTCGGTTTTGATTTTGATTTATCCATATTCATGGGTATAATTATAGCTTTGAAGAAATTTGAAATAGAGACCAAAGTGTTTCATGGTCACTATATATGAGTTATAAACTGTGAAAATGGAACACGTGACTGTAAAGGTAATAATTTTTTGTTTTCCATTTTAATTTTTTCCTAATGCTTTATTTTGATCTCATGGATCAATTAATATTAATGTTAACCATGTTTATTTGTTCCGAAGTCACTTTTTCCTTAGTTTTTCTAAATGTCCAATAAATCAAGATGATTTCTTTATGATAATATTGTTTTAAAATATTCAGTCAGATTTCCTATGTTACGATCTTTTATTTTTTTTTTAAAGTCATGGTCTTCCATGATTGTATGTATTATATGGTAATAAAAGTTTTACTGTGGGATTTTAATGGAAATATTAAAATATGAGAGAATTTAAAATTTAAATTATAGTGATGGTAGTGTTTTGAAAAATTGAATAGTTTTAAATTGGTGTAAAATGTTTTCAAAAATATGAAATAATATTTATATACACACATTTGTTTTTTTAAATGTTTTTTATAAATGACTATTATTATTTAAAAATATTTTACTTTTATATTGGTTTTCTTGGATTTAATTATTTATTTGTGGTTAGAGTCCATAAATTTAATAAGTACTTATGTTAATTTAATGATCAATAAATGAATTTGATATCTTGGGATAAATGACTTATTCTAGTAGAAACCAAATTTTTATGGGGTTTTAGGTTCATTTTATGAACTATCATTCCTCATAAAATAATAGAATACTAATGCATCTAGATTGTATGTGTTCAATACGATATGTTTAATTTTATCCCTTATTCAGGTTTTATATAAATAAATAAAAACACCTATGTGTATACTTAGGAATCTAAACTTGTAAGAAGTTTAGTTTTATGAAAAAAATGTATTAGCTTAGATGGGTATTGAATAATCTTGTAGACAAAAAAAGTATTTTTTACTTTTAAAAGAAAAAGGATCTTTTTCTTAAAAATTTTTTTTATATCATTGAAATTTTTTACTTTGGTCATATAAGGTGGATATTAAATATCTTAGTTTTAAGTAGTGTTTCATTTTTTATATCAAGATTGGATTTAAAATGACTAAAATCATTACTTTAAAATGATGTTATTTCCATTTAATGATATCCTAGTTTTCACTTGTATTTGAAGATTATATATATTGTGGAAAGTTTATGTTTTCAATGGAATTATACTTTTATGATGTGTCATGATTAATATAATTTCATTGTTTAAATTTGATTATTTTATAATTTAATCATATTTGTTAATTATTTCCCATTGGGTTGTTTATCATTTTGGTGATATTTTTTAAATAAAAGGGGAAGTTTTTTCTATATTGAACATAACCCTACCTATGTATGAGGTTTGATGTATGGTTTTATAATTTTTTAATGTGAATATTTTTATTATGTTAATTTTCTCTTGTAGGGTAATTTATTTCCTCTAAAGGAAGTATGTAGGGTCTTTCAGGACTAATAGGTTTTATGGTGGAAAAGTTGTAAAAAATCATATGATTGTTTTGCTGGAAAAGGACAAGGAAATTTTAATTTTTTAGATTTGGGTTGAGGATACAGAGTCATGGTTATGTTTAAGATTATTTTTGGGGTATTTTAGGAATTTTAATTTGGTGGAATGATTCCCAGAGAGAGTCATAGGGTGTTGCTGAATGAATTATATTGTGTAGTGATTGTTGTGTTGTGAACTTGGTGGGTCACACAATGTCAATGCTAGGCTGAGGGTCGATCACTCATCTAAGAGGTATCCATTCCATGACCCAAATGGGATAATCCATGAATATGATTGGTCTAGGATCAGAATCTATTGTTGGGGTTTTTTGTACTCTGATGAAGTCTGGTCAGTTGTAGTACCACTTTTTTAAGGTTGGTTAAGTCACAATCCATTGGGGTTATTCCATGACCCTTCCAAGAGATAGTGTGCCATCCATCCACCCTCATGTTCTCACATAGTGTGAGAGGAAAAAAGAAACTAACTTCATTTCCACCAAGCCCCTTAATATGGAATTATCATATATTTATCTAGTATGGGATCCTTTCCCCCATAATTCATGATCATTTTTTTGGTAATTCTCTAGGGATTTTCTATTTTATACCACCTTAAAATTTTATTACTTTCGATCATCATTCCCCTCTCTAATAAATACACCAATGATGTGTGTGAAAGGGGACCATATTTGGAATATGATCAATATTCCTTAGATTGAGTCAATCAAATGAGAGGGGAGATCCTTCCTTGTATCTCTATTATAATTCCTTAAATGTCCTTTGATTTATGTGGTTCTAAAGGGCTTCATCACATGGATTTTTTGGGTTTTAGGGAGCTGATTCGACTATGGAAGAGTGGGATCATAACACATCTTGGGGATTTCATG
The DNA here is from genome assembly GCA_963277665.1 of Viscum album. Classification (NCBI taxonomy): domain Eukaryota; kingdom Viridiplantae; phylum Streptophyta; class Magnoliopsida; order Santalales; family Viscaceae; genus Viscum; species Viscum album. Next base: position 1,807,484,228 of record OY728157.1, read on the forward strand.
TATAGCTCATTAATGAGGTAACGAAGTCATATGTTCATTTCTCCAATAAAAATTCATCATGGGTAATATTTTTCTACAAATTTATAAAGTATCTTGGTGAAATTGTTTTAATTAACTATAAATTTGGGTGTTTAAATTAGGGGTTTTTCATGTCTTAGGTCTATGTGTGTTTTGAGTGTGGAATCAACCTCATTTCTTCATAGTTTGACATAGTTATTCCATCTTGTGAGTTTTTAATTGATTATTCCCTTGTTGTATTTTTATTTTAGTTGTTTGATTTATTAATTTAGTGGAATTTATGGTTGATTTAAGTGATCATGGACTTTGTTGAGCTTGGTATGAGCTTAGGATTAATTCTTAGGTAGGTGGATCTATATGCAACTCTTTAAATTTGATGTTTATATTTCATGTTGATTAATATTCCATAATATGAGACTTTGAAAGAAAAATAGAAGAATATACGACAATTAGTGTTTTTTAAAATTCCTTAAGGGAACTTTGAAAATAGAATATTGGTAATAAAAATGTTTATTTCATTCATAATATTTTTTATAGATAGAAAGTGATTTTTTAAGAAATGTTTCATAAAATTAAGTATACGATTTTAATTAAAAAAAATTTATTACAGAATGTTTGGAATGCTTTATCAATATTGGTTTGTATTTTGATGTGAATGTGGTGAGATTGGTTTCTTAAAATAAATTTATTTTTCTAAAATATTTTCAACTATTGGTATATTTTTTGTTTTAAAATAAATGAATTCCTAATTTCGTTTTCAAAATATGTTTCCAAAACCCCAATTGCCACTTCTTTAAAATGGTTTATTGATGAATTTTTTTTTAATGTGAAAATTTAAGTTTTTTATTTAAAATATGATGTGATTTTTATATTTTCCACATTAATGGATTTATCCCAGATGATGTATCTTTTTATTGTGTTGTTATTCAAGAAAAAGGGGATAATTAAGTGAAGGGTATCTAAAGGTAAGAAGAACTTATTATTCTAGGTTGTTATATATTTTTTTTAATAGATATTTGACATTCTTGATTCCATGATTTATATTTCTCACCTTCACTAGATGAAAATGGGATATTTAAACACTTAGGTAGGGAATTCTAAGAAAAGTACCCATAGGCATGTCATTTTCTACCTAGCCTTATATTATATTGTTAAACTTACTAAAATGTGATTTTATATTGTCATGGTTTCATAATATGGGTTTCACCACACCACTAGGCCAAGAAATGTTGCCCTTGGAAGGATGAGAAATGGTTGTGGTGTTATGAGAGTGGTTTCAGCACGCTTCTAAGATAATATATGTTCTTTATATTTCCTTGCACATATATTTGGGTATTGATCATTTGATTAATAGATAGTACAGGGATATTAATTTTTCTTGACTTTATTTCTCTCAGTTTTATCCAATGATATCAATTATTCTTTTTTCCCTTTATATAAGTGATGTTATTATTGTTTATGTTCAGTTACTTTTCTCTTATCTAACTAGATGTTATTGTTGCTTATATTCTTTTCATGTAGTCATTTATCCCCACTTACCTAAATTTTGATATTGAGTTTTTTTCACCAACTATGTTAGTGTTTATTACTTTTGGGGATATAATTTATTTTGAAATTAGAATTTATCTCTTTTTTTTCTAGGTGGAATTTTTTAAAGGGGTATTATTAAGTTATTTAAATTCCTGTTATTCAAAAATATCAGTATTTTTTAAGAGACTTGTTTCAAAATAATTATTTTACATTAAATTTCATCTATTTCATAAGTATTTTAAAACATTCATTTTTTCTCAAATGGGTTAATTATTTTAATTGGATGAAATTGAACCAAAATTATGATCACATGTGTATTTTTTTATTAAATTGAAAAATTTTCTTTTATATTTTTATTTCAAAACTATCATGAAAATAATTTACATTTAAAGATTTTTCATAGGTTGTGGAGAAGATAGCTACTAGGATTTGAGCTCAAAGTTATTTATATTTCATGTTCTATTTAGGTTCTACTTGGATATGGTGTTTGGTATCTAGGTTTCAGTAATAGTATAGTCATGGTTCCTAGAAGGCAATATTATACATAAATATTTGAGATATTTATCATGGTTTTCATTTTATTTTGTAATTTTATTCCTTTATTGTATTCGGTCATGTCATTTTTATCATTTATTCTCCCCTGGTTATGTTCTCCATTTATTTATATTTATCCCTATTATATTGAAATTCATTTTTTATTTTTTTTGGATTTTTATGGTTGGTGAGAGATTTAATATTTTTATGACTTATTTATTTATATTATATTACTACAAAATCATATTTTGTATGTGTGATCATCCAATATACATTGTGTTTATATTAGTATTTTGGGATGAAATTTTAAATTATTCTTGATTCATTAGGTGAAATCATTCCAAATTTTAAAAAATTTAAGCCTCGTCTATAGTTTCTAGGACATGGTTGTTGATAATTACTTTATTATATTTCATAGTTCATCTTAGTTACCCAAATCAGGGGTATCTTAGGTTGCTTAGTGAAACCCCAGATACCTTTCAAGGGTTCTCAAATGTCGCTAGTTTCTGACTTACCCACTTATCAAAGGCTCCATATCATGATTTTTAAACCCTTTAGGTCTCCATTAAAAGGTGTGTAAGACATGTTTGTGATAAAGAAGAAATACTCCACAGAATATTTATCCATGAACATGTGATTCAACACTGAGGTCCTCCTTGTGTAAAAATTAATTAGTCCCAGAGTGAAATAAAATCAAAAAATTTGTAACCAATAACCTATATTTTGGAATAACTCAGACTATATAAAGAAAAAAAAAACTATATCCTAGAGAAAAGTTTCATGTTTATGTGTATAGAAACCAAAATGCTAATGTAAAATTTGTGTTCCCTAGGTATTGATGAGTCAAAGTGTCAGTATATATGCACATAATCTATCCAGTGGATTGTGTAACAGCTATGAGGAAACCATCATACCAAGAGATCCTCCTAAACATGGAGCCTTCAACAAAGCTCTCATCATCAATAAGGGATTTTATTTCACTAATTGGAGAATAAATTTCTCATGTATAATTGATTTTCCTTTGTGTAAATTATAAAAAGTTAAATTAATATAATTTATGACCCCATTAAAATTTTAAATTTCAATTATTTTGTATATTTATTTTATTATTTAGATTAGAATTTGGGAATATAAGGATGAATTATATGCTTTTTTAGGCACAGGTTGAGGCTCAATAAAAAATTTTTGAGTCCAGTTAGGCTTGGAGGGGGTTCCACCTATAGTCTTAGGATTATAGTAAAATTAAGTAAATAGTGTGACCAATAGTGTACGGGGAACCTATGGTGACATTGAATTGTCAATAGAGCTCTAGTGGGTACAGATGGACTCAAGAACAAATTTTTTGTGAAGGGATTACTGATCCTTTCCCTATAACCCATTTAACCACTTGTGTTTCTCCTTTGAATACATTCCCCTTCCTTTATATGAGATACCTCCCAAGATTCCTCAAGCTTCTTCCTTCTCCATAACTCTAATTATCATTGTACAAAACAATTATATGGTTGTTCTTCAACTGAAAACCATGGTACAGATTCTCCCATTGTCTCATTTTACCTCTTATACCTTTTTCTCTCAAACAATTTTTATAAATGGTTCTCTTGATTAAGGATTTAGTCAATGTTATAGTGAACATCATTCCAGGGACTTGGTTTCTTATTGATTAGTTTAAGGGATTCTAAGATAATTGTTTAAGTAATTTCTGTTTACAATTTTTATAAAATTAATTTTTTGTGGTGATTTATTTATGGTTTTCTTAATTTTTATCTTGGAATTAGGGCATATTAGGTCATATTTGATTAGGTAATTCTTATTATTAGTGGAAAATATAATTATGGTAGTTATTTTCCAGTGTTTTAGCTAATTTTTAGTTATGTTTTGGTATAGTGGTTTTTATTTCATATATTATTGACTATAAATGTCTTGGGATGTTTTTTTATTGGCCATTATGTTACTGATTGAGTATGTGAGATACATCATCAAGGATTCACTAATTTTAGATGGTTTCAACCCAAATAGAATTTATTATCTCTTAATATGAATTCCTAATCCACCATATTTTATAAACTAAAAAATAAAAATTTTCTAGTCCATATACAGATATGAAATGATTATTTTATTGTATTTGTTTGTTATATGTTCAAATTATTAATCTATCATATATCATATAATACATTTAACAAAAAATTAAACTTCTTGATTAATCTTTAATTAATTGTTTAAATGGTTTATGAAAATTTGATTGATTAAATTTTTTAACTAGAGTATGGTTTGAAACATAATTAGATATATACGATTTCTAATAGTTTTGTCCTTATTATGGATGTTTGATTTAGGTAATCTATGTCTTTCACATCCCTATGTTAAATTAAAAAGGTAAATTAGATAACATATTTAATGATTTAATCAATTTATTGATCATAAATAATTTTCGATAACTTAAATTAAAAATGGGACTAGTGATGTGATATTTAGTACATTATTTTTAAATGAATCATAGGGTGTTGTAGCCTTTAATACCCTATAATTTGGTTTGTAAATCATCAATTATATATATAGGGGGATCAAAATTAACTTTTTCAAGATTATTGAATAAAACCATGTGAGAGGAATTGATATTACATTATCACATAAAGGTTGTTCTCTTGAACACTTATAGACATATAATAGATTCAGTAATGGACTCCCAAGTTTAAAGAATGTTTTAAAGAAAGCTTTGGGTTATTTTTTGTAAATTGAAGCACTCATTGTTGGGACTCCCAAATCAGATAACTTGTTTTTAAAACCTTTAATTTTCTATTTTTCTTAAATCCTTAGAGTATTACTATCTATTATATAAAAAAATTTCATCATATCATGATTTTATAAAAAATATTCTTTATTAAAATATATTTTATAGTATATTTTCAAAAATTATTGAGTTTATAATTAAACAATTAATTCCATTGAAGCCCAAATTTTTACTTTCATTGAATTAATTTCTATGTATGAACATGTACAATTAAAACCAATCAAAATGTAGAAATGTAACACATTTAACCCATTATATGATATTATTTAGGTATTTATTCGCTATTAAAAATAAAATATTGGATTTCTTATTTATTAATCTACCAATGCATACTACTTATAACCCTTTTGGGAGAAAGAAACTTATTTAGTTAGGCTATAGTGAATTTTATTTTACATGTTTTTTAGAAAAATATTAGTAAGTGTTTAATATATCCAACTATATTTTTCTCATCAAGTTGTGTCTCGGTACATTGTTGGATACCCGTGTTGTGTTCGGTGTCGTGTTTGGTCCTAAAATAGTAACATTAAATTAACACACACCCAATGACTTTGGTATGGCATTCCATGCCTATTGGGGTTTAAAAGGTATTTTATACCATGATTGGAGATATTTTTATCATAATGTTCATTTATATAATTATGTAATATAATATGATTTATATGGATTCATTTTTTCATTATGATATATTTACTTGTATGCTCACATGTTTGGAATATTAATGCATTTTTATACCATGAATAATGATTAATATTGAAATAAAGGATAATATTGAGTATAGATATGTATATATATTAAATAGGTAATTAATATTACTGAATTGGTTGAAATCATAGAATTGGTCATAAATTGATAATAGTGTATGCCTTATTCATTTTTGGTGAACTAGTAGAAATCTTGGAAAGGGTTTTAAATCCTTTCCCACATGTGTTTTTTCATTATTTATTTATATGGGAACTAATTACTTGACTTGTTCCTTGGATGGAGAATGAGGTTTCCTCGACTCATTCCCCCATTCCTTTTCCCCTTTGGGATGTATATCTCACCCTTACTAGTTATAAACACATCAACTGATATGTGTAGGTGTGTTTTTGTATATGATAGCTACTACACTTGTGACTACAAATACGGGAATCCTGGTTTCCCTAACTAGTATTTATAAAATATTGACTACTTGAATTGAATTAGGTATATCAGGTATAAATAACCCAAGTTTAGGAATTTATCATCTTTAATGTATGTTTCTTTTCAAGTACTTTCTGCCTAATTATTTCATGCTATAAAAAATAACTATTTGAAAAATTTTGATTTCTTATATAATTATATAAATGAGTAGATTTATTTGATTCATTAACTTGGGTATATTATCTATGTATTATAATTTAGTGATTTCCTACAAGGAATTATATTCTTAAACCCTTCATGTTCACTCCTTTGGATATTTAGATCCTTGGTCTTTTGGGGGTATACTTATAGATACTATGTACATCTTGATTATTGTTATTGTTTTTAATGTCCATCCTTAGTATGATTCATGCTCCACTTGGAATAAAAACTGGATATTATTGTCCAACATTGGTATTTATATGTATGCACTTGACTTACTCAGTGTTCTTATATTGTATATAGTTTTTACACTATTAATATATTACTTTAATCTCATCTATATTTTCCAAGTTTTTCTTACTTTATATTGTATAATCCTAAGTGGTAGGATTACTTTATAATTTAATTATCAAACATACGGCCCCAGTTTCTAGTCATTAGATATTTGGAAGTTCTCCTAGGTTCATGGGGAATATTAATATGGGTAATGCTCAAGTGATTCAAATCATGGTCATTAAATTGGTAACATAAAAAGGTGAAATGAAATCATTTCTTTCTATTTGGGTGGTTTAAAATTAGAGATGATATGATCCAAGACACTCAAAACATTATAAGTAACCTATAAAAATGCATCTCACCCCTTTTTATAGTTTAATCTCAATTTAATATAATTTTCTTGGTAATTCGGTATTCACCACCATTATAGAAGATCCTTTAGTTCAGGTACATCAAATATATATAATATTAGGTGAATATACCATTTCTGTATGAGTTTTATTTATTTTAATTTGATGTTATTGGTTGTCAATGAATGTTAATGAAATTTAAATATTTAATTAGTGACAATATAATAATGAAGTTATGACGAAGGAGTTATAGGAAAGTTTGGTTGAGGTCCCAAGCATCTAAAAAAGTTCATGTTTCATGGATACATATAGAATTAACAAATTTTCTCAAGTATTATTATCTTAAATAAGTTATTATGAAGAATTTTAGTATACCTATGATGATTGGTGACTTCTTCTTTATCTATCAAACATGTGATTTGATTAAATAGAATAATTTTTTTTCAATATTGAAATGTTTTTTAGGATTACTTAAGGTGTTCACCCTAGGATGTTTGTAAATTTTTTAATCCAAATGGATAAACATTTCCATAAGAATATCCCTCAAAAATATTCAGAGAAAAACGTTTCTAGATGGAGAAGGATATGAATAAGTTAATGAAGGTAGATCATCAGATAGAGTAAATCATATGAATAATTCTATGTAACTCGATTAGATGGAGTTTTTTGAATAATCCCATCATATATAGTATCCATTAAATAGAATTTTATGAGGATTAAATTACATAGAAAATTCCAATAAAATAGACTTATTTATAAAGTTCATGATGTGAAAATATTTAACCAACTAAATTTATGATTTCATTTGAAAAAAGAACCAGACATTCATATCATATGTTTCTAAGTGAAGTGTTATTCGTTAATAAAATATCACAATTCCTTATATCTTGTATTCAAGAAATATTTTTACAGAAAATAAAATTCTCTAAATGAGTATTCAATTAGATTAAATTCAATTGGTGATTTTCGATCTGCTATGAAAATATTCAAGTCCTGAAGATATTTTCTTTGGTATAACTCTTTATTATTGTCAAGTGTTGATTAAAGATTAATAGACAAATATAAAAAATCCATTAGATGTAATTGTACATAGATTGATAATAGAATTATTTATAAGTTTAAACAATGTCATATAACATCAATGACTCAAGACCAATGGATATATCTGAGTATATAGACAGACTGATTTCTTGAAAAGATTATATTATTTTTTTTATTATGTTTAAAGTTATAAAAGGAAGTGCGGGTATAAAAGAATCAATTAAATTCCAACAAATGAAGAACTATATGATGAAGTAAATCAAAAAATAGTTGAGGAAGTGAAATGGATGGATAATGATTCATTTGATGGAAGAACATCATATAAACATTCATTATTTCATCATATGAATGATTTAGAGGTGGTGTATAAAAATGAAGTCTCTATTAATGTTTATTGGAAAACAGTTAGGATATTTTAAATAATATTCATCAAAAATAAGTTTTTGAGCGATGAGAACATTATAATAACATTATTATGAGTATTATGAATTCAACTGATAGAGTTCTATAAATTCACCAGATAGAATAAATAGATGTAATTTCCAAGGGTTCATGGATTAAAGGAAAACTAAAAAACATTTCTGATGTCATTGGAAGGAGGAAGCTCCAAATTAAAGTATGTAGTATAAAAATTCAAAGGGAATATCAATAAGAATTTAAAAAGGTTTACTAGCCTATGAAATAGATAAATACTTAAAAATCATGTTAATTAATTAGAGGAACTTATTATGAAATACCTATGAGTTGTTCCAATGGAGGTGTAAAATAACATTGGATGGTATTTCCCAGACTAAAGAACAAACATTCAAGGAAGTTGTATAAGGGCAAATGTTTGTAGAACATTACAATGTTTGTATAGAGATTAAAATTTTATCATCCAAATTTTATCTTTATTAGTTATAAATATCACGTTATAAAGACCTATGATTATCACTTAGTAATAAGGATGTTTCTTAAAGAAAGTGGTTGTTTGAATTTTTGAGAAGCTTAATTAATTCGATTGAAGCATTGAGAAACATACAAAAGAATTGGTTTTAGTGGGAGTTATGAATTATGAGTTTTCAATGAGTATGAAAGTAAATTGGAATTCATAAAAGATCTATTTTAAGAACTACTATATAAAGGGGTTGTTCATACACACTATATATAATAGAGTTTTACTATTCCTGAGTTTATGTGATGGAATTCTGAATAATTTGTGCCGTAATAAAGTGTTGTCTATCAATCATGTAGAATATTTTCATTTCAACTAAATTTTTTAGAGAATAAGAACCGAACAGAGGAAGGGGTATTAGACTAATCTATTCTCATTGAATGAGACAAAAGAAACAGATAAATATAAGTAGAGGAACACTCATAAAGTTATCAGATGAAGTTTCCATACCAAGTGGTGATCAATAGAATAGGGGAGAATAATAAGAGTGATCATGTGAACTATAACTGGATAGATATCACAAGATGAGAATCACTGGACAGACAATATCATATGAAACAATGATAAAGGAGATGAAAGAAAGCGTATCTTTCAGTTTTATACTTTCAATAAGAACAATAAGGCCCCCACCGAATTGACACTAAATTAACTGCATCAATCCAATAGTGTTACAATGAATAATTATATAGAAAGTTTCTATATAAAGAAATAAAAACGAAATTTATTACATTAAAATTAGTAGGAAACTAAGTAATAATTTATTATAATAATAATAATAGTGAATAATATAAAAATAATCCTTAGTACATTCATTATAGGTCCAAACATGCAAAAGACTCTCATGGTGTTATAGAGTTTTTTAGGAAGTTTGAAAATATCTACAAAGTTATTATAAAGAACTAGCTTTGAGCCGCAATGTTGGATATAATATTTTGGTTGTCCAGGTAATATGATTATTTCCATCCCCCATTTCTAAATGTTTATATGAACACACTTGGATAAGGATAATTTTTCTATCCAGACCACTATATTCGGTGGCTCATATTATAGTGTAGAATATGTGTAGTGATAATCACCATACACATAAAGAGCTACATGCTCTTATTGATTATTTAACCTTGTAAAAATATCACGTTCCATCATTACTTGATATTATACAATTTCATATGATAAAGAAAATAAAAAAAAAGATAATCGATATCTTAATAGGTTCAAGTGGTAAGGGGATAAAAATTTTAAAAACTAAAATACTTCCTAACACTAATTCACTTACTAGTGTTAAGTATATCCCAATGTCTTCCTCTAAATTGGTATCAAATAGAGTTTCACAACAATTTTATTTTCCACATTAAAAAGAAGTTTTAGTTTCTCCACATGCATGTGGTATCCTTGTGAGAGAGTATGCACTTGGTATTCACTATTTCAGACAGCCTTCATCCCATTTAGGTTTGGTCCATGACAAATTTTCTATAAAAAATTAAAGATGATTTGGGAAAACATTACTACCTCAAGTAAATTAAGAATTTTAAGTGATAAAGAGGTAGGTGAAAATAATTTTGCATGTTTTCCTCACGAAGAATATCCTATAATAAGTAGTGATGATGATAAATCTATAGCTTCTAAAGATATATCAGTTGATAAGTTAAGATATATTTTTCATTCTGTTTTGAAGAAATTAGTCTACTTATTTTTGCATTCATTCAATGTTTTTATAAATAGATCACCCGTTTTAAAGAATAAATAGACAATATAGTAAAATCATTATAAAAAAAAGGTCTAATATAAATAAATCTCTTTAGACATGTTGTATATTTTGAATAAAAAATATGTATTTAGAAATTTTTTCTTCAAAATATGAAAATCAGTAGCTCAAAGAAGTTGAAAAGAAATATGGATTCAAAAAAATATAGAAGAAATGACACATGCACTTAAAGAAAAGTTTAAAATTACAATTCATGATAAGTATTTATAGTTGGAAGTGAAATCCAAAAAAAATCAAGGAACATGAAACATTGTTGAAAAAATAAGTTCTGTTGCATGAAGAGAATGTTGAATGACAGAAAAAGGCTTGTGAAGAGAAAGTGGATATAATTGAATTTAAGAAAAAAAACATTAATATTAAATTTCTATAGTTTGAAGTTCAGTTGACCAATATTGAGAATAAAAATATTGGGACTTTTTATAAAAATGAGAAATTTGATGCTGAAACTCAATTATATTTATAGGATTCTTAGGTTATAAGAACTCTAACATGTAATGAAAAGAGTATGACTTCATTCAGTTATCAATCTCAAATAGATATGGAGAAATAGGTACCATCCATACCATCTTGTAATAATGTTTCTAAATATATTTTCATTAATAGTACGCCTTTGAAAACAAACTCTTTTTAATAACGGATGAATAAAGATGAAAATAATCCTACCACTATGACAAGAGCGGATAGTAAAAAGAGTGTGGAGTTTGGTTCCCTGCAAATATCACAATAGGTTATAACTAATAGAATAAAAAGAAACATCCTTTGAGTACAAAAAATATGATAAATTAAAATGGTTTTGGAAATTCTTACAAAATCTTTTATATTGTCAAAGATGGTTGTAAAAAATTTTGAACATGCTTATCTCAACATTTATCCAAATATTACAAGAAAAAAAGACAATATAAATAAGTGAATTAAGTAGAAGAAACATTAGAAATAAATAAAAATAATGATTTAAACAAAAAATCTCCCAATAAGATTTCATACAAGAATGTTGAAAATATCATGGATTCTAAATCCAAGAAGTTAATGAAAATTATTACATTAAAAATAACAACTGATAATGATAACACTCAAAAGAATCCATGTGGAAAATCTATACTTTATTTGAACATTACTAATGATATATTAGTTATCTAGGTATAAGATTTATATATAATGATGAAATTTCAAGTTGTAAAAGCAAGGACTTTTATAGAGAGAAAATAATTTGTTTCAAAGGGAGATGCATAAGTTCTGTGTGTGAGATGAAACATGGAGTGTCACACTCTAAAAAATTATTCTATATTAATTCCAGAACTATATAAATTAATTAAGAAGATGAAAGTTGACAAAAATTTCTTTAAAATAACTTGAAGAAATATGGTTTACACCTATAAAAATTGAAGAAGTTATAAGAACTCAGAATCATCGATCAAAATTCTAATCCATAAGTGAATGTGTGAAAAAGAGAGGAAATGGTGAAACTTGATGAGAAAATCATCTCAACCTTATCTTTTCTCATTGAGAAGCAAGGAAGGTCCACCTTATTCTATTTTCCTTTATATTGTTCTTAAGATCCTTTGAAAATATGTAATTAAAGGTGAGGTATGTACTAATATGGAGAAATTGAGAATTATGAATAGATCTTACTTTAATTAGACATATTATGAATGTTTCCATCTGGGAATGTTTCCATCTAGCAATATTTCCTATGTTGGTTTACTAAATATTTTATAAAATAATTATTCATGGTAAAGATGTGGAATTTTTCAAGTCTAGACACCCAATTAAGAAAAGATCCAATTGAATTATTTATCAACATAATGCTTCTAGGGAAAATCTTTTGAATAGATTAATCAATATGAAGATTTTAATTAATGTATCCTTGAGGGAGATACATTTAAATTATGTTCATGTTTTTATCATAATTATTATATAATTTAAATCTAAATATTCTACAAATTTCTTAAAGATCATGTTAATATAAAAGTTACGAGTTTCTTAATCTATCATACATGGTTTAAAAAATATCAAACAAAACAAAAATGGGGAGAAAATTAATTAATCAATTATATAAGAAAATTATAAATATGAATAATCCCCATGGAAACTTATCCTTCTTTTTTCACTTGTATCTTTTTGATATGTTTGTTGAAGTGAGTGAAGAAGTTTCATATTGAAATTTTTTACAAAATATTCATATCTCATATAAGTATCTATATCATGGAATAAAAGTGGGAAATCCTTAAACATAATCTTTTGAGTTATCATTCATGTGGTATCAAGGTCAGGTTATAATGGATATGTTTGTTGTCTAAATCAAACTCTCTTGATTTCTACACTAACCGTGACTCATGTATACTTGGAGTAAAATGATGGAGGACACATTTATTAAAATTAACTAATACCATTTTCCTATGAATTTTTATATTCTTATAAATTAGGGAGAGATAATTTAATATTAAAGAAATTTTGAAATGGAAACGAATAAGGGAAAAGTTTGAGTATAAATGGATTGAAAGATTCACATATTTACATGCTCATTTGGAATGAACATTGATGGTATTTATAATAAATAAAAAGGGATATAGTGAATATAAAAAAAATTATGATTTTTATTTTTTGGTAATGCATGCTATTGGTTTTAAACTATTTTTAATGAAATAGAAAGATTTAATTGGTGGAAATATGTTGATGAAGTTTGGAATAAGGAGTTGTAGGAAAGTTTTGCAGAAATACCCAAGCATGATAAAAAGGTTGTTTTTTTCTTGGATACATTTCAATGAAAAAATATGTCTCATGTCTAACTCTCTTTATGATGTTATTTTGAAGTCTTTTTGATTACATAGGATGATTTTTGAGTCTTTATTCATGTCTTAATCAAATTCTGTGATTATGGAGAAGTATGTTTTCTTTTAACATTACAAATTATTTGAAGATTCTTTAAGAAACACACCTTAGGAATTATATCAATTCTATGAAACTGAATGGATGAAAATTTCTATATGTAGTTCCCTTAAAAATATTTAGAGTATAATATTACTATATAGATAAGGGGATGACAAATTTAATGAAGGGAGATCATCAGATATAGGAAATTAGATGATGTTTTCCAAGTAACTCCATTGGATGGAGTATTCTTTATAACCCCATTGGATGGAGTTTTTATTAAACATAATAATATGAATTTTATATTATATACTAATTACAATTATATGGGACCAATTTATAATTTCTATAAAGATGAAATGATTAATTGATTGCAATTATATTTTCACAGGACAATAAATGATCGAATAATCAAATTAGATGTTGCTAAGTGATGTGTTCTTGATTGATCAAATATCAAAATTCCTTAAGGATCTGATTCGATATGTAGTTTTCAAGAAAATAAAATATATGGAAATATTCTTCAATCATCTTAAATTAAATAGTTTACTGTAGAGATTCTGTAAAGAAAATCAAGTCACGATGAAATGTGTTCATTGTAGAAAACCTGAATATTTTGAGGTGATGATTAAAGAGGAATTAAGAATTTTATGAAGTCCATCAGATATACTAGTAAAAATATTGAGAATAGAATTATTTATAAGTTACAAAAATTTTATAGACCATCATTATCTCAACTGAAATAGACAAAGGTGATTTTTCAGAGACATCTTATATGAAAATATTGATGTATTAAGATCAAAGTTGTAAAAGGGGGAATTGGTGTGAATTCATTGGTTCAATAACATTGGAAAGAATAAATGTGAACAGATACAAGGAATTTCAATCGATGTGGAATTCTTCATCATAGAGATGAACATCATACAAAAATTCATGATTTCATCAAATGAATGATTTATAGGAGGTGAATCAAAATGAAGTCTCCATGCAAGAGGTTTAATATTCAAGTGCATAGGAGATAAAAAGTTTAAGAATTATCACCCTAAAAATGTTTTTTCCATCAATAATGAGATATATTCTCATTTGGGTTGAAGTATCGAGAGAAGAAGAACAAGGAGGACTATAGAATATCAGATGGATCTAAAGTTGTCGGATGAGTCTAAAGCACCATATGACAAAAAGTTGTAGAATAATTAGCCAGTTATCATAAAAATGTTCATTATCAAGTGTTGATTTATATAATAAGGGATAAGATGAAAAAATATTTTATAAAATTTCACCAGATAGACATCACTAGAGGGACATCAGTGAACTAAATATATTGTGTGAATAAGTGATAAGTAGAAAGAAATAATGTTCATTTTTTTGTTTCTTGCTGAGAAGGATAAGAATAATGCTCCACCAAACTAACATTGAATGAACTATATCAGATGGTAAATTTTATAGAATATAAATTATAAGGAAATTTTTTACCTACGACTAAGTAAGTATGGGATTAAGATGTTTTTATAAGAAGAGAGAGAAGGAAGTACAAAGAAGAACTATGACATCCATCTAAAGTCTCACCAGGTACAATATTTTCTTTTGGTTACAATGTTATTGAAGTGTTTTGAAACTATATTTAATTTTATTATAAAGAATCATATAGGATCTAAATAGTTAGACAAAGGTTTTTTTCTAGCCCATAGAATATGATGGTTTTTATCCCCCTTTCATAATGTGTGGGGACTCACACTTGGATAAGGATTATTTTTCTAGACACCCCACTATAATTGGTTCCTTATATTATAATTGATAATTAGTTTATTATACAACACAATAAATGGTAAGGACTAGATTCTCTTTTTTAGTTGTGAACCTTGTAAAAATATTTTCTTCCATATTTAGTTGCTTTAATATACTTTCATACAATAAATAAAATAAAATAAATTAATTGAGATCCTAACATGTCCAAGATGTTAATGGATAAAAAATTATAAAATGTTAAAAAATTATTTACACTATTTCACCCCCCCCCCCACACACACACCTAGTGTTAAGTATATCCCAATGTGGACCACTCATTGGGAATTTAAGGATCAACTAGGAACCATTTCATATCTTAATTAATCAATCCTCAAGAAAGGAACTATAAAAGACATATATACCTATGATATATGTAAACTCATGAGAAACTTTAAATAATTATAAGAAACTAAAAAAGTATACAATGTTTTGTTATAAAACATATTATGGGTGACATAATTAAAAATAGTAATTACATTAGTGGTTGTTATAATTACATTAGTAGGAATTCTTATTAAACTTTTTTACATTACTAAAAAAATTGTGTCAATAATGTACCTTGTTGTCACTATTCCATGCTAACACTATTAATTTATTAGTATTCTTCCCCTATTTTATTGATATATATATATATATATCTGTATATGTGTGTGTGTGTGTGTGTGTATTTATATATGTATATATGTATATATGTATATATTACACATGTGTTAGTGGTTAGTATTGGTTAGAGAATGTTTTTTCTATTTTATTGACAAAATGTTGTCTTTTTAGTTGTTTACATTGAGATAACATTGTCTTTATTTAATACCTTATTTTTATTCCCATGATGGGTTCTCTTATTGATCTATTCATATTATGAATTTTTGTGTTTTACAAAAAATTTATCACTAGGATAATTTATTGAAACTTTCACTAAAGTTTATGATTTATAAAAGTAATTATTATCCAAATAAAGTGTTTATTTGAAAGAGGAACATGGTTTTCTAATTAAAATTTAATTTTTATTTTCATTGATAGACTTATAAAGACAAAATAATAGTCAAAGAAAGTGTTTTGTAAATATCCTTTGAAATGAGTTTCATAGTGAAATTTAAAAAAAAAAATTGTTAAATAAATGGTTTTTATTAATTGATATAATTGTCAGATAAAAGTAATAATACTTGACTTAACTCATATAGTGTGGAGTACCATAGCTTGTATTATATTGATTGGTTACATTTAGGTATTTGTAGTGGTGATCGTATATCATAGTTTTTTATTTTTATGGATATTAAGGTCTTAAATTATATTTTAAGAGTTTCACAATGGAATAATTTCAGTTAATTTGAAAGAGATTTAGGAATTTGTTATTTTCAGTTCATGTGATTATGTTGAATTACAAGATTTTGAATTATTGTAATGAATTTTGGATTTATGATTCAAAAGAAAAACATATTTTTTAGGTGTGTTCAAAGTAATTTATAGATGATTATTATGGATAGAAATTTTTGATTGATTTGAGGATTATGTATCATGATTTGGTGGATGTCTCAGTATACATATTAGTGACTTAGGGATAATAAATAGAAATATAAGTGTCCCGTAGGGACTACTCAATGAAAATAATACAAATGGTGGAGATTCTTTAATGGACCATGTCATAATGATTTGAGTTTTAGTGAATTTTAAAAACATTGAGTAATATAATTAGGGTTCGTTATAATTTTAAGGATTGATAATGTTTTGGTGTCTATGTAGGCTAACGAGAGTTCCATATACATTCATAGGACTATCGGAGACACTCAGTACCCACAGATTCTAGAAGTGAAGAAGGAACATTGGGTGTTATCACGTACTCAGTGGACCTCTAGTGGGTATCAATTAGAATTTTTATATATTTTTTATGAATTTCTTCATAGTATTTTTAGATTTTATCAATTGAAACTCCTTTTCTCTCCTTATATTTCATTTCCTTTCATTGATATGAGATCCCTCCCCAGGTTCCAATATGGTATTCCTTCTCCCCTCTCCATACCTCAGGATCCAAAATGATTTCCTGGGAATTATTCAATAAAAACCCAATTTAAGGTTTCTCCTGTTATCTAATTTTTCCCCTTCTCTATTTTCTTTCCAATACCTTAATTTAAATGGGTTTATCTAGTAGGTATTTCATTAAGTTCATGTTGAAATCCATTCAAGAAAATTTTTATCATCTTACATAGATTAAGAGAGTATAAGAAATGTGATTTGGTGGTATATGTTCATTATTTGGATAAAATTCATTTTCTTAATGATTTATTTTATTTTTATTTTATTTTTTGAAATTTATTTGGGGAATAGTAGGTCTTATTAGATATGTTGTTTTTTCATATTAGTTGTTATCATAATGATGGTGGTAATATGTGTGGGTTTTAGTTTTGTTTGGATTGGGTTTTGGAAAAAAGGTTTTTTTTATTTGGTAGTTTATTGAATTTAAATGGTTTGGGATGTGTTTTTTGGGGCCTATATATTTTAGATAGAGTATGGTAGATTACTTATCCCAGATTCTCTAATGGTAGGTTGTTAAAACCCATGTAGAGATTATTATGTATTTCATTGGATTCATCTGCCACTATATTTTTAAACTAATAAATCTAAATATTCTTTTCTATATAAAGATATTAAATTATATTTGTAAATATATATCATTTTTATATATTAAAATTATATCTCTAATTTATATCCAATATTACTATGAATACAGAAACATATTTATTTGCTAAGTTTAAATTTCTAGTTTTAATGATTTTTGATAAATTGATTAATTTCAATGTGTAACTTGAGTAAATTATGGAACAAATTAAGGTTTTTAAAATCTCTAATAATTTTATCCATGTAATTAATATTTTAAGTAGGTAATGTATTCCTTTCACTTCCCAATGTTAAATCTAAAAAATTGTTATAGAGAATAGTTTTCATAATTTAATAAAATGATTAATCATAAATAACTATGGATTACATGTATCCTAAATTTGGATAGTAATTTTATTTTGTAGTATATTTTTTATAAATTTATCCTTGGGTGTTGTAACCACTAATAACATTTAATTTTTTTAGGAATCAACACTTTTATATTTAAAACATTGAAGGGTTTACATTTTTTTGGTTGTTGAATAAACCATTATGAGAGGAATTTATTGTAACACCCTGATATTTTATGATAAGTATATATTTTTTTGTCTTGTGTTATACACGACATCATAGGAATCTTTCACTACACTCAACACTATCTTGGCTTGCGTTGCACGCAATCGGGACCTTCCTCGATAGCGTATGTAGTACGCAATACCGGGTTTCACTAAACGAAGATATATTGTTATAATATTATTATGGACTATCCATTATGAATATTATTAACTAGATTTTTAATTTTATAACATTATTATTCATCTTACATATTTTCTAGAACATGTTATGAGAAAAAAATAAATTTTTTGGGTAAAATAAGTATTTTTCAAAAAATGCATTTTTGTCGCCTTTTGATGGCGCACCAAATTTAAATCTATTTTTTGAAAATTTTATAAGTTCAATTTCACAAAATATAATATTCTTTGTAATCAGGATAAAAAAATTACTTTGGATAAATTTTTCATACTATTCTGATAAATTTCATATTTTAATGAATAGTAAAAACATGCTATATTTTAATTAAAAACAACTTTTTTCATCACAATAATTTATATGGTTAAATTGTAATATTTAATGGTTTTAAAGTATAAATAGAATATATTTTTACCATTCAATATAATGTATTTCATTACCATTAATTTTACATAGAATTCATAGGTAAAAACATTTCAATCGTTGGCAATGTTTTAACTTTTAAAACCTGTTTTCTTAACAGCGGGATTAATTTTAAATTAATTAATGCAACTTATATATTTTGAATTTTGAGAAATGGATTCCATATTTGAATTCAGTGGGTCCAAATTATGTTAATAGGTTACTTTTATTTTATTTTATTTTTGATATTATGAATAGTAACTATGGTAATTTTTATTTACTCTAGTTAAAGGTAAATCGGGTAATTAAGGGTAAATATAAGATTAAACAAATTACCCTAACACCTGAAAAAATTCAATTAGATGACTAAAAGTCGACCCTTATCACATAAGGGTCATATAAAATTCATTTTATGGACTTTTGACCACTAAAATAATTTAATTATTATTAAAACCAAAGAATGTGACAACATGTCACTCTATTAAATCTTATAAGTATAATAATTTTAATTTAGTTATAAACATCATGAAACTTCGAACATGAATAGTCTCCAGAAATATTATAAAATTATATACATCATGTGAATTTATTTATAATTTTTAGGGATTAAATAATTATCATTAATTATGACACAATAGTGATGTTGACATTATTTTTTTGATGGAATTATCAAATAAAAGATTATAGAAGTATTAAAATAAATATTATATGAACTATTTAATGTGATACACTAATTTTATAGATAAATATAACATGTTATGAATATATTAAATATTTTATTTCGAACATATCTTCTGTTTATATTTTATTTAAGTTCAAATAAATGAATAGTGTCAAAATTGACACTATTGTTATTTTATAAATATTTCATATTATAAAATCGTTTAAAAATCACAAAAATATTTAAAAATTATAAATTTAAATTTATATGGTCGAAACATTAATAAATTATACAATTATGGACAATTTACAACATATAAGTAATTATTTATAATGATTTAAAATTTAGAGTATTATTACCACAAATAAAAATATATAGATTATATAAGGATAAATCATGTTGATAATGATTAAAATAAATTCCCAACGTGCCTAAATTTTATTGGTTCATGATATTACAACCATATAGCATCTAATATTAGGATTTGAGTCATTTTTTGGAGTTTTTTAAGTGGGTTTGGAATTTATTATAAATTAATATTTCTTATAATTCCAAAGGTGTCCCTCTCCTCCCTTATAAAATGGCACCTCCTCCCTATACTCCTAACACCACTTTGAGCCTTCAAGATCCATGAAACCCTGAATATTACTCTTCTCAACTTCCCTAGAAACAAACTAGAAGTCCTGGTATTCTTCAAAGACCTACTTTAGTGCCCTAAGAGGAGGTTAAGAAGATGCGCATCAAAGAAGAGGTAATATCCTTTACCGATTCTTTCCATTTTATTTCTTCTTATACTTCTTCTTATTTAGTTGTTTAATTATTAAGTAATAAAATCATTATAACTAATATACTTATATGTTATTATAAATATGAAACAACCCTATTTCACCTTCTATCCATCCTATGGAAAATAAAATCATGGTGTGTGCGTACGTACAGAATACCATCCCCACGCCGTGGTGTAATCTGTTTTCCACCACCACCATACTTGTATTGGTATAATGGTGTAAATAATTACTTTATATGATTATTTTAAAGTGATATTGATTCTGAAATAGTATACATACACTTCAATACAATTCCACGATCATGGGAACAATATCATCGCTCGTGCGTACGTACGGCCTACCGTCTCCATGATGTGATTCGGCTTGTTCTACATGATATTCATTGAATAATGATTATATGAATGAATTTAATGAATAAATATGATATATATTACAGTAATAAAATTCTTTAAATTATTTATCTATAACCTAAAAAGAAGAATAAGAATTTATTCGACAAAACATGCATAAGAACATAAAGCAATGAACACCCGAATAACAAGTAGCAATGAAATATTACTAATAAGAAGATAAGAAAATGACCATATATAATATAATAACAATAAGTATGATTCAATAATAAGTAAATGACATTATTTAAATCATTATACAGGATGTTCGGACACGTACAAAGCATATCGGACCTAAGGTAAGGGAAAATCACTCAATCTCATTTTTATCCGAGATTGTTTATACTTCAGAATTTATTGGTGAATATTTATCATCCACATCCATGTTTCGTCAATATTTAATATTATTTCTATCCTACAACAATTGTTTAAATCTAATTTTACCCTTTGGTGAGTTTTTAGTAAAATATATGAAAGGAATCTTTTGTCGTTTTTAGTACGATGTACTTTTTGACTTTTCCAGCCAAAGTACGAGAAGAATTTTTTTTAACGTATATGACATGAATTAATTTTTATGATTTCATAGAAAATTATTTAAATGAATCTTACTTTATAGGTTTTCAATTTTATTTTTAATCAACTTATTTTAGTTTAAAATTGTATGACATGTTAAGAAAGGAAATTTGTTTTTGAAGTAGAAAGGATATTTTCCTCAAGAATGGAGTTCAAGTGTTTTATCAAAATTATTTTCCATATAAGATAATATAGGTTTATGTTTCTATCCCTATTTTCACATTTATTTGATTATGTTATGATGGAATTAATTTTATGTTGTCCTTTTATCTTATATGGATTTTGTTATGATGGCATGATGTTTAAGAATCCCATTTTTATTACATGGGTTATGCTATGATGTTTAAATTATGATTTTGTGGCACACATAAGAATGGTTTCATTATGAGATGGGTGGGACCTATATCTCTCTCCAATGCATTGGGTAAAGATTTATATCTCATGAGATAGACATTGCTGGAATGGTAAGTTAATCTGGTTCAGTGATACAGGACTGGAACGAGGAGTGAACTCGGTTCAGTAATGGACTTTGTACGCTATAATGGTCTTGGAAATGAGCCTTGACTAATATGAAATGATTTTCTATGATTATTTGTTTATTCCATAAAGTTTAATGTTTTAATTTATGATTACTGGGATTACATTTCACCACTATGATTTATCCCATGTTATGATATTATGATCTCTTTTGCAAGTTAAGATATTCAAAATTTTATGTTCTTATGAATATGCTATGATTGATATTTCTTTTGTTTACCCTTACTGGGCATTTGAGCTCACCATTTTGTACGTTTTCTATTACCCAGGTCAGGAATAAGGGTATTAAGTAGGATATGCCAAAAGGGGACTCTAGATATGATGAAATAAACGGGAGACGATGTAAATGATTTATGAACCAGTTGTTTATGTTTCCTAGTTTCTAAAGACACTATACCTATACGATCCTTCCATGGTTTTGTTATATGTTGTAATAAGTATGTTTTAATTCTGAAGTAATAACAATGTATGTAGATTATGGTCGTTATAGTTGGTATCAGAGGAAAGGTATAGTCAACCTTTGGAAACTAGGATTTGGATACCTTAGTAAGAACCCTAAGGATAAGTCTAAGCCTAGAATATAATATTTGTGTTTTAGAAATGTCCATGAATAACCTATGATAAGACCTTAAGTGTAAAATTTTATTCTTTATTATGTGTTTTTTCTATTATGGTTAGTTTTTATCACAATATGCTTATTGGTTTTAGTCAATGGTTGGAACCCAAAGGAACCGTGTTAATGCTGAATGCGACGGGCAACGCAATGATTGTCCCCCTGAGCGACCAGACGTTATGGGAGCTGGAATACCAAATCTTGTAGCTAGGCTCACACAACATTCTCAAGCTATAAACCATGAAGGACTTCCAAATGAGCAAAGGAAGGCGTAAAATTTTCTTCAATCCTTCATGAGGAAGTTTCCACCTTCATTCATCCTGTCTTCTGATCCATTAGTGGCTGAAAAATGGATTAGTACCACTGAAAAGATATTTTCAATTCTAAAATTTTCAGAACATTACAAAGTCATCTTAGCAGTGTATCGTTTGGAAGGTGATGCTGGTCAATGGTGGAATCTTATCAAGCATGCGAGGCAAAGAGATGAAATTGAGTCCATGGAATGGGAAAACTTCAAGAACTTATTTTTCAATAAGTACATCCCTCGTATTCTTAAAACAAAGGCGGAGAAGGAGTTTCTTCAATAGAAGCAAAAGGATGATGAATCTGTTGGTACCTAAGAAGCAAATTTTACAAGACTTGCAAGGTACGCTTCCGGAATTATTATCCAACTTGAGAGTAAGATCGATCAATTCTTTAGTGGATTAAAACCAAGTCTTCGAAGGGAGTTAACCATAGGGACTTCAATAGCTACGAGGAAATTGTTTGATGTGCTCTAAAGGTTGTGATGGAGATTGGAGTAACCAATCAATAATATGGGTTTGATAAGAAGAGGAAAATGGAATTCAAAGGAAAATATAAAGACCGCACTGAAAAGAAGATGAGTTTTCCTTTATGCTCAAATTGTGGAAAGAAACATGGAGGGAATCGTCTTAAAGGTACAAGCAAATGTTTTAAGTGTGGAAAATAAAGTCATCGGGCAATTGAATGTTGAAATAATGGGAAGAAGATGTCTAATGATGCGAACAAAGAAAGGGATACACAGAATGAACCTCAAACACTTAAATGTTTCAAGTTCAAGGAGATGGGGAATTATGCCAATCAATTCCCTAATCATAGGGTTGTTGATGATGATCGATGTCAACAAACTCTTAAGTCCAAAGATAAAGGAAAGTAACATGCAATTACTATCGGTTATGTGGAGTAAAATAACAAAGTGGTGAAAGGTACACTTACCATCCACTCTAAAGTAGAAAATGTTTTATTTGATTATGGATCCACCCAATCTTTTATTTCTGATGAATTTTATAAGGTTATCGTTGTACTACCTCAACAATTATATGTTGAGTTAGCTATGACAACTCCAAATGGCACAACAGTTGCATCAAAAGTTTATAATTCTTCTCCAATTGAAGATTGTGGGAAAGAGCTTCCTAAAAATCATGTGATCCTTCCTATAGTGGAATTTTATGTGATTCTTGGCATGGATTGTATTTCTTTATACGAAGCTCATATCAAATTCCAAAGAAGGGAAATCACATTTAATATTCCCGATCAATCTACTATCATCTATCAATTCAAGGATGAATATAACCTTCCAGTGGAAATTTCTTCCATCTTATGGGTCTTGATTCCAATAAATGAAGGTTATTTATCTCAAATGGTTGGAGAGAAACTCACGATTAAGAATATGCCCATTTTATGGGAGATTGATGATGTATTTCTGGAGGAATTTCCAGGTCTTCCACCAAATCGTGAAGTTGAGTTTTCAATAGAACTCATACCGGGTGATATGCCTATTTCAAATACACCTTATAGAATGGCCCCAATTGAGTTGCTAGAATTGAAAAAGCAACTCCAAGAGAATATTGATAAAGGATTCATACGCCCTAGTGCGTCACCTTGGGGAGCACCTATTCTATTTGTTAAGAAGAAATATGGATCAATGAGTCTCTGCATTAATTATCGATAACATAACAAGATCACTATCAAGAACAAATATCCTATCCCACACATTGATGACTTATTTGACCAGCTACACGGAGCTCAGTACTTTTCCAAGATTGATCTTTGTTCAGGGTATCATCAATTAAGGGTAAAAAAAAGATATACCAAAGACGACTTTCTGTACAAGTTATGAACACTATGAATTTATAGTGATGCCATTTGGTCTTACTAATTACCATGATATCTTCATGGATCTAACTAATAGAGTCTTTAGAGACTATCTTGATTAGTTTGTGTTAGTCTTTATAGACGGTATTCTTGTCTATTCAAATAGCAAGGAAGAACATGAATATCAATTGAGAATTGTATTAAAGACCCTAATAAAGGAGAAGCTTTATGCCAAATTTACCAAATGAGAATACTGGCTTCAAAAAGTTTCATTTTTGGGTCACATAATCTCAAAAGAGGGGATATCTGTGGATCCAACAAAGATAAAGGTTATCGAAAGATGGTCGAGACCAACAACAGTAACTGAGATCCGAAGTTTTCTTGGTTTGGATGGATATTATCGACGTTTTGTGAAATCTTTTTCACGATTATCTAATCCACTCACCAGGTCGACTCGAAAAGGATTTAAGTTTTTGTGGATGGAGGAGTGTGAAGAGAATTTTAAGGAGTTTAAAAGAAGGTTATCCAGTGCACCTGTTCTCACACTGCCTTGTAGTGGAGAAAGGTTTGTGATCTACAGTGATGCATCCAAGAAGGGATTGGGGTGTGTTCTCATGAAAAACGATATGGTGATATCTTATGCTTCACGATAGTTGAAAATCCATGAGCAAAATTACCCAACTCATGATTTGGAGTTAGCTGCGGTAATCTTTGCATTAAAGATTCGGAGGCATTATCTTTATGGTGAACAGTGTGATATTTATACTAATCATAAAAGTTTAAAGTATATTTTCACACAAATGGAGTTGAATATGGGCCAAAGAAGATGGTTGGAGCTGATTAAGGATTACGACTGCTCAATTAATTATCACCCTAGGAAACCAAACAAGGTGGAGGATGCATTAAGTCGACAGGACCATGCTAGCTTATCCATGATGAGGATCACAAATGATCCAATATTTATGGATTTACAAAGGATGGATCTTGGAATTATAATGGAAGGGAAAAAATCTTATCTTTCTCAAATGAATGTTCAACCATATATACATGTGAAGATTAAAGAGGCACAAAAAGAAGATGTAGAGTTACAAAATAAGGTGAGAAATGTTCATGAATTCAACCTTGATTGTGATAAGATAATAAGGTTCAGGAATTGGGTTTGTGTTCCTCCCATCCCAGAATTTAAGAAGGAGCTACTGGATGAGGCTCATAGTTCTTCATTCTCTATTCATCCTGGATGCATGAAGATATATAGGGACCTGAAATAGTACTTCTGGTGGGATAGAATGAAAAGAGATGATGCTGAATATGTCTCTCGATGCTTGGTTTCTCACCATGTTAAAGCTGAGAGACAGATGTGTAAAGGGATGTTACAACCATTACCCATACCAGAATGGAAATGGGAAAACATCACTATAAACATTTTCACTGGAATTCCTAAAACACCCAAAGGCAATAATGCTATATGGGTCGTAGTTTATCATCTTACGAAGTCGGCACACATCATTGCTATTAGAGAATATTTCTCTCTGGATCAGCTTGCCCGGATATATATAAAGGAAGTGGTAACATTGAATTGAGTACCACTTTCCATTATATCTGATCGGGATATGAGGATTACCTCAAATATTTGGCGAAGTCTTTGGCATACTCTAGATATAGAGTTGAGTTTCAGCAATGCTTATCATCCTCAGAGAGACGGTCAGTCTGAGAGAACAATTCAAACTCTAGAAGACATGTTGAGAGCTTGCTCTATGGATTTCAAAGGTGGTTGGGATCAACACCTACCTTTGGATGAATTTTCTTATAACAATATGTTTCACTTTAGTATACAAATGGCTCCTTATGAAGCTCTCTATGGAAAGAAATGTCAAACTCCAAGTTGCTGGGATGAAGTTGGGGAAAGAACGATATTAGGACCTGATTATATTGATGAGATGGTAGAAAAGGTCTGATCTATTGAACAACACATAAGAGCATCTTAGATTCGACAAAAAAGTTATGTCGGTAACCAAAAAAAATACCTAGAGTTTGAAGTGGGTGATAAAGTGTTCTTACGAATATCTCCTTAAAAGAGAGTAATGAGATTTGGAAAGAAGGGAAAGCTGGGCCCTAGGTATATTGGTCCTTTCAAAATACTGGATCGTGTTGGGAAGGTAGCTTACCGATTGGATTTTCCACCGAATCTCTCTCAAGTTCATGATGTGTTCCATGTATATCTCCTGAGAAAGTATATACCTGATCTTTCACATGTACTAAGCTCAGAAGTTGTACCGCTGGAGCAAGATCTTTCTTATGAAGAACAATCGATAGATATTCTAGATCATAACGAAAAAGTTCTACGGAACAAGACCACTTTCTTGGTGAAAGTTTTATGGAGGAACAACCAATTAGAAGAAGCTACATGGGAGCTTGAGGATATGATGAGGGAGAGGTATCCTCATTTGTTTGTTACGAAGTGAAAAATTTCGAGGGCGAAATTCATTTTAATGGGGGGTAGAATGTAACACCCTGATATTTTATGAGAAGTATATTTTTTATGTCTTGTGTTATATGCAACATCAAAGGAATATTTCACTGCACACAGCACTTGCTTCACTTTCGTTACACGCAATCGCGACCTTCCTCGATAGAGTATGTAGTACACTATACCGGGTTTCACTAAACAATGATATATTGTTATAATATTGTTATGGACTAGCCGTTATGAATAGTATTAACTAAATTTTGAATTTTATAACATTATTATTAATCTTACATATTTTCAAGAACGTGGTCTGGGAAAAAAAAAATTTTGAGTAAAATAAGTATTTTTCAAAAAATGTAGTTTTGCCCCCTATTGATGGCGCACCAACATTAAATCTAGTTTTTGAAAATTTTATAAGTTCAATTTGAAAAAATAAAATTCTTCTTTGGAATCAAGATATAATAATTTACTCTGGACAAATTTTTCATATTATTCTGATAACTTTCATATTTTAATGAATAGTAAAAACACGCTATATTTTAATTAAAAACAACTTTTTTCATCACAATAATTTATATGGGTAAATCATAATAATTAATGGTTTTAAAGGATAAATAGAATATATTTTTACCATTTAATATAATGTATGCCATTACCATTAATTTTACATTGAATTAATAGGTAAAAACATTTCAATCTTTGCCAATGTTTTAACTTTTAAAACCTGTTTTCTTAACATCAGGATTAATTTTAAATTAATTACTGAAACTTCTGTATTTTTAATTTTTAAAAATTAATTCCATATTTTAATTTAGTGGGTCCAAATTATGTTAATAGGTTACTTTTTTTTGATATTACAAATAGTAACTATGGTAATTTTTATTTACTGCAGTTAAAGGTATATCGGGTAATTAAGGATAAATATATGATTATAAAATTACCCTAACACCTACCAAAATTCTATTGGATGACTAAAAGTATACCCTTATAAACTAAGGGTCGGAATAAATTCATTTTATGGACTTTTGACCATTAAAATAATTTAATTTTTATTAAAACACAAGAAAGTGAAAACATGTCACTCTCTTAAATCTTATAAGTATAATAATTTTAATTTAGCGATAAACTTCATGAAACTTATAGAATGAATAGTATCAAGAAATATAATAAAATTATATACATCATGTGAATTTATTTATAATTTTTTGGGATTAAATATTTATCATTAATTATGACACAATAGTGATGTTGAAATTATTTTATTGATTGAATTATCAAATAAATGATTTTAAAAGTATTAAAATAAATATTATATGAACTATTTAATGTGCTCCACTAATTTTCTAGATAAATATGCCATGTTATAAATCTATTAAAGCTTTTATTGTGAACATATATTTTGTGTATATTTTATTTAAATTCAAATAAATGAATAGTGTAAAAATTGATACTATTGTTATTTTATAAAAATTACATATTATAAAATCGTTTAAAAACCACTAAAATATTTAAAATTTATAAATTAAAATTTATATGTTCGAAAATGTAATAAAGTATACAATTATGGAAAATTCACAACATATAAGTAATTATTTATAATGATATAAAATTTAGAATATCATTACCACAAATACAATTAAATAGATTATATAAAGATAAATCATGTTGATAATGTTCAAAATCAATTCCCTACTTGTTTAAATTTTATTGGTTGATGATAGTACAACCCTATATAATTTAATATTAGGATTGGAGTCATTTTTTGGAGGTTCTTAAGTGGGGTTGTAATTTATTATAAATTAATATTTCTTATAATTCCAAAGGTGCCCCTCTCCTCCCTTATAAAAGGGCACATCCTCCCTCTCCCCCTCACACCACATTGAGCCTTCAGGATCGGTAAAAACCTACCAATTTATCTTCTACACTTCCCTATAAAAATACTATAAGTCTTTGTCTTCTTCAAAGACCAACTTTAGTTCCCTAAGAAGAGGTTAAGAAGAGGCGCGTCAAGGAAGATGTAATATCCTTTACCGATTCTTTCCAATTTATTTATTCTTCTACTTCTTCTTATTTAGTTGTGTCATTATGAAGTAATAACATCAGTATCACTCATATACTTATATGTTATTATAAATATGAAACAACCCTATTTCACCTTTTATCCATCCTATGGAAAACAAAATCACCGTGCGTGCGTACGTACGGAATACCGTCTTCATGCCGTGGTGTAATCTGATTTCCACCACCACCTTACTTAGATGGGTATAATGGTGTAAATAATAACTATATATGATTATTGTAAAATTATATTGATTATGAAATAGTATACATACACTTAAATACAATTCCACTGTCATGGGAACAATATCATCGCTCGTGCGTACGTACGGCCTACCGTCTCCACGATGTGATACGACTCGTTCTACATGATCTTCACTGAATAATTATTATATAAATGAATTTAATGAATAAATAAGATATATATAACACTAATACCATTCTATAAATTAGGTATCTATAATCTAAAAAGAATAATAATAATTTATTCGACAAAACAAGCATAAGAACATAAAGCAATGAACACCCGAATAATAAGTAGCAATGAAATATTACTAATAAGAAGATTAGAACATGAACATATATGATATAATAACAATGAGTATGGTTCTAGAATAAGTAAATTACATTATTTATATCATTATATAGGAGTTTCGGACACGTACAAATCCTATCGGACCTATGGTAATGGAAAATCTCACAATCTCATTTTTATCCGAGATTGTTTATACTTCAGAATTTATTGGTGAATATTTATCATCCAAATACATGTTTCATCAATATGTAATATTATTTATATCCTCCTAAAATTTTTTAAATCCAATATTACCCTTTGGTGAGTTTTTAGTAAAAGATATGAAAGGAATCTTTTGTCGTTTTTAGTACGAGGTACTTTTTGACTTTTCCAGTTAAAGTACGAGAAGAATGTTTTTTTAACTTATACGAAATGAATGAATTTTTATGATTTCATAGAACATTATTTCCATGAATCTTCCTTTACAAGTTTTCAAGTTTATTTTTAATCAACTTCTTTTAGTTTAAAATTATATGACATGTTAAGAAAGGAAAATTGTTTTTGAATTAAAAAGGATATTTCCCTCAAGAGTGAAGTTCAAGTATTTTATCAAAATTATTTTCCATCTAAGATATTATAGGGTTCAGTTTATATCCATATTTTTACATTGATTTGATTATTTTATGATGGAATTATTTTTATGATGTCCTTTTATCTTATATGGATTATGTTATGATGGCATGATGTTTAGGAATCCCATTTTTATTACACGGGTTATGATATGATGTATGATTTATGATTTTGGGCATACATAAGAATGGTTTCATTATGAGATGGGTGAGACCTATATATCCCTCCAATTCATTGGGTAAATATTTATATCTCATGAGATAGACATGGCTGGAACGGAAAATTAATCTGGTTTAGTGATACAGGACTGGAATGAGGAGTGAACCCGGTTCAGTAATGGACATTGTCTGCTATAATGGTCTTGGAAATGAGCCTTGACTAGTATGAAATGATTTTCTATGATTATGTGTGTATTCCACAAAGTTTAATGTTTTATGTTATGATTATTGGGATTACATTTCATGACTATGATTTATCCCATGTTATGATATTATGATATCTTTTGCAGGTTATGATATTCAAAATGTTATGTTCTTATGAATATTATATGATTGATATTTCATTTTTTACCCTTACTGAGCATTTGAGCTCACCCTTTTATATGTTTTCTTTTCCCTAGGTCGGGAAGAAGGGTATTAAGTAGGATATTCCAAAAAGGGACTCTAGATATGATGAAATAAACGGGAGACAATGTAGATGATTTATGAACCAGTTTTTTATGTTTCCCAGTTTCTAAAGACACTATACCTATATGGTGATTTCATTGTTTTGTTATATGTTGTAATAATTATGCTTCAATTCTGAATTAATAACAATGTATATAGAGTATGGGTCGTTATATTTATATTCCTGCATCACCCCAAAGATGTTCTCCTGAACACATGTAAAACTATAATAGTTATGGAAATAGACCCCTTAGTTTGTAGAAAGTTATAAAGTATGCATACGGTGAACATGCCTAACTAAAATCACCCATTTTTTGTCTCCCATATAAGATACCACTTTCTCAAAAACTATCATTTTTGTCTTTTTCTACAATTCATAGAGTCACAGTTAATTTTATACGAAACCCTTTCACCTTAAATCCATTTTATAAAAATACAACCATTTTAAAATTTATTTTACACTATTTTTTCATATTATTGATTTTATAATAGATCTTTTTATAACATTGAAACCCAAATATAAGTTTTCCTTACATTAATTCTATTTATGAAACTTATTATGAAAAAAAATATACTTTTAAAATGGTATCCTAAATTCAAAACTACAACCACATTAAACTATTTATCTATGATTATTTGGGTGTATATTTGGTAATACCAATACCATATTAGATCTATCAATTAATAATATACTGATGAAAACTAGTCACTTCCCATGTGGTAGTTAGATCATTATTTTGTTATGTTATAATGAACCTTGTTTTACCACAAATTTATATTACAAGGAATAAGTGTTGGTTAATTCCAAAAATGTGTTTCTCATTTAGTTATGGATCAGGAAAACATGTTCTTACCCATGCTATGCTTGCTTCCTTGATTTTACATAGAATTGTGATTCTCAAATTAACACCCACATTGTGACTTGGATGTGGAATGACTTTCCTTAATAGGGTTTCAAAAAGTATGTTATAGACTGATTGGAAATGTTTTTGAATAGATATTGATTTTTTTTATTACTATATAAAATATGGTTTATATGGATTCACTTTTATTTTATGACATATTTACATGTATCCATAAACTTTTAGCATATCACGACATTTCTATATCATACAAGTTGACTAATATTTCGACAAAGATTAATCTAGATCATATATTGGTATATTTTTCTTTGTATATCTCTTGAGTTGTCACCCCACATTTATGATAATGTTGAAAGTAGGGAAAGATTATAAAATCCCTATCCATGTTTTCAATGTTCATTAGGAGTGATCTGATTAAAGGCAGAGAAAGGGTTGTAAATCCTTTCCCATATATGCATGCTCATTATTTTTTTATAATCTATAGTGATCCCCTGACCCATTATTAAGATGTGAAACTAGTTTTCCCTGACTCATTCCCCCATACCTCTTCACTATTGGGATGACTATTTCACCTTGACTCATTATACACACATCTACTCATATGTGTGAATGGATATTTGTACCTATGAGTTACACGAATTTTGTTTGTTGGTATGGGAATCAATTCTTACCCAACTTGTACATCTCGTATTAAAATTTCTTTTATTTAATTAGGTATATCAGGTATTGATCCTCCTAGAATAAAGAGTTATCATTTTTAATTTATATTTATTATTAAGTACTTTTTAAATTGATGTTGTATTATAATTGTAAACTTTTTTTAAAATCAACTTTCTTATATAATTACATTAATGGGTAGATTGGTCTGATGTATACACTTGGGTATATTTTTTGTGTGTCGGAACATTTTTCATTTCATGTTATGAAATATATGTTCACACCATATATGTGCACTCCAATTTATATGCAGGTCTGTAATCTATTTTGAAGGTAGCAGTAGGTACTAGTATACATCATGATTATATTTCTTGATGTGAATATTCATCATTATTAGGATTCATGATCCACTTATAATTTTCACTAGATACTATAGTTTGAGTTTTTTATTTATCCACATGCACCTTACTTAATCTATTCCACTATATTTTATTGGGTTTTTGTATTCTTGATAGATATCATTCCTCTCATCCATATTGTCCCAGTTTTTCTTACAAGTAGATTTCTAATCCTAAGCATGTGAATTCCCCCCAACAATAATATGAGGCCTATAGTACTAGTCCCTATCCCTTTTGGATTGGGTACCACTACTTGGATCATGTTTTGGCATGGTATGGGTACTTCTTTGGTAATTTGGTTCATGGTCATTACAATATACATCACAAAAAATGTGATCCAAATTCACTTTAACATTAGATCATTTACAGTGGAGTGAACGAAAGGATACCATGAGAAGTTTAACCCTACCTTATAATGGTATATATAAGAAACCAATTTGGGAAAATAGTTATATAAAACATTCATGGAAAGTTAATCTATCTAGTTTGAGATGTAGATAAAACTAGATAAAGATAAAATGATGGTAATATATAGGTCATTCATCACTTATAATTACATCATTTTTAATAAGATTAATGAAGAATTAATTCCCCAATTTTATCATAATCCACAGGAGATACTAAATCTATTTATCAGTCAGAACATATTTATTTATGGATATAAATAGAATATCAAAATTCTCAATTTATTTGGTAAGAAATATGATTTTATTGTTTTTTCAATAGTGGGAAGCCCTAGATCTGGAAACCATTATGAAAATATTCATCATGATTTCATTGAATTCCTAAAAATAGTTTACTAAGTAATTGAAGAGGCCTCTCTATATGAATTTATTTAAGGGTAGGAAAAATATATATCACTTCACTTTACCCCTCTCAGTCATTGATGGGAGGATTTTAAAATTTTAATAAAACATACTCTTTAAAAAATCTTATAGAAGAATCATGTGACTTTGTGACCTTTGATAGAACTCTAAATCTAAGAGAGGACACCAACTTGTCTACTCCACCTCTTCTTGAATCCTTAAGGCCTTAAATAGATAATTATTTTCATATTAATTCATTTATAGGATCATCCATGAATCCATTGAAAAAGAAAAGGGTTTATATCTAATAAGGGAAAACCTATTAACACCATACCACCCCCAATAGTAGTCATGCATCATCTAACATTAGACACATTGAAAATACCACCAAAACCAAAACTGCATAAAAATTGTGTTAGAATATAGGCTTGGGAAGAAAAGAGTGTGGTAACCTTAAGCACAGACATATCCGTATGATATCCCCACCCAATAGGGTTAGGTAAATTTTTATTCCAATAACCATCACCACCTATGACCCCAGTAATAGTCAACGTAGGATTGCAAGTTATAACACCTCAAACGAAATTAGTGTTTTCTTGGATGGGCACTCCCATCAATAGAAAATTAGATAGAATTTATCCCTAACATGTGTTTCTTAAAGGTGGTGGCGGATAAACATAGTATTTTGTGATAGGTAAAATCCGCTAGAATGATACAAAACATCCATCCATAAGTTAAGGTACAACACAAAAGGGCCATAAAGAGTGGATCTCCCCCACCATACATTCTCTATGAATAATCAAAATGAAACTGATGATTGTTATTTTGATCAAGTCAAATTTTCATACTTCAACAATGTTAATTACGGGATAGTAACTTCATGGTATGCCTTAGTGGGTGTAATGACGATTGAGGTAACTAAATAAAACCACAACAATAAAATAAGAAGGGAATACCCTTCGACTAAAAACCCTACCCACATTGAGGTATATACAAAGGGAGTGTGGACCCAATAAAAATTGCAGACCCAAAACATAGGGTCCCCTATATAGATTCCCTATCCAACTAATTAGTGTATAATAAGAAATTATACGGAGGTTTTGAGACCTCAATACATCACCCAGCTAAGACTATTAAGATATTAATTATTTATAAAGAACATAAAATATGTAATATTAATATTAAAAGACACTAATAGGTTAATTAAAATTACTTATAGAGATATTTCATTGATGTTGATGAAACTCAAAAAGAGTATAAACTCCTACATATAAGTGACCTTATTTGTTAGGTGGGGAATTCTCATTCAATGACGGTGAAACATTCCATTAAATAATCCCACTAGTATATATGGTGAGTATGTAAATATGAGGTGGAGAGTATGTGAATCTGAGGTGGGTAGATTCCTTAAAATGTATAAATCCATTACTTCTTGATTAGACTCTATGAAAGAAATTTTCCCCCTAGTATAGATGGAGAGTATGTGAATCTGAGGTGGGTAGATTTGATTCCGCTATATCCAAACATAGGAAACCCATGTTTATAACCTTTAATGGTACATGTGATTAGATGAAATATATTTCACACATTGCTTCACAATGCATCCCCGTTTTGTGAACCCCTAAAAATTAGGATTCATTCAAATGTAGGTTCCTTATCTAGACATAGGAGGTTCTAACCTTCCTCTGGTATAACAACCA
The DNA here is from genome assembly GCA_963277665.1 of Viscum album. Classification (NCBI taxonomy): domain Eukaryota; kingdom Viridiplantae; phylum Streptophyta; class Magnoliopsida; order Santalales; family Viscaceae; genus Viscum; species Viscum album. The sequence continues at coordinate 1,807,519,618 of OY728157.1, forward strand.
TTGATTGAGATAAATCTCTATCTAGTAAGACCTTTATTGAAAATACCTATATAAGTTTAACTTCATAGGGAGAAAAAAATATTACCACTATAACTATAAATAAAATACAATGAGTGTGTTTTGGACATTATTACCTAGTGAAAAATCATGAAATAATACCAATAATTATAACTTCCCCAGGAAGAGCTTCTCAAAATCTATACTTCGAACTTTCAAGATGAACTAGCGACATTGACTCTACTATTGAAATGCTAAGATGATTCTAGAAATTTTCTAATACAACACAATTATTAGATGAAGCACTATATCAAACCCATTAAAAATATCGAACAACACTTCAATTGAAAAATAAAAGGGCTATAAAAATAGAAATAGTCAATATTTCATTCAAGAAAACAACATATCCTACCTAATATTCCACCACAGTTAAGTTTTGAAAGGTATCACTACCCAAACCTCAACCTTAGTAACAAAAATATGAATTTATTAAACCATGAACATAGGATACACATTGTAAAAAATGGGGACACAAATTTTAAGGTTGTAAATAATAGATTATATTCTTTTCAACCCCTGAAAGTTTCTAGTTTCTTTATATACGTCATATAAAATGAAATAAATATATATTTTTAGGAAAAAATAAATGAGGTGGGCCTTGAAAATCATCATAATTATTTACCTTTTTATCATTCTATTGGATACACCATCCAAGAATACTTTATTTTCAAAGATCCAACATAAATTGGTTAATGGTAGAGAATTAACCATTATTCCTTAAATACCACATGTAACCCATGTGTCTGCCACTCATTTCTATAGGTAAGGATAGTGGAAAGAAGTATTAAGGAAAAATTCCAAGAAATTTTATTATTAGATTACTTACAGATCAATTAATTTCAAATATGTCACTATTAAGGAATCGATAAACTATCTAATCATGACCTAATTCCCTATACATCCCTAATAAAAAAACATTAAAATAAAATTCCACTTAGAGTCAGCACAACCAAAACTAGAATAATATGATGTATAAGGAATAACATTTAAGGTTCAAATAAAGCAGTCTAAAACCTTTTGTATTTATTACCCCAAAATGGGGGTAATTAGTACCTTACTACCAAAAAGCACCATTTTGATAATAATTATAAATATTCTTTTTTTGGAATCATTCAATTGATTTATTAATATGACGGTGAATATGAATTTAAAAGGTTAAATTATCATCATTCCACTCATGGGAGAGGAATCTGATTTTGATCGTGTGACATATGTATCCAAGGATATACTATGATTAAAGATCCAGTCCAAAACCATGTCATTCAAACTATAGTGACCAAAAGATTCTCAATTCAACAAGATTATCCAAAAGAGTTGTGTTTTAAATCAGGACCTTTTAGATCTCACTCATCTCTCATCCAACTGTTTAACCACTTAGATAGAGTATCATTACAAAGTTATTCTCACAATCCAATGAATTGAATTCTTATAGCCTATGTAAAATGAAGGCGCAATATCCCTAAAATTCTTGAGCATCATCCTCTCAACCCAAAAATCCTATCATAAATAAAATTATATTATAGGTTCTTGGTAGATTTCCGAAACCACTATCCTATAAATATGTCACATTGAAACCACTAGTTTTATTCCTGGAACGACTCTAAATATTTGATTCTCTTTTCCTATCCAAAGATATCATAGATTCCCTTATCGAAACACTAAAAAATCATTTGGAATTTGAGACTTATATGGATAAAATTAAGGCCAATTATTGTGAGAATATATTTTCTAATTACCATATAGTGATTTTTTTCACATAAAAATACAAAAGAACTATGATTTAAAGGAATATAATTTGCATATGCATCTCTAGTTATATCAATGAAGTAGAAACTCATAGAGTTTTAGTTAGTAATGGTTCCAAAATTAATCACGTATCATCCTAAACACTCTATTTATTTGGATTAAATAAAACTAACAAGATACCATCTAGACTAACAATCTATCAATATTACATGAGTATGAAAAATACCCTAGACAATATCATGCTAAGAAACCAATTTAGAAATATGGTTTCTAACACCATTTTCAAGGTCATCAATCATGTCACATCATTCAATTGCCTACTAATCTGACCCAAGCTCCATATGCATGTAGTAATGTTATCATTATATCATCACTTCTTTAAGTATTCTCTCAATGATCAAAAAAAATTGATTAGTGGTGATAATTCCCCTTTATATACATGTGAAACCTAGTATATTAATATACAGTACTCTAAAAGGTATAGAAAGTAGCATCAAACATAGAAATTGGTATAAGTGGATAATCCAAACACATTCGAAGTCAACACTCTTAATCTATGTAGGGATGTATTAAGATGTTTAGTCTCATAATAGGTGAAGGTAGAATTACAACATCCTAGGGGAGTCATGAAACCTCTTCTTATTCCTACATAGAAATGGGATGGAATTACTATGGATTTTGTTACTATATTACCCAAAAATCAAAGAATGGATGATAAAATATTTGTAATTGTTGATCAACTTAGAAAATATGCACATTTCCTCACTATAAGGGAGGATTTTCCTATGGAACACCTTGACCGGATCAATATTAAGTAATTTGTATGAATTCATGGAGTACCTATCTCAACTGTGTCTTTTCATGATCCACGAATTACATCAAAATTATGGAAAAAATTCAGAAATCATTGGATACTGAGCTTCATTTGAGTACTACTTATCACCCTCAAACTAACAGGCAGTCTGAAAAGACCATTAAAACATTAGAATACATGTTGAGATCATGATCCCTCAACATTCAAGGAATGTGCTATCAGTAGTTTCCTTTTGTAGAGTTTTACTACAATAATAGTTTCCATTTAAGTATTCAAATGGCCCCATATAAAGCATTGTATGGAAAAAAGATATCATACACCAACATGTTGGGATAAGTTAGTGAAAGGAAGCTCGTAGGTCTAGAGCTTTTAGAGGAGACAATGTCGAAGGTAAATTCTATTCAAACCCATATCAAATTAAATAAAATCAGGAATAAGACATATACCAATAATTTAAGGAAGGATTTGGAATTTCAAGTAGGAGATCATGTTTCTTGAAAGTGTTTCCATGGAAGGTTGTTATAAGATTTGGTAGGAAAGGGAAACAGATCCCAATGTACATTGGTTATTTTTAAATACAAGGGAGAATTGTAACTATGGATTATCATTTGGTAATGTCACCTAGCCTTTATAAGGTAACCAATGTGTTTTACATCTCATTATTATGAAATTACATGCCAGAACCAACACATGTACTCACTTCTTAAGGAATAAAATTGGAACTTGACTTATCTTACTATGAAGATCCTATCTAGATTCTAGACATTGAAGAATAGTTTTTGAGGAATCGAATGACTCACCAAGTAAAGATAATTTAGAAAAATCATAAAACTAAAGTGGTGACATGAGATATTGAGGAGATAATGATGAAGAACTGTCCAAATCATTTAATGGGGTGATAATTTCAAAATTTTGAGGATGAAATTTTTATAGAAGAGGAGAATGTAATGACCCAAAACTCTATCAATGAAATTTACCTACATATGCTTATTTAATATAGTATATATCATATAAAATCACTTATATAACACAATACAGACATCATAAATGATGAATGAATGAAATAAGAGGTATTTCTAGAAGGTAAGGAACCTATATCGATAAATTCGTTACATTTCCTTAGGAAAATTAATGTGAAACTTATGAAGAGTAAAGTTTCCAAGAGAATAGTAACCTCACCAATGAATGTATAAATAAATTTTTTCCATCTTATAAAAGAAATTGTGATATAATTATATTATAGTGTAAGTAAATGAATAATTTAAAAATTAATATTGTAGTGTTGATATTTCTATAAGTCATAAATATTGAATTAAACCATTATAATTAATAAAATGATTTAAAATAAAATTTATTTTCTCAAAAAATTATTCAAAAATGAATATTTTTTTCATATGATTTTTGGATAATTATATGAGACCTTATTTAATTTTTGGAAGTTTTTAAAATCGGTTTTAAATTTAAAAATGTATTTTTCCAGTAAATAATTATTTTAATTAAAAATTAAATTTATGATACATAGAAACTTATTTTTATAAAATTTATTTCATTTTTGAATTCGAAACATTGAAAAATAGTATGGGATAATTTTTTTGGATTTTTCTAAAATACTTGAATTTTTAGTGAATAGTAAAATACAATAATTTACAATATGAATTCCTTATAAGAAAAATAAACTATTACTTGAGAGGTGGATGATGTAAAAACATTGTTTCAAACTCGCATGCACTTATTACTATATTTATTCACAATAATCAACATTATTTATTTTATTGATAAAAATAACAAGATAATGAATAAAATAATGAGAAATCACCCATCTCCTCTACTATAAATGCAACCTCTCACCACCTCTTCTCCTCACACCAATAATCCATGAATATTATAAAAATTATACCCAAATACTTTTACCAAGTATATCACCACATCCATAAGATCTTGGTCGCATCAAAATACCAAACACAACCCCTTAAGGAGATTCTCAAGGAGGAGTACTCAAGAGGTAAAATCATATTCTTTTTATTTTATTTTCAAACTATTTATTTTATTATTCAATACTCACCTCCTCGATCCAAATGAGCATGAAAAAATTAGTATCATTTATATACTATAATTATATCATTTTAATGGAAGAACTATGATTAATCCCTTTACTCACTCTCTTTTATTTTAAAAATGAAATCATCATCCAGGAGGTTTTGATTTGAAACCTTCATGGATGATAAACTTTAGTTCCCCAATTTATTCTTTAAGGATGGTCATGATACCATTTTAAACCAGAATATAATATATGTATTTTAATTTATTTAATTTTATGATAACATTATATATACATAATAATAATTTATATGACAAAACACGTTTGTGGTTATTGAAATATTTTCATAATAATCTAAACGATTATCAATAAATGTATTATCTAGTGATTCATCCTCATAAAATACAACCAAATGATATATATAACCATTTAAACATATTTATGGTAATCAATATCATATATATTTATTCCAAAATAATTATACCCATTCACATGAACTTCCATACTCATATAAGTATTCCAATCATGAAAACCAAAGAAATGAATGCTCGGGGGCGATAAAAGTGTATCTTATAATTCATAAAAAAGGCCATAAATGAACTTTATAAAATTATAATAAATAAATTACATGTAAATAAGTTTATTATTTTATTAATTAATTAATTTAATTTTATTATCCAATATTTTATGGTCAAGTAAAGAACACATTAAAACATAAGATAAGGGTTTTCTTCCCAAACATCCATTTTCATTCAGGTTATGTTTTCTTCCTCTATATGCCTATGTAATTATTAATTATTTTATATAATTATTTTAAATTATACATATATGTTCCAAAATCATATATCCAGATCAATAAATCTTTCATTGATAATTTAATAAATTTTTTACAAGGTTCCATTTACAATTCTTCCCGATACGGAAGACTGATTAAAGGGAACATCTCGATTTTCTAGCCATTTTCAAGTACCATTCATAATATGTTTTAAGACACCATTTTTTTTCCAAAATCAATAATTATTTCATGTAAAAATATATTTGTTCATTATTAGTTTTATACAAACAATTGTGAAAAATAAAAATTAATTTTCCAATAGAACTCTTCTTTACAGAGTAAAGGGGTATTTCTCTCAATAATTCATCAATGATTTTATGAGAATTTTCATCTATTTCAACACAAATAATGAATTTTATTATTTATTGAGATTTATATATTATTATTTTCATATGAAATATGTTATAAAATTATTTATTACCCGTTTGACTATGGATGTGTTGTCTTGATACCATTCACCAAAATATTCAGTTTGGCTAGTTATTATGTTTACATTTTGGAGAATGTTATTTACATATCATATGTTCATGTTATTTATTATTATCCCCATTAATATTATGAATCAATTGGATATAAAATTTTATGGGTGGGGACATGTATATCCCATCGATGCATCGGTAGGTCACGTGAGACATAATAGAATTGGGATTTCGTCGAGGCTTAACCCTATTATTTTAAAATGTCTTGTTTGTGGCCTTGATGATATATTTCAGATGTCCGACATTATGCATTACCTCATTATGAAATTATTAATTGATAAACCATGAAATACTTCACTAGTATAATCTCCATGATTAAGGTTCATTCTCTTATGATCAGTTATATAGCTTTAGTTTTTCATCTTTTATTTCAGCCATATTATGGTCAAGATTATTTTTAAGTCAGATGTTTTTATTTATTCAACATGACTCATTTTTATGTTTATGATAAATTACACTATATTATGTACCCTAACTGAGAATCTAAGCTCATCCATTTTATATGTTTTATCTTTCCCTAGGATTAAAATTTAAATATTATTATGAATGACGTGTATGAGTAATCTAAGAGTTTATGGTTTTTTCCAATGGAGTTGAAATTTTGTTTATTCACTTTCAAGTTGTAATGTACATATTATGTTTGTATCTAGTTTTAAAAAAATACTAAAATATTTGGTTCTTTTGTATGTGATTCCCTTGTAAACATATCAATGTATTAATATAAGGCACCTACTCAAGGAATATGGGGTTGGGTTCTTTATAATCATTATAAGGATGATCATCTCTATGAGAATTATTATATGGATGGACTAAAAATTTCATACCATTGAATGGTGATTTTTTAAAGGATCATATCGGTTCTTCCTAAAAATTTAAATGATTAAATTAGGAATAAATTCTAGGAGATATATATTGTGAAATTTTAGTGGTCGTTGCTGATCTGAATTGAATTATTCTTTAGTATTAGTTCCATTAAAATAGATGATGTGAATACTATTCTAAAAATATTCAAACATCATTATAAAGTAGATATCTTGATAAAATCTATTAGTTTGGGAAATGAAAAGGGAAGACTATTTTTTCCATCATAATAATAGGTGTTTTGTTGTGAATCAGTATCATGCATGAGATATATCACGCCAGGTGCATATTATTAATTCATTCCAAAATAAATTTTTGAAGATGTGGATTAGTTATAAATTACTTAGGATTAAAGTAAAGGTTTTCTCAATGGTTTCTATATATGAAATATGGAAATATATTTCCTAAAAAAATATAAAAACCAATGGGAGAAAAAGGTTAGAAAAATATCAAGACAGTGAATAAAGTATGTTTCCATATTTAAAATATGGAGAGTAATCTCAGATGGGTTTTATATATTCATTAATAAAAATATAAGTGGGAAGGAAAATAGGATAGAATAATCCATTCCTTAATACATCCACATATTAAATAAACAATTGTTTCCTACTAATGTGTAAAAAGAAAACCCACTACTATATATAATAATAATAATAATGGTAGAAGGTGTTTGTTGCCATGTCAGGTTGTTGAAGGAAGAGTATATTGATACAATATAATAAAGTTGGGTGTATTATAGTCACAATCATTGAAATTCTATAGATATTAAAAACACATTTTTGAAAAAAGGTGTCTTAGAATTTCATATAGAATCTGCTAAAAAAGAAGGTGTTGTTCAAGAAGAATTTTATAATTTTCCTATGAAAGATAATTTCAAGGATTTTGATGAATTTAATACATAATTGATTCATCTACAATAATAGGTTATATTAACTTTATATTTTTTTTCCAACTACTTTTCCATTTATAGTTTTGAGCGGAAGAGGGAGTGTGGGGTAATGAGGATTATGTGGTAGCAATCCAACCCAAAACCAATATCATTGAAGTGACCCCAAGTAGGAGTGACCTAACTGAACCTCTACCATTTATCAAAGAGTTTAGTCTATTATTGATTCATTGAAACATGGTTGATCACATTATCCTTGGGTTATCCTATTTTGGTGAACTAATTAAAAATCATGTGTCCCTAGAATGTTTTATGCATTGCATTAACTTGAGGTAATATAGTGAGGTTATGAGTGAAGAACATGATAAGATGGTTAAAAATAGTTTTTATCCACATGGAAATATGATTCATCAAATTTAAATGAGGAATTGATCTATAAATATATTCACCACCACACCCCATTTCTTAAAACATAACAAATTCATAGTATAAATCCTAAAAACATTATTGATGAAATAAAATGTTTTGAATCCATTTTCTTTATAGATGGATATTCTGGTTATAATCAAATATGGATAGCTTTTAAAGAGAAATAATAAATAGATTTATAGGTACCTCAAAATGGTGAACTGCTATTAGGTAATTCTATTTTTATTTAAAAGCATCATGGAAACTTATAAATGGGAAGTAAACCTAATCTTCAAGACCATTCTTCAAAAAACAGTGGATCATTACATATATGATCTGGTAAAAAATTAAATCTAACATTGTGAACACTCTTATAATTTGTAAATGGTATTCACCCAACTATATTGACACAACATTAAAATAAATCTTTTTAAATATACCATTGGTGTCACCTCAAGGAAATTCCTAGGGTTATTCATCTATAACTGGGGTATCGAGGTAGATCCCAAAAGTACTAGATCCATTACTAGAATGCCTTCTCCTTATAACCACTAAAAGTTAAATGGAAAACACGGTAACCGCTTCTATATCATTGGATTCATTGAATAGCTCACTGGAAAATTTTTCCCTTCACCAGATTAATAAATAAAGGTGAAACCTATCAATATGATGAATAATGAAAAAATAATTTCAAATTATTAAAGCAATAACTCTCTCATACTCTAGTGTTGATTCCTCCCACATAAGTAAAATAGATCATTCTCAATACAGTAGATCTAGAGTGGTCACTAGGTGAAATATTTTCATTTAATAATGATTAATACAAATAAACTAACATATATTAACTTATTCATTCTCTATGGGAAACTAATAGAAAACAATGAAAAGATGAGAACAATTTTCTCTCTTTGGTCTTTTTAATCCAAAATTTGTTCCACTAATTGTACAAAAAAAATTCATGTCATCTCCTTTATAAATATAAGAAAATATATCCTCAATCTTTTAATTTTTACTTTGAATTCAGCATAATGGGGAATAATTTTATAGTAATTTGATATCAATTTATTCACGTAAAATAAAACCAAGGGGTAAGATCTTATAGATTTCCTAGTTTTCCACCCTTTATTGGAATAATTAAATTTAGATATAGAACTTACGGAAAATGATATTTTATCTTTTTTTGAGGCTTAATAAACCTCGGAGATGTAATTTTATGGTCCCCCAAGAGACCAACCATAAAAATAATAGAGAATGTTAAATTCAACAAGGTCAACTTAAGGATTTTTTTCAATTCCCTTTTAAAGTACCTCCTTCTATATCAATTCATTAACATGGAGGGATACAACAACAATGGGGTAAAATACTATAATTTTATAACATTTTATATCCTACCTTTCAAATTTTGATCACCTACATTGATATTAAAGTAAAGTTTAGAGTTATTTATCAACCAATTTAATACAGAATACACTATAAATTTAGAAGAGATGAGACCCAGTAATAATTATACCTAATAATCGATGGTATAATCAAAGTGAAATTTTCATCTGAGTGCCATATCGAATGGTTATGGCTCCCTTATCCAATGAAGTAATTCAGAGAGTGGATGAAATTAACATTAATATACCTAAGGAAAAAGATATGCCTCCCACCCACGAAACTCATTTAATTAATGTTGATTTCAACCACATTACCCTCATTAACCTAGATCAAAGTGAAATTTTCATCTGAGTGACACATCGAATTGTTGTGGCTCCCTTCTCTAAAGAAGTAATCGAGAGGGTGTATTAAATAAACAGTAATATACCTAAGGAAGAAGATGTTCCTCCCACTCAAGACACTTCAGTATTTAATTATATTTCCCTAATAGTGTACTATCTCATATATGTGTTTCTCATATAGAATCAACCCAAATTATGGAAGATTCGCTGAAAAATAATTAAATTTATCCTCTTTCATAGCCTAGGATCCATTAAAAAAAATTATAATATGATTTTTGATTAAACACTCCCCATGTGCATTGAAGGAAGATAAATCACAAAAGTGATCACATAATTCCATTGAGGAACATGTGGGGATCACCAAAAATGGGTCAAACTCAATCAACAAGTCCTAATGCATGGATACTTATAGTATTTTATGATGCAATATTGTTCCAAGTTTACAAAGAGGTTCTATGCATTCTAGTTTCATGATAATTTCATACCTCAATCCTTAGATCTATTTCATGTCACCAAGTACTCTTAAACTTTACCTATATAAGGATTAGATATTATGGTACCATAAACTTCATAAATGGAATGATAGTATAATTTAAGAGTCATTGGATATAATTTCTTCTCTAAATAAGCTAAACTAAAACACTTAAAGGAGTTTAGGACCAAGTCCATGATTAAAAGTATATGATACAATATTATTCCTTGATTTAGTGTTTATCACACTATGCTCTTCTATAATTTTATGAACTTTTAAATGAATAAGTAAAAATAATTATATAAAAAGAATAAAATTTATTCTTACCACTCTTCCTATTATGATGCATTTACTAAAGGATATATTGATGCAATCAACAAAACCCAATTGATAATGTTGAAAAAATAGCAGAAATGGTCAAAAAGGATTGGCTACATAATCTCCTGGATATATTGTACGAATATCATACCACTACATGTACTCCAACATGGGAAACTCTATATTCCCTAGATTATATAGAATAGGTGTTTAATTGATTATAGGCCCTAATTCCACTACATATATATGCCACCTATTACTAGTTGAAAAAAGATTAATAGTATTGGATCTAACTAAATGGGTTGGAAGGTCCTGATGTGAAGAGGCTACAAGGCCTCCATAGTTTATAATTTCATCAAAAAATTATGGATCAATATTATATTTAACATCGATCATTCATTCATAGATAGTTGGTTTTGGTTCTAAATATTCTAATGATCCTCGAGAGGAAACCTCCAAATGTATATCCCAAATGGGAGGTACCTTACATCATACACACGGCTTACCATAATAGAACATATTATTTGATCAAAAAGGATAGATAACATATAACACCTCCCACCACATAAAGGTTACTAAATAAATATTTCATGTAAATATACACTAATAATATCCCTCTTCGTAGGAAAATAAATTTTAGGGTATAAAGTCTTTGTCAAAAATTTTGTAAATTACATGAGACTAAAGTCCCCATCATAAGAATGAAAAAACATAGGAATAAATTCCCCATTAAAATACTATAAAAAACAAGACACAATAGTCATTTTCACAAGATTATAAACCACAATGTATAATGTTCTCATTAAAATACCAAAAACATTATAGATATAAATTCTTTGTTGCAAGATTATAAAATATATGGAATAATATTCCTCATCATAATAATATAAGGTGAATGGAATAAAGTAGTTGTTTCAATATGTAAAAATTAATCCATCTTCTCTGAAGAGGCGAATGGCAACAATGTTGATACTTATAACAATGAAAAAAGTGATTTCTTATAGAAGACTAAAATTTATTTGAATCCTAAAATCATAGGTAGTGACAATGAATTGATGGTTTAACAAGTTAATGAAGAAAAAATACAAAAATAGTTTGACCATCAGCTTTCACACAAAAGGATGGCTACTTCAGGTAACTGAAATGGTATGAATTTTTTAGAATTCTATTCTCCATTTATTTCTAAAATTTTCCATGCTTCTTCAAAATCCATCATGGATAATGAGGGTTTTCAACTTGTTTCCTACAAGAATACAAGGTATCTAGTTGATCCTCAATTGGTGGTCGAGCAACCAATTTCAGGTAATCCTTATCTGTTTCCTAATCAAAAAATTAATTGTTCCATTAATATATAGGATACAATTTTTGGTTCTTATGATAAACTTCATGGAGATAGAAAACACCCAGAGATTCCTCCTCAAGCTGGAATAATAAAGCTTCAGTGGATGATGACTCCAATGGAAAGGGACGCCTCTCCTAAAAAAGTCAAAACGAATCACATGAATAGCTTTGACTCTAACATCATTGATGATGAGACCCTAATTTATAGTCCTAAATATCTTCCATCAAGTAGGGGATAACTAGAGGATGGGGCACGAACGTGGAAGAGTTTACTAGAGTGAAATTTGTAAATAAGAAATAAAACTAAGTGAATTATTGTGAAAAAAATATAGGTAACTAAGTTTGATTATTTGGGAATATTTATTTTTTTTCTCATTCCCACATTGGTTCCTATGTTTTTCTTTCCTGTTTCTAAAAAAATAGGCACCACCTCTATCTTTTAGAAAATGTAAAAATTCATGACAGATGGTCTATAATCCATGGACATTAAACTATATAGAGTGGTATAATTAATAGGAATTGATGTATTTATATAAGAGTATAATGTTTTTCAGTGTGAGGATCACCATTTCAATGGGAAATTCAATTAGTGACCCCACAATTGGATAAAAAATATCCTTTCCCAAAACAATGTGTGGTTTGATTCTTATAACCATTGGATTCGTAGTGACACTTAAATTTCCTATCATGGGACTATTCACTAATTCCTTTATCATTATATTCACCATATCACTCTAGGGTTCATACCCCTTCTAATTCATGTTAGGTTTAATCCTTCTTCCTCGCATCGGGGCATCCCTTCATAACAATTCATTTTCTATTATGTATGAGAGGGACTTGTACCAATACATCTTTGTAAGAATTATGTGTGGATTTATAATTTTTATTATTATTATTATAGAATACATAGTAATACCCACATTTCGAATTATTTTTCAAGTCACAATTATATCATTTTCAAACACCGATTCCGACATATGGTCTCATAATTCATGACATGTCTTTCTAATTTCTAGTCTATGATGCGATGACATATTTTTATTTGAAAACTGTGTATGTATTGATTCCTGTCCTTATAGGATAAGTAATTATACATGAGTACTATATCCTAGTACCAAATAAATAAATAAATAATTTTTCCCCTTCAATTCCCTACTCTAACCTAGTGTTCTTTCCCATCATCTATTTATATTTACTTTCCTCCAAAAAAACTAGCACTATAAGAGTCATTTTTCCTCTTATATATGAGCCAAATCTATGTAGGGAGATCATTTTAAGAACTATTAATGAATTTATTCCTAAAACTATAGGATATTTTGTGATTCCTAGACCCCCTACCATAGCACCAGTTTTGAATATCAAATTTCAACCCACTTCTAGTACAAAATCCCTACATCTATTCATGTTAGGTCACCATTAACCACTTATGACAAGGCCTTTTTCTCATTGGATAGTATTTATTGACATTAAACCATTATTGTTTTTTTAGTCAAAGTTGCTTGACCTTAATCCACAATAACATTCTTGGTAAAATTTATTTGTCCAAAAACCATCATCACTTTATTGGAAAAAGTTATATGACCTTAAACTTCTAAAATAACCCTACCTAGATTACTTGAACCATCATGTTACTCCCCATTCACATCGAATTAATACTCAGGGAATTAGGTGGGAGAATTTCTATTTTTAAAGTATAAAATTTATGGCTTAAAACTAATATAAATCATTGATTAAAGCTATATTACATAAAACATTAGTATCTCATGGTTCATAATGAATGACAATAAACATAGAAACAAAATGAAAGGAGACATGAAGCTTTTAACGCTAAAACCCACTAAAATAGACCTAATAAAAAGTAAATTTTAAACTTTCTAAACCATATAACTGATAAGATGTGAAAATGGTTAAGGAACTAAAATAAAAAAGGTACAATGATCATGCTACAAACATTAAAACATAGAAAAATACAATCCATTTATCATTTTTCGAATAAATATAGTAAAAACCAACAGAACGTTTTTTCTTCAAATATACTCAACCTAGTTCCCAAAAAATGGAAATTAGAGTATTAATTTAGGTTTTTTATACCTTTTTTGACCAAATATTTTCCATAAACCATACATTATGATCTAAGTTTACCTGTGCCTCCAAAAATCATTCAAACCCATATATAATTTCCTCATTTTATGGTGATAATATAAGATCACGTTACCTTTCAAAACATGTGGGAGTGCTTGTTTTTTAGTGGGGACCCCCCTCCCCCACAATAATTCTTTAAATATATCAACCTTGCTATGAATTAATGTTATAAGGACACATTACCTTTCACTACACACCTATGTGGGAAAATATAAGAGGTGAATAAATCCTCATTTATCATACAATATACTGATATTAGTTTATTGTGTTGATTTAAACTTACAAGACTTACTATACCTATCCATTTTTATTTTATAGAAGGATACAAAATTCTTATTTCAATTTTTTACATGAATCAAGAACACTTTAATTGTAATTTATAAATAAAACCTTCTTACTTTATGTTCAAGAGGATTAGGATATCTCACCTTTTACTTCCTATGAATATTATGGGATATTAAGGTGAACTCATATGTGGGGTCCTGAAGTATTACTTTAAAGAATTTCATAAGGTTGATGCATCATTCCAACCTCAATCACATAGTCCTTTCTCAAACCACTTATTATATATATATAGGTGGGTGAACATCATTGTAAGAAAATAAGTTCAAAGTCAAAGGAATTAAGTATTTGAAAACAAAATATTTTAAATAAAATAAGTTGTGAAGTTTGAATTTATAAGCCATTTTAAAAGGGCAAGAGTCATTTTTCCCTTTAATTAAGCTTATCCAATTTTTAGTTGAAAGAATTAATTTTTTCCTATAACTCATATAATCCAGAAAAATTTTATTCAAACTAGTCCTATACTTAAGTCATCATACTAGCCAATTATTTTAAATCATAATGGATGTTATCTTCTCTCATAGTCTTCTTAGTGTTCTCCTTCTTCGACTTCATTATTTATAATTACTATTTAAAAATTTTGGATACTTTATTGATGATCTATGATTAATGTTTTGATTCATCCTTCCCCTATTGATTTGGTTCATGGGATGCCTCCATCAAAGATACAATAGAGTAATTTACAAATTTAAAATTATTTTATGAGTAGCTTAAAGTGACCTGTAATTGGAACCTGCTTCAGCTAAACCTTAAAAAATCAAAGAAAATATTTTTTTACATTAAATATCATCCATTATAGGATCAATAATCAAGGAAAAAGTTCAACACTAAATCCAATTCCTCACTTCCTCATTTAATGGATCTTAATAATATACTTAGAGTTCAATCATTATCCACTAGTTTCTATAGGTATATATTTGGTAATTTGGTTCACTATTTATAATTTTACTTCTAATGATAGGGGTGTCGAGTGTGGAGTTTCAATGATCGAGCCCTAGAACCCTTTTAGGGGTGGTTAAAAAAATAGACCTTCCCTGAAGAATCACAATCTTAAAATATTATAGTTATCACTAGTTTTTTGGTTTCATCCTAATTCATGAACTTCAACTTCATAGATTCATATGAAACAGAAAGATCCTCTATGCCCAAGGACTATTCTAATTGATTTATATATTTTATGGGGTGAAATTTACTTTAATAGAATAAATTCAAAAGAACCGTTTGTCATTATTATTATACAACTAGTTTTTGATTTCTCCATCAAGAAATTTTTAAAAATATATTATATAGGTTACATCATACCTAGCCTTCAGGGTATTTCCATGACAAATTGTTTAGAGAACCCACATGATGTAGGGTGATTTTTATCTTAAATTTTTCACATGTAATATTTAACCTGACATAAAGCATGATCGTGGTATGTTTTTCATCATGGGAAACACAACATGGAATTTCAGTCATTCTATGTAAGCATATAAATTTCCATGTGAACGGATATTGAACATACTATTAAAAGATCATAGAACCATAAATATGGGACAAAAGGACCCCATATTCTCTATAAATGATATATAATCACTCTTTAGGGTGTCTTCAGCCTCATCCAAAAGTTCCTTAAAATTCATCTCATAGAGATCCAATATTAAGTGGATCAAGTCTGTAAGCATAATAGTGATATCATCTATAATGGCCCAGAATTTTATAAATGCAATTAACATTCTAAATTAACATGACTTTCATATTTAGGAATATAGTATAAAATATATGATCTAAATTAAAATAATTTATATCAACAAATAATTAAATAAAAGGGTTAAAATATTAAAAAAACTTTTAATGTGAATAAAGGATAATGAAATTTTCAGAAAATATAAATGTTTTATTTTCATCAATATAAATTTTATGATTAATCTGAAATCATGAAATAAAATATTATTTTTATAAAAATGGTTTTATATATTTATATATATATATATATGATAATATATTTCAATGGAATCATTATTAATTTTGTAAGGGTCGTGAATTTGACAGAGTCTTAAAAATAGTATTTTTTGATAAATAAGTATTTTTTAATAAAAAATTAATTTATCATATAAATAAAATTATATTTATAAAATGAATGTAATTTTTTTGGAATCAGTACATTGAATTTCTCTTAGGGTGAATTTTTTGTATTTTTCTAAAAAGGGCATTTTTGTGAAGAATAAAAATATAGTTTTAATTACTTATTTTAAAGTTAATTTTATTACCATTAGAAATTTATTTTAATAAAATTGATCTCATATTTTTAATTACAATAATATAAATTAGGTTTTGAGGTAAATTTAATTATAGGGAATAAAAATAAGTTACCAAGGTAAAATATATATTCACTAGGTAAAGAGTCAAATAGAGGTAAAAATGTTTAATGAAGATTTAACTCACTAAATATGACAAATACTCCTTAATAGGTGGTCTTGTTAAGGTAATTAATGTAAATAACTAATTTTTTACACATTAACAATCAATTTAAGTTCCACTTCCATTCATAATAGCATCCTATTTTATATTAACAAATTATATATATGTGTGTGTGTGTGACCACTCACACTTATAAAAGGACCCCTTCACCACCACTATTCTCCACAAACCATGGGTAATTTAGATCAAAAAAAATCTACATAAATATCTCCATAAAACTTTTTCCCATATATTAGAGTTTCTTTTCTCACCAAACGACCAATCCAAGGTTCCTTAAGGTGTATTATAGGATAGGACATCCAAATGAATGGGTAATGTTATTAACGAGGATATTTTGATATTTTCTTCTTATACCACATCCAAATATATTAAATAAATCATAAAATTGTAAAATAATTGACATAAATATACTGAAATATAAATATATTAATGGAATATCCATTATCTTACCTTCTATCATTCATTATGAAATGAAAAACGGTGCCCATGTTATGGGTGGACTACCGCCCCCAAGGGCAATGTATGTTTTTCATCCCCACCATTATTGCTTGTTAAAAAATAATTTTATAGTTAAATATGATTCTAAAAATTATATTATAAAATATTTGATATTTTTTAATGGATTAATAATCATTTAAATAAATATAATCTAATTTATAGCGGTTAGTAGAACCGCCTAGATAAATATGCTATTAAGAAATAACATTTATATTTTGTATGTCGTGACTATGGGACCATTTGAACTCTAGGAATGACAACAAAGTAAATTAATTTAACTCATTAAGTTGTGTTATCAATTGAAAATAACTTATATAATCATCAATAAATCAAAAAAATGGGGAAAATTAAATAAAAACATGTCTTCAGGCCATTTTATTTTATGATGAATTGATATTAAAAAAATTCCAAAGATTATAAATAATAAATAATGAAAAAAGGGAATATAATTCACTTCTAGATTCATGTTTTTTTAATCGTAAGTCTTTTATACAATATTATTAATGTAAATTAAATAAAACATGATCTAAGGTAAGGGTAATCTCAAACAAAAATATTTCCTTTTTAGATTATTCAATTTTTCTTCTATTTTCGTCATGATTGTTACAAATATATTCTAAATGAATTTTTCAGTCATTTAACTATGTTATTATAGGTATATTTATTTTTTAATTCATTGATATTATTAATATATCAACAATAATATATTTTTAATGAAAACCATTTTCCAAATATCCTAATGAATCCTACTGAATTGTTTTTCTTTCTTACAAAGACCCATTATCAATTCACATCAATATTAAATGTACACAAAGAATTTTCCCTTATTATTTTGGGTACCTAAAAGGTTATTCATTGAAATATGATTTACTTTATCTATTTTAAATGCATTAATTTTCATTGATTTATTTCTTGTGTATAATTTTTATATCCTTCTTTTCAATGTATCATGCATAATTATGAGAATATTATGATGTGACGGATAGAACCAGAATTATATATCCCTCCAATTAATTGGTTAAATTGTTATATCTAATTATATTATGTGAATTAGGGTCAAAATAATTCTTGATTTGAACAAATTTTATGAAATGGCTATTGGTAAAAAAAATTATATGGATAAACCAGATGTTATATTTATTCAAAAAATAAGTGTGGTATTTGAACAAAATGTTATGATGATTCACTATTATACATATTTTACATTCTATTAAAATTTTAAATGAATACCTCATTCTTTTTATTATGATACCTTTCTTATGAGATGATAATTATGGTTATTCTCACCCATGTATCATATAATTTCATCTCTCATGTTCCTTATCTTTTATTCCTCCCCTTACTGGAATTTTATCTCACCATTTTTTTGATTTATATACTCTTGTGAATACATGTACTAATGAGTAAATGAAAATTAATAAGATGACTTTTGTAAATGAATTAAATAAATTTTAATTTTTTCTATATTATTAGGTTGTAAAAACCTAATTTTCCCAATACAATAAACCTTTTGATTCTGGAATTAGATGATTATAATGTTGTTTATCTTCAAAATAGTGTGATAATAACTTATCCAATATATAGTTCATTATAGTTTCTATCAAATAAATGTTTGTAATTTATGTAAATTAGGGCTATAAAACATTAGTTAAAACCCTATAGGTATGTTTAAATATAGAATAATATCCTAAAATTTTGATAAATTATATAGTGTGTGATTTTCTATTTATGAAATCCCTATATTAATAATGAAAATTGGATGAATTCTCAGGAATATATTCTCCTAGGGGAAGTAACCTTGTAAACATTTAAATGGGTATTAACTTAATCTTCACTCTGTTAATAATAAGTGGGACTAATTGCATGCCCGGTTAGACACTCCCAAGGAATATACTCTGGTCAATCCAATATGATTTATAAACTATTATGAAGAATTTTAATACAGTATTAAGGTATCGAAAGAGAACCATATAGGAAATAGACCATAAATAACATATATTTAAACCTATAAATTCATATTTTAAGGTATAAATTTTATTTATGATTTATTCTATCTTTTTTCTTGTATTAATTTTATATTCCTACTAATTTAAGTATTATCAAACATAATTTTTATATATTTTAAATAATAGTGGGAACAAGGAGAAACCAGACTAATAACTAATGTGATCGGCAATAAAGTGATTTTCGAATGAAATTACCAATATAATGGGAAATTGATTTCAAAACCTTATATAGGTATTAAACCATCTATCATGTGTTATGAAAATTTACCAAAACTACATGAAATATCCTTCTACACCCATGAAATAACAAATATCAATTTATTTCTTTTTTAAAAAATAAAAACTGACATTTTGTGGACCATCCAATCAACATGTTGTGAAAAAATATAACAATTCCATGGAAAATATTTTTTTTCCTTATTCATTGTTCTAAGAAATAGAATGTCACAGAAGTGGTCTTTTTTTAAGGTTAATTTAATAAATGTTTTGTATTGTTCAAGAATACAAATCAAAAGGATTAAGTGGGAATAATTTATGTATATATTTCTTAATAATTATTTCCCTCTCACTCTTCACACTAATATGGAGATAATTTATAGACCATAAGAAAAATGAGAGTGTGTCTATTAAAAACTATATGGTAAATCTCACTAAGAATTCAAGGTATTCCAAGGGTTTAGTTATAAATAATGATATCAAAATTGATAGATTCTTTTGTGCTTTAAAATCACATGTCTAAAAATTTTGGGCTATTTGGGACCATATCAATTATGAAGAAGTGGATTGATGTGCTATAAAAGTTGAGATGGAATTTTTTGAATATTTCCATGTATACAAGGATAAGACATAATGGATGGAGTCAATAATTAGTGGATCAAATAACAACGGTGGATTAATGATCCAACAAACCATATCTCAAAGATTTAGAAATAATCGCTATTATAATTCCCAAAAGGGTATGGTAAAAATTTTCAACTATGAAAAATATGAATATCAAGAATAGGAATTTCAAGAATACACAATTAAATAGATCAATATGATATAGTAAATTAATGAACTACCCATGATCCAATTCATTGACTATAAGAAATTTGGGCACTGGGAAACCCAGTGCATAAAGAAAAGGGCTTTAGAGGGGAATCAATTTTAGGAAACACCTAAATTGAGGTAGAAAGGGAAAACTCATATAATCACTACCACCATGGTGGAACATGAAAATGAAGTTGTAAAAGGTAAACTTACTATTCATTAAATAAGGGGAAAAAATTATCTGATTTTGCTTCTACATAATATTTTATATATTTCAAGTTTGTATAATAATTTAATTACTTCACTAATACCATTAAGCAGAGATATTAGTGAAAATAGCTAGAGTTTAAATCACAATAATCCAAGTATTGGAATCTTCTACAATTAGAATCTATAGAAATATTCTTCCAATAAATCTAAAAATACTCCATATGGTAAAATTTGATGTTATATGGGGGCATGAATGGGTTCTTATTATATAGATATCACATTAACTATCCAAAAAATAAAATACAATTCCATATTTTGAATTATTTCATTCTCTTGTATAGATGTAAGGATTATTATGAATATCCTTTAGAAAATACCTTAATACTGTAAGATTTGATATATAATAAATAAGAATATCTCACTTTAATGGTTGACCTAATGGAAAGAATCAACCCTGAAGTCATTCCCAATATAAGGGATTATATTGATTTATTGTTTAATTTTTTTTATATCCATCCCCCAAATCATGAGGTATAGTTCTCAATATAGAATATACTCAGAGACACACATATATTAAAGTAACCTTATAAGATGGCCCTGATAGATATAGGGGTGTTAGAAAAGAAACTACAATAGAATTTAGACAAAGGATCCATACTTCCTTGGGCATCAGCATATGGTGAACCAGTTTTATTTATCAAGATGAAGGATATATCGATTTGGATGTTTATTGACTACCAAGATCTCAAAAATATCACTAAAAATAACTAGTATCCCCTACCAAGGATTGATCAAGTCGTTGATTAAATTCAAAGAGATTTGTACTTCTCAAAGATAGATCTTTATTTTGGATATCCTCAGCTAAATTTTATGAGATAACATATCCATTAGCAAACTTTTTTACTCGATATTCTCATTATAAGTTCATTATTATTCCATTAAAACAAAATAATTCCCCAATAATAATCATGAAATTGATGAATGGGGTCTTTACTCCATGAGTAAGTTAAAACATCAAGAAAATCTACAGATTGTGTATTAAACATTAATGAAGGATAAATTTTATGAAAATTTTGTAAAATGTGACTTTTGGTTTTATAATGTCACTTTCTTTGAGAATTTTATCATGATTAAAGGAATTTATATAAACCCTACAAAGAAAAAAGGTGATTATGTAATGGAATACACCCTCCAGTTTTATAGAGATCCATAGTTTTAGTATATATGTTGGGTATTTCCAATTTTTTATGAGAAAATTATCATGTCTTTGTTGACAAATAACTATATTGAAATATAAAGGGGCAAAGTATGTCAGGATAAAAGAATGTGATGAAATATTTAAGAAGCTCAAGAAGAGGATAATAATTTAATCTATACTCACACTTTCATTAATTATAGAAGGGTTTTAAATATAAAACAATTCCACAAAAAAATGAAATGACTTTCATGTTCGTGAAAAATGATGAAGTGATAGCCTACACCTAACAATAATTGAAGAACCATCAGAATTGTAATAACCCAAACTCCACTAACCCAGATTTGGGGTCAAATTTATTACATTGTAAAAATATATATGTGACCACATCCTAAAGGAACAAATAGTTTTTTAGTCTTGAATAACTAAATAAAAACATCATTCCCAATTTAAATTAGAAATAAAATATATAATAATTTCAAATTTTCTGTAAACTTGAAACTCAATCAAAGGATCATTCTTCATATCCTGTTTCAAGGAAACAAAATAAGGGTGAGGTTAAATTCTCAGTTATGGTTACGTAAATTGGAAGTTATCCTGAATAAATATGGAATAATCAATATAGAAAGGACAATAAACTAAAACACAGGATATTTAACAAAAGGTCTCACAATCATAAGAAATTTTTATTATAAAATACCAAATAGGACTTTAAAAATATGATGGAAATACCAGGAAACTTTTATATTGTATTTTTATTATGAGATTGATAGTCCTAGAAAAATTAAAGGAAATATTTATAAGGTTCATGTTGGAGATGAGAAGAGGAGTATTTTAAATTGTTATTATTATTTATTCTTGTAATGATCTCAGGTATTTTTTTCTTATCTCCATATATCCATATAATGGTGTCCAAGAAAGTTAAGTAAAAATATTTTCATGTGTGATGTGCTATATTTGTTTTTGAACACTATTTATTTCCCTAGTAAAGTGGTGCCTTCTAGGGGGTTGCTTATAAAGTACTCCATAATACTGAAATGGATGCTAAGAGGCATGTTATATGTTTTTATATGGGTATAGTGCATTATCCCAGGAGACAATTCGTATATATTTTATGTCAGATCCCAGGGAGTTTCCCATGATGCTCTGTTCCCAATAAATTTTATCTAGGAGATCATGTACCATGACTTCTTGTATCCTGTATCATTAATTAATCATTTGGAACCAATATTGATTTCAAAAAAATTTCTTACACCTCATTTTTCTCTTATTTTCCATGAAAATTGTATTTCATTTGGATTAATATTGTGTTTTTTTATATTATTTATAAAATTATTTTTAATGTGTGGTTTTTAAAGTGAATCGGGAATTGTGTTTTAAATTGATTTAGGAAATGAATTAGGAAAAGGAGTTGAAAAATGGTTGGTTGTTTCATTTTATATTTTCATATAAATATATTCGTGTTTTGAATGAAATTCTAATGAATGTATTTTTTTTAAATGAAAGGGTTGAAACTTTTTATTTTAAATTAGGTATTCCTAATTTTTTAGAGGTTATTTTGTGGTTTTGAAAAGAAGAGTGATAGTGTATGTTTTTTTCATTGTGCCTTCTTTTTTAAAAGTGAAAAAAAATTAAATATGTTTTTTGAAACAATGATTTTTGATATCATTTATAAATGTAATTTTATAGACTCCTTAGTGATATATTGTTGGTTATGTTTAGCTCACACCCTGTATATGAAATTGTGTATATGTGTGTATGTGGCTCTCCGATTTTCATTTAGGTTCCTAGGTATTTCATTCAGTAAAATATTCATCATGGTAAAATGATGGTATTCAGCTTCTGGGGAGTGTCCATAGGTCCCATAGATATTTTTAATTAATGGATTGAGGTTTTTTATTATTTATTTTTTAGGTGATGTGTGTATAATTTATTTTAGGAAGTATTTGAATTTATTTATGGCTTCCATTTATTTTATCCATGTTTTTTATGAAGAAATTTTTATCTATGATGTGTGGATCTAGTTTTTTATTTCGATTGTGCCATGTTTGGATTACTTCTTATTTTGATTTTATTGTTTGTTATTCATAGAAGTCCAATGTACTGATAGGTCATGTTGAATTCATTGTAATTTCTACTGCTTGGTTATAATATTATATGGGGGTTGAACATTTAAAAAGTGAATAACCATGAAACCCATGCACTAGTTTCCATCCTAAAGGGATCAATAACACTCTTTGGACTAGTTGCAGGTTGAATTAGGTGATTTGGAAAGATAGATAATGTTGATTCATTACAAAAAAAGTATCAATGTATATGTTCTAAATATGGACTAGGTTTTCAAAGCACTCTATTTCAATTTGGGGAATTTGTTAGTGTGGGTATAGGATTGACATGACTTGAGAGGTTGGTTTCGAGAGAGGATATCTAGATCTTTCTCACCCTAATCCTTGAGTATCCAGGGGTATTTAGGATTTGGCTTTCATTTCACTTTTTTATTAGATTAAAGTTTGAGATAGTTATATTTTAACCCTCATTGGAATTTTATAAATTTCCTTGGGGTTCATTCTTATTATTTATCGAATGAAAAAAAGGAGAAAGAATCAATAATGAGGTTCACTTATATGGAATAAAAACAATGTAGTGACTAACTTCTTGATTTTCTAAATACTTTAGTAAGTTTTTAATTAATGGATCACGTTCCATCAAAGTAAAACATAGTTTCAAAACATCTTTTGTTGTACTATTTAGACACCTTCATTATTGGGTTATTTTAAGTGATTTTATATATTAATAAAAGAATCTAGGTAGGTCCTATTATAAGTTGAAATTTTTTGAATAACTTTTTTTTGGAATTGTGGTGTTCTTTTTCTTATGATCAGGTTGTCAATTTTTTTCTCTTTCAAAAGGATTATTTCATAAAAAATGTTTTCTATTTTTAAATACATTTTTTTTATTATTTATAAAATGTTT
Source organism: Viscum album (assembly GCA_963277665.1). Lineage (NCBI taxonomy): Eukaryota > Viridiplantae > Streptophyta > Magnoliopsida > Santalales > Viscaceae > Viscum > Viscum album. Next base: position 1,807,544,452 of record OY728157.1, read on the forward strand.
TTTATCATTAAATGGTTTCAAAAGTGGTTGATTTCAATATGAAATCCAAAAAAAATTGGTTTCAAAACAAGTTGATAAATTATTTTTAAAGGACATAGACTCTCTTAGAGTGTTTTTTCAAGAGGGGTTAGTTTTAAAAAGAAAATCAAAATGTGCATTAAATTTATTTCCTAGGGAAAATATTTTTAAATAAAAAAACATTGAAAGTTCGAGTGGGTTTTTTATTTTAACAAAAATTATTGTTTTTATACAATTATTTTTAAATTTTCATGTTATTTAAAACATGATAGTTGTTTAAATGGTGGTTGGTCTTCAATATTTTAAATTTATGGAACATGGATTTTATTTTTTTATCATTAAGTAAAATATATTTTTTTCAAAATAAGGCGGAATGTTTTAAATAAATTTTTTTTCAAAGTTGTTATTACCTTTGAAAATAATTTTGATATTGTCTCTAAGGATTCACGAGTTAAACAGGAATGTTTTTGAAAGTTTTATTTCTAGTTTTTGTGAATTGTATGTTTTTAATTTTCTCTTTATTTTAAGTTGGGATGATTTGATGTGATTTAAGGGACATTCCAAGGTTTATCTCATGTATCATGTAATTTTGGTTAATCTTTCACGAACCATCCCCTCAGGCCCACATCGTGACTACCCCAAGCCCACCTTCCATAGGCCAGGGGCTGGCGACTAGAACCAAAGGCGTAATTCCCTAAAACTGGGAAGGCATTGCCATTAAAAATTGTAAACACACACAACCAGAGTACAAGTGGAAGCAAACACAAAGAAAAAACTATGTAACAAGTATGCTGAAAGTAAAAGGGGATGTAAATACAAGCCCAACAGTAAAGTACAATGAAAGGAAAAACAGGTACAACTAAAAGAAAAATATCTAGAAGGTGTCTAGCAGCTCCAGGATCATCCACCACAGATCCTACCTGAAGGGTAGGTACAGAAAGCCTCTTTAATGCTCTACGCCCATCCTTCTACTCCAGGTACCATCTCATCATGAGGTCCACCACTGGGTACCATCCAGTCCTCATACACTCAGCCTCAGTCAGGGTTGTCTGTCGTCTGCATCCAACACAACGAGGTGCGGGCATAGCCCGTGCAGGGGTGAGTATAACGATACTCAGTAGTGACCCTAAGACCCTCAAGGTATCACAAAATCCAACAAGGATAAACCACAAAGTATGATTTCAACAGATAACCATTGCATAGGTATATTCCCATACATATACCTAAGTTATCAAGTAACTCATCTCAAACATGAGAAAAACACAAAGGTCACTGACTCAGCTCAAACCAGGATTTTTATTCACGAAGTAAAAACCCTGACTGCTGGAGAAATACTCCTCTGTAGAGTACAGTGGGCCTGCTGCTACAACCATGCGCTTCCCACTAACCTTGGACTGCTGAAGTACTGCACCTGTCGAGTACTGTGGGCATGCTGCTACAACCAAGCGCTTCCCACCATGGGTCTTCTGCTACAACCAAGCGCTCCCCCTCATATCCTACTGAGGTACTCCTTCGGTCGAGTACCGTGGGTCTGCCGCTACAACCAAGTGCTCATCCACTGTGGGACTTCTGCTACAACTAAGATCTCCCCACTGGGCCATCCAAATCACTCCGAGTCGATTGATCAGCAGTTGTCAAGTCTCAGCCAGCTAATAGGTCTCTGCAATGTGCTCGCTCATCATCGGGAGGGTCCGCTCCACGTGCCAAAAGATGATACTCCAAGTGTCACGAAATCTCACGTGGAAGTATCTCAAAAGAACCTCCACGTCATAGGGGTCTCAACGCAATAGACGGCGCGTCAATCGGACACCTGGTCTGAGAGTTATTGGCATTTCTGTTCCAGGGGCCCGATTGGTTTTTAGGCTCAAACCAACCCGACTATACTCCAACAATGTCCGAAACTCAAGTGGAGTATTCCAAAAGAACCGTATCATCAAAAGAAAACCAACGTAGTTGATGGAACATCAATCGGACGTCTGGTCCTTATGTTATAGGTGTTTCTACTCCGAGGGCCCAGTTGGTTTTGGTTTCGAACCAACCCAGCCTTTTTTCTAAAGTCATCCAAAACTCACTAAGAGTATCGCAAAATGACGGCCTCATCGTGAGAATCTCAGTGCCACAGAAGGCGCGTCGATCGGACGTGATGTTTTGAAGTTATTTCTTTTTAAGTGAAACAGGCCCGGCCAGTCAAGCTCGGTGGGCTGGCGGGTCGGCCCATCGTGGCTCGGCGGGTCCGACCCGACTAAGGGGTCGGCCTGCCCCAATAATGTGTGGCATGGCCCGGCCTGTGGAAGGTGGCCCGGCCCGTGGCTGGCACGGCCCAGCCAGCCGGTCGAGTCGGTGCCCCCCCCCCCCCCCGACTTCCCGAACCAGTGGTGTCGCCCTCCTCTTCGGTTGGTCTTCCTGGCACAAGCGGCCCACATGGGCGGGCTGCTGTCCCCCCAGTGTGGCACCCTTCTGGTGACGTAGGGTCTTCCCAGCCCGGTGGGCCATCTGCTAGACGGTTTGTCCGCCGAGCGGCCCACGAAATGTGGGTCGCGGTCCTCTACAGCGCGGCACCCTCGTGTCGCCACGTTTCCTTCGGTCCGGCTGGCATTAGACGGCCGGTTCTTCAACGGCCGATCAGCCCGCGGTTGCAAGTCGCGGTCTTTCACTCTCTGCGCGGTACCCAGTGTCGTGGTCCTCTTTGGGCCGGCGCGCGGCCGCCGTTGCCGCCGCCACCTTCGGTTGTCATCACCTCTCCGACACTACTTCTGTCACCAAAATAAATATGGATCAACGGAGGGTTGTCGGTCCATGTTTGTTCAGCCCGCGCCCTCCGTGTTAGGCGATATCAAGAGGCCAAAACATTTCTGAAGTACACATCAAGAATGAGTGTATAATTCTTATTTAATTTAAAATTATACAAACCCCTACCTCGATAATTGACGTCACATGTCATCGAGCCATGGAAGACGAGTGTCGTGGTAGTCGAGCGTCGCAGAAGAGGGCGTCATGGAGAACAGTGTCATCCCGTAAATGTTGGAAGTCGTTGTCGTAGACGACGTTCCTCGTGAGCGGTGTATTCTCCCTTGATGCGGAAGAAGAAGAAAGGATGAAGGTTTTCCTCACGAGCGTTGACTCATGTTCTTGCCTCGTTCATCATGAGAAAATTTTTCCTCACATTCTTCATTGGTGATGGATGAAGCTCTCCTCTAATTATCCAAAGGCTCCCAACGAAATATTTTCCAAGAAAATATTTTCGAAAGGCTTCCCCCAATAAAATATAATTTCAATGCAATTTAAAACAATTCAAAAGAATTGTTTACCCAAAATGTAATTAATGAATTCATTAATTAACTGTGTTGGCATACTTAATTAGAGGGAGGTGGGGAGTTTAAAATTCAAAAAGAGAAGAGTTATCAAAATAAATGAAGGAGAGTTAATGGGGGTTTAAGGGAAGTTGAAAGGTTATGGGCTGGTGTGGGCCCCACCTTACATTATCCTCTCATGGGAGGTTATGTGGGTGTGGGCCCCACCACTAGCTTTCCCTTGTAGGAAATAACCACCAAAGATAAATAAAATTGTGTACAACAGTTTTATTTAATTTTTTTATAAATCCCCAAAAATTAATTTCTCCACCCGAGGAAACACAACTGCGGTAAAGTTCCCCTTAAGCGAATACTAGCACTATGAGTTCATCAGTTCCCTCGGATTTCAATTCTGAGCACCGGTTCAAAAGATATAAAAACCCACACCTACGTTTACTGAACGTACCAGAACAAAACTTCAGAAATTATTTCCGTGCACACCGGGCCTCGAAATCAGGCGCAGTTAGAAACCACGGGCTAGTAAAATTCCAAAGAATTTAAGAAAAAAAATTCCTTTAAATTTATGGGTCTTTACATTACCCCCACCTCAGGGCATTACATCCCCATAAAGATACAACACACACTAGGAAAACAAAAGAGGTACTGAGCATGCAGCTGAGCCTCACACTCCCATGTGGTCTCCTGGAGATTCCCGTGCTTCCAGAAAATGTGCACCAGAGGAATCGACCATCCATGTTGGACCCGCTCCTGTCTATCCTTGATCTCCACTGGGACCTCCATGAATGTTTCCCGGTCATCGATGTCCATCTCCCCGTGGTCGATGATGTGGGATGGGTCATGCACGTATCTCCTTAGCTGAGATACGTGGAGACGTCGTGAACCCATTGCAACTAAGGTGGAAAGGCCAGGCGGTAATCCACCTCGCCTACTCTGCTGAGGACCTAGAAATTTCTGATGAATCATAGAGATAACTTGTCACCCTGGTCAAAACTTTGTAGTCCTCATCGAGGTGAGACCCATAGGAAGACACGGTAGCCATCCTCGAACTCTAGTGGTCTCCGTCTCCTATCGGCATAAGACTATTGTCTGTTCTGTGTAGTCTTCATCCGCTCCTGGATGATCTGCACCTTCTCCATCGTATCCTGCACCATCTCTGGTCCTATAGGAGTGGCTAATATTTCCCATTTTCCGGAAAGAGGAATCTAGTCTCATCCCCTGGATGACCATGTCCTTTTCCTAATACAGTCAATCCTGACATGAACAGTACTAATTTATGCCATGGACAATGTCGTAAGGCCTAAACGCTGCTACCAAGAGATCTAACCATCACTCTCGCCTCCAAGGGTTTATTCACACTGCCGGCATCAGTGTGTGGTCCCTAGGTCTCCTCTAGTAGGAATCTAGAAAGTGAGGGTAAATTCAACAGTTTTAACCTGAACCTCTTAGTATTAACCACGCAAAAAGGGTTGCAAAGTAAACGTCACAAGGACAAGTGTATTTTATTACTGTATCTCAATGTACAAAGACATAAATCAACCCCAAATAATGACATCAATGGAGCTAGAATCATCATGAACAAAGGCCTCTACGCCTAGAACTAGTCCCGCTCCCGTCTACATACTTCCAGAGCTTCATGGTCGTGTGCTTCAGCTGCCTGAAGTTGTGCTCTCCCCAGTCAACCCATTCCTTGCGGTTAGGGTGGACCTGCTGGTGGTGGTGGTGGAAACACCTCGAAGTGTCGTCCACCACCAACTGCACGGCCAGCTCCTCTGCCACGGTCACCTGGTCCTTATGGACCATCTCGATCAAACCTCTGCCTCTTCTTGGGTGGTCCTTCATCTATCTACTGATCATCTGCAGGGCGGGTCGGACAGTCATGTGCCATGTGACCAAGCCCGCCGCAGGAGTAACAATGTCCGCTCCTGGTAAGTCTGTCTCTACCTCGGGTTCCTCGCACACACGATCCTGAGTCATACGGTCAACCACCTGTGGGTCTGGTCCTCTTGGACCTCTGCATCATCTGTCTACTGCCAGCTATAGAAGACTCTGCTGCATGTCGACTAGTAGTGGGTCCTGCTTTTGGAGATTTCTCACCAAGGAAACTCTCCACTAGGAGGGCTCACTCCAACACCTCAGTCTGCGTTGGGATTCTGTGAGAAAAAACTGAAGCTCTAATCTCTCGCCTGAGCCCCTGCTCGAAGGTCTGGGCCCTGAAGAACGGGTCCCGTACCATATATGTAGAGTAGCACGAGAGGTCTGTGAACCTCGCTGAGTATTGTGCTACTGTCATGATTCCCTGCTGTAGATGTAGTTGCTCCTGTATACACACCTCTTTAAGGGTGGGTGGTACAAACTCCACCCAAAAAAGGCTCTATAAGTATTCCCATAGAAGTGTCGCCTTGTCGTGCATCTGGAGCATCAGGCTCCACCATCTGTCTTCTACTCCCTAATGGAGGCTGGCAGCAAGGATCACCATAAAGCCTACCGGTGTCCCTACCAGTCTGAAGCCTCTTGCCACAGCCTCCATCCAATCCTCAGCTGTCTGTGGGTCCGTCTATCCCCAGAACCTGGTTGGCCTCTAGCACTAGAACTCGTGCAGTGCTCTCGAGCAGTGTGCATCGCCTGCTACTGGGGCTGGTGGCATCGGTGGAAAAATGGGAAGTGGTACTGCTGGTGCCTCAACTGGAAGAGGGCCCATTACTAATGCCTCATCACTCGGTGGTATGTCAGTACATACAACTCTCGGGGCTCTAGCTAGTCGTCTGTGGGTAGGCATACTAAAAGAAACATATGTGACACGGTCAAAAGAATATAACTGGTGAGCTAACCTTGTTTGAGCTGACTTAAAGGAAAAACTTTTGAAAACACACACGCAATCAGTTTTTTCGTGCACTGAGTCAAAAGTCAGAAGTCAGGGTCCTGAAGTATGGATACGTCGGTCTCCCGCACCAACACTGGACTGCCTAAACTGAAAACCACACTTATTACCCTTAACACTATTGCTTCACATAAAAGAAATATTAGAGTCCTAAGTTCTATGGTAGAACCGACGTCCTCTAATACCAATTTGTCACAACCCATCCCCCGGGGCCCGCATCGTGATTACCCCAAGCCCACCTTCCATAGGCCAGGGGCTGGCGACTAGCACCAAAGGCCTAATTCCCTATAACTGGGAAGGTGTTGCCTTTAAAAATCATAAACATACACAACCAGAGTACAAGAGGAAGAAAACACTAAGTAAAAACTGTATAACAAGTATGCTGAAAGTAAAAGGGGCCGTAAATAAAAGCCCAACAGTAAAGTACAAGGAAATTACAAATAGGTACAACTAACTGAAAAACAGCTAGAAGGTGTCTAGCAGCTCCAAGATCGTCCACCATGGATCCTACCTGAAGGGTAGGTACAGAAAGCCTCCTCAGTGCTCCATGCCCATCTGTATCCTCCAGGTACTGTCTGGTCATGAGTTCCACCTCCAGGTACCTTCCAGTCCTCGTACACTCATCCTCAATCAGCGTTGTCCGTCAGCTGTATCCAACACAACGAGGTGCGGGCATAGCCCGTGAAGGGGTGAGTATAACGATGCTTAGTAGGTACCTCGAGACCCTCAAGGTCTCACAAAATCCAACAAGGATAAACCAAAAAAGTATGATTTCATTGGATTACCATTACTTAGGTATATTCCCATATATATACCTAATTTATCAAGTAACCCTTCTCAATCATAAGGAAAACACAAAGGTCACTGACTCAGCTCAAACCTGGATTTTTATTCATGATGCCGAAACCACGGTTGCTGGAGAACTCCTCCTCTGCCGAGTACATGGGCCAACCACTAAAACCAATATATTTCCACTAACCTTGGACTACTGAAGTACTCCACCTATCGAGTACTGTGGGCATGCTTCTACAACCAAGCGCTTCCCACCATGGGTGTGCCGCCACAACCAAGCGCTCCCCCTCAAAGCCTACAGAGGTACTCCTTCTGTCGAGTACCGTGGGTCTGCCACTACAACCAAGAACTCCTCTATCGTGGGTCTGATACTACAACCAAGCTCTCCCCACTGGGCCATCAGAATCACTCCGAGTCAATCGATCAGTATTCGTTAAGTCTCAGAAAACTAATAGGTCTCTACAAAGTGCTCACTCATTACTGGGAGGGTCCACTCCACGTGCCACAATCTGATACTCCAAGTGTCACAAAGTCTCACTTGGAATTATCTCAAAATAACCACCACGTCATAGGGGTCTCAACGCAATAGAAGGCGTGTCAATCGGACGCCCGATCTGAGAGTTATTGGCATTTCCGTTCCAGGGGCCCAGTTCGTTTTTAGGCTCAAACCAACCCAACTGTACTCCAAAAACGTCCAAACCTCAAGTGGAGTATTCCAAAAGAACTGTCTCATCAAAAGGAAACCAACATAGTTGATGGCACGTCAATCAGACGTCCGGTCCTTAAGTGTAGTAATTTTTGCTCCGAGGGCCCGGTTGGTTTCGGTTTCGAACCAACCCGTCTGTTTTTTCAAAGTCATCCAAAACACACTAAGAGTATCCCAAAAGGACCGCCTCATCGCGAGAATCTATGTGCCAAAGATGGCACATCGATTGGACGCACGGTATTGAAGTTTTTTTGTTTAAGTAAAACGGGCCCGATCAGTCAAGCCCGGTGGGCTGGCGGGTCGACCCGTCCTGGCTCAGCGGGTCCGACCTGGCTAAGGGGTCGGCCCGGCCTGGTAATGCGTGGCCCTACCTAGCCCATCCCATGGCTCGGCCAGCCGGTCGAGCCATTCCACCCCCCCCCCACCCCCAACTTCCCGAACCGGCGGAGCCGAGCAGCGCCGCCCCCCTGTCTGGTCGGCCGAAGTCGGCTGGTCTTCCTGGCGTGAGTGGCCTACACGGGCGGTCCGATGTCCCCTCAGCACGGCGCCCTCTTGACGTTGCAGGGTCTTCCTTGCTCGGCCGGCTAGTTTGTCAGCCGAGGGTCCCGCAGAACACGAGCCGTAGTCCTTCGCAGCGCAGCGCCCTCATGGCATCGCGGTTCCTTCAGTCTGGCCGGCTTTAGCCGGCCAGTTCTTCGTTAGCCGAGTGGCCAGCGGTTGGGGGTCACGGTCTTTCCCTCTTCGCACAGCACCCGGTGTTGCGGTCCTCTTCAGGTCGGCGTACGACCACCATTTCCGCCGTCTCCTTTGGTCATTTTCTCCTCTGCGACAAGTCTTTCATCGCTAAAATAAACATATATTAACGGCGGGTCGTTGGGCCGTGTTTCTTCAGCCCATGCCCTCCGTGTTAGGCTATATCAAGAGGCCAAGTCGTTTCTGATGTACACATCAAGAACGAATGTATAATTATTATTTAATTGAAAATTATAAAAACCCCTACCTTGATAATTGATGTCGCACGTCGTCTAGCCGCGGAAGAGGAGCGTCACGGTAGTCGGGCGTCGCGGAAGACAGCGTCGCGGAAGATAGCGTCGCGGAGAATGGTGTCATCCCGTCAACGTTGGAAGTTGTTGTCATAGGCAACCTTCCTTGTGAGAGATGTCTTCTCCCTTGATGTGAATGAAGAAGAAAGGATGAAGGTGTTCCTCATGAACGTCACCTCACGTTCTTTCCTCAGTCGTTGAGAGAAAACTGTTCCTCACATTCTTTATTTGTGAGGGATGAAGCTCTCCTCCAATACTCCAAATGCTCCCCACCAAATATTTTCCAAGAAAATATTTTAGAAAGGCTTCCCCCAATAAAATAGAATTTCCATGCAATTCAAAACAATTCAAAAGAATTGTTTACCCACAAATTAATTAATGAAGTCATTAATTAATTGCGTTGGCATACTTAATGAGACGGAGGTGGAGAGTTTAAAATTCAAAAAGAGAGGAGTTGTCAAAATAAATTTATGGGAGTTAATGGGGGTTTAAGGGAAGTTGAAAGGTTATGGGCTTGTGTGGTCTACACCTCACATTATCCTATCATGGGAGGTTATGTGGGTGTAGACCCCACCTATAACATCCCCTTGTAGGAAATAACCACCAATGATAAATAAAATTGTGTACAACAATTTTATTTAATTTTTTTATAAATCCCCAAAAATTAACTTCTCCACCCGAGCAAACACAACTACGGTAAAGGTCCCCTTAAGAGAATACTGTCACATTGAGTTAATCGGTGCCCTCAGATTTCAATTCCAAGAACCGGTTCCAAAGATAGAAAAACCCACATATACGTTTACTGAATGTACCTGAACAAAACATCATAAATTGATTTTGGGCACACCGGGCCTCGAAATCAGGTGCCGTCAGAAACCACCGACTTGTAAAATTCCAAATAATTTAAGAAAAAAATTTCCTTGGCATTTCCAGGTCTTTATATAATCCACTCATAAAGTTATTTATAAATTTACAGAGTTTTCATCTTTAAGAGTAATTCCTTTCTTGTTCTTTACACTACACCAAATTCGATTGCAGTGGAAGGTGTTGTTTTCTTTTCTGGGTGGTGTGGTGGTGGCCATAGAATTAATCATGGTGTAATTTTCCTAGCACCTATAATCAGGTACATTGTAGATTAATCTTGGTATACTAGGATAGGATATCCATGGATAGGTATTAGGGTTTTTTTGAAGATGATCAATTTTGGGATCTGTGATTTATTACTTTAAGGTAGTTTTCGTTTTTTTTATGGATTTCAATTTTTTTTTTCGTTTTAGTTTTTCTTGGCTGATTGGTGGATTATTTGGTATGTCCATGACTTTTTGTTTTATGGTTCCTTGTGTATTTGTTTATAGATAGTATTTTTTAGAGCTATATATTATGTTGATGAATTGAACATGTGGAATACTAGGATAAATTAATAGGTAACTGGGATTAGTTGTTGGTTCTAGTCAGACTATGGAAGATACTGAGTTGGAATTTTTATTATGCTCTTCATGAGTCGATATTTTTATAACCCAAGGTGAGAACTGTGTTGTCCCATGGTGAGGCATGTGTTTATATATTTCATGCTATGGATATTTTGAGATGTGATGGCTTTGGTGACTCGATCTTGTGATCTTTAGATGTATTATGGATTTGGGTTCTTCTAAATGTATTTTTGTGTTGTGATTCCATTATAAAATTTGATTTATTTTCTTAATAGTTGATCGAGGTTAGTGAGATTTTAAGGTCCCATTTTTTAAACTTATGGAATCATGGTTATTTTGGTTTTTTTGACCTTATTAATGACTTTTTATATTTCACACCATTTTATAAGAATTATAATTGGTGAGGATACCAATGCTAGTTTATCGCCTTACTTGAACGTCTTGTGGAGTGGTTAAGATATGGACCATGGTTGACATTCTTGATGTTTGATAAATTCATTATGTTTTATAGTGGAGTCATTATTTGGATTAATTATTGTGGTTCATCTTTTTTTATCTTCCAACATGTCGTAAGAATTTCAAAGGGAACAAAGTGGAAAGGCTGGTAGAATTGTAATTGAGGCACCCAAGATCTACACTTCTAGATCAAGTTCAAAAAATAAAATCATTATACATAGTCCTAAATACCTACTAAGGTGAACCAAGCTAAAAGATTATTTATTTTACATAATTTCCATAAGTTAAACATTACATAACATAAATAATATCACAATCCCAAGAACCTATTATTTAGTTTCTTTTAGGATAAACTATAAAAGAAACTTATTTTACAATTTCTGTGAATATTACTCTATAATATAAACACACTATACTCCCTTCTTGACTTATCATAAATTACAATCGTCATCATAACTTGGGTAAGGGAAAATATAAAATGGATTTACCCAAATGATTAGTAAGGGAAAATCTTATCATTGAATCATAATGGTCAGAAAAAAAAAACATGTGAGAAAACATGGATAGGCAAGAATTGTACAATTAAAAGATAATGGGATCACAACTGGAAATAATAGAATCTTTTTGATCATTATATATCATGATATAGGAACATAAAACCACATAATGGTCATTGAAGATGCATATAAATTATAAATTGGCCTAGAAAATTTTAACAATAATCCTAAATCATGGGACCATAATATAAAACGGTTGAATATCATAAAAATATAGCACAAGAATAATAAAAGAAAGTTATAACATTTTGTGAAAACCCATGATATTCATGATTTGTGTTATTATAAAACCCATGACATCCATGTATTAAGTTGTGATAAAACCCATGATTCTCATACTTTATGTTGTGAGAAAACTCATGTTGCAGAAGCTTTAAGTCATAAATAATTGGTATTCTATTGTCGTATTATCTCATGATAAAAAACATAATAAATTCATTGAATAGTTATATAAGACCCTAACCATAAATAATCGTACAAATGTGTTCCATAATATATCAATAATTAATCATATCATGAAAACATATGGAAATAAAATGGGTTTCATTTCATTTCCAAATGATATCACATAATGTGATATAAAAAATAGATCATTTTATACTAAAAATTTAAATTTTCCAAAAGGAGTATTTCATAAGTCAGTTTATAATGTGATTTGTAAAAAATATCTCTATCATAGTATAAGATAAGAGGAAATGGAAATACTTTTAAACATTATCTAGAATCAAATTTCAACAGTGGAATGTTGAAAATCCTTAAAGTTTCTTGAGAAGAAATGTAGATTTGATCATAAGAGGAACCCCCTTTTTAAAATTTTAAAATAAATTTATTGAAACCTATGTCATAAAAAGAGTGTAGAATATTATTTTTGAAAAGAGTTAAATATGAATATAAATTTCACCATAAATAATAATTATTTTTATTTCAAAATAATAAATTATATCATTATCTGTAGGAGTGGATATAGTCATAGAAGAAACAGTTCTTATTTGGAGAGGATGGGAATTATTATTAATGTACCCAAAATTTATAATGAAATAAATCCTTCAAAGAAAATATATTTCATTTAAAACTTTAATACCATATAAAATATAGAGGATATTAAGTATAATATCATTATAGGTTATATGAAAATAATCTTATAAAAAATATTCAAAATGAATAATTACTTCCCAAGAAAAAAATATGAGTTTAGAAAACCCATTGTCGCTTAGGTATTAAAGGAAATTAAAGATTTTAAAGGATGTTTTATAAAAAGTAATTTAAAAACCATTAAATTATCATTAATAATGGAAAAATCTATTGGATAGTAAGTATATCATATAAAATGATTATAGCTACACATATGAAAGAAAGCTTTAATAAAGTGAAATTGAGTAGAAAACTCTTACCTGGGATTCCTTACTAGTTGGATAAAAACTAATTTAACAAATTATTAAAAAACCTTATTCATATATATATTTATAATTTTCTAGTCATTAATTATAATCATTTATTGTAAATTCATTTGTTATTAATCTTCTATTTTCATTATTGGATGTTGGTAATTTTGATTGTTTCTCACATGTTTCATAATGGAAACATCAAACCCCATTCACAGATACCACGTTTAAAATTAAAAAATTATAAAAGATATTAAAATCATATTTTTAAGTGTTTTATACATCCATTTATTCATTTTATAGAAACTATGGGCATGATTCACGATAATTAGGTATATGAAGAGCTTGTTTTGGAAAATTTATGAATATCAACAGATTAATTTATAATGATCATCAATTTTTTCATAATTTTAAAATGATATAAGTGAAAGATATTAATCCTTAATATCATTTATATTATTCAAATATATTTTATAATTATTGATGTGTAAGCTGGTGATGAAAAAAAACATGTTTTTCACGGAGGTGGTACTTCGCACGGTTGCACGAGCGATGTTTGAATTTTCTAATTAGTGGGATGGAAAGAAAGTTGATAATGATTTATCTTTATCAAATATTAATTATGTTATTAATATTATATTTATTCATTAAAAAAATTCTATTAACCATACATATTTTGTGGTGATGAAAAATATAAAACATTGTTCATTGACACATTAGTTTTCACGTAACATAAATTATTTTTTCATTTATATATGGATAGGGGAAGGGTGGAAAGTTGTTGGAAAATCAATATAATAACACTTTATTTTACTAATGATGCTAATTTAATTATATTAATATTGTTATAATAGGTTTTTAAGAGGTTGGATGTGAAACATAGAGATGAAAAGTTAGAGAGTGGGTAATACTCATGTTGAGAGTGTGCATATTCTCTTGAAGGGCCCTTTGGAAATGGAGGTATTAGAGATCATTCTTTGAATATGTGCATACCAAATAATAAATAGGACTCTATAGAAGCTAAATTTATTATATTTTCAAGATAATTTCAAATGATAGGTGTGTCTTGAAGTGGGTGGAAGTGGGCTTTTTTGTAGGTGAAAAAGAGGGACTATTCCTTAAAATTGAATTTAGGTGAGGGGTAAAGATTGAATCACATGTGATTTAAGTGAGTTGGATGATGAAATATTGGTGATAAATTTAGGTATGAATTTATAACTTAACAAAAATATTAGAGAAGTTTTTGTTTAAATTTAATTTAGTAATATTCTAGCCACTTTATATTACTCATTTTAAACCTTATTAACCTTGATTAAAATTTAACCATCCTAAATATTATTTTAATAAAAATTCAACATGACCCATTCAAAATAGTTTCAACATGATGAATCTAAATTTAGAATACATTTAATATAATTAAAAAAATTAATCAATTTTAATTAATAAAATAATATAAATAATAATTTTGATTTACTTTTATTCCCAACATTTGAAAAAAAATTCTTTTTAATAAAAACATTTAATATATATAAAAAATTAAATTAATTTTTTTTGCCAAAAATAATTAAATTATCATTACTTATAGTTATTTTATTATTTATTGGATTTTATTAATTTATTATAATTGTAATAACTTGATTTTTAAAAATCCATTTTTTTGAAACCATTTGTAATGAAAATTTATAATTCATAAAAATAATTTTTAAAAAAAAATCTATTTACAAAAATTATTGGGTATCATTTTACCCTATTCCAAGGTCATTAATTTTATTTAAACCAAATTATTTATTTTATTGAAAATATTTTTTATATTTATATATATATCTAGCTAAATAAATTTTATTAATGTCAACTATGTACTGATAATTCAAAACTGGTATTATACCAATGTCATTTTGATTCATATATTCTTTGATTTACATTCTAATTAAGTTCAAATATTTATAGAGAATAGAAAAACATATTTATAAATTATATACATGTGGTTTAAAGAAATAAAATGTCTCTTAAAACCTAGGGTGTTACATTTTATACCCTTAAATAAAATTTTTCATCTCAATTTTAATTCCTCTAATCAACATGTGTCTATAAGAATATTTTTATCATACTTGTCACTCAAGTAATAATTTTTTATAAGGTATCTACCTTGCTATCTTGGTTAATGTCACACCCTGACTTCGCACATCGGTAGTGATTCAAATTTTTACCTTTATCTGATAATTTTATTTGATTTAATTGTTTGTCAAGGTGCATTCTGGGCCCGACGTGCGCTTTTGGATTTTTTTCTAGTAAATGAATGTTTGGATTAGGAGCGCTCGAGGGAATGGCTTAGATAAAGCTGTGTCGCTTCACTAAAGAGATATGCACTCGGACCGACACTTTATTTTATTTTAATTATTTTGGGTTTCACATTTGAGTCATGGGTTGAGTCAGTTTTGATTTAAATGATTTTGGTGTCATACACGGGTGCAAGGCTATACACGTGATTGTGTGTAGTGCCTATCCTTAATTATAGATCGTTTTTTATTAGATGTGTTACTATTTGGGAGCGTGACCTTACGCATGAACGTGCGCGTTGTCCAGCCCTAATAATAATGATATTATTATTAATTTGTTCATTTGTATTATTCTGTTTTTATTATTTTTATTACAAAAAAATTGTTATTAATTTGAATTTTTTTATTGTTTAATTTTTATTTTATTTCCATTCCTCATTTTTCTTATTTTTTTATTTTTTTATTTTTTTAATTATATTTTGTTTTGTTTTTATTTTATTTTCTCTATTTTTTTCCTCTATTTTCTCTCCTCTCCTTCTTTCCCCCGCTCTCCCCACGCAGACCCTCTCCCCCCTTCTTTTTGCGCAGTGCGTTTCTCCCTAACCCTAAACTGCATTATGTTGGCCACTCTCCCCTGGTCCGCGCTGCCCAATCCCATTGCACCTCTTCACGTCTGGTGCTCCCTCGTTCCCTCCGACTTCGCGACACCTCTTCCCCTCCCGGTCTAGTCAGCTGCCCTCTGGCGTGCTCCTCTCCTTCGACCAATCCTCTGGCCCAACAACCGCCCCTCCCCTTGCTTTACCATCCACCGCGGCCTCCTTCATCGCATCAAACCCCCGCGCACACCTCCCATTTCTCAGACGGACCACCCTCACATCTTCCCTCAAGTGTGGCCTCTTCCGGCGCACCAGACCACTGCCGCACCTCCCTTCCGACTGAATTTCTTTTGGTGCAACGAATCCTCGGCAGCCCCCGTAAACTCGGACCATCATTCTGCACCCCCGTCATAGGTTCTGTATCCTTCAATTGGATGTTTCTTATATTTCTCTGTCACTGAGGTAGGTGGTTCCAAGTTTAATTATTATTTTATTAATTAATTTTCAAGTTTAATTAATTTAGCATTTTATTTAATTAATTTTTGTTGTAAGAAATTTATCTTCTCTGAGGTTTGATTTGCAGTTTAATTGTTTAGTATCTTGTTTATACTATGTGTGCGCTTTCTTCTGAAGTCTTATTTCTATTTAATTGTTACTGATTTTTTTTAGTTGTGCGGTTAGATTATTAATTTGTTAGTTTGGTGTGAGTTTGATTTTACTTGAGGTTTAGTGTGTTTTGATGTGTTAAGCATGGTGTCTTGTGATATAAGTATGTTGTTGTTGTGAGAAATCATGTTGAACTGCTGATTAGTTTTTCTTTTTTTTTTTGGTCATTAATTTTTTAGGTTGTGAAAAAGGGTGCAATTGGTGTTTTGATGTTGTGTCTGGTTGTGTTTAGTCAAAAATTAACTTTTAATTAGTCTTTGGTGTTTAAAGTCTTGCGGCATATTTCAAAAAAAATTGGAAACTTTTTCTGGTAGTTCACTTAATTATAGTAATGGTATTTTTAACCATGCGGGTGGTTTCTTAAATTGCGTGCGTGATGTAGATAATGTTTCCGAGGTTTCATTGTGTGCGTGTGGTCATGTAGGTGGGTTTAGGTCGGTCTTGTATATAAAGCGGTTTTTTTATCTTTAAAAGTTATTTATGAAAATTTTAATTGATTTATTAAATAATTACTTAGGGTGAAAAATTATCTTGATTAAATTTTGTGAATGTTTTTGGTGTGTAAATCCATGCAACGTGTGTGGAAATTGTTTAATAAATTCATTTAATGGTGTATTTGATTCTGAAAGTGGTTTCTTTGACTATGCGGTCATTTTAATTGGTTGTGTAAGTGATGTAGATTTAGTTTTGGTATATTTTTGGTGTGCATATATATATATATATATATATGGTTTTGTTGTGTGTGTGAGTGTAGTGTTGGGTACAAATAACACCTCGTTTGTTTTGCTTGTTTATGTTTGGAATATGACGTGAAATCCTAACTACTTGAGGACAAATGGGAAGCCTTGGTATTAGGTGGGTGGACTAGGACTAGTGTGCTAGTGATTCGGAAGTGGCATCGTCCCAGTTTCACTTAAATGGATTGATGACTACAACACTAACTAAACTTTTCGATGATGTTGGAGACCACTAGGTTATGGATGTGTCACCCTACTAGTGGCTCATGCACAAGAATGTATATTGTTGTGTTTCTGTACCATTGTTCACCGAGATGTGATGTTCTTGGGTCCCACTTCTCGTTAGTATCTTTAGGGCCTCTCCCATATTTTGTGATCCTCTTTTTCTTTGCGCTCACCGTCGGCACACGGTGTGACGTTGGGGTTACCAATAAAGTGTGCGTGTGTGTGTGTTAATTTAAGTGGTTTTCCATTTAGAGTATCTTTCTCTTAAAAATGGGTTTCATTAAAATTCTTTAAGTAGTTTTTTTTATTCCATTAAACTGCATATGTATTTTTCATTTAATAATTATGCGTCGAACCTTTTCTCAGTGGCATCCAGCTAGGATTTTAGCTCACACCCTACATACACCCTTGGGTGTATGTAGATTCTGTTTCTTCTGCATTCTAGGTTGAGGTATTGTTTACAGCATTGGTGGTTCATGTTGTCAGCAGCGTCCTCATATTGGTTTGGATAATGTGGCTTGAGGTTGTTGCACCTCACGGTGCTTGGAGGTTTGAGTTAGTGTTTTTAGTTTTCCCATTATTGCTGTTCCTTTTTGGGTTTGTTTGGTTGTCTAAATTTTGTTTCAATTTATACATCTTGTAGTTTTTTTATATTTATTTATAAGGGTAAATCATTCCGAAACTTTATTCTTGATACCCAGGCACTTGTGCCAGCCCGTGGGGATCGGGAACGTCCTTCGGGCCATGTCACGGACCGGGTAGGGCACCGGGTCGGATGGCGAACCGGCCTGGTTCGTGAAAAAATGGTATCAGAGGAGGATGTTCTTGTCATTTGGGATATTAGGTAGATTTGGGAGAGGATTGTCAGTACTTGAGGGGTAGGTGCGAGAAGAGTGTCGTGAACTCTTTCTCGTTCCGATCCTCGAGTAGTCAGGTGTAGTCTAGGATTTATGTTTTTTGGATTTGCTCTGTGTGGATGGGGGATGATAGTAGGATTAAACCAGTACTATGCACGGTCTCACATGGAGTAGCGACCCTTGTGATGCCCGAGGGTATGGTTCGACAATCCTGTTGGTTGGTGATTTTCTAGGGCATGGTCTGCTAAACCATGTAGTCGGGTTAGACACGACTACTAGTCCTCTATCTAGGTGATTTAATGTTTGCAATGTCTTGCGTCAGTTTTTGGGATTGGCACGAAATTGTTTTCCTGTAAAAAGGGAAGCGGACTTTGGTGATGCTCTTATTTTATTTTGCTGTGCTGTTGGCATGATATTCAGGGTTCCTTTCTCTTGGACCTTGTTATTGGAAATTTTTCATTTGAGTTGTTGAAAATTGAATTCCTAAAATAATGTCTTGGGTTATCTGAAATTGAAGTGTGTTTTTTTAAATGGATATCATTTTTAAAATTTGTCTTGAAACTTTGAAATGATTTTTGAAAAAAAATAGAGGGTAATTTTTTTTGGAATATTGAGAATGTTTTATTTTTGAAAATGGAAGAACCTTGCTTTGTCTAGTGGTATTCCTAGGGATGCTCGTGTGGGCATGTGGAAGTGATTAATGGATAGTTGGGGGATTGTTTTCATGGGTTCCTGGGTGGAACAGAAATGAAAATATGTGAGGCATCCATGAATATCAGTGGTTAGTGACTGATTTTAAAAGTGGTATCTTGTTTCCGGAAAAGTGGGTTTTTCTCAAAAAGGGGATTTTGTGCTTAAATAGTTTTGGAATTAGAAAATGGTTTTGAGTCTAAAGATAAAGTGAATGGTTCAAAATGTTTATTGGGTTTTATTGTACTGTGATTATTTTTTCAAGTTGTTGTTTCTATTTAAGGATGAATTGATGTTTTAAATTTAATTTTTTTTATTTGTGTCTGATATATGGATGTTTGAATTGTGATTTGTATGGATTTTTGGAAGGTTTTTTGGTATTTATTTTTTTGGATATTCCCCCTAGAAATGTCCCATGGGTTTCTAGCAAGTCTCTCAGTTCTTGGCTCAGCCCATACCCCCAGTGGAGTGGCGGAGTTGGGTTCTGCTCAGTGGGGTCGATTGTACGTAAATGTTGAGGTCAGTTGGATATTGTTGAATGATTTGGGAAATTGGTATGTGTCTTCGGTTTTTGAGGAACTTTGAATGCTGTGCGGATGTAAGATTTCTCAAGTACTTCTGGTGGAACGGGACTAAACAAGTGAATGGTGATCGTTCTATTTTCATTGCAAATGAGGATGTCGTGAGTGATCCTTAAGACTAGCCTCAATCCTCATTTTTACCTAAAGAAGTGAAGGTGTGATAAATTTGTGCATCTTGTAGGTTATTAATCAATCAACAGGCATAGATTGAGGTCCATTAACATTTTTGATGATATGGTTTCATGTTCTCTAGAGATTGTGTGGAACAATCAGCTTAAAGCTCGTAATAGTTGTTGGTCTCATCCATATTGTGGTAAGTGTGGGTTCCTCATCCGACGAAAAGTCTGAACCAAATGGAATTGTTCTTGCAGTTCCCCTCTCATCAATTTGTGTTCCGTGTTTGACAGACCGCTCAATATCTTACCTCGAGTGTGGTCAGTCGGACACCCTTAGTCATTCGCTGCAATTATTAGTTGGTATGTTGACGGAGTTTCCACTTGGTGGATGAGGAGTAGCATGCAGGTTTCTTTTCCAGTAGATGAATTTCCATCCAGAGGTGGTCATCTTATGACTGTGAGGCTGTATATGCTTCAGACATCAAGACCCCAGCCATAGGTCTCGGGGTGAATCTTGCGCGCATTCAAAACTCACCAGACGTGGGATGAGCTTGATCCGACTTAAGTTCACAGTGACAAGAGGGGGAAAGATTAAATTTCCCTATTGTGGTACCCTCTCTGAAGGCCTAATTCTTGTTGTGAGGGGCATGGAGCCCTTGCATACTTGTTGTGGTCTTATTTTATGGGAGTTCCTCTTGGGCCTTAAAGAGGTTCCGAAAATCCGTATTCTTGTAAATCTAGTGGGTGTGCTCCGTGAACCTTCTTGTGGTCGGAGATGATCATATATTGTGGAATTTTCGTGCGCCTATCTAGTTCACCTCCTGGTTAGGGGTTTCTGCTATCAATATTATCTCATGTTGCGGAGTGTTTTCCACTGTAATAATAATTAGTGCAGGTCGGCCCGTGTGGTGGGTTCGCGATGAAGGGTTCAGTCAGTATTTCTTACAGTATACTGGGAATTCTCGCGCGGGTTCTGTGGTGTTAGGAAATTTTTAAATGGTGGGGAGACCTAGTGCGGGTCTCGACAGTGTCCACTCTTGTGTTGGTTGGCTAAACTTTAGGAGCATGGATGGTCAAGATAGTGTTAGATGTTTGTGTGGGTTGGTGAGTTGTTTTGGTCTGAAGATCCAATGTTTGATAAGAACTCTAATATGGTAGGGAGACCACCATAGGACGATCTTGTTGAAGACACTATTTTCAAAGTGCGCATAGCGGAGTAACAAAAAAATTCTGCTCCGCTCAACCTCGACCATGCCAATTGTCTAGCTCGGGTAGTGGGTCCTTGGATGAGTGTTCATGGAGATCTAGAACTGCCCTGGCAATCCCTAAGTTAGGAGTCAGGGTATTCCATGTTGTAGTTGTGTTTGGAGGTGAGTTCCTTGCTGTCGGTTATTTTTCGTACATATCCGGGCTTTAAGTTCTTTGAAGTTTAAAGTCATGGGTGTTTTGAATGCCCTACCTTCGGGTGATTGAGGTTTGGTTTTAGGTTTTTTCATGGTCTCACTTGGAAAACTTGGTTGACCTAGTCTTTTGGGACTTTCTGGGGGCAGAAAGTGTCATGGTGTGGAGAATTGTCACACCTCAACATCGCACATCAATATTGATTCTAATTTTTACCTTTATCTGATAATTTTATTTGATTTAATTGTTTTTCAAGGTGCATTCCGGGCCCGACGTGAGATTTTGCATTTTTTATGATAAATGAATGTTTGGATTAGTAGCGCTCGACACACGGGCATGGCTTAGTCAAAGCTGTGTTGCTTCGCTAAAGAGATATGCACCCCAACCGACGCTTTATTTTATTTTAATTATTTTGGGTTTCACTTTTGAGTCACGGGTTGATCCGGTTTAATTTAAATGATTTTAGTTTCATACACAGGTGCAAGGTTGTACACGTGATTGTGTGTAGTGGACATCCTTAATTATAGAATGTTTTATTATTAGATGTGTTATTATTTGAGAGCACGACCTTGCACATGACTGTGCGCGTTTCCCGACCCCAATAATAATGATATTATTATTAATTTGGTTGTTTGTATTATTCTATTTTTATTATTTTGAGTTTTATTATTAGTAATACAAAAAAAATTATTATTAATTTGATTTTTTATTCTTTTATTTGTATTTTATTTCTATTCCTCATTTTTTTTATTTTTTTATTTTTTTTATTTCTATATTATTTTGTTTTTTTTTCTCTATTTTTTCCTCTATTTTCTCTCCTCTCCTTTTGGTTAGTTAATTTGTTAGGTTGTGCAAAAGGGTAAAATTGGTGTTTTGATGTTGCATCGGGTTGTGTTTAGTCAAAAATGAACTTTTAATGAGTCTTTGGCATTTAAAGTCATGTGACATATTTCAAAACATATTGGAAATTTTTTTTGGTAGTTAGCTTAATTATAGTAATGGTATTTTTAGCTGTGCGGGTGGTTTCTTAAATTGCGTGTGTGATGCAGATAATGTTTCTGAGGTGGCATTGTGTGTGTGTGGTCATGTAGGGGGTTTTAGGTCGGTCTAGTATGTAAAGCCGTGTTTTTCTCTTTAAAAGTTATCTATGAAAATTTTAATTGATTTATTAAATAATTATTAAGGGTGAAAATTTATCTTGATTAAATTGTGTGAATGTTTTTGGTGCGCGACGTGTGTAGAAATTGTTTAATAAATTATTTTAATGGTGTATTTGATTCTGAAAGTGGTTTCTTTGACAATGCGGTCATTTTAATTGGTTTTGTAAGTGATGCAGATTTAGTTTTGGGATATTTTTGGCGTGCATATATATATATATATATATATATATATATATTTAAATGGTTTTGTTGTGTGTGCGAGTGTAGTGTTGGGTATAAATAACACCTCGTTTGTTTTGTTTGTTTATGTTTGCCATATGACGTGAACTCAAAACTACTTACGCACAAATGGGATTCCTGGGTACTAGGTGGGTGGACTAGGACTAGTGCGCTAGTGATTCGGAAGTGGCATCGGCCCAGTTTCACTAAGCTAGATTGATGACTACAACACTAACTAAACTTTTGGATGATCTTGGAGACCCCTAGGTTATGGATGTGTTGTCTTACTTGTGTCTTGTGTATGAGAAGATATATTGTTGTGTTTCTATACCATTTTTCACTGAGATGCGATGTTCTAGGGTCCCACTTCTCGTTATTATATTTAGGTCCTCTCCCATATTTTTTGCTCCTCTTTTTCTTTGTGCTCACCGTTGGCACAAGGTGTGACGTTGGGGTTACCAAGAAAGTGTGTGTCTGTGTGTGTGTGTGTTAATTTAAGTGGTTTTCCATATAGAGTAGATTTCTCTTAAAAACTATTTTCATTAAAATTATTTAAGAACTTATTTATTTTTTTTATTCCATTAAACTGTATATGTATTTGTCATTTAATAATTATGCATGGAACCTTTTCTCAATGGCATCCTACTGGTCTATTACCTCAAACCCTACATACACCCTTGGGTGTATATATATTCTGTTTCTTCTACATTCCAGGTTGAGGCATCGTGCACAGCATTGGTGGTCCGCATTGTCAGTGGCATCCTCGTGTTGGTTTGCTGAATGTAGATTAAGGTTGTTGCACCTCACAGTTCTTGGAGGTTTGAGTTAGTGTTTTTAGTTTTCCCTTTATTGCTGTTCCTTTTTGGGTCTGTTTGGTTGTCTCATTTTAGTTTCAATTTATACAGCTTGTTGTTTGTTTTATATTTATTTGTTCAGGTAAATCATTCCCAAGATTTATTCTTGATATCTGGGCACTTGTGCCAGCCCGTGGGGATCAGGAACACCCTTCGGGCCATGTCGTGGACCGGGTCGGGCGCCGGGTCGGATGGTGACCCAGCCTGGTTCTTAACAGTTAATAATAGTAAACATATATATCTATAATAATTGGTGTATCCTCAATATTGAGTTTCTCTCCAATCATTTGAAATAAATACATCTCATGATCGGGTATCAACATCTATATAATGTAATTAATTTTTCCTTGATATTTTATAGTCATACTTGAACTAATAGATGGTAATTGGTTATGTAATTTTATTTCTATATTTTAGTAATTATTTTGGAGTTGTGTGGAGATAGTAAATTTATTAATAAAATTACCTTAATTTCATCTAAGGAATAAAAATAATATTTTCATGAAGAACATTCCCCACAAACTTCAAATTGGGATACAATAATATTAAAATTAAAATGTCATTCATTATCAAATCAGTGTGGTAGACATTTTATGTTATTAGAAGATATCCTAAATACAATAGAGTGACTAAAACCAGAATCTCACTAGACATCCATAAATCTAGAATGGAGGATAAATGTACCCTAATTATAATGACCCACTAAATATCTTAGATTCATCCATATTCCCTTGGTATATGAGGTTTGTGATACCAACTATTCCTGGTAGTCTAGGATTATGGAATCAATTTTAAAAACACCTAAACTTATTTAATTTGAAGCATTGAATTTTGGGTGTAGTATTAGTTGGTACCTTTATATGGTTCATTGTATTGTATAACCTACTTATCTCTCTTTGACATTCACAAGCCCGGTGGCCAATTCTTACATTATTGAAACATTTTTCTTATTCTATTGATCCATTCCCATATATTCTTTTTACCACATTCTTGAAATGTACTAAGTTGAATCTTCTTTCCAATATGGTCCTTATCCTTATAACATTCATGAAACTTCAAACGCATCTTCCTTAGTGAGATAGAAAATTAAACTAGGCTCAAATGGTTAATCATAACCTTTGATAACTTGTTAGGAATAACTATAATATTTCTTACTCAAACTCCCATATCATTTAGTATTTCACTAATAAAATCATAAATTTTCTATGAAACCCATACTTAACTCATTTTCCCCCTGCTCCAATAAGTCATTAAATAAGATAAAGTTAGGAAATTTAAATACTTAAATTAATAAATTCTTATAAATAAAACTATTAATATATAAGAAATAACTCATAAATAATGTGTATACCCCAACCTATGAATTTATAGGTTTCAATATTGGTTTTCCATGTCTATTTCACATTAAGGTCACTAACCTAAATATATTAAAATAAATCATAACAGTTCATAAAGATAATATCAATTACTAAAGTATATACCCCAAGAGTGTCAAACCATATATGTCATTGAGCCTCTTTATCATGAACCAGATGAAGATTAATTGAATACCCAATCATATTTTTTACGGTTATTATCCCTGGGTGAATCTATACTAAATCCTACATTATCATTTTTGAATTTAGAAAGAGATTTTATTTCATGAAAATTATATATAGTATTTAAGTATTTTCATTCTGAAATTATTTGAGGCTTCTCTTTATCTTCTTCCTCATTAGACTCCATAAAATCCTTTATTTAAGGTCAATCAGCAGAAAAATGTCCTAGAAACCAATGCCAAGGATTTTAGTAGAATAATAGCTTAATAATTTTCATTACCTATTTTAATATTTTTTTGATATAAAATACCTAACTTTATTATGTTCATACTCACTTTCATTATCATCCTATTGGACACTTTAAGACTTAACATCAACATCTTTAATCTTTAATTTTTTCATGGCCTTGAATGAAACCTCCTCTTTATCTTTCTTCTTTAAAAATGTTTTTTTTCTCAATTAATAATTAAAAGTATTATAATTAATATCATCATGGGTTATATGTTACCTATGTTTAATAGTAGTTTATTTTGTTTCAAATTAGTATGGTAAACTCCTCATTAATATTTTTAAAAACCATAGATACTTTAAGATGTTCCCCAAATCCTATTTTATGACTGACTATTTCATTTATGTTTGTAAAATAATCATCAAAATATTTATATTCATCCATTTTTATATCTTTTAACTTAGTGATCCAAATATGACATGGATTTTTTTTAGTCTTGATGTTCCCTTAATAATGTTTTTTCAATTTAATCCACATTTCCTTGGATATCAAAAAACCCATAAAATGACTTATAAATGGCCTTTATTGACTCATACATAAGAAAAACCACTTATACAATGACATGATTCACTCATATACTGATCAAATTAACTTATATGTAGTCTCAATGACTTTAGTTAATTCTTGAAGTAAAACTTACGACAACCAAAAATGACTCAAATGCAACTCTATAATATTGATTACATAGTTTGGGTTCCATTTACAATTTTCATCCCAAAGTCATAAATTAATCATATGTAGATCTTGAAATGATGTTTATGCTGAGTCAAATGAATCATGGGAAATATGGGACTTGGCATTTTCTACAATCCTAAATTTCACTAAATCTTCATAACCCGTTCTAACCACTTCATCATAACTTTAAATACCTCAAAATAAATTCAAATAAATCTTTCAATTTTTACCTCAGGATCTAATTTTTTTTGAGAATTGAGAAAACTCTTTGAATAATTCCAACGGAACATCAGTTGATACCAAATCTAGTAAATCTATTTTTTTATATATGTTTGATGTAAAAAATTATTTCCCTTAAATTTAATTTGGTTAAAAAATAAAATATAAAATGATTTACATGTTTCATAATATCATTATTCACTTGGTTATAGATAATTATAGGTGAATTTCATTTTTTCGGGGATTACTGATGTAACAATATTGTTACTTTATTTCAAATGTATTATAATTTATTGTAACCACTATAAATATTTCAATATATTGTAAAAATATTTCCTTATGTTCCTAGAATTATGAATAATTTTTTCAATCTAAGTGTTTCAGAAAACTCTTTGAAAGAGTTGAAATTACTACAAAACAGAAAAATTATTCTACTTAAAACCTTGTAGACCTAAACTTATGATGGGAGCAACCTACTTGGTGGATTAAGTTGAGAAATATTGGTTGTATGTCCATTTTTAGAAAGAAGATTCCTTCCTTATGACGTTAGTTCATATAACTGATGAAATCATTTCCTTCTACTTCAACCTAAATAAGTTGAAATTCAACAAGCCAAACGTAAATTTGGTAAATATTTGAATCAATGTATAGGTGATGATTGGTTTGGTTTCAAGTGGAAACAAATGATGTGATACCTAATCTAGATTGGATTCCTCAACTAGGTTTCAACCAAAACTAGATTATTTGTTTTTAAAACCTACACTTCATTATATTAAATTCTTGGATACATATTGATTTATTTTAAAAAATATTTCTTATAATTTGGATTATTAGAATTATTCCTCAACATAAAATGTGTCTCAAACTACTTTCTCTTTAATTATGAGGTTTAATCTAATATTTTTGACAATTAAAAAATGTAAGCATATATTTTCCTAAAATTCAATTCAAGAAACAACAAATCTTCTCTAAATAGAACTATAAATAAAAATAAATTTTCTAATTTAACTTTAATAACTTATTTAAATTCTCTATTAGATAAACTATAGGTATATATTTTCTATAACCAATGCTATACCTAATTTTAAGATAGTAAGATATTAGTGTGTACTTATTACCCCCCCCCCCCATGTGAGAATTTTAACCATGGTTATCTAAGTTACAGGGAACCTAATTTACCCATTAATTGGGTTGTTATGAGAATGTTTTTGTAATGTCCAACCCTAAATTCTACACCTAGTTATTACTCAATATCACTAGTAGCCACCCATGTTATGCGCAGTGCCTGGTTTAGCCCATGAATTATGAACCTTGAATTGACACTCACTTTATGATATATGTATGGTATGAATTTTATCTAGAGGATTTAAACATTATATTATTCCCTAATTTGTTATATGCTTGGATTGATTCCTATTTAACAGATTCTATAATATAATATGTTTATGTGATTCCACGTCTAATTTAAGACTTGATTGTATGTATCCTTCCTTGTTTAGTGTATCCTAAATTTATTACACCACTCATATTGACTAATATTTTTATAAATTTTAATATTGTGTATATAATGGTAAATTGATATATATATATATATCTCTTGAGTAGGAAATCCTTATTGATATACACATTAGAGGAATAGAAAGAGTCATAAATACATAACTATGTATGCTGTATTCATTATTAGTGAACATTTTTAATGCATGGAAGGGTTATAAATCCATTCCAAGATGTGGTTATTCATCATTTCATAGGGACGAGTGATGATTACCTAACTAGTTCTTATTATGGGATAATGGGTTCCTCTAACTCATACCCATATTCCCTTTCCCATTAGAATGGGAGTTCCACCCTAAGTAGGTATACGCACATATACTCATTTGTATGGGTTCATATGTGTATATGTGAGTCATTGTACATTTAATTTTTTTATGAGACCCACGGTCACCATAATTGGTTTTTATTTTATTTTGAGTGCTCTAATAAAATAATGTAGTTTAGGTATGGTCCCTCCTTGTATAAGAAGTTTTTTTCCTTTTATTTATTTTTAAACTATTTTTATGTTTTAATTCCATACATTAATGGTAACTATTTTAAAAAATATTTTTATTTATTTCAATTTAAATGGTAGATTGATCTAAATAATGAACTTGAATTCATTTCATAAATATTATAACCATGGTGGTTTATTACTAAGTATTATATGCACACAACCTAGATATGCACTTTGGATGACATGCAACACCCTATTTGTTTTGTAGTTAACTATGAGTACTATAATATATCTATATTTCTATTATATTGTGTATGATCATTGTTATATTAGGTTGAGTTCCACTCAATGTAAGAGTCATATACTATAGTCCATGTCTGTAACTTCTCTATGTGTGTGCCAGAGACTTGTTTCATATTATTTATCTCAGCTAGGATGTGGTTTTCTATTATATTAAGTCTATTTTATTCATATATTGTTGTTATTCATTTATTCATTTTTATCTTCTTTACTTTTAGAAATATATATCGAAGAGGAAAATCCACATCCTACTGGTGTATATTGGATCCCCGATGCTAGTCTTTGGCCTTTGGTGATTGAATTGTACAATTGAGGTCATGTAGCGACCTATTTCGGGTGTCGTTTACGTGATTTTGTTTAGGTCATTACAAGGTAGTATCAAAATAGTATAATGATATCTTTTCTCAATTAAAACATCCACGTTGGATGAGATTTAAATTATATAGGATCTAGGACTTACATAAATTGAGAAGTAACTAAAAAAAGTATCGTGAATGTCATTATGGTGGAAATTCAAGTTAACAGTTAGGTATGTAGGTGGGAAGTACCCATGTTTTCATTGTATAAATTTTAAAACCATGTTATTAAATAATTAAAAACCCAATAATTGTGATAGGGTGTGACTATTATTTAACTTCTCTAGTGGTTCATGCATCATAAGTACATGTCAATAGGATGGTATTGTAGGGTTTCATGAACCAAAGTGTTCTTACCTATGATTATCTATACTATAACTAGAATCAACTATCTGTTTTTATTAACTTAAACATTAGCGATATAAATTAAAATTTGTATTTTTTAATAAATATATAAATTAGTGATAATTAGGTCAATATGAATCACCAATTGTTTCATTTTATTTTGATATTCTATCTATTTTTGTTAATAGCTAGTCTTTTACTAAGTGTTTCACTACCAAATACGCTTGTATCATTCCTTAGATTATTAAAAATTATAAATCTTACCACTTATTAATTTCCTTATGTACTAGGGTTATTGATTTTTAGAGTATATTTATATTTCCTTGTTGATATGTATTATATCCATTTTAGTGGTTAGTATTAATGGAAGCACGTTTCTACTACTTTATTAAAATATTGTTATGATTTTTGTGGGTATTATCAGTTTAATCATGTTAATTGTTATGTATTTTTAGTTATTTGTATCATTTCTAATAGTGTACATACTATTTAACATTGATTTTTATTTATTTTTTCTAGTGGTATAGGTTTATATTAAAATTAGTTGTTTATATGTCCCAATTTTTTGTTAAGAAATGGATTTTATAAACATAATATAGATTTTTAATTTAATACATTTATTTTTCTAAGATCATGTGTTTTGGAAATGAATATAACATCATATTGAAACAAATATATTAGTATTTTCAAAGGTAACAAGAAAAATAATTTTCCATGAGTATATTGAAAATGTGTTTATCAAGGAAAGAGTTTGGTAATATAACATTTGAGATGGGAATTTGAAATAGAATCTAGAATTTTTTTTATAAATAGATAATTTTGATAAACATAAACAAATTATTTATGATTAGGAGTAAGTCCTAGGAAATTCCTTTGGTGTGGAGAACCACAAGATAAGAAGATGTATATGTATTGTAATCTTGTTAATGTTTTAGTTATTGTAATTATATGGTACCTTAGACTATGTGAATTTCATACATAGTTTAGGGTTTTTATTTTAGATAATTTTAGGGAAATGTAAAATCTTTTCCTAGTTCAAGAATTTAGGAATTTCAAGAATAATTGGTTTTGGTTACTTGAGGTATTTTCGTATGCTCATTGTGATATTTTTTTAGTAGTGCTTATGGGTAAGTGCATATTTGCAGTAAATGAATTGAGGTTTTTTATGATATCTTTAGGTTTCATATAAGATTGAACTTCATTACTTTGATGGTTTAGTGACTTAGAATTCTATTATTATTGGGGTCTATATTTGTTTTTTGGAGATTAAAAACACTATGTTGGGGAGTTTTTAATGACCCGATCCTTGGTCATTATTCTATTGAGTAAAAAATTTCATTATATTATGAGGAAATTAAAATTTCTAGATCAAGAGGGGGAATTCCATTTTGGAATTCATTCATTGAATTTTAAGTATTTATATGATTAATTTATGTGTTTTCAAGTTAGGTTTTTTATTCCACTAAGATCACGACAACCACATTGAGAGGGGGTAAATCCGTGTAGATGAATACATACCAATTAAAACCTTACCCCTATTTAACTATTCAATTATTTTGTGAATAGATCTCACACACTCTTTTGACCCGCAGTATGTATGCAATTCATATAATAAAGGGATAAAATAACAAGGCACGTTAGGATTTGATAATAGGGTTTACCATAATTTAAACCAAGAGGTTGTGTGTTGGATTTTGTAATGACCCTTATTTTCATGAATGTAAGGATCAAATGTTTTTAAATTTTATTCCGTTGTTTAATCATGATAAAGGTGTACTGTGGCCTAAGGAAGGACCTAGAAGAATCTGTGACTTTTTCAAAGCCCAAAGTTCCAGAAAATGGGCTAAAAAGCTGGGCCTCATGGTTAGAATAAATTGTTCCTCCTAGGTCGCATGATTAGTTTTAACCGTGCTATAAAAAATAGAGGTGCATCATGATCCACATAGTTTGTATAAAATAGTGAAACTCCAAGCACATAGATGTATGAGAATTGTATGTTTTTTGGATAGTGTTGTCGCATACGGTTTTTCAAAAAATGCACCTAAATCATTTTCCCCCTTATTTTCGGGTGAATTTATTATTTTTCCCCTCACTTACTAAAACCTATTTTTTTCCGCTTTCTTCCTCTGATGTCCGGGCTTGGTTTTTCTTCCCTTTTGAGCTTAGGAACATCTCAAATCTAGGCATTGAGATTGTTCTCTCATCTAAAGTCTGAATCATGATTTTTTTAGAAGCATTGGATCTCTCTCGGTAAGATCCCCTAGTATCTTACCACTTATCTATGTTGATTTCCAAAGTTGTCACCCTATTTAGGTACAAGCTCATTTTCCCTATTTTTAGGCCTTTGGATTTTTTCTCATATTTCTCCTAACCTAATTAAAATATGAGGCCTATATCAAGTGATTCATCATCTATAACCATGAGTTGGGTGGTCACGTTGTTTTCCATTTAAGTTTTGATGTTTCGTAATTATGTTCTTGTGTCGCATGTTGGATTTTTCTAAGAATCCCCTTTACATTGAGATCTTCATGTCTAATTAACCATTAAACCTTAATACATGCCAATTGATTCTTTTTTGGGTAGTCAGAGTTTGGTTTCCTTTTTATGGGAACCTCATGGGTGTGCCAAGTAGAATCTCCATTTTTTATTAATCCCCTAATGTATAGATTCTCTTTTTGCAAATGGATTAGACTTAGGATATAAATTACATTGATATATGAATGTTCATATGTCCCAATGCACCTCTTAGGTGTTTGTCTCAACTTATGTTGGTAATTTCACATGTTCTCTTTTTCCTACTAGATGATGACATCTTCCAATTGACACCACGAGGCACATGAACTGATTTTCCATGTCTTGATGAATTATATGGGTTTTATATAATTATTGGTTAAATCAATTGGATTGGATAATGAATGATGGTTTCCTTGCCATAAATGAATTAGATTATTTGAAATGAAATGGTTTATGGAAGGTTGTAAATACACACCTTTAATTATTCTTTTCTAAATCCACATTTTGAATTATAATTCCTTACTATTAATGAAATTGGCCTTTGAGGTACTTGGGATGTTTTTTCTCATGTCTTGTGTTATAAATATTATTATTACACATTTTTATGTACATGGGGAGGATGAAAATGAATCATGGGAGGTTATGCATCATGCCAATTGTAATTATGAATATGCTTTTATTGGGGTTGTGTACGATGGTAAGGGGTGTTTAGAATGGTAGAAAATCACACACCCTAACATTAGGTGTTAATTAGGGCATCTCACATGAGTGATCCTATATGGGTGTTGGGATTTAGATGCCACATACCATGATTAGAGTATTGACGTGATGGTTCACTCACCATCCTGAGTGGCCTACATGAACTCTCACACTCTTCTTAGGATATAGGGAATATACCCTATTGCTTGAGCTTATAGGCTCTTTAGACTAGTCATGGATGTTTGAGTTACACCCCGGTCCAGTTAGCACTATAATTTTAGGTATATGGCCCCTTATGTCTACACCTACATGGCTCATATGGGTGGATGAAATATATAATTAAACTATATATATACTATGACTATATATATATATATAGTAACTATTAAGACATTCATTTCAGTAATGAGATGATGTAGGTAGACCCACCAGGTGTCCTATAGGAACCTGAGTGGGAAGGTTATTTATTTTAGCTTTTCTTTACTATTTTCTTATACTTGTACACTATTTAGTTATAATCACTTCTTGGATTACACATAGACAAAGTTGGTGGGGGACGACTGAGATTTATATCTCTCACCCTACTCGGACTTCCCTTGGTACCTGAGAAAACTATATACCTGCAGGTATGGATAGGGAAAGAACCCTTCTTCTGGTTGGTGATATGATTTTTCCTATAGATGGTTCTTAGGATCAGAGGATTGGGTATTAGCTCGAGATGATATTGGAGCATTTTTTGTTATTTTTATTGTTTGTATAGCATGGTTGTATTTGTATTACCCCTATTCACCTTTTTATTATCATCATGTCATGAATCCAGGTATCAGACACTGACTAGTGGATTTTGATATATTTATTTGGTTATTTTGTTTATTTTTTCTTCCACACTCGTCTATTAAATTAGATATATTTATTCTTCTACTATATTTTTATTTTTTGTTAATATTATACTTCCTCTACTGAATGTTATCTATTATATACATTGTACCACTCTAGCATGAGGGTATAGGCTCCCAATTGTACTACTTATACCCCCTCACTCCAAGGTAGAGGCCTCTAGCATATGGATATGTGTTCTTGAGGCCATTTGACCCACGACCTTATGGAACGGGTTAAGTGGCCCCTGGGTTGGGATTTTACAAAGTGGTATCCGAGCAGTTCCTTTCTTTCTTTGCTATTTAAAGACAATATATTGACTAGTACTATGGTATATGATCATGAAGAACAAAAATATTCCACCCTCCCTCTTCGGCGATGGAGCGCACGGTGATGGAACCCTAGAGGATGATTGAAGATGATTCCCCCCTTCCTGGAGGTGGGAAGGCGGAGGGTGGTCTAGAGGTGTCGCCTCCAGGGTCACGAACCCCCTTTGTACCCTTCACCAACCCTAACTATCTTTCTAAGTTCCCGATGATTGCATTAAACCCGAAGGTGCCTGATCTTCATCTTGGTAATCCTCATCTCCCGCTCTCGGTGTCCGAGTTCCCTAAAGCGCCGAGTTTCTTGGACCTGATGCTGGTGGCTCAATTCAACTTCTGACGGCCGTCAGTTGATGAATTTGATCAATTTGTTTTCAGAAAATGGAATTTGTGTGATTGTGCGATCATTGGCCTTCTGGATAATCGACATTTAATGATTCAATTTTCATCAGATGAAGATCTATCTCGTGTGTGGTCTAGTGCTCCTCGGCGATCCAACAGTTGCAAATTTTTTGTCCTCCGGTGGAGGATTGATCTCTGTATGATTCGTGATCCAACATCCACCCCAATTTGGGTAAGTCTTCCTCATCTCCCCTTACCCTTTCAAAACCCTGCAATTATTCGTATGCTTAGGAATCTGGTTGGCCGGTTCTTGTGTTCTGATGTTCATACATCTACTTTGATTCATCCGATCAATCCTAGGTTCTATTTTGAGGCGGAGGTTTTGCGACCTTCGGTGGAATGGATTTCGATTTCAATGGGTGAAGAATTCAGATGGAGGCATGCTGTTGTTTATGAATCTTGGACTGACTATTTCTCAATCTGCATCAAATTGGGGCACATAGGCTAAAAATGTAATTCTGGAACCATAAGCACGAGGTCACCAGGTCCGGGGAAGAGACTAGGAAGCAATAGGATTCATGTTGTGATCGATAGCAAGGCACATGGTCAGGGACCTCGGGTTGCACAGGCTTTGGAAAAACATGCAGCAACTTCTTCTAATCCACTGGTGTCTAAGGTGCTAGATCGGTTGAGACAAGACTTGAACCGGGGGAATGGTGCAGAGGAAAATGTTTCCATGGGTGCTGGTTGTGGTGGTGTGGCATGTCCCTCAGGTTTACTTGTGAATGAAGGGGGTAATGAGCAAGAGCCTCAGGTCACTGCTCAGGCCACTGCTCAATAAGAAAATGCTCGTATTGGAATCATAGAGGATGATGATGTTGTGTCTATTCAAATAAAGGGAAGTATCAATGGCAATGTGAATAAGGGAAGACTGGAGTATGCTTTGGCTGCTTCTGAGGATAATAGGCGATTTGCTGTAGTGATGGAGTTGGAGTCTGCTACATGTGACTTTAGTATGAATGTGGGTGCTCCAGAGGTGGTTGTTGATGGGTGCGGTGGACAGGCTACTGGTGATGGTGGTCTGTTAATCACAGTGCCCACATGGAATCAGTTTCATGTGATGGGGCGTGAGGATGTGGAAGATTCCCTTACAATGTCGGATGCCAACATGAAGACTAAGTATCAAGAAAATGTTACAGCGGGTAAAGTAATAAATTATGGGATATATACAGACCTAAAAGTGGTGGAGCACCCACATTGCCTTGCCATGGTTGACACAAATGGTCAGTTTCATTAACGGTTAGTGAAGTATCAAGCGATGCAGGTTCTTGGAAAATGGGGGGATGTTTCTGATAGTGGTAAAGAAAATAATGGTGGAATGATCAAGCCCTTATAGAGTGGAATTGTCCAATGGGGGAGAATACTGACAAAGAAAACATTAATGTTGTCTCCAAATAGTCCAACAGTGATATTGTGAAAGGCGGAAAAAATAAGGTGTCTGCAAGGGATGGCGATATGACTACTCCATGAAAGAGAAGGTCGAGGAAATATTATTCTTACCTCCCAAATCTGATGTCTACCAGATCATCCTCCAAGAGGGAGAATTGTCACGAGGCTGCCTCAGGTTTGAAAAAGGGAATGCAATACTCTAAGGATTTTATTTCTCTTGAAAAGTTGATTTTGAGAAAGAAATATTCCAAAATTCTGAAGCACTACAAATTCTCAAGGTGGGAATCAGCTTATGCGGTTGAAGCAGCTTATCATCAGTATGGTGACGTGTGTGATGTTTTCTGATATGTTGTTGTTTTTCAGGTGTGTTGTACTCTTTTGCTGCAGCTTTCCTTTATTTTAATAAATGTTCAAGGGTCTTCCTCTGACTGAGCTTTCCAGGTAAAAAAAAATATATTGGAGATTGGTAATGACTGTAACATGGATATAATCCATGATTGGGCATCACAAACCCATGTTTAAGTAAATTATGATTTTATTGAATTATAATTATTGTTCTTCTTTTTTGTATTACTGTTGATATCATTTCAGCATGGGGTGATTCATATGTTGTGTTATTGTTTTTATTATTATTCTGAATGAGGATTTGTTTCGTCCTTTTCCCAATGATATTAGGGAAAGGAGAACTTTTTTGCATGAATCTTTATTAGGTACACTAGGAAAAATATTCCATGCATTTTTTAATATCATGTCTATTTTCAGTTTGCAATTTCCTTTTTCATATTGATAGTGACTTGAATATATATTGAATTATGTTGATACTTATTGTAGGTATTGGAAAACATAATTTATACTTAAAGTATATACCTTATCCTATTACTATTTTCCTTAATAGGTTAAAGTAAACACCTTAAGAAATCCATTATGGAATATTGAGTCATGGACCATTCATCGCATGGGTTAGAACAGGTTATGGTGTGAGTTGAATGGATATAATATTTTGGTTCATAAGGAGTATGGGTCCTTATGGATCAAAAGTGGTATATCATCTAATTCAACCATTGTGAATAATTTAACAATTGGACAAATACAAATTCAAAATGAATTTGACATCTAAATTTAAATTTTGTATCCTCTATGTGTGAAGAAATTAATTAGACTGGAACATGACCTTAGTAGTGAGTAGTGGGGGATATCTTACATTTTTTGGCCTATTACGGTCTCTTATACCATCTAAAAATGGATTTTGAAGTAGGGAGAGAGGCATGGTTGTTTCTATTGGAATACTTTACCCATGTCTTAATTTCATAAATGAAATATTCTAAATTGCTTTAATCTATTCTGAGGAATGCATTTTTCATTTAAGTATCATGTCACCCTGATTTCCTCCAATAATACGCCATGAAGGTGGTTATGGCCATGCTCTTGAGGTGGCAGGACCTGATCCTCTAGGGGTTACCCCTATAATTCCACCTCTTGAAACTCTTATTATACCTGGTAGGGGAACTGCTGACCAGTTTTGAGAGGTTTTTCTACTTGTGCTCCAAAATATGCAAGCTACCATTCAAATTTACCTAAGTATCGAATAGTTGACTTGGGAATTCTGGTAGCATCATCCACCCATATTTTCAAGGGATAGAATACCTCGTGTTGTGGAGTCTTGTCCATAATAAATCATGTCTATATTCAAGCATATTCAGACACCTTCAGAGAAGAGGGTCAATCTGGAGGTGTATCAACTACATGACTCAGCCAAGAAGTTGTGGGACATAATCACCTATGAATATTGGCATAGAGATATTCTCTAGGTGGGTTTATAGATGATATTCTTTGACCAATTTTTCCCTCATACTCTGAGGTTTGATAGAGCTAGATAATTCATGAACCTGTAGTAGGAAATCATGTCAGTTATGGAATATTCTTCTCATTTTATTGAGATCCAGTGGTTCACTCCTACTCTAGCTGGCGATGATATTATAAAAACTTGGTGATTCGAGGATGATTTTGTTTATGCCATTCGGCCACAGCTCAATGTGTTCAAGTTGATGAATATTTTTGAAAAACTCAACCAGACCCTTGTTATAGAGAGGAATCTAATAGATGTTGATGGTGTGAGTCAGGGAAGTTCATCACCTAAAGATAGAAATGGTTCTTATTCTAGGTGAAATCATAGATTCGAGGTTTCTCATGGGGGTAGTAGCATCTAGACTACTCACATTGAAAGATTATTTATTTTTCACCAATTCTGGAATCTAGGACACATAAAGCCTTAGGGATTACAAGATCAAGTGGAGTACATAGGTTGTGGAAGGATGGGTCATATCCACTGTTTCTGAAAGACTTTTCTGATAGTACCTAGTAAGTAGGGATCTATGCCTACTCCATAATCAAGAACTTGGTCAGTGTATGAATGATAGGTAGGTAGCTGGAATACCACTAACCAATTGGGCTGAGGTGGTGGTTGCGGCAGGGGTAGTGAGACTTGTAAGTCTCAGCACATGGAGGGCCGACTTGTTCAGGACAGTCAGGAAGTGACTCAAGGTCACGGTACATGCCAGTCATATGCTGCCCAGCCTATGCCTAAGGAGTTGTGTGCATTAAATTATACTATATGATATACTTTTCTAGTAACCCCACTTTATTTTCTACTTTATTTGATACAGGCGCATCTCAATATTATATATCTGATCAATCACTAAGAGTATCATCCTCAAGATCGATAAATTCTATTGCATTATGACACTAGACACCCCATTAGGTATCTGATCAGTTGGAATTAATAATTGTACTGATTGTCCCCTCAATATTTGGTTTGTTTCAGGGATTCATAAATACCTCGCACAACATTGAGGAGTATGTATAGTCTAAAAAATTACATGGTTATGTTGTTCGGACACAAAATCACACCTTCCATCTTTATGGATCATATCAATTTGGATTTAAATCCATATATGTATTTATTTAGGGTTGTAAGGGACTAGACCTTCCTGGTCCATTACTTTTTATATTCTAGTGTTTGGGACACCCTGGACCCCATCAGTAAATCCGGAGGGCAGCGTGTCGGTGGTAGGATGTCACTGTGGTTTCACCCATCGGTGACATTGATCGGTGCAACGAGGGCGGTTGTAGGGGTTTTCCTTCCCCAGTTCTCCCGAAACACCAATTTTAAGTCTCTTAACATTTTTAAAGTGGTTTGAGGTCGTTTCTGTCCCTATAAACAATGTTTTAAATCCCCTGATAGTGGGGTGACCCTGAAAAGACCTGCTTTCCTCTCTTTAAATGAAATCATTTAAGGCACAGATGTTATGTCCACCTCTCTGATGAGAATTATTAAATAAAAGTTAATTCCATTGTGTGTAACTATCCAACCATGTGGTGAAACCATGATCCACCTTTAAATCTGTTCAAAATTCATATCCCTTAACTCCAGGATCATTCCTTTTATCACATGGGAATTATTTCTTCTTCATGACTGGTGTATTTTTATTTCCTTTTTGCAATTGGAGTCTCCCTTCCCAAGGCTAGTGGTGTGCCTATGTTGGATCCCTTCTTACTAACTCTTGGAGTCCCTAGAGTTCCTCCCCTATAAGTTGTGAATCCACAGTTATTAGCACGAGGAGAAAAACTTCAATCGTTGATTAACCAGGTAGGGTTTTTCCTTCCTCTCTCTTTACTGTGTATCATGCGGGGGGTTTGATAATGTTTCCTTCAGGGATGGATGAAACCAAAACTTAACAAGGATAATAAATGGTTTTTGATGAACGATGGGGTGTGTTTGATGATGTTTATACACTCTTTTACCTTTTCTTTTATGTTGTGAATTGTATGGGCTTATGTCCACTAGAAATCGTGGTCATTGGAGGTCATTTATTGTACACTAATTGTTTTTTCTAGATAATTCAATAATCGAATGGTTATGACATGGAAACTAGTTAATCACATAAACTCAATTGATTAAATAGATGCCCAATGAATAAGAATCCTTGTGTGGTCACCCCAGTTAGACAAACGGAAATAAGGAACTTAATTAATGTTGTGTTTGAATATGAAAACTCCCTTACCATGTCTTAGTAATATGTGTGGTTGTTATACTTGATTCTTATGGGGAGGTGTGGATGGGGATGCCCCGGTTGTGGTGTAGTTGTTGGTTTTTGGATCTAAGGATGAGTGGGATTGTATGTTAGGGATCAGTTTGGTTCCAGTACTTCGAGGGATCTCATGGATCCCTTTTGTTGTTGTGACTTTACAAGAGAACCGAGTGTAAATGCTTAAATTGTTTCTTGGTTGTTTTACCTTCCTTGGATTGTGGCTATGCCTATTATTTTCCCAAAAGTGAAGAATTATTTAAATAGAATCACATGAATTTAATAACAAGAATGGGTTCAATGGGGAATTACTTTTTGGGGATGAGTTGTGACTTGTTTGTGGATGTTGTGCTTCTTATGAATGAATAATAATGAGGGTGTTTGTTTATGGGCTGGTGTTTGATCCCCTAGGTTAGTATGAGTGCTTGTTTACCTATATGTATAATTTAATTCTTATATTTCTCAGTTGCACCCCACCCAAGTTGAGCACTTCATGCTGAAAACCCCCATTTCATGGGGGAGGGTGTTTTTCCCAATAGTCCTATGAGTGGCTAGTTATTAGATTATTTTCTTCTTCCTTTACTTAGTATTCAAAGACTCTTTAGGAAGGATGTGACAGCATGAGGTCCATTGTAGCCCATGATTCTTCAGGTAGGGTAGTTCTGGTGGTTTTCCAAGGTGTGTGCGGGCAGGTTTTTACCCAAGAGTCTACGGGGTGAGGCCCAGGTGTCTTCAGGCGTGGCATTAGTTATTCTAGATGAGGTGTCTTTGGGAATTATGGTGGTTGTTCTGCCCCATGTTTCTTCGCGTGTGGTTATGTGTGGTTGTTGTGGCCCTGATGTTTGCTGGAAAGATGTGTGGTTGTGATAGACCAGGTGTGTGCGGGTGAGGTATGGCAGTGGGACTGTGGTGAGAATGGAGGGAGAGGTCTGACGCATAGGATGTCTTCAATAACCAATGGGAAAGTGGTGTGGGGTACCCAAACATTGATGTTTTATTTCTATTACTTTACTTGACTTACGTTATTTGGGGAGTGTTCCTTGGTGAGGTTTGGGTTGATAGTTTCCTTGATAGGTTCTTTTGTTTTCTCTTTTTCTCATGGGGCATTAGAATGCATCCCCACTTGTGCACAAGAGCTTTTGGTTTTCTCTACTGAGTATACCTGTATAATCACCCTACGTATATAAAACTATTTTCAGGTTTCCATGAGGAATTTGAGGACTGTGGGGGACCCTACTAGTTCAGACGTTGGGACAGTTGTTGTTACTATTTTTCTTTTCTTTTAGTACTTCTCTTTGGAGTTATTTTATACCTTGTAGTAATTTATATTAGAGCATTCATAGGGTAATGGATTTTTTGGGCTTTACTTTTACTTTTAGTTTTGAGGATGTTTGGGATTTACTATCTTATTTATCGATCCTACTAAATGAAAATGGTAATTCCTTCCATATTGTGTGTGATTATATACCCTTGGTGCTATTTTCCACTCCAGGACCTATTAAAGGAGGGTCTCTGTGGTCATTATATCTCTTTCAACATGAGGAAGGAAGGGCCTAGAAATATTCTATCCCTTCCCTCATCTTGGTGAAGGAGGGTCGTGACAGAATGGTATCAGAGGGAAGAGGTTGAGAGATAGGACGGAGTCTAGAGTTAGGAGGAGTTATGATTGCATGGGATGGTAGGTAAAAAGTGTTAGGAAATCTTGGCACATGAGATAGGCCAGGGAAGACCGGCTTGGATAGTGGATTTTAGGGCCCCCGTAATCCGATGCAAGGACTCTGGACCTACCAAACGGCTAAGTGAGGCTACACTGATTGCAGGGTAGAGACCCTAGGAAAGGAACATGAATCATAATGACTTGTGTTCTTTTGTGTCTTGGGTACTTTGGGGATTTAAAATGAATAAAAATTTTAAGAAAAATTTAAAAGAAATATTTTACACTACTCGGGCTTAGGCATTCCTTATTTACCTAGTAGTTATAGAACTCGGAATGATACCATGGGTTGTGCGAGTAATAGAGTCCCATGAGTCTGATTTAGCTTATCATCATAGGGATAATCAAGAGGAGGAGGATGACTAGTGGTAGAATAAGCTTCATGCCTTTTAGCAATAGACCCTTGGGAAGTAGGAGGACAGTGTCTCGTACGTGGAGACATAGAGCTGGCTCGAGGAGCTGGTGATAGATTTCAGCTTGATCCATGCTCTAATGGAGTACTGGGTTCCTCTTGTTGTACGTCGGATGTGGGGAGTGGCACATCAGTGGTGGATTCCCTATCTTATGGAGAAGAGGGAGGCTGAATTTTCATAGACTAGATTCGAGAGGGAATTTTGGGCGGAATTCCTCTCTTTCATGATGAAGGCAGAGAAGATGCAGGAGATACTTTCCTTGTATAAGGGGTGCATATCAGTAAGGGAGTTGGGGATCAATTTCAAGGATCTCTTACCATTTTCTCTGAAACTCTTTTCGAATGAGGAGCCTCGGGAGAGAAAATTTGAGGAGGCACTCTAACCTTCTCTTCAATATGATGTTACTCCCTTCACCCTACTGACCAACTTGGAGGTCTAGAAGAAGGCCTATGGGGTGGGGAGGATTCACACGCTTGGTTGAATGTCGTGAGAGGGGAGCCAGTTGGGCTCGTCAAAGGGGAAGGCCATCAGCATAAGGCCTCCAATGTCAGGGCCTTCTAGGTTTTGGCCAGTGGGGAGAAGGCCCAAGCAATTCCAGTTTCGATCTCCTAGTCCTCACCCCTTCTTTTTGGGTCAATGACTGAGATAATTCATCTATGGAGGTCATGGGTATCTTCGGAATTAGTGCCCGGACCTAGTGTAGTATAGTGGGGGGTTAGTTTTAGTGCCCACCTCATCACCAGTAGTTTCCAGCCAGACCCTTTCAGCAGTAGCAGTAGGGACAGCGATCTCCCGCTCCTCCGAGAGAAGACATTGTATGAGGAGACCGACCTCAGGGCATTCCTAAAGTACCTTGATATGGGCATGGTCGAGGATTCCATCGGCAGTCAATGGGAAGATCAACTAGGTGTGGGTAGTTTCACACCACAGAGGCAGTAGTTCCAGTATGGTCGGATGTCATTCAAGGTACGATCAACTTGTTTAGTACTCTTGCATGCGCCTTGTTTGA
Organism: Viscum album; assembly: GCA_963277665.1. NCBI lineage: Eukaryota > Viridiplantae > Streptophyta > Magnoliopsida > Santalales > Viscaceae > Viscum > Viscum album. The sequence goes on from OY728157.1 coordinate 1,807,586,539, forward strand.
TTCAGAATCTTCACACTCCTTTCTTGCACCTAGTCTATCCCATTCTCTAGGTCTAGACACAGAGAGACTTCCCATACCCCTAGTTTTTAGTACACTAATCGGAGGTCAGACTAGCTTGTCTCGTGTTTTCCGAGGATGTAGACTGATATTGGGACCACATCAGTCCAGTGGGGTCCTTATTTTGCTGTAGATTCAGTCATCTGATGTAATTTTAGGCTTCGAATTGCTGTTCTCTATATGTGACATTATTGACTGCTTCCGAAGAATGACCATGTTTTGGGATATGGGAGGACAACGTGTGAATTTAGTGGGTGGGCGAGGTTTCCAGGAAGGCATCCAGCGAGTGGAGTCCCTTCTTTCCTTGTTTTATGAGATGTTAGTGGAGTTAGCAGATACAGAGATGGTGGAAGTCTCGAGGATCGTCAGTGAGTTCGTTGATGTCTTCCATTAATAGGTGGTTACATTACCCCCTCGATGTGATGTTGAGTTCGGGATCGACTTGCAACCCGGTGCCCATCTGATTTTGATGTCTCCCTATTGTTTGGTGCCTTCTAAGTTGTAGCAGTTACGGATTTAGATTGACGATCTGATGAAGAAGGGGTTTGTTCGACCAAGAGCATCACTATGGGGTGCTTCGGTCTTGTTTGAAAAGAAGGAAGATGATGGTCTCAGTATGTGCATAGACTACTGGAGACTGAATCTAGTAATGGTCAAGAACTGTTACCCACTCCCAAGAATAGACAACCATTTATATTAGTTAAATGGGAAAGGATGGTTCTCCAAGATAGACATGTGGTCAGGATATCACCAGTAGATGGTGGAGGTGGGTGAAATATCGAAGACTGTCATCAGGTGAAGCCATGGGCACTTTGATTTTGTGTTCATGTCATTCGACGTTACAAACACACTAGCTGTGTTCATGGGACTCATGAACTCCGTCTTCTGGGAATATCTAGAGCAGTTCATAATCATGTTTATTGATGACATCCTAATCTACTCAAGATCATAGGAGGATCACACTAAGAATCTGAGAATGGTTTTAGGGGTCCTCCGACAACACTATCTCTATGGAAAGTTGTCCAAGTGCATGTTCGAGACACTAGGGGTGCACTTCATTGGACACATAGTGCCTGCGAAGGGAATAATGGTTGATCCATCAAAGGTTCAAGTGGTTGTTTCTTGGGAAGAACCCAAGAATGTAATGGATGTTTGTAGTTTCCTGGGTCTGGCAGGCTATTATTGTAGGTTTGTTCCCAACATCTCTCAAGTTACAGCTCCTTTGAAATCTTTTACCAAAAAGGATCAGTCCTTCATGTGAAGTGAACAGTGTCAGGAAGCCTTCAGTTATCTGAAGTTGAAGTTGGTCAATGTCCCAGTGCTAAGGTTTCCAGAATAAGTTCTTATGTTTGAGGTTTTTGTGATTCATCATAACACATTTTGGGGTGTGTGCTAATGCAATAGTAGGGGTGATATCTTATGGTCCTAGGTAGTTATGTACCAATGAGTGTAACTATTCCACCCACGACTTGGAGCTCTCAATGGTTGTGTTCACACTAAAGTTGTGGCATCACTACCTCATTGGGGAGAACTATGTGGTTTTCACGGATCACAAAATCTTGAGGTATATCTTCTCTCAGTGAGACATGAACTTGAGGTAGCAGAGGTGGATGGAGTTTCTTCAAGACTTTGACTTTGAGATTTCCTAAACCTCAAGAATGGGGAATGTGGTGGTTGATGCCTTGAGCAGGAATTCGTAGGAGGATGTGGTTTGAGAATCAGCATATTCTTGGAAGGAAATAGAGGAGTTGGATTCCCTACACCTGGATACAAGGGTAGAGGATGGAAGAGGTTTTCTGTTCTAGATGACAGTGTATTCCTCTCGGTGGAAGCAATTACAGGAGTCTTAGTGGGGGAATTAGAGGTTGAAGTGATGCGTGATCGTGTTAGCCAAGGTAATGCTCTAGGAGGATGGTCGTAAGATGGACAAAATTGGATGTTGTTTCATGAATTTTTTTGTTCCTGTGTAAATGCATGGGATATTTCTTGGTGAGTTCCACAATTCACCCCCGGTGGTGCACCCAAGAGTTTCCAAGATGTACCGAGGCTTGAGGGGTTAGTTTTGGTGGCCTGGGGTGAAGTGGGTAGTGTTAGAGTTTGTGGAAAAGTGTCTCATGTGTCAATAGGTGAAGGCTGAACACCACATACGAGGAGATCTATTACAACCTTTAGATGTCCCTGAGTGGAAGTGGGATGACATGTTGATGGATTTCTTCATGGGAGTACCCAAAGTTCAAGGGGGTTGTGATGATATCTGGGTAGTGGTGGACTGGTTTATCAAAGCAGATCACGTCATAGAAATCAAGTAGTCGAGTGCAATGGACGCCTTAGTAAATAGATACGTGGATGAGGTGTTGTGGTTTCATGGAGTTCCAAGGTCCATAGTTTTTGATAGGTATGTATAGTTTACCTCACAAGTCTAGAGGGGATTGTGGCAAGATTTTGGCACCAAAATGCGCCTTAGTACTGATTTCCACCCCCAAACATATGGGAAGATAGAGCGCACCATCCATATGATGGAAAATATGCTACGGGCATTTCTTTTTTACTTTAGTGGATTGTTGGTATGGCACTTTCATCTGGTAGGGTTTTCCTACAATAATAGTTATCCCTTTACCATTGGCATGACTCCGTTTGAAGATTTGTATGGGTGGTTGTGTCTCTCACCCGTGTATTGGGAAGAGGTCGGGAAAGTAAGTGTTCTTTTCCTAGATGTAGTGCTGAGCATGACAGAGAATGTTCAGCTTATACGGGAGAGGATGAAGGTGGCTCAGGACTAGCATAAGTCGCATGCCGATCATAGGAGGAGACCCTTGGAGTTCGTGGTCAGGGAACACGTGTTCTTAAAGATCTCCCCTAGGAGTGGGAAATAGAGGTTCAGAAGGGGGAGTAAGCTTTCTCCCAAGTTTGTAGGACCCTTAGAGGTGTTTTGGTGGGTCGTTGAATTGGCCTATTAGCTGTCGCTAACACCGCTGCTACTGAGGGTGCACGACTTCTTCTATATGTCTTAGATCCATCAGTAACTACACTATGATTCACACGTCCTCGACTGGCGTAAGATGTATATTGAGGATGACACGACATTTTTAGTGAAACCATTGAGTATCGAGGATCGCGAGGATAAGGTGCTTCATGGATGAACGATTCCCCTAGTTCGTGTGTTGTGGAGGCAAGGTGGCCTCGAGGAGAGTACTTGGGAGTGAGATGCTCAGATGTGTTCCCAATACGCAGAGATATTTTGTGTTTTGTTATTTTTTGTTTTTTACTTGATTTTGATTTAGTGATGGACCTTGTTAACTATGAAATTTGTTGTTTTCCTTATTCTATGAATGTGTGTGAAGATTCCTGACTGTGGAAAGGGGGGGATCTGATCCCTAATCAAGATTCATTATAGTGTATGCAATTAAACCGATACGGGTGAGTCAGTGTCGTCCAAAGAGGATAGTATCTTGACATAGAAGTAGGGACACCCTAATTCATATGACCGGACGTGGTGACCTTTGTATGTTTATGTACTTAAGGGAGAATTGTTCCTAGATTTCGAGAAGGTTTACCCCTAAGAGGTATCTTCAAGGTGGTTGTTTGGACCCCTATCTTTTCCTCAGGTTTAATTTTTATTCTCGAGGAAAATAATAGTTTAATAGGTATCTAATGTAATGGTATGGACCCTCTTGGTCCATTAATTTTCAAATTCTGGTGTTTGGGACGCCCTGGACCCTATCAGTAGGTTTGGAAGGTGATGTGTTGATGGCAGGATGTCCCCAGGGTGTCACCCATCGGTGTTTCACCAATCGATGAGTCACCGATCTGTGTGTCACTGATCAGTATGTCCCCGATCGATGCCACAGGGGCAGTTTTTAGGGTTCCCCTTCCCCAGTTCTCCGTAAATTCCAATTTTAAGTATTTTTACCATTTTAAAGTGGTATGGGGCTGTTTTTAGCCTCATAAACAATGTTTTATATCCCTTAAGAGTGGGGTGACCCTCAACGGACCTTCTTTCCTCTATTTAAATGAAATCATTTAAGGTATAGTTGTTATGGACACCTCTCCAATGATAATTATTTAATAACAGTTAATTCCATCATGTGTAACCATCCAACCACGTGGTGAAGCCACAATCCACCTTTAAAGCCGTTCAAAATTCATATCTTGTAACTCCAAGATCTTTCCTTTTATCACATGGGAATTCTTTCTCCTTTTTTCTTGGTCTATTTTTATTTCCATGGTGCGTTTGGAGTCCCCATTCCCAAGGTTAGTGGTGATCCTATGCTGGAGCCCTTCCTGCTCACTCTTGGAGTCCTCGGAGTTCCTCCCCTATAAGTCATGCATCCCCAGTTATTAGCTCAAGGAGAAAAACTTTGATCGTTTATTATCAAGGTAGGGTTTTCCATTGACTCTCTTCACTCTGTATCATGCGGGGTGGGTATGAAAATGTTTCCTTCAGGGATGGATGAAACCAATCCATAACAAAGATAATAATTGGTTACCAAAGAATGATGGGGTGTGTTTGATGTTGTTGTTGTACTCTTTTACCTTTTCTTATACATTTTGAATTGTATGGGCTTACTTCCACTGGAATTTGTGGCCTTCGGTGGTCCTTTCTTATGCACTAATAAACTTCTATTTTTCTTGATAATTCTGTAATTGAATGGTTGTGACATGGAAACCAGTTAATCACGTAAACTTGGTTCATTAAATGGATGCCCAATAAATAGGGATCCTTGTGGGGTCACCCCGGAGAAATAAGAAACGTAATGAATGGTGTGTTTGAATCAGAATACTCCCTTGCTCTATCTTGGTAATATGTGTGGTTGCTCTCTTTCATTCTTGTGGGGTGGCTTATATGGTGATGGGATCCCCTATGGTGGTGTAGTTGTAGGTTTTTTGTTCTAAGGATGTGTGGGGCTGTATTTTGGGGCTCGGTTTGGTTCCAATACTTTGAGGGATCTCACGGATCCCTTTTTTGTTGTGACTTTATAAGATAACTGGGTGTGAATGCTTAAATTGATGCTTGGATATTTCTCATTCCTTGGCTGGTGGTTATAACTGTTAGTTTCCTAGTAGTGAAGAATTATTTAAATGGAATCACTTGAATATGATAACAAGAATAGGTTCAGTGGGAAATTTCTTTCCAGGGATCATTTGTGACTTGGTTTTGGCTTTTGTGCATCTTATGAATGAATAGTAATGAGGGTGTTTGTTTATGGGCTGGTTTTGGAACACCTAGGTTGGGATGAGTGCTTGTTTACCTATTTTTATAATTTAGTTCTTATGTTTCCCATTCGTTCCCCATCCAAGTTGAGCACTTCATGACGAACACCACCATTTCATGGGTGAGGGTGTTTTTTCCAACACTCTTATAAGTGGCTGGATATTAGCTCCTTTTCTGCTCCCATTCCCGAGGAGCCCAAGACTCTTCGAGTAGGCTATGATACCCTGAGGTCCATTATAGCCCAATTTTCTTTGGGAATGGTAGTTGTGGTGGTTTTCCCAGGTGTGTGTGATCAGTTTCTTACCCAAGTGTCTTTGGGATGAGGCCCTGGTGTCTTCAGGTGTAGAAGTAGTTGTTCTGGATCAGGTATCTTCAGGTGTGGTGGTGGTTGTTCTGGCCCAGGTGTGTACCGGTGTGGTTATGTGTGCTTGTTGTGGCCCAGGTGTTTGCGGGCGGGATGTGTGGTTGTGGTATCCCAGATGTGTGCTAGTAGGGAATGGAAGTGGGACTGCGGTAAGAATGGAAAGGGAGGTTTGACACATAGGATGTCTCAAATAACAGATGTTAAAGTGGTTCAGGGTACCCAAACATCGATGTGTTATTACTATTACTTTACTTGACTTGTGTTATTTGGGAAGTGTTCCTTGGTGAGTTTTGGGTGGATAATTTCCTTGCTAGGTGCTTTGGTTATCTCCTTTTCTCATGGGGCATTAGAATGCCTCTACACTTGGGCATGAGAACTTTTGGATTTCCCTACTGAGTATACATGTATACTCACCCTACGTATGTAAAACTGATTTCAGATTTCTAGGAGGACTTAGAGGACCGTTTGGGCCCCTACTAGTTTGTACATTGGGACAGTTATTTTTGCTATTTTTCTTTTCTTTTGGTACTTCCCTTTTTAGTTTTCATATATCAATTTATATTGGGGAATGAATATAGGAATAGATTGTTTTGGATTTTCTTTTGCTTCCATTTTTGGTGTTGTTTGGGATTTACTATCTTATCTCCCGATCCTACTAAATAAAAAGGGCAATTCCTTCCATATTGCATGTGATTCTATACCCTTAGTTCTAGTTTCCACTCTGGGACCTATTGAAGGCGGGTCTTGGGGGTTATTATTTATCCTTCTACTTGAGTAAGGAAGGGTCTAGCAATCTACTATCCCTTACCTCATCTTTGTGAAGGCGGGTCTTGAAAAAGGTAGTCTCCATTGATGAAATATTTGTTTATTAATGATCTATACACGACCATCTAAACCATCTTGAGATCATGTTGAATATACATAGAGAGAACCATCTCTATTATAATCTTAGTAAATGACACTTTTTGGATTGAAAAATTCCACTTCTTAGGTCACATCATCTCGAAGTTAGGAGTTTGAGTAAACCTAGATAAAGTGAAATCTATAGTTTCCTGGGAGCAGACCAAGAACATATTTTTAATTCATAGTTTCTTAGGTATTATTGTATATTATATATTCTTAAAATATTTTTTCTTATATCTTGCAGTGTCTCTTAAAGGCTTGAAAAATAAAGGTGTGAAATTCGTATTGTCAGAAGCATAGGAAGCATCCTTTCTGGAGTTGAAGGGTCATTTTGCATCAGTGTCGATACTGATTCTTCTAGAGCTAGGAAGTAAATACATTATATATTGTTAAAAATCAATTATTGGGCTTGTATCTTCTCTAATATATGAAAAACGATTTGACGTTTATAGGTATCGTCATTTGAGGCCTCATGAGTGTAATTACCTGATGCACGACCTCAAGCTCGATGTTGTAGTTCATTATTTAGGTTGTTGGAGACACTATCTATTTAGAGAGAGTTTCATGGTGTTCATATACCACAAAATTCTCAAGTACATTATTACATAGATTGATCTTAATCTTAGACAACACATATGGGTTTATTACATATTGTTGTTTGATTTCGATCTTGAATACACCCCTCGTAAAGGAAATTTTATAGATGATTCTCTAAGACAAAAGAGTCTGGAATTGGTGTTTTAGGAATCCAATGGATAATTGAATATTATGGCCTTATTCATAGAGATTCACTTTGAGTTTCAATAGTACCATCTTCAGAATATCATGTCGGACTTAGTAGTGACTTATTCTCTTTTATAATGGGTAAAAATTAGACATCTATATGATCTTGAAGGCCATATCCTAAGGTAAAGTGTCTCGAATGAAAATATATATTCTAGTTAGACTATTTATGGGGATGAAACATTACTATTCTATGGGTGTGTATGGGTCCCAGAAGACCTCAGAGAGGATCTGAGGTGGTAATTTCATGCCTTAGCATGGTTAGTTCCCCTTGGGGTCACAAAATTGTATCGGGATCTACGGTACCAGTTTTGGTGTCTTGGAATGAAATGTGAGATTGTTGGCTTCATCACTAAGTGTTCCACCTATCATCGAGTGAAGGAGGATCACTAACAACCAGAAGGGATTTGGAATTTTATGTTCATTCCTGAGTGGAAAGAGGATGATATCTTGATGGATTTCATGACTTTTCCACACAAATCACCACGTGGAAATGATACAGTGTGTGATTTCATTGATCATTTGATGAAGTTGCACATTTTTTGCCTGTGAAATAGACCTTCTTGGTAAATGATTTAGGAAGGTTATATGTTAGGCAGGTTGTATATCTTCATGGAGCACCTCATTCCATCATTTCTGAAAGAGATGCTCATTTCACAGTATAGTTCTTGAAGGGGTAGTAGAAGGCCTTGGGTAAGTTGGTGCTTATAAGCATGGAATATCTCCCATAGACGGATGGGTACATAGAGAATATGATTCAGGTGCTAGTGTACATGCTCATTACAAGTGTCCTTGACTTTTGAGGTTCCTGGAAAAAACACATTCCCCTAATCAAGTTCGCATATAATAATAGATTTCAGTCTATCATCGAGATGTCTCTTTATAAATCCTTATATGGTATTCCCTTCTGCTCACCTCAGTGTTGGCTAGAGGCAGGGGAGGTAGATATGACTAGATCATGTCTCGTGTAAGAGACTACATAGTAAGTCCAGTAGATCAGAAATCTCATGTTGACAACTCAGTCTAGATAGAATTTGTATGCCAATAGACGTCGATGGACTCTCAAGCTCAAGTTTAGAGACTGGTTTTTCTTCCGAGTCTCACCCATGTTGGGACATAAATTTATTTAAAGTAGGTTAATCTATCACCGAGTTTCATTGGGGCCTTTGAGGATGTAAAATGGATCAGACCAATTTCTTACGAGTTGGAACTTCATCAAAGATATTGGTTGATCCATGATGTGTTTTGTATATCTCAACTTCATCGATACAATCTAGAACCATCAACTGTATTTTATCTTGATGAGGTTGTGATGGATGTAGATGCTTTCTTTGAGGACTATCCAATTCTTATCATGGATTGTAGCATGAAGACACTCCAAGGTAGGTCAGTTCATTTTGTACGGGTTCTATGGAAGCACAGACAAGTACATGACCAAACATAGGAATTAGAGGCTGATATACGAGCTCAGTGGCTAGAGATATTATTTGATGATACCTATTTACCCCTAGAAGGCCAATTAGGGGACAAATTACTTTAAGTAGGGGTGTTTGTAACAACTCGACTTTTCATGAAGGTATATATGATCTTTTTGAATTTCAATCCTTTGTTTAAACATGGTAAATATACACTATAGCCTATGAAAGGACCTAGGAGCATATGAGTAATGTTCGTATCCCAGAGTTTCAAAAAATGGGCTAAACTACTAGGCCACAAGTTATAATAAACCATGCATCCCAGGTTTCTGGGTTATTTTTAACCATGATGGGGAAAACTGAGGTGCATCAGGAGCTGCACGGTTTGTTTGCAATCATACGAATCCAGGTGCATGGACCTGCGAGAACTGTAGGTTTTGGGATAGTTGGGACTTTCATAGTTTTTTAATTTCTTTCAAACAACGCACCTAAATTGTGCTTACCCTTATTTTTTAATTAATTTAATATTTTTCCCTCACTTAACATAAACAAATTTCTTCTTTACCCTTGCTTCATCCAGTGTCCAGACTTGGTTTTTCTCCTCATTTGATCTCAATAACACCACAATATAGTCATTGAGATAGCTCTCCCATCAAAAGTCTGAACTGTGATCCATTAGAATCATTGTATTTGTCTCTGTAATCTCCCCCAATCTCTTACCTCCTATCTAAGTTTATTTCCAAATACAGTGTACTATTTAGGTGCAAGATGACTTTCCCTATTTTCAAGTCATTGGAAAGTTTCTTAGATTTCTCCTACCATAATTCAAATTTGAGGTTTATATTAGGAGAGTCATCATATATAGCCTTGAGGCAGGTAGTCACGTAATTTTACCAACTAGTTTCTATGTTTCTTAATTAAGTCATTATGATGCATGTCAGATTTCACTGAGCATACCATTTATATTGATTTCTTCATGTTAAATTCACCATTGCACCTTTATATATTCCAATTTATTCCTTTTTTGATTATTTATATGTTTTCTCTTTATTTATGGAACCCTATGTGTGTTCCATGTAGAATTGCCCATTTTTTATAAATTCACTTATGTTCATATTACCTTTTTAGCTTATGTATTAGAATTAGAATGGAAAAGCCATAATTATATAAATTTTTATTGGACCCAATCACCTCATAAGAGTTTGGCTCAACCTATATTTGGAATTTACCAAATGACATTTTTCCACTTGACCATGACACCTTAAAATTGAATCATTGAGCCATATAAACTAATTTTCCATGTCTTAATGAATTGAAGGGGTTGTTTATAATGATTGGTTTAATCGAGTGGATTAGATAATTCATGATGGTTTACCAACTATAAATGAATAGGATGATTTGAAATAAAATGGTTTGTGGATGGTGGTAAGGCCACACCTTTAATTATGCATTTTCAAATGCATATTTTGAATTGTAATTACTTACTATAAATTAACATGAACTTTGAGGTACATGGGATGTTTTTTCTTCATGTATTATGTTATAAATATGATTATGCATAATTTTTATGAACATGGGATGGATTAAAACAAAGCATGGGAGGTTATACCTCATTCTAATTATAATTATGAATAAAAATTTATATGGTATGTGTACGATGTTATGGGATGTTGATAATGGTGTAAAATCAAACTCCCTTACATCAAGTGTCTAGTAGGGCATCTCAAACCAGTGATACTATATGGGTGTTTGAATTTATTCACCACATTACATGATAAGAGTTTTGGCATGATGGATCACTCACCATCTTGAGTTTCATTCATTAAGTCTCACACTCTTCTTCTAGGTGTAGGGTATGTACCCTATTTCATGATATTATAGGATCATTATAGAGGTCATGGGTGTCTAAATTGTGACATGGTCTAGAAAACAATATTATTCTTGGTATATGGCCACTTACGTCCACATGTACATGGTCCATATATGTGGATAAAATTTATAAATAAACTATATATATATATACTATTACTATATATATTTTAACTATTCAGACATTCCTTTTGGTAATGAGGTGAAAAAGGTAGACCCATCGGGTGTCCTATAAGAACCTGATCGGTCTGGTTATCTATTTTTTCATTTTGTTAAAATTTTATATACATGCAAACTATTTAGTTATGAAAACTATTTGGATTACATGTTGACACTATTGGTGGTGTCCTACTATGATTTATATCTCACACCGTACTCAGACTTCCCTTGGTACGTGAGAATACTATCTTTCTTTTGGTATGGATAAGGGAAATAACCCTTCTATAGGTTATTGGAATGATTTTTATTATAGATGGATCATAGGATTATAGGATCAGTCAATATCTTGAGATTCTAGTGGAGTAGTTTTTGTTCTTTTTGTCATTTTTATAGCATGATTATATCTGTATGACCCATGTTCACCTTATTTCTGTCAACATGTCATGAATCAATGTATCAGACACTCCCTAATAGGTTTTGAGATATTTATTCAGTTGTTCTATTTATTTTATCTTTCGCACTTTTATATTATATCATTTATATTTACTCTTACACTGCATTGTTATTTTTTCTATTTACATTATTCCTCTTTTTTTGAATGTTATATCTTGTATCTATTGTGCCACTCTAACTTGATGGTAAAATATCCCCGATGTAACACCTTTACACCCTTGTTGCAAGATGGAAGCCTCAGGTGTATGGGGAGGCACTTTATAGGCCATGTGAACCACCATCTCGGGGCATTGGTTAAGTAAATCCTGGGTCAAGACATTATAGATTTCTTGAAAATGTGGTTGAAGAAATTTTAGACATTAAAGACCTTGTGGTGTGAGGATGTTCACTAAAGATCCAATGAAGCAGTGCATAAGTCAGTTCTAGTGGAGAAAATAAAAATCTATTCCACTTAATATTTATATTTTAACTATATTTTTTGTAAAATGAATAGAATTCATAGTATAAATATTTTTATGTCTGGATCAATTGAAGTCCACTTGTTAATTTTAGAGAATCTGGTTGGCATACAAGGGGTAGAGCCTTTTGATTTTTCATAAGATGGGTTATTTTAGTTATTTACATCCATATGATGTATCACACTCAATGTATGATGCAAAATAACATGGATTTAATGATATTTATGAAATTAAATAATTTTAATGATAATTAAAAGGCTTAGACATTCACAATTTTTGGGGAATTAAAGACGGTGTTTTTAGAGAAGTTCTTTGAAGGATTTAAGGAGGAGTATGGTAGTTCTTGTTTTCCATACACAACTATAATGGTCACATATGTGCCCCACTTGTTCATATAAATAAAATCATTACCAGTGGGTTGAAACACAAAACCATGAAAAAGACCAATCCTAAAAAGGAACCTACATTCAAAAAGAATATTGATCGTGTGGATAAATAATTCTCAATCATATGTCTAAATCCATTGCAATTGGAATGGAAGATAGAACTAGTATAGAATAATGAAAGTGATTTACTTGAAATTGTGAATAATACTGAGGCAATAAAATCATGCTTTAAAAAAGCCATTTGAAGATAAATTTGTAAAAGTGGTTCCATACAAAGAGGAACTATAGTTAAGGCTTGGAGGAAAGCTAAAAATAAAGGGTTGGTCAATCATAACCAACCAAAATCGTCAGTTTAATTATTATGGAGATACCCCTATCTCGTTATGTCAATATTTTTTAAAATATATATTATAAATGGTACATTTTTTAGTGCAAGGTATGATCCATTGGGTATATAGTAGTTGAAAGAAGAGATATATGAACCGAAAGGTATGGATGTGCTGGATAATGCACATATGATTGAGTTAACAGAAAATCTATTCAAATATGTGAGTCTTAAAGATTTCAATTTGTAATCCAGATTAGGTATTTATAAAATAATTAATTTGTATCTAGTTTGATAAATGGTTTCAAGATTTAATTTCATATAAAAATTGATGTTGAATTAACACTTTATTTCAAATTTAAATCTAAAATTCATATGTAGAAAGGGAAAATGTCAAATGGTGTAGATCAGGATATGAAGTAAAATGTTGTCAAATCCTTATCATAAGAAATCAGTGGTATCAGCTTAACTCTTTTACTAAATATTTTATAACAGGCTACTTCACAATTGGTACCTAAGAGGGAGAATAAATTTTTTTAAATAAGTTTTAAATTTTATAATTTTATATTTATTTTTTATTATTTATAAATGTTTTATTATATCACTATTTTAGGATATCTAGAAGCTATTGGAAAAAAATATTATTTCCATAAAATGGATCCCCATGTTGAAAAATTATCTCAAAATATGGTGATAATATCAAAATACATTCAGGGGGAGTTGTTGTTGAGTTCTTAAAATTTGTTTAGTCTTATTGGAAGAAAAAAAAAATCCCTATGAATAAGTTATATGTTCATCATATGGTGTCATGATTTTATAAGAAATAAGTTATATAAACTGATAAAACATGTGTTATGTCTCGCACACTTGTTAATTATTGATTGTTCATTGATTTATTAGTGTTAGTGTGATGAGTTCTTAGGATGTGATGGAGAAGGAAAAATGGAAATATGTTATCATCTATGGAAGTATGTGAATGACATGGGAAGCTTTGAGATTATTTACTCAAACTATTTCTTCCAACATCAAGTTATAGCTTTGTAGGATTGGAGTATATGTCAATGACTCGAATTCCAAGTGGTACATTCACTCAATGAAAATCTAGGTGTGACAGAGAAGTTCTTCTAGATGAACGAAATGGTTCAAAAAATAGAAAGTATCACATAAGAAGTTGGTGGGAGAACCTAATGATGTGGTGGTGGAAAATGAGATCATGTGTTTAAGTTATAAGGATAGTAGAAAATTAGATTGAAATAAATATTATGATAAAGTAAAAAGTGTCTATGTGATATTCAATGCACAATATGTTAGTAAAGGGAGGGAGGGAATCTATGATACCCAATAAGTGGTTTCAATGCTAAATTCTCTTAAAAAGGAGGATTATATCTAGGATGAGTTCCCCTAGATGTAATTATATTAATTTAAATGGAATAACTAGATAAATAAATTTATAAGAGAAATATTGTAGGTAAATTATGGATGAATCGGGGCCTTTACATTTCATTAACAAAGGGGGTGAGATGAATTCACCATAAATCCATACAATATTCTTACGTTTTTAGAAGAAAATAATGGAATAGTATTATGGTAGTATTTTAAAAAACAAATGGGTGGAATGTTTTATCATAGATTTTTATGATGGATTTTTTGATAGTGTGGATAAATTAGGTAAACACATTGAATACCTTGTGATATGATTATGTTCATAAAATATTTAATAAAATTGTGCACATGATAGTGCTAGCAGAGGAAATAAAAAGATACACCATTTTTACTATATATTTCAAATACCTGGTTATGGAATGAGGATTATTTTTATTAGATGTATTTTTATTAATAGAATATTGGAATTCCATTTGTTTTTCTTGGAAAATCCGGCTCTTGTAATAGGGGTGGAGTTGGTTGATTTCTTGGAAGTTATGATGTTTCATATTTTGAGGTCTATATGATGTAACACACTCAAGATATAATGCTAAATTATGTGAATTAAAATATATTTATCTAATTTTTTAGTTTTTCATGATAAATTTACGTTTTAGACATTCCCAAGCCTTTGGGTATGTAATATAGATTTTTTTGGAGAAGTTTTGTGAAGGTTTTGAGGTAGAGGAATGTAATTTGTATAGTTGGTATCCATATCTTGTTGTCAATTACATATCCCACAATGTTTTTTATAAATATATAAATATAAATTTTGATAGGGGTTCAATGTTGTTCATGGATTATGAAGTAAAGTACACTAACTTCTTGGAAATTCTGTAGTGTTAGAATAGAGATTTATGATTAAAAAAAATTCATGTGTGTGGTACACATGGGAAGTATGTTGTGTTGGAATATATATTTTTTTATCAACCATGAATTCAAGTATGTTATCTATGAAGTAAATTATTCACTGGATAATTGGATTATGTGGTTGAAAATGGAGTAAGTTGTTAGAAGTTTTATCTTTTTATCCAGTTATGATGTTAGTATATGGTTTGAATATAGAGAATGTGAAGGGTATTTAAAAAAGGGTTGGATAGTAATTTCTTGGATTAGAAAAATATTTGGTGGACATTTCTTATAAATACCAAAATAATAAATTATTTATTTATTGATTTGAATATCAAAAATATCTTTATTTTGATGAAGGAAAAATCATTCGTAAAGAAGGTTATCCATAGAGTGTATGTGGATACCAGTTCCATTAAGTCAGTTGTTTCAGATCAATTCTGTGATGATGATTTCACAAGTTCAATTACATGAAGTATGATCCAAAAAGTGGAGTAAGAGTACCATTATGTGGAGTAATAATTTCTAAATTTTATCATGTGATGAGGAGGAAAGGAACTTGTGAGGGAGATCTGTAAAGTGCAATACATAGTTTTCAAGGTATATTAAGGGATCAACTAGGTGTGTATATGGTGTAGTTTGAAACTTGAAGTTACTTCACATAAAAAATAGTTAGGTAGATATTCTTCACAAGAATAACTCATCTGGGAATTATGAATAGAAATAAATTATAGAATCTTGGACAAATATTTTTTAAAGGGAGAATAATGAGATTCAAAAGAAGAATTCAAGTGTCACATTTAGTTGTTGAACAGGAGGAAAGAAATGGGATAATATTGGTGTGAAATTATCCTCATATAAAGATAGAATTGTATCTACTAAGATATCATGTATGATATAAAAACAACTCTCACATTATGGATTTAATCTCAACTGGAATTCAAGAAGGAGAGTACACCAATGATAACTACAACAAAGTATAAAATCTAGAGCTATGATTCAAGAAAAGTCTCATCTGGGTCATAGACATACCATCACATCCATTATCTATTAAAGATATCTATAAGAATATAAAATGTGAAATATCCTTTAAATAAGTGATCAGTAGAGGAGAATAAGAGGTAGTGTGCCTTGGTTGAGGAGTTATTGAGCCCATAAAATTACAAATGTCGTGAACCCGTCATGAAGTGATCATATATAAAACATCATATCCAAGGAACTGGTGATGATTAATGGATTATATTACACAAGTACTGCATTATTTGTATGCTCCTTGAACTATACCTTTGTGTTGAACAAATTAAATTATGTGTTTTCTATTATTTAATTACTTTTCCCAATATTTTTGTTTATTTTGATGAATTTCACATTGATATTGATAGGTTGAATACAGTTCTTTCCAATGATAAAAAATGATACTAATGAAAGTTAAATAGATTGAGAAGAATATTTTAACGTATCCAACACCCTAATTTACCCCCAACCTCACCCCCTTATGGTTTCTTTAGTTATAAACACATTTAAGATGGATGAATACATCCCTGATGTATGGTAGTCATCATCCTACACACACGCCACTTCCTTTTCTTATCAGGAAGAGTCATAAAAAGGGTATATACTTGGAGGAGTTATCATTTCATAAACAATGTATAATTTCATGGTATTAACTATCAATTCAAGCACCAACATTATAACTTTATACTTTAGTACCAACCAAGTATTTCTATTCAAATTCCATATTTGAATAAAACCTCTTGAATAATTTTGACAAGAAAAATAAA
Source organism: Viscum album (assembly GCA_963277665.1). Taxonomy (NCBI): domain Eukaryota; kingdom Viridiplantae; phylum Streptophyta; class Magnoliopsida; order Santalales; family Viscaceae; genus Viscum; species Viscum album. The sequence goes on from OY728157.1 coordinate 1,807,602,975, forward strand.
GCTTCTACGGGACTCAATAGGATCAGATCTTCTTCCTTGGTTCAAAGTAATCAAAAGGGTTTCTTCCTAGTAAAAAATATCTAAAGTATTTTAAAATATGCTTTAGACTATGTGATATAGAGAATTTATATGATTTTCTTCTCACTTATTCTTCCTATATGATCTTCAGCAGTGAGTTTTCATATTAGTAACTCTTTCTTCTTTTCTTCTCCTTCTGCAACATATAATTTTTTATTCTTCCACACAATATTGGATCTCTATATGATTCTTCAAACCATTTAATGAATTTGATAAAATTATTTTTGGATCTTACTCAATATATATTCTTATTCTCCCAATTATTCTCTTCATATCCTCATAATATTGATGAGGATATTATTAAAATATTTGAATGTGTAAATATTCTTCTAATCTAGACGATGTGATCTATCATTAAATATTCCATAATTATAGGTCTATTAAGTATAATATTATTTTCAATATTTAATTCTATAATTCATGAAAAAGATGATTCTGTCATATCTCTTTATCAATTTCCCTTTAAAATTCCAAAACAACTATAGAATAATATCCAATAACATTAAAATCTTCCATTTTTCAATTCTTATAAGTCTCAGCATCTCTAACTCATCAAGTTATTATATAAACCTCAAAAAATATTCCCTTGTTACTTAATTATATAAAACTAAAACTTTTAGATTGAATCAAAATTATAATATTAATCATGATATTTAAATCACTTAAGAACATCACAAGCATCGAATAATATATTCTTTAAAAATATCACATTTTTTCAAAATTACGAACCTTTATGAATCATGTTGAATATCCCATTAAACCGTTATATATTTCCTTAATTGAATAATTCACTCTTACATATAAACTGAAAAATTATATTAACCATTAAATTTATTTTATCTTCCCTTATATTTTATTTTTGTATCATTATGCATGTACTAGAAAATGTAGTTAAACTTTATGTTTTCCCTAGTGATGCTTAAGCATTATTTGAAACGATAGGGTTACCCTTCCATAACTCTATTTATATCAATAATTTTCCAATTTTTCAATGAATAAATTTGAAAGATTCATAAATATGCATAAATTGATATTACATATCCTTCATCATTTCATAGTAAATCTTATGTATACAGTGTAGATTTCATATGACTCTTATGTAGATAGTACTTTTATAATTATCTCTTTGTGATGTAATCATAGTTCCTTTTCTATTTTTATTCAAACTCCAATATGTTAAGTATAAACTCAAGAATTATTAAATATTATCTTAGATGTTATAGATATCATGTTCAAGATTATTAACACAACTACAATCGATTTCTTCCACTTTACTTCCTCTCAAACTATATCAAATGACTTTTCAAATTAATAAAACCATTATCATTATTTTTAGCTCAACATATAAATAATTTCGGACATGAATAAATTCAATTAAACTCATAAAATCATCAAAACTAATTTTAAATTATTTTATTATTTAATTAAGATTCAATTTTTTTCTTCACCATGATATCTTCCAATTTATATAACCATATAAATACCAGTCTCATTGTTATGGGTCTTCATCAAAATAATAACCAAATTTTATTTTACTATAACCTCATCCATATTTCAAATTATTTATAGAGATAAATTTTTGGTAATATTAATACTCTATGGAACGCATCTCATCACATAAACTACCTCAAATTATTTAGATATTCTTAAAAAAATTCTATATATAGTCCTCCAATCAGCATCTTTCTCCTACTTTCAACCAACTAGATTTTCCAATATTCAATAGATAGGTAGTCTCCATAAAATATTAACATAACTAAATTCTTTTTCTATATATGAATATATCTATAGGTATTGTATACGCAACATAATTATTATTCACTATAACTTACAAACAACTTTCTTATGAAATAAATCTGATGTAACTTCAACCCTCAATTTTCAAGGTGGTATCCAATCTACTCAACTTCACTAGATATTGAAACCTTTTATTCTGAACTTTATTCTTCTTCCACATTTATTTTCTCAAAAAATATTGACATTATTCTTATTGATCCCATTATTATAGAAAACAATTAAAACTCAACACTACGTGGGCTCAATAATCTCTCCCTTTGGATTTTTTATTAATACCTATAGAGAGAATATATTTCAATATATCTTATATTATTTTCTTTCATCTCCAGATTATTGATAATAAATACAAATAAAATTGGGGTTGGGTGGCATAAATTCACTTAATTTTATGTGACATCAATTATTCCACTCTAATTCTATATGAACCATGTTCTATACAGAAAACAACATGGACTAATTTAGACAAAAAAGCTATCCATAAACATAAAATAATATTATACTAACTCAAAATTATTTTCTAATGGGATTTTAAAATTGATATTCTATCCAGTATAATTATTTAATATGTTATCATGATATTTTCAACCTAAATCTCTGAACTCTTCTTTAAAATAGATCAAAAACATTAAAAAAAACTAATAGGATTAGTTTCAAAAATAATACCTTGAATTTATTAGTTTCTTATGCCACTAATAAATCCAAATTATCCCCCCCCCTCAATATTAGGATTTATTATTTCAAAATAGGGATTACATAATATGAAATCATACCTTTTAAATGATATATTCCAAGCACCTTTACAAATTTATATATTTTCAACAAATATGTGACTACAGAAGCTTCCCAAATTTCTCCCCCTTAAAAGATACATATAAAATTAATTTTATTAAAGATGATATCTTCAAAAAATATGATTAAAGATATTATATTTTTAGACCAACCATAGATATAAAATCGAATTTTCCGTATAGAATTAACAACATGCTTATCTCCCTAAATTCTCCCCTTGATCACTAGTATCAGCTTCAACTCCCAACATAGAATTAAAAAATAAAGTATGTATGGAAATAATGTGTTACTAAAAAGATCATTAGTGAGATCAATTGGGATAATATTTGTTTTTTAGCATAGAAAATAAATTATTTCTTGATCTATTTTTGAAATAATTCTTCATACTTTCATTTCTAATTTTCCAAGACATGTTCTCTTTGTAAAGTATAGTTATATTTATTTTATAAACTACTTATTTGTGTGCTATTTTATACTTTAAATCAGTTAAAATTCATATGTAACTCCAAGGTATTTTCTCATATTCTTTATAATCTACACTTCTTCTAGAATCATGATCATACAATCCTTGTAATTGTGTTTGGTTTTCTTACGCCTCCCACATGGATTCACGAGAACTCTTGGGTCATACCTTTTAGACAACCTATAATGAAATTGAAGTTCTTATTTATCTATAATATAATAATTTCTTATATAAATTTCACTATTTTTTGCTTCTTTCATTTTTATTTTTATTTATAATTTATCTCGTAAAATGATCAAACATTTATCATAAATATCCTAAACATTCATAGATTTTTGAAATTTTTTTTTCAATAATTACTTACTACAGATTATTACATTATTGAACAAATTTTCTATTTCTATAAATAATTATTTTATCAACACTAAAAATCAAGTCCATTTTTCAATGATCTATGATATGTATTCTTATCCCATAATAAAATCATATTTTCTTTTTAGTGAACTATATTTATTTGTCCTTTGTTATGTTTTGGATTCAAAATTTTCATTTTCATTCAAGACCCAAGAGTAACACATCTCCTTTATTTTTTTGTTCTATTTTAACCTTTTATGGTCTTCCTTATTAAAAAACGTTTTTCACATGATTGGTATATTTGGACTATCAATATTCTCTATTGTGACCACTCTCATTGCGATTTACAAAGAGATTTCACAAGCTTAGAAATATATTTTAAATAAATGGATTTATATCCTTCATCTGTGTGATTTTATTAACATAACGTTTTCTCCAACTCAATATAGCTTTTCTATGTAGGTTAAAATATTATGCCAAAATTCAAGTGCCATGTTTTTGAATCTTTCACAGCACCAGCATTGTCCAACAAACATTGTTCTTTTATTTTGAACCATATTTTTTATAGTTGTTTTGTTTTATTTTTATATTTAGTTTGGATTATTTTTTAAGTAACTTTTCTTTATATTTACCACAATCCACAAAAAAATATAGTGGTGGGTTACTCTTAATTTTTCTTGACCCATTTTTCTCATATTTCTTTTTTTGACATGCACTGTTTATGTAATCATATTTGGTAAAAATAATATTTTCAATAACATAGGGTGCCTTTTTCTTTTGGATTTCAATTATTTTATCATAATATCACCGCAATTTATTCTTTTCATATAATAGAGTTATTTTAGTATAAATAAAGTACTTGGATGTATGTATGGAAGCAATATTTCATTTAGATGTTTGTGAAAACTCAACTTGAGATTATACTAAATTTTCCAATTTGACTTCCAATTCACGGCATCTCATATTAAGGATTTTTTTTATCATCCTCTTTTTACTTCAATCTATATTCACACTACCGTTCAATCTTATTAATATTCTTCTCAAAATATTAATTTATTTTTTCATTATCTTGTAATGAATTTTCAAGATCTTTTAATCTCTTTATTTGGATATAAAATTGGGTGTTCATGATATATAAGATGGCCTTTTGTTCTTATTCTAATGAATAGAATTTTTATTTAATCCCTTTCAAGGGTTAATATTATACTAGAGTTGTTTAAATAAAATGATTCTCATTTTTGGATCATTTTTATTCATGCTCCATATTCCATGCATTTTTAGCCTCTACTTTTTTTATAATATTTTTTCACACCAATTATTTTTGTACTAAGGTATTTTCAATAAACTCATATTATTTCTCAATGTGGGTGATATTATCCTAAAAGACATTAAAATATCCAAAAAATAAATACAGCTATATATTTAGGTAGATCTTGCAGGTTTTCCTCTATGTACACATATAAATAATCATTTTCTTTATAATATAATTATTCAAACATGTGATATTACCCACTTATAGTTATTTATTTAATAGTAAAACCTTGTCATAAGATTTTATTCACCTAATGTTTGAGAAAATATTACGAAACACCAAATATATAAGTGTTTTCTATCTAACTACTAGAGGATTTAACCACCAAATTTTTCTCATCCATATAATGTCAGCATTATTTCTAATTTTATCATGTGAAAACTAATTTTTATTATACCTTTACTAAGTTTAATATCCTCTACATTTATTTTGTATATTTTTTCCTTATATTATCTACATTATTGGATAATATAAAATTCAGACCAGTAAAAGATAAATCTTCTCCGAGTCTACACTTCATCATGAATTTAAAATGAGAAACTCAAAATATAAAATTTAAAAATATTATAGATTGTTTAGAATCCAATCATAAGTGGAACAATATCACAAATACCTTTTTCTACACCAATATCGGTTTAACCAAACTCATTGTGGGGTGAATCGGTGTGGGTGAATTTTTACTGATTATAACATTTCCCAAATTTACCTAAATTTCAATGAATGGATCTCTCACACACATAACACCAATGGTTTTCATGAAACTAATATAATAAAGAGATAAAATAATGTGGTGTGTAATAATTTTATAATGGGGTTCACCCCCTTGATGCATGAATACATCCCCGGTGTATGTTGGTTGTTATCCCACACACTCACTAATTCCATTTTATTTTCAATAAACGTATTGGAATGGGTATATCCTTAAACCTATTATCCTGAAACCAACCAAGTAAAATTTCACAAGAAAAAACAGAAAAACAATCCCCATATTTTTACCTTTATCCTCTAGATCCAACCATATCTTTCTCTTAGAATAAAAAATTCAATTGGATCCTTCTAAATGATGATCAGTAGGAAAAAACAAGTCTCTTATAGACTTAAGAGGATCAGATGTTCTTCCGTGGTAAGAAATAATCACTTGGGATGACATCTAGTGTAGTAATCTCAAATGGTTGTCTCAATATTCTGAATAACATAAAACATAGATAAATAATATATTGGTCTTCTCACTACTTAATGTTGTATGAATTTCAGTATTCGGTGTGCACGACAGTCTCTATTTAATCTTTTCTTCATCTTCATTAATGCATAAGTTGATCATCAAAAACACATTATTATATCTATATATATTTCTTTGACCCCCAAAATTTATTTTATGGTATAATTTTATAGTATCTCTTAATATATATTTTTCTTCTACTTATTCTACTCTTTCTATCATCATAATATTAATGAGGATATTATTAAAATATTTGAATATAAAAATATTCTTCCAGCCTCAGGCCCCCAATATCTCATCCAATATTTCATAATTATCCCTCACGTCTATCCAATATTATTATCAATATTTATTTCATGAATACTTGGCTCAGATAAATCCACAATATGACCATATTAATTATCCTTTAAATATTCAAATATAGCTACATAATAATACCCATTAATATTGACAGCTTCTGTCTTTCAAGTCCCATAAGTCTTGACCTCTATTACTACAATTGGTATTCCAAAAACATCATATAATATCACCTTATTCTTTAATTATACATATTTTAAACATTTATATTTATTCTTGATTTTAATATTAATCATTGTATTCAAATCAAAAAATAATATCACAAGAATCGACTAATTTTTTTCTTCATAATTATAACATTTTTCTAAACTAAAGAACCATTATATATCATATTGAAACTACCATAAACCCTTTTGTGTATCATTCACCATATAATTCACTATTATGTAATAAATAGAGAATAAAATCACCCCGTATGTTCAGGTTTTTTACCCATATACTTGATTTATGTACCCATATGCATATACTAGAGAATTCATTTTAACTTTACATATCACCATAGTCACTCATATGTATTATTTGAAACCATGGGGTTACACTTTTGTATCTTAGTGCAACTCAAAAAAATTCTAAATTATTAATTTATAGATCATAAAGACTCTTACATATGAGATAATTACTCTTATGAGTCCATCTATATTTCAGAGTAACTCTTAATCATGCAGTGTGTATTCAAAATGAATTCTATATATAGAGACTTTTTTCAATTCTCTCTTTGTGAGATAATCACAGTATATTTTATATTTATCCAGGAACTCAAATATTTTATTAATTAACTCCATACTTATTTAATATCATCTAATCAATTCCAAATATCATGTATAGTCTCCTATACACAACTCTAATCAGTCTCATAAACTTTACTTCCTCTCAAAATAAATCAAATGACTTTAGGAATAAATCAAAACATAATGAGTCTTTTCATCCAAACTTCCAAAGTATTTGGATATGAATGAGAAACATGAAACTAAAAACTTCATCAAATCCAATTTATAATTAATAAAACATTTAATTCATATTATATTCATTTTTTCACCATGACTTCATCCAATAGATATATCCATATAGATATAATCCTTCATGGATGATATTCGTAGGGGTAGATCTTCATTAAAATAAATTACAAGTTTTATTATACTTTAATATCATGAATACTATTAACTTATTTATAGAAAAATAATTTTTTTTAATATTAATAGTTAATGTAACCCTTCTCATCACATCCTCTTACTTAAATTACTCAGATTTTCTTAAACCAATTATACGCATGAACCTTAAAACTGCAACATCCTCATCCTTTCAACCAGTTTTAACAATATTTATTAGACAAGTATTATATAAGAAATTTTGATAGTACCTAAATTATATTTACATATATTAAGATATATTTAAACATAGTGTACATAGTCAAATTGATTCTTCCTCCATAATTAAAACACTTATTTAGTGTGAAATAAATCTTAGGGAAATTCAAACCACAATTTTCATGGTTCTATCCAACTTGATGACTTTTAACACATATTGAAACCATTTAATAAGAACCCCATTATCCATAAAATTTTATCTTGTCAACAATTATTGAAATTATGCTTATTGGCGCCACGATTATTGACAGATAACATAACTCAATTCCAAGTGGGTTGAATAAATTTGAGGATCGGGATAAAGTTTTGTGGTTCAGGTTTAGGGAGTTGGTTTCACCATGACAGGTGATACCGAGTGCCTAGTAGTGGGCACCGAGTACTTAATAAGGTGAGTCAGTGAGGTGGATTCATTGGGAGTTCCATCAGATACCCTGTGGAATTTTAGTGGGTACCTCATGGGATAAAGACAAATTACTCATTTAAAATGGGTTTTTTTGTCATTTCACCATATTCTTTTTCATATCTTGTTTCATTCCTTAAATATAATCCCATTACTAGTATTTTTAGGACTCTCCTATGTCCTCTCAAGTTTTATCTCTCCATCTCTTCTTGACCCTATGATTCATAGTGGATTCATGGGAGTTTTTATAGAAAATATATGATAAACTCTTCACTAATCCTATCTTATATTGTTTTAAAGTTTCTATCCCTAATAATCTTACTGAAAATAAGTTATTTGGTTTGTTATTTCACCAAATTTGTGGTCAAATTTATTCATTCACCCTTATAGCTTCATTCCTAGATTAATAGAGCCGAAAGTGAATTTTTTGGTAGGGGTGGTTCACTATTTTAATAAGGTTTATTTTTTATAGAATCTTTTCAAGGGTTTTCTTGGTCTGGAACCTTTATTTAGGTCATATTAATTATAATACAATTAGTTTATTCTATTGATTGATTATTATAATTATTTTGGTGATATTTTTCATTGTTTTAATTTATGTTTAGTTTGGATATTTAAATGGTGATTATTCTTACTTGGGATTTTTTGTAAATGTTTAGAGATTTTATTTATGGTAATTAAATATTTTTATGATGTAATTAAAGTATGAATGATGGATAATATAGGCTAAATTAATTATGCATGGTTTTTACCATATGATATTCCTTAAGGTTTATTTTGATTATCATCTTCTATTATTTTTATTAATCTAATAAATAAAATTCTACTCATTTTATAAAGGTAAATCCAATGATTTTAATGAATACCTAAGTAGTAAATTAAAAAGTATTTTCTATAATGATGTCATTTAATACTTGGAAAAGGGTGTTTAATTTATTACGTTAGTTTTAAATTCTAATTTAATTATTTTAAACGAATTGATTAATTCTAATAATTTGATAAATTTTTATCTATAAATTATTTATGTTAATTATTACTCTTGTATTTTATTTTTTTATATGTTTTTTAAACCTAGAGGTTTTTGGTGGATTTTTTTACAATATCTATTGAATTATTTGGATTCCGTATAAAAATATAACCAGAAGATCAGAGAAATCATTAGCTTATCTAGACGTTGTGGAAATATTAAGGGGGAAAGATTCCCATATTACTAGAACTGGAGAAGGTGTTGAAATTGTAGATGGTATAATGGTTAAAATCCAAAAGATAAGTCTTTATAAATCAATAATTTTGAACTAAAGTGGGTATAGTACCAAAAATTACTCATGTCCTTCTTGAAATATTGAGTTGTTTTAACAGAGTTATGTTCCTGAACATTACGTTGAAATAAACTGATGAAATTATATCAACATGTGTGAGAGGTTTTTGAAAAAACCAACCAAAAGGAATTATATCAAAAGATAAGTCTTTGTTATTCCTATTATATCTATTTAAAATAGATATCCTCAAAATCCAAGAAAATTTAAGAGTTTCTAGTATATGGAACTTGGTCAATAAGAAGTGAAATCTTGGAAGAGGATTTGAAGGTATTTATGTATGATGTAATAACTTTAGAACATTTAAATATTCAATATCTTAAAATAAGTTACCGGGTGAAAAATGGCATCGTTTCCTAGTGTTTTCCATAGTTTCTGGTGTGAAAAGAATTATTTATCCACATAAAGGAAAGAGTTTGAATGTGTTTGGAGGTGATCAAGAAGTTGTAATAACAGTTTGTAAGAAGTATAAATTTATGAATTGAGGTGTTGTGAAAAGGTGAATGTATGAAAAGTAAGGGTTAATGAATAAAGAATATTGGATGGGTTTCATGAAGCTATAGTTGTGTGAGAATATTTCAAGAAGTTGTGTGAAATTTTGAATTTTTATATAAATGCCCAATCTCCAAATGAGGAAGGAGGTTGAAAAAGAGATACTTGGTCGAGGGTGGTTCTTATGATAAAAATTCTATGAATTATCTAAAGTCTTAGATATGTGAAACAATTTAGGTAAACTATAGATTTATATGAGTAATATCTCTGAATCAATAACGTCCATGAACACTTAGTTTGTGTGAACCTTTGGTTTGTGTGAAGTTTATACTTTTTTGAAAGAACTAACATGGAAATTTTCATGCATAGGAACATACAAGGTCACATTTTCATGAAATTTTTGAGAAATTAGAATGTTGTGTGAAATTGATATGTTGCATAAAATTATTAAGTTGTGTGGATTTTAGTGAGTTATATGAAAATATTATGTAATAAGTTAAAATAGGGGATCATGGTAATGAATACAGTGGAGAATCTATTTTTATATGAGGATTAATTTCAGAAAACATTTCAACACTTATTCCGAATAGACCCTTAAGTATATAAACTAACATTTCCTTCATCAAATAGGTTTTTATATGTGAATAATGTGGAGTTCCATTGAGATAGGGGTGACTGCTCTGAAAATCATTTAAAGGCCATAATCTTAACACATAGTGACTATAAACAAATCTTTTTGGCCACCTAATGAGTGAAACTTGGTGGATTTTAGAAAAACACCACACATCCAGTGTGTGATCCTTGGACATAACCCTTAGTGGTGAACCAATTAAAAATAATTGTATCATGTGGATGATTTAATTTTTATCATATTTTTGTATATTCTCTTGATACTTGTATTGTGTGAGATAGGTCAAACCTATTCCTTCTCATTAGGGATCAAGGTCTAAAAAATTTAGTAAAAAATAAACAAATAAAAATGATTAAATTTCTTGAAACACCAATTCACCCACCCTTTTAGGGTGTCTCAAGTTGTAACAATAGTTATCATAGCATAAAGTTATTATTTCATATTTAATATCAAAATTTATGTTTAGATATTCAATCATGGAATCTATAATGAAGCCTCCATTTTTTGAAGGAACCAACTTTCATGGTTGGAAAAAATAAATTCATATCTTCCTTAAGGCATGTGAAAATGAGTTAATGGAGTCTATTTGATGAGATGTTGACCTGACAAATCATAGTGAGGGAGTGGTAAGTTCTAGAACAGAGAAGATACTGAATAGATCTTTTTATTAATAATTTTTCAAGAAAACCACTTATTGTGCTACTATATTTAAAATTTGGAAGACTCTAAAAGATGTTTATAGAAAAATTATAGAGGTAAAGTAGATTGTGATATCTACCTCAATAGAATGATGAAATAATGTCCAAGATGAGAATATAGTGAACATGTTGGGTGAATATTTCCTTATAAAAAAGGAAAGTGGAAGAATAAAAATAATAAAAAGACTCTCAAGAATGTATAGACACCCACTGAGGTAAGTTAGATTGATATCAATGCCTAATATTCTACTAAAAATATTTTGGATGGTCTTTGTAAATCCATAAAATTAGTTTCCTCTTTGGGAAAGAAAATAATTATTGAATCCATAGAGGAAGTGGAAACTATATCTGGTCATCAATATGGAGTTTGTTCACGGAGAAACCAAGATGAGATCCAATACTTATAAGAAATGGTAGATAAATGGGTAATTATACATAAATTTGATATTGAATTAATTGAATATATGTTTTCTATGTATAATAGGATGAAAAGGGTTGTATTTTCCTTAAATAATGGCATAACAAATATGGGTGTAATAATGAAGAATAAAAGTTAATTCCAAAAATATTGTTCCCAATTAATAAAAATCTAACCTGATGTAGAGAATAAGTTGGAGGCATGAATTACCCCTATCAAGATCTAACTAAAATAGATAAGAAAATCACGAAATGAATCTGGCTTTAGAATAGAGTAGTTGGATTCTTAATTTATGGAGAAAGATTAGAAAATCAAAGAGATGGAGTTAAAGATAAATCTTTATAGGAGAAAAAGGTGATGGAGATTTCCAGTATGTAATCCTAAATAAGCGGAATGAAAGTAAGTTCAGATGTAAAATCTATAAGTAAATAGAATACTATTTCTAAATTTAAAAGAAAAGACCCTCATATGAAAGTAACTACAAAGTGATTCCATTGTGTAAAATTAGAACACATTATGAGTTTCTATATAGAATCTAAAAATCTCAATGATGGAAGGATAATTACTACATAAATATCTCAACCAATAAATAACTATAGGATGTATGATTTTAATGGGAGATGTTTTATTTTTTTATAACCCCAATCATATAGAAATTCATTGCATATGGAATGAAATAAGGGATGTAACATGGAGGGCCTCTACCCCAATGATGTATAAGTAATGATTTTATCTTTTAAGAAAAATTTGTAAGATAGAAAATATATTTACTATTCTAGAGGAAAAACAAAGAGCTCAATGAAAATTTAACTAAGAACTTACTCTGTTACACTTACAGTAGTCTTACTGAAAAGAAAGAAGATTAATCGACAAGTGGAAAATGGAATTTTCCATAGTTTATTTAAGTAGAATGTGAACTCAAGGAAAGAATCATCATGGGAAAAAAGGCTGAGAAAACTCAAATGAATTTTAAATAAAAAAATCTTGATGAATGATTTGTTGGTTCCATAAGTCATGCCAATTGGAAAGAAGTGAAGCTAAGAGGAATAACCCTCAAATAGAAGAAGAAACATAAGCAGGAGATAGGTGGATATGGTTATGTGTGGAGGAAGAAGTATGATGAAGGGTGTATGGGTGGTGAATCAATAAAGAAAACCTATATAGATTGGTTTAATTCCATAGTCATAAAGAAGAAAAATCCTATGTAACCTATACAGAAAAGAAGATTGATCGTGTGCAGAAAGAATTTTTAATCATATAGCTCGATCAGATAGAATTGGGTAAGAATATATAACCAGCATAAAAGCGTGATACTATTTTCTTATAATTAGGAATAAACCTAAGATAATAAAGTAAGTTTTTAAATAATTCATCCAAAAAAATGTTTGTACGAGCAATATCATATAAAAGGGCACCATGGTGAAGGTATAAAGGAAATATATAAACAAAAGATTAGTCCATCATGACCAACCTTCATCCTATTGTAACACCCCAAGATTTCATAGTGTGTTATTTCTTCAAAGTAATACAATAACTTGCACTACACGCAACACTGAGTTCAAGCACACCATGACTTACCAAACAAGACGTTCAAAAGAGGTTATGAATAGTATTAACTAAATTTTAAACTTTATATAATCCTTATAATTTTAGAATAAATATTATGAGTTTCTTAGACATAATATAAGAACAAATTCATTTTTAGTATTGCACTTTTACCAAATTTTAATAGTGAACCCTTTTTAAATACAATATTTTAAACTTTTTGACTAAATGGGGACATCAAAAAAATTTAAAATGAAACATCCCAAGCTTCCACGGTATTCTTTCCTTTGAATAATACAGTAGCGTGTGTTGTACGCAACTTCGAGTTCTAACACACACCACAACCAATCAAACTAGCCGTTATGAATAGTAATACCTACTTTTTGAAATTATATATATATTTCAAAATGGACTTCATTTTTGGATTTGGAGTATTGAATTTAGCCTGAGGTGAAATTTTGGTACTTTTCGGATAACTTTAATATTTTGATGAATAGTGAAAATTACTAAATTTTAATTAAAAACAACTTTTTTAATAAAATAATTAATGGTGATAAATTATGAATTTGAGTGGTTTTAAATTATAATTATAATATATTTTTACCATTTTATCCAATGGTATTTATTATAATTAATTTCACTTCGAAATTGGACCTAAGCAATTGTCAATCTTTTGATATATATTGTTTCTTAAAAACACGCTATTTGTTGTGACAACGGGAATTAATTATAAAATTAATTAATGCAACTTATATGTTTGGAATTTTGTAAAATAGATATAATTTTTTAATTTTGAATATCAATTATAGATTAGGGTGAAATTTTGGCATTGTTCTGAAAAACTTCAATTTTTGATGAATAGTGAAACTACTAAGTGGTAGTTAAAAAAACTGAATTTTTCATAAAACATAATTTTACCGCTTCTGTGAATGGAATTTCAAAAATCAGAGAGACACGGTTAATATCAAGAAGTAAAATGTGGTTCAATGAGATGAAAATAATTTTTGGTGAATAGTAACTTTTTACTTTTATTTACCACGGTTAAAAGTAAATAGGGTAATTAAGGGTAAAAATGATATTAATATTACCCTAACACATGTCATAATTCTATTGGACAAGTGTATCTCGACCAAAAACAACCTTAGGAATAAAATATTATCATTTAGGTCCACTTGGATTAGATTAGGACATTTATTATTATTTAATTCAAAGAAGAGTCAAAAGAGTTAAAATCAAAGTTTATTCACTAAAACATTTTTAATATAAGGTTATACATAAGCTAAATTCTATTGTAAATATTCATTAGAAATATAATAAGATTTACTACATAATGATATTTTATTTATAATTTTTAGACTTTATATAATTTAATATATTTATGACACAATGATGATGCAGTAATTACCATAATTGTGACAAATTAAAATAATTGATATTATAAATTCCCAAATAAATATAATTTGAGACTTTTAATGAATTACAATAATTTTCTAGGATAATATGACACGTTAGGATTGATTTAATTAACTTTTTTAGAATTAATTATTCTGTTATGAGTTTCACAAAAATCAATTATTGAATAGTGTCAAAATTGACATAAAAGAGTTTTTTAAAACAAATATTATATTATTAATTGATATTAAGTTCCTAAAAATCTAAGGATCGGCCAAGAGACTTATATCATGATAGGTTCATCATTAATGGACTACTTTGGGGTCTCTTGGATGTATATAGTAAGTTTATTAACCATATAATATAAAAATACAAAGAGACATTGTAAAAGTGAAACTAATTAACTTAGAGTTAATACTTAAAGATAAGGTTAATATAAGTACCCAAACCTGTCTAAATTCTATTGGTTGAGTGTTTCTAGATCTATACCCACCTTAACCTTTGAATAATAAACTTTGGAGCCATTAGAAACTGAATATGTATTTATTATAAATTAATATTTCTATCTTTTCCAAAGGTACCCCTCACCCCTCTTATAAAAGGGCACTCCTCCTTCTCATTTCTTCACACCTTAAAAGCATTTTTTTTCAGACAAAATCTGCCCAAATACTCTCCCAAAATCCCTCACTACAACCTAGAGGCCTTATTATGATCATAAATCCGACCTAAGGAGCCGTTTTGATCAAATCAAAAGGAAGAACCCGAAGAAGAGGTAATGATTTCACCACCCTTTTTCAAGTTCCTTTCTTCTTCCACTTCTTCTTTATTTGTTATTACAATTCTAAAATAATAACTCCAGTATCTTATATATACTGTGATGTTATTATAAATATGGTACAACCATATTCAGTATTCTATCCACCCTTTGAATAATATGTCACCATACGTGTGTACGTACGGCTTACCGTCTCCACGTCGTGGGGTAATTGTTATTCAACATATTATTATTTGGATGGGTATAATAATGATGTGTAACTCATGTAGATAAAAAATATAACATGTTAATGATACTGTATATATGATATACCATCCATTTATATATTATTTTAATATCAAAAGAATGATATTGTCGCTCGTGCGTACGTACGGACTACCGTCTCCACGAACGCGATGAGATTCATTCTCCATCATATCCATTAAAGTATAATTATCATTTGATGATTTAAAAATGATGTTTAAGGACTTGATATAATTCTGGATATGAATAATATACAACCTATCCATAACAAACATGGCTTATGTAACAAAACATATAAAAGAAAACGAGTAAGTTAACACCCGAAATGACGATAATTCAATGATATTATTAACAAATCAATGTTAAAAGATCATATATGATATCATATTAATATATATGACTCTTGTATAATTTAATAACAATTATTTCACCATTATACAGGAGGTTAACCTACCCCAACCAAGGAAAAGTACAAGGTAAGGGTTATTTCACAATCTCTTCATTATCCGAGGTTGTTTATATGTAATAATCTACTGGGATCTCTTTATCATCCACATCCATGTTTCTTAAAAATGGATTTCAAAACATTTTTACTATTTACAAGAATATGGGTTAAAGTCATTTATACCCTTGTTTTACTTTTTATAAGAGGTTTATAAAGGAATCTTTCCGTTGTTTTCCAAACAAGGTGCTTTTTAACCTTTTCAACAAAATTAAGGTAAGAATGTTTTTTTAACTTATATGGTCGGTGCGGCTATTTTCTGCCGTTATAAAATCGTCGAAGCTTCACTTACAAGATTATAAGAATATTTTCAAAGAAAATGTTTTATTTTATAAATATATGACTCTTAAATTATTTCAAAATAGAAAGAGATATTTCTCTAAAAAGAGTTTTGATTTCATCTATGTCAACATCCTTTGATAGATTTTACGCTTATTTGAAGTTGATTTATTATGATACAAAACATCTATATTGTATTGAAGGTTGTGTGATATTTTTGACTATGGATGTGCTATTTTCATACCATTCATGGTTTATGGTGAAAGTATTGACATTTCGTATGCTAGTTTTAATACGAATGTTTATGTTATGTTTAAACCTTTTCATATGGGAATGCATTGGACTTAATATGTGATCGGTGGAGCCCACTATAGCTCCTCGATGCATCATTAGGTCTCATGAGACAAACTAGTGTCTTGGAACAAGGCCTTGAAAAAATCTTATTTGTAGTCTTGGCACGAGGCCTTGGCTATGTGGTTATGATAGTCTGGCATTATGCATTCCATCATTATGAAAGTGGTTATTGATATTACATGTGATTATTCGATTAGTAGAATATCCATGTGAATAAGTAAATGACATTATTTCATTTTACTTTTGCCATACTATGTTGAAGTTCAAGTTTAAAAGGCTTTTGTTTTAGTTATACATTTCCTTAAATGTTTATTCTTATTTATGAAAGTTTCCGCTATATTGTTATCCTTACTGGGCATTTGAGCTCACCCCTTTTCTATGTTTTATTTTTTCCCAGGAAGTAAAGAAATAAATTATGAATGACCTGCAGGGATATTATGTGGGGATATGAGTGTGGAATATGGAGACAATATGTTGTTGTAGTAGTTTTTCACTTTATGATATAATGCAAGACTTATGAATATATCTAGTGTTTCCAAGGCTACTAAACCAATCGGTCTTTCGAGATTTGATCTTTCTTATGATCATGCCAATGTTATGTAATAATGCACCGACTCTGGGTAACTGGGGTCGGGGCGTTACACTATTATTAAAGATTATGGAGGTACCCCTCCACCCATGAATTCAAATATTTATAATTGTTGATGAATGTTGTTAAGACCTAAAGTGGGAGATATAATCCTTGGTGTGAATGGGATCGGAGTGAACACATGTGTGATTTGAAAGGATAATTTATTGTAAAAATATAGGTCAAGATTATTAAAATTTTAAATTTGTATTAGGACTCAGCATATAGTTGAATCAGTATCAAGGACCTAATCTAACTTGTCAAAGGGTCTTGAGAAACCACTTTTTTCTAATAAATATTTGTAGAAGCATGTTGCGATGAAAAAAACAAATAAAGAAGATCTTAATCTGGTTTCAAACTACTCTCAAATTTATACCTGATGTTTTCAGTGGTATCAATTGAATTTAATGATTGAATTATGACAAAAAGTCATTTATTAAGTGGTATTTGACAACTTTTAGAAGAATATTAAAACTCAAGTGGAGAAGCGGGAACTCTTGAAGAATTCATTTTTATTTTTTCATTTCTAACCTAGTGGTATCAAATGACTATTTTCAAGATACCCAGATGATGCTAAGGGAAAAATATATTAACCAAGAATTGGTTCTCCAACTAAAAATATTAATTCTTCATTTGGTATCAGTTCAAAAAATGGTATCAATAATCGATATCATCCCAAAGATTAAGAAACTTGTGGGTCAGTTATAATCATTCAAGGTTGTTTATCCACATCTATGAGAGAATAAGTACTATAAATAATTTAGTATTATTCATACTAAGTGGTATCATGAGAATATCTTGAATAAGTGGTATCATTTGGAATAATATATATGGTATTTCTCACATATTTTTCATTTTTCTCATATGTTATAAGTATGTTGTATGTGTGATTGAGATCAAAGGATGTGATTGAGAAGACAAAATGTTAATATTATTGCATTTATGGAAACTAAGTGAGTGTCATGGATATATTTGATATTACAAACCTAAAATATTGTGTTCTAATCTGATTTTTGAATCATTAGGATTATAATATTTTTTATGACTAAAATATCATGTGGTAAATTCACTCATTGAATTATTTAGAGAAAGTATAGAATATATTGGAAAGAATAGTTTAGCTATTGGAGTATGATGGGTCTAGAATATTATTCAATAATTAATCCAAAAGGAATGCATGAAAACCTAGGAGAAAATATCTCATGTTCGGATTTTAGAAATTTAAGGAGAATAATCTTGTCCTAACATGAGTTTTACAATGATCATTGAAAATATAGTGAAAAATTTTCATCAAGAAGGTGGAGTCGAGATGAATTGGAGGTTTCCCCATAGAGTTCTATAAAATATGTGGGATTCGAAAAGGAAATGTAAGATGGGAATACCCCCATATTTTTATTATAAAATGGGGGTAGAGGTGTGAAAGAACCCCTACATGATTCTATGAGAAAGGTTGAGAGATTGAAAATATTGATATGAATCAGAAGAACCTCTTACTTTTATTAAAAAGGTGGGGAAAGGAATATGATTAAAGCATATAGAATCCTCACATTTTCAAAGTCCTGGTTTGAAATTGAAATATAGACAGTTCATGGAGATGGATCAATTATTTTATAATAATATTATCAAATAAATAAAAAGTGTGTAAATTTGATACCCAAATTCTGTGAATTGTATTTATTGATAATATCTAGTGAAGTAGTCAGATATAATCTAAGGATCTCATTAGAACTTGAGAAGGAATCATTTTCTTATACAGCAGTTATAGAAATATTAAGAGGTATTCTGGTTCCCCTAAGACCTGTAGTGAATAAGGTTCTAAAAATGTGTAAGGTATGCGAGTTTAAATATCAAATGTCAGTATATATAAATATAGATGGTTGAACAGATGTGAACAGAGTGCTATATATTAATCAGGACTTTCCAGAAATATAGAGTTTTTTATTGGGTTACTTTATTGAATATGACATTGAAAAAAACTGAAAAATGGTCTCATTAGGTATAATAAGGTTGTGAAACTCATTAGAGTAATCAGAGATAGAATTTTAAGTGGATTAAAAATTACACTCAGAAGATATAGAAGAAATTATGTGAATGTTCCCATTATATTTTCCTGAAATCTAGATCCTTATAATATTAGATAGTTAGGGAGATTTAATTTTATGGGAGATGTTCTATATGAAGTGGAATCTTGTAAAGGTATTAGAAGGTATTTGGTTATGAAGGAATAATCATAGCATAAAAAATGGGCCACATCATAAAAGAAGTTATAGAGTGAACAATGGAAGGAATTATTAGTGTTTCCATATTTTTGGGTAAGAAATTTTAGGGGAACTATTTCTATACATAAATTAAAGAGTCTAAACATTTTTTCAGGTCGTAAAGAATTTGGTGCAGCATCTTGAATGTAAATAAATAAATCTCATGTAGGTGCATAATTTCATGAGTACATAAAAATTGGCTAAGTATGGACTCTCATTAAAGTGAAGAGTTACACGTATGAATTGTTGCATGAGTGTTTGTTCCAAATATTTATAAAAGGATAAGTCTTCACAATTGTAATAAAATTTCATAAAAAAGGTTGTGTGAGGAAGACTCAAAGAAATTTGGTAAAGTAATAATTATCACATAAGTTAGAGTGTTGTGAATAATGTTGCTTAAAGGATTCTCTAAGTGCACATGGGTAAGAAATATTGGAAAATTTATACGTCTCATACAAGATTGAGGTTTCTTGAATCTATAGTTACACAAATAGGTATACATTTTCAAATTAAAGTTCCACATAGTAGTTATGCTATGTAAAGTAATTTTTTTCAAAAAAAATAATGTTAGAATCATTTGTGTAAATATATAATTACTTGAGTAGAATATATGAAGTTTCAAAAGGGGTATAATTTTATTATAAATACCTGATATTTGAAAGAGAAATGTATATTAAGAATATAGAATTGGTTGAGGGTGGTTATTAAGAGAAAGATGCTACAAATTCTTAGAAGTATTAGTCGTATGAAATGCGTTTTGGGAACCAAAAAGTTTTGTAAGTAACTTTAACAAATAAATAAGTTCTATGAACACATAGTTTGTTCAAAAATTTTGAATGCATGAATTTTTACATTTTTTTAAAAAAAACACCTTATAAATATTCATGTGTGAAAGCTTAAAATGAAATATTTATTTTAATGTTTCATTAAAATTGATAATTTGTGAATATTTGATAAGTTGTATACAATTTATAAGTTGTGTGAAATTGGTAACTTTCATAAAAATATGTAATTTTTGGGAAGATATGACATGAACAATTAAAAAGGGTGAATATAATAGTAAATAAAATAGTTAATCTTTCTAAATATAATGATACATTTCAATAAAAAATTTGACACTTATCCAAAATAGAACTTCAAGTCTATAAACTGACAGATCCTTCATCAAAGTAGTGTGCATATGTGATGAAGAGGAAGTCACGCATAGGTGAGGAGTAACCCAATAGCCCTGGTACAGAGTGAACATGACCTAAAATTTTATCTGATGAACGAGTATAACTTAGTTAATTTTGGTACATTGACACATTATTGATGAGTTCTCCTTGGATGTGGTAAAACTCCTTATTTCTTGTGGTTGTTTTACTTATTTTTATATCTATTTATGTTTCAGTGATACCTCTAAAGTGTGAGAGTGATTTAATGTGTTCCTTCCAATGAGTAATTAAGATCTAAAAAAGAGAGCATATACAACCAAATATTAAAAAGGTTTAAATTGGATTACACTCTGATTACCCTCCACCCCTCTCAAGGTGTCTCTAGTTTTAACACGTATTTTTATATAAAACGTTAATTCTCTTTACTTATATTTTGGTCAAAACTTAAAATAAAAAATATTTTACATGTTTTACAATATCATTAATCACTTTGTTATGGATAATTATATTTAAATTTGATTTTATGGGTAATTAGTAATTTTTACATGTATTAAATTAATTGAAAATGAATTCTATGGTGTCATAACCATTAAAATTGTTTAAATATTTTGGAAAAACATTTCCTTATCTTCCTAAAATGGTGTAATTTTTTTTACCATGTGTACTTAAGAAACCTTTTTGGAAATACTATACATTACTATATAATATTAAAAAATTTCTTATTGAACCATTGTATATCTATAATGGTGATGGGAGTATCAACCTTAGTGAAGTTAGTTAAGAAACATGGGTAGTGTATCCACTTTTAAAAAGAATAATCCTTCTAAAAAGGAACAGCTGGAATAAATGTAATCACAATGAGGGGGAGGGGTGAATCAGTGATATAGTTTTCATTTATGTTAACTTCCTTATAAAACAACATTCACCTCCTCTTTAATATTTATCACTTTTCTAAAAACCAAAAATTTACACATCTATAGGAACACAATTATTTATATGGTTCACTTCTTAATAAGTGCATCTTGATCATGTCAAGGCTTGTAAATAATCCAATACCATAAAATCCACTAGAAAAAAAATCCTTTTATGTGGATACAAGAATTAGAAAAACCCCTTAAACTTGTGTAGCATTATGATCATTACAATAGATCATCTTCTTTTTTTAGCACAATTGATGTAAATAAATTTTTTTAACATGTATAGAGACCTTCACCAGTTGGTTTTAAAAATATCCCTATGATTATTCAAAAAAATTCACTTTTGTGATTGTTCAACAAAAATAGTACTTCACATTCTTAACCAGTATCAGATATGAAAAAATTCATTATAATTTTTAGAAAAACTTAGTCTGATTCTTCACTTTGATTCTTCATTCTGATTCTTTATTCTAGAAACAAGTATTGTTCATTAGTCTATAAAAATAGTCTGATTCACTTTTTATTATTCTTGAATCTTCCAGTCTGATTTCACAATATGATCTATTAAATATAATCACAACTTATTCTAAACCTTCTTATGTTCAAAGAACATTTCTCATGAAATTATTTCCAAAATCCAAACCTCCAACACTCTCAGTCTCTCCCATATGTGAAATTTTTTAGATTAAATTGTACTTTGACCTCTATTTGTAGGTTCTTAAAAAGTAAAAAGGGTGGTAAGCCAATTCCATTTTTCTACTCACTCAGATTCTATAATCTCAATTTTAAAATCCACTTTAACTATATTTTGACCACTTATAAATGATTCTCAACTCTTCTAGATTCTTTTAAAATCATGTTGAATTATCTAGAACATCTCAAATACTCAATATGGAAATTAATATTCTAGAAATTATAACTCTAAAAATATTTTTAATTCTGATTCTCTTATCAAGTCTTCACACTTTGATTCTCCAGAACAAATGAAACCATTTTTTCATAAACATCATTGAAACTTTTATAGACAGAAAACCCAACAATAGTCTGATGAAAAATACAATATGTATCACCAATTCTTGAATATGCTCAAAATATCCTCAGATCAATGGAATTGTGTCCAATGAAACTAAACCTCCAATGACTTATTAATTTCAAACATTATCTAGTGAGTCATGTCCCAATTGAAAACAAAAGAACTTGAAACCTAAATTTGATGCTTCAGGTCACATGAAAATGATTAACTACATTATTTTATTTCATTAAATTGGTCGGTATCTATATCACATCTAGTGGGTTGGCCTCTAGATCTCACCAAATTAATTTATGCCAATGAATCATGTAATTAATCATAATTAAAAACCTCTCTGCTCAACTACACCAAATAAATCTTGTATATCTGATGCAATTTGGATAGTATAATGTTATACCTCTAATGGAACTCTATATCTAATGTCTTATAGGTTTAAACCACTCATAATATGGATTTTTGGCATTCCTTATCCAATAGAACTGTATCAATAGTGACTTATTTATTTCTATAACAACAATTTATTTTTCATTTGATTTAAAATCCAAATCTCGAAACAAATTCTACATCCAGTGCATGTTCAACCGGTGATCTACAACCAAAAAAACCTCAACTTCCTAAAAACACAATAAAATCACATTTCTATTTTCTTAAAAAAACTAATACTATTATTATAACATCTTCATGGTGTTTATAATATTATTATTGGAATAAGATCATCGTAATTATTCTCCCATAACTTCTTAGAGAGGTTGTCTGTGAATCCAATCACATTTTCTCCCCTTTCACAAATTTGGTATCATAAGTCTTTAAACAACTTATGATGTTGAGAACTGTTATCACATTAAATCATAATCAGATTTATTATTTAACATATCAAGATACATTCAAAATTTGATACATATTACTACTCTGTTCTTAAAAACACCATTCTAGAAAATACGTAAGTTTGAAAAACCAGTTAACCCAGAAAAAAACATCATAATCGAAAACTATAAATGATAGACTTCCTTAATAAATCTATATCCTATATTTTAAGTTTGATCAAACTTTATTAAATCACTATAACTTTCAAATTTAAGTGATTTATTGTAATAAAAAAAAGACAAAACACTCATAAAAACTCTTCTTTCAAAATAAGAAAAACAACTTCAATCCAACATAGTCCCAAAAATATACGTCTATGGATTTCGTTGTCAAAAAAATTCATAAATCACATAAACTTTTATCTATTACAAAATTCAATACATTCACATACTGAGTTCACGTCTTACACCTTTAAAAAATCAACCCCTAAATACATGTCTCCTTAAAAGTTTTAGCACATAACAATGGATAGATTTATGAAACATCATTTTTCTCCCCTTTGATAACACAATCCAAAGACTATATGAGAGAGAGGATATAAACACATACCTCATCCTTGAATAGAAAGAGGTTGTACACCCATGTTCAACCTCCTTTTTAAAAACACTTCCTTCTGTAAAGGTTTTGTGAAAATTTCTTCAACTTATTTCATTGCAGAAATATACTCCAAATTGAGTTCATCATTATACACATGTTCTTTGACGAAGTGATAGTTTATATCAACATGATTTGAATGATAATTTTTTACTAAATTTCATGTGATATTTCTAGAACTTTTTTTATCATGACCCAAAAGAATGGGTAACTTCACTTCAACAAGAAAATCATCCAACTGAGTCTCCACCCACATAAGTTGTGTCACATATTGAGTGGAAAAAACATATTCAACTTCAGTCATGATAAGTGTTGCAGAATTTTTCTATTTATTATTCCAACTCATATAACCTTCCCCTAGAAAGAAAAATCCACCAGATACAGATCTTATATCATCCACACTTCTTTCCCAATATGCATCTATATAACCAAACAAATAAATTTTTACTGATCTATAATATTTGATACTGAAATCTTTTATGCCTCTAATATATCTAAGAATTAATTTTCTTACCAAGGGATGGTATTTAATTAGTGAACTTTGTAACCATTAACATAAGGTAACAGAATACACAATATATGGTCTTGAATCAGTTATATATAAAAAACTTTCATTTAGATTTTGATATTATTTGAAATTTACATCCTTTACTTATCCATCTTCAGACAACATGATTCCCACTGAAATTGGTGTGGAAAATAGTTATGAATTTTTCATTCCAAACTTATTAAGAAGTTCCTTATCATAATTATCTTGATATAGAAAAATATACTTTTTTGTGAGATTTGAAATCTAAGAAAGTATTTCATTTCACCAAGCATGAAAATTTCAAAAAACTTCTTCATATATTAAGCAAGCTTTGAAAAATTTCATTCATCATTTCTAGAAAAGATAATATCATAAATATACAAAATTACAAAGAGAAATATCTTGTTATTTTATTTTATGTATAGATTACTATCAACTCTTTATTTCTTCAAATTACACACATAAATTTCATATTTTCCATTTACAAAGCCACATTGATTTTCAACACAAATTACGTCATCAAGTTATTAATCTACAAATGATGATTTAAAATCCATCATAAAATTTTTATAAACTCATTATGCTGTAATTGGAAGAATGATTATAATTTTCTCTAACCTTACTACTAGAGAAAAGGTTTCATCAAAATCAATGCCTTTAATCTATGAGTAACCTTTTGAAACCGACTATTTTATGTTTCTTATCACTTCACTATCTTCATTAAACTTTTTACAGAATACCCATATTATATCAATAACATTTTTATTATTGGTCATGATTACAAGTTCCTAAGTATCATTTTTATCAATCTAGTCCAACTCTTCATTCATATCATGAATCCACTAATGATGCTTGAAACCTTCATTAATATATTTTTTCTCAAATTTTGAATACAAATAATTATGTTAAAAAAAATTATATTTTTTTGAACTTTTTTTCTTAATCACCAATGATGTTTTGAACAAACACCTATTTTCTCATCCTAAGATGAGATGTATGAAGTTATTCCTCATCACTAGAAATAGTTGAGTATAATTCATCCATTTGTGTGGAATCACAATTATTATAATTATTTTTATGTTTCTCATAAGATACTCTTGTATCTAATCCATGTATTTACGAAACATCTTCCTTAACTTTTTAAATAACTTTTATATCAATAGAATGAACTATATTTCTTGTTTATTTGTTGAAACATTTATATCCTATACCATCTGAAGAATATACAAGAATGATTCCATCTTCACCTATTTGATAAAACTTTACAAGATTTACACCATTGTTCTTTATGATGTAGGGAATCATGAAAACCCTTAAGTGTTTCAAACCTAGAATTTCATTTTAGAACATTTCAGAAGGATTTTTATCATAACTTGGTCTGTAGAAGCACTGATTATGAATATAAACTATTATACTCATTACCTTATTCTATAATTAGTGATAAATACCAAATTCAATTTAAATTTTTTGTATCATTTCCACAAAACTTTTACTCTTCCTTTTAGTAACACCATTATATTGTGGTGTGTATGGTGTACTGAACTCTTGGATAATTCCATGTTTTAGATAACTTCTGAATTATTCATTCTTTTTTCACTACTATTATCTATTCCCAACTTATTCATGGAATATCTACATTCCTTTTCTACTCTTCTCTTGAAACTTTTAAACATTTTTAGAACTTACAATTTATGTTTAAAATACATAATTCAAGTAATTTAAGTAAAATAATAAATGAATGAATGAATTAATTATCCCCAAAAGTTGATTGTTTACTCATTAGCCCATAAATATCAGAATTATTTATTTCTAGATGTGATTTTAATTGATTTCTAATTTCTTGTTCATATAGTTTTTAAATTTCCATTTTGGAAAAATCAAACAACCACACGCTCTTCATCTTCTCATATCAAGAATATCACAAACATTGTTTGTCTTTGAAAAATTTCCCACATTTCTTTATCACATAGGTCCCAAAATTTTAATCCATGACTTATTTTCTACCATTATTATTAAATAAAATTTATTATATACATCACAAACTTTAAACAAGTTCCCCTTTATATGTTATCCACTTGTAACAATTTTCCATCTCCATCTCTTTTCACAAAAAAAATTATTTTTTATAAAAAAATATTAACTTCATTAATAAGTTTATATGAAATTAAAAAGTTGTGTTCTATCCCATAAATAAACAATTCCTTTTTGGATTTCTATTTTTCATCTCCAAAAATAGTAGATCTAACACCTTTGATTCTGAAAGATTATTAATTTTCAAACATCATTTTTTGTTATTTGAAGTATTTTACATTATTCAACAGCTTCAAATCTCCTATCATATGTGAGGATCACCCACTATCCAAAATCTAGGGTCATTATCCTTTCATAACTTTGAGTGAAGATTCAAAAACAACAGATTTTATTTAATTTTATCTTCCTTAGCATCCATATTTTGAGAATTGTTATAAAAATATTGTTGTGATATTATAAAAAAAATATATCCATTATTAATATGTACAATATATCCACACCTTTCAAAAATAGTTTCCATAGGTTGGAATCTATTTTCAACTTACAAAACAACCTTATCAGAATTTATTCTTTGAGAGGATTGAATCCCCCTCAAACTTTGATTCCAATAACTCATGGGATAATTTTAGTGTTTTTTATTATACCAACACATATTTTTTGTATAGAAAAATCCACTATAATAAAAAAATTCCATAGAAATATTATTTTCCTCTATTACTTTTTGTACTCCTTGAAGTTATGAATATGTTTTCTATAACTTTATTACCTTCCACATTATATCTTTGTTGATCAACAAACTTTCTGTTATAACACAAAATATTATTCTTCAATATGGATT
The DNA here is from genome assembly GCA_963277665.1 of Viscum album. Taxonomy (NCBI): domain Eukaryota; kingdom Viridiplantae; phylum Streptophyta; class Magnoliopsida; order Santalales; family Viscaceae; genus Viscum; species Viscum album. The sequence continues at coordinate 1,807,630,596 of OY728157.1, forward strand.
TCTTCCCAACTATAATAAAATTAGAACTAGTAGAAACCTAGGTTCTGGATATTGAGATTTTAGATATTTATGAATTCTAAAGTTTTTTGGTTTTTGCTAAAAACACAATTTTATCACCTATATCTTTCTTAGGAACATCTTCAATTTTATTTTCAACCTTGGAAGACAAAATTTGTTGATATATATCTGGTGCACAATTTCTAGAACTTCCACTAACTTCATAGATAGGTTTATAGAAAATTGTAACTCTATGATTAGATTTAGATTACTTTTTTTGAACAAGTTATAACTTTTCCCCATTTAATTTTATCTACACTTATTGATAGTCATTCTAATTCTTTTATTTTTCATGTTATTTTTTCATGTAATCAATATCTTACAAAAACATAGCTTTCTCATCAAGAAAATACTCTTGATTGTTTTCTATAGAATTTTACTTTGTAAAATTCTTTACATATCTTTCAAGTATTACAATCTTTCTAAGATATTATTTCAAATCTCATTTCAGATGAAATTATAATTGAGTATCTTTTTATTTTGTTCTACTTTTTTCATCACTATAAATCACTTCATCATTAAATGTTTCAATCAACATGTTTTATCTAGAAACTTTAGTGAATTTTTTAGTTTTATCTTCACGGTCATCATCTTCATCATCTTTAGATAAAAAACTTATCCTTTTGGATTTATATAACTTTTTATCTTTTACCTTGGAATAGGATTTTTATTTGTCAATGTATTTATTCCAAGAACTTCTTGTCCTCTTTTCACCTTCATCACTTTATTATTCATCTTTTCTTTGAGGGTAATTTTTAGAAAAATCACCAACAACTTCATATTCAAAACATTTTAAAGGTAGTTTCGCATTGTACTTTCTTATAACTCTTTTATCATTTTTATAAAACAAGAATAATAATTCACTAAAATTTTTACTAATCTAATTTTTGGATTCCAAATCACCAACTTCTTAATCATTAAGAACCATCTTATATTTTATTTTTTTTAATATTAGAAAGAAATTTCCTGACCATATTTTTCTTTTATTTTCATAGCCTTTTATCTTCTCCTTTCATATGTAATGGGTGTACTACGAAGGTCATAAAATGATAGAGTTTTTGTATGTCTATATTATAAAGATAAAACATTAGCACCAAACATGGTTGGAAGGATTTATAGGATGTTTTCAACAACAATTGAATATTCTAACTTCTCACCAAGCCATATTATAGTGATAACAATATCATTCACCCTTATATAGAAGTCGCCCACAAATTCATACTCTGCCATTTTAAGATTTTAATACTTTAGCCTCTTGATTTGTAACATTTCCTTATTTACCTTTTTATTGCCTTTGTAGATGTTTTTTTATCTTTTCTCAGATACCTTTAGCAGTTGCAACTCTCTTCACTCTAAGAAACTTACTTTCTCAGAGTGATGAATGTAATGCATTTGTATCCCTTCCATCATTATGTAGATTTTTCTTATCAATAGATGTAAGTAGAAAATTTTCAACAATAGGAGGAAATACATCTACAGAAGCCTCCAAAACATCATAATCAGTAGATATCAGTTATAGAAGCATTTGATCTTTCAATGTATGACATTTTCCCCATAAAATACTAGAATCCTATTACTTTTTATACAATTCAAATTATTCATAACAAATTCTCCTCAAAAACTTCTACAAAGTAGTGAAAAAAGGTAACTTTTTTTCTAATACCAATTGAGAAATTCCAACCACGATCAGTGTAATCACATTGAGGAGGAGGGTGAATTTGTGATATCTTTTTATTTTATGTAAAATTTCTTATATAATAGCTTTTTCATCTTATTTAAGATTTTCACTTTTCTGAAAACCCAACATTCACATGTCCATAGGAACAAAATTATTTCCAAGGTTCACTACTCAATAAGATTATCTTGTACTTGGAATGGATTTTAAATAATATAATACCTCACAATCCACTAGAAAAAAATTATTTTTTGCGGATACAATGAGTAGGAAATACCCATACCCTTGTGTATCACTATGATCAATACAATAGTGCATGTGATTCTTCTAGAACAAATTATGTAAATAAGATTTTATAACAACTTTTGAAACCTTTTTCAGTTGGCTCCAAACATGTCACAATGATACTTTAACAACATCCACTTTTTTATCATTCAAAAAATCAATACTTCACTTTATTACCTAGAAGCTGGTAGTAACAACTTCTCTAGGATTTGTACAAAAAAATCATTCTAATTTTTTAATCTGATTCTTCAGTATGGAAACAAGTTTTATTCGTTAAATTAGAAACTAGTGTGATTTCATTCTTTATTTTTTACAAATCTGCCCGTCTGGTAAACATGATCACAAGTTCTTCTAAACACTTCCTATTTCTGTAAAATGTTTCGGAAGAAATTATACCGAAAAACCAAACCACCAGTGCTCTCACACACTCCATCACATGAATAGCGTCAAAGTACATTGTACTTCAACCTCTATTTATAGGTTTATCATAATTGAAAATGGTGGGAAACTAATATCACTTTCTCTCTCACTCAAATTCTAGAATCCCAAATTTCAAAATAATTACAACTTCATTTTTACTACTTCTCAATGCTTCTCAACTCTTGTATATTATTCTCAAATCTTCTTGAATTCTCTAGAACATTTCAACTACTCAGTCTAGAAATTGATAGTATGTAAACTCTCATGCTGAGACTATTTATCATTTCATTTCACTTATCAAGTCTTCACACTCTAACGATCCAGAAAAACTGAAACTGTTTTCCATAAAAATTATTTCAACTTCAATATACTTCAAAACCAAACAACATCCATGGAAAATTCAATATGTTTCACCAATTCATCATTTTTTTAATAGATCTTCATACTAAGGGAACCACATTCGATGTAACACAAACTTTGATGAATTATCAAGGAAAAACATTCTACAATGAATGTTTTCCCAGTATAAAACCAAAAAACTTGAAAACTCACTCTAATGATTTGGGTCACATGAAAATTGTTGACTACATTACTGTATTTTTGTCAAGTGATCAGTATCTAAAGCTGATCTGAGGGGTCGGCATCTGGAGCTCACTTGGTTGATCTATGTTAATGAATCAACTGATTAATTGGTGTCAAAAACTTTTATACTTAGACACACTCAATAAATCTATTCCATCCGATACAATTTGGATAGTCTGATGTTCTGTCTCTGATCGAACTCTGCATCTGAAGTATTATCGGTGTCAGCCACTCATTTTATGGATCAGTGGCATGCCTTGTCGGATGAAATGGTATCAATAGTGACTTATTTATTTATGTAATATAAAATTTTGGTTTGTTTGATTCAAAATCCCATTCTCCAAATAACCTTTTCATTGGTTACATGTTAAACTGATGATCTATAACCAGAAAACATCAACTTTGTAAAAACACTACAAAATCACATTTCTATTTTCTTCCAAAAACTCCTTGTTAGGGACTAATTTATTATGTTGAATAAATTAAGATCATCATAGAATTATCAAATGTATTCTGTGATATCATATTATAGAGAACCTTTGTACACCCGAACACATTTTCTCCCCATTTCTTTCAGAAAACTTGGATCAAAATTTTATCGACAACTTCTAATATCGAGAACTTTTAACAAAACAAAGAATCATCAGATTTAGTGTTGAACATCTCAATAGGTATCTGAATCTGATATATCCTCCCACTCCATTCCAAGAAACCCCATTCCAAAAAATATGTGCATAAAAAAATATCACCTAGAAAATATCTTCAAAATAGAAAATTGTAAACGACAGACTTTATTAAGAAATCTACATCTGATCTTCTAAGTCTGAAAAAACTATTTTCGGTCACCAAAACATTTAAAGTAAATTTATTTTTCATAATGAAAACAAAACACAAAACCTTCACAAAAACACTTCTTCCAACATCCAAAAAACATCCAACCATCTTTTTCCCAACACCATCCTTGGAAATTTAATTTTTATAATTAATGAAATGATTTTCTTCCAATTCAAATTATATGAGATATAGTTCAATGGTAAAAAATTAATATTGGTTAATAATTTTATCGATGGAAAGGTGGTATTTGGTTTACTTCTATATGGATAACAATCAGGTGATATCTAACATTGACTAGTTTCTTAAATTTGGATTCTACCCGAAACAAATTATTTATTTTGAAACCCTTCATGAAATTTTCAAAGTCCTGGATACTTCTTGATTTACTAAAAAAAATTCTTATAAATTTGTTTCATTAAACTCTTACACTTATTAATATATGTATCCCACTACTTCCTCCTTAAGTATAATGTTTAAAGTAAATCTTTTTATAACATTGAAAACACAAACTCACATTTTCCTTAAAGTATGTTCGGGGTATAACAAACCTCTAAATAGATATCAACTTTAAAATAAATTTTTTATTTTAATTTTTATCCATTATTTAAACACTCTATTAGGGATACTTCATGTATGTATTGTCTATAACTAATATTATACTTGGATATTCACATAGTAAGCTATTATCCCATAATTATTACTCCCATGTAGGAATTAGAGCCATGTTTATATAAGTTATAGAGAACCTCTTTTACCCTTTACTTCGGTTTCTATAAGCAATTATTGGTTATTTCTAACCCTAAATTCCATAATTAGATATTACTCATTCACTCTAGAAATGACTGATGTTATGCATAATGCTTTGTTTATCTCTAGAATTATGAACCTTGAATTGACACCCACCTCACGAAAAACGTATTATATGACTTTCCACTAAAGGATTTACAAATTATATTATTCCCAGAAATGTGATATGTTTGAAATGATGACCATTTACTTGATTCTATTATATAAACTTTTCATATGAATTCAAATCTTTATTAAGATATTCATATTTTTAACTTTTCAAGTTTAGCATATCATTATACTTTTATATACCATGCTTATTGACTGATATATATAGAAATATTATTATTGTGTATAGAATTGTATATTTATATATTTATATATATGTGTGTGTGTGAAGAAAGAACCCCTTATCGATTAACATGTTTAAGGAATTGAAAGGGTTATAAATATCTAACCACATCTGTCATGTTCATTATCGATGAATATGTTCAATGTATGGAAGGGTAGAAAATACTTGTCCATGTGTGTATGTTTATCATTTCATTAGGATGATAGATACTCCTTTGACTCATTCTTGGGATAGGTGGCTAAGTTTCCCTTACCCATTCCCACATTCCCCTTCCGCTTTGGGATGGATGGTTCACCCTAACTCATTATACAAACATCTAATCATATGTGTTGGTGCATATATTTATATTTAGGTTAATGGAATTTCAATTATTGGGATGGAAATAATGGTTTCCCCAAATAGTATTTATCATATTCTAGTAACTCGGTTCAAAGAAGGTATTTTTTATGTATAGAACCTCCCAATATATGAAGTTATTTTGTTATGTCCTTTAACATATCTTTTTACAGTTTGCATGTATCCATGCCATTATTTACCAGTAATTATTTGTAAAACAATTTTGATTCATGTTTATGTAAATTGTTAGATTGATCTAAAGAACATTTTTGAGGTTATTTTATATAAATTATGATATTAGTGGTTAACCACTGATTATTATATGCTCACACCATGCATGTGAACTCAGATGGACATGCAACATCAAGGTCTATTTTTCAGGTACCTACAAGTATAGATATATATCTAGATTAATGTTATGTTTCACATGATTATTGTGAGTTTGGGTTCAGTACCAATCAATTTCTAATATATAGACAAAAGTTTGTGTTTTGGGAGGTTCCCAATAGATCATATAGGAACACTAAGAGGGGATGTGAATCAATGTTTCACAATTTTATTGAGTATTAATTTTCCTTTTAATTATACCTTATTGGTACTAAAACCTCAATATTGATAATATGTATGGATCTGTTATAACACTCAAAACTAACCTCCCAATAAAATTTAGATATTAAATAAAATGGAACCACAGAGATATTTCTATAATCTTTGGATCCAGTGATGGAACCGACTATTTTCTATATTCAAATCCCACTGAGATATATATTATCACTATTGACATTGTGGTTATTAAAAGTTCTATAACCTCACATATAATGGTTAATAGGATGTTATACACATCCCTAGAGTATGTATCATCCACTTCCCATAAGCTATATCTTGATGGGTTATTTATTCAACCCCCCATCAGACATCGGTCTCTCTATTATTATTTTGTCATTGTTTATACTACTACCACTAGTCTCCAATGGTCCTTCACAAACTCCTTTAATTGGATCTTCCTTCTGCTCTGGATATCAGAGCATAAATATAATAATATTTTCTTCCTCGATGAATAGATCTTCAAAGGCCGGAATGAAATTAGAAACACCTCATTCAATCCATCCTTATTATGAAACTTGGTCTCACTATGATCTTCAATCATATTGGATATTTAATCTCTAAGAGAATAAACACAATCATTATGAATAGAAACATAAATGATATCTCATCTTAGTCATCTTCTATGACATAGGAATATCATAGGACTCTTTTCTTCTTCTTCCCTGATACACAAGTAATATTTCTTAGATACAGTTTGCTTTTTTCATTATTACATATAAATTTTCATCATAGTGGAATTATCATATATATCTATCTCCAATGCACTGATATCTTCAGGAATACAATATCGGTTATCAATTGTTCTCACCTTATACTTCTTTAACTTCTATTTAATATTCATATAATATCATGAATATTTTTACCCATATTTGAAATATTCCCTTAATTATATACAGTGAGATCTTCTCATATTTTAAACTGGTCAACATGATCCTATAGTTTAATTATCATTTAAATTAAAGTCAAAGATATCTTTTTAATCATCTAAGAAACTCAAAATTTTATTTCCATGTAATATCTAAAAATATCTCATCTCCCATTTCAATATAAAATATTTAGGTACTTTTATTCAATTACATTTATTCATGGAAGAATATTTTAGCTTAATTAAGAAATTTCCAAAGTTCCAGACAACATCCATTTTGTAAGAATAAATAACTCTTATAGTTCAATAGATTACTATAACATGTAATTGTGGGGATCCTTATACTTTACTAATTTTTATGGTCTATCACCTTAGCATAAGATTAAATGAATATGATATACATTCAACTGATTCTTCCATTCTATAAATAACCCTTACATGATTTTTAAATGACCATCACATGATCATTCCTTTTTTAATAAATTATTATCAACTATAGTAAAAAAAATACTTATATTAAATTAGCATCCCTAACGAAAATATAATTCACCCTTATTAAATATAGGATTTCACTTCACTTTGTCTCATTTCATTCACCAGTTACATTTTAAAGTTAAATAAGCCTTATTATTTTCTCTCTTTTACATATTTTTATATGCAGAGTTAAAATGACTCTTACAATCTTCCTGTTTACACTTATAAAATCTAGTTTCCACAATTCATTTCAAAATTTTCACTAACTAATGACCCTTAAAAATTAAAATATGGATCTTAAGAATATACAACTACCCTTATAAACTCATCCAGAATACACTTACATAATTATAGATGACCCTTGCATCTATCATTGTGTCATTTTCTTTTAAAATATTCAATCTATTCACTCTAAATGACCCTTACACAATCACCAATGACCCATAAAAATTAATAATGACTTGTAAAAGTTCCTATGTATGGATTTTTAATGTTTCTATTATGTTTCTAAAGGTTAAGTCTCTGGAACTTTATGATTTCTTCATAAATAATATAGCATTCACCATTCTTATTTCTCCATAGATAGTTTCTCCAAATTTGCAACTCATTTTTTATTCCTTTAATAAAAGGTCTCAATATATTTCGACAACTTGCTTCTCCCAAACTCACTTAATGATATTATAGTTAAGTAATTCATATTCCATAATTTCTTAACATTAATTCATTACAAAACTAAGCTACAATAATCATGTTTAGGATACTGACTTGAGTTTGTTTTCCTAAAAACATGAAGTATAAACATAAACTCAAAACTCCTTTTTACATAAAGTAAATGGATTCACAATACTTCTTGAATGGAAAGTAACTTCATCAAATCATTATATATCCCTAGATGCCCATTTAAAACATTTCTTCATAGTGGCCCCCATATTTATTGATAAAAAATATAATAACTAAAATCCTTTGATATATTCAATATCACACTTTTGATTTATTTTCAATACCATTAAATATCCTTAAGTCAATATTTTTCTTTATTAGTTCTTATTTTCTACCCATTATTGATAATAAATTCAAAGGTAAAAGGTAGGGGGAAAGTACTCTTCACATAATTCCTTCCTCTAAGTCATTTGAAATTTTCATTTTCTCTCTTTCATTCTACCTGAAAAAAATATAGCCTAATTCCATCATAGATAGATGGATAGATCACATTATACCTAGTAATGAGACATAATGTAACACCCTGACCCAAAACACTAGAGTAAAAGAATTATTTTATGCCATTGCCATGATTACAAGGAATCAAATCCCAATGTAATGATTGGTTTAGAAATCTTGGAATGCCAGATTACATACATGATACCCATAATACATTGGGAAAACAAAATAAAACATGCTTCACAATAAACTGAAATAAACAGCATTCCTGAAAGTTTAGTCAATGTTCTCTTCTTTATATCCTAGGTAAAAACATAATGAGGGTGAGATAAAATGATCAGAAGGGTATATAAAACAGAATAAATATTGAATCAATATATATGGAAAAGAAAATAATTGAAACACTTTCCATTTAAACTACTAGATAAGTCATAATAAATATGTAAGGGTAAGAAACTAAAACACATTCTATTAATCAATAAACTAAAAATTAAATAAATCCATATATATGTTGATGTAAAAATCTCATGGATAAATAATAAATGATTATAAATGGGGGAAGTTCTTTATTATTAGACGTTATGTTTCTTAGGTATATGGAATCAGTACCATAATGACCTTTCACATGACAATTTATCATATCAGGTAAAAACCCATCTATTTTGGCTATCTATTTCATCTCATGAGACTATCGATGCCTCAAGGGGCTATATAATGGCTGGGGCCTACCCATCATTACCATTCCAAAGTATTCCTCATATATCAAATAAATATTATGTCTTATCAAAAATCAATACTGAATAAAGAATGTGGATTTATCAATAATATCTATAGGAGGATAAATAACAATAAGGGTTGTTGATATTAAAACATTTTTTGGGGAAATAATATTTAAATGTCTCAATGTGTCCCATACTACATAGAAACATTTAAATCAAAATTACCCATGATTTAAATGAAACTTAAAATTTCTTGATAATAATTATATTCAGGATATAACATGTCAAAAATAATTATATACCTAAATTAAAATTTAATTAGTGCATAAAAATATAAGTTTCAATGGAAATTAAATTGAGATGAAATCCCTTACCTTAATCTTAATTTTGTTGTGTGGACTTCATCCTAATGTAAAGTGGTTTAAAATTTGTTACTAACTTATAACATAACCACAATCATGTTTATAAGAACATATATTTACTTCTTATAATGTCTCATTACCAGTTTGTTGAAAAAAAACTTCCTAAATTTAACTATATCGGGTATTAATTGCCTAGTTCATAAAGTATGGTTTAACTTGTTATTTATTGTTATTATAATGGTTTCATAATCTCAATAATGTAATACATTATTTTAATATCCTATAAATCTATTATATATGTATCTATAATAATATATAAATTTTTGGATAAAAGAAATGAAATATATTGTTCATGGAGACGGTATTTCGTACATACACATCAACGCTACTTTCATTTATTTGTCTTGTTAAAAAAATAAAAAGTAACGGGTACATATTTATATCATAATTATAGAACCATATAAATTTTATATATATTACATAGGTTTATTAAAATTATCCTAAATACATTCCATGTATAGAATGAACGAATCACATCTCTTTGAGAGGGCGGTAGTCCGCACTTCCACAAATGATGTTATCGTTTTTACACGAATTGGAAAGTATAAGGATAAGTGTTATAAAATAATTAAATAATATTAAAGACAAAATAAATTATATATATATAATATATAAATATATATTCAATCATAATAGTCACCATGAGAGGTGGTAAAAGAAAAGTGAACAATCATTATTTATCGATGTGGTAGTCCACCTACACATAAACAGTATGTTCGTTACCCATTAGATTGATGTGTGTGTAAGTGTAGGTAAAATAATTAACGTAAAAACATCCTAGTATATTTAGGATTCTATTATTATTATATTTTTATGGAATAAGAATAATTTAGGGAGTATAAATGTAAATACAATTAAAGGTATTTTGGAAATATGTTACCTCTTAATCAGATAACACTTTTTAGTTTGTACCAAAATAATTCCTTGGATTTCTTTCAACCCAAATAAATGCTTCAAGTAGGAAGGGACTTATTTTGAGAAGTGGATTGGGTAGATTTTTTTTGAACTTAACTGTCTTTATAGGTTTAGGTAAGTGGAAGTGAAGGAGACCTTTTATAATGGAGGACGGGTGACACCCTTGTATTGTTTTAAAATAAAGTAACCCCATGCACATTTTCTTATTGAAAGTGGATCCATACTGGTCCAAAATAGATAAAAGAGATTATGGGGAATAAATATTTCCAAAAAATGGCTTCTGTACGAGTGTATAGGTCGTTTTGGTCCCTAAAGTTATGGTTTTGTCCCTCATTAAGCTTAATTTAACAATAATTGTTGTAATTAATTTTAATTATATTCACTCATATTTTTGGTAAAAAACTAATTTGAAATTATTGTATATTATAAATTATTTTGATTCCAAATATGGAATCCATTTTTTCATATTCCAATCGAATAATTGGAATAAATTAAATTAAAATAAATCTCGTAGGTGGGACAACAATGCAGGTTTTTTAAGTAAAAATGTCCTAAGTTTTGCTTTGTTTTTAAAGTCAATTTTAAAGTGAAATTGATTACAATGACCTAAATTGGATTAATTTATAAAAATATAATCTAAATAAAATTTAAAAATAATTAAAATTATAATTTAACCTTATAAATAAATTATTTTCAAAAGTATTTTTTGATTAAATTTCATTATTTTCATTCTTTACTAAAAAATGAAACTTTGTGGAAAATACCAAAACATCATTCAAAGATAATTTTTAGTTTTTGCATCCAAAATTTAAGTTTATTTTGACATTTTATATTTATAAAAGGTTCTAAACATTTATTTAAAGAGGGTTTTCCATCATAAGGCGAAAAAACTACATATATAAAAATATAGTATTTTATGTGTTTTATTGGGTTCGTTTTTATCTTATGCCTGTAAAATATATTAGATGAGTATCAAAACATTTGAGTGGATATATAATACATAACTTTAAAATATAAACTCTCTAAAATTTTTAGTATTTTATTGATTGTGGAAAATTTGGTTATGTAGTGTTTTGTTTTAATAGGGTGTTGTTTGTATTGTAAAGATATCAACAAAATCTAAAGGAAAATATGGTAAAGTCTTGGGGTGATACAATCTTCTCTCCTAAAAAAACTTCATCCTTTAAAATTTAGGGTTATTAACTTCAAAAATATTTGGGTAGTTCTTTTTCATAAAATATTTTGGTTCCCATGTTGCTTCTTCCATTTTGTGATTTCTCTAGAGTACTTTTACCAGATTAGTTGCCCGATTTATCAATACTTTCTCTCTGGTACCAAGAATCCTAGTGGGTTATTCACAATAAAAAATTTCATGTTTAAACTCTATTTTATAATATGTGAGCACATGTATTGGGCCAGGAATGTACTTTAATTTCATAGATATATGAAAAATGTCATGTACTTTTGAAAAATTCAGCGATATATCCAAACGATATGCATAACTCCAAACCATTCAAAAATATAAAAGGTTATGATGTACCTGGGAATAAATTTATCCATCTTACCAAACCTGATAACACCCTTCAACAGAGATACCTTTAGGAAAACATGATCTCCCATGTGTAATCCCATATCCTTCCTCTAATTATTTCCATAATTATTTTTCTTATTTTGGGATGATTTAATATGATCTTTAATTAACTTTACCTTTTTCATTGTCTCTTCAAAAAGTGTTGGTCTTATGAGTATCCTCCCACCAACATCATCCCAACAAGTTAGAGTATGGAACCTCTTTCCGTATAACACTTCATACGGTTCCAGTTGAATACATTAATAGAAACTCTTGTTATAGGTAATTATTGATCCCACATACCTTGAAATCCAAGTGAGAAAGACCTCAACATGTCCTCAATTTTTTGAATTGTTCTTTTAGACTTTCCAACAGTTTGAGGATGGTATTTTGTGCTCAAATGAAGTTTGGTGTGAACAACCTTTTGAAGAATCTTCTAGAATTTTGATGTAAAATGGGGGTCTCGATCGGAGACAATTGATATAGTTTGTAAAGACCCAGATTTTCCATGTAATTTTTTTTAATTTATATGGAATTATTATGAGTCTGTGAAAATTGACGGTGCGTGATTCCGAGGCCCGGTATGCCCAGAATAAATTTCTGAAATTTTTTTAAGGTACATTCAGTAAACACGTGAGCAGCATTTTTGGACATTGTAACTGGTGCTCGGATTAAAAATATTAAGAACAACGTTGAATCCGTAGTGTCAGGATTCTCTTAAGGGATGCTTCACTTCAATCGTAGTAGGTCGGGAGAAAAAGATAGATTTTAGTACTTTTAAAAGCATAATAAAATAACAATATTATTTCATTTCCTTTCTTTATTTTCCTCCAATGGACAAGTGATGGTGGTAGGAACAACAACGTGTCAATCCATTAAATGGATTGACTCCTCAATTCATTGTAATAGTGCAGTTGGAATTATGAAGGTTCCTTAATTAATTAAACCTCATTAATTCCACGTGCGTTACTCACCCTCCCCCTCTACTATTTATATAGAGCTTGGGTAGGAGTATTGGCATGGATTCACCAAGAAACGAAGCTATGGAAAAGTAGGATGATGCCAACCACTTGGAGGATGGAACTAGTTCCAGCGGGCGGTGATGAGCGCCACCGAGCGACGAACACCGACTCTTCCTCAAACGCGACGTTCTCCAACAATCTTGAGGTAGGGATTTATCTTGTTTTAATTTCAATATATTGTTGAATCATGTATCCTCCCCCCCCCCCACACCATGTTACGACACTAACGCGGAGGGTACGGGCCAAACGAACAAGGCCCAGACCCTCCTCTACTTTGTTAATCTATGCATTCTTTGCGGTATTTTTTATTCTAATTGGATGGAACCTGAAATAGAGGGTTGATCAGCAAAGAGAGCTTCTTGGGGAGGCCATTGGTGCCTATGAATAGAAAAAAGGGCCACCGGAGCTCACCCAGTGACCCACGGAATAACGTCAGTGTGGAACCGGAGACCAGGGCTAACGCTTGATGGAAGCGGCTGGCGATGGTTGGTCATGGAAGGGATGGTGGAGCACCATCGCGTGCCACTGGTGGGGAAGGTGGCGGCCGTAGCCATGGCGGGTGAAGATGGAAGACTGCTCGTGGCGGCCGCGAAAGGCAGAGGCATAGCAGCGTGGCTTCACGTGCTGCTAGATATGGTCGCAACATGAAGTCGTGACGGTGGAGGAGGGACACAACCCTGCAGGTCCTACGGTGACAAGGTGGCACCATGTGGTGATGCTACTTCGTTACACGAACGACTTAGCCATTCAGGAGTAAAGGGGGGAGCATAAGTCTTCCCTTAGGCCAGCTTGGGTGGGGCCTGCATCAGCAGGTCATGCCTCTAGTAGGTTGCCCCCCTTCGCAGACTGGGCCACATGAGCCCCAGCGGGCCGCTCCACCAGTGGGTCGCGCCCTTCATTGGATGGGTCGTGCGAGCCCAGTGGGCTGCGCCACTCCGTGGGTCAGGCCACGCCAGCCCAACGGGTCACGCCTCTTAGGCGGTCTGAGCCGATTCGCAGCCAAGAGGGCTGAGCCCTCCATGACCCGACCTCATTGGGTAGGACCCAAATCGGATTGGGTCAACCAAAACCGGGTCGTGTCGGCCCAGGCCAGGTCGGACCAGACCTGGACCCAACCAGGCCTAGTTTCACCTAAGTAACCATATCTTAAAATCAAAGAATCTATTTGAAGAACTGTTTATGGAGTTGGGACCCTTGGATCAAGATGGTCCTTTTGGTGCATGCCACTTCAGTTTTGGAGAAAGATAGAGTATGGCTGGGTTGGAGCAAACCCGAATCCAACTGATCCCTCTGTACTAAAACGCTTACAATTCATAGACCATGCGTTCGATTGACGCACCGTCTCTCGCATTGGAACCCTTACAACATGGAGGTTCTTTGGGATACATCTTTATAGAACATTTTGGTGGTTAAGGTATGATTGATGGCTTGAGAAGCAGATCCTCCATGAATAAAGCATGATTAGTGCAGAAATATCGTGGATGGATGTAACGTGAATAAAGAACATCAATCCTATGTGGGTCATCACTCATCGATCTTGTTTGGGTCAGCATCTATCGATCCTCTGTGGGTCCTCATTTAGTGATCCTATGTGGTTCAGATCTATCGATTCTGTGTGGGTCAACGCTTAGCGATCCTATGTGTGTTAGTATCTATCGATCGTATGTGGGTTAGAACCTAAGGATCTTGTGTGGGTCAGCATATATCGATCCTATGTGGGTCAGCAGTAGATACTCTCGACAGAATAAGATGATCCAGCAATAGGTATAATCATATTTACTTTTGTACATGAGTTATATAGCGAGTGTGAGCTAAGTATTTACCTTTGTGGTACTTTTACCTTCATGGTGTTACGTTCATGGTGTTAACTTTGTGGAACCTTTACCTTCGTGGTGTTACCTTCATGGTGTTACCTTCAGGATGTTACCATTGTGGTATTCTTCCTTTGTGGATCAGTTTTGCAAATGGCATAAAAGTTGGAGCCTTAAGTTTCCTCATAGATGAGATGAGTATCTTTGGATAACTTAGGTATACGTATGGTCATATACCTATGTCGAGTTGATGAATGCTTTATGCATTGTGATTGAAGTCTTTCTTTGTGGTTCTTCCTTTTAGAACTCTAGGAGACCTTCAGGGGTCTCGGGGTCCCTACTGAGTATTGTTATACTCACCCCTGCATAGGATGTGCCCACACCTTGTTGTGTCTTGTGTAGAAAATGGATAACGTTGATCGAGGCTGAGGGCACCAGAACTGGACGGTGCTCAATGGTGGACCATTTTACATGACGTGAGGAAGTGTCTACTGATTTTGAGTTGTACCTAACCTTCAGTTAGGATCCTCAGTGGATGATCCATGAGTTGTTTCCTATTTTTAGTTGTACTTGAACATTTCAGTAGGGCTTGTATTCCGGCACCATTAATTTCAGTACACTTTTTACTACAGTAGTTTACTTTGTGTTTGCTTCTTGTTGTGTTCTTGGATTGTGTGTTTGTACATGTTTAAAAGAAATTCCTTCCTGTTATAGGGATACGCATTTTCGGTGCTAGTCACTAACCCATGGCCTATGGAAGGTAGGCTTGGGGTTGTTAAGGCATGGGACCCAAGGGACGGATCATGACATAGTCACACCATGAAGTCTTACAACATTATTAATGTTGATCCTTGTGAGGTGCTCAAGGGGAAAATCATCTCTTATGGAAAATAAATGTGAATATTTTGTCCGGTGATCAATAATAACCCATATTGCATCATTATTTCTAAGAGTCTTTGGAAGTTTCATGAAAAAGTCCATAGTAATTTCATACCATTTTCACAAAGAGATAATAGGAGGTTGTAGAACTCTATAGGATGCTTCCATATAGCTACCACTTATTGAAAAACCAAACATCGGGACACATAATTCGTAATTTCCCACTTTATGTTATCCCACCAATAATTTTCCTTAAAGTCCATATACATATTTGTTCTTCCAGGGTTTATAAAAAAATTTGAACTATGAGAGTCATCCAATAATTCCATTTTTAGCTCAGGTATAGATGGAACACATAGCCTCTTTTCAAATTTTAGAACACCATATTCACAAATAAATTTTTCTTATTTTCAATCATTCACGCCTTGAATTTTCTCCTGAAAGTACTCATCATCAGAATGAGAATTATTTATCCTCTCTAATAAAGATGGTTTTCTAATAATTTGATAAATGATTGATGTATCCCATTCCATAGAAATTCACATATCATATTCACCATATACAAGAACATAGGATCTTTCTCAATCCTCATTTCGGTTAGAAATCCATGATATTTCTTACTCAATGCATTTCCACTTTATTCATTTTCCCTAGGTGGTAGTGTATTGAGAAATCATAATATTTCAGTTGTTAGATCCATCGTTGTTGTCTCATATTGAGCACTTTCTATGAGAATATGTATTTTAGGATCTTATTATCCATGTATATCTCACATCTTTCTCCGTAGAGATAACGTCTCCATATTTTCAAAGTGAATATTACAGTCGTTAACTCTAGATCATGGGTTGGGTAGTTCTATTCATGAGTCTTCAATTTCCTTTATTAATATGTGATAACTTTATCATTTTTCATTAACACACAACCATTTACCTTATTCTATGCATCACTATATATGAAAAACCAGTCGCTTCACGATGGTAGAGTTAAAATTGGAGCATGGACTGATCTCTTTTTTAGTTTAACAAATCATTCTTCAAATTCCTTTTTCTAGACAAACATAACACCTTTACGTGTAACCTTGGTTAATGGGTTAGCTAATCAGACAAAATTCTAAATGAATCGTCGATAATAACCTACCAAACCAATGAAACTACATACCTCTTTTATTTCTATTGGCATAGGAAATTCTCTCAATACCTTTGTCTTTATAGGATCAATCGATATTTTATGTTTGGAGACAATATGACTACAAAAAGAGACTTACTAAATCCAGAAATTTCATTTACTAAATTTCCCATATAACTTTTCCATTCTAAGAGTTTTAAGGATGATCTGCAAATTATTATCATTATCCTCATAGGTTTTATAATAAATCATAATATTATCAAATAATACTACAATAAATAAAAAATATATTCCTTGAATACTCTATCCATTAATTCTATAAAAATAGAGGGTGTATTAGTTATTCCAAATGAAATTACTTTATACTCGTAATGTCTATACCTCATCTGAAAAGCTGTCATCATAATTTCTTCCTTCTTCACTCACAATTGGTGATACTCAGTATAAAGATCAATCTTTGTTAAATATTGGGCTCTGTGAATTTGATCAAACAATTAATCAATGTGAGGGAGGGTATACTTGTTCTTTATGGTAATAACATTGATTATCCTATAATCAATGCAATACCTCATGAATCTATATTTCTAATGAACAAAGAGGATAGGTTCTCTTGAGGTTGAAACACTAGGGCAGATAAATCCCTTATTACCTAAATCCTATAGATGTTTCTTCAACTCCATTAATTTAAACATGGACATTATATAGGGAGAATTTAATATAGGTCTTTCAATGGGAATCAAACTAATGGAAACTTCAACTTCACGTTCTGAGGGATGCCTAAGTAATTCCTCAAGAAATACATCAATGTATTCCTATAAAATATCTACATCATCAATTTTAAGATTACTTGCCACATCACTAGTTGTTTTTTTATCTTCTTCCCTAAGAATTTCATTCAGTAGAGATAATGGAGGTGGGTCTAAATAAGAATCAGCTGAGGATGATTCCGCTCTGAAGATAAAGTATTCTATTTCATCCTCATAAATAGTAATCTCCTTCCTCCTGCAATAAATTTGTGCATCATATTTTTAGATCTAGTTCATACTGAGAATGATTTCAAAGTCAACCATAGGTGTGATAATAAGGTCAGAACATAAAGAAAGTTTATGTGTCGAAATTGGTACTACCTGAAACATATTTGTTATAATGATACTTTCCTTTGGAGTTTTTACAAACAACACTCTTACTAAATACAAATGGAAAATTATAATTTTCTTGGAAAACTGAGTAGATATAAAAGAGTGTGTAGATCCAAAATCCAATAATGAAATGGATAAATGTGAAGATAGGATTAAGGTACCTACCACTACACCATTTGGTACTTCTACCACCACTATAGTGATTGAATAATCTTGGTCATTTCCCCTTGGACTCTTCTGTGGTAGATTCTCCTGACGCTTGGTGAAATCATTTACATAATGTCTCAAATTCTTGCAATTATAGAACTAAACATAATTTTTCAGATTCCTCCCCTTTCATTATTTGGCATGGTTACCTCAATATCTAAATTTATATCAAACACCCATTCCCATAAAGAATTTCCCAGGGTTACTATTTCCATGGTTATCACAAGATGGAAATTTCTCGAACTTATTATTCTTATTTGATTCATTCCCTTTATCATGATGCTTAGATGAACTCTTATTATCTTGGTTTCCCTTGAATGTATTTATTCTATAAAATTAATTCTCCATATTGATGGAACATAAAACAATCTCTTCATATGATTAAGAATTCTAAAAAAACCACTACCCTTCAGAGATGTGGATCAAGACCTTCAAATAATTGGTCAATATTGCACTATGTGTTGTGTATATAATTCATATAATACCTATATAACCTTGTAAATGTATCTTAATAATCTTCAATACTCTCTTATTCAATATGATTTATGCTAATGAAATTTCTCTCCCTCTCAATTTTTTTATCATGAGGGAATTATTTATCAAAGAATGTCTCCTTAAAATTTCTCCATTCCATGGGTTCATTTATTATTCCTCCCTTGTATTCTGTATTAGAGACCCCCACTGATCTACATCACCTTGGAGATAATAAAATTCAAGTTTAACCTTTTCCTTTTCAATATAATCCAATTCTGTAAATATCTTCTCTAGATACTTAATCCATTTCTTAGATATAATTATATTAGTATTCCCTAAAAATATGGGGGATCCTATCATATGAAGTGATGTAGCATAAGAGATTCCTTTTGTGGAATATGTTTCACTATTTGGGAAAGGTTATTTTTCATAACCTGGTTGATTTTCTCTAATATCTCCATGGTTTTATCTATTCCTATACCAGCTGTATTGGTTTCCTCATGAGGGAAATATCTTCATTTTCCACAAGTATTGAAATTTTTCATCTTTCTGGGAACCATTTCTAAATAATGGAACTCACTAGATTAGCTCATATTATATAATTCCATACTTGGTATATCCCATAACATAAATTTATGCATCATAAATCTTAGAATCGTAAACTTTGGTCACATTGGGGGAATTTGTACCTTTAATTCTTTCATAATTGTAGGTAAATAAAATTTGAATTATCCTAATCATATAACATGGGAGTGTTAAACCAGGTGTGTAGTAAGGCCCTTCTTCGTGTACCAGATTACCCTGAGTCAAGCTGAGAACACCTTGTTGGAGTTATTACTCCTAGTAACATATGTGTTAGAACCACGTCCACTTGTAGTATCCAGATAGGGATGTATTGCTAGGAATATTCGCATAATCTCTCCCTTTGTGAATGCAAGGATATTCTTGTATACTTCATCTAAATGACTATCATAGGATTTTTATCCCTAATCTAAATTTTCGAAATTAATTTTCCAAGTTTGTTATTAAACTTTCTACAATACCAACTATGACAGCCTAACCCCAGAAGCCCGGAGCTGGTGTATTATTTTATTACATTAGAATGATTGCAAGGAATCAAATCCTGAAGAACCAATCTATTTAGAAGTATCATAAAGCTATATTACATACATGATACCCATAATACATTGGGATTACAACATAAAACATGCTACGTAATAAACTAAAATAAACTCCATCCATGAAAGTTCAATCACAGTTCTCTTATTCCTAACCATGGGAAAGAAACATAATAAGGGTGAGCTAAAATGATGAGTAAGGGTAAGTACAAAGAAATAAATAATGAATCAATCTATATGGAAAGGTAAATAACTAATCACACTTTCCATTTAAGCAACTAGATTTGGCATATTCAATATGGAAAGGTATAAAACTAAAACACATTCCATTAATCCATAAACTAAAAATAAAATAAATCCATAGATATGTTAACATAAAAATATCATAGATAAATGATAACTGATCCTAAATAAGGTAAGTTATTTATTATTGGATTCCATGTTTCCTAGGTACATGGAATCAGTACCATCAATACCTTTCACAATATGGTTTAGCATATCGGGTAAAAACTCATTTATTTCATCTCATGAGACTACCAATGCATTGAGGGGATATATAATGTCTGGGGCCCACCCATAATTACCAATACAAATCATTTCTCATAAAAAAATATTATTCCTTTTCAAATATCCATACTAAATAGTGAATATATATTTATCAATAATATCTCATAGGAGGATAAATAACAACAGGGGGTGTTGACATTAAAACCTTCTAGGGAAAAATAATATTTAAATATCCCAATGTGTATCATAACACATTGAAACATTTAAATCAAAATTACCCGTGATTTAAATGAAACTTATAATTTCATGAAAATAATTATATTCAGGGTATAACACATCAAATGGCAGTATATACACAAAATAAAAGTGAATTGGTGCATAACAAAAATAAGTCTCAATGAAAACAAGAAATCCTTTACCTTAAATTTCCTTTTGTTATGTGGTATTTATCCTCCGATATAGTGGTTTAAAATGTGTTACTAACTTATACCAGATCTTCAATCATGTTTATAGTACCATATATTAACTTCTTATAATGTCTCATTACCAGTTTTTTGAAATAATTTCCTTAATTTAACTATATCGGGTGTTAATTGCCTAGTTCGTCGAGTATGTTTTAACTTGTTATTTATTGTTATTATCATGGTTTCATAATATTCAGAATGTAAATCATGATTTGAATATCATATAAATCCAGTAAATATGTCTCTAGAATAATATATACAATTTTAGAGATAATAAATGAAATGTATCGTTCATGGAGACGGTAGTCCGTACGTTTGCATGAACACTTCTTTCATTTCACTGACATGTTAAAAAATGAAAAGTAAATGGTACATATGTATATAATAATTCTAGTATCATATTTATTTCATATATTTTACATAGATTTATTAAAATTATCCTTAATATGTTCCATGTATATCATGAACTAATAAAATCGCTTGGAGAGGGCCGTAGTCTACACTTCCACAAACGATGTTATCATTTTTATGCATATTGAAATGTATAAGGATATATGTTGTAAAATAATTAAATAAGATTAAACACATAAAAAAATTTATATATATCATATATAAACATATTTTTCATCATAATTTTCACCATGATATGCGGTAATAGAGAATTGAACAATCATCGTTTAGCGAGCTGGTAATCCGCTTACACGTAAACATTATGTCTGTTACCCATTAGATGGAAGTGTGTGAAATTTCAGGTAAAATACTTAACAAATAAAAAACCATCATATTATATTTAGGATTTTATTTTTTTATCATGGAATAAGTAGAATTAGGTGAGTGTAGAATGGAAATAAAATTAAAGGGCTTTAGGAAAGACTTTACCTCTTAACCGGGTAAATCCTTTTGGTTTGTACCAAAAAGATTACTTAGATTGATTTATTCACAAATTAATCCTTCAATGAGGAAGGGATTAATTTTTTGGAGTTAATTGGGTATATTTTTTCCGAATTTAAGTGGATTTATAGGTGTGGGAAAGTGTAATTGAAGGAGTTCTTTTATAATGGAGGAGGGGTGACACCCTTTTATTATTTTAAAAGAAAGGAACCCTACCCACATTGTTTTAATTAAAAGTGGGTCAATAATGACAAAAATTATATCCAATGGAGGATAAGGTTTAAATATTTCCATAAAATAGATTCTGTAAAAATATATAGGTCTTTTTGGGCCTTAATGTTATGGTTTAGTCCCTTATGAAGCATAATTTAACCTTAATCGTTGTAATTAATTTTAATTACCTTCAATAATATTTTTTGTAAAAAACTATGTTGATAGTATTAGACATTATAAATTATGATTATTCCAAATATGAAATATATTTTTCCAAATTTCAATCACATAATTGACATTTATGATATTAAGATTAATCTCATAGGCAAGACGACAATGTGGGGTTTAAAAATAAAAGCATCATAAATTTTGCTATGTTTTTATAGTCAATTTAAAAGTGAAATTCATTCCAATGAACTCAATTATATTAATTGATAAAAATATAATATAGTTAAACTTTAAACCCAATTAAATTTACAATTTAACCTTAGAAATAAATTATATTAAAAGACAATTTTGGATTAAATTTCAGTATTTTTCTTTATTCATTAAAAATGAAATTTTTCAGAAGATACGAAAACATCATCCTAAGATAATTTTTATGTTTCTATTAAAAATATTAATTTTATTTTTACATATTAAATTTATAAAAGGGTGTAAAATTTGATTTAAGGAGGGTTCTTCATCATAAGGTGGAAAAACACCATATATAAAAATATAGTATTTTATGTGTTTTATTGGGTTCATTTTTATCTTATGCGTATAAAATATATTATGTGAGTGTCAACATATTTGGGTGTATTATAATATATAAATTTACTATATAAACACTATAAAAGTCTTAGTTTTTTCTTGATTGTGAAAAAATTGATTAAGTAGTGTTGTGTTTAAACCTAATGTTGTGTGTACTAAAAAGCTATCAACAAAATCTAAAGAAAATATCTTAAATTATTGATGTGATACACTTAAATCTATAAACTCTAAGTATACATGATAAATGATCAGTGTATAAAAAATAGTGATTCACTGAGGTATCAATGTTGTCCATAACCTATTAAATATGTGATACCACTCTCAGATAACTCTTTGTATGGGTTGTTTAAATAGATGCATCATGAATTTTATATCATGTACTTGTCTTCAACAAACACATAAAAAAATTTCAAGTGAATGAATATTTTTCCCCTTAAATATATATTCCTTTATCAATCATCACTCCCAATAAAAAATAATATCTTATATAGTCAACAAAATAAAAAGAAAATGATTATTAGACCTCATTTTATAGTTTTTAAGGGCTATCCAGATTTCATAATTTCATAAAAAAACTCATATATGGTAGCTTGATTCTACTTTTTAACTCCCCAAAAGGGATGGATCCAATATCTATTCATCATGGAAGTAATTATTTAAAGATAAAATTAATGAATTTTATGATTTTAAGAAGGATTCAAGTTCCCCATAATGGATGACATCTTTAAAATGTTTAAAGATTAAAACTTTCATAAATTTCTCCTCTATTAATGAATCAACCTCAATTAACTAAACATAAGGAAAATCAAACATATATAATGTAATAAGGTGATTCTTCCATCATCTACTTAGTATGATCAGTTGGGTTGAGACTTGGATCTCAACCCAGAAACCCTTTCCTATATAGCTCCAATTTTCTAATAACTTTTTATACAATCAGCAATTTTGTTTTTCTAGAATATATTATTTATAGAAATCATGGAATTTTTTATTTTTAGATTTCAACTTGTGTGTAATTCCATTTTTCACAATGTATAGTAAGGTACATGCATTATTTTTTTTACATTTTTAATCATTCCAAAAGACTTTTATGGTGCTTTCGATTTCAGTGTCAACATCTTTTCTTATTCTAGAAGAACCTTCATGAACTTTGTAGTGGTGTGACCAAATTGGTTCACTTTCCACATAGATATTCAAGAACTAATTTTTTATACATTTAAAACAACATCACATGAAACTTTATAGGTCAAGATTTATTATTCTTTGGTTTCAACCTGAAAATAATTCTTTGGATCAAAGATCTCCTTAGTTATTCTCATTTATATATCCTCATTAATGGATCACCAGAAGGATACTTCACTTGTTCAAGAGGACTTAGGCAAGGTGATCCTCTCTCAATTATTATTCTTTCTATTTCTGAATACTATTTGAGAAAACTTGTATTCAAATGGTTGAAAGAGGTGATTTGAAGACTATCAAAGCTTCCCGAGATACCTTCGTGCCCTCTCGTATTTTTTTGATAATGACATTTTTTACTCAAGGAGATAATAGAAATATCAAAAAATTTAAGAATTATCTCTTACAATATGAAAGTGTTTTGGGGAAAGAGGTTGTCTAGGGGAAATCCTACATCTACTTCGGTAAGAATTTTAGTCCCACTAAAAGAGGGGGTCTCTTTACTACTATGGGAATAAGGGAGGTTTCTCTTCCTTTAAACTACCTAGGTGTACCACTCTTTTGGGGTATACCCAAATCTTCTCACATCATGGAAATCTTGAGTCATATTTGAATAAATTTATCCTCTTGAAATTGAAAATCACTTTTAAGGGTAAGGAGAATCTTTCTTTTCAAACATATTTTGATTTCTAAGATTGTTTAATTCTTTATGGTGTATTTATGGCCGGATTTATTGATAAAAATAATCAATGATTCTTTGAGAAACTTCATCTATAGTGTCAGCATATTGGAGAGGAAAATCACCATTGTATGTCGAAAGTAATGGTGTAAACCTTACAACCTTTGGGGCCTAGCTATCAAAAATATGGAATTGTTTAACTAAACTATTTTCATATGGAAACTTGAAAAAAAAGTATATGTAACTTAATAGATCAATAGTTATAGAGTGGTTAAAGTATAGAAAACTATAATATATGGAATCTTTAATATAGCCTAGATTGAAATTTTTTCTTGCTAAATTGAATTGATGTTATCACTGTCTGGTCAATGCCAATTCTTCTCTCATATTTTGGAAAGATAAATGGATGGTGACTCCTCTACTGAACCTAAGAAACACTAATGTGCGACCTACTGATCTCAATATCTCTATTATAGATCATATGTAAAATATAGAAATTATTTAGGATGATCTCAAATCAAATATTTACAATCTTGTTTTCATTCCTCGAGATGATTTATTAGTTTGGTAACTATCCCCAAATATTTTTCTAGACACGAAAGATTTTGACACTCATGAGATCCAAGTCTCTCCTGGATGAATTGGGGGCTTCCACAACTGATGCATGAGGCATTCTCGAATCACTCTCCTTTGGAGAGTTTCTTTATATAACATTATAGATTATGATTTTCTTCAATGCCGAGGAATCACTCTTTGTTCAATATGTTCTTTGTTTCACCAACAAAGGGAAGATTTGGACCACCTCTTCTTTCCCATAAAACTACCTCTTTATTATAAAATTCCCTTTCTAATATGTTTTAATTGAATCAAATGCACACTACTGATTTTTCCATATTTTTACATCAGGTGTTGAATGTTAAAATGTTAAAGCATCTCATGAACTACTTTAGAGCTGGATGTGCAGAAATTATGCATGTTATTTGGAGATAGAGGAATAAATATGTCCACAAAAAAGGATCTTTTTCTGTAGCAATCTTCCTTCACGGGCATTTTTTGAGCTATTTTGAATGAAAAACAAATAAAAACATGGAATTGTAACAACTTTTTTGTGATTTCATAGTGTTGTGATGCCTCAACATTCCAAGTAAATATCCCCCACCTCGTGGTCTACTTGAAGCATTTTGGTCTCCTCATTTTTCTTGATAGTTTAAATTCAAAACTGACTGAACTTCTAAAGGAAGCCCTGATCCTGAAAGCTTTTTGGTAGTCACCTAGGATCACAACAGTGACATTATAAACTATTATTCTAGGACTTGTGGACATCACATGGAATTGGAGGCCAAAATGTTTGATCTCATAAATGATGTCCAAATGGATATGTAGTGAAGTTGGAATTTTGTTTGGTTTGAATGTGACTTTACTACCATTATTCAAGAGGTGAGGCTTAGAAATATCTATCTATCAAGGAATCTCACTATAAGATGGATCGATTGCATGGCCACACTCTCCATAATAAACTATATTATCACCCATGTTTTTCATGACACTAATTCTCTTACTGATACTCTTAAAAACAAATGAGTTTCCGAAGTTGTCCCCATTAATGTTGATAAACTCCCTCCAAATATTTTATCCATTCATAAAAAATATATATGTAAAATCCATTCTTTCCACTTGATGTAGATTTCTTTTTATTTAATAATAAAAATTGTGGTGCTCACTTTTCTCAAAAAAAAATCCATATTATTTTAATCATCCTTGATGTCTGTGGACATTTTAAAATGGTTTATAATGATTATTTTTCTACTGTATTAGATGAATATTTTCTTGGGTAATACATCCAATTCATAATTCTTCTTGGGTGCACTTTTTTCATACTTAATCTTTGTTTCTACCACAAGTAAAGCATATTTTCATTTCTACTCTACTTCTTCAGGGAATGTGGTCATCTTCTGGTTTATAATAATTTATACCAGTACTATTAATAATTTTGAGAAATTTTTTGCAATAATTATATAATTATTACAAGAATAAAAATATATTATGTGAATATAGATTCATATTCTTATATGAATTCTTTTTCTATAAAGTAGATTTTCCTTTTTTATATTAGTTCTACTCCCCATTAATGTAGGACTTCTATAATCTTCTTACATGAACATGTTATAAAAACATTTGATAGGATGGTGCACAAACCTCAAACAGTACCAATGGTGATAAAAAATATTATTCTTTTTTATTTAGATATAGTTTATAAGACTATACACATTGTTGTTTGGGGATTGAAATAATATCATTTTGGGCTCTTCTTTGGGAGTTTCTTTTCATGAATATGCCAACATCTACCTTTTAAATGGTGGAGAATGTCTTAGAATTTTTGTTCATTTATTTTTTAATAGAATTTTATTTTAAAAATTTATTTCCATATGAAACAATATTATTTATAACACCATGAGTTTTTAAAATGAAGACTATGTTCGACAGTCTATACCGCACACATCACTAAGCCTAAAAAACCATGAGATACTATTTAAACATGGTCGTTATGACCTGATCATTAAAATTGGGGATGTGAATAGGACTAAATAATTTTTGAAACTTATGTATAAATATTTTACATAAATCAGATATATTGTTATATAATGACTTAATTTTTAGTAAATTCTTTACATACTTCAAAAAATTTATTTTTTTGTCAAAAATGTTTTTATTACTTTGTGTAAGAAAATAAAATAATTAACTTCTTCAAATTTTTTAAATTTTATTGTGAAAAATGAACATAATTTTGGAAATAATCATTTAAAAATTCAATTAGGGGTAAATTTTTGGATTGTTTTGCAGAGAGTGATTTTTCAGTGAATAGTGAAAATACTATTTTTTGTAAAACTATAATTTATTTTCAATAAATTAAGTAATTTAAGATTCCAATTATGAATTGAATTTAATTTCAAAGTAATATAAGTCTTATTTATTTTTATTTAATCTAATTAGTTATATTTTATTCATTTTTATTCCAAATTTTATCCTAAGTTAATTTTTATGATTAGAAACACATTTTTTTTGAAAACTATTTTTAAGTGCATAATGTTCCACCATTTTAATTAATAAAAAAAAAGAAAAAATAATGAAAGATTTAAATTAAATTTATAGATTATATACCTAATTATATTAATTTAAATCCATATAATTATGATCATTAATAATATATTTAATTTATGATCATCTTATGCTTTTAAAACCCATTTATTGAAAACCCATTTTTTAACTTGTTTAGCAGGTTCATTTTTAAATTAAAATTTTCAAATCATGTGATTTTAATTTAAAATAATGGATTCCATATTTGAAATCATAATAATTAATATTAATTAATAAATTCAAATTCATTTTTAGTCATAATTAATAGTAAAAATAGTAAAAATTAATTACTACAATTAAGGTTAAAATTAGGTTTTGTGCATTACTTGTGCTTGTATTAAAATTAATTTTCTACACCCATATATTTATTTTTTAAAAACTGGATTAAATTTTTTCAATCACTGGGACCAAATATCTAATATTTCTCATTTTATTTTTGGATTAAATGATATGTTACCTAGGTCAAAAAATTAGTTACTGTGGTGAAAACTAAAATGGTATACGTGAGTATCCTTAGAGGTAAAGGGAATGAAATTTTTAAAACATATTTATTTTTAGTTTTGGAGGATTGTATAAAAATTATTTTCTCTAAACCCCATTATTTATCAATTTTTTAGGTGCATGGGTTGATAGTGATTTCCCATTATTGAAAAGTTCTGGGTATTTATAAAAATGTCACTCCTACTCAATTATAAAAGGGCACCTCTCTCTTTGCTTATTCATACCTATCAAGCCATTTATATCAACTAAAACCTTAAAAAATATCTCTCAAACATAATTATCCAAATTATAGAGGTTTTTTTATTCCAAAAATACCATTCCTATTGTCCTTAATAAGATATCTAGTTGAGGTTTTTCTAAGAAAAGGTAATCATCTTCACTAAGCTCCTTATCTTTACTTCTTCATTTATCAGTTTCAATTATACCTAACCAATTACAATATAATAAAAATTTATCTCCCATATAAATAGATATTATTATGTTTATGGAATAATATTTATCCATCTCCTCATCTATCAAAATATATACAAAGTCATCACTCGTGTGCATGGTGGATTACAGCCTCACGAGCTGAGGTAATTTGTCTTCCATCACCAACTCACAAGGATAGTCATAATGTTGGAAATAATGAATATATATTATACATATGACATGATTTTGATTATTTTATATTAATATATCATATAATTTATTACTCTTTAACCCATTAAAGTATCAATATCATCGTTCGTGCGTACGTATGGTCTATCATCTTCACAAAGCAATGTGATTCATTTCCCATGCACAAATTTCAAGAATAGTTCTAAAAAGGTATCTAAGGAATAAATTTTATATTTATGACATTATTAAAAAAATTATATTTTGTATCTATATCCTATACACAATAACAAAAACATCAATGACAAAACATGCATGAAAAAATGAAGCAGTTAATGCCTAAAACAATTGTAATAATGAAATATTATTAATGAACAGGTGATAAGATGCTAAAATAAGATCCTATATGATATTAAAAATATGAATATGGTTATATTATAAATTAATAACATTTTTGAAACCATTATAGGGTATTTTAAATTATGTTCAACTAAAGGGAAGCATGTGGTAAGATATTTCATCTCAATTTCACTTTATTGAGCCGTATTTGAATGTTACGCACCTAAATTATTTTATATGGTTTATACACTAAAATTTTATATGTTATATCATTAATAAATCATAATTCATGGTGTCATGAACACCTCCCAAAAAATATACCATTATTAGGGGAGAGAGATAGGGACTGCCTGAGTCTCGCCTCCAGTAGGCCCTGGGTTGGCGACTAGCACCAAGGGTATAATAAACATACATATAGGAGGCATTACCCTCTAAGAGAAACATGCAGAAGAGAGAGAGATAAGAAGTATAAAATAGAAAAAATCTTCTTAGACATATATATACCTATATATAATAATTCCCATGTGTAAACATGAAATGTCACACAGTATTAAAACAACTAAAAGGAAACTATATGTACCCAAAAACGGTAAAGACGATAGTGACCAAGAATCTTAAACAACTTTTGTAAATCCACGAGCTAGTAATATCCAACCAAATGTTAAACCTTCTTCTAATGACCAAAAAAATTGTTTATATATACATAGGGTGAGCATAAAAGTATACCCAGTAGGATCCCCCCTAGAGCCTCTCGTGCAAAAATAAATAAAGCATTCTAAATCATAATGAACAATAGTGAAAACTAACTCATCGCCTAAATAGGTATACTAAATTACAAGACTCTACAGGGATAAATCTCACCATGTATCACATAAAATGGAGAATATAATATAATAATGAAACATTTGGGGTACCCCTCTCTTGCTTCCCCACTAGTTTTTTGCTCTAACCCAACATCGCACATTCTGGCCTATATCTCTCCAAAAGTAAGTTAGCTCAGAGAATCCTTGAAAATCAATAAAAAATTTACTTCTTGCATCACATAGCCACAAAATCCCATATCACATATCCACATATAGTGACAAAGTAGTTCTCATGAGACACTATATCTCGTATGATGTATATCAAACATCTCGTATTATACCTTAATCTATTACAACCCATACACCAAACAAGTACCTCAATTCATCACAGAATATTTAAGTCATACCTATAACAATACATTAGAGACTATAGTAGATAATACATGTGTGTGAAATAACCACAATTCATCACATCCCTCTACACACATATATGGTGAAAATAAACACTGTGCATACCAGCACAAGTAACCACCAAGATAAGAGAGCGGGGCTAGAGGAGGTAGTCATGCATCCATCCTCTCCTCAGAATGTCATGGAAAACACCCTATTAGATTCAACTGGGTTTCAGTTTCCCTAACCACCATGGGTGGGGTGGCATATGAAATCATATAATATACACAACCCAAAACCATGTTATCATTTTAACCTATTATTATAATCAACTACATCTAATGTTGTTGGGACTCCCAGCTACCACTGCTATGACTATATATCCTATTAGTAAACAAGAATTTAAAGAGCTACATTAAATTCATTATTTTATTTTTATCATTTTCCATGCATTAAATAATTCACCGTGCATTAATTAACCATTAAAAGTATCCCACATTACATTACATTAATTAACATCAGAGTAAAGTCCCTTCCCTCATGAATGATCCAAACTAAGGACTCGGTGTAATAATATTAACATCTTTTTTTCATTTTAATTCCATAATCAACCAAACTTGTGGGTTAATAATTTATTCATTCATTATTAGAATCATTATATAATCTAGGTATTTTAGTTCAACCATCATAAGATTCCAATAAGAGGAAACATGCAACCAATCACATCTAGCTTCCTCATGTAGTGGAAAAAAATATAGATAAACAATCAAGTCATCCAATAGAAATTAACTAGATTTATAAGTGAGCATACCAGCTCTCAGAATCTCATTAATGGGTAATCTCATCTTTAACCCATTCCATCACCTCAAATTCCATCACTGGAACCCATATTCATATACTGATGCATCTCTCCATCACAGGAGTGAATTTCTTCCATGTCTTCTGGGTCTCCCAGCCCAAATATATCACATCAGTCAATCTAGACTTAGCCATTCCACACTCACATCACATCTGGGCCTCTGCAGCCTTTATCATTTATCCTAGGATCAACTATATAAGTATCATACCACAAGGATCATAACCATATCACATAAAAAATGACATTAAAAAACTATAAATCAACATGGAAACTAATCCCTCAAAACAAGAAATTAAACCTTCTCATGCAGATGAACACTCAGGGATCCAAAACAAGGCACTCAACCTTCTCAAGAAAATGGGAATCTTAGACTGTATAAAATTATCTTTATCACAAAAATTGTTCTTATTATATCTTGAATTAACTAATTCATTATTTATAGATTCCAAATATGGGGAACCTAAGGCATTAATCTATAATAGTCTATTAAAGTAAAAACATGCTCTTAGAATTTATTTCTAGTTTCACCAACCAAGAGAAGTAACATTCTCAATTAACATTCCTTTCCAATTATTATCATCAATAATAAACATGATTCACATCATATTTCAATTCCATTAATCATATGGAAGATCATTTTAAAGTAAACATGTTAATTTCATCGATTTTAGCATTATAAAATTATATTAACCATCATATTACCACATACCTCTTGTTTAATTTCTCAATCCAAATAATTATCAATTAATTTTTGATTTACATTATTTATCAATTTCAACATGATACTCCAAACATTAAAACATTATAAAAAATAATACAGTATAGATATCACACTATCTATAAAAATAATACGCAAACCATGAGTACAGTATAAAGAAAATACATCATCAACATGTGATCATTATCCAATTACTTTAATATGGTTCAGTATTATTCAGTAAAATTAATTTCCATCCAAATGGTCTAAATAATGATAAATTTATGATTTCACATAAAGAAAATATAATAAATGAATCTAATACCTCGAAATTCATCAATTCTCTCTGTATGATTACAGACTACATTATGGATCTTTGATCACCTCTCCTACAAGAACTACATCCATTTGAGAACACTGCGGCACAACTGCATCGACAATAACCAATAGAAACGCCATTAGAAAAAATTGAGATCAAACTCCAAATCATGGTGGGAATATATGGGAGTAAATGAGATGAAACTGAGATAAAACACAAGAAAAAATGGGATAACACACCTTGGATCACCACAGATCAAAGAAGAAATCCAAGAATCGATCCCCAGTTGAAGGGATCTCAAAACACCAAGGGAGTCAGTTCTCACCTTGAATAAGACTGATGTGTGAATGAATTTAGGGTTTATAGAAAACCGGAGTGGCTAAAATATTTAAAAATGAGTTTTATAGGGAATTTACACAACGTTTAATCCCTTTTCATGTTGTATAATCTTCAGGATTATGTTTATGTTGAAAACATAACACATTTTATTATTTAACCCAATAAAATTACACATCATGATCTAGACCTTTACAATCTGTGAACCACACTTTCATATCTTTTAAGGATGTGAATTATTATTTCTTATAGCCTTTTTCATCCAAGCCCCTCCAAATCACTTCCAAGACTCCTTTGAGTACTAATAGCCTCGGAAACATGCAAAGGGTTGGCCCACATGGATCCAATACCTTATATTCGATTCCACTTAAATAACTCACATCCCCAATAATCCAAAACCAAACCAAATAAAAACTAAAATGGATCATCTGTATATCCACCCCACAAGATACCTATCAATGATATCTCCATATCAAAAGATCAACCACCTCACTTAGGGGAAATAAGTGTAAAACCAAGAAAATGAAACAACCAGCTCCTAAACACTCTTCTAAGGGAGATACCTCTCAAACAAGAGTAATATAAAACAAGAAACAAGAGAAACCCATATCATAAACATGAATGTTCCACATCCACAAGAGAAAAAAATTACAAGAGAGTGGATAAATATAAAATAGATTGGGGTACTGAGCATGCATCTATGACTTATGTTCCCATGTATAATAACAACCCGAACTGTTATAAACAAAATTACCCTATTGATTTAATTAAATGTATTATTAATTAATATGGTTATATAAAACATATGGACTTATTTTTATTATTATATATAATTGTATTTAAAATATCATTATGTATATTTACCTTTGATTATATAGTCATTGAGAAGTGGTCACATGGTTAGTATAAATATAGGGTTTTAACAATTCAATTGACATAGAAAAAAGAAGTTATGACCTTAACCAGGTGAATACCATTTATTAGAGATTTCAAGGGAGATAAAGTATCTAGGATTTTCCCTTGACCAAGTACAAGATGAGATCCCAAAACATAATCATGAGCGAAACCATTTATGGGATAAGTTCAAGCTCTTTGAGATGATGGCCCAAACCATGTTCATCGAACCACCCCATGAAATTCCCACCATCACACACCTTACTCTTAGGGAGTGTCTTGGTGTATTAAAGGAGAATTTATCAAGAACCTAACAATAAGAATATGTACATTATTTTGTATTGAGTAATGAATATATTTTCATCCTATTATTATAACTTTGTAAATTAATTTTATTTTGATATAACAAAGCACCAATTGTATTTTTTGTTAACATTAAAGTTCAATTAATGAATTTATGAAATTAATGTATTTTTGAAATAAATAATATTTTAATAAAATATTTTTATCAAATATAAATGATCATATAATTAAATGTGATTTTTATAAGGGTTGGAAAAATGTTATTGTCAAAAAAGCCCACATTTCTTAATAAATGTTGATTTTATTTTAAAAGTTAAAATTAAAATATTTATAAAATTATTTATATATAATTAATATTATTTTTTGAATCATAACATCTAAATTATCCAATGGATAATTTTTCATAATTTTCTGTGACAGTCGAATTTTCAGGTAAAAATTAAATACCGTATAAATATACTTTGTGTTTTTTGAACATCATAATGACACAAAAGTGATGTAATAATTACTATAAATCAAATCCATGAGAAAGTAAATGTATTTAAATTAAAATAATTTTATTTTTAGTTTATTTGATTTATTTTTTAAATCCATTATGAATCCTATGAAACATATAATATAATTTAAGGTCTTAAAATCATTTCTTTAAGAGTGTGACTCACTTCCACATAATAAAGCGAATTATTTTAATAATTTCATCCCTTATAATTATAAAATATAAAAAAACACTCCCATTTGGTAGAAACCATGGTAAAAACCGTGGGCTGGTTTGCGGTTTTGAACATTTTATTATGTAGAGTCCAAAACCTAAATAATAAATAAATCCTCCTCCTTTCCTATATAAACACACCCTATATTCCATTTCTATTCACTAAAAATCCTTGGATTCAGGACACACTATGTACTATAATCCTTATATCCCTCCCAATGTTCCCCCAAGCTCTCAATAATCCCCTCCCAGGACTTTGGAGTCACACACTCAAGTAAGGGATCTTCCACTCTTCTCTTTTATCAATCACTCATTATATGTTATATCTTTTAATTTCAATTTTCATATACTGGTATATGTTCCTACGTATTCCCCTTACTTCCCAATTTATGAATAAATTATTATATCCCCATTCACTCTAATTTATTCATCTTATGAACCCTTATGTATAGACATTACCAAGCTGAAATTTTGTAAGAGTTCTTTCCTTTCTATTCTTTATTAAAATTTATTTAATATCATATGCATTATATTTCCAATTCCTCATGTTGGTAAATGTATTTTAATATCCATATTAAATTAAATTTCTTGCATAAATTATGATATACCCCTTTCTCTCTCATCAAACCATTTTATGAATTTTTATGTGATGCCATTATGCTGATGAAATGTCACTGTAATTTTCCACACCAAAAAAACATATAGAGAATAACATACCCATTTACTATCAAGGTTATTCACATTTATGCATGTATAATTTTTTATTAGGGACTAACATATGTTTATTAAATATTAATTGATTACATGATAAATTATGATGATGAATGAATCCATGTTGTATGATCTATATTGCACACTTAAGCATGAGTATGAAATGAACATGATGGGTGCGCCAAGATTGCACTCCAATGCATTGGGTAATTTTTTGTATCATGATACATAATGTTGGGATAGGAAGGGAACCTAATTCCTTTATGGTACTTTTTCCACCAGGATGTCTTGGCGGGTTTATCCTTGGTATATTTTTATGATGTTGTTTTTTAAGTTGTTTCCACATTTTCCATGTTATAATTATTATTCTATATCATGTCTCTTTTTTCATGTATATGATTCCTACTCTTTTTATGCCTCACTGATATACCTATCATTTAACATATGTTATCCTCTCTATGATATTTAATTTTTATTCCCTTACTGGGCTTCATATCTTAACCCTTTCTTTTGTTTTTCCCCAGGTAATCACATGAAGCTTTAAGTACGAAGGAATATTATGAACATGTTAAGGAGGTTTTCAATAAAGAAAATGAATTTCATGTTTTAATTTGTAAAATAATGTACCTAATTCCCAAATACACTAGATATATTAATCTATTGGGTGGTATTAAGTGTAATCTTATAAATTAAATCAAGTATTAATCTAAAATAAATATTTGGATTGTTATAATTGGTATCAATGAAAGATTTTAGTTATTTTTGGGATTTGGATTAGAAGACTCAAGTAAAAAATAATTAGGTATAAAAATATTAATAAGTAAACATACATAAATTTTGGTTAGTATATAAAAATTGGTTCATCAAGAAAATATATCCTTGTCTTGATACTATAAGTAGATATGGTTCTGGCACAATTGTACCTAAGAGTAACAACTCCAAAAAGGTGTTTTGGGCCTAACTCTGGGTAACTTGGTATATGACAATGGGCCTTACTGTGCACTTTTTTTTGACACTCCCAATGGATATTCTTTGGTAAATTCATAAGCTCAATATGAACCATTATTAAGGGAGTAAAAATATTCCCATAAGAGTACATTTTAGGAAATAGATTATAGATAACCTAGATTAAAGCCTATAAATTCATAAGTTAAGTAAATAAATGTAATTTATAATTTATCACTTTAATGCAATTGGATAACCTTTTATGATTTTAATAGTTTAATAATACTCAACCCTATTTTTCCTTTTATTCTATCCAATTTTTGGAAATACAAGGAAACGGGTAAAAAATCAATGTAACAGGCAATGCGATGACTACCCCAAGGAGATGCCAAACCCGATGGGAGTAGGGATAAAGAACTTCATGATGATACTCTCTCATATGAATCATATTCTGAATAGAATCCTAGATCAGGAGAATACTCCAACCCCCCTCCCTGAGAGAGAACAAGCTACAATAGAGATATTCATGAGATAAAGTCCTCCTACTTTAAATGGATCACATGACACTTAATTATGGAATAATAGATCTATTACATTGAGAATATAATATCAATACTTCAATGTTATGAATAAGAGAAGGTTTTTTTAGATTTTTATCATATGGAGGGAGAAGCTCATCAGTGGTGTACAATGATATGGATTACAAATCCTGAGGAAGATATTGAAGCAATGGAGTGGAATGAATTCTGGAAAATGTTTTTTGATAAATATTTCCCTCGCACTCTCCATCTTAAAATGGAAAGAGATTTCCTTGTACTCAAGAGATAAAATATGTTGAATCTATTGGGGAGTATGAGGAAAACATCACAAGATGTGTATGATATACCTATGGTTTTTTCATTACCCCTGAATGAAAGGTTTACCACTTCTTTGGTGGGATAAAACCTAGTCTACAAGATTCCTTGGAGATTTGTGACTTTGATAGCTATAAGGAAATTGTCTAATGTGTCTTCAAGTTTGAGATGGAGATCAGTGAATCTCAAGGGTATCATGGGGATAAGAAACATAAAGTGTAATTTAATTCTAAAAGTCCGATAGAGAAATATAATGGTTCCAAGAAATTAAAACATCACACTTCTCAAAGTTATGTAAATAATCACCCTTAAAATTTCCTAAAGGGAATGAAAAAATGCAGTAGGTGTGGGATGGAAGAACACTAGGCTAACATTTTACAACAGGAGAAACTATCTAATGTGATGGAGTAAAGGAATGCTCTAGAAAACCCTCAACGAATTTCTCATTACTTAAACTACAAAGAACCATGGAACTTTAAAAATAAATTCCCTAAGACAATGGTTTTCAGAGACAACCAACAACCTACAAAGAAACAAGGGTGAGCGTTTTCCATCATAATCACTAAAGTGGATCCCAAAAACAAAGTTGTGATAAGTACACTAGTTATTCATTAAAGAATACTGAACAAACTTTTTGATTTTGGTTTTACACATTCCTTTATATCACAAATGTTTTATAAAAATATTAAAACATCTCCACAAATATTTGAAGTAGAGCTATTGGTGAAAACTGAAAATGGGTAAATTATTGCATCCCAAGTTTATAATTCTTTCCTTGACACAATGTGTGGGTTGAACTTCTCAGAAAACATTTTCTTACTACCTTTGGTGGAATTTAATTCAATTTCAAGAATTCATTGGCTTTCCCTATATAGATCCAACATAAATTCCTTTGAAAAGGAAATCACTCTATGTATGGATAATTGACCCCTGATTCTATAGAAGTGCATGGAGGGGGATGAATAATTTTTGGAACCATCATCTAAATCATGAATATTATTTCCCTATGATCAACTATATCTAGATAAAATTATTGAGTCTAACGAAAGGATAATCCTCAAAGACATGAAAGTTGTTATGGAATATGATAACGTGTTTCTTAAGGAATTTCATGGCCTTCCTCCTAGTTGAGAGGTTGAATTATCAATTGATCATAAACCTAGGGAGTTTAAAATATTCAAGAATTCATATATAATGGTTTTTGTGTAACCTAGCGAGCTAAATAAACAACTATAAGAGAATATAGATAAAGGGTTCATAATCCCAAGTGATTCACCATGGGGTCCAGCAGTCCTCTCAGTTAAGAAAAAGGATGGGTCAATGCACCTTTTCATTGATTATCATGATATCAACAAGATCACGATAAAGAACAAGTATCCTTTTCACTATATTGATGACTTGTTCAATCATATAAATGTATAAAAATACTTCTACAAGGTTGGTTGTTAGTCGGGATATTACCAAGTTAGGGTGAAGAAGGTGGATATCCCCAAGATGGCATTTTGTATTAGGTAAGAGAACTATGAGTTCATGGTAATTAAATTCAAACTCATGAATGCTCTAGAAAAATTCATGGAATTTATGAATAGATTTTTTTAGAGATTTAATTGACATAATTTTTGTAGTATTTCTAGATGATATGCTAATATACTTAAAAACCAAGGAGGAGCATGAGGATCATCTGAGCACTATGCTAAAGACCCTTTGAAGAGAGAATCATTATGAAAATTATAGTAAGTGAAAGTTTTGGTTGAATGAAGTCTCATTAATGGGTAATTTCATCACAACCAATGGGATATCTATGGATCCTTCAAAGAAAAAATCAATTAAAGGATGGTAGAGGCCAACATCCATAGCAGATAACTATAGTTTCCATGGGTTAGCTTGATATTATCACTGATTTGTGAGAAATTTCTGGCAATAGTAAAACCCTATTACCAAGATAACTCAGAAGGGAGTCAAGTTTTCTTGGAATGATAAATTTAAAGTAGGATTCAATGATTTTAAAAGGTGGAATATAATTTTCCCTTTTCTCACACTTCCTATAAGTAGAGAACTTTTCATAATATTTTGTAATGCTTCGAAGAAGGGATTGGTTAGTGTGTAGATGAAAAATGAAAAAGTCATAGCCTATTATTTATGGTAGATGGAAGTTTACAAATATAACTATCAAATGCATGATCTGTAGTTGGCTGTAGTGATCTTCACTTTGAAATATGGAGTCGTTATCTCTTTGGGGAGAAGATTGAAATATATACAGATCATAAAAGTCTCAAATATATTTTCACATAGATAGAGATGAATATGATCCAACGAATATGGTTAGAGCTAACCAAGGACTATGACTACTAAATTCACTAACATCCTGGTAAATTTAATAAAGTGGTGGATTCTCTAAGCTGAAAGGATCCAACAATTTTATCATTGATGATAATTGAGAAGGATGCAAGCTTCTTATAATTGAATAGGATAGACAAGGGAATCATAAAAGAAGGAATATCATCAATCATTTCACAAATTATTTCTCAATTGTTTCTTCTTGAAAGGTTAAAGGATGCTCAAAATTAGGATGTGGTAATTCAGGAGAAAGTGGAAACTATAATAAATGGGAAATACTCAGAGTTTAATGTTAATGAAGAATGAATTTTCAGATTTTTTTCAATACTATGTGTTCCATAAAATCATGAGTTAAATAATGAACTATTAGATGATTAACATAGTTTGACTTTCTTCATTCACCCAGAAAAAAATGATATATCGAGATCTCCAAGAGAACTATTGGTGGGACAACATAAAGATAGAGATCCTTGAATATATATTAATGTTTCCGGTATGTCAACAATTGAATTTTTAAAGGAAGAAGTACAAGGGGATGATGTAACCATTACCCATACCAACATAGAAATTGGAAAAAATCACCATGGACTTTGTCATCCTACTTCCAAATACATCCAAAGGAAACATTGTTATCGAGGTTATTGTAGATTTTATTACAAATACTAAACACTTAATTACAGTTCAAGAATATTTCTCACTCGATCAAGATGCATGGATATACATCACATAATTAGTGAGGCTTCATGGATTACCACTTTCGACTATGTTCGATCGAGATCCAATATTCACCTCTAAGTTTGGGAAAAGTCTATAGCATGATCTAAACACTAAGCTGAAATTCAGTATGGATTATCACCCTCAATATTTTGGTCAATATGAGTGTAATATAAAAACACTTGAGGAAATGTTGAGATCATGATCAATTTACTTTAAAGGTAGATAGGACCAATATCTTCCTCTGGTCGTGTTCTCTTTCAACAACAGTTTCCACTCGAGCACCCAAATGGATCTCTATAAATCTATTTATGGGAGGATGTTCATAACACCTATATGTTGGGATGAATTGTGGGAATTCATAACTTATAGGTTATAAAATGGTCAAGGAAATGGTGAAAAGGTTTAAGTCCATTCAGCAGCACATCATGGCAACTCAGGGACAATAAAATAGATATGCTAACAATCATCGAAGAGACTTAGAGTCTGATATTGGAGACATGTTATTCCTCCACATATCTCCATGTAAGAAAGTGAAGATATCTGGGAAGAAGGGAAATCTTATTCCAATGTTATTTGTTCCTTTTTAGATCCTTGACCGCATCAGAGTTGTGGCCTATCGACCAGCAATCCCACCAAACCTATCACAAGTACATGAATTGTTCCATGTATCCATCCTGAGAATGTACATACTAGAACCCTCACATGTACTCAATCCTGGGGTGGTAACATTGGAGAATGATCTTTCCTATCGGGATCATCTGGTGAATATATTAGATTGTAGAGAAAAATTTCTAAAAAATAAGATGGTGCACCTTGTCAAAGTGTTGTGGAGAAACCAAAACTTTAAAGAAGAAACATGGGAACCATTATAGGTGATGAAACAGAGTTACCCTCATCTGTTTGAATATGAGAAAAGAATATTTTGGGGGTGAAATTTCTTAAGGGGGATATTTTAATGACTCAAACTATTATAAATAAAATTCCCCTTTTGATTTAATTAAATTTATTATTAAGTAATATGGTTATAGAAAACAAATGCACTTATTTTGTTTTAATATATCCTATAATATTTAAAATAATTTTAATTATATTAACAATTTATAACATATCCATTAAGTATTAATCATATGGTTATTAAAAATATAGATTTTTTAAAATCTTATTGAAACAGACAAAAGAATTTATGGCCTCAATCAGTAGAATAGTACCCTATGAATCCCATTAATCGAAGCATCCAATGGAGATAGCATCACTGGTATTTTCGCATGACGAATCTCCAGCTAAGATCCAATAACATAATCATCAGAGAAATTGTTTATGAGATAATTTCAACCTCATCAAGATCATGGCCCAATCTAGGTTTGTCAAACCACCACATGAAAGTCCCATCATCACACACCTTACCCTTAGGGTGCATGCTGGCATATTAATTGTAGTTGTATCAAGTCCCTAGAAATAGGAATTTGTACATTATTTTTTATAGAATAATGAATATATTTTCATCCTATTATTGTTACTTTTTAATTTTTTTTTTGATACAATAAAGAAAAAATTATATTTTTATATAACATTAAAATTAAATTTAAGAATTTATGAAATTAATATATTTTTTAAATAAATAATATTTTCATAAAATATTATTATTAAATAATGTTTTTCAAATATAAAAGATCATATAGTCTAATATAATTATTATAAGTGTTGGAAAACTATTATTGTCAAAAAAAACTCACTATTTCTTAATAAATAATAATTTTATTTTAAAAGTGAAAATTCAGATATTTAAAAAATTATTTAGATAAAATGAATCTTATTTTTGGAATCAGTGCATGTAAATCATCCAATGGTAAATTTTTTATAATTTTCTAAGACATTCAAATTTTCAGGTAAAAATTATATACCATATAAATATACATTGTGTTTTATGACATCATAATGACCCAAACGATATGTAATACTTACTATAAATTAGGATCCATGACCAAATAAATGTTTTCCCTTTAAAATAATATGATTTTAGGTTTATTTGATTCATTTCATTAAAGCTATAATGAATACTCCAAAACCTATAGTATATTTTAAGGTTTTGAAATCATTTCTTTAAGAGTGAGAATCACCTCTACATAAGAAAGGGAATTATTTTAATAAGTTATACCTTTCAAATTATAAAACAATAAAAACCACTCCCATTCGGCAGAAACCATTGGTAAAAATCCAATGAAATGTTTTGTGGGTTTGGATATTTTATTATGTAAATCTCCCTATTTTCCTATATAAACCCACCCAATTTACCATTTAACTTCATTAAAAATTCTTTTAGAATGACCGCACTCGTACCCTTAATCCCTATAGTCCTCCCATGGAACCCTCAATCTCTCAATAAGTCCCTCCCAATCACTCCTTTAATGTTATGTCATATAATTTCAATTTTCATTTTTTGGGATATGTTCTTCCATATTCCCCCTACTTACCATTTTATATAAAAATGATGATATCCCCTTTCACTTTAATTTATCCTTCTCATGAACCCTTATGTACACCCATTAACAATCCAAAATTCTGTAATGGTTCTTTCTTTTCTATTCTTTATTAAAATTTCTTTGATGTAATATGCCTTCTATTTCGGATTCCTCATGTTAGGACATGT
This sequence comes from Viscum album, assembly GCA_963277665.1. Taxonomy (NCBI): domain Eukaryota; kingdom Viridiplantae; phylum Streptophyta; class Magnoliopsida; order Santalales; family Viscaceae; genus Viscum; species Viscum album. The sequence continues at coordinate 1,807,673,203 of OY728157.1, forward strand.
CTTTTCATGTCCATATTATATTAAATTTAATGTCTAAATGATTATAGATACTTTTATCTCTAATCAACCCATTTTATGAATTTTTATATGATGTCATTATGCTATTTAAATGTCACCGTAATTTTCCACATCAAAACAATTTTGTTTTGAGTACCATACACATTTCCTATCAAGGGTATTCACATTTATTAACATATAATTTTTTATATGGTACTTACATATGTGTATTCCACACTCCTTAATCATGAAATAAATTATGATGATGAATGAATCCTTGTTGTGTGATCTATGTGGTGCACCTAATAATGAGTGTGAAATGAATATGATGGGTGCACCCTGATAGTTCACCAATTCATTTTGTAATGTTTTTTTCATGATATGTCATGTTGGAATAGGGAGTGAACCTGATTCAATTATGGGAATTTTTCCACCAAAATTTCTTGGTGGGTTTAGCCATGGAATATGTTTATGATGCAGTGTTTTGAGTTGTTTCCATATTTCCCATGTTGTGATTATCATGTTATATTATGTCTCTTTGTTCATGTTTATGATTCCTACTCTTTTTATGACTTATTGATATGTCTATTGTTTAACATGTATTATCCTCTCCCTGTTATTCCATGTTTACTCCCTTACTAGTCTTTATGTCTCACATCTTTCTTATCTTTTTACTCAAGTTATCCCAATAAGTTTTATATATGATGGAATATTATGAACATGTTAATGAGGTTTTCAATAAAGATGATATATTTCAGGTTTTAAGTTATTATGTAATGTAACAAATTCTAAAATACACTAGACTTATCGATATTTTGGACTGTATTAAGTGTAATATTATGAAATAAATCATGTATTAATGAAAAATAAAGATCATGTTAGTTATAGGTACTCTCATTCAAACCACTGTGTTGCCACAAGACATGAACCAAGGTAATAGCATGCCTGTGAAACACCCTCTCCTGGGAGTCTTGGGTCTCCATAGGGCATTCCTCAAAGGTATAATCATAATCAACATTGATATTCCCATAATCAATGACATGATAATCATCAAGAAGATAATAGTAGATCTATGACATGTTAAAAACATTATGTAATTGGATGATATGTGGGTTAAGTGTTCTATGATACGCTATGACTCCAATAGGATCCAACACCACAAAAAGCCCAATAGTGTGAGGAGAAAGCTTACTCACATGAATAAACCTTCACTCTACACAATTAGGAGTCACCTTTAAGAACACATGATCACCAATTTATACCTCCATAGGTCTCCTCATATGATCATCATAGTATTTATGAAGATCCTATACTACCTTCATCATATAAAAAAATTACATGAAAAATCGCTTTCATATTCCGTACTAGTTTTGGCTCGATAATTGTTTCCTATCCAACCCCAGTCCAACAAAATAGAGAATGGAATGATCATTCATAAAAATATTCAAATGGTTTCATACCAATAGTGGATTGGAAACTCTTATTGTAATCATACTCGACTAAGGGCAGGTGCCTCATCCATGAACCTCCAAATTCCCAGACACAAGAGCGCAACATGTCTTCAAGAGTATGGATGGTCCGTTCAGTCTAACCATATGTTTGTAGATGAAAGGTAGTGTTGAGACATAACTAAGATCCAAAACCATTTTGGATACCTCTCCACACCTTGGAGAAAAAAATAAGGATCTCGACCAAAAATTATCATCCTTGGGACTCCATGGATTCACACCACCTCTTCCACATACATCCTCAACAAAACCTCTATCGGTATCGACTACCTAATCACTATAAATTGGGATAATTCTTCCAAATAAACCTCTGTACCCCATATAGAATCATATACTCCCTAAAAATTTGCTAAACCGGTAATAGAGTCCATCGAGATGTCCTCTAACTTCTAATGGGGAACATATAACAACTGGGGAAAACCAATGGGAACATAGTGCTCAACCTTCACCTTCGGGTAGACCAAACATCGAGAAACAAACTCCACAACTACATGCTTCAACCTAGAAAATAAAAACTGAAATCTCAATACTTCCTACATCTTTATCATGTTGAGATGTACCACAAATGGTGAACAAGGGAACTCCTAAAGATCCATCACACGTATTAAAAAAGTAATAAAAAGACTTCCCTAGAAAAACACCTATTGTTTTCCTTCCACAAACTAACCATCAGGGGAATCACCAAAAATACTTGGTCTCTAGATCTCTACCTCATAATCCCCCAACTGGGACTCCTCCACCTACTGCACCAAATGAGACTAATCTGTCATCTAGAAAAGATAAATTTTGGCTCCAACCTCTCCCATAACAAGATACATCATTGATAGTTCCTCCATTAATCTCTAGGAATCCCCATATTAATGCATGGTGTCACCTCATGAATTCTTGTTCAGTGAATCGACCCAAAAAATTCCCTTCCTGGAATATAAGAAGTATCAAAGTCATAATAATATAATAATTACATCTACCAATGATAAATATATTTTTATTCATGCTTGTAGAAGACATACCTCATTCTCATATGGTTAGTAAAAACCACAAAACGGTATCCAATGTGGTAATGTCACTAAAACATCAAAGAAAAAAAATTCCAGCCAACCTAAGATCATGGTTGGAATATTCACACTCATGTGAATGTAACTAATGATACCCATAAGAAATAATTGATCACAACTACATCAGGCCGTAGCCCAAGAAAATATACAAAGATTCATAGAAAACCTCAAACAGAACTCCTTCTACTGGAAAAAAAGAAGTGGATCACTAACCAACTTCTTCTTAATGTACTCAAAATATTTCAAACACTGGTAAATATACAATAATTCATGATTCTTTTAGGTCAAGTCCATTACAGGTGTCACATACTAAGAAAAATCTTCTATGAAAATCCTGTAATATCCTAAAATACAAAGGAATCTTTGTTCTACTTCCACTTTCTTGATGGATGACCAGGACCCAAACACTTCTCTCTTAAAATGATCCAAATCTAATCACTACTGAGAAACAACATGACCTAAGAGATAGACTTCATGGGCCTAGAACAAACACTTTTAAAACTTCCCAAAATAATACTCAAGGTGAAGAACTCCCAAGATAGCACTCAGATGGTGTATTGTCTCCTCCTCGTATGTGGAGTAAACAAGGATGTCATAAATGAAAACCACCACAAACCTATCTAGTAAATCTATGAACACTGCACTCATCTACCCTATGAATAGAACTAGACCATTATTCACACTGAATAGCACCACAATGAAATCATAATTCCTATGAAGATAATGGAAATCATTATTCTGAATATCCTTATCATTTACTCGAATATGATGATATCCTGACAACAAATCAATTTTTTAGAACCAACTTTCACCCTTCATTGGATAAAATAAATCATTAATTCTTATAATAGGATAGTGGTTCTTCACTATCACTTGGTTCATGTGACTATAATCGATACATATCTAAAACCCTTCATCATTCTTATTCACAAATAGAACAAGTGCACCCCAAGGTGACACGATCAACCGAACAAAACCTTAATATAGAATATCGCAAATCTATACTCATAGATCTACCAACTCAAAATGTATCATCCTATATGGATAAATTGAGATAAGAGATACATATCTCTATAGAATGATCCCAAACTTGATCACCCATCTAGGGGGTAATGCTGCAACTTCCTCTATAAAGACATCATTTTACTCTTCCAAAATCCAAGAAAACATCGACTATTAAACCTCTGACGAGCTCATTATCATCTCAAACATCAAAAAATACAAGTAAGAAACATTTCTCTGACACATCCAACGGTCTCTCTCACCAAAAAACACCATTGTATCTCCATAAGCATCAGAGAACACAAACTACCTTCTGAATAAATCTGCGATAGCTTACATTGAATAAAACCAATCCTGGATGTGGATGATGTCCTATGGAAGTATTCATAAACATAGGAAATATCCCCAAGAGTGGGGTTTACCCAACACAAAATCACACTCTCTACATACTTCAAACAAGTCATCTCAACCTCTAACTGACATAGCCAATGACAAGGGCACTAGAAGCCTCTCTATCTCAATTACCAAAGCATGGATGGGGGTAGGTGATATAAAGGAGTGTGTCAATACTAAATCAAAAAAAGCATACACCCATGTGAAAAATAAGAAAAGGGTACCTCAATGGATGTATGGATTTCTTAGCATTGGAAATGTTATAGCATGAAGCTAATCATAACCCTCTATATAACCTATATGGCCCTAATAATGACCACATCCATGGCTACGCTCTACTCTCTGAGGATGAGGATCATATTGGGTATACACTTGACCTTTCCCATATCCTCTTAACTAATCCCAAACAAGACCACCCTACTACTATTCCATTAGATGAAACATCCAAAAGAGAGGAACCTGAAGTGAAACACCTAGAATATGCTAAATTCTTTGAAAGTTTGGTCACTCTCGATGCTGATGACCTCATCCTACACAAAAAAACATGTTTTTGACCCCTTGAAAGATTTATAAGAGCTACCACCCCCAAATAAATGATATTGTGAGGTCTATAACCTACCCCTGGTTATCTAAAAGATCATATGTCCTAAAAACTGGGAACCCTAGACCAAAACTCTTCTTCGTGAGGATTCTTAACAAATACCCTCTCATGAAGACCCAATTATGTCCATCATCATCTTAATAACCACAGTTATCACTAGAACCATGAGATACATCCTGAACATAAATGGGGTTATTTAGAACTCGATCTATGGAAGGAAATACTCCATGAAATTCCTCTCCTTATCCTCCTCATCTTCCAATAAGTATAAATAATATTGAAAAAGGGTCGTGAAATGGATCCCAAACTCACACACACTGGATCTCCCATGCAAAAGAGTATGTAGCTCTTGGTGACTGGAAAACTTTTTGGTCAAAGAAAATATCTCTTCTATGAATTGGTATTGTAGCTTCTCTCATGAGACTGTTGAATCCTAATGATCCTAGAGAAATAAAAACCACTACTGCCTCACTACTCCATGCAGCATCAACACAACCAATGAAAACCAATGATCATTCAGAGCATGGATCAAACTGAAATCTATTTAAACCCCCTCTAACCAATATTATGTGACTTTATCTGAAACATAACCCTCATAATTATAAATACTTTAGAACTAAAACTCTATATGTTTCCTCCTCTAAGTGCCTTCTTAATCGACTTCCACTCTCTAATGATCTGATAGGACATCCTATTGAACATCTTCATGAAGAACCTGATGATGAGGTAAATATGAATCCATACCTGTAAAAATAATAAATTGTTAGATCTTCTAAACCAGGAATACATAATATTTAACACTAATTTATTTATTTATTATCTTTTTTAAGGTTTTAATGTATCCCAAGTCCTACCTATTTGAGACAAATGCACAAAGACGAATGATTTGTGATATTTCCTAGGTATCTACCCTGTAAACAGTATCACTTCATTTAGTAGGCTTAATAAACATAATGTTTCATGAATCAGATCAAAGGGGGCCAAAAATATCTATGTCTCAGTTGGTCTCCTATGTTTACAGCATTGTCTAAACTAACATGAAACGGTTTCCCTACCAACCCATGTGATCCCAACTGTTCCTAACTCAAAAATACATCCATCCCCCAACTAGAACATTTTATACCACTCTTTCATGACACCCTCACCATAAAGATACCATAATGAGGGGAGATAGTTACTACTCGAGTCCTTCCTCCAGTAGGCCATGAATATAGGAGGCATTTCCCTCTAAGAAAAACGTACAGAATAGAGAGATAAGAAGGATAAACAACCAAAACCTAGTCAGACATATATATATATATATATATATAATCCCAAGTGAAAACATGAAATTTCATACAGTTCTAAAAAAAATAAAAGGATACTAAAAGTACCCAAAAATGGTAAAGACGGTAGCAACCATAAAGCCAAAACAGCTACTATAAAACCACAAGCTAGAAATATCCAATATGAACTACAACCATCTCTAGATTACATGAAATATATATATATATATATATATATATATATATATATATATATACATAGGGTGAGCATAATAGAATTCTCCATAGGATCCTCCCTATATCCCCTCATGAAATAGATTAATAAATCATACTAAAGCATAGTGAAAAATAGTGAAACTAACTCATCACCTAAACATATATACTAAATTCCTAGCCTCACCATGGACAACTCTCACCAAGTATCACATATGAGATATAATATAATATAATAATGAAATATCAAGGATACTCCACTCTATCTTCCCCACTATTTTTCCACCCTTCCCCAATGTCACACATCCTGATCCGTCCCTCTCAAAAAGTAATCCAGCCTGAAAACACCTGGGAAAGGCATTACAACATGCACCTCGTGCATCGCATAACCACAACATCCCATATCATTAATCCACATATAGTAACAAATTAGTTTCTTGGATAAACTATAGACCATATAAAAAATAACAAAAATTGGGTATTATACACCACGCCATTACTGCCCATACACTAAGTACCTCAGGCCATCGCAGCCTATACATGATACACATATAATAATCTTTTAGATACTATAACTGGTAATACATGTGTGTTAAATAACCACAAGTCATCATATCCCTCTACACAAATATATGGGAAAACTAACCACCATGCATACCATCATAAGTAAATACCACGAGAAGAAAGTGAGGCCATAGGGTGTAGTCATCCATCCTCCTGCAAGGATATTGGAGAAAACACACTCCTATGGTCCATTGGGTGTTAGTTTTCCTAATCGACATTGGTGGGGTAGCATATGAAATCACAGAATATAAATGATATAATATAGATCATAACCATACTATAGTTATAACCTAGCCCTAGACTCAACTGCAGATAATGTTGCTCAGACTCCCTTCAGCCACAGCTATGACTGGATATCCTATAAGTAAACAAGAATTTAAAGAGATACATTAAATTAATTATTTTATTTTTATCATTTTCTATGTGTTAAAAAATTAATAATCCATTAATTAACCATTAACATTATTCCACATTACACTAATTACCATAAGAGTAAATCCAATTCCCTCGGGGAATAATCCAAACTAAGGACTAGTTTTAACAAGATTAACATCTTTTTAGAATTTTCATTCAATCATCCACCAACCCTATGGGTTAAACATTTATTTATTAATTTTTTAGAATCATTCTATAATATAGGTATTCTAAGAAAACCATTTCAACCTACCACTAAGAGGAAAAATGCAACAAGGCACATCCATTTTCCACAAGCAGTGGGAAAAAGGAATGAAAATAAAAAATCAACTTAGCCAATGGTCACTAAAGAGATTCATAAGAGATCATACAAACTCTCATTATCTCATCAATGGTTAATCCTAGTTTTAACCAATTCTATCACCTCTGGTTCTATTCACAACACCCAAATGAATATATAGATGCATCTCACCATTATAGGCATCAATTGCAGCCACATCATCTAAGACACCCTACCCACATATATCACATCATCCATCCCAGGCTTAGCCATACCAATCTCACATCCTGTCTGAGCCTCCCCATCCCATGATCAGCTACATCGACTCATTTACTAAGGCCTATAACTAGATCACATCACAAAAATCATCATGAACAAAATATAAATCAATGAGGAAATCGGGCCCTCAAAAAAAAGGCATTCATCCTTCTCATGACAACAATCTCTCATGGCTACAAAATAAGGCACTTGACCTTCTCAAGAAAATAGTCATCTCAATCCCTATAAAATTATATTTATCACACAACTAGTTATTATTCCATATTAAATTAACTGATTCATTATTTATAGGTTCCATCTTTAGAAACCTAAGGCATCAAGCTATAACCAGATATCAAAGTAAAAAAACATGATCTTGGTATTTATTTACAGTTTCAACATCCTAGAGAAGTACCATTCTCAATTAAAATTACTTTTAATTTATTATCATCAAGTATAAACATTATTCACATCATCTATCAATTCCATTAAACATATGGAAGATTAATTTCGATTAAACAAGTGTATTTAATCAATTTTATTATCACCAAATTATATTAACCACTGAATTAGAATATGCCTATTATTTTATTTCACAGTCCGAATCATTGTCAATTAATTTAGTATTTACATTATTTATTAAATTAAACATGATACTCCAAGTATAAAAACATGTTAACAGTGAATACATCATAGATATCACACTATCTAGAAAAATAATAGGCAAGCCATTATCATGGTATAAAGCAACATCATTGTCAACATGTAATGGATATCAAATTTATTTAATCTAGTTCCATATTATTAGTTTATTTTCATTTCCATCCAATGTTTTAGAGAATGATCATTTTAAAATTTCATATAAATAAAAGAGAAACAATTAATCCTTTACCTAAAATCTTTCAACATTATTCGCACTTGAATGGACCACATTGCGTATCTCCGATCACCTATCTCATAAGAATTGCATACATCTGAGGATTTCATGGCACAAACAAACCCACAAAAACCAAGAGAAATCCCATTATAAATAATACATATCAAAATCTACATCATGGAGAGAATATATGGGATTAAATGAGATCAAACTCAAATAAATCGCTAAAAATGAAGTAAGAAGACCCCATGGATCACCAGAGATTGAAGATGGAAGCCAAGAATAGATCCCTGGTTCAAGGGTCCTAAAAATTCCATAGAAATGAGCTTATGGTCACTTGTAATAAGAGAGAGGTGTAAATGTATATAGGGTTTAGAGAAAACTTGAGTAGATGAACAATTTAAATATTCACTATATAATGGATTTACACAATGTGTAATCCCCTTTTATGTCATGTAATCCTTAGGGTTAAGATTATATTGAAAAATTAGTATCCTTTTATTTTTTATCTTTGAAAATTTACGTGTCATGATCTGTCCCTGCACGATCCATGAAATACCCTTTAACATCATGTAACTTTACACGATGTGAATTCTTCTTGCTTCTAGCATTTTGTAGATTAGCCCCTCCAAACCACTTTCAAGCCTCCTCCGAGCACTATGATCCTTGAAAACATGAAAAGGGTTAGTCTATACTGATATGGGCCCTCACATATGGTATTTTATGTTCTAATTCATATTATATAATCCAAGGTGATTTGACTTGAAAGTTACCGAGTGGTAAGTTTTTTATAACTCAATTTATTTTCATTAGGTAATAATTCCTATTTAATGTATTTCAGATTCTAGGATTATATGTGTAACTAATTTGGTTATTATATTTTTTATTTTCACTTTTTTATGTGTATTTACATTTGATACACATAATTGATTCATCGATTAATTATCACTCCAATGGCATGATCTTTGTGAGAGATTTCATCTCAATTCCAACTCCATTGAGACATATTTGGTATTACGGACCTATTTATTTATATAGAGACACATTTGATATGTTATATCATTAATCTATTTATATTCATGTCATTTAATGTTTCATTTTTTATTTATTTCATTCAAGGTGGTTATTATTCAAAATTTTCCAATGTTGTGAGGGTTTATGAATCAATATCATTTTAATTAGGATTATTTATACTTGAATTTACATTAAAAGAAATTAATTTATAATTATATTGTCATGACCCGTCCTCAGGGCCCGTGCCGTGACTACCCCAAGCCCGCCTCCCATAGGCCAGGGGCTGGAGACTAGCACCAAAGGCATAAATCCCGACAAAGGGGAAGGAATTGCCTTTATAAAGTAAACAAACACCACAGAGTAAGCCAGAAGAAGTAAACACTAAGTAAAACTAGGTACAAAAGTAAGTGTGGAAAGTAAATGGGCCAGAATCCATCCCAAACTGAAAGTAAAGTACAACTGGAAAAAAAGTACAACAACTGAAAGTAAAGCAGCAACGCCAAGTCATCCATTGGAAATCCCACCTGAAGGGTGGGTACAGATAGTCTCCTCAACTCCTCGGGTCCAACCGTCTGCTCCGTGTACGTCCCGCCCAGTGGTCCACCTCCAGGTACCGACCTGGTCCACAAGTCTCAACCATGATCACCGTTTTCCGTTCTCTACATCCAACATAATGTAGTGCGGGTATAGCCCGTGCAGGGGTGAGTATACGCTACTCAGTAGGGACCCCTAGACCCCCAAAGGTCTCCCAAAATCGACAAAGGATAATCCACAAAGGAAAGATACAATCACGAATTAACAACCAACACAACCTAGGTATATGCCCATACATATACCTAAGTCATCAATTCCAGTTCGGCTCCAACATCCGAGCCCATGTTCGATCACGTCTACATAGGTTAGTACAACCCAATCCATAGAGGAAATTACAACTCAATCCACATAGGAAACCAAGCCAATCATATCGAAGATAATGATTGAAAGTCAAGACTCATCTCACACAGGTATACTTCTTCGTAAGGTGATAGAGATGATCAGATGTAGCCACTGATTCATCTAAGCTGGGACCCACGTAGGATACTAAACCAGCTAAGCTGTTGGACCCACATAGGATACAAGACCAGTTACTCTGCCGGACCCACAGAGGATTCAAGTACGTAGTCAAATACTATCGAACCCACGTAGGATACAAGAATAGTAGTACTGCCGGACCCACGTAGGATACAAGAACAGTAGTCATCATCGTCGAACCCACGAAGGATTTCAGTACAGTCATCATCGCTGTCGAACCCATAAAGGATTTCAGTGCAGTCTTTATCACTTCCGAACCCACAGAGGATTTCAGTGCAGTCGTCATCACTGCTGAACCCACGGAGGATTTCAGTGCAGTCATCATCATCGTCGCAGTCGCAGCCAGCTCTAGGGTTCCCTCACACAGCAAGATCGTTTCCGGGAGGGTCCGCTCCAAGATCAAAGGGTTCGATACATCAACGGACACGCAGTCCGGAGTTTATGTAAACCAAAGTTTCGTCTCGACAAAGGGAACTCAACACGACAGACGACGCGTCAATCGGACGCCCAGTCTAAGAGTTATTGGCATTTTCGTTCCAGGGGCCCGGTTGGTTTTTAAGTCAAAACCAACCTGACCATACTCCATCTTCGTCCAAACCTCGAGTGGAGTAAGCCAAAAGGTCCTTCTCACTAAGAGAAATCCAATAAAGTTGATGGCACGTCAATCGGATGTCCAGAGCTCAAGTTATAAGCGTTTCTGCTCCGAGGGCCCGGTTGGTTTCGTGCTCGAACCAACCCGACCATACCCAAAGTTCACTGAAACCTTGAGTTTAATATAGAAAAACTACCGTCTCTATCCAAGTATCTCATCTCAACTAATAGTGTGTCGATCGGAGGTTTTTAGCCCAAGATACAGGCGTTTGACCGGAACTGTCCAAAGATAGGGGGTTTTGGGCCCGGACCGACCCGGCCCAAGACCCCCCTGGGTCGGTCCGAACCCGGTAGACCTGAACCGGGTCCGAGTCTGGCCCATTAGGGTGCGGCTCGGTCCGGTAAGCGCGGCCCGGCCCAACAGGCACAGCCCGGCCCCGCCGGCGCGACCGGTTGGCCTGGCACGGGCGTGGCCCAGTGTGGCCAGTTCGGCGCTGGCTGAGCCGAGCGGAAAGGGGGGGGGGGGCGACTGCCCCCCTTGATTGAAACTGTGACCCCATGTGGGGCCGCTCCTTTTCCAGCCAGGGTTACGACCCCCGACCTTCCTTCCAAAACGGCCGGCCCGGTCCGGCCGATCGGTGCTGCCAACGCGGGACCCCGCGGTCCCGCCCCTCCGAGGTGTCGGCTGCCGGCGGTTCCGGCCGCCACGACTTGCACCGCCGCGGCTTTGAGTCGTGGCCTTCTCCGACCAGCGCGGCGCGACGGCTCCACGCTTCTTCTCCTATTCATCTTTGTTTCCGTGCTGTTCCATTGCACCGCGCTACCTTGTTCGTGCGGCGACAAACACATCATCAAAGTGGGAGGAGGGTCGTCCGTGTTCGTGTGGTCCGGCCCCCTCCCGTTAATCCGATATCAAGAGGATAAGAAATTGATGTTTGGACGGTCAGACAATATTCATGAACCAAAATAAAACCCCTACCTTGATGAAGTCGTCGAACAAAGTTTGTCACGGGAAAGGGACGTCGCGGAAGATGGTGTCGTGGAAGGAGGATCATCGGTGCCGCGGTACACGGCGTCACGGTACACGACGTCCCGGAGAAGAGGACTTTCGACGTCGCGGTACACAGCGTCGCATCGTCGATCTCTGAGGAATCAGCATTATTCGTTGTCCTTCGTCGGAGGCCGGCGTTCTTCGTCAGTGACGGTGCGTTCTTCGCGTTCTTCAAGGAGGAAGATGAAGATTCAAGGCTTGAGCAATTCCTCTCCAACCTTCTCACATGACGAAATAATCCTTAATTAAATAAGACTTTGTCTTATTTAATTTACACAAAAAAGACAACATTCAATTCGAAATTAAAAATGAATTCAAGAATTGATTACATCGAATAACTTAATTCAATTCATTAATTAAGAGAGTTGACTTGGCATTTAAAAGGGGGTTGCAGGTGAGTTACAAAATTAAAATGCACGTGGGAGGTTAAAAGGAAATAAAGGAGGTGGGGCTCGTGTGGGCCCCACCTCACTAATATCCTACCTAGTGGAGTTAGGATATTGGTGGGTCCCACTCCAACCACCATTCCTAGGTTATCCCTACTTAGAATATAAATAAAATTTGTAGCACAATATTTAATTTTATTCTTTAGTTGCCCCATTTAATTAAAAACCTCACCCAAGAAAACTCAACTCCAGAAAAGATGTTCCTAAGCAATTACCGGTGTTGCGGTTCCATCGGTGCCATCAGATTTCGATTCCAAGCACCGTTTCAAAAGTTAGGAAAACCTGCTCATTCGTTCACTGAACGTACCTGAGCTAAACTTCGGAAATTGATTCCAGGCACACCGGGCCTCGGAATCAAGTGCCGTCAGAAACAGCGTACTCATAAAATCCCAAATAAAATTAAAAAAAAATTTCCCTTGAAATTTATGGGTCTTTAAATTACTCCCACCTCAGGGCTTTACGTCCCCATAAAGATAAATCACAAACTAGGGGAACAAATGAGGGTACTGAGCACGCATCTGAGCCTCCCGCTCCCAAGTGCTCTCCTGGAGGTTCCCGTACTGCCATTTGATGCGCACTAGAGGAATCAACCACCCATGTAGGACCCACTCTTGTCGATCCTCTGTCACGACCCGCCCTCGGGGTCCGTGCCGTGACTACCCCAAGCCCGCCTTCCATAGGCCAGGGGTTGGAGACTAGCACCAAGGCGTAAATCCCGGTAAAAAGGGAAGGCATTGCCTTTGTAAAGTAAACAAACACCACAGAGTAAGCAAGAGGAAAGTAAACACTAAGAAAAAGCAGAGTACAACTGAATGTAAAAAAAGGTAAATGGGCCAGAATACAAACCCAAACTGAAAGTAAAGTACAACTCGAAAGTGAAAACAGCAACTGAAAAGTAAAGTCGCTACACCGAGCTGTCCACTGGAAATCCCACCTGAAGGGTGGGTACAGATAGCCCCTCTGCTCCACGGGTCCCGCCGTCCGCTCCGAGCACGTCCCGCCCAGTGGTCCACCTCCGGGTACCGTCCCGCTCTGCAAGCCTCAGCTAAGGTCAACGCTGTCCGTCGTCTGCAACCAACACAACGTAGTGCGGGCAAAGCCCGTGCAGGGGTGAGTATAAGCTACTCAGTAGGGACCCGGAGACCCCTGATGGTCTCTCAAATCCACAAAGGATAAACCACGAAGAAAGGAACAATCACGAAGTAACAACCGACACTGCTTAGGTATATGCCCATACATATACCTAAGTCATGAATTTCAAATACACTCCAACCTTCGAGCCCAAGTACAACTTAGTCCACACAGGAAAGTAAACGTATTCCACACAGGAAAGCAAAACGTAATCCTCACAGGATTGCACAACACAATCCACACAGGAAAGCAAAACGTAATCCACACAGGATTTCACAACACAATCCACACAGGAAAGCAATAGGTTTCAGCTCACACAGGTATACTTCTTCAAAAGACGATAAAGATGATCACTGATCCATCTAAGTCGTCGGACCCATGAAGGATCGATAGGTAACTAACCCCCGCAAAAGACCCACACAGGATCGGGCCCACACAGGACCTGTAGGTGCTGGTTCACACAGGACCGCTGAGCGCAAGGACCCACACAGGATCGGACCCACACAGGATCGGGCCCACACAGGACCTGTAGCACTGATCCACGCAGGATCGCTGAGTGTTGTAGTCGTCGTCGTCGAATCCACATAGGATCTCTGTACTGTCGTCGTCACAGTCACAGTAGCAGTAGCAGCAGTAGTAGTCACAGTAACAGTCGCAGCCAGCACTAGGGTTCCCGCACATAGCAAGCTCGTTCGGAGGGTCCGCTCCACGAGCCGAGAGGCTGATACATCAACTGACACAAAGTCCAGAGTTGATGTATCCAAAAGTTCCGTATCGTCAACAGGAACTCAACGCAACAGACGGCGCGTCGATCAGACGCCCGGTCTGAGAGTTATTGGCATTTTCGTCCCCGGGGCCCGGTTGGTTTTTAAGGCAAAACCAACCCGACCGTACTCCACCTGTGTCCAAACCTCGGGCGGAGTATGACAAAAGATCCGTCTCACTAAGAGGAACACAACACGGCTGACGGCAGGTCAATCGGACGTCCGTAGCTCAAGATATGAGCGTTTCCGCTCCGAAGGCCCGGTTGGTTTCGTGAACGAACCAACCCGGCCGAACACAAAGTAATCCGAAACCTTGAGTGGGATATTCCAAAACGACCGTCTCGATCCAAGGATCATGTTGCCACAGACAGTTCGTCAATCGGAGGTCCGTGGCTCAAGATATGGCCAAAAGACCGAATCTGATTCGAAACGGGGGGTCCGGGTCCGGGTCGACCCGGCCCGACCCCCCCTGGGTCGGCCCGAACCGGGTCGACCCGACCCGGCCGACCGGCCGGCGGCGCGGCGGCCGCGGCGGCTTGGCGCCGCACGGAGGCAGCGCGGGGGGAATCAATTCCCCCGCTAATTGGAAGGGGAGGCGCGGCATAGCCGCGCCCTTTGCAGAAAAAAACGGCCCCCACGTGGGGGCCGGATTGGAGAAAAACCGGGGGGCTGCTGCCCCCCCCCCCCCCCTTCATGGAAACCGCCCCCCTCATAAAGAGGGGGTTTTGATTGATGGCCGGGGGATTAATTTCTCCCGGAATATTACCATCCGGCCGGCCAGTTGGCTGGCCGGTTTTCTCCAACGGGACCGGAAAATCCGGTCCCCTCTTCGGCTTCCGACGCCGGCGGCCCGGCCGCCGGTCTCCTCGTTCCGCCGCGGCCCGGAACCGGCCGCGGTGTTCGTCGTCCGGCGCGGTGCGACGGCACCGCGCCCCTCTGCCGCACCTTGATTTCTTTCAACGCGGCGCGACGGTGTCACGTTCATAATGATTCTTCCATGGCGTGTGCGCGACGGCGTCGCGTAAAATAACCTCACGATTAACCACGTGGTGCGTCGGCACCACACCACCTTGTTTCCACCCGTAAGGTAAAACAACAAGAACGATGGAGGGGGTTCGGCCGTGTTCATGTGGTCCGGCCCCCCTCACGTTAAATAATAACACAACTTAAAATATTCAATTGCCTCACGTTAGACATGCTAGATCCACGATCAAGAATGGAATAATTAAACAATAAATCAACAACCCCTTCCTCGGGTATAGGTTCGAAGATTTGACAACGTCCTGTGGAAGACAACGTTGCGGAGGTCGGGCGTCGCGGTCGTCGTTCGTCAAATCCATTGACGAAGAGATACGCCCGAAGAGATACGTCGTTGGCGAATCTTCGTATGCCGACGAAGAAGGTCTGAGGAGTAAGCGGCGTTCCCTCTCGTTGACACGGAAGACGAAGAAGAGAGGCGGCGTTCTTCGTCGGAGCTTGAGCGTTCTTCGTCGGAACTTTAAGAAGGAAGAAAAGCTCTCAACCTCTCCAAGAACAAAGGAAACCAACCCAACAAAATAAAATAAGCTTAATCTTATTTTATTACACAACCCTCCTCTTAGAATTTCAAATGTTTGAAATTTAAATTAACCCTCTTCAATTAATTAATCCATGTTGTCAACATTAATTGAAATGGGTTAAAGGGGAGGTTTTGAGAGAATTTGAGGAGTTGGGGTTCGTGTGGGCCCCACCACACTTAATCCTCCCAAGGGAGGTTAAGTGGATGTGGGTCCCACTCCCAACTCCCTTTGGTAGGATTTATATAGTTAAAATAAAATTTGTCCTTCACAAATTTTATTTAACTTAAACTAAAAAAAACCCAAAAACTAACTTTCAACCCGCAATAAACGCAACTTCCGAAAAGGTCTCCTTAAGCGAATATCGGCGCTGCGAGTTCATCGGTGCCCTCGGATTTGAATTCCGAGCACCGGATCAAAAGTTAGGAATTCCCGCTCGTTCGTTCACTGAACGTACCTGAGCCAAACTTCGTAAATTAATTCCAGGCACTCCGGGCCTCGGAATCAGGTGCCGTCTGAAACCGCGCTCTTGTAAAATTATAAATAAAATTAAGAAAAAAATTCCCTTGAATTTTACGGGTATTTACATTACTCGCACCTCAGGGCTTTACGTCCCCGTAAAGATACATCAAAAACTAGGGAAACAAATGAGGGTACTGAGCACGCATCTGAGCCTCCCGCTCCCATGTGCTCTCCTGGAGATTCCCGTGCTGCCAACTGATGCGCACAAGAGAAATCGATCGCCCACGCAGGACCTGTTTCTGTCGATCCTCTATCTCCACCGGGACCTCCGTAAAAGTCTCCCCATCGTCAACGTCAAGCTCCCCATGGTCAATGATGTGCGTCGGGTCGTGCACGTATCTCCTCTGCTGAGACACGTGGAAGACATCGTGCACCCGGTGCAACTGAGGTGGTAGAGCCAGGCGATAATCCACCTCACCAATCCTGCTGAGGACCTGTAAGGGTCCGATGAAGCGCAGAGATAACTTGCCGCCTCGGCCAAATCTCCGAATACCACGTCGAGGTGAGACCCTCAAGAAGACGTGGTCACCACCCTCGAACTCCAGTGGCCTCCGCCTCCTGTCAGCATAAGGCTTCTACCGGCTCTAAGCTGTACTCATCCGCCCCTGGATGACCTGGACCATCTCAGGTCCCACAAGAGCTGCAAGATTTCTTCTTTGCCGATAAGAGAAATCTGGTTTCATCCCCTGGATGAACCACATTCTTCGCCTAATACAGTCAATCCTAACATGGATGATACTAATCCATACCAAGGATGACGTCGTAAGGCCTCGACGCTACTACTAAGAGATCCAACCGTTACTCTCGCCTCCAAGGGTTGAGTCACACTGTCGGCATTAGTGTGTGGTAACTGGGTCTCCTCCAGTAGATGTCTCACAAGTGAGGGTCAAGTCAACAGCCAAAACTGGAACCTCTTAGTAACATCACGAAAGAGGACAAGAACGAAAATATCACAAAGGTATGCATCTTTTATTATTGCAACTCATAATACAAGACGCTACACAAATGCAACAAGGAACCAGAAGTACAAAGGATGTATCCACTAGTTCTGCTCCTGTCCATCGGCTCTCAGAGCTCCATGATCGAAGGCCTCGGCTGCCTGAAGTTGAGCTCTCGCATGTTCACCTACTCCCTGTGGTCGGGGTGGACCTCCTGGTGGTGGTGGTGGTAGAGCCTCAAATCGTCTCCCACCATCTGCTGCTCGGCCAGCTCCTCTGCCTCGTCCGCCTCCTCCCTGCGGACCACCACAGTCGAACCTCTGCCTCTGCCTAGGTGGTTTCTCAACCGTCTGCTGCTCCTCTGCATGGCGGTTCGGGTAGTCACGAGCCATGTGGCCTTGCCCGCAGCTTGCATAGCACTCTCTTCCACTCGAAAGACTGGCTCCGCGTTGTGTGCCCTGCACTGCTGAGCCAGTCCCCTGAGGTCGTCTGCCTGAAGATCTGGTCTGCCTGGACCCCTGAGTCATCTGTCGACTGCCTGCTGCAGATGACTCTGCCACGTGCCGCCCTGCGGTGGGTCGCTGTGCTGGTGTAGACTCAGCAAGGAAGCTCTCGATCAGAAGGGCCCGCTCCAGCACTCCTGCCTGGGTCAGGATGCTGAGGGAGATCAGTGATGCCCTGATCTCGTGTCTCAATCCCTGCTCGAAGGTCCGGGCCCGGAAGAAGGGGTCCCGTACCATGTCTGTCGAGTACCGAGAAAGGTCGGTGAATCTCGCCGAGTACTGAGCAACCGTCATGCTGCCCTGCCGCAGCTGAAGAAGCTCCTGGATGCGCACCGCACGAAGGGTGGCTGGGACGAACTCCGAGCGGAAGAGGCTCTCAAAGTCCGTCCATAGTAGATATGCCTCATCGTGCACCTGGAGCATCAAGCTCCACCATCGTCCTGCTGCTGCGTGTAGTAGGCTCGCAGCGAGGATCACCATGAGGTCTGCTGGTGTCCTCACTAGCCTAAACACACGTACCACGGCCTGCAGCCAGTCCTCTGCTGCCTGGGGATCCGTCTCCCTGCGAAACCTGGGTGGTCGATGGCGCTGAAACTCATGCAGTGCGCTGAGGCGACGTGCATCGTCAGCGGCTGGTGCTGGAAGCATCGGGGGCTCGGCGGGTAGAACTACCGCCGGTGCCACTGCTGACAAAGGGCCCTGCACCGAAGCCTCGTCGCTCGGTGGGCTGTCGTCACACTCGACTCTCGAAACCCTAATGGATGCCATCGTGGGGCCATCCTGAATAGGAAACAGGTGCGCCACAGTCAAACAGTATACCTGGTGAGCTGACACAAAGAAATCACAAGGAAAACTTTGAAACACACACGCAATCGATGTTTTCGTGCATTAAGTCGGAAATCAGAAGTCAGGGTCCTGGTGTACGGATACGTCGGCCGCCGCACCAACACTGGACTCCCTGGACTGATAACCACACTCAATACGCTAAACATTATTGCTTCACATATAAAAGATCAGAGTTCGCGGTAGAACCGAACTCCTCTGATACCAATTTGTCACGACCCGCCCTCGGGGTCCGTGCCGTGACTACCCCAAGCCCACCTTCCATAGGCCAGGGGTTGGCGACTAGCACCAAGGCGTAAATCCCGGTAAAAAGGGAAGGCATTGCCTTTGTAAAGTAAACAAACACCACAGAGTAAGAAAGAGGAAAGTAAACACTAAGCAAAAGCAGAGTACAACTGAAAGTAAAAAAAGGTAAATGGGCCAGAATACAAACCCAAACTGAAAGTAAAGTACAACTCGAAAGTGAAAACAGCAACTGAAAAGTAAAGCCGCTACACCGAGCTGTCCACTGGAAATCCCACCTGAAGGGTGGGTACAGATAGCCCCTCTGCTCCACGGGTCCCGCCGTCCGCTCCGAGCACGTCCCGCCCAGTGGTCCACCTCCGGGTACCGTCCCGCTCTGCAAGCCTCAGCTAAGGTCAACGCTGTCCGTCGTCTGCAACCAACACAACGTAGTGCGTGCAAAGCCCGTACAGGGGTGAGTATAAGCTACTCAGTAGGGACCCCGAGACCCCTGAAGGTCTCTCAAATCCACAAAGGATAAACCACGAAGAAAGGAACAATCACGAAGTAACAACCGACACTGCTTAGGTATATGCCCATACATATACCTAAGTCATGAATTTCAAATACGCTCCAACCTCCGAGCCCAAGTACAACTTAGTCCACACAGGAAAGTAAACGTATTCCACACAGGAAAGCAAAACGTAATCCTCACAGGATTGCACAACACAATCCACACAGGAAAGCAAAACGTAATCCACACAGGATTTCACAACACAATCCACACAGGAAAGCAATAGGTTTCAGCTCACACAGGTATACTTCTTCAAAAGATGATAAAGATGATCACTGATCCATCTAATTCGTCGAACCCACGAAGGATCGATAGGTAACTAACCCCCGTAAAAGACCCACACAGGATCGGGCCCACACAGGACCTGTAGGCGCTGGTTCACACAGGACCGTTGAGCGCAAAGACCCACACAGGATCGGACCCACACAGGATCGGGCCCACACAGGACCTGTAGCACTGATCCACGCAGGATCGCTGAGTGCTGTAGTCGTCGTCGTCGAATCCACACAGGATCGGGCCCACACAGGACCTGTAGCACTGATCCACGCAGGATCGCTGACTGTTGTAGTCGTCGTCGTCGAATCCACACAGGATCTCTGTACTGTCGTCGTCACAGTCACAGTAGCAGTAGCAGCAGTAGTAGTCACAGTAACAGTCGCAGCCAGCACTAGGGTTCCCGCACATAGCAAGCTCGTTCGGAGGGTCCGCTCCACGAGCCGAGAGGCTGATACATCAACTGACACAAATTCCAGAGTTGATGTATCCAAAAGTTCCGTATCGTCAACAGGAACTCAACGCAACAGACGGCGCGTCGATCAGACGCCCGGTCTGAGAGTTATTGGCATTTTCGTCCCCGGGGCCCGGTTGGTTTTTAAGGCAAAACCAACCCGACCGTACTCCACCTGCGTCCAAACCTCGGGCGGAGTATGCCAGAAGATCCGTCTCACTAAGAGGAACACAACACGGCTGATGGCACGTCAATCGGACGTCCGTAACTCAAGATATGAGTGTTTCCGCTCCGAAGGCCCGGTTGGTTTCGTGAACGAACCAACCCGGCCGAACACAAAGTAATCCGAAACCTTGAGTGCGATATACCGAAACGACCGTCTCGATCCAAGGATCGCGTTGCCACAGACGGTTCTTCAATCGGAGGTCTTTGGCTCAAGATATGGCCAAAAGACCGAATCTGATTCGAAACGGGGGGTCCGGGTCCGGGTCGACCCGGCCCGACCCCCCCTGGGTCGGCCCGAACCGGGTCGACCCGACCCGGCCGGCCGGCCGGCGGCGCGGCGGCGCGGCGGCCGCGGCGGCTTGGCGCCGCACGGAGGCAGCGCGGGGGGAATCAATTCCCCCGCTGATTGGAAGGGGCGGCGCGACATAGTCGCGCCCTTTGCAGAAAAAAACGGCCCCCACGTGGGGGCCGGATTGGAGAAAAACCGGGGGGCTGCTGCCCCCCCCTCATGGAAACCGCCCCCCTCATAAATAGGGGGTTTTGATTGCTGGCCGGGGGATTAATTTCTCCCGGAATATTACCATCCGGCCGGCCAGTTGGCTGGCCGGTTTTCTCCAACGGGACCGGAAAATCCGGTCCCCTCTTCGGCTTCCGACGCCGGCGGCCCGGCCGCCGGTCTCCTCGTTCCGCCGTGTTCCGGAACCGGCCGCGGTGTTCATCGTCCGGCACGGTGCGACGGCACCGCGCCCCTCTGCCGCACCTTGATTTCTTTCAACGCGGCGCGACAGTGTCACGTTCATAATGATTCTTCCATGGCGCGCGCGCGACGGCGTCGCGTAAAATAACCTCACGATTAACCACGTGGTGCGTCGGCACCACACCACCTTGTTTCCACCCACAAGGTAAAACAACAAGAACGATGGAGGGGGTTCGGCCGTGTTCATGTGGTCCGGCCCCCCTCACGTTAAATAATAACACAACTTAAAATATTCAATTGCCTCACGTTAGACATGCTAGATCCACGATCAAGAATAGAATAATTAAACAATAAATCAACAACCCCTACCTCGGGTATAGGTTCGAAGATTTGACAACGTCCCGCGGAAGACAACGTTGCGGAGGTCGGGCGTCATGGTCGTCGTTCGTCAAATCCGTTGACGAAGAGATACGCCCGAAGAGATACGTCGTTGGCGAATCTTTGTATGCCGACGAAGAAGGTCCGAGGAGTAAGCGGCGTTCCCTCTCGTTGACACGGAAGACGAAGAAGAGAGGCGGCGTTATTCGTCGGATCTTGAGCGTTCTTCGTCGGAACTTTAAGAAGGAAGAAAAGCTCTCAACCTCTCCAAGAACAAAGGAAACCAACCCAACAAAATAAAATAAGCTTAAGCTTATTTTATTACACAACCCTCCTCTTAGAATTTCAAAGGTTTGAAATTTAAATTAACCCTCTTCAATTAATTAAGCCATGTTGTCAACATTAATTGAAATGGGTTAAAGGGGAGGTTTTGAGAGAATTTGAGGAGTTGGGGTTCGTGTGGGCCCCACCACACTTAATCCTCCCAAGGGAGGTTAAGTGGATGTGGGTCCCACTCCCAACTCCCTTTGGTAGGATTTATCTAGTTAAAATAAAATTTGTCCTTCACAAATTTTATTTAACTTAAACTAAAAAAAAACCCAAAAACTAACTTTCAACCCGCAACAAACGCAACTTCTGAAAAGGTCTCCTTAAGCGAATATCGGCGCTGCGAGTTCATCGGTGCCCTCGGATTTGAATTCCGAGCACCGGATCAAAAGTTAGGAATTCCCGCTCGTTCGTTCACTGAACGTACCTGAGCCAAACTTCGGAAATTAATTCCGGGCACTCCGGGCCTCGGAATCAGGTGCCGTCTGAAACCGCGCTCTTGTAAAATTCTAAATAAAATTAAGAAAAAAATTCCCTTGAATTTTACAGGTCTTTAAATCCTCGATATCCACTGGGACCTCCTCAAAGGTCGCCCCATCGCCAAGGTCTAGCTCCCCATGGTCGATGATATGCTTCAGGTCTTGCACATATCTCCTCAGCTGAGACACGTGGAAGACGTCGTGCACCCGGTGCAATTGAGGTGGTAGATCCAGGTGATAAGCCACCTCTCCTATCCTATTGAGGACCTAGAATGGTCCGATGAAGTGCAGAGATAACTTGCCGCCCCGGCCAAATACCCATAATCCACGTCGAGGTGAGACCCGCAAGAAAACGTGGTCGCCATCCTCAAACTCTAGTGGCATCTGCCTCCTGTCAGCATAAGACTTCTACCGGCACTGAGCTGTCTTCATCCGCTCCTGGATGACCTGGACCTTCTCTGTCGTGGTCTGGACCATCTATGGCCCCACAAGTGCTGACTCCCTAGGTTCTGTCCTGCATAGAGGTGATCTGCATGGCCGGCCGTACAATACCTCGTATGGTGTCATCCCGATGGTGGAGTGGTAGATGTTGTTGTACGCGAACTCCACCAAGGGTAGGTGGTCCTCCCAGCTATGACCAAAGTCAAGGACAAATGCACGGAGCATGTCCTCGAGAGTCTGAATGGTCTTCTCCGTCTGACCATCCTTCTGAGGGTGAAAGGCAGTGCTCAGACGTAGATGCGTCCCGAATGCCTCCTGAAACCCCTTCCAAAGTCGGGAAGTAAAGTGAGCATCTCGATCAGAGATGATAGATTATGTCACACCATGAAGTCGTACAATCTTTTGAATGTAGATACGTCTCAATATCTCTACTGAGTCCTACTCTCTGATGGGTAAGAAGTGATCCGACTTGGTGAGTCGGTCGACAATCACCCAAATAGAGTCGTGACCTCTAGAAGTGTGTGGAAGTCCAGTCACGAAATCCATAGATATCCCATCTAACTTCCACTCAGGGACCTCCAAGGGTTGTACCAAGCCTGCTGGTACTTGGTGCTCCGCCTTCACCTCCTGATAGGTGAGGTATCGAGAAACGAACTCAGCTACAGCCTTCTTCATACCCGACCACCAGTGCTATCGTCTGAGATCCTCGTACGTCTTCTCCACTCCTGGATGTACCGCTAAAGGGGAAGTGTGAAACTCCCTCAACACCTCTTCCTGTAAAGCAGCTAGTACCATGGTACGTCCTCTAAAAAGGACGTCGTGCTATCCTATAATAGATAATCCATCAGGTGCTTGTCCTAAGGATATCTGTGCAGGTCGCGTCTCACAGTCAGTGTCCCCACACTGTGCCTCTATGACCCACTACAGTAGTGGAGGAGTGACTGAAGAAAGGATGCTCTATCTCTATCCATGAAGGATATCTGCAAAGCGGCTAGCTACTCTATCGCCTCCCTGAGTAGCTAAATGCTCGTCCTCCTGCTGAGAGCATCGGCTACTACATTCCCCTTTACAGTAGTATAGACTATCTCAAAGTCATAGTCCTGGAGGAACTCAAGCCATCACCGCAGTCTCAGATTCAGGTCTTTGTGTGAGAAGATGTACCTGAGACTTTGGTGGTCAGAGTATACTGTAAAGCTCTTCCCATCAGATAGTGTCACCACATCTTCAGAGCGAAGACCACTACTGCTAACTCCAGGCCATGGGTAGCATAGTTCTTCTCATGCTGCCTCAACTGCCGTGATCCATAGGTGATCACTGCCCACTCCTGCATCAGGACACATCCGAGTCCGGTCTCTGATGCATCGCAGTAGACTACGTACCCTAGTCCCTCCTCCAGTAGCCTCAAGATAGGCGCGCTGGTCAATCTCTGTCTCAGCTCCTGGAAGCTCTGTTGAAATTTGTCTAACCACACGAAGGGTTTCCCCTTCTTCTTCAAAGCTGAGAGTGGTTCCGAAACTCTGGAGAAGTCTGGCACAAACCTCCGGTAGTACCCAGCAAGCCCCAAGAAACTCCACACCTCTGTCACGCTCCTGGGTGGCTCCCAAGCTAGCACTGCCTCGATCTTCGCAGGATCCACCGCAACTCCTACCTCAGAGATGACGTGTTCCAAGAAGTGGACCTCACGTAACCAGAATTGAAAATTCGAGAGCTTTTCATAAATCTGGTGCTATAGGAGTGTTTCCAGTACAATCCGCAAGTGGTAGGTGTGCTCCTCCTTAGTGGTCGAGTATATCAATATGTCGTCGATGAAGACCACGACAAATCGATCGAGGTATGGCTGAAAGATTCTGTTCATGAGACTCATGAACACTACTGGAGCATTGGTTACGCCGAAAGGCATAACCAAGAACTCATAGTGTCCATACCGACATCTGAAGGTCGTCTTCTGCACGTCTTCGTCTCGAACTCTGAGCTGATGATAGCCTGATCTAAGGTCTATCTTCGAGAACCACCGTGCTCCCTTGAGCTAATCGAAGAGGTCATCAATCCTCAGTAGCGGATAATTGTTCCTCACGGTCACCTGGTTCAGGCGACGATAATCGACACACAGTCGAAAGCTCCCGTCCGCCTTCTTGGCGAACAATATCGGGGAACCCCAGGGTGAAACACTAGGTCGGATGAATCCATTTCTCTACAAGTCCTCCAATTGTACCCGTAGCTCTCGAATCTCAGTGGGGGCCATATGATATGCTGGAGTGTATATTGGGTCTATCCCGGGGTACAGGTCAATATAGAAGTCTACCTCTCTATGAGGAGGTAGTCCTAGAACGTCTTCAGGAAAAACGTCTGCATACTGATCCACCACTACAGGATATCACGGACTCTTCACATCAACTGCTCCTAGGATGAGGATATCCAACTGATGAGTGATGGGTTACCCTCTCCTCTGTGTGAGTCCATCCTGTGCTGCTAAGGCTCCCCTCTCGCCAGTGAAGGTGAACCTTCTCCCATCGGTGCGAACACATCGCACCTTACTCCTAAAACAGTCGATCTGAGCATGGACTGTAGATAACCAATCCATGCCCAAGATGACATCGTAAGGCCTCGACGCTACTACAAGAAGATCCCAGTTTAAGCTCTTGCCTCCTAGAGTAAGATCACACTACCAGAACCAGTGCGTAATCGTCGAGTCTTCTCCCATAGGAGTCTCTATCCATTAGGATCGAGCCAACGGATCCGTCAGAATATCCGAGCTCCAAACAAGGGCAGCGGCAATGAAAGAATGAATCGCTCCTGTGTCTATAAGAACTGCAACAAGGGTGGAGTAGACACAGATAGTACCTTGAATCATCTCTGGCTTGTCGTGGTCATAGGACTCTGCTGCCTGAAGCTGAGCCTGTCTCTGCCGGCCAGCTCCCTGTGGTCGGGGTGGACCTCCTAGTGGTGGTGGTGGTAAAGCCCCAAAGCGTCACCCACCACCTGCTGCTCGGCCAGCACCCCTTCCTCATCTGCCTGCTCTCAGTGGACCACCACGGTCGACCGTCTACCTCTTCCTGGGTGTCCCCTCAACCGTATGTTTCTCCTCTGCACGGCGGGTCGGGCAGTCACGAGCCATGTGGTCATGCCCGCCGCATGCGTAGCACTGTCTGGTCCTCGGAAGGTTGGCTCTGCACCAGGTGCCCCGAACCTCTGAGCCAATGTCCTGAGGTTGTCCGCCTGATGTTCTGGTCTTCCTGGACCCCTGTGATGTTTGTCGACTGCCAGCTGCAGACGTCTCTGCTACATGCCGCCCTGCGGTAGGTCTCGCTGCTGGTGTAGGCTCAGCAAGAAAGCTCTCTATGAGAAGGGATCACTCCAATACTCCTGCCTGTGTCGGAATGCTGAGAGAGATCATCGATGCCCTGATCTCATGCCTCAGTCCCTGCTCAAAGGTCCAGGCCCGGAAGAATGGGTCTCGTACCATGTCCATCGAATAGCGTGAGAGATCGGTAAATCTCACTGAGTACTGGGCGACCGTAATGCTGCCCTGTCGCAGCTGTAGTAGCTCCTGGATGCACACTGCACGGAGGGTGGCTGGGACGAACTCCGAGCGGAAGAGGCTCTCAAAGTTCGTCCAGAGGAGTGATGCCTCGTCGTGCACCTGGAGCATCAAGCTCCACCATCTACATGCTGCCGCTTGTAGGAGGCTCCCTGCAAGGATCACCATGAGGTCAGCTGGTGTCCCCACTAACCTGAAAACTCAAACCACAGCCTCCAGCCAATCCTCGATTGCCTGAGGGTCCATCTCCCCGCGGAACCTGGGCAGTCTGTGACGCTGAAACTCGTGCAGTGAACTAAGGCGACATGCACTCTCAGCGGCTGGGGCTGGTAGCATCGGTGGCTCGGCGGGTAGAGGTACCGCCGGTGCCTCCAATGAAAAAGGTCCCTACACCGAGGCCTCATCTCTCGGTGGGATATCATCTTATACAAAGCTCATAACCCTAGCTAGCTACCATCATGGGTCCATCCTGAAAAGAAATAGGTGTGCCACGGTCAAAACAGTATACCTGGTGACCTGAAACAAAGTAATCACAAAGAAAACTTTTGAAACACACATGCAATCAATGTTTTCGTGCATTGAGTCGGAAATCAGAAGTCAGGGTCCTGGTGTATGAATATGTCGGCCTCCGCACCAACACTGGACTCCCTGAACCAATAACCACACTCAATAACCTTAACACTATTGCTTCAAATAGAAGAAAGATCAGAGTCCTGAGTTCTGCAGTAGAACCGAACTCCTTTGATACAAATTTTTCACGACCCGTCCTTAGGGCCCATGTCGTGACTACCCCAAGCCCACCTCCCATACGCCAGGGGCTGGCGACTATCACCAAAGGCGTAAATATCGACAAAGAGGAAGGCATTGCCTTTATAAAGTAAACAAACACCACAGAGTAAGCCTGTAGAAGTAAAAACTAAGTAAAACTAGGTACAAAAGTAAGTGTGGAAAGTAAATGGGCCAGAATACAAACCCAAACTGAAAGTAAAGTACAATAGGAAAGAAAGTACAACAATCGAAAGTAAAGCAGCAACGCTGAGTCGTCCACTGGAAATCTCACCTGAAGGGTGGGTACAGATAGTCTCCTCAACTCCTCGGGTCCAACCGTCTACTCTGTGTATGTCCCGCCCATTGGTTCACCTCTAGGTACCGACCTGCTCCACAAGTCTCAACCACGATCAGTGCTGCCCATCATCTGCATCCAACACAATGTAATACAGGAATAGACCGTGCAGGGGTGAGTATACACTACTCATTACGGAGCCCGAGACCTTCGATGGTCTCCCAGAATCCAAAAAGGATAATCCACAAAGGAAAGATACAATCAAGAATTAACAACCAACACTACCTAGGTATATGCCCATACATATACCTAAGTCATCAATTCCAGTTCAGATCCAACATCCGAGCCCAAGTTCGATCACGTCCACACAGGTTAGTACAACCCAATCCACACAGGAAAGAACAACTCAATCCACATAGGAAATCAAGTCAATCATATCGAAGATAATGATTGAAAGTCAAGACTCAACTCACACAGGTATACTTCTTTGTAAGGTGATAGAGATGATCAGATGTAGCCACTGATTCATCTAAGTTGGGACCCACGTAGGATACTAAACCAACTAAGCTATCAGACCCACGTAGGATATAAGACCAGCTACTCTGCCGGACCCACGTAGGATACAAGTACAGAGTCAAATACTGTCAGACCCACGTAGGATACAAGAACAGTAGTACTGCCGGACCCACGTAGGATACAAGAACAGTAGTCATCGCTGTCGAACCCATGGAGGATTTCAGTACGGTCATCATCGCTGCCAAACCCACAAGGGATTTCAGTGCAGTCTTCATCGCTGCCAAACCCACAGAGGATTTTAGTGCAGTTGTCGTCACTGCCGAACCCACGGAGGATTTCAGTGAAGTCATCATCGTCGTTGTAGTCACAGCCAGCTCTAGGGTTCTCGCACACAGCATGCTTGTTTCCGGGAGGGTCTGCTCAACGAGAAAAGGGTTTGATACATCAACTGACATGTAGTCCAGTGTTTATGTATCCCAAAGTTCCGTCTCGACAAAGGGAACTCAACACGACAGACGGCGCGTCAATCGAACGCCCGGTCTGAGAGTTATTGGCTTTTTCGTTCCTAGGGCCCGGTTGGTTTTTAAGTCAAAACCAACCCAACCGTACTCTATCTGCGTCCAAACCTCGAGCGGAGTAAGTCAAAGGGTCTGTCTCACTAAGAGGAATCCAACAAAGTCGACGGCACGTCAATCTGACGTCCAGAGCTCAAGTTATAAGCGTTTCCGTTCCTTGGGCCCGGTTGGTTTCGTGCTCGAACCAACCCGGCCATACCCAAATTTCTCTGAAACCTTGATTTTAATATACCAAAACGGTCGTCTCGATCCAAGGATCATATCTCAACTGACGATGCGTCGATCGGAGGTCTGTAGACCAGGATAAGGGCGTTTGAACGGAACTGTCCAAAGATAGGGGGTTTTGGGCCCGGACCGACCCGGCCCAAGACCCCCCCCCCCCTCGGGGTCGGCCCGAACTGGGTCGAACCAAACCAAATTCGGGTCCGGCCCATTTGGGCGCGGCCCGGTCCGGTGGGTGCGGCCCGGACCGAACGGCGCGGCCCGGCCCCGCCGGCGCGGCCCGGCCCTGCCTGGGCGGCCCGGCCCGGTGCGGCCCGTCCGGCCTGGGCAGTCGGTTGTCCTGGCACGGGTGTGGCCCGATGTGGCCAGGTCGGCGCTTGTCGAGCCGAGTGGAAAGGGGGGTGGGGGATTTCCCCCTTGATTGAAACTGCGGCCCCACGAGGGGCCGCTCCTTTTCCAGCCGGGGGTTACGACCCCCGACCTTCCTTCCGAAATGGCCGGCCCAGTTCGGCCAGCCAAGGCTGCCGCCGCGGGACCCCACGGTCCCGCCCCTCTGAGGTGCCAGTGGCTAGCGGTTCCGGCCGCCCCACCTGGCACCGCCGCGGCCTTGTCCGACCGGCGCTGTGCCACGGCGCCGCGGCCCCTTCGTGGTTCTTCGGCGCGGCGCGACGGTGACGCGGCTTTGTTCGGCCTCAACGGCGTCGCGTGATGGCGCCGCACTTCTTTGCCCATTCTTCTTTGATTCCGCGCGGTGCTGTTGCACCGCACTACCTTGTTCGTTCCGTGACAAACACATCATCAAAGTGGGAGGAGGGTCAGTCATGTTCGTGCAGTCCGGCCCCCTCCCGTTAATCCGATATCAAGCGGCTAAGAAATTGACGTTTAGATGGTCGAAGAATATTCATGAACCAAAATCAAACCCCTACCTCGATGAAGTCATCGAAAAAGGTTTGTCATGGGAAAGGGATGCCGCGGAAGATAGCGTCGCGGAAGGAGGATCGTCGGCATCGCGGTACACGGCATCACGGAGAAGAGGACTCTCAGTGTCGCGGTACATAGCGTCGCATCGTCGACCTCTGAGGAATCAGTGTTATTCGTCGTCCTTCGTCGAAGGCCGGCGTTCATCGTTGGTGACGGTGCGTTCATCGCGTTATTCAAGGAGGAATATGAAGATTCCAAGGCTTGAGCAATTCCTCTCCAAACTTCTCACACGACGAAATAATCCTTAAAGAAATAAGACTTTGTCTTATTTAATTAACACACACAAGACAACATTCAATTCGAAATTCAAAATGAATTCAAGAATTGATTACATTGAATAACTTTATTCAATTCATTAATTAAGAGAGTTGACTTGGCATTTAAAAGAGGGTTGCGGGTGAGTTACAAAATTAAAATGCACGTGGGAGGTAAAAAGGAAATAAAGGGGGTGGGGATCATGTGGTCCCCACCTCAATAATATCTTACCTAGTGGAGTTAGGATATTAGTGGGTCCCACTCCAACCACCATGCCTAGGTTATCACTACTTAGAATAGAAATAAAATTTGTAGCACAATATTTTATTTTATTCTTTAGATAACCCATTTAATTAAAAACCTAACCCGAGAAAACGGAACTCCAGAAAAGATGTTCTTAAGCAATTATCGGTTCTGCGGTTCCATCGGTGCCCTCAAATTTCGATTCCGAGCACCGGTTCAAAAGTTAAGAAAACCTGCTCATTCGTTCACTGAACGTACCGGAGCTAAACTTCGAAAATTGATTCCAGGCACACCGTGCCTTCGAATCAGGTGCCGTCATAAACTGCGTAATCGTAAAATCCCAAAGAAAATTAAGAAAAAATTTCCCTTGAAATTTACAGGTCTTTAAATATATAATAAGTCACTTAAATTTTTTTAAATGAATATTTATAAAATTGTAAATTAATAGTACTATTATCCACTCTTTTTTACTTAAATGATGGAGAAAATGTATTAAGAAAAGGAAACTTTATTTCTCTTTTCAATCAAAAAATTATTTTTATTCCATATACATATTTTTATTAAAAAAATTAAAATAATATTTTTAATATTTTCTATGATATTTTAAGTACATTTTTTACCAATTTTTACTTTTTAAAAAATGGTTTGAAAAGAATGTTCTGGTCATTTTCTGACCAAGTCACTTTTTGACTTTTTACTGAAAAAGTAAAAGGAATATTTATTTTATCATTTTCAATATGAAAGTAATATTCCCACCATAATGACCACTCATTGATTTGAAGATTCCTTTTCAATTTTACAAGGTTACTTTTAAAGAAACTTTCTTCCTCATATTGTTGAAATTTTTAGTTTTTAAAGTTATTTTCAAAGTCAAAAGAGTATTCTTCTCAAAAAAAAATTTAATAATCTTTTTGTGGTATTTATATTCATCAAAAAAACAACATATTATTTTAATTATAATACACTAAATATATTTTGTAACTATACCATATTTATTCTTTCTATAAATGGTTTATGATCATTTTTGTCAAGGAAAGTATTAACATTCACAATCTTGATTATTTTTTGTAGTAATTGACTTTCCCTTGAACCATGCACTTTATTATCATCATTGGACATTAAATTTACCTTGAATATATATATTAATTATCATTGATATGCTTATTTTTTAAATTTTATATCATTTCTATATATGATGATTTACTTTGAATGTTATTTGATTTATTGGGAAATTATTAATATTTTTTATTCTTTATTCATTACAGAAATTTGTTGATAAGTCATATTGTTTATGAATTAAATCGATCATTCAATATATGAGGAATTATTTGTACATGAATCTATGGCTGGGTCTCAGAATTATATATCCAGTAAATTCATCAACAAATATCATGAGACAAATTAGTAAGCTATTATTAAATGGGTTTCTAGTGTATACCTACCCATCACTTAAACTGTCTTAGTGAAAGGTATTTATGGGATAAATATCATGATGTATAAGATCATTAAATCCAATATTAATAATTTTTTTCATTGAGAATTTAGTTATTATTATCCATGGTATTAATTAATTGATATTACAATGGATTAGATGAAAGACCATATGATTATTTATATGGCCTTATTTGATCATCATTCATTCCTTCTATATTATTATTTAAGATCAAGTTACTGATTAAAGGGAATGTTTTTTCATTAATTTACTATTCTATATTGATTATGAATTATTTATTTGTGATATATTACACTGTATGTAATTTGAAATTAAAGTATGTATCTTGTTTTCCAATACTAAAAATATATTCATTCCATTGGGATATGATCCCTTGTATCTTATACCCAAGTAGTAAAGTAACCACCGACCCAGGGATACTCAGGCCGAGGTCTTTATAGTTGGTATCATAGGAAGTTTAGTAGAAACCTTGGAAACTAGATTTAGGAAAACATATATTAGATAACATAACCCTATGAATGATTATTAGGATAATTCTAAGTATATGATAACATCCTAAAATTTTTATACGGTATAGATTATGTGGTTTACCTAAAAATACATCTATGTATAGATACTAAAAGTGAATGTGGTTCTGGAATATTTTTACCTAGGGGTAATAATTATCAAAAGGGTGTATTGTTATTTGACTCGATTATCACCCAATTCATGAAATTAGTCCTTACAGAACATATGGTTTGAAACTACAATAGGATATTCTTGTGTTGATTCATATTTTCTCTATAGATAATCATAAAGTATTTGAATAAATTATGGCCATGAATGGACTTGGTTAAACTAAAGGTTTCATAGGATAAAAATAAGGTTTCATGATTTATAAATCCTATAAATTTTCATGATTATGTGATTATAAAATATGAATATTATTTCTTAAACCATGAACTTTGGTTTTAGTCAATGGATAGAACCAATAATATTCATGTTAATACTGAATGTGATGGGTAATGTGGTGATTGTGAGCAACCAAATGTAATGATGACTGAAGTGAAAGATATTTTGAATATTCCTAATTATTTATCATGATATATAATAAATAAATTATAACTTAACATAATCCCACACTCACCAAATAATATGGGGGTAGAGTTTATTGATAGATCGGGTGGTGCATATCATAGAGGAAAGAAAATTTAGTTTCATTAATATCATAAATGTGGAAAAAGACACCAAATTAAATGATATTAAAGGAATAAAAAAAATTATGTGTGTAAAATAATAGAATATAAAATTAATTGTCAAGTAAAAATGAGGATTTCAATAGAGAGAAATAAATTTCATTCTAGAGATCCATATATAGTTTATTGTATTAAATGTGGGAACCATGGAATTATTTGAGTAAACTCCATCTTCTAAAGGTTAACTTCTTTTACAAGTATGGTTTCATGATATTATAATCATTTAATGAGAATTATTTAACAATTTATGTAATGGTATTCAATAATTTTGTTCTGTAATTATTTTTATCCCTGGTATTTTGGTTATAAGAATCATAAAACTTCTAAGGAGTGTTCTAATGTTTGGAAACTAATATGTCAAAATCTAATATTAAACTAATATTTATGGATACAATCCAGGATTTATGATTTTAAGGTTTATTATAGGTTCAAAATTTTAGACACACTTTTTTGAGATTTTACTTGATTGGATTTACATGTGATTAACAGCATTTTTGGATAGATTTTATTGGATTTTAGTATATTTAACCCTTAGGTTCAAAATGAGGTATTATTTGATTAATAATTCTCTCTTCAAAATTTTGATGGTACTCATAACCTTTAGGGGTAATTTGATCATTGATGTTATGGTAATAATAGTCAATTAAGATTATTTTATTTTATGAAAAAAATAAGATGTATAGAAAACCATAGTGGTTAAAAAGTGATTTGAAGAATAATGTTATTTCTTAGGATGTTGAAAATATTTTTGGAATGTTATATTAATTATATTAATAAATTTTTAGAAAAAGGACAAATCACGTGTCGGGTGACAACCTGTCAAATTCGACAAGGTCTTAGGGCTAAAACCTCTAACTAAAGGAAGACAAGGGTGAAGTTCCTACCACTGGCCTATCTAATTTCCTGATTAATTTGTATTTCTCTTTACTTAAATAATTTTATGAATAAATACTTATGGACTAGATTATGTTTAATTTTGGTTGTTAATGTTGAGTTTTTAGACATTAATGTATTATATGGATAACATGTGTAACTGTTTTAGTTTTGGTAAATATTTACAGATAGATAAAAAGGTTTATCACTCTTATGGATTTTAAGATCTATTGAATAGTTAATTTTACTACCTCACGAATAAAATAATTCATTTTGGATATTCATTTCATAGAGTAAGTAATGAAGCAAAAAATTGATCAAAGCGCAAAAAAAAGATAAAATTGTTCTTATAAAATTAAGAAATATCAAGTAACTAAATTTCTTTGTGTACTTAGTCTATATGGTAAAGTAATTCCTCAAATATAGTAAAATTAACTTCAAACAAAAATATTATCATATCATAAACATTTCTGATGAATACGTGGTCTTTTCACCCATCATAGATTAAGGGTTTTACTATTGGTAACATTCATTTGACCATGTTATCTATCACCCTATACTGGTCCTTGGGAGTTATTTTTCTCCTCTTCCATATTTTCATTTCCCAACAATGTTAAAATATTTTTAAAACTAGTTATGTTTTATAATATGTGGCCTTCATATTTCCCTTTCCCTCTTTTTAAAGAAAATTTTTATTAACCCTTTTATGATGTGGTTTTTTCGAAAAGGAATTTATAAATGTAAAACACCTGATTTATGAGTGTGAGGATTCAATTTATTTAAGGTGAATATAATTTAACACCTTGAGTTTAAAAAAATTAAAAATATGCCATGTAGTTCATACGACACACAACATTGATCTTAAACGAATTGTGAGATAATATTTAAACATGAATATTATAATATGGCCATTAAAATTAGAGGTATGAATAGGAAAACCCACTTTTTAAAAAATATTTATACATATTTTATATAATTCATATATATTTTTACATAAGGAATCAATTTTTAGTGAAGTATATGCATACTGTAAAAAAATATTTTTCATCATAAAGGTTTTTATTACTTTGGGTGAGAAAATAATATAATTAATTTCTTCCAACTTTTTTATTATATTGTGAAAAATGAAACTCATTTAATAAATAAACATATAAAAATTAATTTAGGATGAAAATTTGGGTTTTTTATAAAAAAGAGTTGTTTTTAGTGAATAGTGAAAATACAATTTTTTGTAAAAAAAATGTCATTTCTTTTCAATAAATTGGTTAATTTAGATGTTATATGATAATTTTGATTTGATATAAAATTAAAATAATTATTATTTAGTTATATTTAATTTAATTAATTACATTTTAATCATTTTTATATCATATTTTGGGATAAGTTAATTTTTAGGCTTAAAATGCATTTTTCTAAAAACTATTTTTAAGTGCATAATGTTCCTCCATTTTAATTAATTAAAATAACCACTTATAAAGAAATATTTAAATTGAATTTATATATTATATATCAAAATATTTTAATTTAAATCCATATAATTATGATCACTAGTCATATAGTTAATGTAACATCATCTAATTCATGAAAAATGAAATTCTTGAAAAAATCGTTTTTCGACAAGTTTTGTATAACAACCTTGCTTTTTATTACACACTTAAACATGATTTATTACATAAATTATTCACTTTATAAAATATATAATATCTATAGGTATAGTGTATTTGGGGTTTAGGAACATTACAAAATGTCTTAAAACAAGAAACACAACATCTTTATTGAAAACTTCCTTTATATGACCACTACATTCCCTCGTACTTGGCATTGTATGGGATAACCTGAGGAAATTCATAAGAAAAGGGTGGGATATAAAGCCCAGTAATGGAATAAAAAGGTCATAACATTAATAATAAAATAAATTTTATGAAATAGGCATATAAATGGACCATAAAAGAAACATGAACATAAAGGCATGATATAGCATGATAATCATAACATTTAAATGTGGCGACAACACTTAACATAATATTAGAATGAGCCAAGGATCATTGCACATAGATCATGAGTCAAACCTCATTGAAATTTAATTTTCATGAGTAAAATCTCATTTAACCTGACATATCATGATACTAATCTTTACCTAATGCATCAGAGCGCTATCAAGGCACACCCATCTTAATCATTTCATTTCATACATAAGTGTGCCACATGGATTATATACCATGGAATCATTCAAAATTTTAATTTATTCCAAGATAAAGGAATGTGGAATACATACATGAAACTATATAATCAATAAGTAAATGTGCATAAAGGTGAATACCCTTAATAGAGAAATGGGCAGAGTATTCACTACACAATGACTTTGTCTTGGAAAATCACAGTGCAATTTTAGAAGCATAATAGCATGACATAAGAATTCATAAAAATGGTTGATGAGAGAGAAATGGGTGTCTTATAATATTTAAATTAAATAGATAGTAAGGGGATCATATATATACATTTCCCAAAAAATTTAATGGAATTTAGATTCATAATACAATAGAATTTCTTGAATGAAAATGAGAAGAGAGAAATTCCTTACGGAATTTTGGCATGGTAATGGGTGTACATGGGAGGAATTAATGAGAGATAAATGGGTATATAAAAATTAAAAAAAATATAGAATTATGGGGGAGGTGATAAAACATACCCAATCATTTATAATTGAAAATAAAATGA
The DNA here is from genome assembly GCA_963277665.1 of Viscum album. Taxonomy (NCBI): domain Eukaryota; kingdom Viridiplantae; phylum Streptophyta; class Magnoliopsida; order Santalales; family Viscaceae; genus Viscum; species Viscum album. Next base: position 1,807,709,802 of record OY728157.1, read on the forward strand.
CATAATAATATTAAGAAACTTGGATAAAATGAGAAAGGAAGGAATCCCTTACATGGAAGTGTGATCCCAAAGGCTTGGGAGGGGCTTGAGAGAGGATTATTGGGAGCTTGGGCCACATTGGGAGGATTATAAAGAGAGGAGTTCAGATGATGGTTGAACTCCAAAGTCTTTTAGTGAATATGAAGTGGGATCTTTCCTGGGTTTATATAAGAAAAGAGAAGGAATTCTTTAGTATTTGAGTTTTTGACCCTACACATTAAACTAATAAAAACCACAAACCATCCCATGGTTTTTCCCATGTTTTTTTTCCAAAGTGGAGAGTAAAACAAAATTTAATAAGGTAAATTCCCTAAATTCTTAAAATAATAGGATTTATTATGTGGAGGTGAGTCACACTCTCAAGGAAATCAATTTAAAAAGTTAAAATGTTTTATAAGTCTTAGAGGGTCCACTAAAGCTTTGTAAAATAAATAAAAAAAACCTAAAATCACATTATTTTAATTTTAAAATATATATCTTCTAAACTTAATGTTTATAGTATTTTATTAGATCACTATTGGATCATTATGATGTCATAAAACACATTATATATTTAAAAGGTATTTAATTTTTCCCAAAAAACTCAACTGTTTCAAAAAATTATGAAAAATTCACAATTGGATAATTTCAATGTACTGATTCCAAAAATAATTTTAATTTTATCTAATTAATGTTATAAATATTTTAATTTTTTTTCTTAAAATAAAAACCGGCATTTATCAGAAATTCATGGGTTTTGACAAAAACAGCTTTCAAACCTTAATAAAAATTTCAATTTTATTTATAAAAATTATATGATCATTTATATTTAATAAAAAGTAATCTAGTAATAATATTTAATTTAAATATTATTTAATTTATAAAAATCCATTAATTCATTAAAATATATTTATTAATTAAATATTAACTAAAAATGTGATTTTTGTTTTTAAAACAATTTACAAAGTAAGAATAATAAAATGAATTTATATTCTATATAAAAAAATAATGTACATAATCATAGAGCTAGGGTATTGTTACATAACCCCTTATAACACCCACAAATGACCGAAGGGTAAGGTGTGTGATGGTGACAGACTCTTGGGGTGTCTCGGATAACATCGCTTGGGTGGTAATCTTTATCAACTTTCACTTCTCCCGTAGGCGGTTCTGTTCAAGCATAATGTGTTGAAGTTAGGTTTGGGATTGTTCAAGAGTGAAGACCAATGATGCCACCTTCATTCCGAGCTCTGATAAATGGGATTTGTATGGATAAATTCTACTGCATGAGTTCATCGCTTCCTTTTTCTGAGTAAATTTGATTTGTTAAAGCCCTATATTTATACTAATCATGTGATCACTGTTTAATAGCTATATTAGCTATGGTAAAAATTATTATTGGTATTTTAAAATCCAGAAACATAAATCCACAGAAGTTCATATGTTATATAACTATTTCACATAATAATACATTTAATTAGATCAATAGGAATTTCAATTAATAAATGTTTGGGTCGTTACAATCTTCCCCCCTTATGAAATTTCTCCCTCCAAATTTCGTTTTACATTCTAAGATGAAAACAAGTGTGGGTACTTTTCCTTCATTTCCTCCTCCAGTTCCCATGTTTCCTCTCCATACTTATTGTTTCTCCATAGTACCTTGACCAGGTGGGTAGTCGTGTTATGTAGAACATTATCTCTATGATCCAAGATCTCCACTGGATTCTCTTCAGAGGAGAGGTCATTCTCCAATGGTACCACCACTGGATTGAGTATATGTGATGGTTTAGGTATGTACTTTCTCAAGAGTGTTACATGGAATACATCATGTACTTGAGATAGGTTCGGTGGGAGTGCTAGTAGATAGGCCACTACTCCAATTCGATCAAGGATCTCAAAAGGGTCTATGTACCTTGGATTTGGCTTTCCCTTCTCCTCAAATATCAGAACCCTCTTCCACAGTGATATGAGGAGAAATACCATATCACCAATATCATACTATTGGTCTCATCAACTATTATAATCATGTCTCTTTTATTGACTCTGAGCATCTTGAATGTGCTGCTGGATGGTTTTAACCTTCTCCACCATTTCTTTGACCATTTCCAAACCTAAGATTTTTCTATCCCCAACTTCATCCTAACTTGTTGGTGTTATTCACCTCTTCTCATATAGGGCTTCAAAAGGAACCATTTGGATGCTTACGTGGAAACTGTTATTGAAAGAGAACTCAACCAGAGGAAGATGTTGATATCATCCTCCTTTAAAGTCCATTGAACATGCTCTCAACATTTCCCCTAGTGTCTGTATAGTCTGATTAGATTGTACATCAGTTTTAGGATGATAAGACATACTGAAGTTCATCTCAATATCTAGAGCATGTTGAAGACTCTTCCAAAACATAGAGGTGAATCTTGGATCTCAATTGGATACAATCAATAGTGTTACTCAATACAGCCTTACCACTTCCCAAATATATATCTATGCTAGTTGATCCAATGATAAATCCTCCTTAATTGCATGGAATTGTATAGTATTTGTAAGATGATACACAATAACCTAGATATAATTGTTTCCTTTGGATGTCTTCGGAAGTCCAGTGAAAAATTTCATGATGATGTTATCCTATTTCCATGTTGGTATGGGTAATGGTTGCATCATCCCCTTAGAATTCTTCTTCTAAGCCTTCACTTATAGACATACTAGGAACTTTGATGTATACTCAGTGATCTCCTTCTTCATGTTATCACACCAATAATGCACTCGGATATCTCGATACATATTTGTGTTTCCTGGGTGAAGGGAGAAATTCAAACTATGTGCATCATCCAAAAGTTCCTTATTTAACTCCAGATTCGATGGAACGTATAGTATTGACCCAAATCTCATAATTCCTTCTTCATTGACATTAAACTCCAATGATTTCACTTTCCTTATAGTTTCCACCTTTTTTTTTTGAATTCCCACATCATCCTTTTGAGCATCCTTTAACATTTCCAAAAGAGACAGTTGAGAAATAATTTGTGAAAGGATTGATTATGTTCCCTTATTTAGGATTCCCATGTCCATATTAATCAAATCTAAGAATATTGGATCCTTTTCAATTCTCATAAATGATAGAATTATAGGTTCCTTTCTACTTAAAGCATTTTCCACCTTGTTCACTTTCCGAGGGTGGTAATGGATTGAGAATTCATAGTATTTGATCAAATCTAACCATCTTCATTGGTTCATATTCAACTCTTTCTGTGTGAATATATACTTGACGATTTTCTGATTTGTATATATTTCATACTTCTCCCCAAAGAGGTAATGTCTCCAAATTTTTAAAGAAAATATCACTTATGCTAACTCCATATCATGTGTGTGACTGCCTTGAGGCATCGGCAATGACTTTGTCATTTTTGCCTCAAATTACATAAAAGGGAGCCATATAAAATTTTCAAGAATAATAATCCCACAAACATCAACATATGATACAACACTTATATATGTTTTTTTCCTAATGATTTAATATCATTTTAGCTGGGGAATCAATGTTTTAATAAAACATAAAAAATATATACTAATATGACATGAATTGAAATAAATTACGACATATACTACTTTGAAGTAGTGGTTACATGTAATTCATTCATCATTATCCATCTAAGAATAGTACTTTCAGTGCTCCCTTGATCAAATAGATTGTTTATGCTCATAATGCTTCTCAACACATTAAATAGAGCATGACATTGGATAATTCTCGACTTCTCCACATTTATGACATAGAACCGTGTAAGATTCCTTAGATTCATATTTGTTTTCATCCATCAAATTATCCATTATTTCATGGAAATTAGATACTTTGTGACCTTTATTTTCCACACTTAAACCATATCCTAGTCCCTTAGTGACATTTCTCTTGGTGTCTCCTTCCACATTTGTTACACGGAGAAAATTTAGTCTTCCTTCCCTTATCACCTTTATCAGATGGACATTCATGAGACGTCATCTTCCTCTTCCTTGATGTCCTTGGGCATTCAAAAAAGTACCAATTGTTAATCGTTATTTTTTATAGTTGGTTTGGCATAACCACGATATGTCCAACTTGATCTCCCATTTGATTGGGAATATCATTGGGGCATTAAACATGTTTCCCTTCACATAGATTGTTAGTCATATTCCTTATATTACCGACCATTGGATGGAATAAAATAAAAGTTAGGGGTAACACAAAAAGGGGAATCCAAAGACAAAAATATTTGAATTATAAATTACTTTTATGTTCTTAACTTATGAATCTATGGATTTAATATATGTTATCCATGATCTACTTCCCAACATTTATTCTTAGAGGCATTTTCCCCTTAAAAATGGTTCAAAATAAGCTTGTGAATTTACCAAACCATATCCCCCAAGAGTATCATAACCCATAGTTCAGCAAGGCCCGTTGTTGTGTACCAGGATACCCCGGGTCAAGCCTGAAACTCCTTGTCAGAGTTTTCACTCCTAGGTACAACTATGCCAGAGCTGCCTCTACCTGCTTGTATCCAGATAAGGATGTATTTTATGGATAAACCACTTAATTATTACAAACAAAAAATTAGGGATTTTTTATTATACTTATTCTTATCCCTAATGCATTTACTAGGGTTTTCTAATCCTAATTTAAAAAATCACTAAAACTATCCTTTGATACCAACTATAACAACACTAATTTTTATTACACACTTAAACATGATTTATTACATAAAATCTTCACTTGATATAACATAGAGGATCGATAGGTCCAGTGTATTTTGGGATTAAGAACATTACATAAATACTTAGAACATAAAACACAAAATCTTTATTGAAAACTTCTTTTACATGACCACTACATTTCCTCATACTTAGAATTACAGGGGATAACCTGAGGACATGCATAAGAAAAGGGTGAGCTATAAATCCCAATAAGGGAGTAAACAAGGAATAACATGAATAATACAATACATTTTAGTAAATAGTCATATCAGTGGAGGATAAAAGAAAGATGAACATAAAGGCATGATATATCATGATTATCATAACATGGAAATGTGGAGACAACACTTAACATGGTATTAGTATGAGCCAAGGCTCATTGCAAATGGATCATGAGTAAACCATAATTGAACTTGAATTATAATTACCAAATCCTCATTTTACTTGATGTATCATGATACTAATCTTTACCCAATGCATTAGAGCGCTATCAGGGCGCACCCTTCTTAATCATTTCATTTAATGCATAAGTGTTCCACGTGTATCATATAACATAGAATCCTTCAACATCATCATTTATTCCATGATAAAGGAATGTTGAATACATAAATGAAACTATATTATCAATAAGTAAATGTTAATAAAGGTGAATACCCTTGATAGAGAAGTTGGCATGGTATTCACTACACAATGACTTTGGCTTGGAAAATCGTGGTGCAATTTCAAAAGCATAACGGAGTGACATAAGAATTCATAAAAATGTTTAATGAGAGAGAAATGGGTGCCTCCTCATATGTACATGAAATTTACAGTAAGTGGTCATTTAGATACATTTCCCAAAAAATGTAATGGAATTTAGATTTATAATACAATAGAATTTCTTTAATGTAAATGAGAAGAGAAAAATTCATTACGGAATTTCGGAAAGGTAACGGGTTTACATGGGAGGCATTAATGAGAGAGAATGGGGTCTATAATAATTTTAACATAAAGAGGGCAATATGGGGGAGGTTATAAACTAAACCCGAATATTTACAATTGAAAATAAAAGGGCATAACAATATTAAGAAACTTGGATAAAATGAGAAAGAAAGGATTCCCTTACATGAAAATGTGATACCAAAGGCTTGGGAGGGGCTTGGGAGAGTCATATTGGGATCTTCCGATGCCTTGGGAGGATTCTAGAGAGAATAGGATAGAGGTTGGTTGAGCTCCAATGGCTTTGATTGAAGAGGAAGTGAGATCTTGAGTGGGTTTATATAGGAGAAGAGAAGGAATTATTTATTATTTAGGTTTTGGACCCAACACATTAAATAAATAAAAACCACAAACCATCCCATGGTTTTTGAAAAAGTGGAGTGGAAAAAATATTTTCTAAGTACAATGGCCGAACTTCTTAAAATAGTTGGCTTGCTTATGTGGAGGTGAGTCACACTCTCAAGGAAAACAATTTAAAATGTTAAAGTGTTTAATAAGTCTTTGAGGGTCCACTAAAGATTTGTAAAATAAATAAAATAAACCTAAAATAAAACTATTTTAATGGTAAAACAAATATTGTCTGAACATAATGTTTTTAGTATTTTATTACATCACTATTGGGTCATTATGATGTCATAACACACATTATATATTTAAATAGTATTTATTTTTTACATAAAAATTTGACGCTCGGAAAATAATGAAAAATTCACCATTGGATAATTTCAAAGTCCTGATTCCAAAGATAATATTAATTTTATCTAAATAATTTTCTAAATATTTGAATTTTTATTTTTAAAATAAAAACTTAAATTTATCGAAAATTCATGGGTTATGGCAAAAACAGCTTTCAAACCGTAATAAAAATTTCAATTGTATTATTAAAAATTATATGATACTTTATATTTAATAAAAATTAATTAATAATAATATTTCAATAAAATATTATTTAATTCAGAAAAAATCTATTAATTCATCAAAATAGATTTCTTAATTGAATATTAACTAAAAATACAGTTTTTTCTTTGAAAAAACTATTTACAGAGTAACAATAATAAAATGAATGTATATTCTCTATTAAAAAATAATCTACATAATAATAGTTCTAGGTTATTGTTACATAACCACTTATAACACCCGCATAAGACTAAAGAGTAAGGTGTGCTATGGTGAAAGACTCTTGGGGTGGCTCGGATAACATCGCTCGGGTGGTAATCTCTGTCAACTTCCACATATCCTGTTGGCAGTTTTGTTCGAGATTAATGTGTTGAAGATTAACTTGGGATTGGTCAAGATAGAATCCCAATGATGCCACCTCCTTTCCAAGCACCGAAAAATGGGCTTCTTATTGATAAATTCTTCTGGATGAGGCCATCGCTTCATTTTTTTGAGTAAATTGGATTTTTTAAAGCTCTATATTTATACTAATCAGGTGATCAATGCCTATATTAGCAATTGTCACAATTCTTAAAAGTATTTTAAAATCAAAAAACATTATTACAAATAATTTTATATGTTATATAACCGTTTTACATAATAATACATTTAATTAGATCAAGAGGAATTTTCATTAATAAAAGTTTGGGTCATTACATTTTGTGGGATCATTTTTAAATTATATTTTCTCACTAATATGAATTGAATTTGATAAAATAGATTCTATATTTTGAATAATAGTATTTAATATTATTTAATATGTTTAAATTAATTTTTATTTATAATGAATAGTGAAACATAAAAAATTATTACTATAATTAAGGTTAAAACTGTGTTTTGAACGTTACATGCATTTATGTTAAAATTAATTTTTCACAAACATAGAGTTTTTACTTGATAAATTAGAGTTAATATTTAGAATAATTGGGTCCAAATTTTCTAATAATTTTTATTTTTTTATTCTTAAAGGATAAGTATCCTAGTTTAAAATACTAGTTACCATGGTGAAAACTAAAATGGTAAAACTGAGTAACCTTAGATGTAAAAGGAATCGCAAGTTTTAAAGATTTATATTTTTAATTTTGTATTTTTTTATTGATATCATATTACCTAAGTAACATTATTTAACAATTTTTTAGTCACATATGTTCATAGTGACTTCCATTTGTTGAATTGTTTTGGCTATTTATAAAAAGTCCATGCGTCCTTAATTATAAAAGGTCACCCCTCCCCTCACTTATTCACACCTCTAAAGTCATATATCTCAAAAAATACCTGAACAAATATATACACAAAATCCTTATCCACATTAAATAAATTCTTTTATTCCCAATATACTAATCTGAGGGTCCTTAATAAGATATCTAAAGGAGGTTTATCTAAGAGAAGGTAATCATCTTCACTAAGCTCCTTCATTTTACTTATTATTTTATCACCATAAATTATGTCTTAAAAATACCAACATAATAACACCATTATATACCATATATTGATATATTATTATTTTGATGGAATAATATTTATCTATATCTACCTATATCATATGGGAAACAAAGATATCACTATTTTTTATGGTGGACTACTGCCTTGCGAACCGATGTAATTTTTCTCCATCACTAGATCGCATGGATAATCATAACAAGAGAAATAAATAATATAAATGATACACATAAACTTATATTAATTATATAAAATTAATATATCATCCAATTTATTACCCTATCACCCATTAAGGGAGTTATATCATCGCATGTGCGTATGTATGGCCTACCATCTCCACTTAATGATGCGATTCATTTTCCATGTACAACCTACAAGAATGGTTCTAACAAGGTATATAATGAATAAATGTGATATTTATAACATTACTATAATTATACAGATGATTTATATATATTTTATGCATAAGAACCAGAACTTCCACAGAAAAAAAAATGCATGAGAAAACGAAGTAGTTAACACCCGAAACAAGAACATGAGCCTCAGCCTAGTTGGTGAGGACTCGACAAGTGCATCCAAGAGACCTAAGATCAAATCCTAGTAGATACATATTTATGGTACTGTAGAATCACTATAGAAGGTGATATAGAAGGTACTGTAGTAAGTACTATAGTAGGCACTGTAGTAGGCACTATATTAGGTATTCTAGCATGTACTGTAGCTGGAATTGTAGCAGGTACAGTTCGGTATTGTTGCAGCCAGAACTATTCATCCATCTTGGCCTCTGGGCCACAAGTTTGTTCCTCAGGTCTTGCAAGGCTTTCGGACCACCAAATTTTTTTAGGCCATTTGTCTCTCAAGGGCTTCGGGCCACCTCAAGGCCTTCAGGCCACCACAAGGCCTTCATGAAACATGAAATATGTAGATGTACTAGTCAGATTACAAGGGACTAGGCTCCAAGATTAGGATTCAAAGAAATAAAATTCATAAGATAATAGATACCAGGAGTTGGAATAATTAAAGGGTATGGAATTTCCATCAAGTTTTTGATAGTGCAGCTCTACAAAGGATAGTTATTCGACCAGCCTTGTGAAGGTGGAGTGCTGATATCATCTCATTTTCTGGGGAGGAGCAGTTCCACGTTGTCTTGTCTAGATTATTCCCTTAAGGCCTATGGTTCATGAGATTTTCTCTTAATCCTTAAGGCCATTTAAGGGTTCCACCGAACCCCTTATAATGAGTATTATCATAAAAAATGATGTCCCTTGGGCCATTAAGGCAAGAAAAACACCCAAAACAAAGGTAATAATGAAATATTATTAATGAAGAGGTGATAATACATTATAAGAAGATCATATTTTATATTATAAATATTAATATGGTTCTTTTATAAATTAATAACATGTTTAAAAACATTAAATATGAGGATAAATAATGTTCAACTAATGGCAAGCGTTAGGTAAGGGATTTCATCTCAACTTCCCTTCATTAAAGCGTATTTTCATGTTACGCACCTAATTTAATTTATATGGTTTATACACTACCCATTTTACATGTTATATAATGAATCATTAATATTTCATTGTATTTTAAGTTTCAATTCATAATATTTCAGTAAAGGAGATTTGACTTGAAATTTAGTAATTGGTAAGTGTTTCATAACTCAACTTATTTTCATTAGGTAATATTACCTATTAATTTTCTTTGATATTATAATATTATATGTGTGATGTCTTATGATTATTTAAAGTTTTATTTCTTTTTATTTTATGTGAATTTACATTTGATACACATTATCAATTCATTGATTATTTCTCATTTCAACGGTATGATCTTTATAAGAGATTTCATATCAATTTCCACTACATTGAGATATATTTGGTATTATAAAGCCTACTTATTTATATGATGTGTATATACTACAAATTTGATATATTATAACATTAATATATTTATATTAATGGTATTTAATGTTTCATTTGAAGTTATTTCTTCCAAGGTGGTTATGATTCAATAGTTTTGTAAGGGTTTATCCTTCTATCTTATTTTAATTGGGATTGCTTATGATTGAATTTCAAATATAGGAAATTATTTGATCATTGTCAAATAAACACATTTAATTTTATTCCATTCCATTTATTCCTGAAAATTTCAAATAATATTACCATAATCCACTCTCTGGTACTTAAAATTATTGATAAAAATTTTTAACAAGGAAATTTTATTTCTATTTTCAATCAAAAAATGATTTTTCTTCCACATCTATATTTTCCATAAAATGTTTTAAAGAATATTTTTAATATTATCCAATGGTTTAATAAATAAATTTTTTACCGTGTTTTAATTTTTATAAAATAATTTAAAATTAAACTTCATATTCTTTTCCGAACAAGGTTATTTTTGAATTTTTACAAAACATATGAAAGGAATATTTGTTTTAACAAAATTGTAATGAATGAAATATTCCATATATCATGACCACTAATTTATTTGAATATTCCTGAGTAATTTTACAAGGTTATTTTCAAAATAAATTTTTTTACATAATTTTCTTAAAAAAATTATTTTTAAAAGTGATTTTCAAATTGAAAAAGATATTTTCCTCATAATTTGTTTAATGATCCTTTTATCATATTTTTATTCATCAATGAGAAAATTACTTTATTTTAATTATACTCCATGGGAAATATTTTGTACCGATACCATCCTAATTATTTTTCTAGATGTTTTATAATCAGTTTGACCTAGTAAATTATCAATGTTCAAATTTTTGATTAATTTTCATAGTCATTAACTTTCCCTTGAATCATTCACTTTCTTATGACCATTGTAAATTTTATTTCCTTTAAATATACAAATTATTTATCATATATATGCTTACTTCATAAACCGTATATCATTTATACATACATTTCATCACTATAAAAGTGATTTTATTGACTAAAAAGTTATTTATATTTCATATTATTTATTTAATATGGAAATTTATTAATAAGTCATATTTTTTATGAATTAAATCAATAATTCTACATATGAGGAATTTTTTAGACATGTAGTGATAGGTGGGGAACAAAATTATATATTCTCTCAATGCATTGGAATATCCCATGAGACAAATTTGTTATCTAGTATAAAAATAAGCTTCTCATGTATACCTACCCATGGATTGAACTATCTTGGCACAAGGTCTTGATGATATTAATATAATGATGTATGAGATCATTGAGTACAATAATAATCATTTCCTTCATTGATAATTTAGTAATTATTTCCCCTGAGATTACTACATTGATATTATCCGTTGATTGTCTTAAATATCATGTGATTATTTATAAGGAATTATTTGATCATCATTTATTCCTACCGTATTATTCTTCATGATCAAGTTATTGATTAAATAGAATGTGTTTTAAATTATTTACCTTTCCATATTGATTACACCTTATTGATTCATGATAGCTTCAATTGTACATAACCTTTACTGATCATATAATATCACCCCTTTCTTATGTTTCCTTTCTCTAGGATGTCACAAAGTGTATTTTAATAAATATGTTGGTATATACTACAAGTAATAATGGTGTTTTAAAATAAATTACTATATTTTATTTTTCGTTTTCAAATGCGATTTGAAATTCAAGTATGTATCCTTTTTTCCAATACTATTAAACTATTCATTCCTTTGGTATGAGTTCTCTTTTATCTTATGACAAAGTAATAAAGTATCCATCAGCTCTAGGCTACTGGGGTCAAGGTCTTTACATTTATAAAAATAAAAATATCAATTACAAGTATTACAATTTTTTCAAGAGATTTAGTAGATAGATTATTGGATGATCCAAATATTTTTTTACCACCAACATGAGCCTTGTTAGATGAAATAATCCTTTTATAAAGATTTTTTGTAGCATTTTCCCTCCATAATATTTTCGAATTTTAATATTCCATTGATTCTAGATTTCTCTATTTTACCTAAAGTTGAGTGCACTTTTTGTGATAGGTAATTATTCTCATCCTCATTTGATCTCAATATTTATTCCCAATATCATTTTATCTTATTAATATGATTTCAATTATTTTTTCTATTATCTTGAAAAAAAATCAAGGTCCATAATATTTTTGTCTTTGATATCTAATTAGACACCCTAGAAATCAATAGTAGATTTGTGGTCATATTTTAAGGCATGGATCTTTTCATTAAAAAATTTCTAAATCACAAATTTCTCATTAATATTTCTTTAGAACTATTATTCAAGTAGTAATAAGTGTTCATTTAAAATTAATAAAGATTCTTCTTTGGATTCAATGAGTTTGGTAAGAGTTTTTCATCTTTGGAATTTTTAAGTAAATGGTTTTTCTATATCATTGAATTCCATAACTAGTTGTGCTTTTTCAACGTATATCCTTATGGTAAACCCAAATATATAGGTTAAAATTTCAATGGGGACATTATTTCAACAATTCTTCACTTTATAGCATAGATAATCAGCAATTCTAATAGACCCACTCTTCGTGTACTCTTCATAACTTGATTTTAATTATTAAAAATGATCATTCTCAATACAATTAATAGATGAACAATTAAAACTTTTATTGTATTCATGTAATTGTAGTTACACCTTTCCAATTGAGATTTTTCTCAGTATTTTATCCTCTAGGTTCTTCCTATTTTTTAGGGTTCTGTTTGAGAACACTATTTTTTGCTTCAATTGGGATAGAGGTTTAGATCTCCATATAAGGAATATAAATAACTTCCTAAAATCTTTAATTCATATAGATCTGTTAAAAAAATAGGGAGAAAAAATTATATTCAATCAAAGGACACCTAGTTATCTTTAATGACAATTAACATACCGAGTAGATCGTATAGGGACACTAATAAGGAAATGAATCAATTTAATACTATTTTAGTTATTTTTACTTTCTATTTTCATTATTACCTATTAATACTTGAACCACTATCTCAATTAAGAGGTATATTTCTATCAATGTTCTCAACACATACCTCCATGTGCAATATAAATACTAAATGAAATAGAAGACCATAAATATTTTTACAATGTTCTAATCTAGTGAGGAAACCTACTCCTTGTTGTGTTTTAATACCACCAATACATATATTATCACTATAAATATTTTTTCATTATAATTTCTCTATAATTTCACACAATGGTTGGGAAGGTATCATCCATAGTCTAAGGGAAGGTATCATCCACTTCCCATAAACTATCTCCCAATAGGTTCCATATACTAACTCCTGATAATATTTAACAACTTTAATGGTAGGGAAGTGTAGTTTATACTGGTACGACCAATCTCAGATATTCCTTCATGGACTCTTTGAATATTATTTTCCTTCTACTCAATATATGATGACATCACAACAATAAGATTTTTTCCCTCAATGAATAGGTATTCAACTGCTATAATTTAATAAGAAAATTTGTATTCAGGTTTTCCTTGTTCTTAATCTCAATCTAACTTTGATATTTATTAATAGTGTCTCTTAAATATCCAAGACTCTTGATGCAATGATCTTAAATGGTAGCTATAATTTCGTCTCTCCCTAATAATCTTATACAAAATGGGAATATCATAGGACTCCTTATTTCATCTCTTTCTCAACTCACAAGTTATTTTCCCTAGATTTAGTCATATTATTTTTCTTTCATACATATAAATATTCTTCATTGTAATAGTATTGGATACTTATTTATTAAATAAACTAAGATATTCTATAATACAATATCGGTTCCCAATTGTTCTCACATTCTACTTTCTCTACTTATATTTAATATTAATAAAATATTATGAATATTATTTTTCATATTTTAAGAATGGAAACTCCTTAATTTACAAAGTGAGATCTTATTACACTTTAAATGGTAGAAAAGATCTTATGGTTTAACTCTCATTTAAATCTGCATCAAATATATCTCTTTTATCCTCTAAGAAACTCATATGTTTAATTTTAATGAAATATCTAGAAACATCATAGATATATTTTCTCAACCAAATAAATAGATACTTTAATTATCTCAAATATCTTCGTGGGATCATATAATGGATCATTCATAGTGTATAATGTTATATTTAAATATATTTGTATCATTCCAATGAACAAGATTTAGCTTGAATAAAAAACTCCTCTATTTTTATTTTTATTTCCAGGAATAACATTTCACGAATAATCAGACTTAAAATTATTTAGAATTATTCATTATAGAAATCCTTAATATTTTAGCTAAGTCAATAGTTTTGAAAATGACCCTTATGATTTAAGACTTCTCCAAAATTCTATACAGTAATTATTTCATAAGTGTAAACTACTCTCGTGGTTCTCCATTTGAAACTTACACATCATAGTGTAGAACCTTGTACTTTTCCAATTTTCCTAGTCAATCAACTTAGCATAAGATTAAATGATTATTACATGCATTTTGAGGACTCTTCAATTCTACAAATGACCATTATGAAATATTCAAATGAACCTTATGCAATCTTTCCTTTTTAAAATATTTCAATATATTCTAAAATAGTAACCCTTATGGGAAATAAGTAACCCTTAAGAAAATTAAATTCATGATAATAAAATATATTTTGTTACGTCAGATTTATAGATTTCAATCAGCAATTTCATTGTAATGGTAAATGAACCTTGAGGTTTTCTCCCTTTACTAGATTTTTGTATGCAGATTCAAAATGACTCTTATGATATTCCTTTTAACTCTTAATAAATCTTTCGATCTCAATACCTTTATAAATTTTTACCAAATACTAAGCCTTCTAAATTTATATATTACTCTTATGAAAATATATTTACCCTTACAAACTTATCTAGATCACCCTTGTAGAAATGTATATGGACCTTAAGTATGAAATTTTCCCTCTTCCTTTTCCAAATATTCGGTCTCTTCACTTTCAATAACCCTTACACAATCATGAATGACCATTATTGAACCAAAAATAACTTTTCTAAATTCATATGTAAATCAATTAAGAGTTAATCTTATGCACCTCAAAAGTAAACTCTCAGGGGACTTTTTTATTAGATTGGTCCACAAATTCATTATTTTAATGCAAAAAACTCATTCTTAATTAATTACATATTTTTTATGTTTTGAATGATATAATCTTTACAATTTTTTCATTTAAATAAAATTTCTCTAATAATAAGTTGATAATGTTAGAAGAGCTTAGCTACATCTAATAGAACTCTGCTATTGTTATAAGATTCATGCTTCCATTAGTTGAATATTTCTACCATCAGTTCAATCATGGTATTTATATTTAAATATTTCTACCACCAGTTCACTTATAAACCCAACAAAGGAACTTACCACCACCAGATAAATTCTCATACCACCATAAGGTTCCACTACTGCCAATCTAATTTCGTTACCACCTGAAAAAATCTACATCTTCCCTAGGAACTTTCTACTTCCAAAAAAATATTCTACCATCAGAAGGATTCTACAACTATCAAGATAGTTCTACTACTGGTGTGTTATATCCACTATTATCTATCTAGATATTCTATCACTAATTGTGATTTATTTTTATCATGAGAACTCTACAAGCGTGAAGAAAATTCTACTTCCATGAGGCTCTACTACTGTTGAGACCTCTATTTCTACTTCCATTAAGTTTTATTATTCCACGAATATATAGAATTAAAACATAAATTAAAGTCCAATGACTTTTTTATGGAATTTCATTCAGGTAAAAAAGTTGGTCAGTATGAGGATTTAAGAATGATTATTCTTAAAAGATCTATTTACGATTTTTGAAGATAAATACAAACTGTAGTATCCACGGTTTCTGGTATGTAACCCTTAATTTGTGATTTTAGACCTATAAATATTAAGGGTGATGGTTAGGATATTTTGGGGAGTTTTCAAGGAGTTTTGCTGCTAAGGAGGAAGTACAATGAATGTGCAGAGTTTGTTTAAACCCTATAGAAATACTAGGAGAAATTGTAAACTTTGGCAGAAGTTGGATAGTAGCTTCGGCATGGTGAGAACAATTTTAAGGAGGTTGTGTGAGGAGGTTTTTCAAGTGTCATACCAGGTAGTATCTAACACACAGTTATCCCACAGTTTGTCTAACCGTGAGACGAAACTGTGCATAAGGTTTAAGTGAGATCCTAAAAAAGTGGATCTCTCATGTTTTTGCCTCTAACTCCCTTTTTTATCCTTTATGGTTATAATTCGTGATTATTCTCCATTTAAGGTAGGATAACCTCTCCCAATATATTTTGAGTCAATATGGACCCTCCCTTGGTGTTTTCAAGCTCTATTCTTGTGGTAAGTTCCATTCTTCATCATTCATGCCACGATTTATGAGATTTACTTATCCTCTTCTCTCGGTTTCATAGATCTACACCTACTGTGGTTAGATATAATATATTGGATACCAAAAAAGATTATATTTGGTCATTATCATGTTATAGGAATATATATAAGGTTGTTTCTTGGAAAATTGATCTGGTTTCTTGAGTGTTCCTCATCTTTTTTTTAGTTTTTTCCAAAACGATCGAGGTAGGAGGCTTCACTCTCAACTCCACTTATTATAACTAATTGGAATGATTTTAAATTGATTTAATTATGTTTAATTGATCATGAATTTTATATTTTAGAATATTTTGTAACCCTATTTAATGACCATTTGGTGAATTTTGGAAATCTAGAAAATTGGGTGCTCTTGAAATTGTGCTTTTGTTCTTGATTTTAAAGTTTGGATTTTAAAATGGGGATTTTCTAGAGTTGTGACACATGGATCTAATTAATATTTTTTCAATAAAAGTTATGTCTTATTGAAATTAAATGGTTGTTTGGATTTAGATTATTTAATGGTTTTCAATAAAAGAGTGGTTTTATTGAAATGGTTTGAAATGGTTTTTTAATACATTGGGTTTGTTTGAGTTCATGTTTGACATGCCCATGAATAAGGGAAGTATACCAATGGGGTGAAAGGTGCATGACCCTAGATCGGGATCATGTGTCAATGGGACACAAGGTAATTGGACGAGAGACTGCCCATGAGTACGGAACTGTCAAACAAGATTGCATGTGTTTGTGTTTTGTGAACTATGGAACGGTAATGCCAAAATAATATTTAGAAAAGGTTTTCAAGCTTTGTTTGGTTGTTTTTTTAGAAATATGATGTAATGACCCATCACAATGGGGCCTGTTCTATGACTCCCCAAGACCGCCTCCAATAGGCCAAGGTCTAGTGACTAGCACCAAGTAGTCATGTCACTAACATGGGAGGAATTTCTTAAGCACCTGTACACATGCACCCATCTCCAAGCCCACAAATACTGAAAGGTAAAAACTACTAAGGAACAAAATGGATGAATATTACTATTCCCAACCAATAGAGTACAATAGAAAGTAAAGTGCCAAAAAGTAAACTAAGATAGAATAAAATCCCACAAAAAAGAAAGAGTCTGCCAACTACAAAGTCCAACCTATAAGAAAGCAATATTGGTACTGGGACTGCTGCTCAAAGATGTAGGAACACCTAGTCATTTCTGAAACATACATCGATCTGACTGGTCCGGGTTCTACCTAGACTCCATCAAAAGTTGGCTTGTCTACACAAGACATGACTCGATCATGAAAATCCCGTGTAGGGGTGAGTATAACAATCCTCAGAAGGACACCCCAAAAAACAAAAGCAATGCACAAAGTAAAAGTACAATCAACTGTATACAATATATGTCTATAATACATAAAACAAGAACATATCCAGATATACTCAAAACCCAGACCCATAGTCTATAGGTAAGTCACAATGACCGTATACCCACACTAGGGATTCAGTCTGAAGATTCCATGAATCTATTATCCATGAAAACTCACTCTTGATTCTGATATACCTAATGAAATTCATCTGATAAGTACTATTTTTTAGGAACAACCATGGGAGAGATACGCTGATAGATCTGAAGAGAGAATATGATACACTCTCTTTGGGATAACAAACTCCACGAGTGAGGAAGATCATGATACATGGATTGGGATCACTGTTAGGGACATGGAGTATACCATGATTCATCCAGATTCACCTTCTAAGTAGAGTACTGGCATTTGGTAGTGTTTGTCACACTGATAACCTGACTCTACCTAGGTCACAAGAACGGATAGGGGATCCTACTCTGGGCCTCTCGGAAGGGACTCCCGACTCTATCCAGAATGTCTTTCAAAAGGGGGTCATACTCCTGTGGATAAAAAATGATACCCACTAACCTTCAAGGGAAAGTCTAAGGGGGAACCAACCCAAATAATACTAATCCAATAAATTATGGACAAGGAGATCAAGACTTTTTGAAAAGAGTACAATATTTGTAGAAGTGTCCCACGTCGTGTCCCTTGACCCTAGGTACTGCCCATGTACAACGGTATGTGTCATAAGAACATGTCATGTAGGAAAAGGTACCCATGGAATGTAGAGGGTCTCACATGTCATGTCCAACTATCTAATGTCTGATCCATGTATGTTTTCCATTTTCCAGTACACGGCTTCAACCCGTGTTCTTCTACCTGTGTACCTGTACATGGGGTAGCAAGTGAAACCCTTTAGGATTTATTTACAGCCTTTGGCACCTTGGGGATGTCACTTTAGGCCAAGTAATTATTTGTTGTATTCTCAATCCAATGAGAATGGGTGGGTCATGACACAAACTTTTTAGATATACTTCTCAATATAAGGATTTATTTTATTATTATCCTAAAATAGAAAATTTGATTTTTTTAAAATATATAAATATGAGTATATCCTCATGAAAAAGGGTGGGATTATTGAATTACTAGTTTATTGGTGGTTGGTGTGATAATTGAACATTCCTTCTTAAGTGTGATTATAGAAAGAAAGAGGATTGAATGTGCTACATAACACACTATTTTTTTATTAATAGAAACCTTGAGAATAGTAATTGAAATCAAGGACATATTTAAAGAAAAACTACAAGAAGAATAATAACATTTTTTATCATATCAAGATGATCAGAGAAATGAATGTTCAAAATATCTTCTATAATCATTGTCTCGTCTCTGTTTTATGGAATTTTGGGTTGTTCTTATGTTATTTGTTTAAAATTTAATAATAATATCTTGTACTATTTTGGATAGTCCTCATATACTATCCTCACACTTATTTTATATCATGTATCACATGAATAACAATAAAATTACCTAGGTGTATTATGGACTAACTTGTGTTTAATTATTTCTATGAAACATGATATACGTTATGGATTTGTTTATTTTTTAATTAATGTGCTTGGAAGTGGGTGACTGTTAAGTGTATCGGATTAGGTCATCAATTGAGATTGAACCTCTGGCATTTATTTTCATTGTTTGTTATGTAGATTTTCTTTCATTATTTTGAAATGAATTTCATTTTTCAAAAATCTTTATAAAAACTATATTATGATTTTTATATTTAATAATTTTTTTATATATTGTGTTTGATGTGATTATAATTATTTCAAAATACAAAGTTATTTTAAAAAACAATTAACGATATTATGATCAGGCCTTCGAGAAACCTTTCAAAAAAATTATATGTTTATACTATTTTATTTAACTTATTTGTTTTCTAAATTTATGGATTTAAAAAAACTAAATAGAAATTTTTATTGGAAGAAAAATACCCACCACCCATGAGTTTTCCACTACAACCAACATTTTGTATCAAGGACATGTTATTTATTATTTTTATTTATCTATCATTCAATATGATCAAATTTTATCCAAAATAAAATAAAATATTTATTCTAAATTTTTATACTTATGCATAATACCAAACTTGAGGTAACTACTGCTAATAAACCTCCTTATTTTAGTGGATCTAACTATGATCAATAAAATATTAAATTGAAAATATTTCTTGAAATTGTGGTATTTGATATATGGATTACAATAGAGGATAAATATAAAAAACAAAAGCAATCATATCTTACTCAGGTGATGACACTAAGGTTTCTTACAGATATGATTTTAAATTAATGAATTTTTTATATTATTCTCTAGGAGAAGTTTGATATAATAAAATATTTTCATATACTATAGATTTTGAAATTTTAGAAATGATATATTTTTATTATAAAGGAAAATATAATGTTAAATAAATACATTAAAAACCTATACTACTAATTATGATATATTTAATATGAACCTGGTGATTGGATTTCGGATATGTATTTTAGGTTCAAGGAGATCATAACCATGATGCATGCACTGAGGATAAGTATGGATGAGAAGTCTCAAGTGTTGAGGATTCTAAGACTTACCAAATAGATAGATATTCATTGTAATATCTATTCATGAATCATGTTATGTTATAAAGTTACTAATTTAAGAGTTGATAGGAAAACTGATTATGTTTTTGGAAGAGATTAAATTGATTGATTAAGATGTTGAACCCAAAAAGTATATCACATTTAAATAATATCATTAAAAATATAAATAAGTAATCAAGGAGGAGTTAACCTGTTAAAGTGATGGTGACTATGATAGTGATGAGAAAATATCCTATCTATTCAGAAGATTCAAGAAGTCTTATAAGAAAAATAATTTCTTTAGAAAATCAAATTTCAAGGGAATATATGATAAAATATGAAATAGAATAAAGATGATAAATTTTTTAAAGTTACCCATTATTAGTGTCAAAGAAAAGGAATTTTAAAAGATGATTTTATATAATTAAAGTACAAGATAAAGTATGAGGAACAAGGAAAGAAGTACAAGAAACAAATGAAGGACACTTGGAGTACTTCTGATGATATATCTAGTGACTCATATACTAGCTAAGAAGATTAACATTAGACGGTAAATCTCTTATTTTTAGGAATTAATAATGAGGTAAAAAATGAAATTCTTATTACAAATGAAAGTGAAAATATTGAGGAAAATGATATTTACAGTGAAGATATGTTTGAATATTTTAAATAATGGATATATTCCCTAAATAAAAATTTATATATGATATATTTATGGGTTATATATTGTCTTGAATAAAAAATATGATTTTCATAAAGAAAGATAAATATCATTTATACTACCAATGATAATATTTATCATTTGGGTAGTTTTATCTTCTATGATACTGTCATTTAATCAGCATTTTAATATGGAATTTATGGTAGTTAAATTCATTCATGCATATGATGCATGAATTATTTGAGACATTAATACATGTGTTATAAATGAATTAATTATTTCATTCTTATTCAAGGTGAATCCTTAAAAGATATATGAATATGTTTCCACGTGATGGAAGTGTGGGTGGGGATGTTGAAACTTATTCTTAGACAATACTCCCTGACCTAATGCTCTCTTTATTCTTCTCCATTGCATTTGAGGATCTAGAAATCCATGGAGGAATGATAAAATCCCATCTGAACATTGGATGATTCAGATTGGTTTGTGGATACCAATGGAAGTGGGATGATTTTTCTTCCACTTTGGTTATCTTTAACAAACTCATCAGACGAATATCAAAAGGTTTTTATTGTCTCTTCATTGTAAGGTACACAGATTTACAGTATTTCTTGATTTCTTTTTTAACATATGTTTCATTTATCTTTCATGGGAGGTTATTGAGTTTGGTTTATAATTTCTTACAACATGTAAAATAAATGTTATTATATTTATATGAAACCTAAAAGTTGTATCATATGGTAATAATGATTTAGATTTATGAAACCAGTGCTTAAAATTAAGATGAATTAGAAAAAAATAGAGCAGTTTCATGTTTTGAGAAATTTGATTTCATAA
Organism: Viscum album; assembly: GCA_963277665.1. Lineage (NCBI taxonomy): Eukaryota > Viridiplantae > Streptophyta > Magnoliopsida > Santalales > Viscaceae > Viscum > Viscum album. The sequence goes on from OY728157.1 coordinate 1,807,731,683, forward strand.
ATTGGTTTAACCTTACATATCTTGGCTACATAATAGTAACAAACACCTTAAACTTACATTGATAAGGTGAAAAAGGGTATCCAATTAATTACCCTTGCATAGTTTGGTCTATGTATGTTTTATCACAATTTATCCTTATGGAAAAATAAGAGTAGCGTAAAAGTAGTTGCATTTTTATAAGAGTTATGTAATGGTAATTGGGTCATTAACCCTTGTGTGGTGAATTTTTAATAAAGGTTAATCCCTTACATATAAGTTCTATATAAGTTTAACCTCTAGGTTACCTTTACACAAATGGTTTTCTTAAATATAGTACCCTTACATAGTGATTTCATAAGGTCGTATAAAAGTAAATTTAGACCTATGCTTACGAGGTTCATTCATGTAAAGTTAATATAATTTGTACCCTTATGTGGAATGAGTTTCATAAAGGAACTCATTATATTACCTTTATTCAACACATTATACTTATGTTGTGTAAAGGTAAGTAGTGACATACCTTTATACAAGGGCATCCAGACACCCTGTTTAAGGGTAGAAGGCCTTTCCTTTATACGGGAAAGGGTTCTTGCATAAAGTTAAACAAAAAAGTTTTTAAAATTTCTGTTTAAATTATTAAATTATCTTGATGTTATATAAATTTTTTATAAATCATTATAAAATGTATTTTGGAAATTTTTAAATTATAAAATGTTTATAGGTTAATTAGTTATAATTTTTTTATAAATAAATAAATGTTTAAGAAACATTTTTTCCCAAATATTAAATTTTAATATTTGAAATACCTTCTAACCAATTTATATGCAATATCTTATGGTCTAGAAATAAAAGTTTTTATTTAAAAATCATAAGAAAAATAATTTATAAAGGGTTATAAATTATGAAATAAGTCCAAAATATAAAAATTTTATATTTAAATTATGAATTGTTCATAATTAATAATTATGAATTGTTAAAAATAAAAGGGGTCCTCATTTGGTAATTGTTTAAACAACATCAAAAAAACTATGATTGATATTATCAAGGTTTAAATAATGATTAAAAATGTGATATTAGATTATCTAAAATGTTTACATAATATAAATTGAATAAATTTTTTATAGTTCAGTAAATATCAATTATTTAAAATGGAAATACTATCTAATGGTAAATATTAAAGATTTAAATATTGAAATTAATATAAAATTTGTGTGTTCATAATTATGTAATGTCCATAATGATAAAGCTAAAAATTGTAAAATGTTTGAAATTAGATTTTATTTATTAATTTTTCATAAATTTTTGTCTCATATTTAAATATTTTAATTGTTTATTTATGTAGAATTTCTTAGCAGTTCTAATCATAGGTATAAAGTTTTTTAAATGATAAATGGTATATGCTTTAGTTTAATTCTTAAACTTTAACTATATAGAGCCTTGCATTAAATTCTAGGAATATCTCTATAATGAATTTATTTTTTCATCAACCTTGACCTTGGTTTGTGACTAAATTTATAAACCGGAATTTAGTTATTGAATATAGTTTGTGCATATTAGGTTTTAGAGTTGTGATGAATTTTATTTTCTCTGGAGTAAAGTATCCCTCGGTAGAGAAACATGGGGTCGAACTACATACCTACATATAGTTGTGTGCCTTGTCTTTTCTAGTGAATGGGCTTTAATATTTATCTCTTCAGGATAACTCATGTGGATATTGTTAATGTCATATAACTATATTACTTTAAATTAAGTGTTTCAACTTTTACCTTTGGTTAAATAATACAAACATGTGGGTTTTGTAAATAGTTACACATCAATATGGTTTGAACATATTGGTTTGGTGGAGGTAATAAGATTCCAAACTAAAATCACTATAATCTTTCATACATAAAAAAGAATAACAAAAAATTATATAGTGATATTAAAATCCCCTTAAAAGAATAAGTGTGATATTCCTCCTAATGAAACACTTATAAATACTTTGATCATGCAAGTGGATAGTTTAATGCAGGATCATGGCACCCCTAGATTATCTTGTGTCAAAAAATCAAGTTATAAGTGACTCTCAATTGTCTTGTCAGGTAGTTTCATTCCAAATATATGTTCCCCTAGATTTTCCTTGGTTAGATTATTTTTGGTGTTTTTTAGGTAACATTTAGCTGGGAATCCCTTATGGTTATGATACTAGAGAAATAGAGTTGAGTTTATCCATATAATGGATTGCATAAAGGTTTAACTAATATTTTCTAGAATCATATATCATATGATTATGATGATTCTCTACATAAATAATGATGTAGTGAGATGAATATTAAAGTGGAATTATTACTTAGTAAAATATGGATCTTTCCCCACTAATGTTTATGATGAATTTTTGAAAAGGGGAAATAATTTTAGTGGGATCCCATTTAATAGAAGTTCTTGTTAAAAGGTTAATATTACTTTATACTCATTTTCTAAAAAGCTTCCTTTGTAGATAAATATCATCATCATCATCGTCTAGAAAAACATTTTGATTAATCCTTGTAATCAAAATCTTAAGGTAAGTTACTCCTAAGATTGGTAACTTATGAAAAGTCCATAAGCAATATTAGTGATTTAGGAAAATGTATTTAGGAAAATTATATGTTTCCGAATAGTTCCTTCCTCAATAACCAAGTGTTTAAATTGATTATAAAATGAATCTATATGCTTATAGAAACATAGAGTGATTCATTTATGGTTTCAAAGGCATTAGGTGCTAAATGAAAAAAGTAATATTTGTCTCTAAACATGTACTCAATATGATTGGGTATGTTAAATGATATTAAATATGATTGAATATGTTGATGACTTGATGGGACTAAAGATTTTATTAAAGATATTTTGGTTATAGAAACCAATTCTATTATTATGATAGATATATGATATTGACTATATAATTTCTAGGTGTTATAAATATAAATAACATCATAATGAGAAAATAATTGAAGTTTGGAGGAAAAACGTTTGTCCTTCGGGTAATAGATCAAAGGAGTTAATGTATTGATAACTTGGATTCTTTAGTTTTTCATGAAATGGTCATAATATGTGAATTATCCCATTTTTCTCTTGGGAGGATCATGAAAAAAATTGTTTTTTAATAAATAAGATTAATTTTTTTTGATATACACAGTTTTTATTTGTTCAGTTCTATAACATAATTTAAGGGTAGATTAAAAATATGACTGGATTTTCTAAGATATACCTAAATAAGTTTGTGAAACTACATAGAATGTCCATATTGAGTATGAATGTTATAAAAATTAATTATTTTATTTTGAAAGGTATGTGATATTGAATGTATATTTTACAAATTTTTGTAAATATACAAGAGTTCACTATCAAATAAATAATTGATTATTCTTATATTTTATATTCAAGAGATGAAGCAAATATTTACTACATCAAGGATTTGAATGTAAATGATTTTTTGAATCTCAAATGAAACTAAGTAAAATATTTGTATCTTTATCTCAATTCCCTTACATGACAATAGAATTTTTTAGATTACAAATAGTTTTTGTAAACAAGTATGAGATGATTAATTGTATAATCATGGTTTATGATTCATCAATTTCAATAACATGTTTTAAGAAGAATATATGTATAAAATTATTTTGTCTAGGAAAAAATGTTTCTAGATGTCTACCAAAATATGATGGAATTTGTTTCTACCATCCAACTATGGTATATTTTAATAAATTATTATTTTCAAAGAAAAATGTTATAAACACATAGAAAATAATATATGATATAAAAAATAGTTTATTCATTAAATATTCATAATAAAAGTAAATAAATGTGATTTCACAACACAAAAGGTTTTGTGTTTCTTAGCAAGATATTATGAAAATAATATAGTTTCTAAGAGGCAAGTGAGAATATATTTGGTATTTGAGAATTTCAAAGTTAACAAATAAAAGATTATACCAGTCTAAGTTTAAAGTGAATTTTACTTAATATCCTAAGAGAGTAAGGATGTATTATTAAAAAATAATGTACGTAGTTTCAATATTTCAAAGAAAAAGTTTGATGTAATGGGGTTACAAGGATAATTATTATGAACTTAGAAGGTTTTTTGAGTATATAATAGAATTTTACATTATAAAATTTTACGTTTTGAAGTTAAGATGTTTCAATAAGTTAAAGAAGTTGAAAAATTAGAAACATGATTCCTAAGTCTTGTAACGTCTGGACCCGGATCAGCTCAAATATGGTGGTCGGACCGGTGGGTCACATGACCTCAAGCGCGTCACCCCGAATGCCAGAGGCTACCGACTAGCAGTGAGGGCCTTTTTTGTCTGAGGGGGAGATTATTCCCTCATAGGTAGTAGGTATTATCGCAGTAGAAGTAAACAAAAACTAATAATAAATAGTGGAAGTATATAAAAGAATAAACTGCATCATAAGAAATAGAAATAATCCAACTGAATAATAATAATCATGTGTGGAGGATCAAAAAATGATGTCATTCCATGATGTCTATCTAAACTAAAAGTATGGAAAACAGGTCTCAAGCATACTATCAGCAAAATGAAAGACATGAATCAACAACTGCATCATGAGCAAGGCTCAATCCTCTACCCCAGTCTCCATCCTAAGTGGCACGAAACAATCAAGCATCCAAAGAGGCATTCTTCCCTTTGTCAATACCTGAAAGCATTTAATATACTCGGGTGTCCACGACACCCGAACAGGGTGTGAGATAAAATCCCAGTATCCTGACACCCATGGTGTCTAAACCTTTCTATTTCAGAAAATAATAAAATGCAGTGTGCCTTTATATAACAATTTCGGATAATTAATTAAGTATACTGAAATAAATAACTTAGACTAGGTTCCCAACGACACCCCTCCCTAATCACCTGCTTCAGACTAAGCCAGAAGTATGAAAGGAATACCTATAAGCAGAATACACAAATATATATATATATATATATATAAAGCCTAGAAGAGTAAGGTAAGATAAGGAAGGGTATACCCACAAGATTGTGCTTTGATTTGGGGTCTAAGTCATGTGTCAACTAGGTGTGATTCAACATACCATAGAATATCAGAAATCTCATGAACTAATAGTGGTGTTAATATAAACCCTTAGTGCATCATTATTAAGGTTCAAGTTGAGACTGGGAGTCTGAGCCCGTCCTAAAGTTATCACTATGGAACATCCTTCATTTTATCCAATACCACCAAGCTCGCCTAATGAAATCTTTCGAAATACCAATTAACGCTAGAGTCATGGATTTACCATGACTCTATTCCGATCTTTTCAAAATGTGTCAAGTTTCATATGAGGATGGCTTAGCCACATTGCCAACGGATCCATCTCAATTGGCCCTTTTGTAACCGGTGTCACTCATAAGTATTAGAAAGCTCGGGGAAGTCTCGGTCCGGGAAAGCCAAAGACACTGCCCCCTGATGCATGGTGGTAACAGTCAAGAATGGAGGGTCTAAGTGTGGAACATAATACAGGACCCACCTCCTTTCCATACCCTGAGTTTAATTAAATTTTTCACAATAGTTGATATGAAATAATAATCATATGAAATTGCATCTTGAAAAATAACCAGATACACTCGTGTATCACAAGGTATAAATTAACATTTTTGGATAACAACTTGACAAGGTAAGATACCATATCAGCATAAGCAGATAATTCACTTTTAAAATAAATAAACAGTTCAGCACAAACAATTATCAATGATCCAACAATTCAAAGTTCGTGTTTGATGAAAACTAATTATTTAATTTTATTACAAAAAAAATGGGTTGTGCAACACCTGAAGTTAATTAAATTAAAAACCCAGCTAACGAAAAAATATACCAACCATGTCGACATGCCCAAAGGGGGTCCGACTTTGTTTAAAAAATTAAAAAAAATTAATGTAATATAATTAAGGCTGCAATAATTAGGAAAAACAATTAAATTAATGAAAATGGGTGAAATTGAACAAATTTGGTAGGCACCAACTAACGGCACAGTAATGCATTTTTATAAACCACAAAAAAACAGAGGTAAAGTGAGTAGGAACCCTACCTTATAGTCATATATCACTCTAAGATCCGCAGTAGGATTTTATATCACCCAAAACAGAAGCAAATGGAAGTTTTTAGAAAAAACCCCAAATAGGGTAAAATCCTTTCATGACGAACTGAGCGCATGATAATCTACAAAACCCTACGATTCTACTTGCACAAGGTTATCCTTGACTAAGGTTTACAGCACACCTGACTTCGAAAAATATAGATGATGGACGGAGCAGTGATGGTCTTCCGAATGGGTTGTATTTTGGTGCGCCACTTAGGGGAGAGGGGGAGTGCGACGTGAGGGAGAGGAGGAGAGGAAGAGAGAAAAATGAAAGAAAATGAAGAAAAAGAAAAGAAAAAATAAGAGAAAATGAAATGAAAAATAAAAGGGAAATAAAAATAAAAATAAAATAGAATAAAAGGTTGGAAAAGAAAAATATAAAAAAAAAAAAAATAGAAATCCCCAATTTTAATTAATTTTATATTTCCTGTAAACCCATTTCAATTTTATTTTGAAATTTTTTTATTCCTTCTTGCATTCTTTTAAATATTCTTTGAATATATTATTATTCTTTTTCAAACTTTAATTAATTATTTTAAATCCCAAACACTGCACTAAAGTGCGACTTATCATCTCAGAAATCTCATAAGTTATTTAATTAATTTAAATAAAGCAGTTTGAGACCCATAGTGGGGTGCATATACATATGCCCCGGGTATATTTAAAGAAAAGGAAAACATAATTAAAGATGGTCCATACCTAATTAATGTCGGGAAGTTTTAACCTCCCCTCCTTAAGACAACTTATCCATGAGTTTCCCTTTCGAGGGTAGTGGAATGTCTCCAGAGAAAAGTTGCGGTCACTACGCATATACATCTTTCTCTCGCTCCTAGGTCTCATCCTGAATACATCTGTGTTTCCATAACACCCAAACCAGAGGGACTGACTTGTCTTGGAGGGAATTCATTCTACGGTCGACGATATGGGTTGGATGCTCTGTAAAGGATGCATCAGTGTCAGCTTGATGTCGTCATGGTCAAAAGAATGAGATCGGTATGGATGATATTGTCGGAGCTGAGATACATGGAAAACATCATTCATGGAATGGTACCTATGAGGTAGTAAGAATTGATAGGCTACTGGCCCAACTCTCTCCACTATCTCTAATGGCTCGACATATCTCGTTGATAACTTCCTCTGTCTTCTGATCTGTCTGTGACCCATCCTCGTAGAAACACGTAGAATGAGTCAATGTCCCACCTCGAACTCCAGAGGTCTATGGATATGATCGGTATAAGACTTCTATCTAGACTGATCTGTAGTCATACACTTTTGAATCAGCTAAACTATCTCAGAAGTCTCCTGAACTAGATGAGGACCCAACAGAGTTGCCTCACCTACTTCGAGCGAGTATAAAGGTGAATGACATAGTCTACCATAGAGGGACTCACACAAAACCATTTGACTTGTCAACTAGAAGCTATTATAATTGGTAAACTCAACAAGAGTTATACGATTCTCCCAAGAACCTCCAAAATCAAGGATATAGGCTCGTAACATATCCTATAACAATCATATAGATCTCTTAGACTTCCCATCCGTCTGAGGGTGATATGCAGTACTCAAAAGTACCTATGAACCCATGCCTTTTCCAGCCCTCTCCAGAACCATTAAGTAAAGCGGGCATCCCTATCCAAGATAATATAATGAGGTACACCATGAAGTCTCACAATCTCCCGGATATACAGCCTTCCCAACTCATCAATCGTGAAGGTCTCTTAGATGGGAAAGAAGTGTGTAACACTGGTCAAACTATCGACAACCACCCATACTAGATTGTTGCCTCAAGGACATCTTATCAAGCCTGTAATAAAATACAAGGTGATATCATTCCATTTCAATTCATTAATGGATAGAGGCTGAACGATTTCAGCAAGTCGTTGGGGCTCTACCTTCACCTGTTGGAAGGTGGAGCACCGAGTGATGAAACCAACTATCTGTTTTTTCATACTAGGCCACCAATACTGTCAACACATGTCTATGTACATCTTGGTCAAACTAGCATGAACTGCCCAAATGGAGGTTTGAGATTCCCTCATCATCTCTTCCCGTATACCTGAAGGTACCCATAAACGGCCACGATAAAAGAGAGATTCACTGCCATCAATAACCCAACCAGGAGGTGGATTCTCTCCTATAATGATTTCCCTCAAAATGAGCCCATAATGATTAGTCAGTTATTGCCTACGAACTTTCTCAATGAGAGAGGATGTCACTACAAGAGCTTCTGGAACTGGTTTCCCACTCTTCTCTTGGACCTCCAGATGCATCTCTGCAAACAAGGCCATCATCTACCACTCATTTATGTCTACCTGCATAGAATGTGTCTGTGTCTTGAAGCTTAAAGAATCTGCCATAGCATTACCCTTACCAGGGGTATAAGAAATCTCAAATTCAAATGACTACAAGTATTCAACACACCTGTGTTTCCTTAAGTTAAAGTCTTGTTGATTGAAGATAAATTTTAAGATTTTATAATCTGTGTAAGAAACAAATATCTCACCCAAAAAATAGTGCCTCCAATATCATAGAGTATGAACCACAACTGCTAACTCAAGGTCGTGTTTAGGATAGTTCCATTCATGAAGTCTCAGCTGGAAGGATCCATAATCCATGACTCAATCACCCTGTATCAAAACTACACCCAGTCTAATTCCTGAATCATCACAATAAGCAGTATAAGTCTTACCAGGCTCAAGCAGAACTAGGATTTGGGATGCGGTTAGTCTTCCCTTTAACTTCTGAAATGACTTTTCACAAGCATCAGACTAGATGAATTGTACACCTTTCTTAGTTATGGTCGTAAGAGGTGCTGCTAAGCAGGAGAAATCCTGGAAGAAATTCCTGAAATAGCCAGTAAGTCCCATGAAATTGCATATTTCAAAGAAACTCTTGGGATGCCCCCATGAAACCATAGTGATCTCCTTTTCTGGTTCAAATGATACCCTTGCTTCAGATATAATATGACCCAAGAAATGTAATTTATCAATCCAAAAGTGGAATTTTCTGAGCTTAGAATATATATGGTGCTATCTCAGTGTACTCAGCATGATATCAAGATGGGTTGCATGGTCAGGCCTGAAATGTGACTACACTAAAATGTCACCCTCAAAAACTACCACCAAGAAATTAAGATACGGGTTAAAAACTTGTTTCATCAGATCCATGAAGATTGTCGGCAAATTCGTGAGGCTGAATGGCATAACCAAATACTCATACAAGATGTACCTTCTTTGGAAATCCGTATATGGTATGTCAGATGGTCGCACGCGCACCTAGTGATATCCTGACCTCAGATCAATCTTGGATAATTTAGTTTCTCCCCGAATTTGGTCAAAGAGATCATCTATACGAGGAAATGAATATCGATTCTTTACCGTGAGATAGTTGAGTCGACGATAATACATGCATATCCAGAGGGTACTGTCTACCTTCTTGGAAAAAAATGATAGGTGGACCCCACATCGATGTGCTAGGTCTAATGAAACCCTTAGCCTCAAGGTCTTCAAACTGCTTTTTGAGTTCCTGTAGCTCTTTTTCCACTATCCTATAGGGAGGGATAGACACTGGTGTCACACTTTAAATGATCTTTATAGTGAACTCCACGTCTCTAATAGGAGGTAATTCAGATAAATTTTTAGGTAAGACATCCCTAAAAAGATCCACCACTAGAGAGAATTCAACTAGGTGTGTTCCCTAATCATTCATGAAGAGAATTTCCAAATGAGTTATTAATCTTCCCAACCCTACACATTTAGGCTTGTCTCGGTCTTCCAGCATATCCCATTCTCCTTTGTGAAGATATGTGTCGCCCTCAGGGGATGTGAATGACACCCAACAGCGATACAAATCCACTTGAGCACGATAATAAGCAAGACAATTCATACCGAGAATGACCTAGATTCCAAACATGTTGAGGATATGGAAATTCCAAACAAAATAGTACCCACTTATCTCGAGGGGGCACTCTTGGCACTCTTGTATGACCTTTGTCCTGACCCCAAGCAGAGTGTCGAGAGACATGATGTCATAATGGTACTCAATTGAAAAACCAAGACTTTCAACAACAGTAGTAGATATAAAGGAGTGTGATGTACCAATATAAAAAAGAGAGGAAACTAAAGTAGGGGATACTATAATAGTACCTCTCACTATAGATGGTCATGCACTCTGTTCCTCTGGTGCTAATTGCACTGCATACATGAGACCTAAGTCACAACCCTAATACCCTACCTGGTTGACCCGAGCAGGTCCACTCTACTAACACTAATAATCTGGAACTTGATTCCCTTCACCACGACCTCCACCATTACTTTGGACTAATCGTCCGGGGAGAAAGAACTACCAGCCTCATGTGGAGTCATAGATCCCATACTTGTTGGAGGTGCAGGTGCAGATACTCTTCCATTGAATAATAAAGAGAATGAATGACACAAAATTTGAAGGTGACCCATCTATCCATAATCTCGTACCTCTTTAGGATCTTTTATAAACTATGGATTCTTGTGACCATATCTTCTATAGTGATAACATGTGATATATCCCTCTACATGTGCTGTTTGGCTAGGATTTCCCCCACATGCACCTTCAAAATGGTGTTTCCTACTTTCAGAAGAGTCATCCCCCTGTCTTGGAACTGAACCATCCTGGCTCACTGGTTTATCTTCCCTGACATTTCACCTTGAGATTAGATCCTGGTTTACAATCTCTATAACATTGGTCAAATAAAAGACATTCACCTGCGAGTGGATAGTATACTCAAGTCCGTCCTCAAAACATCTCGTGGTAGACTGTGAATTTCCAGTCAGAGATGGGGCAAAATTATGAAGTTCTATGAAATGAGTAGAATAATCTAACATAGTCATATCACCATGATAAAGATGTAGAAACTCCCATGCATGATCATCTATTAGAGTATGTGGAAAAGATGATTGTAGAAGGCTGCTTGGAAGTCGGCCCAAACCAAGTCATCGGTCCGCTCAGCCTGAGAAACAACATCCCATCAACACTTGGCGGAGTCGAAAAGCTTGTATATAGCCAATTTGACCCTTCTTTCTGGAATAATCTCAATGTGGTTGAAGGTATACCTTATATATTATATCTATGACTCTATAGCATGAGGTCTACCACTCCCCGAGAAGGTGGGAGGGTGTTGTTGCTGAAAGTCCCGTGTGAGGTATTCCATAGACAGGGAAGGTCTGGGGATATTTTGAACTGCTGCATAAACCTGAGGAGGCTATCCCTGAACTAAACATCAGGGTCCCTAGGGTGATCAATAGGAGGAAGTTCCAGAGGATTCTCTATAAGAGGTACCACTGGTGGTTCAGGACCCACCATCTATAGAATGTTCTCATTGCCACTCTCCTGAGGTATGACACAAAGACATCATGAAAGCATTTGTCTAAAATATCCAAACACACACCTTTATATAAGGAGTAAAGAAGCTGATAAAACAAGTAAGTCACAAAACGTGGTTAAATACATATCCTACCTATGAGCACTAAACAAATAACAACCCACTTCAGGAGCTTGGTTTCGATATGGAAGAGACAACTCAAACGGATTACTAAACAAGTTCTATAATCCATTCCCAGGTTAAGTCAGGCTAACATCTATCAAACTATCACAAATTTGTATTTATAAAACCAAAACTTTAAAATTTTACCACTAGGCACAACATCACTCACACGCAAATAAGAAAATGTATGCTGAAAGTAGATATGTCATGGCAATATGCATGGCATTTTAAATCCTATAATTCCTATTATGATGCATGGAATGTATTGCCCTCATATCATCAGGCTACAATGGTAAACCCATTATTTCAACAATACCAACAAAATAAAAATGAAATAAAAGTTAGTCACCCAATGGTGAAATCATATCAATAGTAACTGGAATAATCAATAATTACAATCCAAAACCAGGAATTTGGGTTTTCCCCTGTACATGGGTTAGCTACGTCCAAGAACAAAGTACATTCCAAATCCCTATATCCTAGTCTCATTTCTAACCAAAATTGTAATACAAAAGGAAAAAACCACCTATGTTAACACTTTGTAACATCCTGACTAGGCTCACCTCTAAGACGGTGGCCAGACTGGTGGGTCGCATGACCTCAAGCACATCTCCTCGAATGCCAGAGCCTGACAACTAGCAGCAAGGGACTTTTTGTGCCATATGGGAGAATATTCCCTTATAGGTAATAGGTATTATCATAGTGGAAGTAAACAAAAACTAATAAAAAATAGTGTAAGCATATAAAATAATACACTGTAGCATAAGCAATATAAATAATCCAACTGAATAATAATAATCAAGTGCAGAAAATCACAAAATGATGTCATGCCATGATGTTTATCTAAACAAAAAGTGTGGAAAATAGCTCTCAAGAATATTATCAACAAAAGGAAATACAAAAATCAACAACAGCATAAAGAGAAAGGCTTGGTCCTCTTCCACAGTCTCCATCCTAAGCGGTAAAAAACAATCAAGCATCGTAATAAGTGCGCTTCCCTTTGTCAATACCAACAAGCATGTAATCTACTTGGGTGTCCACGATGCTCGACCAGGGTATGAGATAAAATCCCAGTAGCCCGGCACCCACAGTGTCTAAAACATTCCATTTTGTGAAACAATAAAATGCAGTGTGTCATTATATAACAATTTCAAATAATTAATTAAGTATACTGAAATAAATAACTCAGCCCAGGTTCCCAACGACACCCGTCCCTAATATCCTTCTTCAGCCAAAGTCGGAAGTCTGAAAGGAATTCTTGTAAGCAGAATACACAAATGCATATATATAAAGCCTGGAAGAGTAAGTTAATACAAGGAAGGGCATACGCCCAAGCTCGTGCTTTGACATGGGGTCTAATTCATGTGTCAATGAGGTGTGCTTCAACATACCACAGAATATCAAAAATCTCAAGTACTAACAGTGCATTAATATAAACCCCCAGTGCATCATTATTAAGGTTCAAGTTGAGATTTGGAGTCTGAACCCATCCTGAAGGTATCACTCTAGAACATCCTTCATTTTATCCAATACCACTGAGCCCGTCCAAGGAAATCTTTCAAAATACCAAGTATCGCTTGAGTTATGGATTTACCATGAGTCCATTCCAATCTCACAAAAAGGGGTTGAGTGTCATCTAAGGATAGTTTAGCCACATTGCCGACAGATCCATCTCTATGGAACCTTTTGGAACCGGTGTCACTCATAAGTATTAGAAATACCGGGGAAGTCTCGGTCTGGAAAAGACAAAGAAACCATCCCCAACGTGTAATGGTAATATTCAGTAATGGAGGGTCTAATCATGGCCATTAATATGGTACCCACCTTCTTTCCCCGCCCAAAATTGAATTAATGTTTTCACAGTAGTAGATCTGACATAATAAGCATATGAAATTTTAGCTTGAAAACTAACTAGATACACCCATGCATCACAAGGTATAAATTAACATTTCAGCATAACAACCTAACAAAGAAAGATACTGTATCAACATAAGCAGATAATGAAATTTTTAAAGAAATAAATAGTTCATCACAAACAATTAATAATGATCTAACAATTCAAATTTCGTGTTCAAAGAAAACTAATTATTTAATTTAATTACAATAAAAAATGGGTAGTGCAACACCTGTAGTTAATTAATTTAAAAACCCATCTAACAAAAAATTATACTGACCATGTCGGCACACCCAAAGGGGTGTCTGACCTTGCTAAAATAATTCAAAAAAATTAATTAAAGATAATTAAGGCTGTAACAATTAGGCGATATAATTAAATTAATGTATATGGGTGAAATTGCACAAATCCAGTTGGCACCGACTAACGACACAACGGTTCATTTTTATAAACCGCAATGAAATGGAGGGAATGTGACTAGTCACCCTAAATTACAGTCATAGATGAATCTAATATCTGTGGTAGGCTTTGATTTGACATAAAATAGAAGAAAACAGATGATTTTAGAAACCCCCAAAATAGGGTAAAATCCTTCCGTGATGAACTGTGTGCAGGATACTCAATGAAAACCTATGATTCCAATTGCATAAGGTTAGAATTGCCTTAAGGTTTATTGTGCACCTAACAGTGAAGAAAACAGATGACAGATGGAGGAGTGTTAGTCATCCAAAGGGGTTGTAGGGTGGTACACCACCTAGGGTAAAGGGGGAGTGTGACGTGAGGGAGAGGAGGAGAGGAAGAGGGGAAAAAAGAAAGAATGAAAAGGAAGAAAAATAAAAGAAAAAATAAGAGAAAAATAAAAAAATAAAAGGGAAAAAATAGAATAAAAGGATAGAAAGTAAACAAGATAAAAATAAATAAAAATTTAAATCTCCCTTTTTAATTACTTTTATTTTTCCCGTAACCCCCTTTCTATTTTATTTCAAAATTTCCTTGTATCCCTTCTTTCATTCTTTTAAATCTTCTTTGAATCTCTTATTATTATTTTTCAAACTTTAATTAATTATTTTAAATCCCAGACTCCACACTAAAGTGTGACCTAACATCTCATAAATCTCAGTAGTTATTTAATTAATTTAAATAAAGATGCATGGGACCCACAGTGGGGTGCGCAGGCACGCGCCCATGACCGCTTTAAATAAAATGACAACACAATTAAAGAAGGTTTTCACTTGATTAAGGCTGGGACATTACAGTCTCACCATTATTCAAACTTTCTTACTTCATAGATGTTTCTTAAAAAATATTTCACTGGGATATTTTTATCATATGGTCACATATTGACATGAAATGGATTACATATGAGGTAATGTGTTATCAAAACCGAATAAGTGTAGAAAACATAAGGTTGATCTGGTAGTTTATAATATATGACATGATAAACTGGTGATTATGTTGTTTTTGTTAAATATTATTAATGAGTTCCAGAATATTAAAATGTATCATATTAAATTCAACGTTAATTTTATCACTTTTATATTGGCTACATAAATGTATATATAGATATACATTTTTTAACTGACCTCTAAAATTAAGACTATGAGATTACTCCTAAATTATATTCATCATGGGGTATTATAGGTTATAATAAAAATTTAAGGTTAGTGTGATTAGGATTCATGAATAGAGATATATAATATACTCATGAGGCACAAAACAAAGAATTATATTTTTCTTGTGCACTAGATGACCAACTAAGTATACCGTATGGAGTGTCTCACAGATGTCTTTGGTATACTAGGGGTGAATGGAACATATTTGATTCCCCAATAATAAGGGCTGGTGAGATACCTAGCCTGATAACCTTCATACTTTTTTACCCTACTTACGCAAGTCTACATATTGAATTAACTAATATGGGGGTGGTTGGGTATATTGTTGATCATTTTTTTAGTTGGATATTAACCAAGAAGGGATTTTTTTCACTCATATGATGAGTATTAAATCATATCCCTCTATTGATTTTGGTTATGGGAGTGTGAAATCACACATATTATATATATATATATATATATATAATATACATATAATTGAAAAGTTATGTGCTTAACCATAATGATGAATGACATGTGACTTATTCATCGATCGGGTCATTATACACTATGAGAATTGAGAATAGATAATTTGGCTATATGGGTTTAAAATTCTACATGTCCCATGATCACATGATGTCCTAGATAAAGGGAAAATGTAATATTTCATGTGTTTATATAATGAAAATATGTGGACATAAGTATAGACATACGTGTGTTTTATGAAGATCATGCCATATCCCTTTATATCATGATTAGCATTAATTATTTTCTAGAGGCCATTATTTTCTTAAATATATGGATCCAAATATTCATATTTATTTTCAATGCTATAAATTACCATTGGGTAACACTTAGTGTTTATCTTAATGGGTATTGATTTTGAATCATATAGTTTCTATAAAAGTGTTTTAGAGTTAATTCAAAAGTGTTTTGGGTGGGTATTCATAAGGTATTGCATTTAATGTGATACAAGGTGAAGTTAATGATAGATTTCCAACAGGGTTTTGGAAGATATTAATAGGTAGTATTAGATATGGTTTCACAAGTAATTGTATATGATACAATATAAGGTAAAATAGAACAAAGTATATTATGATTTAGTAAAAGTGGGATATTGAAGGAGAAATGCCCTAAATCCATATTTAAAAATGACTCATTTATTGGATGTATCTTTTCTTGCATGAAAATTATGATTTTCATGTAGAAATGGGAATTTCATTTGCAATAACTAATATAATAGTTATCATTTAGACAGTTCGATCTTCTACATGGCTATCATTTTATCAATTGTTTCATATGGAACATATGGGAGTTAAATGAATTTCTATATATGATGCCTAAACAAGTTGAGGAATTAATACATTTATTATAAACACATAAATCAATGCATGATTCTTTTATGAGAATCCTCATGAGATATATAAATTCATTGTCATGCGATGGTAGTGTGGGTGTGGATTTAGATTCTCCTACTATGCCGATACACCCGGAATCATTTCTCTCTTTATTCTTCTCCTTTGCATTAGAGGATCTAACGGTAGTTGGATGAAGGAAAAATCCCATCCAAACATCAGATGATTCAGATCACCTTGTGGATATCTATATAGGTGGGATGATTTTTTTTCAACTTTAGTGGTCTTTATCAAACTCATCAGATTAATATCAAAAGAGATAAAGTGGTTCTTCGGTGTAAGGTACACGGATTTACAGTAGTTCTTCATTTCATTTTTATCACATGTTTCATTTATCATGCATGGTAGATACTGATAGTTGGTTTCTAATTGATTCTATTATGTATAATAAGTGTTAATAGATCTATATGATAATTAAAAATAATATTCTAGAATAAACCTTCAATGAGCTAAAATATAAGTATAATATTTTAAAGAAATAGTGTGATTTATCTTATAATGTTAAATCTGAACTTTCTATTGAAAAGGAAAATTAAAAAATGATCCTCAAGGAAGATAATGGCTTAAAATTAGTAAATATGTAAATAAAAATGAAATTGATGGTTTTTCATTAAGAAATAAAACTCTCAATAAAATTATATGAAGTCATGTTATACCTAAACTAAGAGATAGTTTTTTCTATGAGTCTGGATAAACAAAAAACTCTATAAAAATTATTTAATTTCAAGTTCAAATTATATAAATAAATCAGTATGAAATAGTTCATTTGGAATATCCAAATATAGAGAAATATATTTTGGAAAAAAAATATATTATTTTTATAATTATTTCATGTATGTTTGTAAATATTTTAATAAATTTGTTAAATAGATTTGGATTCATAAGGCTTTAATTGTTAACCTTTCTATACCCAAACAGATTTGGGTGCCAAAATCATTTTGTATTTGACTGATTATAGGAAACCTACTTGAAAATATCTTTGAAGAAACTATGGTATTTGGATAGTGATTGTTCTATACATATGGAAATGGAATTCTCAAGTTTGAAAATTTTATACAGAGTGGATAATGGCCATATCACATTGGTTGATAATTAAAAAGGAAAAATTATTGTCATTACTCAAGTTGGTAATTCTAAAGACTATTTAATTTCAAAAAAAAATTTATTTTGATGACTAAAAATATAATCTTCTAAACATATCTAACTTTTATTATGATGGGTTCCATTTCAATTTTGATAATAATGAATATTAGATTTATCATTCTAAATTTAATTTAGTATTTAATTATTTGAGGAATGAAAATTTTTATGCACTTGATTTAAATTACCTAGTCTCTCAAAAAGTTTCTTATTTAAATTTATTTCATCATGAATCTGGGTTGTGGAATTTGATACTAGAACACTATAATATACAGATATTTATAAATCTATCCCAAAGGATTTTGGTCAAGGATCTACCTAAACTATATTTCCCAAAGGAAAAAGTGTACAATCCCTTTCAAAGGGGAAATAAAAATAAAGTTTATTTCAAACTAATGAAAGAGGTTTCAACATATCAACCACTAGAAGTGGTTCACATTGACTTATTTTGAACATATAGAGTTTCTATTTTAGTTGGAAACACTATTATTATATAAATATTAATGATTATTCATGGTTTAAATGGGTATATTTCCTAGATAACAAAATTGAAGTTTTTAGATATTTTAAGAACTATTAAAAAACTATAGAAAACCTTAGTGGACATACCATTAAGTGTGTATCAAGTGACCATGGATGTGAATTTGAAAATTAATATTTTTAATTATTATACCCCCAACATAGATATTATCATAACTTCTCTACTTCATGAACACCTCAATGTAATGGGTGGTAGAAAGAGGAAATATGACCCTTTAAGAAATATCTCAATCCATGCTCAATGAATATTATTTACCCATCTATTTTTTGATGAATTTTTAAATAAATAATATTATATAATTAATAGAGTCCGAATAATACCTCTTTTAAAGAATAATCAATATGAATTATGGAATGGTATAAATCCTAAGGTAAATTATTTCAATGTTTTGGGTTGTAAAGTTTACATTCTAAATACAAAGGAAATTTAGGATAAGTTTTCATCGAATAGAGATGTGGGAATTTTACTTAGGTATTCCATATTTAGTAAATACTATAAAGTATTTAATAAAATAAAAAAGGTTGTGGTAGAATATGTTCACATCACATTTGATACGATAAGCCCACCTGATCCTAAAGTTTCCTTAGAAAAAATAGGGGATTATATATATAATTTCAATATCAATAACACCTACAAGACTAATGACAATGCTGCTGATTTACTTGAAAATCACCAAAAAAAGATCATTTAGAGCGACCATCCCCTGAGGAAATCCTATAGAAATCTAGTATAACAAAAACCATTAGAACCCATAGATACTATCTTTTATATTTTTTAATTGTAGATATAAATAAAATAACTCAAAATAAAGCATAAAAATGAAACTAGGTTGAACATAAAAAAATTTATCATAGTTTAAACATGATAACATTAATAAAGAAATTAGTGATGAACATTGGGTGATGGATATGATGGAAGAGTTGAATCAGTTTTAAAGGAACAAGGTATTGGAACTAGTTGAGAGACCCAAATACTGTATGACCATTGGCACTAATTGGGTATATAGAAACAAGATTGATGAATATTGTAATATTATTAGAAATAAATCTTGATTGGTGGAACATGGATATAGTCAATAAGAAGGTATTTAATATGAAGAAACCCTTTACCGATTAGCTAAACTTAAAGTTATTAGGATTCCAATTTCTTATGAAACACATCTAAATTTCAAATTATATCAAATATATTTCAATATTTCTTTAATTAAAAGTTATATTGTTGAGGTTTATTTCTCAAAAACCCGGAATTTACAAATCCTCATTTTCCAAATCATGTTTTTAAATTAAAAAAGTCAATTTATGGTTTAAAATATGCTCTTAGAGACTGTTATGAAAGGATAAAAACTTTACTTAATTAAAATTGTTTATAAAAGGTGTTCTTGAACTTATTTAATTTATAAAAATAACTTAAAAATGTTTTTTAACAAATATATGTTGATGATATTATTTCTGGTTCTTTAAGAAATTCTTTGTGTACTGAATTTTCAAAACTAATAAAAAATTTATGTAAAATTAGTTTTATGGTGAACAAAATTTATTTCTTGGTTTTCAAATATTTATATATAAATCCATAGTAAGTAAAAAAAATATTTTTTTTTCATGGATATATCAAAAGGAAGTGATACTCCAATGGGCACCACCTAAGTTGGATCTTTATGAAACTAGAAAACAAGTTGATAAAACCATTTACAGAGGTATAATGTGGAGTTTACTTAATAGTTATTCATCCTCAAATTATGTTTATTGAGTGTATGAGTGTGATTTTTCAAGAAACCCATGGTTAATATAATTTTAATGTTGTTAAAAGTATTTTTGAATACCTCAAAATTACAACTAACTCGGGACTAATCTACTCTAGAGTACATTATTTTAGTTTAATTAGAATATTAAGATATAGATTTTTTTATATAAATTATATATAAGAAGAAACTCTAGAAATTTTCACTATTTTGGTAGGTCATTAGTATCATGGTATAGTAAAAAAGAATAATTTTATTGCATTTTTCACTGATGAAGTTGAGTACATAGCTACAAGTAGTTTTTGTGAAAAAACTTTTCAAATCAAACACACATTTTTGGACTATAAATATCAATTTAGATATTTCCCAACAAACTTTGACAATACAAATTCTATTAAAATTTCTAATAATCCTATATCTAATTCTTGGACAAAGCACATTTATATAATACATCACTAATATAAATATCATTTTCAAAAGGGTGAAATAACTATTAAGTTCATTAGTACCGAATGTCATATTGCTAACATATTTACAAATCCTTTGAATATTGAGGGATTAATCTATATACGACAAGATTTGGGTATGATAGATTCGACTTAATATTTTATTCCCAAAATTATTTTGAATATGGTAGATTTAAGCCATAAATTATGTGCTAATATTGTATGCTATCGGTGTGTATATTATCGTTCGAGTATTACCAGTGAATACTACCATACGGTGATACCGCCAGGTGATAAAATTTTGTTTTACCAATGGTTATTACTGCTAGGTGAGGCTTTCAAAATATATTGTTGGCTGATATCATTAGGTGATACTGTTAAGTGATATCATGGCTGCTATCGTTGGTTGGTACTATTGAATGTTAACATGAATACACTTTTTTTTACTTTCACTGTCATTTTTATTGTTATTATTTTAACATTTATAATCCATATTTTACTCAAATTAGAATCATTTTAAATTAAAAATTATAAATGTTACCATGACTCAAATCCTATTTAGATTTTAATTTGAATACTCTCTCACATGCTCCCTTCAAACCTTATCTATCCTTCTATATTGAACTTGACTATTGACCTTTAGTCTTAAACCTCTAATCCTATGATGCAATGGTAAATATGAAATGTTCCCTCACTTATGATTCTCTGAATGAACCACAACCTAGTAAGAATAAAAAGGTGCATCTAGTTAACAATTTGATCTATGAAATACACTTTTTCAGTTTTAGTAGTTGTTACTAGGAAGAAAATAGATATATCTTGGATGAAATCAAGAAATTCACTGGTATGGAAGGTGGTTCAAGAGTAGGGATGGATGGATTGGTTCTCCAAGAATGACCAAACATTATATCTGAGATTGATTCATGATTTTTATTTGTATTTTCAGTTCAAATTTGTAGAAAATAAGGATTTAATTTAGAACTTCGTTAGTGGTAATGAAATTTTGTTCTCTATGAAAAAATGGTAAAAATATTTAGTAGTTTCTCATGAAGGGATTTATGAGGACTATCAAGGATTTTATCAGGTTGTTCATACTAAATTCTTTTTTTAGGATTCTCTTTAGGATATTATAGGGAATGGAAACCTAAGAAGAAGTATTGTTGTGGAACTCATTAGAGAGAGTAGGCTTATCTTCAAGTTCATCCAACATATTCTTTATACCAAGAAGGGAAATTTGGTGTTTTTATAACTTATGAAAATAGTGTTCAGGATAAATATTTGTAGAAATCTAATATTCCATATTATAGAACTATGTATGCCTTCATCTATATCAAACTATTTAGTATATACCATGATGATATATATTTTTCTTGAAGTAAGAGGGATTTTTCTTAAAGAAGAAGAAAAATTCACTCAATGTGGTGGTTTTTGTATAATTCAGGATACATGTAGAATGATGAAAGTAAATTAGAATCCCTTGATAAAGAAATGGTTTTTGTACAGTGAAAATAATTACGAGAACTTAAATCCAGTGAAGAACCCCACTAGGTATAGGGATTTGGGTTATCCCAATATAGATCCTGATGAAGGTGTGTCTTACTCTTCTAATGAAGAAGTTGTTTGATCTAGTGAAAAAGTTGATAAATAATCGGTTGGTATGGTTGAGGAATAATAGTAATTTGTTGCTTCTCTAAAAGATAGAAGTGTCCCTAATGCTGTTAGAAATCAGAGTGTATCATATTCTTCTATTTCCATACTTTGTAAGGATATATTATTGGATGATGATGAGGTTTCAGATAATGACGTCTCTGATTCTACTTAGTTTGAGGGATCTGATTATGAAAGCCCAGAATATGTAATTGTGATTTCATATGATTCCTCATATGATGTTGATGGTGAATATTCTGATGAATATATTAATACATTCATAACTATCTCAAAGTATAGGAAGGTTGTAAATGGTGATTGGGATAATAATTATCATAGTTATTCAATGGGGAAAAATCTTGAAAGTCCTACTAGATCTAATGAAAGGGATGAATTGAAAATTAGGGGAAGTCCCCAGGGTCATCTATTATTACCTTAGTTTATTTAGATTCATATTTTGATGATGGTGATGATGATGGGGGGAATTCCACCTAAGCATGGTGGACCTACCATTTCAGATGTTCAAAGGTATCCTAAGGGATATTTGGTGGAGAGAATAGATCGGACTAATATTATCCATCCCCTTCCATCATTTTTTATAGCTAGAGGTGAGGGGGAAATTAATTCATCTTCAGTGAATAATGAAGGAATCGATTATTAAGTTGTTGGTCGGGGATCTCCTTATGGAAATGTTTCCTTTTTACATGGTCAGAAGAGGCCTCCTACACCACCTCTTTCTCATTATATTATTTTGAACCAAGATAATATGGATTCCTTTAAGTTGGATATTATAGATAATCTTGTTATTCTAACCAATAAATCTACCTCTCATGATAGGTCTCTTATCCAAGATGAAATATCCCTGATTTTATATTTGGTTGTAGCACACCTCTAACCCAAATTGATTATTTGGATTGGAAATCTGGAGGACTAAAACAATAAATTGGTGGAGCATATTAGTACCATTCATTCTTATATAGAATTCATAAAGGAGGACCAGACCCAATCATATCTCAACATTCATAGAAATCTATAGACTCCTTCTAAAACTATGAGTACCACTTCACCTAGATATCCTCCTCCTTCTATGCCAACAGGTTTTGATGCTGAGTTAGTGAGAATCATATTTTAGGAATATTTTATGGGTTTTTAGGAGTTTATTCAACTTATCATCAAGAATATCTAAGGTAAATAAAATACCATGGTGATAACATCTATAATCTTGTTAAAGAATGTCTTAATGAGGATATAATTGAGAGGGAAACTATTATAAAAGATATAAAGTACTAACTTTCTAATATTTACACCAATAATGATCTCAATTCCTATTTTGTTTTTTTGGGTGATAATTTAAGTACATCTATAATTTCTGGGGCCTTTAAGGAAAAAGTGAGTCAGTTGAAAGTGTTATCCCCTTTGTTTAAGATACTTATAGAAGAGAATGATGACTTAATTCAAGCGATGGAGCATGGTGGTAGAGTGATCACCCAGATTATTGGGCTAGTAGAATCTTTTATTTAAAATAGCATGACTGTAGTGATTTTTCCTTCTACTATTCTTATGAATAATTCAGTATTGACACCTATTTTAGTTCCTGTTCAGATCACTTACATTTTAGTTATCTCGTTTCGACTTACTTAAATAGAAGAAATGAGGAATCCTAGACTGATGGCCTCTGACATTATATTCATACCATCTGTACCTCCATTTGACTCTACTAATTCACCTTCTCTAGCTTATGGAGAAGTAAAATACCACTTTGATCCTTTATCCAATCAATATTAGGAACATTCATACTCATATTAGGTTATTATAGTTCTATTTTCTTTTTTTATAATGTAATCATATTTATATTGATGTTAATAAAAATTAAGTACTCTTTAATATTTTACCTTTTCTCAAATAATATTTTCCATTATATATTCTTATTTCCCTTTATTCCCTTTTAATAATCCTAAATGAGGAAAAACATGTATATTATCTATTTTTATTATGTATATGGAACTTTATTCTTATCATTGTTTATTCTCAAATTTTACTTTGAAAATTCTTGGAACTCTACTATTGTGAATTTATTTTCAACCATGATTCATGATCATTAAAAGGGGGGAGATTGTTGGCGCAATCCAACAATTCCTTATTTTAAGGATCACAAATATTTATAACTTAATTACTAACTATTTATGTGTTTACTGATAGAAGCTTCATGATTTTGGAATTTATATCTATAAGTGTATACCATTAGAAGAGTTTAGTTACCACTAGTAGAACTCTGCAACCTTTAAAATATTCATGCTTCCATTAGTTGAATCTTACTACCATCAGTTCAACCCTTATATCACTAGTTAAATCCTACTACAACTAGTGGAATTATTATACCACTAGTGGACTTCTGATACCACCAAATGACCTTAAAAATTCTTGAGAAATTCTTTTACTACTAGAAGGTTCCACCATCTTCAGTTTATTTCTGCTACTGCCAGGAAAAATCTGTTATCGCCAGAATAAATTTATATTGCCAGAATAATTCTGCTATCACCAGAGGGATTCTTATATCATCAATCTAGTTTTTCTACTTCTAAGTAAGATCTTATACTGTCAAGACATATCTGATACAACCTGTTGAGATCTTATATCATCTAGAAAACATTGTAACCAGGAATCATACTATACTACCATAAAGGTCTACTACTGTTAAGACCACTATTTCTGATTCCATTGAGGTTTCTATTTATATGACTATCTATAATTAAAATTAAAATTAAAATCCAATGCCAAGTTTATGGAATTTATTTCACGACATAAAGTTGGTCAATATGAAGATTTAAAAATTATTACTCTTAAAAAGAGTACTTTGGAGCCTTTAAGACAAAGTCAAACTTTTTGGATTTATTTCTCTGTATAAGTATTTATTCATTTATTTTCCTTATGAAAATATTGATCTTTATTACATATTAATCCATGATTTATTAGATAAAAGTACAGATAATACAACCTATAATATCAATAATTATTGTTTCTTTGGGTATTAGGTACATAGAATAAAATCTTGAACATAGGATACAACAACATTATTGAAAACTTCCTTGACATTCTTCTAGAATTCCATGGCTTTAAAAATTCCACGGGATAATCTTGGGAGATACTTAATAAAGGGGTGATCTATAAATCCAAATAAAACAATAAAACTGGTATAAGGTTATACAAGTTAGTAAACAGGCCTATCAAACGGTGAAAAAAGGTGTAAGGATCATAAACATGAAGAATAAGGCATGATATAGAATGATAATAATTACACGGTAAATGTGGAAACAACTTAAAACAATGCATCATAAACATAGGTCAAGGATAACATCCAAGTCATCATGATGGAAATATTCACATAAAGGAATTTTTTCCACTCCCTATCCCCACATTAAATCTCATGAGGCTAAACATTACCCAATGCATTGGAGTGCTATATAATTCTGGGTGCACACGTCACTTTCATTTTATTCTCATGCTTAAGTGCTCCACATAAATCATACAACATGGCTTAATTCATCATCATATTTTATTCCATGATAAAGTAGTGTGGAATAAATACATTTAAGTCCAAAATAAAAGAATTATAATTGTATAAAGATGAACACCTATGATATGAAATAGATATGGTATTCACTATACAATTTTTTTGACATGGAAAAATCGCTGTGAAATTTCGGCAACATAACAGCATCACAGAAAAATTCAGAAAATTGTTTGATGAGATAGAAAGGGGTATTTCATCATTTGGAAATGAATTGGATAGTAATAGGGACATGTAAATACATGTACCAACTTTATGAATTGGAAATAAAAATTATAAGATAATAAAGAAACTTGAATAAAGAAAAGAAGGTGAGGATCCATTACTTGAGTGTGTGGCTTAAAATACTTGGGAGGAGCTTCTTGAGAGATTTGGAGAACTTTTGTAGGAATCTAGAGAGAGTAGGGAAGAGTAAGGATTTTCTCAAAGTATTTTTAGTGAAGGTAAATGGTATCTTTGGTGGGTTTAAATAGGAAATGAGTATGTATTTCTTTATTATTTCTAAAACATTGGTTTTGGACTCTATATAATAAAATAACCAAACCCACAAAAATGCACATGGTTTCTTCCCACAGTTTCTTCAAAATGGGTGTGATTTTCATTATTTTATAAGAAAAAGGTCCTAAATTAATAAAATAATACACTTTATTACGTGGAAGTGAGTCATACTCTTAAATTGATGATTTTAAAACATTAAAATATATTAATGGTTTTGTAGGATTCATAATGGATTTATAAAATAAATAAAATAAACATAAAATCACATGATTTTAAAGGGAAAAGATATATTTGGTAATGGATACATTTTATAGAATTTATTACATAACTTTTAGGTCATTATGATGTCATAATACAAACCATATATTTATACGGTATTTAATTTTTACTCGAAAATTTGAGTCTTAGAAAATTTTGAAAAATTAACTGTTGAATAATTTCGACAATATAATTCCAAAAATAATATTAATTTTATCAAAATATTTTTCTAAATATATAAATTTCTAAATTTAAAATAAGAATTTATATTTATTTAGAAATCTTGGGTTTTTTTATAATAACAGTTTTCAAACCCTTATAAAAATTGAATTTGACTTCAGAAAAATTATATGATCATTTATATTTAATAAAAATTATTTAATAATAATATTTTTAAAAAATATTATTTATTTAAAAAATTGATTAATTAATCAAAATAAATTCCTTAATTAAATTTTAATATTACCCAAAAATACTATTTTTGTTTTATTATATAAAAATATTTTATAAAGTAACAATAATATGATGAAAATATATTCATAATTCTATGAAAAATAATTTCCATAATCATATTTATAGTGTCTTGGTTCATATACCTTTAATACACCAGAAAACACCCTAAGATAAAGGTGTGAAATGGTGGGACTTTCATGGGGTGGTTCGGCGTACATGGTTTGGGTCGTGATCTCGATGAGATTGAAATTCTCCCATAAACAATTTCACTCAAACTTCTGTTGTTGGATATCACCTTGGGCTTGGTCAAGGTCAAATACTAGAGATGTTATGTCCCCCATAATCTTTGATAAATGTGATTCATAGTGTAACACCTCATGTTTTTATAAAAATAAATATAAATGCATGGAACTTTGTTTTAAGTAGATATTTATAACTATCCTTTTAACATAATTTATCCACTACTATGTTTTGAATTTCAAGAAATTGTCATCCACAATTGTGTTCAGTATGTTATTTGGAGTCTATTGGAGCCAACTTGTTGTTTTTTGAATATTAAGATACCCTAATTAATAGTAATATGAATAGTAATATGACCCTAATGAATAGTAAATTTTATTATTATTTTATTTTCCTAAGGCTAGAAGGTAATAACATCTTGGTTAATTTTTCATTGTGATAAAGAAGTAGTTATAGAATTTGAACTGTTAGTTTTTGAATTAAGTATGATTTTATTTAAATATTAAATTAATAATATTAATAAAATTATTTTCAAAAAATTGACTTCA
Source organism: Viscum album (assembly GCA_963277665.1). NCBI lineage: Eukaryota > Viridiplantae > Streptophyta > Magnoliopsida > Santalales > Viscaceae > Viscum > Viscum album. Next base: position 1,807,759,267 of record OY728157.1, read on the forward strand.
TTTTTGAAATCTACATGTCGATAAATGGTTAGGGTGAATTTTGAGAATTTTTCTGAAACATTTGATTTTTCGTTGAATAGTAAAAAAAATACAGTTTTTAGTTTCGATGTGTTAATGACATCATTAATGATATAATAATGATGCCATAAATATCGTCGAATTTTGTATAGTTAGATAAGGTTTGAGGTGTCCCAAGTGTCTTATACCAAGATAAAATACCATGGGCAAGCCCATGGTTTTGCAAATACCACCCATGAGGTGTCCCTTGAAAATTATTAAAATAATCTCTCACTTTTCCTATAAATACCAACTCTTCCATTCATTGAATTCATTCCCAATTCTCCCTCAATTAAGCTCAGGCCTCCTTACCTTCATATTAGTCCTCCCAAGTTTTATTCAAGCCCCAAGTTCCCAACCTTCAAGTTCTAAGGGTTACTCTACAAGGTAAGAAAATTCTCAATTTCTTTCTTTTTTCCTTTAAAATTCTGTTTTATGTGGTATAATTTTCAAGTTTCCATACCATGTTCTTATTTACTTATTATTCTTGATCTTCTATATACTATTATTCATTTATATATGGGTGACCCTGGTCCCCTCTCTTTTTAATATTTTCTAAAATCATGATGCGTAGCCGTTAGGCAGCCGAATTTTTTTAAGCGATTTCACAATTTTTCTTTTATTTTGAGTTCCTTCCTTATTCTTTCTTCATATCTACTTACCAAAGAGGAATGAGTTATCCATAAATCATTTATAATTTTTATTTTATCATGTTTATGAAAAATTACTCATCTTTATTCTTCTCCTCTCCCACTTATTTAAAGAATAAAAAGCATTGTCCGTTGGTGTCGAATTACCGACATCGTGGATGATGTGATTTCAAAATCCATTAATTCTTTCAAGTCTGGTTATGAAACCATTTATACAGTTGAAACAGGTTATAATACATGTTTTATGACTCACCCATGGTTCTGGAATTCTTTTTTACTCATGGTTCTAATTTATAAGACCAAACGAGGTTGTTATTATCAAAGAACTACTAAAAGGATCTAAACGAAAATCATTAAGGTTCTAACTTATGAATCATCTTCATGTAATAATTCAAAATGATAAATGGAATAATTTATTTTACTGGTTATATGAAAATACACCTCCATTCCAATTCTGGAGTTTCACTTCCAATCGACAAGAATGTCCACCATGAACCAATCATAGAAATCATGTAAAGAATTCAACCAAAAATAGTGCAAGGGGAAAAATACTAACAATTAAGGGTGAAAAGATGTTATTAAATTATCATATAAGAAGTTATAAACATTAACATGTTTATGTAAAATATTAATAACACTCTTTTAACTATTATACAGGAGGTTTAAACAAGTTGGAAGTAAGACAAACCCTAGGTAAGGGAATTCTTAACCCGATTTCCATTCTTTGAGTTAACCTTATACTTCATTGTTATGTGCTATTTAAATTGTTTTTGTGATGTGTTATGTTTATATTATGTTTATATTATGTTTATTTATAGTATATAAACATACTCTATCCACCCTATTAAGTCTCTCTTCAATTTTATGATATTTACAAGGGGATTTTCTTTAAAAATCCTCTTTTTAAATTCGGTTTTACGAAATTCCAAAGCAATGTTTTTATGGAATTATTCATTTTGTATGATTATGTATTGGTTATTGGGAATTATTTATGAAGAAGGGTGGGTCCTATATTTCCCTCCAATTCATTGGGTATGATTAAGTTAGATGTCGGTCGTATGGTTACTCCAAGTGTAACTGCGATGGTTACACAAAGTAAGGTAGACGTCAGTGTTACAAATTTTAAGGTAGCCAAGATGGTTACAAGATTATGTAAGTAATTCCCCAAGATACCTTTATGATTATATTTATGTTCTCATGTTTGTGTGGATCTTTTTTAAATATCATGTTACACAAAGTAAGTATTTATGGGTGAAAACCATGTCTTTTGAAAATGTTTCCATACGTTATGAGTATTCATGGACTAATGTGATTTTTCCTTCTTTTCCTTCCCTTACTGAGCTTTTGTGCTCATCCCAAGTTTTTAAATGATTTTTCACAGGTTAATGGATGTATAATACAAGGAATAAAGACATGTTAAATGTTGAAGAATTTTCAAGGAGTCTTGTTTAAAGTTTTAATGTTTTATATTTTGAGAAAAATGGAAACTGTTTTTATGGTATCCACTATGTAACAATGTGTATTGTTATGAATTTTTGTACCAATTCTCTAAAGCTCTAAACTTGAAAAGATCCTCAATGTAAAAGGAAGTGTTTTCTTAAAAAAACTCAAGATTATGTATGTAATAAGGTCAGGTCCTTATAGTTGGTATCATAGGATGGTTTAGATAACTTTAGGGGTTAGGGTGATGTTAATAGAATACCATAAATGATTTTTACTCTATGTTTAATTTGAAATGTTATAGAATTTAAAGATTACCATGTTTATTTATCTAAGAAATGTTTTTTCAGAATGGTTGTCCGCAGAAAAAACAGGGATGCTGAAGAGGAGAGGCACCGAAAGAATGACATCCTTCCGGAACTAAAACCCGGAATGGTGGGGATTGGAACTAAGAAGTTTGTGACATTAATGTCTCAGCTAACATAGAAAATAAATAGTGGTGGAATCCATGAAAAATAACCAATAGAGTTACCACGACGGAACCTGATAGTGGTGGAACATTTTATCAGACAACATCCTCCAGCATTCAATGGATCTTCTGACCCAGTGGGAGCTGAAGGATGGATCAAAGCCCTTGAAAAGATATTTGATGTTATGGGATGTTCAGAAAATCAAAAGGTAAATCTTTCCATTTATCGTTTTGAAGGGGAAGCTGATCAATGGTGGTCAATGGTAAGGAATATCAGGGGTAGAGAAGATTTTTATGCCTTAGAGTGGGAAGAATTTAAAAGTCTTTTCCTTGAAAAATATTTTCCTAAGGTGGTGTGACTAAGAATGGAGAATAAATTACTTGAATTGAAATAGGAGGAAGATTCAGTGGTTGTGTATGAAGTTAACTTTACCCGACTGGTGAGGTATGATCCAAATCTTATTCTGGATCTTGATAGAAAAATCACCCGCTTTTACTCAGGATTGAAGCCAAGGTATCGAAGTGCGTTGGACTCCAAAAGTTATGAGAAAATTTTCCTATGTGATTAGAGGTTATATATGGAGTTTGTTAATGATCATGTGAATTTTGTAAACAAAGAGAAGAAGAGGTCTAGTTGGCAAGCAATGGGTAAGAATCTACCAAATAAATCTGATGGTAAGAAAACCAAATTTCCAGTTTGTGAAAAGTATGGCAAGAAGCACCCTGGGGAATGTCTTAGTAGAATTGGTAAGTGTTTTAAATGTGTTAAGTTTGGAAATATGGCCCTAGATTTTAATTAAAATGATCCAAAAACTAATCCTGATAAGCAAAATGTAAAGTGTTTTAAATTTGGTGAGATAGGTCATTATGAAAATGTCTGCCCAAAGAGAGATCTGAATGATGCAAAGAAGCCAGACTAAAAGCAGAAAGGTGTAGTGAGATCCTTTGCGACTACGTCAGTAGATATCAGGATATCCAATTAAGTTGTATCAGGTACATTTTTGTTCACTCATATTTTTCTAAAGTTTAGTTTTATATAAGGTCTACACATTCCTTCATCTCTGAGAAATGTTCTTGGAAATTTTAAATATCCCCTCAACAAATGAGACCCGAACTTATTGTTAAAACACCCGGGGAAATTTTATAGCAAATAAGAATTATAAGAATCTTTATATTGTGGTCTGTGGAAAGACTTTACCTGCAAACCTAATTGTTTTACCCTTAGTCGAGTTTGATTTTATTTTGGGGAAGGACTGGCTTTTGGATTATCATACTAAGATTGACTGTAGAGCTAAAGAAGTTGTTTTTCAGAAAGAGTTTCAGTTTGTGTACAAGAATGAACCCATACAATTGATAACATATCAGTAAGCTGAGAAAATATTAAAATATGGAAATGAAATTTATCTTTCTCATATTTTTGAAAACAATGGAACAGTTCAAATTAATGATGTTCAACTGGTAAATGAATACCATGATGTTTTTCCAAATGAGTTACCCGGTGTCATACCTGATCGAGAAGTCGAATTCACAATTGACTTAGTTCCTGATGCTAAGCCAATTTCAAAAGCCTCATATCGTATGTCTCCAATAGAACTTTTTGAATTGAAAAATAAATTGCAGGATTTTCTTGACAAAGGCTTCATTCGTCCTAGCACTTCACCATGGGGATCCCTTGTTTTGTTTGTTAAAAAGAAAGATGGTTCCATGAGACTTTGAATTGATAATAGGGATTTGAATAACATCAATGTTAAAAACAAGTATCCTTTGCCTCATATTGATGACTTGTTTGATCAGCTCCAGGGATCTCAGTACTTTTCCAAGATTGACTTGAGATATGGATACCATCAGTTGAAGGTGAAGGAGGATGACATCCTGAAAACAAAATTTCGTACTAGATATGGGCATTATGAATTTGTTGTTATGCCGTTTGGATTAACTAATGCACCTGCTATATTTATGAATCTTATGAATAGAGTATTTCATGAGTTCTTGTATAAGTTTGTTTTTGTATTTATTAATGACATTCTAGTATTTTCTAAAAATAAATAGGATCATGAAAAACATCTAAGGGTTGTTTTGAAAACTTTAAAAGAAAAGAAACTATATGGAAAATTCATAAAGTGTGATTTTTGGTTGTAACAGATTTCTTTTCTTGGGAAAAATGTAAATAAGGATGGAATAATAGTTGATCCTACCAAAACAAAAGTAGTTGATGAATGGCCCAGACCCAAAAATGTTACAGAGATTCGTAGTTTTATGGGCTTATCAAGTTATTACCGAGGGTTTGTTAAGAACTTTTCACGGTTATCTAGCCAGATAACTATGTTAACATAGAAAGGGATTAAATTTGTTTGGACAGAGGAATGTGATGTTTGTTTTCAGGAACAAAAGAATAGATTGGTGAATGCTCTAGTTTTGGGCTTACCTTCCCAAAATGGTGAGTTTTTCATCTACAGTGATGCTTCTTTGAAAGGACTTGGTTGTGTTTTGATTCAGAATGATCAGGTGATTGCCTATTCTTTAAGACAACTTAAACCTCATGAGCTAAATTATCCCACACATGATTTGGATTTGGCAGCTATGGTTTTTTCTTTGAAAATATGGAGGCATCATCTATACGGAACCAAATTCCAAATATATATAGACCATAAACGTATAAAGTATATATTCACTTAGAATGAATTAAACATGAGGCAAATAAGATGGCTAGAACTGATAAAGGACTATGACTGCATGATCAATTACCATCCAAGAAAAGCAAACAAAGTGGCAGATGCCTTAAGTCGGAAACATCATGCATCATTAACCATGATACATCTGGAACATTATCACTTAATTAATGATTTGATTAAATTTGTCTTAGAAGTTATTAGTGTAGGGAATACATCTGTTTTGTTTCAGGTTTCAGTGCAGTCTTCATTGTTATCCAGAATTAAGAAAGCGCAGAAAGAAGACAGTGAGCTACAGAAAAAGGTAGAATTGGTTAAAATGGGTAAGTTTCCAGAATTCAATATTGATAAATATTGTGTTTTAATATTTGGAAAAATGTTGTGTGTGCCTTTTTATTCCCAGTTGAAGAAAGAAATGTTGTGTGAAGCTCATAGTTATCCATTTTCTATTCATCCTAGAAGTACTAAGATGTACAGAGACCTTCGAGAGTATTATTTGTGGGATGGAATGAAAAGAGATATTGCTGATTTTACCATGAAATGTTTGATGTGTCAATAGGTTAAAGTAGAGAGATAACTACCAAAGGGGAGGCTTTAGCCTTTTCCAATTCCATAGTGGAAATGGGAGAATGTATCCAAGGAATTTGTGGTGGGACTACCGAAGACTTCCCAAGGTAACAATGATATTTGGGTTATTGTTGATTGGCTAACAAAGTCTGCACATTTTCTATCAATTTGAGATACAATGTATTTGGATCAACATTCTCGATTATACCTCAATGAGATTTTTAGGTTACATGGAGTTTCAATTTCCATTGTATCTGACCGAGATCAAATGTTCACTTCTAACTTTTGTAAGGGACTTCAGAAGTCGTTGGGCACAGAGTTAAATTTCAGAACAACTTTTCATCCTCAATCAGATGGGCAGTATGAACGAATGATTCAAACTTTGGAGGATATGATTCGAGCTTGTTCAATGGACTATCAGAGAAGTTGGGATCAGCAGCTTTCATTAGTTGAGTTTTCTTATAATAACAGTTTTCATTCCAATATTCAGATGACACCTTTTGAGGCCTTGTATGGAAAGTGGTGTCGGACTCTAAAGTTTTGGGATGAAGTCGGTGAAAGAAAGTTGATGGGGACAGAATTAGTTGAAGAAGTGGCTGAGAAAGTGAGGATGATCCAACAGCACATGAGGACAGCTCAGAGCAAGCAGAAAAGTTATGCAGATAACAGAAGGAAAGACTACTCTTTTGAGGTAGGTGACCATGTTTTCCTTAAAATATCTCCTTGGAAAAGTGTGATGCATTTTGGTAATAAAGGAAAACTAAGTCCATGGTTTATCGGTCTTTTTTAAATCTTGGATAAAGTTGGAACAGTTGCATACCGTGTAGCTTTTCCTCCGAGCTTGTTTCAGGTACGCAATGTTTTTCATGTTTCGATGTTGAGGAAGTATGTGCCAAATTCATCACATGTCTTGTGCCCAGAAGTAGTTCAGTTGGAAGAGAACCTTTCTTATGAAAATAAACCAGTTCAGATTCTTGATTGAAGGTAACAGGTATTTCGGAATAAGGTAATCCACTAGGTAAAGGTTTTGTGGAGAAACCACATGGTTGAAGAAGCAACATGGGAGTCTGAAAATGCTATGAGAGAAAAATACCCTCAGTTGTTTAATAAGTAAATAAAATTGTGAGGACACAATTTCAAGAAGGTGGGGATAATGTAACACCCCAAGTTTTTCTAAAAATAAATATAAATGCATGGAACTTTGTTTTACGTAGATATTTATAACTATCCATTTAACATAATTTTTCCACTTCTATGTTTTGAATTTCAAGAAACTGTCATCTACAATTGTGTTCAGTATGTTATTTGGAGTCTATTGGAACCAACTTGTATTTTTGGTGAATAGTAACATACCCTAATGAATAGTAATATGAATAGTAATATGACCCTAATGAATAGTAAATTTTATTATTATTTTATTTTCCTAAGCCTAGAAGATAATAACATCTTGGTTAATTTTTCACTATGATAAAGAAGTAGTTGTAGAATTAGAACCGTTAATTTTTGAATTAAGTATGATTTTATTTATATATTAAATTAATAATATTTAGAAAATTATTTTCAAAAAATGGACTTCATTTTTAAAATCTACACGTCGATAAATGGTTAGGGTGAATTTTGGGAATTTTTCTGAAACATTTGATTTTTTGAAGAATAGTAAACAAATACAGTTTTTAGTTTCGGTGTGTTAATGACATCATTAATGATATAATAATGATGTCATAAATATCATAGACTTGTTTATAGTTAGATAAAGTTTGAGGTGTCCCAAGTGGGTTATACCATGAGAAAATACCATGGGCAAGCCCATGGTTTTGCAAATACCACCCATGAGGTGTCCCTTGAAAATTATTAAAATAATCCCTCACTTTTCCTATAAATACCAACTCTTCCATTCATTGAATTCATTCCCAATTCTCCCTCAATGAAGATATGGCCAAATTACCTTAATATTATTCCTCCCAAGTTTTTCTCAATCCCCAAGGTCCCAACCTTCATGTTCTAAGCGTTACTCTACAAGGTAAGAAAATTCTCAATTTCTTTCTTTTTCCTTTCAAATTCCCTTTTATGTGGTATAATTTTCAAGTTTCCATACCATGTTCTTATTTACATCTTATTCTTTATATTCTCTATAATATGATTCATTTCTGGACGGGTGACCCTTTTCCCCTCTCTTTTTAATATTTTCTAAAACCATGTTGTGTTACCGTTAGGCTGCCGCATTTTTGTAAGCGATTTCACAATTTTTCTTTTATTTTGAGTTCCTTCTTTATTCTTTATTCATATCTCCTTACCCAATAGGAATGATTTATCCAGAAATAATGTATACTCTGTATTTTATCATTTTTATGAAAAATTACTCATCTTTATTCTTCTCATCTCCCACTTATTTAAAGAATAAACAACATTGTCTATTTGTGTCGAATTACCGACATCGTGGATGATGTGATTTCAAAATCCATTAATTATTTCAAGTATGGTCATGAAACCATTTATATGGTTGAACTAGGTTATAATAAATGTTTTATGACTCACCCATGGTTCTGGAATTCTTTTTTACTCATGGTTCTAATTTATAAGACAAAACATTGTTGTTATTATCAAAGAACCACTAAAAGGATCTAAACGAACATCATTAATGTTCTAACTTATGAATCATCTTCTTATAATAATTAAAAATGATAAATGGAATAATTTATGTTACTGGTTATACTAAAATAATACTCCATTACAATTCCAGAGTTTCACTTCCAATCGACAATAATGTCCATCGTGAACCAATCATAGAAATCATGTAAAGAATTCAACCAAAAACAGTGCAAGGGGAAAAATACTAACAATTAAGGGTGAAAAGATGTTATTAAATGATCATATAAGATGTTATAAACATGAAAATGTTTATGTAAAATATTAATAACACTCTTTTAAACATTATACAGGAGGTTCAAACAAGTTGGAAGTAAGAAAAACCCGAGGTAAGGGAATTCTTAACCCGATTTCCATTCTTTGGGTTAACCTTCTACTTCTTTGTTATATGCTATTTAAATTGTTTGTGTGATGGGTTATATTTATATTATTTTTTATTATGTGTGGTTATAATATATATACATACTCCATCCACCTTATTAAGTCTCTCTTCAATTGTATGATATTTATAAGGGGATTTTCTTTTAAAATCCTCTTTTTAAATTCGGTTTTACGAAATTCCAAAGCAATGTTTTTATGGAATTATTCATGTTTTATGATTATGTCTTGTTTCTTGGGAATTATTTATCATGAATGGTGGTACCTATATTTCCCTCCAATTAATTGGGTATGAGTAAGTTGGAGGTCGGCCGTATGGTTACTCCAAGTGTAACTGCGATGGTTACACAAAGTAAGGTAGCCGTGAGGGTTACAAATTTTAAGGTAGCCAAGATGGTTACAAGATTATGTAAGTAATGACCCAAGATACCTTTATGATTATATTTATGTTTTCATGTTTGTGTGGATATTGTGTAAATATTATGTTACAATAAGTAAGTATTTATGGGTGAAAATCATGTCTTTTGAAAATGTTTCCATACATTATGAGTATTCATGGACTAATGTGATTTTTCCTTCTTTTCCTTCCCTTACTGAGATTTTGTTCTCATCCCAAGTTTTTAAATGATTTTTTGCAGGTTAATGGATGTGTAATACAAGGAAGTAAGACACGTTAAATGTTAAAGAATTGTCAATGAGTCTTGTTTTAAGTTTTAATGTTTTATATTTTGAGAAAAATGGAAACTGTTTTTATGGTATCCACTATATAACAATGTGTAATGTTATGAATGTTTTGTACCAATTCTCTAAAGATATAAACTTGAAAATATCCTCAATGTAAAAGGAAGTGTTTTCTTAAATAAACACTAGATTATGTATGTAATAAGGTCAGGTCCTTATATATAGGGTATTATCCTACTAGTTGAGGCCATCACTTCCTTTTTCTATGCCAATTAGATTTGTTTATACCCTATATTTATACTAATCATGTGATCACTATTCAACAATTAGTTTATCAATAGTAAATATGCTTAATAGTCATTTAAATCCAATAAGATATAATAAAACCAAATAAGTGCAAGTGTTATCTAAACCATATTACATAATAAGACATTTAATTAAATCATATGGAAAATTTTATTTATAATAGTTTGGGTTATTACAATATTGTACTAGAAAATTATAGTTTTTGAAATATATAAATTTGAGGATCTCCTCCTGCAAAAGGGTGGGATAATTGGATTATTAGATTATTGGAGGTTTGTGTAATAATTTAAGATTCCATCTTAAGTGTGTTTATAGAATGAAAAAGGATTGTATGTGATGTATATGGCACTCTATTTTTTATGAACAGAAACCTTATGAAGAATTTTTGAATTAACAGCAAGGAAATATTTAAAGATAGTCCAAAATAAGAAGAATATAATTGTCTATCATCTCAAGATGATAAAAAAAAGTGATATTTACAAGATATTATACATTATTTCTCTATTCATTTTTTGTTTTATTGAATATAGATTTATTCCTGTATTATTTTCTTTAATTTTAAGTACAATCTCATGTATTGTATTGGAGAGTACTCAGATACTCTCTTCACACTTGTTTTACATCTTATATCTCATGAATAGTAGTGGAAGATGTTGGGTGTAGCATGAACTTCCTTGTGTGTGGTTTTATCTATAAAACACAATCTAGGTTGTGGATCTGTTTATTGTTTAGTAAATTTTCTTAGCATATGATAACTATCAAGTTGAGATGATTAGGTCTCAGCTACATATTGAACAAATTGTATTTATTTATACTGTTTTTATTTTAGTTTTTCTTAATTTGTTTCAAAAATTATTTTTATTTTTCAAAAATATTTTACAAAACTATACTCTAATAGATTGCATTAATTCATATTTTATATATTGTGTTTGATATGATTTTAATTATTTCAAAATTTAAAGTGATTTTAAATTTTTTTTAACTAGGTTGTGATAGATCCTTTGAGAAAGCTTTAAAAAATATCAAATTATATTTATATTATTTTAGTTAACTTGGAAATTTTCTAAATTGACGTAAATTTAAGAAAAATAGAAATTTTTATTGAAAGCTCAATTCAACCCCACCCCCTATTGAGTTTTCTAATAGGAAAACAATATGTTATTTATTAAAAATTGATACAATATTCGTTATTATTAGTTATATATTGATGGTTTCTCTAAACTTATAGGTAGTTTTTTCTTCCATTAATAATAACTCTCAAGTTATTTCAGAAATCATCTTCTTCCAAACACAATTAAAATTTTTCTAGTCAGTGCGTTCATCTTATATCAACACTTGAAATTTATTATATCATGAAACCTCCTAAAAAAGATACCACAATCAAGGGAGAGAGATAATAACCTTTGAGTCCCACCTCCAGAAGGCCCCGATTTGGAGACTAGCACAGAGGGTATAAAAATCTCACAGTATGTGAGGAATTACCCTCAATAAATGAAACATGATCAAGAGATGGTATAAACAATCACCAAATGAATCCAATATATAATATAAAGATAAACTAAACACTATCCCATAATGCATAAATAAGGCAATACATATACATATAAAAGTATCTAAAGTAAATACCAAAAAGAAAAGTCTATGGAAGAAACTCAATAGCTACTCCAACCCAGCAAGTAATGTCCATATTGGTCCCCAAAGTCCTCCTGGAAACCGAAAAACAATTTATATATATAGGGTGAGCATAACATGTATACTTAGTAGGGACATAACCAAGTCCTCAAGTGAACATTTCAAAATATAATGTTAATGTGCTAGTGAACAAACAACGGAACCAACAAGCACCTATTCAGGTCATCTAACCAAACCCAACCTCACCATGGCACACTCACCAAATCACACATCCAATATAGTAATATTCTATTGTGATCATAAAAAAGCAAGTCACACCACTGCCTCTTCCCCACTAATTTTTCACTCTCACACCCCAACATAGAACGTCCTATTCTCCAACCCCCTCCACACATTCCATATCGCATCCTGCCTATAGACTCATGGGACACACATCACATCGCATCGCATCACACCCAACCTGCAAACACCAAGGCCACATATCACATCACATCACATCTCACCCACAGACACCTGGGCCACACATCACAACCAGATCCAGAGAAGTAGGTTATTGTGAACATAAAGGAAATCAACCTAATGCACTCATCCAATCATTCATGAACCCCCACCATATATCACATCACACCACATCATGTATCTCCCATAGAAACTTGGGCTAACACATAACATCCTACCTAAATACCCATGGTCCAACTCATCATATCCCACCCAAAGACACCTGGTTAAACAAACCACATACTACTCGAAGACACTTGGACCAATACATCACTATTGAAGGAAGAGCAGGGCATACAGGGTATCCAATTAGCCATATCACTACCATCCTTGATATAGCGGGAAACACCCAAATCTCATCACCATTGAGAATTGGTAAGGTTATCCAACTTGGGTGGTGCATGTTTAAAATAACATAAGCATACATGATATAGAGGTATCACACAATACCCAACCAAAGTTTTCACATCAAAAACACCATCACACACCACATCACCACCATTGTGTCACACATTAACCATCACAACTACTTCCACCACTATATGAAAAATCATGCAACAACCACACAAGACAAAAAACATTACACATTCCTCTAAAAATTTTCACCAAATTTATTAACTAATCCATTTTCCAAACATATCAGTTTTCATCCCATTATATTCAATTATCATCCCATTAATTTGTTCTTTTTATTCAGAAATATAATTTATTCCATTGCTATTCAGGAAAATAACACAACCACGCCACAAAACTATCACCACAACACCACACAACCACCCTCATCGTCACATTAAATTGACCAAGTCATATCACAAAAAAAAACCACACATCTAACCCATTTCATAACCACAACTTCCAAACACCACAACCACTACGATGAAACCACTACACCACAACCTCTATGTCAAAACCACTGTGCCACTAGCTCTGCACCACAATCACTATGCCACAACCATTGAACCATGACCTATAATCCATAAACACTTCTCCCCAACAACCAACTACCCACATTGAATCCATTCCAACCAAACACTATATCATAGCCCCACACAACATACAACCCATCTGGTCACATCCATCATCGCACAATAGCCCAAACCACACATGGTAACCCAACAAGCATAAGTACACATCACTACACACATTCATCCTTTAATATTTATCCATGGGAATTGTAACATATCTTATTTATTCATCATGGGTATTATCACACAAACCATATTTCCATGGAAAACAAATTATTATACAAATATACATCCTTTAATATTTTATTCAGGTGAGATCACACAACAACACAACAAGGGTCATCACAGCATAACAACTAAAATGAAATAAAGTCTCCCAAAATCTGTTACTTTTAGAATTTGAAATAAGAATACATGAAAATATTAACAACATATAACAAAGTATTAAATCATGCAATAACTCCCCATACCCATCAATTTTAGACATGATAATTAATTATATGATTACTATAACCCTTAATATCTACCCAAAGGTAAGAAAAATAATTCAAATGTCACACATAGAATTTAAAAGAGTGATAAATAGAGTCTCATACCTCAGAGAATATTTTTTATCTTGTTTCTCACTACAATGTGAAGAATAAACCACCCACCACTACAGATAAATCTTGAATATCAACCTACACCACACCTAAAGATAATCAAAACACAACACAACTTACACCCCAAACCAAAACCACACCACTGCAGCAGATCCCTAAATATTAATAAGAGGAAATACATGATAAAGTGATCATAAATCACCACAAATTTAAGATGGGGAGCCATGGAGTAATCCCCATCGAATGAATCCCAATATTCCAAAAGAGAGGTTCACTAGATCACCTAGAAATGAGGGAAACATGGGTTTTGAAGAAAAAAACCGAGAATTTCATACTTTAAAGATGAACTATAGTGTAATTACATGGAATGTACCCTTTATATGTCATGTTAATGTTAGGTTTCAATCCCCATAGAAAAATGCATCACCTCAATGTTTAATTATTACATATTTTTAATTTCATTTAAATGATGTATAATGCATCTCAAGTTTTCCCCTCATCTATGAAAAAATTCTTGAACTGGCCAGATTCAAAAGTTATGTACCACCTTTACATATTGTATAGACAATATATGGCACGTGTTTCCTGTACCAGCTCTACTGTAGCTCTAGCCTCTACCTAAAACTTCTATAACCTCCTCAAGAATTCTCTGGAACACCTCAAACACTCAAAACAAAAAAATTAGCCGACCGGGAGGACACATATCATTATATCATATACCTCTCAAACAATTATCACCCTCATGAATCCAAAACCAAGCCTAGAATAAAAGGAGGTCCGAACAACCACCTTGAGAGATACCTATCAAGGATATCGCTACTCCTCATAATTACTCCCATCCAAACATGCCAAACCAAATGACTATAAAACATCTCACACAACATCACCACTACACAACCACATCACCTTGACATCCAATAATGGATATAATCCAATACACACACACATCCACCAGCACAACCATCACAACTAATAAATTGTACTACCTTGTATATATGAATCAAGGAATTCCATCCTCCGTGTCAAGATACTATCCACTCTGGGTGGTACTAACTCGTTTTCAAATGTTTAATTAAATCATTGTTAATGTTTCTCAATTAGTAATAAGGTACTCCCCTTTCTGTATGTCAGGGTTTTTACCACACATCACATATCAAGGGAAACAACATAACTCATAACATAAAAATATTCAAACATCACATCATAAGAAAAACAGAACAACTAAAAAATAAAGAAAACACTAGTTATTGGTCATGAATTTCCATCTCTCACTCCTAAGTAATATCCTCCAGGCCACTATGCCTCCCTAAAAAACAGAACAAGGGAATGGACTAACCACGTTACACCTTCTCTCAATGATCTTGGGTCTCTATTAGATTCTCCACAAACATCATTTAATCCTTGATATCCAACTCTCCCAATTCGATAGTGTGGGAGTCATTGTGAAGATATCAGCAATGCTAGGACATGTGGAAGACATTTTGGATCCTCTCTAACTAAATTGGTAATTAAAACGAATACACAACCTCACTAACATGTTTTAACACCTCAAAGATCCCAAAAAACCTGGGAGAAAGCTTACTCCCATCCAAACCTCCATTTCCCATGCCAAAGAGATACTCTCAAGAACACATAGACTTTAACCTTGAACTTCATGGGACTTTGACTATAATAAACATAAGCCTTATAATGGTCCTATGTATCCCTCAACAGCTCAAGAACCAACTAGATCTTCTCATATGTTCTCTACACCATGTCAGTCCCCAGAACTACTGACTCTCTAACCTTCAACCATCACAATAGATAATGACATGGTTTCCCATACAAATCATTAAATGGATCCATACCAATGGATTATTGATATCTATATTTTATGAAAACTAAACCAACGGAAGTTTCAATTCCCAATATCTACTAAAGTCCAATATTCATGCCTATAACATACCCTCTAGTGTCTAGATGGTTTTCTCCATCTACCCATCTATCTGAGGGTGGAAATTAGTGCTAAGGTGAAACTGGGAGCCAAAATATTTTAGAAATCCCCTCAATAATTGTGAGGTAAAATGAGGTTCCTGGTCAAAAAATTATGGTCCTCAGTACCCCATTAATCCTAACCAAATAATCTATATACCACATGAGATTACCCAACCAGGATCCAAGTATCACTGAGAGGGAGAGGGGGTGAATCAGTGATATCTTTTTCTTTTAAGTTTCCTCACTTTTTAAACATCCTTTACATCATGTTAAATATTTATCACTTTTCTAAAAAACAATCACACATCCATATGAACACAAGAATTTACAAGGTTCACTACACAATAGGATTAGCTATGTCCTTGGTATGGTCTGGAAATAATTCAATACCAAAAAAACAAAAGAAAACAATACTTTTGTGTGGATATAAAAATTAGGATATGCCTTTAAACCTATGTAGCACTCTACTCAACACAACAATGCATGTGCTTCAATTATAATGAAATGGTGTAATAAAATTCTATGTAACAAGTTAAGAAACCTTCACCAGTTTCTTCCCAACATGTTAATGCGCTGCCTTATCAAATTAAACAAATATAAACTTCCAAACAATTCTTCACTTATTTACCCAGTAGTAGATAAGAACTTCTTTGGACTTCGTAATGATACTCAATCCAATTTACAAGTAATATTCCTCTGTATTACTATTTAGTTCAAAGATATAACTCTGCCAGAATACTAGTGAAACAAATCAGAACTACTTCTGACTCAGTTTATAAATCCTAGTATGATTAATCAGTCTGGTCTGATAACTGAATACGATCTTCCTTCTACTTCTTCTGTCTAGAAAACTTCCTCAAGAAATTATCATCCTCTGAAAGTATTCTACATAAAAACATTTAGTGCAATCATATTATATTTATTCACACGTGAACTATACTCATGTCATAAAGTAAAAATTAGTCTTCTCTTTTTATAGGTGATCCAAATGTGGTTTAGTAGAGAATCTAAATTATTTCCCAATCAACCAAATTTTCTGAAAGATAAATTTCCCTAACATTTTTTATATATCATTGATTTATTCAGAACTTTTAAACTCTTCTAACTTCTTCTCAAACCTTCTTGAATCTTCTCATGACTTCAAATCACTTCATAATTTCTTATCATTCTACTTTCTAATTATGATTTTCATTTTAGTTTATTCATTATCATGCTTTGTAACAATTTATCATATGAAGAAACATATTTCTTCTCATTACGATGCATTAAACCAACTAAAAAAATAAACCATCTCATTATAAGTATTAATACCAGCTGTTAAAAATAAAACCTTTAAATCATTCTATAATAAACATGGCCACAACTTCTAAATATTCTTGCACTTCCTTGGTGGTAATTGAGCATCAACTTAAACCTACTTTGAAAAACACTTCAAGCTATTGGCATTTTCTTCTTTTCAACAGACTTATTACCCTGTGTTTGGTGAAGTCAAGAATCTGATGACTTTTATCAGTTTCATATTGTACTAGATGGATTAATCTATAATTCACTCTAATGGATCAATGTCACATCAATTTCAATGGTCAGCAGCACATAAAGTCTGATGACTCTTCACCCAAATGAAAAAAAATCACATTTCTTCTTTACTTATTCACACACTTGATTGAAAACAAACCAACATGATGAAAATGGTTGAATACATTATTTATTGATCTCGGATCCCATTTTTCATTGGTCCTGAAAACTTCACATACTGATCTTATTCAATAATATTTTTGGTGTTCAATTCACTTTTGAAACCACCCATAAATCTGATGATCGGTGTCATGATTACTCCGAAGATTGGTGTAACATTGTGTCTAATGGATTGATGTCAGTAGAAACATATTTCCTTACCAAGATCTTTCATTGAATATTTTTATCTTATGGATTATTATTCTAACTAAAAACTAGCATATTTATCTTCTCACTTTTCAATAAAACCTTCCTATCCAACAAACAATTCTGTGTCTAGTGTTCTCACTATGATGATCTGAGAAAAAAAAAATCTTTACAAACATTCTTAATTCACAAACACTTTCTTATATTATGACTTTGATAATGTTGAATATTGGAATAGCATCATATGATTAACATTTTAAAGTAGTATAACTTCCCATTATTCCACAAACTTATTCCTTTCCAACTAAGTCTCAATATGATTGGAAACACTTATTCCCCCCATTTATACTTAAGGCTTACATGAAACATTTTACAGATTACTTATGATTTATGATAATTTTAAAATCATTAAAGCATCATTAAATTTTCATTTTTAGCTAATAATAATCTGATTCAATTTTCTCATTATAATTAAAATCCCATTCTAGACCAATGTGAGTCTTATGAACATTTTCTTTTAAAAAACGTCTCCTCAAGATGATGGAATTTTATATGAAATTTGAGTCTGATTTCAATAATATGATGGTGAGTATGATCGTCATCTTTTACAAAGTGTGATGATTTTTTTTTCTTCGACAAAAAAATACAGCACTTTAAAAGAACACTTCTTTCAACTTCCCAAAAAATCTATCCATCTTTGTCCCAACAATCTCTCCTGTGGAACTTTTTTTGTCAACCAAGATTAATAAATCAATGAATTTTCTAACCTCAATAAATGGATAACTTATTAATAATTCTAATCCTACATGAACTAACTTGTTGTAAAAAATAATAATTATTGACAAAAAAACTTATTGTCCAAAAGTCGTGACCCATTAA
Source organism: Viscum album (assembly GCA_963277665.1). Lineage (NCBI taxonomy): Eukaryota > Viridiplantae > Streptophyta > Magnoliopsida > Santalales > Viscaceae > Viscum > Viscum album. The sequence continues at coordinate 1,807,777,561 of OY728157.1, forward strand.
ACATCCTTAACTTTTCTTTACATCCATCTTTACTTATTCAAATTTCCTAAAAACAAAATTATCCTACAACCACTCCAACAAACTATTAGAAAAGTTCATACACATAAATGCTAAAATCACATATTACCCACAATTACACCTACATACATGCTTCCTTATAAGATTTATCATATATCAATGGATAAATTTATGATAAAATTATACCCTTGACAACACTATCCATATAATAGATGAGAGGGTGTATAAAAACACAAACCACAACCTTGATGAGAAAGAGGTTGGACACCCATGTTCAACCTCAATTTGTAAACAATCTTCCTTTGGTAATTTTTTTTGAATTTTTCAGAAACTTATTTTGATGTAGGAACATACTCCAAATTCAGTTAATTATTATCCACATTCTCTTTGATGAAGTGTTATTTGGTGTCAATATGATCTGAACGATAATTTTGTACTAGGTTTACTATAAATTTGATAGAACTCTAATTATCGTAATCCAAGAGGAAGGGTAACTTAACATCAAAAATTAAGTCTTCCAACTGAGAATTCATCCACATAAGTTGGGTAGCAGATTGAGTGGCATCAATATACTTGGATTCAGTCATTATAAGAGTAACTGAATTTTCTTTCTTTGTATTCCAAATTACACAATGTTTACTTGAAAAGAAAACTTCATTAGATATGGATCATCTGCCACCAAAATTTCCTTTCCAATCATCATCTAAATACCCAAACAAGTCAATAATCATTGATCTTTAATACCTGATTCTGAAATTTTTAGTGCCTTTGATATATCTAATAAGTCTTTGTTTAGTAAGTATATGTGATTTTTTTGAAGCACCCTGAAATATTTCACATAGAGAAATAGTATAAACAATGTCAGGTCTTGAGGTAGTCAAATATAACAAACTTCCAATCAACATATAAAACTCTTTAGAGTCAACTTCCTTTCCTTCTCCATCTTTATTCAACTACATTCCCAATGAAATTATTTTGGAAATTGATTTCAAATTTTCCATGAAAAACTTATTAATAAGTTTCATAGAATACTTTTATTAAGAAAGAAAAATGTGTTTCTTGTTTTCTAACATTTTTAACCTAAGAAACTATTTCATTTAACCCAGAATTGACATTTCAAACTAATTTTTTATCTTTTTATAAAATCTTTCACAATTCCTTTTATCATTCCCAACAAATAAAATGTCAACAACATAAAAAATTACTATGAGAGAAAATTTATGACTTTATTTGATATAGATATTACTATTAAATCATCCCATATTTAAACTCATCTTTCTTAAGCAAGTATCCAATTTTCAATATCAAGCCCTCAGAACTTTTTTTAGCCCATACTAGGTTTTCTTCAACTTACATGCATGAATTTAATATTTCCCAAAAAAATCCACATGGTTTTTTAATGTAAACTTACTCATCAAGTTCTCCATTAAAAAATTCCAACTTCACATCCATCTAAAATATTTTGTAGATTCATTGTACAGTAAAAGAAAAAAAGATTCTAATTGCTTCAAACCTTTCCACCAAAGCAAAAGTCTACTAAAAATAAATGCCTTAAATCTTTGAGTAACCTTTTGACATGAATATTTATTTATTTATTATCACTTCCACATATTCATTCAACTTTTTCTGAAAAACTCACTTTGTACCAATAACATTTTTTTACCTGGCTTGGGTACAAGTTTCTAAGTATAATTCCTTTCTATCTGATTTGGCTCTTCATTCAAAGCCTAAACCCATTCTAGATGCTCAAAATAATCATTCACATCTTTTGGCTCAACTTTTGAATATAAGAAAGTATGTGTAACAGATTTTTATGTTCTTATTATTTGAACCTTTTGATGTTGATCAAAAAAAATGTTTTGAGATTCTACAGGCTTCCTCTAGGATGAGATTTTTTAGATTCTTCCTCATCACTTGAAATAGTTGAGTCTAATTATTATTCTAGAGTAATATTAAAAAAAATTATATCCTTATCCCAATTTTTGACTAAAATTATTTCATCCTACTCATCTTCCTTATCAAAATGAGTTCTCTTAGTATCTTCCTTGGGATTTTCAATAACTTTCGCATCAACAGAATCAACTATTATTCCCATCTGTCTATTGAAACATCAATATACTCTTTCTTCTGAATCATATCTAAGGAAAATTCAATCTAGAACTCTCTTATCAAACATTCCAAGGTTTACACCTTTCTTCTTTATAATTCATGGACTCCCAAAAACTCTTATGTGTTTCAAACTTGGAGTTTGTCATAATACGTTTCTTAGGCGGTCATATCTGAACATGGCAAGAAGAAACATAATTTTTTAATATAAATAGTTTTTCCCGTATATTACCTCCAAAAGTAATGAGAGAGACCATGTTCATATAAGATAGTTCTCTCCATTTCAACCAAACTTCTATTTTTTCTTATAGAAATTCCACTTTTTTATGAGTTCATAGTGTAAAAAACTCATGTTGAATTACATGATTCTCTAGATAACTTTCAAACTCTCTATTTTTGTATTCTCCACCATTGTCTATTCTCACCTTCTTTACTAAATACTTACATTAATTCTCATTTTTCCTCTTAAAACTTTTAAACATTTTCAAAGTATCTCACTTATGTTTAATATACATAACACAAGTAATATGAGTAAATTCATCAATGAAAGTAATGAAGTACTTATCTCCATGAGATTATTTCTTTCTAATTGACCCTAAAATATTGGAATGGATACATTCTAGGGGTCATTTTGAACAAATGTCAACATTCTTATGCATATATTTTGTTATATTTACCTTCTGAAGGATTTTGCAACACCGATCTCTTATTCTTGAAATATCTAGAATAATATGGAAACTTTATTTCTTGGATAACCTTATAATATTTCTCTAATACATGTTATCTAACCATTTATTTCATATCGGATTCTCTTCCACCATACCTAAGTAAAAAGAGTTTTAAACCTCACCAACTTGGAACAAATTTCCTTTTGTGTGTTATCCTCTTGTAACTACCCTTCCAACTTCCAAACTTTTCACAAAAATATATATTTTCTATAAAAAAAATGTTAACTTCATCAAAAAAAATTGAAACACTTAGAAAGTTTTGTTTCAACCCATAAAAAAATATACCTTTCTTAGACTTTAATTTTTCTTTCCCAATAATAGCAGATCCAACACCTTTGATTCTGGGGATTCATTATTACCAAATGAAATTGTTTCTTCTTTTAATTTTTTTACATTATTCAACAATTTTAAGTCTCTTTTCATATGATAAGAAAAACCCCTATCCATGATCTGAGTTTTTTCTCCCTTTGTAGATTTAAGAGCGGTTCTAGCAATAAGATCTTTTACCTTCCCTTTATCTTTGTTCACATATAGCATCTGATAATTTTTAACCAACTTTTTTTGTGCTGGTAAAAAACCAATAAATCCATTAGAAAGATTTATAAGTTATTAGAATATTTAATAAATAGTTTCTAGAGGTTGGAATCTATTTTCCACTTTCATACCAACTTTATTAGGTTTCTTCCAAATATCCTTCTCATGATTCTTATTTTGAAAGGATTGAATCCCCCTCAAAATTTTATATCTGTAATTTGTGGAATAGTGGTAATGTTTTTTATTAAATCAACACATATTTCTTATATGTCCAAATCTTCCACAATACCAGCAGTATCCATAGAAATAATATTTACCTCTATAACTTCAATACTATCCAGATTTGTGAGCATGTTTCTCAATTGCCTTATTATCTTTCTTATCAGGACTTTGTTGACTACCAACATTTCTATTATCACCTGAAACATTCTTCAACATAGTTTTATTTTCAACCTTATTAGAATCAAAAGTTGTAGGAACATTTTTAGAATTAGTATTTTTATAAACTTATAACTTATCTACTTTGTGGTTTTTGGCCACATATATAACCTTCCAAGATTTCTTGTTCTCATAAAGAATTTCATATTTCTTCTTAACCATTAAAGGAAACTTTTGATCCGACTCAGGTTTAGCCTTTTTAGAACATTCACCAAATTTAGAAATAGAAATATTGAAACTCGGGACCCTATTATCATCATTAGAAAATTTTTTTTGTACAAGTTCTAACTCTTCTTAATTTTTGTTCAGATATACTTCCAAATGTTTATTCTGATTATTTTCTTTCCCAACAAATTTATTCAAATCATTGATCTTTTCTATCATCTTATTTTTCTCAATCATAAAACATTATTTATTGTTTGTTGAGTAATTTTAATTTTTCAACTTTCGAATTTCTTTCTCAAGACTTCTAATCTTCTCATATATTATTTTAACTCTTCTTTCAGGTAAAATTATAATCGAATTTCTTCTTCTTTAGAGCTAATGCTTCTGAACTCTTCATTGTTAACTGTTAAAATGAAAGTATTCTCTCTGGCATGCTTAGTAACCTTTTGGGAATAAACTTAAATTTCATATTCTTCATCATATTTAGAAAAAAATATTATCCTTTTTTATTTAGAGAATTTATTATCTTTCCCTTTGAAATAAGATTTATCTTTATCACGTTGTTTCTTCCAAGGCCTTCTTGGCACTCTTTCTTCTTCATCACTATCCTCTTCTTTCTTTCTTCGAGGAAAATTCATTGTAAAGTTCCAAAATTCTCCACATTCAAAAAATTTGAACTAAATTTTTCCCATATACATTCCTATACCTCTTATTACATTTTTTAGAAAACAAGGATACAAATTCATCAAGATCTTTACATACCTCATTTTCAAAATTAGAGTTTGGAATATCTTCTTCTTCAATATTCTTCTTGGAATTTCCTTTCTTAGCATCCTTGAAAGAAATTTCATGAAAAAATATTGTTTTCTCCATCATAACTTTGTCCCTTATAATTTCATAAGTGATGAGAGAACTATAAAGATCATCTAGAGATAGAGTTTCAGGACATATATCTTCTAATAAAGAAAAATATTCACGCAACTCATCAGGAATTATTCTCAAAATCTTTTAAACAACTCTAAAATATTCCAACATTTCACTAAGAAATATTATGGTGATTAAAATATCATTCACCCTTATAGATAAGTCACCAATAGATTAATATCAATTTTTAGATCATAATAATTCAGCCTCCAGATTTTTAACTTAGGTTTATTTACTTTTTTATTTCATTATTAAATGTTCTTCAATTCTTTCCAAATGTCTTTGGCAGTAGAAACTCCCTTAACTCTTAGAAACTAACTTTAATAAAGTGATGAGAGTAAATAATTCGTGTATATTCCATCATTATCAAGATTCTTCTTATCAATAGATATAAGAGGAACATTTTCATAAATAGGAGTAAATCTATCTCTTGTGGCTTCAACAACAACATTCCCAAGAGTCATAAGATAAACATTATATCTTTTCATTTATGACATTTCTTACCAATGAAGACTAGAATCCTCTTACTTTTCACACAATTCAGATTATCCATCACAACTTCTCTTCAAAAACTTTATCAAATAGTATAATAAGGGAATCTTTACTCTAATTCTAATTGAGATTACCCAAAAAAGATCCAAGAATCACTGAGAGGGGGAGGGGGTGAATCAGTGATATCTTTTTATTTTAAATTTACTTACTTTTGATAAAACCTTTTCCTCCTATTAAAGTTTTTTTAATTTGATGAAAAAAAACAATCACACATCAATAATAACACAAGAATTTACAAAGTTCGCTACTTAACAAGAGTAGTTACTTACTTGGTATAGTTTTCAAACAATCCAATACCACACAATCTATTAGAAAAAATCATTTTGTGTGGATACAACAAGTGGGATATTCCATTACACTTGTGTATAACTATGTTCAATACAATAGTTTATGTGATTCATGTAGTATAAAATGATATAATATAGTTGTTTTAACAAGTTAATAAACATTCACCAGTTTCTTCCCAACATGTTATTGTGTTGACTTGTCAACTTTCACAAATATAAAATTAAAAAAAAAATATTCACTTACTTACCTAACAGAAAAAAACATCTCATTTGGACTTGTTAATGATGCTCAATACAAATTATCAGTCTAATTATTTAGTATGATTATTTAGTTAAGAAATATAACTCACCTATAATACCTATAAAATAAATCTGAACTACTTATACCTTAGTATGAAAATACCAGTCTAATTACTTGATCTAGTCTTATAACTGAATGTGATCTTCCTTAAAATTCTTCTATATAGAAAATTTCCCCAATAAATGATCATCCTAGAAACCACTTATCTCTGTAAACATTCAGCACTCTCGCCTTCCCTTTATTCACCCGTGAACAATACTCATGTCCTAATATAAAAGTACTCTATTCCTTTTATAGGTGATCCAAAAGAAGTTTAGGTGAGAATATGAAATGTTTTCTCACTCAACCAAATTTCCCAAAATAAAAATTCCCCTAAAATTTAAAATACATATTTCACTTCTTTAGTGTTTATCAACTCTTCTCTCTTATTCTCAACCCCTCTTGAATATTATAATGACTTCGGCTCTCTCTTCTTCTCAAACCCTCTTGAATCTTATAACGACTTTAGCTCGCTTCATGATTTCTTATTATTGTTCATACTTATTCCAGTTTTCATTCTTCTTTCTTCATTAGGATGCTTCGTAACAATTTAACATATTAAGGAATAGATTTATTCTTGTTATGATGCTTTAAACCAACTGAAAAAAAACCATCACATTCTGATTCTTTGTACCAACTAATAAACATAAAACTTTGAAATAATTATTCAATAAAAATGGTTGAAACTTTCAAATATTCCTTCACTTCCTTAGAAGTACTTAAACATCATCTCCAACCTTCTTTGAAAAACAATTAAAATGAGCAAATTTGCTAATTTTCATCATTCTAATGACCTTGTGTCCGATGAAGTCCAGCATTCGATGACTTTTATCAGTGTCAGCATGTGCTTGATGGATTGGTCACTAATTTACTCTAATGGATCGGTGTCACCTCAAGTCTGATGGTTAGAACCACATAAAGTATGATGACTCTTGACCCAAATGAAAAAATATATATTTATTCTTTCATTATAAACCCACATCATGAAAAAAAATTCTAGCTATTGAAAACGGTTGAATATATTTTTTGATTAATCTATGATCCCATTTTTCATTGGTCAAAAAAATTCATATACAGATCTTATTCAAAAATATTTTCTACCTCTGATTCCATTTTTCAATAACCCTTTCATCTGATGATCAGTCTTAGAATTACTCATATGATTGGTGGCATACATTGTTCGATAGACCAGTGGAATTAGAAAATTCTTTCCTTACCAAAATCATTATCTAAAGACTTTTATCTTGCGGATTATTGGTCTAATTGGAAACCAGCATCTTCATCATATCACATTTCAATAAAACCTTCCTGGGCTTCAAAAAAATCTATTTCTGGTTTTCTCACACCAATGAAATGAGACCGAAAAAACATTTCTTCACAAGATTTATTCTTTCACATATTACTGCATGTATCATGACTTGCTCATGGATTTAATAATGTTGAAGATTGGTATAGAATCCTTTTACTAACATCGTAAGGTATTATAACTTCCCATCCATCCATAAACTTATTTATTTCCAACCAAGCCTCAATAAGATTGGCAGAACTTGTTCTCCACCTTTCCTTCATAAGGCTTCCATCATAAGTTTTACAAATTACATATGATTTATGAGAACTTCGAGATCTGAAAAGTATCATCAGATTTTCATTATATCTAATCATACTTTTATTCACTTTTCCCATTTTGATTAAAACCCCATTATGGACCCAAGATGAGTCTAATGAACCTTTTATTCCAAAAAAAACTTCTTCTCAAGTTGATGGACCTTTTTAAGAAATTTGAGTCTGATTGCCTAAATATAATGGTGAGTCCAATCATCATCTTTTACCAAGTGAGATGATTTATTTCTTCTTTGAAAAAAATGGAAACACTTTCAAAACACACTTCTTCCATCTTCCAAAAACAACTCCAAACAACTTAATCCCAACACCTCCTTCAAAAATCATCCATCGCACTTAACTCAATAATTTCCAGAAAGTAAGTTGATTTCATAAGTTGGTCCACTATTACGCAAATTTCCTCACAATTGATAAGATCTTAGGGTAACCCTGTGATGAAATTCATTGATATGTCTTCACATTTCCACTTGGTAACATACAAGGACTACAACAAACCTCCCAAAACACGATTCTCCTCTTTTACCAGCTTAAAAACCAAACCTATTACCATAAACTCCACTACTTCCATTTCATCCTCGGCCACTAAATATGTCTCCTCAAGACATGAAACACATTTTTTTACACCAGGATATATCACTAATGGTGTGTTTTGAAACTCATAGAGAACTCCCTCACGTATCGCCTCTGGGACAAACATTATCTACTGAAACAACAACTAGTTATGATCATCCTCTTACTATCCATCAGAAGTGTCACCATAGACAACACAATAACACATCACCTCAGCCTATGAGTCTCCCCACTAAGACTCCTCCACTTGCTGCACAAAATATGACTACATGGTCATCTGATAGAGAAAACCTTATCTAATACTCTCTCTAATGTCAATATGCATCACTACAAGTTTCTACATTCCTTTCCAAACATCTATAGACTCTCAAGACACATCCTATCAGGACTTGTAAATCAACACATTAGCAACTAAATTACCCTTACCTAGGGTTTAAGATATCCCAAAATCATAATTCTGAAGAAACTTCATCCACCTCTGCTGGTGAGATTCAAATCACATTGAGAAAATATATATCTCAGACACTTATAGTCTATAAAAACCAAAAAACACTCATCAATAAGGTATGTTTCCACAAATCTAGAATGAAAATAATGGAAACCAACTCCAGATCAAGGGTAGAAAAGTTACTCTCATTGGACGTAACTTCCTAGACCCATAATAGATCACCACTCTCTACTGCTTTAAAAAACCCAATCCCAAATGGGAAGCACCACCAAAAACCAAAAAACAACACACCCTCCTCTATAAAATAAAGAACTAGAGAACAAAAAAACTTCTACTTTAGGTAAAATAACTCTTAATGGAACTGATTTGTCTACACAAAAGTTTTTTCCTTTCTGGTCAACATTGTCCGTGGGGCTAAAAATCAAGATAAATTGAGTACAAACCTCTGATAATAGATTTAGAGAACAAAGAAACTATGAACCTATGCTACATTTTTGGGTGATTCCCAAGAAAAAAACTACTTTAACCTTTGACAGGTGCACTACCACACCCTTCTGATACACCACATGTCCAAGTAAACGTACCTCTCACGTCTAGAACTCACAGTTGGAAAAATTCCCATAAAGATGGTGGTGTCGAAGGACCTACATAATAAATATAATATGATCATATTGATCCTCCTATAACTTCAAGTAAACCAATATATCATCAATGAAGACAACAAAAAAATTATCCAGAAACTCATGGAGCATGAAGTTTATAAGTCTCGTGAACACATCTGGTGATTTTATAACACCGAACAACATGACCAAAAACTCAAAGTTCTTATACCTGCATCTAAAGGAAGAATTATAAATATCATCATCATTCACCCTATACTTGTGTTATCTTGGCCATAGATCAATCTTATAGAACCAACTAGCTCCTCTCAACTGGTCAAATAGATCATCAATCCTTTGAAGTGGGTAATGATTCTTGTCCATTACCTGATTTAACCTATGGTAGTCTATAAAGAACCTCAGGCTACCATATTCCTTCTTGAAGAACAAAACAAGAGAACCCCATGGATACATACTAGGTTAGATGAAACCCCTCTATATTATATAATCTACCTGTAGCCTTAACTCATGAAGCTCTATGGGCACCATCTAATAAGGATCCATCAAAATTAGAGATACACCCAACTGCAACTCTATCCAAAACAAAACATTTCATTGAGGAGTTAGTGTCATAAACTCCTCTGGGATAACATCTAGGAAATTATCCAAAATAATAGGAGTATCCCCAACTTGATCTTTTAATGACATATCTACTAACTATGAAAAAAGAGGCTCTACATTCCTACCACCAGACTGATAACCTCACTCTCCAATGAATGCAACTTGATAGCCCTCCACATCAGAAAATGAAACTCTTCTCATAAATAATTTGATGACTACAGGTATGGAATATAGTCAATCCATACCAAGGATAACATCATATCTATGTATCTATAATAGTAATAAGTCTTCCACTAACTAGTGCAACCCTATCACTAAACTACATTCCTAGAACACATCAAAAAAGGTAGTCCAGCCTCCAACTGATGTAGATACCACCATGGGAACTAAAATCATCTCCACATATATTCCCAAAATACAGACCAAAGGAGGAGAAAAAAAGGTGTGTGATACTCTTGAATCAATAAAATCTAAGATAATGGTAGAAAAAAACTGATCATGCCTCAAAAACCGCATGAATTTGATGGCAATGTTTCCTCTAACACGTTATGCCTAGCTCCTACCCCTCTGATGCTGGCCTCTGCGACCATGCTCTGGCCCAATTTCCTATGGATGGGGACCATCATGAGGCTTCTCTCTACCAACCCCACCCTCAATTGGATACCAAACAACAACCAGCATTCCCTACTACTGGAACTATCTTGGATGTAACTACTGCTGATAAAAAGGGGCCTGACCACCCATCTGAAACTGGCCTCCCTGATCAGTCGGACACTGATCCTAGAAGTGCCCATATCTCCCTCAAATATGGAATGAAAATGGAAAATCCCCAAAAGTCACTTAAAAACCACATGTCCCTAATGATGGGAGAAGAAAATATTTTTTTTGATTCTTGGCTGAACGGAACCCTAACTACCTAAACACCCACGACCCACTGATCGAATCCCTTCTCCTCAAAACACCCTACTGGACACCATACTATGGAACAACTCACAAGGGAATAATATTATTGATAAACTTATCCTTTTTCTTCACCTATAGATTCATTGGGATCAAAAACGGTGTGACCACATACCTAATCACTAGATGCAAAGCCTCTTCCAGACACCACTCTCTGGACTCCTCATTTGGGATAACATCTGGAGAAAATTATAGGAGGTCCTTAAACCTGATCTAAAGCTCTTGTATGATCATACTCCATTTATGAATGGATAATATATCCTAACTCTTATATTACCTATTCATCAATGATATATTCTCTTCCCAAAACTCCCTCTAAAATTCAATAAACAACACATCTTCCTCCTTATGGTCACTAAGAAATAGTGTCCACCACTGACACGTAGCTCCCCGTATCTAACTCATTTCTAGTGGAACCCAAAACTCAGTTCATGCTCAGATCGGAGAAAAATAAATCTCAATCTCCTCTATCTAGTGTTATGTCTCTAGATCTGAGACACTCCCCTCATACTTACCCAAACCCTTCCACTGAAAGGAATGAAAATCCCATTCTCATGCATTATCCTCCATTGTTGGTTAAACCCTATGATAATCAACTTAATCAGCCTATTGAACCTCAAATGATTGAGAAACCCCTGGTAAATGAATAGGATCTATCCTTAAAAAGGATAATATCCTAATTTTGGTAACATGGAATTTTATTAAAGATTATTTAATTTATTCATTTTATTTTCCAAAAACACCCAATTCAAACATGAACACAAGTCATAATGATGCATGTACCTCTCCTAGGTCTCTACCCTGAAAATAGGTCCACCTCACTTAGTCATTAAATAATATCAAAGTCAGTGCACTAGATTAAGGGGGCTAAAATCTTGTTTCCTAGCGAGTCTCCCTAGCCTATGTCACATGACAAGGTCAATTGGAACTGATGACATACCAACCCATGAAATCCTCACTATCCCTAAATCCATACTCAATCCTATCTATCAACCATCACATTTTATGCCTCTTTATCATGACCCCCTCCCACCAAATAGACTTTAATGAATGGAGATAGATAATGACACCCAAGTCCTGCCTCTAGTAAGCCCTAGTTTGGAGACTACCACCAAGTGTATAAAAATCTCACAGTATGGGAGAAATTAACCTCTATTAATTTAATAGGATAGAGATATAGAATAAACAATCAAGAAAAAACTCCATCATACAGTATAAAGGTAAACCAAAAACTATCCTAAAATTCATTAATAAGGTAATACTGATGCATATAAAAGTATCCAAAGTAGATACTGAAAATACATGTATATAAAAATAACTCCAACTCAACTAGTAATGTAAAAATCAGTGCCCAAAGTCCTCCTAGAAACCTAAAAATAATTTATATACTTAGGGTTATCATAATAGGTATACTCAGTAGGGACGTAACCCTGGCCTCAAGAGCACAAGTGAAAAGAGAATGCCAATGCGTTGGTGCAAAAATAGTAGAACAAACAATCACCTATAAAGGTTATCTAACCAAACTTATCCTCACCATGGATTACTCACCAAATTACGCATACAATATCATAATATAACATCGAGATCATAACAAAGAAATGCACCTCACTACCTTTTCCAAGATGATTTTCCACCCTCATGCCCTAACATCGAACATCATATGATCTCATCCCTTCCACACATATCACATCACATCTCTCCTATAGACACTTGGGTCACAAATCACATCACATCACAGCCTGCCTGCAAACACCTAGTCCACACATCACATCTCACATGTGAAAACCTGGTCCACACATCATAACTAGAACCAAATAAGTTGTATATAACAAATGTGAAGGACATCAACCTCATTCCCACCTCCTACCACACATGACCCCCACCATATATCACATCACAACATATTACATCTCTCCCATAGACATCTGGGCCAACACATCACAGCCCGCCTGAAGACACCTAGGCCAACACATCACATCCCACTTGAAGAGACCTAATCCAACACACCACATCTAACCTGAAGACACCTCGTCCAACACATCACTGCTGAAGGAAGAGTGGAGGAGAGGGGGTAGCTAGCCATCTGTATCACTATAATCATGGATGTTGTAGAAAGCACCCAAAATTCAACACCTATGAGAGTTGGAAAGGTTATCCAACTTTGGTCGGGTACATATAAAAAAACATAAACATACATGATATAGATATAGAACAAAATACCTATCCTAAGGGTTCACATAATCCACACTAGTGCACACCACATCACCACCACCTTACACCACATCAATCGTCGCAACCGTTTCAACCACTATATGAAACACCATGTAACCACCACACAAGCCAGACAATATTACACATTTTATTAAAACGTTTCACCACATTTATACATTAATCTATTTACCACACATATTTGTTTCCATCCTATTATATTCGATTACCAGTCCATTCATTTATTCATTTTATTGAGCATCGTAATTTATTCAACTACTACTTGGAAAACTAACATAGCCACACCATACAACTATCACAATAGTAGTACACATCCACCATCATCATAGAAACACATCACCCAAGTCATCTCACAACACAACAACCACACATCTCATCCATCGTAGAACCATAACCACCATGTACTGTAACCACTATGCCACAACCACTCTTCCACAACCTCTATGCGAAAACCATTATGCCAAAACCTCTATGTCACAACCACTATAACACATCTCATAGATTACCACATCACATCCATGTTAACCAACCACCACATTACTACCCTGCACACCGCACAACCCATCCATTCACATCCATCATCACACAACATCCCAAACCACACAGGACAACACAATAAGCATAAGAACACATCACATCACACATTATTAATTCCATATTTATTTAAGGGAATTATCACATATCTTCTCTATTTAGTATGGGTATTATCACACAAACTAGATGTCTAGGTTTAACCAATTATTAGCCAAATATACTTCCTTTAATATTTTATTCGGGTGATATCACAGAACAACACAACAAGGGTCATCAAAAAATAATAATTATAGTGAAAGCAAGGATCCCAACAACCATAATTTTCAGAATTGGAAACAGGCATGCATAACAATCTCATTAACATATAAATAAGTATTAAATCATGCAATAAGAATGTAAGGAAATACATGAGTGGTAATGAGGATCCCCTACCTCAAAAAATTTATCTGATCTCACTCCACACTAACTGATGAAGAAGAAACTATTTAGAAACCACTACTGCATAAGGAGCTCATGAATAAACCTACATCGCACCCAAAGATCATCAAAACCCGGCCTAATTTACACCCCAAAATAAAACCACACCACCACTGAGGATCTCCAAATAAGAACGGAATGAAATGCATGAGAAAGGGAGGATAACTCACCATGGATTTAAGATTGGAAGCCAAGGATTGATTCTCATCAAAGGAATCCAAATACTCCCAAAGATAGGGCCGTCGAATCACCTAGAAATGATAGGAGAGTATGGTTTAAAGAAAACCCTAAGTTTTATATACTTTAAATATTTTTTTCATAGGGTAATTACATGGCTTGTACCCTTTACACATCATGTAAATTTTTTGGTTTCAAGGCCCACCAAAAAATGTGTTGCCTTGATATTTAATTATTACACATTTTAAATTCTATTTTCATAGCATGTAATCCATCTCATGGTTTCCCATAATCTATGAAAAAATTCACGACATAGCTGATTTCACAAGCCATGAACCACCTTTACACATATTGTAGACAATACATGGCATGTATTTCCTGTAGCATCTCTGTTATAGCTCCAACCTCTATCAAAAACTCCATGAACTTCCTCAAGCCTCCTTTGAAACACCACCAACACCCAAAACTAGAAAACTAACAAACCAAGAGGACATGGACCATTAAATATTCATTAAAAACTATCTCTAAAATTATAAATTTTAGTTTGTTTCCTTTAGTTTGTTTATCTAGGAACATAAAGTAATAATATCTACTCTAAACTTTTTTTCCAACGTGAAAATTCATTCAAAAGTGTTTTTCAATGATAGGAATCTTCATCAAATCTTCACATATAACCAAACACACATCAACAACATCACTTTGTAGTGACGGGGAAGTCTATTGAAAACAAATAGAATCACTATAATCCTTTAGGTTCTTCATCTAGAACTAATCCATGTGTATGTCAAAGGCCTGTTTCATATTGTTTTTCTCATAAAGGATATGATTTTATACTTTATAACATCCAATCCATTTATTTAGTGTCATTATTATTTATATAGTTTTGTTTTATTTACATTTATTTATATTTATTAAAGGGGAAACCCACCTTTCACTCGTTTTTATCATATCCTTGGTGTTAGTTTCCAACCTAAAGTGGTTGGAAAGTGCACCTAAGGTCATGTGGCGGCTGAATTCGAGTAATATTTGGGTGATTCAATCAGTAGTCATTACAGATTCCCTAAAAAGTATACTAAATCAATTTCATATGGAGTGGAATAACAGATATTTTTTTGAGGATTCAAAAAGTGAAAAAATCATCATAAGGTGTGACAAGTATGGAAATTATTATAGGATTCTCTTGAGGGTGGTACATGAAATTGATTTTGGACGTTGGAGGAATTATATTTTTAAAAAACCTCATACTTGCATTAAGTCTATCATTACACAGAACCATACATCATCTGAAATATTTTTGTTCTCAATTGAATCGCCCACATGAATCATTGAATTCACATGGGCTGAGATCATATTAGAATTTATTGTCCCAAACTACACTTACTATAAGGGCATAGTAAAGTGGCAGTGTGGGGCTGATCCCACAAAGACTACTGGAAGGTTATCATCCAATCGAAAAAAACACATTGAAGGATTACTCACATTTAATCTTTATATTTGATGTTTTTCTAAGCAAGGTAGTTTGTTTTTAATTAGAATTAATAAATAATGGATCGAGTTAAATTTTAGGGATCTTGAAAAAAGATAATCCAAGATTTAATATGGAAGGTTCTTATGGATTAGTCTGGGAAGCGGTAAAAAGGTCACCTATTGGTTTTACTCAAACAAATTAAATCTACCTATGTTGTAACTATCCTATGGTCAGAGTATAGTCAACAACCTAAGCACATTACACTGGGATTCTATACAGAAAGTGTCATAGGATAATGGTCATAGTCCTTCTCAACTCCAATTGGATTGGCTTCATTCAATCTCACTCTATATGGTCAAGGTTGTGTGAAATAATGTGACTACCAATTATTTACTAAGTTTCTAGCCATAGGGTTACCAAGGTTCAATCTAAAGATTCATAAGGTTTGGAAACACCCATAATATCAACCCCTAACCCTAATTGTATTAGTCATGCAAATTAATGATGATCAAAATCAAGGAAATATTAAGCATGTTGTGAATAATTGAGAAGCATTTGTAAAAGAAATAATACATGATTAAATAGGAAAGAATCAATATCAAACAATTATAGGATATGTGAATCTAATAAAAAATTATATTCGCATGAAAAAATTATTAAGAACAAGAAATATATAATCCAGGAAAATAAAAAATAATCAAAAACTTACATTGAATAAATAAATGATAGATATATGTGTGTGCATTGATGAAGAATGGCAGGTGATGATAAAAACGATCGTCGGAAAAGAAAGAGGGATTGCAATGGTAAAGAATAGATGTATAAGAATTAAAAACTTATAAAAATTAGATAAAATAATAAAAGGAATAAAAGAAATATTTTTTGAAATGAAAATGGAATAAAACTATAAGGAACGGTGGAAGAAAACTACAGAGAGAATAAAAGTTTGAGTCTCTCTATTGTATGAAGAGCACTAAAAATATAAATAGGATCGATAAATACACAATGTGCAAGTCCTTCCTGTTGTGTAATATCTTAAATGACTTTGGTCCTGACATCTACATGTCATGTAAGTTGGGTGCATAATGTATAACTGAGATCCACTTTTCCCACTAAATAATCAGCTCGTATATTTGGTTGGGCGAGTCTTCAAAAATTGCACATCATGAAATCTATACACACCATGTATGAAATTCATTTTTTGTAGGATTATAAATTTTCAAATTTTCACATCATGTAATGAATTTAAATGATTTTTATTATCTTTATGTCATGAATAGGCTTCATATGTTGTTTTTTGGCCTTGCAGGCATGATGTGAAGGCGTCTTGCACATCATGTATGTGATACACGGCGTGTAAAGCCTGTTTTTGGAACATCTTCAACATTTATTTCTTTAAGTCTGTAATTACTAATTTCTAATAAAATAAACCAAAACACAGTTTATTATAAAATAAAAAAAATTAATTAAATAAATGTGTATAATATGTGTATATAATTTCAACTAATCAAATTCTCCTACACTTAAACAATTTTGTGTCCTCAAGAAAAGAACAACTCGATAGGGATTCCAAAAGAATCAATTTTTAAACAAGAAACATTCATTATAACTAGGAAAATAAAACTAAGTGTAACTATAAAAAATTCAATCCTCCAAAATAAACCCTGTAGAGAAAATCATTCATGCCTCATAGTTCAGTTATTTTATCTAAATTATTTATTAATTTAATTGCAATATCATAACTATTTCTTAAATCTTATACTCATTATGAAATTTACCTCAAAATAAATTTTATCTCATTAATCAAGGTAAAAATGTAACTGGAGTTATGCTCATACCCTAAATACATGTTCTTAAACATAGGATTTCATTGTTTCTATCATCTCTACTTCGTAAAGATATATATCATATCAATCATGAGGGATTAAGAAAAAAAGGGTTCAAATTAATATGAGGCTATGGGAAGGTGAGTGGAAAGTGAAAATAAATATCAAAAGGTGGGTAATATTAAAATTAAAATGGATGATAAACATAAACAGTACAATAAAGTGTATCCTCCAAGATCCAAAGGTGTCCATGCTTTAATAGCTCAAAGTAGATCCATGTGTATATCAAGTATGTATAAAAAATGTACCATTTTTATTTATTTTTATTTTATTTATTTTTTTCAAAATTCTTGTTTAGTTCAGGTATCACATCCATATACAGACCACATATTATCCATAATAGGATTCATCGATCTAGAGATGGTGATTTTTGACCTTCCTAAAACACAACCCAAAATATATTTCTTTCTTTTTCTTATTATTTTAATATGTTTCAAAGGTATGGGGTAGGAATAAAAATCTAAGATTAATTATGGATAACATTATATCATTTTGGAATAAATTTCAGAGTACTTCTCTACAATCATAACATCCCATGTACAATAGCTAAAAATTCCCCCATACTTGTTCAAAGGATAAGCATGTATAATACCATGATCTAGGTGGGAAGGGATAATATTCTTGGAACAGATAAATCCTAAAAAGGATATTCATGGTAGATATGGTCTAAAGAACGAAATATATAAGGTGGGTCTTAGTAAAAATATTCTCAATAAATATTACCTCAATCATATTAAAATTTTATTTGATCATTCATAGCCTCAATAATATCTCAATGCAAGTTCTGATAGGTTTACATGCCCCAGGTGTCTCTCAATAAATATTATTATAAAAGAATATGAAATTGTGGGTCCAGAATCCTCTCACCAAAGAGAGTATACAAAAATAACTAGAAATTATATAGGTTATAAAATCAATTAATACTTCAAAAAAAATTAATTTCAGAAATTTTGAATTCAAATTAAATTACTAAACTCCAAAATCATTCTAAAAATATAAATAGGACTAAAATATGGATTTCAATAATTTCCAACATAACTTTTTTTACATAAAAGGGTGCAATTATTTTTCAGGTTTAAATCATTATTTTAGGGGAACATGTTGCCTATATAAGTGAAAATAAGAAATAATCCAAGTGTATTAATAGTAAATCTGGAGAAAGACTCCCCCACACTTAAAATGAGATACTTTCTAAACTATCCTAGAAATCATCGTGGGAGAGATATCCTATAAATATCATAGAAAAAATGAAATGGAAACTTTCAAATTAGATTTTGGGAATTTATAGCTCCCTATATGTGTGTCATGCTATGGTGAAACTTGGTGAATGATTATTTCAAATTGAGATACCTGCATGATTTTTTAGAAAAAAAAACATATACAAGATAAAAAATTAGTCCACAGGGTTTAAAAAAGAATAAAGTATTGAAATTGGCAGGTGTACATAGTGTAAAATAATGAAAATCTGTTCACATACATGCATATATGGGGATAAAATGTAGTTCAAGGTGACCTATGAATGAAAAATATACTAAAAGAAAAAAATACTAAGTACAAGACTAAAAAATAAAAACAAAAATATGGGTTCCCTCCCAAAAATAACTAACAATCAAAACATCATCTAGACAAATTGATAAAGGATCAGGTAGCATCATCCATCTTCTTATAAGTCATATTTCACCAATAAGAATTTTTGGTTGTGTCATCGATCTTATGTGGATTCTTGTTAGGATTAACCACATCATGAGTGTACTAATCATGAATCTTATTTGGTAAGAAAATCATATGTTCCCTTTTTGGTGGATACCTTTACTGAGAATAGATCCCCAGTAATAGATCCTCTAGATGGTGCTTAATGTCAGCTAGATGTTGATTCATCCAAAGTAGGATAGAAGATGGTGGCTAAATAGGTGCATAGATGACCATGGATGAGTTAGAATAACTAGACATAGATAAATTAATATATCAATGAAAAGAAAATTAATCCAACAAACAGTGAAGAAAAACTATATTCCATGTATATATAAAGAGTAATGACGCATCAGTGAGTAACAGAATACAAAAAGTACAAAAATTGATAACCCAAAAAGAGGAAAAAATGGGGTAGGGACCATGATATAACTAAGAATAAAAATAAAAATTGTTGATCACTTCATCTAGATTCCTCTCCCGAATAGAGGGTTCTTTCATATGGACCATCCTATTGATATTAGTGATAGATTAATGGGATATAGGATAAAAAATTGTGGTGTTTGTCATGGTGTTGTCAGCTATCTGAGTGACTATTGGATGTGAGGTACTGATCTTGAGGGTGAATATTATTCTGGTATCAAGTTCAATGAATGGTATTTCATCATATGGTAGATGGGATGGACCCTTTCCCCATTAGTCTTACTCTGCCAAAAACTGTTGTTGGGTCGCAGGATCTGTCGACTCAGAGGGTAGGTCGGCTGAGGTGGTAGAGGTAAGAGGGATAGATATAGTTGAAGGGCTAGTGGAAGAAATAATATAGGGCCCGGTGGTTTAGTAGGGTTAGTAAATAACGGTGATGCAATAAATGGGAGGCCTAGGTGGTGATAGATATGGCATAGGTTCACCAAAATAAACCGATGGGAGAGCCAGAATTCAGTAGGGATGGATGGGGTAGGTAATGGCCTGATATGGGTAGTGGTGGATGGAGAAGGTATATGGGTGGTGGTAGGGGTATGGATGGGTGTGGTGGTAGTTATGGTGTTGTATGATGGGTTGGGATCAAGAGCATGATGTGGGGAGGCAGGGGCTGCGGGGACAGTAGAATTATAACTAGGGACCTCATTATAATCCTCCATGTATACTAGTGCCCATTGGTAGACGTCACCATCCATTGTGAGAAGCCCCATTTTTAGGAAAAGTAGAAGAGATATTCCATCCATAGGGCTAAGAGATATGTGGATCCTAACTTCCTCAAATGCATCAATATTTCTATCCAGATGAGTAGTGAATGATCCACTCATCAAAGTATCATGAGTCCATTTTTACAACGTCCTATAGAGCTTGTCAAACTATCTAGACATGTTGATAGTTGGGAAACACATGGATGATTCCAGAATGAGGACCTAGATCTAGCTTTCCCCTCCTTGGGCATCAAAACATTCCAACCAAGCATGTGTAAGGGTCCTATGTAGGATCTGGGGGATGCACCTCAAAGCATTGTTCTCTTCATGGTGTGGGGGTCATACTCACTCTGGCAGTCTCTGGTAATCATGGTATAGAGTCATGAAGCCTCAGAATTTTTAGGCTTGAGATGTGCAAGGTGGATAAGACAAGGGAGGAAACAAACTTGGCTGAGTATATTCTTAGTCCAACTATAAAGTCACCCAGTCTGAGCTCCCATGTCAAATCTCAAAGTGTAAAGAAGACGAAGTTGATGCCCGTCTCAAATGTGGCATGGAACTCGAGGAAGATATCTATACAAGTAACCTATCACACCTATGTTATCAAGGTTATTTGAAGGAAATCCATGAGGAAAATGACATCATGGTGGATGTTTCTGTACTCCAAAATGGTGAGGTCCAACATTTTTTTAGCCCTCATTGGCCTGTACTATAAGTGGACCAATCAGACCCAGTGAAGGGTCAGAGAAATTGAGGTAGGGATAAAGGTAGGGATGATCATGGCCCTATGATCCTTCAAAATATGACTTATATTCCTCCAAATAAAAATTATATGTAGTGTAGGAATTAGAATATGCAGAGGATTGGATCTGTAGGTGGTAGAGGAGGTATGGTCCTCTACCGCATGTGTGTTGGAGGGGTGTCTCGCACTCTGGCACACAGACTGCAGGAGGGGTGTGAATGGTCTCTGTGTGGTCCATTTTAGATGGAGGTAAAGGATATTTATATAAGTATTTGTTTCAACATGTTTGTTTAGTAGGGAGGGATCTCAGGAGATAAGGGGTTGCGCCATGTAGAAGAGGGAGTGACAGGGGGTTGGCATGAACCCTAGTTTCATGGTTTTTTATAAATTATACTCGATAATTACATGTCGTGTATTGAATACATGTCATGAAAATCAGGAATTTTCAATTTTTTATTTGTTTAACACTTTCACACTATGTACATGTTACACAAAATGTTTTATGAAAATTATGCCCTTTTTTATTCAGGTCTGGTCAACAAACATCTAGAATCCGTCTAAACAGTCCTAAAGACTAAACTACCCTACCCTAGCCTATTATACCTACCCTAGGTTTCCTTATAGTTAGAATTTTAATTATTTTATAGAGATAGAAATTTCTCAAAGTATATGAATTTATCTTTGAGTTGATACCCCCTATAAAAAGATTCTTGAAAACATAATGGAAAAAAGTTTGGATGACCTATCTTGTCAGAGGTGCAAATCAATTTTTATTCTTTTGAACACTGGATCATTTTTCAATATGAGGTGCTTTTCTTTTTTCATCTTTACTTCCTACATGATATTCTTTATTTTTATTATTATGATAGATGTTTTGATAATTTTTCTACATGTTTCTTTTATTAATGGCTTTATCCAAAGTTGAACACAACTTTCTCTTCACCCACTCTAAAAATAAATATTCTCAAGTAAACATCAATTATCTACTTTCCATTAGTGAGAAATGGAATTATAAGAATGAGGGGGATATCACCTTCTTCTTCTATATCCAGAACAAGAAAATTAGTGGATAAAATGATTTTTTCAACTTTTACTAAGACATCCTTGAGACTCCTCAAGAAATCCTCAAAGAATCTTGACTTAATAGTCAATGAGTTGGAGTTCCACCCTTATTGGTTTTATCTCTCCAAGTACCAACATTTTATAAACACTCATGGGAACTATAATGATGCTCATACCATGGTCTCACAATTTTTTTTCAAAAGTACATGTCCCAATAGTGTAAGGAATTGAAAAACTTCTAGGGTATCTCATTTTTTGAGTAAATTTACTTTTAAAAACAAAATTTCACTCTTCATTCAAATAGAAAATTCTAAAGTATTCAATTTTATTTTTACTTGAGAAAAATTCCTTTAATAATCATGCATAATATGTTACTTGTTCAATTGCCTCAACGAAAGTGAAATTCATATGCAATTTTTTAACCAACTCTAGAAATTTTTTTAATTTCCCCTCCTCTTTGCCTTGTTGCATTCATTAAGGAAAGGGGGTAGGTGGATTGTATACTAGTAGTTCCACATACTCATTATACTTTTCAAGTCATTCTTTAACTAAATATTCCTCATATGGTTACACCTTTTTTGTTGTACCTTGAACATATTTGTTAGATTATTTCAAATAATTTTTCTCAATTACACATGGTTTCTGAAGTTCCAACACATTTTCAACTTTTACAATTATAGCATTATCCTCTTCCCTTGTATGATATTTGGTATTACCAATTAAGGTACCCAGTAGATAATCAGATAAGTTTTTTGAATTTTTTTCCATTTGATGATCCAGGTTACATAATTCAAACTTGTGGTTTTGTATCTCTATTTCTCGGGTTTTCATCCTTTGGTATGTTTTCTATATAAAGGTGGTAAACAGGTTTTCAAGTTAGTTTCGAGAGGTTGGTCTTGTTGTGGTGGTATTTGTGTGATTTTTGAAAAAAAATTTATGGTGATAACTATTGACCAATATGAAAAAGGTTGTTGGAATTGTTGTTGAGGTTGAGGAGATAGACTTTGTAGTGGGTACCCAGGTGGTCCTTGGTTTCATCATGTTACCTGTCCACTCCTTTGTTGAAATTAACTTTGGTTTTGTTTCTCTGGAAGAGGTAGCCTCTATGGGTAGTTTTTTATTGATACTATTGGGTTTGTTGGTACTGTTGGCCTTATTGATTATAATTTATATAATTAAAATCTTTATTTTGAGACTCTACCATCCCTTCCCTTCAATATTGGTATGAGATAAAGCCTCTACACATCTCTCAGTATTAAATTTCAATTACTGGAGCAGGAGGGTTGGGGGTGCAGTAGGTAATTGATATGAATATAGCTTCTTGGAAGCACCTCTACTTGATAAATAGGTATGGTGGTCTCTTAAATCTAATTAATTCCACATTGGGGTGGTCCTCTATCAATTTTCCATAAACTAGTGTTATGAGAGACTTCATCTAAAATTGTCAGGCTGACTTCCTGCATCTTGATCATGAGTCCACCATCAGTAGTGGAATCTACCATAGTATGGGAAGAAAGATAGAGTCCTTGATAAAATGTCTATAATTGAAGACATGCATCGAGTCTGTGGTGTGGTGATTTGTGGGTAAGCTCCTTGAACCTATCCCAAGATATCCACACTAATTCTCCATCTTCCTAAGGGAAGTTTTGAATTTCATTTTTCATCTTCCAAGTCTAGATTGGTACGAAGTACGTTTCTAGAAACTTCTTTTCTAATTCTTCCCAATTCATGATTAACTCAAGATAATAACTTTTTATCCAATCCTTGGCTCTATCTCTAAAGGATAAAGGGAATACTTAGAGTATTATGGTCTCTGAAGATACGCATTGTTTGCGAAAGGTATTATAAACCTCAAGAAAGTTTGAAATATACTCATGGGGGTATTCTCTTTGAATCCCACTTATTTTCCCCATATTATGGGTCATATTAATGAATCTAGTTTTGATCTTAAAAGTGTTCACTTAAATTGGTGGGCGCATAATGCTGGGTGTAGCACTACTAATGGATGGAAAACCAGAGTCCATAATGGTGCACTCTTGTAGTGTTGGTCACTCACCTTGATTGGTAGGTGGTGTATATTTGGGGTCATAATGGTGTGCCCATGTAATATTTTTATGTTATTCCATTATGAATCAGTGGCGTGAAGCAATGGTTCTATCAATCTCGGGATTGAATAGAAGTTTTTCTTATGCATCCACACTTCTTCAGCAAGTCAGGGAACCTATATCATGAAATAGCCATAAAGAAAAGATCTATTAAGAGAAAGAGAGAGAGAGAGAGAGATAGGAACACAAGTGCACCTGAATGGGAAAATTTTAAAAAGAAAAAGGTTTAGGAACAAAATAAAAGGGGTGAGGTAATCCGGGTTTTCATCTGAAGGTTACTGTGCTTGAGAAAAAGTTTTCCCTAGAAACAGTACCAAAATTTGACTCACCTTCATAATTTTTAAAATTCATACGGGATGATATTAGATTATAATTTATTATCCCACACTACACTTACTACGAGGGAATATTAAAGTGGCAGTGTAGGGTCAATCTCACGAAGAATACTGGTAGGTCAATAGCTAATCAAACAAAACCCTTAGAAGGATTCCTCACTTTCACTCTTTAAATTTTATGTTTTACTAATCTATGTGGTTTGGTTATAATTCAAATTAATAAATAAGGGATCGAGGTCAATTTTAGGGCTCTTTACAAAAAGATAATTCTATATTTAACTTGGAATGATCCAATATATTAGGTTTCGAAGCGGTGAAAAATCCACTAATTGGTTTTGGTCAAACCAATTGGATCTAACTATGTTGTAACTATCCCAAGGTCATGGTATAGCTGATAACCTAAGTGAATTATGCTTGGATTCTATGAAAAAATAATCATAGGATAATGGCCATAGTTCTTCTAAACTCTAATTAGTTTAGTTTTTTTCAATCTCACTTCCCAAGGTCAAGGTTGTGTGAAAGAATGTTATTAACAATTATTATTAACATAATTACTAGAAATAAGATTACCATGATTCAATATAAAGATTCATATGTTTTGGAAACACACCTACTATCAACCCCTAACCCTGGGTGTATTAGCTATGAATGGAAATTATTATCAAAAGAAAGAAAATATTATAAATGTTGTGAATAATTGAATCCGTTGCAAAAGAAAAAAATCTAGGATTAAATAGGCAAGAATAAATATCAAAAAATTGTATGAAATTTGAATCTAATTAGAAAATATAATTATACAATGAATCAATAAAGAATAATAAATCTAGAATCAAAACAAATAATAAAAATCACAAACTTACTTTTAGTGAAGAAATATTGGAGAACCGTGTTTGCATTGATGAATAATGGCAGGCGGTGATGGAAATGAATGTCAGAAAATAAAGTGGGATTGAAATGGAAAATAATGGATGTATAAGTATTAAAAACTCACAAATAATCAATAAAACAATGAAATGAATTAAATAAATCTTTTTGTAATGTAAATGAAAAAACACTATAAGTAACTGAAAAAGAAAATAAGAGAGAAAATAAAAGTGTAAATCTCTTTGTTGCATGCAGAGCACTGAAAATATAAATTGGATAGAAATATACATGGAATAAAAGTCTTGAATTTCATGAAATTTATTAAATGACTTGAGTCCCAACATCTTCATGTCATGTAATTGTAAGAGTTGGTGTCCTAAAACCAACTGGTTTTACTTTGATTACATAGATATTTAATGTATTATTACATATTGATCATTGTTCTGCATGACTATGATGTAATAATATCCTAGAGTATTTTTTACATTGATAAGGTCATGGAAGTTCCCCTCTATGATGAGAACCTTGAAATTATATAACAATATTCTTAAATATAGTTCTGCGGTTGGATGACATGCTATGATGGGAAACATAGCATGCAGACCATCAGGTGCGAGTACTCATAAGAAGATGAGACTTCCTCTCATGAATGTATTTTATTGTTGCTATGAAATTAAATATTGTAACTGAAATTCCATGTATATAAATAGGCAAGTATACCTATTGTGCCATACACCACACCACACGCCTAGTGAATTGAGAATTGTTGAGCCAAAAAATTTCTCTCTCGAATCCTCTTCTCTCCCCTCTCAAGAAAGAGAGACGTTATTAAAGGCCGAATAACAAGCGATCAATCACGACTGACACAAGACACTCGCTTCACTGCACAAGCACCCAAAGAACGAGCGGTGTCGATTGGAGGCCATCGAAGCATGTGTGGATCACCGCTAGAGGGATTCTAGTTCGGATCCTTACAAGTGCAATGAGATAATCTGGAAGGGTCATTTCGGATGATCAACATCATCAACAAAGAAAAATACCAAAGATACAGGTATTATTTTTTTATGAAATTAATTAAATTAATTATAAACATGATGTGAAAGATCCTCTCTAAGGTTTCGGGCCTCTTTATTCTTTATCTAAATCTTTTATTATATTCTTTGGAGACCGGTGTTCATCATCGTATTGATCCCAAAATAATCATTGATCATGGTAAAAATCAAAGTTGGGTCCCATCCCAACCATGCTTCTGCTGCGCCCGGAACCTTCAACTAGTACCAGAACGGTTACATCATAGATTATAATTATTTAAATATTTCATTGATGACTTACGCATTAAATAATTTATTTTTTACATTTAAAGTTAATTTTTCTATAAATATGAATCTCGAGATCTACTCCTCCTATTTCCTTTCTCATTTACCTTATAGAAATGAATTTTTCTTTTAATTTTGATTAGAATAAAATAGATGATCTCATCTGGAGGTGCCAAAAATTCCTTTCCATACAACACTAAAATACACGGCATGTATTCGGAAGTACACACCGTGTAGTCTAGGTTCAATGCATTGGATTGGTCCTCCAAATCAGGCCGTGTAAATGGATCATACCTAAGTCATAAATGACACCATGTGTTGACCAGGAATAGGTGGCACACAGTTTCTGTATTACACTTCGTGTGGTCCACTGAACACGGCATGTAGTCCCTTCGGACTAGGATGGGCCGTGTACCCCATACACGGCTTGACCAGCTGGAAACCGTGTAACGTAAATACTACATGGACTCTGTCCCACTGAACACGACATGTACTCTGAAATTTTTTGAAGAATATCTACACACCATGTCCTCGGGCGTGTACTTCGGATGGACGGTGAATAAAAGTATATGTCATGTAGTCAGAACTACACGCTATGTACTCATCCAAATTACGCAGATTTATTAAAATTTATTATTTATATTATACAAACCCTTAAGATGTGTACCATAGTGCAGGTGTAAAGCTGAGGCACAACACTTTATAGGTGTTTTATATATATGTGTTTAATTTAACATATGTGTAATGTTCATTTCTACTCATTGGGTAGTTTTGAACTGGAATTCACCGGGTTACCTCCAAGGTACAGGTTATGTACAAAGATAATTTTAAATGAATTTATTTAAAATTATAATAGATGAAAATCTCAAGGAAATTCAGAAAATGATTTAAGATAAAAGGATTGATTAATTAAAGATGATAATTAATTGATTCGAGCACTATTTATCTTAAACAAGAACGATTAATGAAGTGAATTCTAGTTTTATTTATGCATAAATATCATTGCATGTATGGATGATCATGATCTAGACCAAGACCTTTTGTATGTGGATGGTTTCTTTTAATTTATTTATTTAAATGAAATTTGTTGGTCTATGAGCCTTCTCCTCATTAATATGTAGCTCTTGCATGCCTAAGGTTTATTTTATGTAAAATCCCCTTTTACCCCTCATCTATATGAGAGTTAAAAAGGGCATATGTAATGGATGGAACTCACAAGATAGTGAAGATGGTTTAAGCTGGAGCTGAGACGAAACCAATCCCATGAGATACAATGGTGGATGGGTGGAAGTTGTAAACATGAACCCAAAAGGTTCAAGATGCTTCTCCCCTAGGACAGGGTTAGTTTATCAACAACTAGATAAAATAATCATTAGAAAATCTCATGATCATGCCATTTACTTTATTTTATTTCTGTCATTTTCATGGTTTATCATTATGGATGTGTTGTAATGATAAAATAATTACTGAATTAAACAAATAATGAAAGATGGAACTAAAAAACCAGGCTTATGCATAAATATTATCAAGAAATGTTTAATCACTTAAGTAAGTTCCACTTAATATTAAAAATCATGTGATAATAATCAATTCACGCATAAGAGATAAAAATCCCTCAAATAAAATATTAAGTCAGACCAAGCCTTCTGTTACTTGATTAAGGTAAAAACTCAACAAAACTATGTGTTTGAACAACCCTTTATGGGAAACTTAATTTTATACAGTAAGCCCTTATGAATGATTTTGGGTTGACTTTACCATATTTCATCAAGGGGAGTATCCCTTGCTAGACTTGGTGTAATATTGGAGGCAAGAGTTGAGTAAATCCAAAGTCATAATTTCAGGATTGGAGAGTCCACTCAACATATCAAGGAACTGCAAGCCCATAGTTGGTAAAGATCTGCCTACCTAAATACCTTCTAATATCTTGACCAACCCTTGTTGGGGTTATACAAAGGGGGATATGGATCCTTTACACTAGAATTTCATAAAAACTGGACATTCCGAGTTCAATGGTGAGGGTCATTGGGACCTGATAAAATTGTGGGAGACTTAATAAAAATTTATTATTTCGCATAAAATGTAATAAAGAAAGTACTAATGATCTGCTCTTTTAATTGTAGAATAAAAATTAAAAACTCATCAACCACACTATCCCTGCAATCAATTAATTATAATGACAACATCCTCACTGGTGGTAACTTCTAGTAATGGTTTAGATTCCTTCAGGTTATCCTATGCCATAAACGGAAGTCTTATGTGATGGAGGCAACATTACCTGTTTTTCCTTCCAAGGAGGTGAGTGATGAGGATTTCCTGGTCTATGAGAAACATATGAATGACACGGTCGACATTCAATGTTTGATGTTATGATCAATGTCTAGTGATCTCATGAAGTCTCATGAGAACATGGATGATTATAGCATGCTCAAGCACCTCTGTGGTCTTTACTAGGAGAGAGCGAGACAGGAAAGGTTTGAGATCTCTAAAGCACTCTTTTAGAAAAGCTTGTAGAAGGTTCCCTAGCTGGGCCTCATGTATTTTGGATCATTTTCTACATTGAGTTCCTGGAGGTTATAGGGTTTAAACTACCCAAAGAACCGGGCACCGATCTCATTCTCACATCAATCCCTTAGTGTTTCCCTAACTTCATTGTTAATTTCAATATGAACAACATTGAGAAGTCTCTATCTGATCTTCTTACCCTCATTCACCAAATGCACAAAGATATGAAGAAAGAAAAGCCTTTTGTCCTTATGGTGAATAATAGGAAAGGGAAGGTGAATAGCTTTAAGCCCAAAGCTTCTTCACAGACTTCCAAGAAAATAAAGATCAAAGCGGGGGGAAAGGGAATAGGTGGCTGTTTTTTTCACATGTGGAAAGAAGGAACACTGGAAGAAGAATTGCACTCATCCCAAGAAGCAAGGAGAAGCTTCAGGTGCGTTTGTTATCGAATGCAATCTTTCTGTTTCTAAAAATTGGGTATTAGATATAGCTTGTGGTTCTCGCATATGTATCCAAATATAGGAACCAAATAGATTCAGGAAGATTGATTGAGGGGAGGTAGATCTATGAGCAACCAACAGATCCAGACTTGCTGCTCTAGCTGTCGGGGACTACCACCTCATGTTGCCAACTGGGATGATCTCGGTGTTAAAGGGTTGTTATTATGTGACTTTTGTTACTAAAAACATTATTTCTGTATCCATATTAGATACACATGTATTTGTTTTCAATTTTGGAAATGAATTTTGCTTCTTTTACGATGATATAATTTGTTATGGTAAGACACATTTATACAACGGACTTTACATGTTGTATTACAAAAACCAAGTAATGGAAATCGATAACAAAGATACTTCACATGACTCATACCACACCCAACTTTGGCATCACCGTCTAGGTCATGTAAACAAGAAACGCTTGAAAAAGTTACATCAAGATGAATATTTATATTCTTTCGAACTAAATCCACTTGGCGTATGTCATGCATGTTTACAAGGAAAAATAACCAAATCCCCATTTAGTGGGAAAGATGAAAGGGCTAAATAACATCTTGAATTGGTTTATACCAATGTGTGTGGACCATATCTAGTTGAAGCAAGGGTACGGTACTCATAATTCATAATATTTACTGATGATTTTAGTAGATATGGATATATCTACTTAATGAGCTATAAGTCGGATTCTTTTGATAAGTTCAAAGAATACAATAATGAAGTTGAGAACCATCTTGGTAAGAAGATTTAGAAACTCCGCTCAGAAGGTGGTGAAGAATATCTTAATCAAGATTCCATTGATTACTTATATGATTTTGGGATCCTATCCCAACTCACACCTCCAAACACGCCCCAGTGGAATGGTGTGAGAAAAAAGAGGAACCGCACCCTGTTGGACATGGTGATATCAATGATTACTCATATGATTCTTCCATTATCCTTTTGGGGATATGCGTTGCAAACAGAAACACACATACTAAACCAAGTACCTACTAAACTGATAAATGGTATTCCATATGAGTTTTGGAGTGGAAGAAAATCCATGTTATCGAATTTACATGTGCGGGGTAGAGAATCGTTTGTTAAGGCCTCTTCCGGTAACAAAATCACACCCCAAGGCACAAAGTGTACCTTTATAGGGTAGCCCAAAGAAACAAAGGGATATTACCAATACAACCCCTTATACAAAAAGATTATAGTGTCATGACATTCCATATTTCTTGAGAGGGATTATATCTCCAAAAGAGATGGTGGGAGTGAGATAGACTTCGATGAAGTCGAGGGCCAAGGTACACAAGAGTTGGTACAGGAACAGATTCCGAAAATCCCCATGGAAGAAGAATTTGTTCTAGAGACCCAAGTACTGCATAGGAGTACAGGAGAGGTTATAGAGCTGGAATGGTATGGTTTTATAGTTAGCGAGGATGGTGACTCTTTATTAGTTGATAATAATGATCCTATAACCTACAAGGAAGCAGTAAGTGGCACAGATGTTGCCACGTGTCAAAAAGCCATGAATTCTGAAATGGATTCCATGTACCAAAACCAAGTCTGAATTTTGGTCGATCCTCAAGTTGATGTAAAACATGTTGGTTGAAAATGGGTATTCAAGAAGAAACTGGACATGGAAGGACAATTAAGCACCTATAAGGCATGACTAGTTGCAAAAGGTTTTAAACAGCCTCAAGGAATTGACTTTGATGAAACCTTCTCACCATTTTCAATGCTGAAATCTATTATAATTCTACTTTCTATTGTAGATTATCATGACTATGAGATTTAGAAAATAGATGTCAAAATAGAATTCCTTAATAGGAACATTTAAGAATATGTCTAGATGACACAACAAGAATGGTTTGTGACTACAAAGGATTCCAATAAGGTATGAAAGTTGCATAAATCCATTTATGGATTAAAGAAAGCATCCAGGTCATGGAACATTAGTTTTGATGAATCCATAAAAGAATTTGGTTTTATCAAAAATGAATGTGAGCCATGTGTCTACAAATACTTTATTGGGAGTGCAGTCATTTTCCTAATAGTATATGTTGATGACATATCACTTATTGGAAATGAGATACCAGTCTAACAGTCTATTAAGTCATGGTTGAATCAATGATTCTCCATGAAATACTTGGGCAAGGCAGCGTATATTCTTGGGATCAAGATTCATCATGATAGATCCAAGAGATTTCTTGTCCTAAGTCAAAGTACATAAATTTATAAGATACTGAAGAGATTCAGTATTGAACAATCCAGGAGGAGATTGTTGCCAGTATCACATGGTATTCATCTTTCCAAGAAAATGTGACATCAGACACATGAGGAAATAAATATAATGGAAATTAATCCATATACATCAGCGATTGGGTCAGTCATGTATTCCATGCTATGTACTAGGATGGATGTCGCCTACGCATTGAGTGCGGTAGGCAGATATCAAGCTGACCAAGTTGACTGCCAATAGATGGAAGTCAAGACTATCCTAAAGTATATGAGGCATACTAAGTATATGTTCCTGATTTATAGAGGAGATGAGGAACAAGTCATTAGAGGATATACAGATGATATTTTCTAGACTGATCAAGATTACATGAAGTCACAAATAGGATACATCTTCACTTTGAATGGAGGTGCAGTGAGCTAAAAGAGCTCAAAGAAAAGTGTGGCTGTAGATTCTATAGTAGAGTCTGAGTATATCGCAGCTTCTGAGGCAGCTAAAGAAGCATTTTGGATGCGAAGCTTCGTCCAGGAGCTAGATGTGATACCTAGTAGTAAAGATCCCATCACACTGTATTGTGATTATATTGCAGCGGTGGCTCTTGCAAAATAACCAAGGTCACATCAGCAGACAAATCACATACCTAGGAAGTGTCATCTCTTGAGGGATTTTTTTCAGAGAGGTGAAGTTGCAGTGAGTAGTATTCCCATGGAAGACAATGTGGCGGACCCCTTGACTAAAGCCTTGACTCAACAAAACCATGATCATCATGTGAGGTCTAGCGGACTAAAAGTCATAGGCAGTTGGCTCTAGTCCAAGTGGGAGTTTGTAGGATTTGGTGTCCTAGAACCAACTGGTTTTACATTGATTACATGGATATTTAATGTATTGTTACATATTGTTCATTGTTCTTCATGACTATGATGTAATAATGTCCTAGAGTATTTGTTACATTGATAAGGTCATGGAAGTTCCCGGTAGTGATGAGAACCTTGAAATTATATAACAATATTCTTAAATATAGTTTTTGTGATTGGATGACATGATATGATGGGACACATAGCATAAAGACTGTCAGGTGCGAGTACTCGTAAGCAGATGAGACTTCCTGTCATGAAGTTCGCACTTGGTAATCTCCAAGAAAGGAGATTATGAGAACAGACCCGCTGGTATAAATTCATCATGTTTTTGTGTCATCAGACATTTCAATCTGCGAGTGTGTCTAATGATCCTTAGACTTTAATATTATCAATAATACATATCACAACTCATGCACTTTAATTTACTGATTAAAACTGTCATGCAGATAGTTGGTGGGAAGTAGGGTACGTTGCGTGCATCATGAGGGACATGTTATTAATAGATAATTCAAGGAAGGATTTGTCCCTTCCATTTATGGAAGTTGATATCTCGACCCTTTGATTGAAATAGAACTGTCACACAAAATTACATGGCCATTGGGTAACAACGAGTTTATTTCAGGTAGTCGAAGAATGATGTGTCAAGCATAAAATTTGATGACACAATCATGAAACTTGCTTTATGAGATATTGTGACACAGGGATTATATTACACAGTGAGAGTTCGTATGTGGATGTTGTAGTTTTGACTTTACGTTCTTTCTCTTGGGTTCCTTGAACAATTTTTAGAGATTACTCTTGGACTTTAGGCAAGCTCGCCTAATGCCAACGAGAAAGAATCCTTGAGGGTCACACACTAAGTGTTTTTGTTGGTCTCAGTTAAATTCTATTTGAATTTAATTAATGAAATAAATATTATTCTCAAGTCTATGGAATAATTTTATTCAAGTTAAAATGATCGCATAAATTAAATAAAATATATTTATTTATTTTATTGAACATTTAATAAATATTTATTTACTAGTTTGTAAAAAAATATTTATTTAAGAGAATAAATTATTTATTTATTTATTCAGGTGTTCAATAAATGGAAGTGGAGTTAGAGTGAACCAAGGTATCTCCGGTAGTAAAATAATTAATTGGAAGATGGTAAATAATTATTTAACAAGTTGGCACAAATTAAAATAATGCTCCTATTATTTTGTGATGCGGGATTTTATTTATAATTCTATTTTGCATAGGTTTTCGCACCATAAATAATGATGTGGTATTATTATTAAATTCATGGGTTTTCTCTATGTTCATGAATGTATTTAATTATTGTTATGCAATTAAATATTGTAACTGAAATTCCATGTATATAAATAGACAAGTATACATATTGTGCCATACACCACACCACACGCCTAGTGAATTGAGAATTGTTGAGCCAAACAATTTCTTTCTCAAATCCTCTTCTCTCCCCTCTCAAGAACGATAGATATTCTTCAATGCCGAAAAACAAGCGATCAAGAACAACCGACAAAATACACTCACTTATCCGTGCTAGCACCCAGAGAACGAGTGGTGTTGATAAGAGGCCATCAGAGCACGTGTGGATCACCACTAGAGGGATTCTAGTTTGGATCCTTACAAGCACAATGAGATAATCCAGAAGGGTCGTTCCGGATGATCAACATCGTCAATGAAGAAAAATACCAAAGATTCAGGTATTATTATTCTTTTTATGAAATTAATTAAATTAATTATAAACCTGATGTGTAAGATCCTCTCTAAGATTTCAGGCCTCCTTATTTTTTATCTAAATCTTTGATTATATTCCATGGAGACTGGCGTTTATCGTCATATTTATCCCAGAATAATCATTGATCATGGTAAAAATCAAAGTTGGGTCTCATCCCAACCACGCTTATATTGTGCCCGAAACCTTCAGTAAGTTGATTTCAAGTTGGGTAACAATGATCCACTTTTCTTCTGGAAGAATCGGTTCATATCTTTGACTGGTTGAGGCTTGAAAACATGAATGTTGTGAAATCTCTACACATAGTGTATGAAATTTATTTTTAGTGAGATTATAAACTTTAAAAGTTGCATATATTGTAATGGATTTACATGATGTGTATTATCTTCATGTCATGTAAAGGATTCATTGGTTGGTATGCGGCCTTACAAGCATGCTGTGAATGAGGCCTACACGTCGGGTATGTGATACATAGCGTGTAAAGCATATTTTTGGCAATTTTTCTTCATTTCTTCCTTTAGGTCTAGAATTCATAATTCCTATGAAAACAGATCAAAAACCAGTGCAATATGAAATAAATATACAATAAACATTAAATAAATTATCCAATATGTGTATATAATTTTATTTAATCATCGAGATGACCAAGACGTGTCAAGATGTGTATATATCTCTTTTATGGGAGTGGATATAACAATGTTTTCCCTATATGATTTTATATGGGAAGTCTTTAAGGGATAAATAGAAGGGATCGTTGAAATTTTAGGGTGACTAGGATGACTCTATAGCATCCCGCCTTTTTATAAATAAACTTTCATTACATTACACAAAACTGAGGATCTTTAAGGTTTAGTGTCTTGGAAACCAGGAACATAAAACATGAAAACATAAAACATTCTTCTTAAAAACTTGAAAGGCTTCTCCTCATGTTCATACTAGGTTCATTACTGCATCTCATAACCTGGAGACATACATCAAAAGAAAGGGTGAGCAGAAGGCCCAGTAAGGGAAACAAGAGAAAAATTTTACATGTGAACTTGAGATACTTCAATAAGGTCATGAAAAGAACTTTATGGCATGAAAATGAAACCATGAGGCATATCATAATAAAAATAACATTTTTCATAACTTGAAGATGTGGCTACATCATTTAACATAGACAATCATGAACATATCACCAAGGTCCATCCCCAAGGTGTCATTTGAAAATTACCAAGGTTATTCACCAAGGTATCGTGAAAATTGTAATCTCTAGTGGTTACATCATTACCCAATGCATTGGAGAGCTATCAGGCCTCACCCTTAAATTTTCCTTTATTATCATGTGAGCCACATATATCATCATCAAACATTTCATAAATAACCCATATAGGATAAAATAAATGGGTGTCATTTCATAATCACAACGTTTTAAAAACTGCTTTAAAGACATGATCTTTACGTCACTTTAAAACCCACAGAAAAGGAAGGTGGGTCTCATGTATGTAAATCCCAGAATTTAAAATAGAACATTTTGGAATATATGTGAATACCCCTTTAGAAGAAAGATCTTTGAGTATTCACTTAATAATATAAAATAACTTTTAGAAAAATAGAGAGACATTTTGAGACGTAAATTCTGCAGCATAACAACTATGTTACGAGGTTTTAGAAGACATTAAAAAGAGAGGGAAAATGGGTCAAACATTCATAAATGACCCATAAAACAGTAGATGGACAGAATAAGAAGGATACATGATCATGGTAATGAAATTTCAAGGACATACCATTTGAAATGAAAAACATGGAAGGAAGACAAAAATTAGATTTCTCTTATGAAAGTTCGGCAGCCTAACGGCGTTACTTAAACTTCAACAAAAATGATTTGAAAAGATCAAATAGGGTCTCTAATCATGTGAACATAATAGTTCAGTATGATAGATATAGAGATAATTCCCCAACATAATTAAAAAGGGACTTTAAAGACTTGACATGAAAGTAGAACTTTGAAAAGAATTAGAAGGGTGAAAGAATCCCCTAAAAGATTCGGCAGCCTAACAGCGCCACTTAAAACTTCAAAATACTGAATTGAAGAGATCAAATGGGGTCTCTCATCATATGAACATAAGAGTACAGTATGATAGATATAGAGATCATACCCCAACATAACAAAAAGGAACTTGAAATAATTGACATGAAAGTAGAACTTCAAAACGAGAAGGGTGAAGAACCACTTAAAAATTCGGCAGCCTAACGGCGCCACTTAAAACTTAAAAATACTGAATTGAAGCGATAAAATGGGGTCTCTCATCATATGATCATAAAAGATCAGTATGATAAATTTAGAGATCATACCCCAACATAATAAAAAGGAACTTGAAATACTTTACATGAAAATAGATCTTGAAAAATGAGAAGGGAGAAAGAATCCGTTATAAAAATTTCGGCAGCCTAACGGCGCCACTTAAAACTTCATAAAATGAAATAATGAGAGCAAGAGGGGATCTCTCATTATATGAAAATGAAAAGGGCAGTAAGAGGAGTATAAAAGAACATCCTTCAACATAAGAACTTGGAGCATAAAAGGAATGACATAAAATAGATTACTTGAAATGAAAGAGAGAGGTCGGATCCCTTACCTTAAAAAGTAAGTCTTAAACCTCAATGGTTGGGACCTTGAGGGCTTGGGGGAACCTTGAGAGGACTCCTCGGGTGGTATTGAGACCAGAACTTCGTTGGGGAAGAGTGGGGAGTCGAATGGATGAGAGGAGGGCTTGGTATTTATAGGGAAAGTGAGGGGACAAGGCATTAATGGCAAAGGGACACCTCATTAGTGGTTTTGGCAAAACCATGGGCTTGCCCATGGTATTTTCCCATGGTATTGGCCACTTGGGACACCTCATACCGTATCTTACTATTCATAAGTCGAACATATTGATTAAAAACTTAATACATCATTTAATGATGTCATTAAGCACCCATAACTTAAAAACTGTATTTTCACTATTCATCGAAAATTCAACTTTTTCAGAATAATCCCAAAATTTTACCTTAACAAAATATCAACGCTCTGATTACAAATATGAACTCCATTTTATAAAAATAATTTCTAGATATTTTTAATTAAATTTTTAATTAAAAACACTATTCATTGAAAATTCATTTTTTTCATAAAAATCCCCAAAAATTACCTTAACATAATATCGATGCTCTGAGTTTAAAAATGAAGTCCATTTTATAAAATTAATTTTCTAAATATTTTTAATTAATTTTTTAATTAAAAAGCACTATTCATCCGAAAAAACTAATACTTGAATAATAATTTATGAAACCATTATTTAACCATTTTATTGAATCACATTACTTAATCAAGGTGCCTAGATTATATTAATACTTTATTTAAGTGAGATTACTAATCCATTTGGACACATTACTAATCCTAATCATAAAATCACTATTCATAATTTACTATTCATCAAAAATCAAGTTGATCTTATTAGACTTTAAATTTCGTACTGAACATAATTGTAGAAGACCATTTTTTGAAAATCATTACACATTTTTAATTATTTAAGGTTTACATAAACATTTTTAAAATATCATTTTTCTAAAATTCATCAAAAATATGCATACTATATTTTTCCGGTCATTTGAAAATTCATAAACTTCATCAAAATAAGAAATCCCAATTTTTATTTAAAACAAAGGATTACACAAGGCAGTTACGGTCTCCTTACATAGCCCCTTATCACACCAGCATAGGACCTAAGTGTGAGGTGTGCTAAGGTGAGAGAATCCGAGGGAGGCTCGGCCAGCATCGCACGAGTAGTAATTTCTATCAGTTTGAACTTCTCATGAAGGCGATCCCGTTCTAGCTTCATACGATGAAGTTCAGCTTGGGTTTGGTCCAGAGCGAAGCCCAGTGGTGCTACCTCCTTCCCAAGTTCTGTTAGATGGGCTTCGATTGGTCCAAGACTACTGGGTGAGGCCATCGAGTCTTCTTTCTATATTAATTAACCAAGATTACTTGTATTTAGAGACAATAATCAAAACGTTTAGTTTCCAGCGGTCATATTGAACAATGGTCAAATAACGGTCAAAACCCAACAGTCTCATTTTAATTTTACTCATGTTATCAAATGAAACATTTTTGTTGAGTACAAAAATAAAATAATAAAAAAAACACATAAAATTAGGAAACAAGATTTATTCAAAATTTCGGGTCGTTACAGACTCTTATCATGTGTTGATGCAATTTCAATCCATAATGAGTTGTAACAACTAACTTTTCATCCACCTTTACATGAATATTTCATCGATTTTTTAGTTGTTCAACCCATGTATTGACATGTTCCATTTATGAAAATATTTTTTTAGATTGATGAAATGTTTCTATATGGATTGTACAAAGGTTTACTACAAATTATAGAAATACAAGATGATAATAGTGCACCTTTATATATTTCATTTTCAATGGTCATGAAAGAAAAATTACTAATGGAGCTAGTTTCTAGCTTTCATTAACTAGTATTTCACCAAATTTTGGGGCTTATATTTGATATCAGATCATCACCAGATAATCAAAGAGGAAATAAATATAGATCTTTTTACATGATGATCCCTATATGAATTTATCGATACCGGTAGCTGTCGTCAAGTGTTAGTGGTATTACTGAAAAAAGTAATGTGGTTGTGGAAACTTTCAGTTTTTGAGGTTTACATGTATACATTCCAGTGTAGTATGACCATTAGTGAACATATATTGGGAATCAAATATTAATCCAGTGTACTAGTTAGACACCATTAATAATTATTATAGTGTTATTGGGATGCCTATAGAGGAGTTTTGACATTTCATAACACTCTAAGATCAATCAATGTTTATACTAGAAATCAATAGGTTGTGTCAATGGGGAAAATTGAAGTCCATCCAAATTTGGAATGGGGTTTTTTTTCTTGGGGATATGGAAAACAGTGATATGTGGTAAATATTGGGGTAAAGGTTGCAACTAGAAGGGATACCCTAATATTCTTAGATCAAGATATTATTTTCAGGGATAGTGATCTATTAATTTATGATGAAATTGATATATCTATGTATTTTAGAAGAAATATTTCTTTATTAGATTTCTATCCATATCCTGTCTAATATTGTTAACAAGTAATAAAGAAACCATAAAATACTATATGACAAACCCCTCATCATTATCCCTACACTAACTAACACTTATTGATATATTACCTCAATAGAAATACCCTAAATTATACTAACCATATTAAAGTAAATATATTTTTTATATACATCACAATTTTTTTATCTTTATGTGTAGATATGGAGGATAAAACACTACTCACCGAGTAATATTGGCATATTTCAAGTGATGTGCTAGAGGGGTTAGAAGTTCAATGGATCTGGGTGAGTAGGGTTCACCATTATCTTCACATTTCACCTCCCCTAATATCATCTCATATCTACATCATGTTATTTTTTATGATGTTTTAATGTCTGATTTCACATGTTTCTATCATCATTTATTATATTCCCTCATCAAGAGATGTAAATTCATGACTCAAACTTTCCACCTACCTAAGGGGGAGATTACCATCACCCTAGAGGATGTGGAATATTTTATGGGTCTTCCAATTATGGGTGCTACAATTATAAAACCCAACTAGAGAGACTAGCATGAATGTGCACACTATTTACAAGGATTAAACGTCGAGGGAGATGATATAGTTATAGATGATAGTTTATTGTGGATGGGATGCCTTGACATGCACTTTTCATAGTTACTCTATGATGTTGATGATCAGACCATCAAGTGATATGCACATGGATATATCTTATGGCACATTAGAGAGACAATTTTTGTTGATCAGTACAGCATATATATCCACATGATGTATTTTTGGGGGAACCAGAGGACTTTGATTAGGAGGGTAGATATAGTTGGGCCTATGTATGCTTAACATACATGTTTCAATTATTATTCATGGTATGTCAATCAGATTATAGTACCATTGGGGTTTGTTTGAACCCCTTTTAGATGTTTAAATGGGAACACATCTCTCTCCTAGTCGTTATTGTTTTTGGTC
Organism: Viscum album; assembly: GCA_963277665.1. Lineage (NCBI taxonomy): Eukaryota > Viridiplantae > Streptophyta > Magnoliopsida > Santalales > Viscaceae > Viscum > Viscum album. The sequence continues at coordinate 1,807,818,435 of OY728157.1, forward strand.
TAGAGATTCCCATGGATGTGCTCTCCTAATTTGTGTGGACACTAGTTTTATCACACATCTTTGATAGTTTTTAATGTTACTACAACTATAATTACATGGAATTATTTGTTATTTATAATTTTTTGTATTGTATATTGTGGGTGGAGTCAGACACGCCATTATTTCATGACACCAAGACATAATTTGGTGACATATTGTCTCAGGTTAGATAGTTTACTACCTGGTGATGTATAAATATACATATCGTATCATTTTTGTATTGTATATTGTAGGTGGAGTTAAGAACAAAATTATGTCATGACACTAAGACTTAATTTGGAAACATACTATCTCTTTTTATATAGTATACTACCTGGTGATATATAAATATACCTTCTTTCCTTAAATAATAAATTTTGGAATATTATAGTTTCTAAAAATTTCTCACAAAGTCTTTTTAACAATTGTATTTTATCATCACTAATTTCATTCATATTTTATTGTGGTCTATTTGACCAAATTCTTGGGTTTTATATGGATGGAATGAGGATTTAAGGAATGTAGTGTCTCTCATACTCATTAATATTTTTCAGTGGCACCATCCTAATAGATTTATGAATCAGTTTGGATGTATCAATCATATTCTATTAGCACTAATAAAGTTTCCATTTATTCATTCCATGAAGCTGATAAGGAGGTAAGATATCAACTAGACGTGGTATTATGCACAGTATATCAACATATGGCACCTTCATGCAATATTTATTTTATAGGGTATGCATATGATCTAGCTCCATTCATCACAGCAAGTTGACTATGTGTGAAGGTATAGAATGAAATCCATATTGTATCTTAAAATGTACAATAGAGAGATCTAGGACTACGTAGTTCAGAAACTTTACATTATCATATTTTTTTAGAAATTTTTTAGGTCATTATTTGTTTTTTTATAAACTAGATGAGTGAATCATATTATTTGGAGGTATTATCCCAAGGAACGAGCAGTATTCAATCACGAATCATGACATTATGCAACGCATGACATATTATGGACACTCTAATATATACATGACATTATCTTTGATCAAACACATGAAATAGAGGAGGCACCTCCTCAAACATATGGTGTTGTTAAGTCCCGAAAATGATGTAGAAGTTGTCAGGTTGGATATGTAACCTCACTTGTTCCATTAATAGAGGATAAATTTCTAACATACGAGCCTCACACTATTGATAATGTGTATCAATATCCATTCAATCCACATTTCTTATCAATATATCCACAGTATTCAAAAATTCCATTGAATCCTAGCTCATATCAGTTTCTATTTATCATTTCTTAATCATTTAAGAAATATCATTCAGATATTTTTGTGGTGGTAGAATGATCATGATCCTTGCACTTTCATGATGGGATAAGGGTCTAGCGGACCATCATTGTATCTTGATATCTTGAGGCACCTCCTCCTAATTATAACGTCCCCTCCAGTTCATCAGAAACCTCCATGTTGTAGAAGTCAAAAAAGTAGATGTATGTGTTACATTCATAGTATAGAAATCACTATGAACTCATAGTGTCCATACCACAATCAAAAGGTAGTCTTGGGAATATCTTCCTTCTTCACCTTTAATTGGTGATATCCTGATTGAAGGTCCTCCTTAGAGAAATACTTGGCCCCATGTAGTGGATCGAATAAGTCATCTATATATGGTATGTGATACTTGTTCTTTATCATGATTTTTTTATCATGATAAGAAATATATAAGTTCATTGATCTATCCTTATTATAGATGAAGAGGAACGATGTATCCCATGGAAAATCACTCAAGTTCATAATACCCCTGTCTAGATTCTCTTGTAACTACTTATTTAGTTCATCCAACTCAATGGTGGATGTCCTATAATAATTACTTGATATGGGTGGAGATCTAGTTATATGTTCAATTAAGAACTCAACCTCTCGGTTTGGAGGAAGATTGAAAAATTCTTCATGGAACACATCAGTGTTGTCCCTCACAATAGGAATGTATTCCAGAATGATCCTCTCATTTTTATTAATAATTTTAGCTAAATATGTTTTCTCATAAATAAATAGTATTAATTATTGATAAGAATATCCCAAAGGATATTCATCCTCCTCATATTTTTATAGAATCGATGGATGTATCGGGATGTTAAGAGTGATCTCCCTTTCCACACATTTAATGTTAGATTTATATAAAAAGATCCAATCCATTCCTAATATATAATCAAACTACACTAAAGGAATTAAGATGATATTTTATAGGAGTTTTAATCAAAAAACATTGACTACGGAGGTGTTATATACTTTAGATTCAATAATTTCACCATTTATAATTTCCACATATAACGCAACCTCCATATTTTGAAGTGGTGATTGAATAATTCTACTAAACTTTCAAGATATGAAAGAATTCATAGAACTAGAATAAAAAAGTATGTTTTCTATTCTTGAATGAATAACCATTATACCTATCACCACATCATTTTACAGATCCACCGTAGCAGTATTGATAGAATATGCCCTTCCTTGCTTCCTTGGAGGTTGTTGTCATTGATTATCTCCAAAAACCCTAGGCTTAGGGAATTATCTTGCATAATGCTCATGTTTTTTATAGTTTAATCACTATATTTTAGGTTGAGTGTTGATCTAAAAATTAAGTTCATATTATACATTTTTTGGGATTCTTCATTTGCCTTCATTAATTATTAGCTTCATTCCCCTCTTTTACACATTTGAAACATCTCTCATTTCACTTTAGATAGTTATCGGTATACTTCTTCCTACACTTTTGACACATAGGATGTTGGGTTTTCTTGCCTCCATGGAATTTATCTATTGATACTAGAATATTAAACTCCATATCCCCCTTTTTATCTCTAATCCTAAGAGATGATTAAGGTTCACCAATCACCATATCATCCTTAAGGGGACAATAGGAAATCTCCTCAAAACTATAAAAGTATCAATTTGTTAAGGATTTTCATATAATTATATTTAATCCTTCAAAGAAGTGATCCAACTTTCTTTTGGTTTTGATGAAAAATCTAAAGGCATATCATGCAATCCTCATAAAGTTTTTCTTTTATACCCTAATAGACTCATCTTGGGTTTTCTTCAATCTGAGAAACTCACTTTCTATCTTAAGATGGAGAGTTTTGGGAAAATATTTATTAAAAAAATATTTTCATGAATCCTTCCTATTCCATGGAATAAATTTCTTCCTTATATTTTATTTTTTTATCATTTTCCACCACCTGTTAGTTTCCCCATTAAAACGATATACCTCCAGCACAAATTTCTCTTTAATCTAAGCATTGGAGGTTAAAGAATATATTCTCAATGGAGTTAATACATTGTTTTGTGATGATGTGATCAAAATATATACAAAATATAGGAATAATTTTAAGCATAAAGGATTAGATCACAACTTTTTCTTTCTTAGGGTACATAGAGAATTCCACATAATTCAAGTTATTACTCATAACTTGAGCCTATTGAGCCAATACTTTTATGAACTCATGATATCCCATTCCCATCAGGTTTGGCATCTCATTAGGGTAATCATCAAATTTCCTATCACATTGGCTATTGGAAATATTTCTCATATTTCTCACCATTAACTATGAAAAGAAATATAAAATTAGGGGGTCCTGAATGCTTAGCTAATGAGCATATAAAAATAAAACTATGAATATATATGTATAAACTTATAAACGAAAAGTATATCGTAACTTGTGATTCCCAAGGTTTTGATCTTGGTTATCCATGGTGATAGAATTATCCATAGGGTTCTTACTAAATTTCTCTAGTCTGAATCCCCAAAAAATAACTAGACCATCCTCTAATACCAACTATAATGACCCTATCTTTTTACACTTATTATTACATGATTTTAAGTATAAATGTCTCTTAAATAAAAAACTAAGGATCAAAAGGCCTACTATATTTAGAATACTAGTTAAATAATTAAAAAACATGAAATACAAATAAAACATATTTTTTTAATATTCATATAGATCTCCTAACTCCATTTGAGATTCAATAACTCCATAGAATATCCTGAATAATACATAGACAAACAAGATGAGCTAAAAAATCTTGGTAAGGGAAAATAAACATAGAAACGAAGCATAAAATATGAGTCAAAAGGCATAATATTATAACATAAAAGGAATGGATCATGAATATACGTATTGAGGAATAACATATAGAACATTGAATCATATGATCATGGAAATATAGGAATGTTAAAGTAATATTTATTATTACATAAAGATGAGTCAAGGATAACTAAAAAAGTGATATTACATGGTGGAAAAAGTCCCGTAATGGATTAGGTTTACTCCCTAATCACATACATAATGTCTCATGAGAAAAAAATTACCCAAATAATTTTAGATCTATCTAGGTTCACCCATTATAAAATTTACTTAAATATTTTTTCCACATAAAGGAATCAAACATAAGGGTTTCCCATTGAAGGAATTGGGTTTCATAATCATGTCAAAAGGCAAAACCAAAGGACGTATCATTATGGTATCCCTGAAATAAGGGATTAAATAATTTTTGGAAATTAATAAAGGAAACATAATAATACATCATTAATAATGATGTCCAAATGAACTTAAAATATGAAAAAGAGTGGTTAGGTAATTTTATAAATGTGACACGTAAGCACAGTTTTAGGGAAATGAATAAAGAGTCATCAAAGAGGATAAAGGAATAATTATTTACAAAAAACTAGAAATAAAATAAAATGGTTTTTTCATTATAAAATGAATTATTTTATAAAATATTAGTGGTTTAAAATATTTTTTAATGTTTACTTGAAAATGGATAAGAAACTAAGAAGTTCCCTTTAATCTGGTTTTCTTATCGAGAGGAATTGAGAATGGAACCTTTTATACCATGAATTTTCCTATAAAATAAATATGAATTGACATAGATACATATTTTTGGAACATTTATACAGAATATAGAAGAATTATATAAGAATAATTTATTGGTAAATTTAGGAAAAGATAGAGAAAACGTAACCCATAAGAAATATGGAGGTTTGGAGAGATCTTTTATTTTATGTCTGAATGTGTACTACACATTCACTTAATGATATGGATAATAAAATTAAATTTATTAATTAATTAATTAAGAATCTCATACACATATATTCTATTTAGTATAATTTTATTAATTTCATTTATGGTCATTTTGATGAGTTATAAAGTTTATTTTTGTTAAACCGAGAGCATTCGTTTCATTGTTTCATGTGTATAATTATAGAAGTTCTTATCAAATGGGAATAATACTCCAGAAGTAAAATTAAATGGTATTAATGTAGTTAAATACATATAAATGTCCCGATTTATCATTTTTTCTAACAAGGGGATGGTTCTTTGAGTAAAAATGTTATCGTTATTTGGTTAGTTCATTTAGGTTGTTTTACCAAACACCATGAACTAGTTTCTTTTTATTTAATATTATGTATATATACTTGTTACAAAACATTAAATAAGTTATAATATACTATTAAAAATATTATTTAACCATAATAATATTTTTATGACCAAACTTTAAGTTGGAAATGGAAAAACAAAACTCATTATCCATAAAGACGGTTAAGCGTTGTAATTTGGACAATGGTTTATTTTATTTGAATAAGAAGAGATGAGAAAAGGGATGCATAGAATATATTATATTATAAATATAAAATTATATTATATACATGATATTGGATTTATTATGATTTTATGGATGAAATTGATGTTGAGAAGGTAGAATAAGAAATGAAATTAAAAGAGGTAGTTTGAGAATGTTATCTCTTGAATATCAACTCCTTGAAGAACCCCTTAAGGAATGTGGAATTGGTATTTTGGTGATACTAGAATTAATTGGACGTGGGAAGTGTGGGTATGAGAGGGTTTGGTAGATATTTTAAAATATTAAATCCTTATAATGTGTGAGAATAAGGGGTGGTGAGGGGTGATATTTATAAGGGGAGGAGCGGGGTGTTTTCGATTATTATATTCATTAGTTTATTATTTTGGCTCAAGACTATCAATAATATTGATTATTATGACTAAACTAAATGTTTCATGTGAGTTCAAAATAATGTGTGTTTACATCGTCCATGACTCAAAAATTCATGTATTTGGTTTGCAATGTTAAATACTGCAAATTACCGTATTTCACTATTCACCGAAAATTCAACTATTTTAGAAAAATAACAAAAATTAACCCTAACCATTTTTTGATTTTTATATTTCAAAAATGGAATTAAATTTTTGAAAATAATTTTAAAAATATGAAAAAAATTTATTTTTAAATAAAGTCCTCATTTATTTGAAAAATATTGATTTTAATATTATAATTGATTTTATGATCCTTTGAAAAATTAATTATTATATCATAAAATTATTTTATTATTATAATAAAACGAAATATTAATTTATGAATTCATTTTATGAGAATAAAATTTCTTTTCAATCAATATATTAATTAAAAATTTCAAATAAAACATTTACGTTTTACAAAAAATACCAACACTTAATTTTCCATTTTTAAAACATCTATTTACTTGTACCAGGATATAAATTTTCTGTATTTTAATTTTATAAGATAAATAAATATTAATTTACATTTCCATAGGTGAGGTTACTATTCTAATATTCATATTACTATTCCAATGGCCAGGTTACTATTCTAATTGTCACGACCCGTCCTCGGGGCCCGTGCCGTGACTACCCCAAGCCCGCCTTCCATAGGCCAGGGGCTGGCGACTAGCACCAAAGGCGTAAATCCCGATAACAGGGAAGGCATTGCCTTTATAAGTAACAACCACCACAGAGTCAGCAAGCGGAAAGTAACTACAAGTGCAGAAAAGTAAAGGGGGCCGGAAATACAAGCCCAACTGTAAAGTACAACTCGAAAGGGAAAAACAGCAGCTGGAAGAACGAAGCGGCTCCTGGGTCGTCCGCCTCGATTCCTACCTGAAGGGTAGGTACAGATGGCTCAGCTCCTGGATCGTCCACCACGGATCCTACCTGAAGGGTAGGTACAGATAGCTCCTCTACTCCACAGGTCCTGTCGTCTACTCCGGGTACGTCCGCCCAGTGGTCCACCTCCGGGTACCGACCTGCTCCGCAAGTCTCAACTGCGATCTGCGCTGTCCGTCGTCTGCAACCAACACAACGAGGTGCGGGCATAGCCCGTGCAGGGGTGAGTATAAGCTACTCAGTAGGGACCCCGAGACCCTTAAGGTCTCACCAAATCCAACATTGATATCCACAAAGTAAAGGCAGCAATCACGAAGTAACATCAGACTCTACTTAGGTATACGCCCATACATATACCTAAGTCATCAAGTAACCCATCCAAACTCAAGGATACACAAAAATCATGAAATCAACGGATAACCATCACCCAGGTATATGCCCATACATGTACCTAAGTTATCAAGCGACCCATCTCAATCATGAGGAAACACAAAGGTCAAAGGTCTCAGCTCAAACCAGGATTTTCATTATCGAAACCGTAACTGCTGAAGAGCTCCGTCTCTAGAGTGTACAGTGGTCCTGTCACGACTCCGAGGCTGCCGCTCACTAACCTAGGACTGCTGAGGTACTCCTCCTGTCGAGTACTGCGGGTTTGCGGCCAACTACCGGGCGCTCCGTCCGCTGAGGGTCTGTCGCCAAATACCGGGCGCTACCCAGGTAGCCTGCTGAGGTACTCCTCCTGTCGAGTACCGCGGGTCTGCTGCCAACTACCAGGCGCTCCGTCCGCCGTGGGTCTGCCGCCAAATACCGGGCGCTCCGTCCACTGGGCTAGTCGACTCACTCCAAGTCGAGTCGGTCAAGCAGTCGTCAGGTCTCAGACGGCTACACGGTCTCCGTACTCTGCACGCTCGTCTCCACCGTTGCGGGTCTGTCGCTACAACCAAGCGCTCACACTCCGTAGAGTATCGCGGGTCCGCCGCTACAACCAAGCGCTCCACCGCCAAGAATCTGCTGCTGCATCTAAGCGCACCACTACTGACAAGTACCACGGGTCCGCTCCACGAGCTACTGGTCGATACTCCAAGTATCACAAGGTCCCGCGAAGAAGTGTCTCAAAGAACCGTCTCGTCACAGGGGTCTCAACGCAACAGACGGTGCGTCGATCGGACGCCCGGTCTGTGAGTTATCAGCCTTTTCGTCCCAGGGGACCGGTTGGTTTCGTGAGCGAAACCAAACCCGGCCGTATCTCAACTGTACCCCGAACTCCCATAGGGTAAACTCAAAGGGACCGTTACTCAACGTAACCATCAACGCCGCTGACGGCTCGTCAAGCGGACGTCCTGTCTGAAAGATATCAGCTTTCCCGTTCCAGGGGCCCGGTTGGATTTCGGGTACAATCCAACCCGGCCATACTCCGACTGTATCCAAAACTCGGGCGGAGTATGTCAAAAGTTCCGTCTCATCAAGAGGAAGTCAACGAAACAGACGGCGCGTCAATCGGACGCCCGGTCTGAGAGTTATTGGCATTTTCGTCCCAGGGGCCCGGTTGGTTTTTAGGGCAAAACCAACCCGACCGTACTCCGCCTGTATCCGATCCTCGGGCGGAGTATGCCAAAAGTTCCGTCTCACTTAGAGGAAACTACCACAGCCGACGGTACGTCGTTCGGACGTCCGTAGCTCAAGTTATGAGCGTTTCCGCTCCGAGGGCCCGGTCGGCTTCGTGTACGAACCAACCCGGCCGAACCCAAAGTCTTCCGAAACCTTGAGTATAATATACCGAAACGACCGTCTCGATCCAAGGATCGCGTAGCCGCTGACGGTTCGTCAATCGGAGGTCCCAGGCCCAAGATATGGGCGAAAGACCGTAGAGGGCCCGAAACGGGGGTACTGGGCCCGGGGCGACCCGGCCCGAACCCCCCCTGGGGTCGGCCGAACCGGGTCGGCCCGAACCGGGTCGGCCCGAACCGGGTCGGCCCGACCCGGCCCGAACCGGCTCGGCCGGGTCCGGTCCGGCCTGGGCGCGGCCCGGCCGACCGGACCGGCCGGCTCGGTCTTCGGCCGCGCGGCCGAAGAGCCGCCGCCGCGGGGTTGAACCCGCGGCTTGAGAGAAACCGCGGCCCCGCGGGGGGCCGCCTGTCACGCGGACGCGGCCGGGCCGCCGCGTCCGTCCCGGTTCCGCGCGGCCGCGGAACCGGCCGCCGATGCCGCCGCGGCTTCAGCCGCGGCGGGCTTCCTCCACGGCGGCGCGCCGGGCGCCGCCGCCTCCGGTCGCCGGCGCCGCCGCGCCGGCGACCCGCGCCGCCGCCGCCTTCCGCGGGCCGCCGGGGACGCTCCGGTGGCCCGATTTCTTTCCCGTCTGCGCCGTTGCCCCTCCCGGATGCCGACCTTCACTGCGGGATCGACGGATCGCCCCGGCCGCGCGGTTCGTCGTCGTCCGCCATATCCGCACAACAGAAACAGATCGGCGGAGGGTTGCCGGGTCTTGTTCGTTAGACCCGCACCCTCCGCGTTAGCCATAAATCACGGGAGGAATAATCAACAACAATTTTTAAATAAATTAAAAATTGTTTCGATCGGGTTCTTTATTTAAGAAGAATAATCACGGGAAAAAGAATCACAATCAAATCCCTACCTTGATGATCGTCGAGCGCGGGCGTTCTTCGCGGAAGAGATCGTCGCGGAAGAGATCGATCGTCGCGTCGTCGCGGGAAGGTGTCGCGTCGTCGCGGAAACCGGCGTTGAGCCTCGAATGGTCGGTGATCGGAGATCGGAGATCGGAAGAACGTCTCGGGCGAAAGCGTCGTCGACTTCCGGGTTCGGCGTTCTTCGCGTTCTTCGCGTTCTTCGCGTTCTTCGCGTTCTTCGCGGAGAGGGTGGAGGAACGAAGATTCTCTCAAATCCTTTCCAAGGATTTTTATGTTGGTCTTAATTTATAAACATGCCAACACGAAACCGGTTAAGAAACGATCCATCAATTCGTTGAATTAATTCAACGAAAGAAACGACCCATTTAATTCACGAAGAAACAGTCCATTTAATTCACGAAATAAACCGCCCAATTAAATGGTCTGTTAAGAATTAAAGAAAACGCGTCGGTTGACTTTTCAGTTACTTTGACGGGTTTTCGCGGGTGCGTTACTTAGCGAAAGAAACGGCGGGGCTCGTGCGGGTCCCACCGCACAAATATCCTACCAAGGGGTAGGATATTTCTGGATAGCATCCTATCCAGTTCAACTCAGTTCAAGCCGTCTTTAAGTGACTTCAAGTGGCTTCCAAGCAGCTTAAGTGAAATAAAATAAAGTTGTCGCACAAACTTTATTTTATTTCTGACTTAAAGCCGTAAAATTTAAAAACCACGTCTGAGCAAACGCAACTCCGGAAGAGGCGTTTCTAAGCAAATACCGGCGCTGCGATTTCATCGGTGCCCTCAGAATTCGATTCCGGGCACCGGTTCAAAAGTTAGAAAAACCCGCTCGTCCGTTCACTGAACGTACCCGAGCCAAAACTTCGGCAAATGATTCCGGGCACACCGGGCCTCGGAATCAGGTGCCGTCAGAAACTGCGTTCTTGTAAAATTCCAAAGAAAATTAAGAAAAAAATTTCCTTGAAATTTACGGGTCTTTACATTACTCCCACCACAGGGCTTTACGTCCCCGTAAAGCTTCACCACAACCTTAGGGAAACAAAGCGGTACTGAGCACGCATCAGAGCCTTCCGATCCCATGTGCTCACCTGGAGATTCCCGTGCCGCCATCTGTTGCGCACAAGAGGAATCGATCGCCCATGTAGGACCCGCTCCTGTCGATCCTCTATCTCCACCGGGACCTCCGTATAAGACACTCATCGCCACTGTCTAGCTCCTCATGGTCGAAGATATGCGAAGGGGGTCGAGCACGTATCTCCTCAGCTGGGATACGTGGAAGACGTCGTGCACCCGGTGCAACTGAGGTGGCAGAGCCAGGCGATAAGCCACCTCGCCAACTCTGCTGAGGACCTGGAAAGGCCCGATGAAGCGGGGAGACAACTTGCCGCCTTGGCCAAAACTCTGTTTACCACGTCGAGGTGAGACCCGCAAGAAGACGTGGTCACCCTCCTCGAACTCTAGTGGCCTCCGCCTCCTGTCAGTGTAAGACTTCTGCCGGCTCTGTGTTGTCCTCATCCGCTCCTGGATGACGTGGACCTCTTCTGACGTGGCCCGGACCATCTCTGGTCCCACATGAGCTGCGAGATTTCTTCTTTGCCGAAAAGAGAAACCTGGTCTCATCCCCTGGATGAACCACATTCTTTGCCTAAAACAGTCAATCCTAACATGGATGATACTAATCCATACCAAGGATGACGTCGTAAGGCCTCGACGCTACTACTAAGAGATCCAACCGTTACTCTCGCCTCCAAGGGTTGAGTCACACTGTCGGCATCAGTGTGTGGTAACTGGTCTCCTCCAGTAGATGTCTCACAAGTGAGGGTCAAGTCAACAGTCAACTGGAACCTCTTAGTAACATCACAAAAGAGGACAGGAATGAAAACATCTCAAAGGATGCGTCTTTTATTATTGCAGCTCATAATACAAGACGCTACACAAAAGCAACATCAACAAGGAACTAGAAGTACAAGAGACGTATCCACTAGTTCCGCTCCTGTCCACCTGCTTTACTGTTGCTCAAGCATTTGTCGCTGCCTCTATCTCGGTGGCTCTCCCAAAGCCTGCGGATCGGGAGTCGGACAGTCACGTGCCAGATGACCCTTTCCGCGACATGAGTAACACAACCTGCTCCTTGCACGGCTAGCTCCGTTCCCACTCCGGGTGCCCTGCACCACCGGTCGTAAAACCCGAGACCGTCTAACTGCTGGTCTGGTCTTTCTGGGCCTCAGCATCATCTGTCTACTGCCCACAGATGACTCGGCTTCTGATCGAGAAACACGTGGCAAAGGCAGCAGCTCCTGATCACGCTCAGGGTGTAGAGCTACTGGCACAAACTCCACCCTGAAGAAGGTCTCAAAGTCTTCCCATGTGAAGTCCATCTCATCGCAAAACTGAAACAAGTGGCTCCACCACCTACCTGCTGCTGCCTGAAGGAGGCTGGTAGCAAAGATCACCATGAAGTCTGCCGGCGTCCCCACTAGCCTGAAGACTCCCACCACGGCCTCCAGCCAATCCTCAGCCGCCTGCGGGTCCATCTCTCCCCCGAACCTGGGTGGCCTCTGGCGCTGGAACTCATGCAGTGCGCGCAAGTAGCGGGCATCGCCTACTGCTGGGGCTGGTGGCATCGGTGGCCCAACGTATGGTAGTACCGCTGGTGCCTCCGCTGGTGCCTCAACTGCAAGAGGGCCCTGTACCGAAGCCTCGTCGCTCGTCAGACTGTCAGCACGCTCATCCCTCCGGGCTCTAGCTGGTCGTCCGAGAAAAGACATCCTGAAAGAAACAACGTAACACGATCAAACGATTATACCTGGTGAGCTGACCTGGTTTGAGCTGTTTTAAGGGGGGAAACCTTTGAAAACACACACGCAATCAGTGTTTTCGCGCACAAAGTCGGAAATCAGTTGTCAGGGTCCTGGTGTATGGATACGTCGGCCGCCCGCACCAACACTGGACTCCCTGAACTGAAAACCACACTCGGTACCCTTAACACTATTGCTTCACATAGAAAGAAAAGACGATCAGAGTCTGCGGTAGAACCGACCGCCTCTGATACCAATTTGTCACGACCCGTCCTCGGGGCCCGTGCCGTGACTACCCCAAGCCCGCCTTCCATAGGCCAGGGGCTGGCGACTAGCACCAAAGGCGTAAATCCCGATAACAGGGAAGGCATTGCCTTTATAAGTAACAACCACCACAGAGTCAGCAAGCGGAAAGTAACTACAAGTGGCTTCCAAGCAGCTTAAGTGAAATAAAATAAAGTTGTCGCACAAACTTTATTTTATTTCTGACTTAAAGCCGTAAAATTTAAAAACCACGTCTGAGCAAACGCAACTCCGGAAGAGGCGTTTCTAAGCAAATACCGGCGCTGCGATTTCATCGGTGCCCTCAGAATTCGATTCCGGGCACCGGTTCAAAAGTTAGAAAAACCCGCTCGTCCGTTCACTGAACGTACCCGAGCCAAAACTTCGGCAAATGATTCCGGGCACACCGGGCCTCGGAATCAGGTGCCGTCAGAAACTGCGTTCTTGTAAAATTCCAAAGAAAATTAAGAAAAAAATTTCCTTGAAATTTACGGGTCTTTACACTAATGGTCAAATTACTATTCCAACAGTCATATTTATAACGGTCATCTGTGTTCCTTACTTTCTATAAATACCTTTTATTACATTAATTATTCATTTGATTCTATTTTCTATCATGTTAATATATACTTTCATATTTAAAATGAATATTTTATTATTTAAATTGTGTTTTATTTTTACAGATTTTTTCATGAGTAAAGTTATTTTGGTGGATCAAGCATATCCAAATTATCTTATTATTATTCTATTATTTTATATTTATGGTCCTAATGAAATTTTTAGAATTATTATTAGTTTAGTTAATGAATAATGTATCATTATTTATTTATTATAATAATATTTTGTCGGTTTCTCTATGTAATGTAAGTGATTTATATTACATGACATAATTATAAGAAGTTAAATTTCATTGATAAAATTCTCATTCATTTCATTCTTCTCACCTTATGAAATCTCACCCTCGAAATTTCATTTTACATACTAATGTGAAAACATGTGATGGAACTTTTTCTTTGTCGCTTCCTCTAGTTCCCATGTTACCTCTTCATATTTATAGTTCTACCATAGTATTTTGACCAGGTGAGTGGTCTTGTTGCGTGGAAATTTATCTATATGGTCCAAGATACTCACTAGATTATCCCCATAAGAGATATCATTATCCAGATGTACCACCCCTAAATTTAGTACATGTGGGGGATATAGTATGTATTTACTCAATAGGTGTACATGGAATACATCATTTACTTGAGACATGGTTGGTAGATGTTCTATTCGATAGGCCACATCTCTGACATGATCAAGAATCTCAAAGGGGTCGATATATCTGAGACTTATATTTCCCTTATTCCCAAATATAATGACTCTATTCCATAGAGACATGCATAGGAGTACCTTATTTCCAACCTCAAAATATAGGTCTCATCAGTGATTGTTTTCATATCTCTTCAGTCAACTTTGGGAAGACATGATGTGTTTGTTTAATGGTATTCACCTTTTATACCATTTCTTTTTCCATTTCTGGTACCATCATGTTAAATTCACCAACTTCATTCTAGCATGCAGGTGTTCTACTTCTTTTCCACAAAATGGATTTGTATGGATCCATTTAGATGCTTGATTGGAAACTATTATTGTAAGAGAACTCATTTAGAGGAAGATGTTGTTTTCATCCTCCTTTAATGTCCATAGAGATTTCTCTCAACATGTCTTCCAGTGTCTGAATACTCCTCTCAAACTGGCCATCATTCTGTGGGTGGTAAGACATACTGAAGTTTAGATCAGTTTTTTGAGAATATTAGAGACTTTTCTAGAACTAAGAAATAAATTTTTGATATAAATAGGATACAATTGATAATGGTATTACATGAATCTCACTAATTATTTGATGTATATCCATGCAAGCTGATCAAGTGATAAGTCCTCTCAAATTGAAATAAAGTGAGAAGTCTTTGTAAGATGATCTATAAAAAATCATATAGAATTATTTCCTATGGGTGTCTTCAGATGTCCAGTGACAAATTCCACGATGAGTTTTTCCCATTTTCATGTAAGTATAGGTAATGATTGTACCATCCCCTTATAATTTTTCCTTCCACCATTCACTTGATGACATACCAGGAACTTTGATGTATATTTAGTGATCTATTTCTTTATATTGTCCTACCAATAGTGCTCTTATGGATCTTGATATATCTTTGTGCTCCTTGGGTGGATGGAGAAGATATATCTATGTGCAACATTAAAAATCTCTCTCTTTATCTCGGTATTTTAAGGTACACATAGTTATGGGATAAATCTTATGGATCATTCCTCTTCAATTTTTAACTCAGGGGATTTGTAATTTCTGATAGTTTCCACCTTATTTTGGATTTTGACATAATCTCTTTGATCATTATTTATCTTCTCTAAAAGGGATTCTTGGGTAATCATTTTACAAAGAAGTTATTATGTCCCTTACTTTATGATTCCCATATCTATTATTTGTCAGTATAAGAAGATCGGATCCTTCTCAATTATCATCATTGTAAAATTTATAGGATCCTTTCTAATTAGAGCATCTTCCAATTTATTTTCTTTACCAGGATGGTGGTGGATTGAGAAGTCATAATCCTTGATAAGATCTAACCATATTCACCAGTACATATTGAGCTCCTTCTATGTGAATAAATATATGAATCTATTATTATCATTATATATCTCACACTTCTACCCATAAAGATAATGTTTCCATATTTTCAATGTGAAGATCACATCCGCTAACTCCAGATCATGCATGGTATAGTGTTACTCATGAACTTTCAGTTAACTTGAAACCTAGGTAATCACTTTATCATTTTTCATTATTACACAGCCTAATCCCTTATTTGATGCATAACTATATACCCCAATGAGTTCCCCACTTGTGGGTAATGTTTGTACAAGTACAGTGATAAGCCTCTTTTTCAACTCTTTAAAGTAGTCTTCACATTCACTGGTCAAGATAAACTTCACTCATTTATGAGTCATCTTGGTTAGTGGGCCTGACAATCAAAATAATTTTCTCAAAATCATCGGTAATACCCAGCTAGACCAAGTAATCTATGGATCCCTATTATAGATATTGTCTTGGGCCACTCCTCAATTTCCTTTTCCTTAGAATTATCCAAAAATATCCTTTTTGTGATAACATGCCTCAATAATGATACATCCTTCATCAAAAACTCACATTTACTATAATTTTCATATGTTTTCTCCCTTCTCAAAGTTTTTATCATAGTATTCAAATGCTCCTAATGCTCCTCCTTGATCTTATTAAACATCAAAATATCATCTACAAAGACTACCAAAAAAAATTCAATGTATTCTCTAAAGACTCTATCCATTAAGTCGGTGAATATTTATAGATAATTAGTGGGTCTAAAGGGAATCACAATAAACTCATAGTATACATACCTCGTTCAAAAAAATAAATTTGGAATATCTTCCTTGTTCACCGTTAATAAGTGATATCCCAACCAAAGGTCCAACTTAGAGAAACACTTGGACCCATGTAGTTAATTGAACAAGTCATCTATCTATGATAGGAGGTACTTGTTATTTATCATAATTTTTTTAAATCACGATAATCAATGTAGAAGTTCATTGATCCATCCTTCTTCATGACGAAGAGAACTAACGCACCCTAATGTGAATCACTCTATCATATAAAACCCTTGTCCAAATTCTATTGTAACTACTAGTTTAGTTCTTCTAAATCAATCAAGGATATACTGTAAGGAGTATTTGACATGGCCATAGATCCATCTATAAGTTCAACTGATAATTCAAACTCTCAATTGAAAGGAAGACTAGACAATTCTTCATGAAACACATCATTTTAGTCCCTAATAATGGGAATGTATTTAAGCATGATCCTCTCCTTTTTCTTAATCATTTGATCAAGATATGATTTCTCATAAGGAAATAATATCCATGATTTATAAAAATATCCCAAAGGATATTCATACTCATCCATACTTTTGTATAGAATAAGAGGATTCCTCAAGATGTAAAGAGTGATCTCCCTTTCCTAACAGTTGATGTTGACTTTATATAAAGAGATTCAATCCATACCTAGTATAGCATCAAACTCTACTAAAGGAATTAATTTGAAATTTTATGTGAGGTTAAATCTAAAAACATTGACCAGGGTGTTATGTACTTTAAATTCAATAATTGACCCATTTTTTATTCTCATGGATAAATTGAACTCTATATTTTTAGTTAGTGATTTAATAGTTATACTAAACTTGAAGGATATGATATAATTCATAGAACCAGAATCAAAAAGTACATTAACTATTATTGAATGAATAACCATCATACATGTCAGCACATCATTATCAGGATCCACCTTATTATTAGTGATAGAATATTCCCTTCCTTGCTTCTTTGGAGGTTGTTATCATTAATTGTATTTTAAAACCCTTAGATTAGGTCATTTACTCACATAATGCATGTGTTACTTGTAGTTGAAACACTATACTATAAGTTGAGTGTTGGATTAATCCTTAATTTATTCTTCATCATTTATAGGATTATTCATATCCCTTCATAAATTATTATCCTAATGCCCCACTTTTCCACATTTAAAATATATACTGATTCTTATTGGTCTATTCCCAAGATGGTTCATCTCACACTTTTTACACATGGGATGTTCGGTTTTCTTACCTCCATGGGATTTATCTATTGATCCTCCAATATTAAAATCAATTTTTTTCTTTTTATCTCTCATCACATGAGACCAATAAGAGTTTCCAATATGAATCTCAACCTTAATGGAACAACAGAAAATCTATTCATATCTATAAAAGTATTGAATTTATAATTATTTTTTTAGAATAAAATTCAATACACTAAAAACTTGATCCACCTTGCTTTTAGTGTTCATTAAAATGCTAGAGGCATATCATAAAAGTCATGTAAATTTTTCATCACATGCCCTGATAGACCCATCTTCCTTTTTCTTCAGTCTAAGGAACTCCCTATCCATATTAATATGGAGAGTTAGGGGAAAGTATTTATTGAAAAATATTTTCTTGAATCCTTCCAATTAAAAGGAATCAATTTCCTCTTTAGACTTTTTTTATCAGTGTCCACCACTAATTAGCTTCCCATCAAAACAATAGATTTACAACACAACTTTCTCTTCCTTTGAGCACTAAAGGACAAATAATATCTTATCAATGGAGTTAATCCATTATTTCATGATAAGACTATAAAAATATCCACTAAATATAGGAATTATTTTTCATATAAATGATTCAATCGAAACTTTCTCTTTCTTTATAGAATGATTGTGTTCCACACTATCCAAATTATGATTCATAACTTGATCCAGTTGATCCAGTACTATAATGAAGTTTTTAGCTCTTGTCCCCATTAGTTTTTTCATCTCATTAGGGAAATAATCACATTTCTTGTCACATTGGTTGTTGGAATGAGTTTTCCTATTTCATGCCGTTAACTAAAAAAATAAAAAAAAATAGGAAGGATTTAATACTTCACTAATGAGCATATAAAAAGGTAACTATGAACATAGAAGGAAATACATATACATGAAATGTATATCCTAACTTATGATTCTCTAGGTTTCAATCTAGGTTATACAAGGTGATATAATTATCCATAGGGTTCTTATTAAAGTTTTCTAGTCATAATCCATAAAAAATAACTAGACCATACTCTGATACCAACTATAGAGACCCTATCCTTTTTCACATATTATTAAATGATTTTAAGAATAAATACCCCACAAATAAAAACAAAGGATTCAGCATCCTAGCACCTTTGGAAGACTAGGTACACAATTAGAAAAAAAGAAATATGAATAGAACATCTTTTGTGAATCTTTATAATTATATATTAACTCCATTTGAGTTTCTATAACTACATATAATAACTTGTAGAATACAAAGACTAGTGCTATCAGATAAAAAATCCCAATAAGGGAATAAACATGGAAACAAATCACAAAACTTGAGTCAGAAGGAATAACATGACAATATAAACGGGATAGATAATGAATAAATATATGGAATCATAACCTATAGAACATAGAATCATATGATCATGGAAATATATAAATATGGAAGAAATATGTATCATTACATAAAATTGAGTCAAGGCTAAATTCCAAGATGGTATAATATGGTGGACAGAGTCCCATAATGAATTAGTTTTACTTCTTAATCCCATACATAAAGTATCAAGAGAAAAAAACATTACCAAATACATTGGAGTGCTATATAGGCTCACCCATCATTACATGTGCATTCATATGTGTTCCATATAAAGGAATCAAATGTAGGTTATAAACATAAGGGTTACCCATCGAAATAAATGGGTTTCATAATCATGTCATAAGGAAAAACCAAAGGTCGTATCATAATAGTATCCATGAAAGAAGGTATTAAATAATTCTTGGAAATTTATAGAGTAAAATATAAGAATATATCATGAATAATTATTTCCAACTGAATTGAAAACATGAAAAAGATTGGTTAGGTAATTTTAGAAGTGTTCCACTTAAGTATGGTTTTAGGGAAATGAATATATCCTTAGAAAGGATAAAGGAGTAATTATTTATATAGAACTAAAAACAAACTAAAATGGTTTTTTAATGATAAAATGGTTTATTTTCGAAAATATTTCTGTATTAAAACATTTTATACAATGTAATTGAATGTTGATAAGAAACTGAGAATTTCCCTTTAACTAGGTTTGTTTATCGAGAGGGATTGGGAAGAGAACCTTTTATAACATGTATTTACCCATCAAAGAAAGAAAAAATGAGATAGATATATATGTTTGGAGTATTTATACATAATATAGGATAATTATATAATATTAATGGATAAATAAATTTAGGTAAAGAGAGAGAAAACGTAACCCATAAGAAAGACAGAGGTTTTGTGAGATCCCTTACCTTATGTCCAAATGTTTTCTGAACTTGCAATTAATGTCCTAGATAATCCAATTAAATTCATTAATTATTTAATTAAGAACATATTCCACATATATTTTATTTATTATAATTTTATTAAGTTCATTTATGGCCATTTCATTGAGTCATATAGTTTGGTTTTTGTGTTCCAAGAGTGTTTAATTCATGGTTTCATGGTCGGTTCACTTATGTATAATTATGGATGTTATTTTCAAATAGGAATACTACTAAATAAGTGAAATAAAATGGTATTAATTCACTTATATAAGTATAAATGGTTCCATTTAACATTTTTCTTTTGGAATGGGGATTCTTATTTAAGTAAAAACATTATGGTTATGTGGTTAGTTCATTTAGGCATACAAACCATCATGAACTAGTTTCTTTTTATTTAATATTCTGTCTGTATACTAGTTAAAGAATATTGAAAAAGTTATAATATACTTATTAAAATATTATTTAACCATAATAATATTTTTATGACCAGTCTTTAAGGAAATAATGGAAAAAAAACTCATTATCCCTAGAGATGGCTAACCACTATAATTTGGACAATGGTTTTGTTTCTTTGAATAAGAAGAGATTATAAATGGTATGTATAGAATATATTCCATTAGAAATATAAATTTTAATTATATATATGATAATTGAGTTATTATTATTTTATGGATGAAATCGGTGAGGAGAAGGTAGAATGAGAAATGAAATTAAAAGAGGTAGTTTGAGAACATTACCTCTTGAATATCACCTCCTTGAAGAACAACTAAAGAAACTTGGAATTGGTTTTTTGTGAGACCATAAGCACTTGGACATGGGTAGAGTGGGAAGGATATGGTTTGGTATAGATTTTAACATTCTTAAAATCTTATAAAGTGTGAGGAGAAGGGGTGGTGGGTGGTCATATTTATATGGGGAGGATAGGGGTATTTTTGAATATTATATTAATTGGTTTATTATTTTATCTTAATATTATCAGTAGAATTAATTCTTGTGAATATATACAGTAAATTATTCAATTGATTTCTATTTAATGGGTTCTTATATCATCCATGACTCAAAACTTCATGCATTTGGCTCACAATGTTAAATACCATAAATTATTGTATTTCACTATTCACCAAAAAATTCAGCTATTTTAGAAAAATCCCAAAAAATCACCCTTATCATTTTTTGACATGTAGATTTTAAAAAAAAAATTCTTTTTATGAGAATAATTTTATAAATATGAGAATTTTCATTTGTGAATAAAATTCTCATTTATTTGAAAAATAATGATTTTAGTATTATAATCAATTTTATGACCCCATATAAAATTACTTACGGTATCATAAAATTATATTATAATCATAATAAAACATAATATTAATTTATGAATCCATTTTATGAAAAAACAATCATTTAAATCATTATATTCATTAAAATTTCGAATAAATCATTTACATTTTACAAAAATAACCACACTTAATTTAGCATTTTTTAAATATTTATTTACTTGTACCATGATATAAATGTTCCATAATTTCATTTTATAAGTTACCAAAAATATTAATTTAATTTTAATAGGTGAGTTTTATATTCTAATGGTTATATTACAATTCCAAATTTTAGGTTTTTATCCCAACATTCAAATTACTATTCCAACGAACATATTTATAACAGACATATGGATTCCCTATATCTTATAAATACCTCTTATTCGATTAATTATTCATTAAATTATATTTTATATCCTATTTATATATACTTTAATATTCAAAATGAATATTGTATTATTGAAATTATGTTTTATTTCTACATCTTTGTTCATGAGTTCGATCATCCGGGTTGATTGGGTAGATCCAAATTGTCCTATTCTTATTCTCTTGTTTTATATTTATTATCCTACTATAATATTTGGATTTATTATTGGTTTAGTTGTTGAATAATTTATCAGTATTAATTTATGAGAATAATATTTTTTTTGTTTCTCTATGTAATTCATGTGCTTTATACTATATGACATAATTATAAGAAGGTAAATTTCATTGATAAAATTATATGTCATTATAATAAATAACTATTACCTAATAGTATTTTTATTCATTTGTTATGAAAAATTAATAAATATCATTATTTTGATGATGTACCAAGATTAAATTATGATATATATTTCACTAGAGAAAAAACCAATTGGATTGAATATAGAATTTTAAGATTCAGGGTTATATAGTCATAAAAAATTAAGAAGTTTGACATAACTATAGAAAACCTAATTTCAATCATTTGATACAGTAAGCCTTTTCTCTACCCTTGTTTATATTCAATTTTTAAGATGGTTTCCCTAGCCTTCCGATCAGGTTTTTATTAATAACTGGTTGAGTTGTCCCCCCTTTTATTTTTGGGAACACAAAGGCAGTAAACTTAATTGTTCTAACCAGAATTCAAAAAAAACAACTTGAACAAAATGACACTTGACTCAAGTATTTTGCATGTAGTTTTAATGAAATAAACTTTCCTCTTGTATAATTATTTATATCCTCTTATTGTATTTTCCCCAATGTTTTACAACTTTTTTTGGATGTAAATGTCTAATAAAATATTTTATAATTGTTAATATAGAAAAAATGAAAATTTATAAAAGTGATTGGAAAAATATAAGAATTTATTTTAGTGATCCAAGTACATAGTAAGAGCATTATAGTTGATAAAATATGGTAAATGTGAAAAAAACAATGAATATTAGAAAACATCATCTAATATAAGTAAATGTATTATGTAGTTTTTTGTTTTATATAAATATATATATTAAGTCAACAATTTCCTGACTTAATTAGTTACTAAAATACATAATATTTTTTATATTTTATTCTTTCATAGAAGTCAATATGTACATGGTGTTAAGATTTTAGTAAATAATAAACTTCTCTTACATAATATTATATAGAAATGAACATACAGAAATTTTCATGTATAGTAAAATAAGAGAATTGCTTAAAATTAAGATATACTAATTGAAATGATGTTTTTTTAAATAACAATATGGGTTTTATTATATATACTAATTAATTATTTTTCACCAGATTGTTTCAAGAAACATAATAATTATTTTATTTTTTGGAACTATTGCAACCACTTCTTAAGAATGTAAATGATTTCATTCATAATATTATGCTTCACATATTTGAAGAGTAAATAAAAAAGTTTATGTATCACAAACTAATTATCCACTATTTTTTAAAAACATAAGATGTTTATATAACCATCACATACTCTAATAATTATCAACACAACACTTCTATTATGTGGAGTAGATTGAATAAGAAACTGTTATTCCAAAGTTTCACTATAACGACTCTATTTTTTCCTTGTAAGAATTTGAAATGTTTTAATGAATGTTTTTTGAGTCAAGCACGGAGTCATCACAAGATCCCAGAGTTTGAGAGACTCAATATTGATATATTAAAAAATATTATATCACGCATAGAAATATTTTTTGAATAAATGGATTTCCTACTGATTGGGATATCAGATGGAAATCCATTTCCATGATTGATTCCAGAATGTGGGGTTTACACTTGGCATGACATAGATTTAGTCGGCATCATATGTTCTATTGAATATGGTTATTGGTGGGTGTATTAAGAAAATTAATTTATTTATTTTATGTCCTAAAAACCTAATTTTTTATATAAATAACCTATTATGTAAAATACCTAGGGTTATCCACACAAACCTGAGGGATTAGAGAGGAGGAATTGTTCCATGTTTTCTTCGATGGGTTGTGGATTGACGACAAACCGATCGAGGTGAATCGAGATACATAGGGAAAATACAACATGAGAATTTTCCCTAATGGGTATATAAAACAAGATTAATGAATATGGAAATATTATTATAAATAAATCTTGATTGGTGGAATAGTGATAAAGTCAAGAAGAAGGTATTGACTGTGAGAAAAACCTTTGCACCATTAGCTAAACTTGAATCCATTAGGATACCACTTTATTATGAAATACATCTAATTTTCAAATTATATCAAATGGATGATAAGATTTCTTTTCTTAAAATTAATATTTTTTAGTTTGTTTTTGTTGAACAACCCCTTAATTTTCAAATCCTCATTTTCTAAATCATTTTTTAAATTTAAAAAAAAACTATTTATGGTTTAAAATATTCTCCCAAATCTTGGTATGATAGGATCAACACTTTTATTAATTCAAATAGTTTTACAAAAGGTGTTGTTGACCCTATATTATTTATAAAAATAACTTAAAAATATTTTTTGATTATACAAATATATGTTGCTGATATTATTTTTGGTTCTTCAATAAATTCTTTGTGTATTGAATTTTCAAAAATAATACAAAAATTAATTTTAAATGATTTTGATGGAGAAACTAAAATTCCTTCTTTATTTTCAAATATTTAAATATAAAGACAAATTAAGTACAAAAAATATATTTAAAAACGTTTTTCATGGATAGATCAAAATTAAGTGATACTTCAATGAGCGCCACATTTAAATTGGATCATGATGAAACTGGGAAATGATTTGATTAAACCATTTACTAAGAAATTATTGATAGATTTCTTTACTTAATAGCTAGTCATCCTAATATTATTTTTATTTAGTTTATGTGTGATCTTTCTCAAGAAAACCTAAGTTAATATCATTATTATGGTATTAAAAATATTTTCAATTACCTAAAAAGTACAATCTACTTAGGACTATTCTAATCTAGATTACATGATTTTTATTTAATTATCTATTTAGATATATATTTTTATGGATATAAGTTAGATAGAAAAATAACCTCTAAAACCTGTTTTTTTTAGGAAGGTCTCCAGTATCATGGTGTAGAAAAAAGCAAAATTATATTACATTGTCCACTACTAAAGCTGAGTACATAGTTATAGGTAGTTTTTGTGAAAAAATTTTGTGGATGAAACACACATTGCTAGAATATGAATATCAATTTATACATGTATCTATAAAATATGAAAATACAGATTCTAGGAACATTTCTAAGAATCCTATATCTCATTCTTGGAAAAATCACATTGATATAACGCGTAACTTTTTGAAATATCATTTTCAAAAGGGTGATATAACTCTTGAGTTCATTGGCACCAATTGTTATATTAATGATATCTTTACAAATCCATTGAATACTGAGTGATTAATCTATATTATACATGATTTGGGTATGATAAATTCCTATTAATCTTTTATTACCAAAAATGTTTTGAATATGGTAGATTTAAGTCATGAATTATGTGATACCATTTTATGCTACCAGTGTGTATGTTGCCGTTCAGGTACTGCCTATGAATACTACCATATGGTGATACCATTGTTTGATACCATTATATACTACCATTGGGTATTACCGATAGGTTCTACTGTTGAATGATATTATTGGTTGATATCATTATCTGATACTGTTTAGTGATATCATGGGTTCTACCATTGGTTGGCACTATTGAATGATATCAAGGATACACTTCTGTGACCTTTCACTATTGTTTCTATTTTTATTTTTTTAACTCATAAAAAACTTATTTTACTTGAATTAATATCCTTTTAAATTATAAATTAGTGTTTTTTCATAAATGATTGAAATCGTATTTAGAGTTTAAATTAAATTCTCTCTCACATTCTCCCTTCAAACCTTCTCTCTTATTCTCTCACAAACCTGACCTCTGACCATCATCCTTAAACCTCTAAACCTATTCTAAAATGGTAAATATGAAACATTCCCAAACTTCTGATTCTCTGAATGAATCATGACCTAGTATGAAATCCAAAGGTGAATCTATTTAACAAGTCGAGCTACAAAATCCCCTTTTTTATCTCAAGTGGTTGTTGCTGAAAATGAAATAAATACAAATTGGCTAAATTCGAAAAAGTTATTGGTATGGAATGTAGTTCAAGAGTTGGTCTATATGGATTGGTTCTATTGGAATAACTGAACATTATATCTAATATTGGTTCACAGTTTTTATTTGTTGGTTCAGTTCAAATTTGGAGAAAAGAAGGAGTTAATTAAGACATTGGTTAGTGTTAAGGAACTTTTGTTCTCTTTGAAATAGTGGAAAATATTTTGGGAGTTTCTCATGAAGGTTTTTATGAGGAATATCAAGTATTTTTTCATTTTGGGAATACGGAATTTGTTTTTGAGTATTCTATTTAGTATCTCACTGGGGATGGAAACCCAATAAGACCACTTTCTATGGAACTTAGTATGAGGGTAGGCTTCTATTCAAGTTAATACAACATATGATTTATCCCAAAAATGGAGAATTTAGTGTTTGGATATTTAAGTATGTATTCTTCTTATACTTTATTAAAAGAGAATCCAAGGAAAATCTTTTTAGATATATTATGGTGCATATGATAGAACTATGTAATCCTAATTCTAAATTAAAATATTTAGTTTATCCCAAGATGATATCTGTTATGCTAGAAGAAAGAGGGATTGCTATTTATAGAGAATAAAAGTCACTCAATGTGGTGGTCTTTTGTATAACTAAAGATACATGTATAATGATGAAAGTTAATTGGAATCCCTGGATAAATTAATGTGTTGTGGAAAAAAAATTATGATAGTTTCAATCTAGTGAAGAACCCAACCAAGCCTAGGGATTCAGTTGATCCTAGTATAGATCTAGATAAATATTTGTATTATTCTTATGATGAAGAAGTTGTTATAGATAGTACTAAAGTGGAGAAATAAATAGTTTCTATGGTTGTGGAAGAAGAGTCATTTGTTGCTTTTGTCAAAGATGAAAGTGAACCTAATGTTGTTAGAAATCAGAGCATCTTATATGGGACTATTGATTCTCTTATTTACTTACTTTATAAGGAGATATTATTTGATGATAATTAGGTTTTAGATAATGAGGTTTCCAATGATGCTCAGTTTTAGGGATCTGATTTTGAAAGCCCAGAAGAATCCATTGTGCTTTCATATGATTCCTCACATTATGTTAATGGTGAATATGAGGATGAAGAGACTAATCCATTAATAAATATCTATGATTTTAAGGAGGTTGTAAATTTTGTTTGGGATACTAATTCTCATATTTATTCAAAGGTCCAATATATTTAAAGTCCTGATAGATCTATTATAATTGATGTTGTGACTAAGGAGGAGAAGTCCATAGGGTCATCTATTCTTGGCCAGGTTTATTCAGAATCATATTTTGATGATTGTTATGATGATGATGGAATTACACCTAAGCATGGTGGACCTACCATTTAATATGTTTAGAGGTATCCTAAGGGATCTTTGTTGGAGATAATAGATCGGTATAAGTTTCTCCTTCCCTTTCCATTAGTTTTGATATTTGGAGATGAGGGATTAATGATTGTAGCTTTAGTGCATAATGAGAGAATCAATCATGAGGTTACTAGTTAGGGATATCCTCATGTATATGTTACTCTTTCACCTGGTTAGGGGATGTATCCTCTTCATTATACTCCACAATGTAGTCTTTTGACCCAAGATAACATGGATTACTTTAAGGAGGATATTATGGATACTCTTGCTGGTATGAACAAACCATCTACCTCTCATGAAAGGTATCTTAGCCAAGACTAAATATCCCTAATTTTGTCTTTGGTTATAGAACACCTCAAACCAAAAAAAAATCTAAGTATTGGAAATGTGGTGGTGTAAAAGAAGAAGCTTGTGGAGCACATTGGTTCCATTAATTATACCATGGAAGGCATGAGGGAGGAACAGACCTAATGAGATCTCACCATTCATGGAAAGCTGGATTCTTTTTCTATTACTATGAGTGCCTCTTCTTCTAGAGCTCCTCCTCCTTCTATGCTTATCATTTTTTATTCTGAATTGGTGAGAATCATAGTTTGGCAATATTTATAGAATGTTTTAGTATATTCTTCCAATTCACATCAAGAAGTGTTGACGTACCTAAAATACCATAGTGATCAAATCTATAAGCTAGTTAAAGAATGTATTAATGAGTATAGAAGTGATAGGGAAACTGTTAAAAAATATAT
This sequence comes from Viscum album, assembly GCA_963277665.1. Taxonomy (NCBI): domain Eukaryota; kingdom Viridiplantae; phylum Streptophyta; class Magnoliopsida; order Santalales; family Viscaceae; genus Viscum; species Viscum album. The sequence goes on from OY728157.1 coordinate 1,807,846,131, forward strand.
AAAGTACTGCCTTTCAAATATTTTCACCAATAATGATCTCAATTACCATTTTATGTTTTTTTTCTGAAAATATAATTATTCCTCTTATTGTTAGGGCCTTTAAGAAGAAAGTGAGCTGGTTGGAAGTTTTAGACCCTTTGTTAAAGCTATTTATGAAAGAGAAGGATGACATATTTCAAGTGATGGAGAATTGTAGTAGAGTGACCACCCAGTTTATTGAGTTATTGGAAATTTTTATTTACACTAACATGTATTTATCGATTTCTCCTCCTAGTATTTTTATGACTACTTCAGTATCTGCTCCTTTTTTAGTTCTGTTCAAACCACTTCCATTATAGTTAGCCTGTTTGGACTTACTTCAGTAGAAGTAGTGAGGTATGTTAGATTGGTGGCCTCCAAAATTTTCTTTAGGACTCGTGTACCTCCCTATGCCTTTAACCCTTCACCTTCTTTAGTTGATGTATAAGTAAAATCTTACCAAGATCCTTCATCTATTTGAGATGAGGATGAATCAGACTTGTATTAGGTTTTGAAAGGCCTATTTTCTTTAGTTTTTTATAATTTAATCATGATTCTGTTGATCTTACTGAAAATTCAATACTTTTTCGTATTTTATATTTTCTTAGATAAACTTTTCCAATCTATATTCTTATTTCCCTTTATGAACATTTAATAATCCTAAAAGGGGGAGAACTTTTATGTTATCTATTGTTTTTTATCATATGTGTGAAACATTATTCTTATCTTCATTTATTCTATGATTTTACTCTAGAAATTATTTGAACTCAACATTTGTAAATTTATTTTCAAATAGGATTCATAATCATCAAATAGGGGTGATTTTTTACTCAGTCTAGCTATTCCTTATTTTAATTCTCAAAAAACATGCTTACTAAATTACTAAATTTTTATAATTTGAATTGTATAAGCTTTTCAATTCTAGAATTTACATAAAATTTATCTAAGTATAAGTTTATACCATTAGAATAGTTTAACTACCACTAGTATAACTCTACTTCCATTATAAGATTCATGCTTTCATAAGTTAAATCATGCTACCATCAGTTCAATCTTTCTATCTCTAGTTGACAGTTTCTACTGCTAATGGAATTTTGCTACTTCCATTAGACTTCTTCAACCACCAAAGGAACCTTCTACCACTAGAAAAAGACTCCTACTAACAGAAAGTTCCACTAACACCAGTCTAATTTAGATACCTCAAATAAAAATATATCATTGAAAAAGGAACTTGCTACCACTGAAGCAATCCTGCTCCCACTAGAAGGATTCCACTACTGTCAAGATGGTTTTCCTACAACTAAGTTTCTACTACTGCTATCAAGCCAAATATACTGCCACCAGTTGAGATAACCTATCTTCAAGACAACTCCACATCTGTGAAGCATGTTCTACTACCATGAAGTTCAACTACTATTGAGACCTCTATTTTTTATTCCATTGAGGTTTCTATTTATATGCCTATGTAGAATTAAATTTAAATTAAATTCTGATGGCTAGGTTATGGAATTTATTACAATTCAGAAATTTTGTCAGTATGAGGATATAAGAATGATTATTATTAAAATGACTAGTTAGAGAATTGAATATGAAGTCATAATTTTCAGATTTATTGTTCTATGTGAGGATTTATTCAATTATTATCCTATAATAGAAAATTGGAGTTTCTGAAATCGAAAAATATGGGGATCACCTCGTCCAAAAGGGTGGGATTATTAGATTACTAGCTTATTGTTGGTTTGTGTCATAGGTAAACATACTTTCTTAAGTGTTCTTACAGAAAGAAAGAGGGACGTATGTGCTGCATAAGACACGATAATTTTTATGAATAGAAACCTTTCAAATAATGTTTAAAGTAACAACAATGATAGATTTAAATACAATATAAAATAATAAGAAGATCATTACTGATCATAGAAAGAGAACTTCACAATCTCTCTTATATTATTTATCTCTTCAACTTTGTTTTATTGACTATTTATTTGTGCTTGTATTTATTTTTTAATCATTAAGCACAATATCAGGTATTGTATTGGAGAGTACTCAGATAGTCTCTTTACACTTATTTTACATCTTATGTGCCAAAAATAGTAATAGAAGAGGTTGGGTGCATCCAAAACTTACTTATGTGTATTTGTATCTATAAAACAAAATCAAGGTATTAGATCTATTTATTTTTTAATAAATATGTTTAGCAGTGGATAAATTTCAAGGGGATATGATTGGGTCTCACCTTGAGACTGGACCTCTTGTGTTTATTTTTGTTCTTTGTGATTTATTTTTTCTTACTTTGTTTTAAAATTAGTTTTATTTGTCAAAACTATTTTGCAAAAATATACACTGGTAGTCAAATTTAATTAGTGTTTTATATATTATGTTTGATATTATTAAAATTATTTCAAAAGTTAAAGTGATTTTAATTTTTTTTAACTATGCTATGATAGATCCTTTGATAAACCTTTAAAAAGTATAAAATTATATATTTTTACTATTTTAGTTAACTCATTTGTTTTATAAATCGAGGTATTTTTAAAATTGTTTTTAAATAGAAATTTTTATTGGAAACTCAATTCACCTCCAATTGAGTTTTCCACTATGACCTTCATTTGTTATTTATTCAAAATTGATACAATAGATTGAATGATTAATACTTTATGAATGGTTTCTCCAAACTTATAACCAGATATTTCTTCCCTTAAAAATATTTCTAATGTTTTTTTAGAAACCAACTACTTCCAAGCTCACTTAATATTATTTTGGTTAGTACATTCATCTTCTATCATCACTTCACATTGATTTATTATAACCCATATCTATAATCATAAAGTTTAGGATATTTACTTAATTTTATTTATATAGGAACATCAAGTAATAACATATACTTCAAACTCATTTTCCAATATGTAAATTCATTCAGAAGTGTATTACATTGACATAAAACTTCATCAACTCTTCACATATCACCAAACATGCATTGACAACTTCACCTCATAGTTACAAACATGTTTATTGACAAAAAATACAATCATCATACTCCTTTTTGATCTTCATCCATATCTTATCCATGTGAATGTAAAATACCTATCACTTATTTCTTAACTCACTTGGGATGTGATTTTATACTGTATAACATTGGTTTCATTCATTTAGTATCATTATTATTTATATAATTTTTTTTATTTACTTTTATATATATTTCATGAAGTGGAAAAACGCCTCCCAATTTTTCTTCATAGATCCTTGGTGTTAGTATCCAGCCTCTGGTGGTTGGAAAGTGGACATAAGGTAATGTGGTGGCCTGATCCAAGTACTGTTCGGGTGATTCGGGTCACGGTCAATACAAATTCCCTGAAAAGTATACAAAATGAATTTCATATAGAGCAGCACAACATATTTTTTTAGGACTAAAAATAGAAAAAATACATCATAAGGTGTGAAAGGTATAGAAATTATTATATAATTCTCTTCAGGGTGGTACATGACATTTCTTTTGGAAGTTGGAATAATTTTAAGATTGTAACACCTCATACTTTCATTAATTCTATCATTACACAGGACTATAAATAATTTTACATAGATTTTTTGCTTTTGATATGACTAAAATGTGTCAATATGTGAATATATACATTTTAAGATGGTGGATATAAATTTTTTTCCCTATATTATTTTATATGGGAAGACTTGGAGGGAGAAATAAAAGGTATTTTTGAAAGTTTAGGGTGACTCGGATGTATCTTACCAGTTGTTACTATAATTTCTATCCGTATTGATTTTTAATAACTAACTTGCCATCCACCATAATAATAATGAATGTATATCTAAATATTATCGAGTTTATTGGTCATTTTTCTTATTTCATCAATTTTTTAGGCATTCGAGCCCTGTATTAACATGTTCTATTTTTTAAAATATTTTTTTCATAATGATGAAATGTTTCTATATGGAAATTACATTGTTGTACTAATAATTATGGAAATAAAAGATAAAAATAGTGCACTTGTACTTATTTCATTTTTAATTATCATGAAGGAAAATTATTACTCATGGATTTAGTTTTTAACTTTCATTATAAAGTATTTTACCAAAATTTAGGATGTATATTTGATATCAAATCATCACCAGGTGATCAAGGAGGAAATCAATGCAGATCATGTTACATAATGATCCATATATGCATTTCATATATACTCATAGCAGTAGTCAAGTGTTGGTGGTATTTCTACAGAAAAAAAGTGTGACTGTGGAAACTTTTAGGCTTTGAGGTTTTCATGTAAATATATCATTACAGCATGAACATCAGTGAACATATATTGGGAATCATATACTAATATAGTGTACTAGTTAGACCAAATTACTAATTTTTATAGTGCGCTTGGGATTCCTATAGAGGAGTTTTGACATTTCTTGACACTCAAATATGAACCCATATTTATACCAGAAATCAATAGGTTTTGTCGACTGGGAAAATTGATGTCCATCCAAATTGGGAATAATATTGATTGTTGTCGGGGATAAGGACAAAATTCGATATGTAGTATATATTAGGGAAAATTTTGTGACAAGAAGGGAATCCCTAATATTCTAGGATTGAGCTCTAATTATTAGGGACACTGATCTATTTATTTATAATGAAATTGATGTATCTATGCATTTTAAAAGAAATATTTTTTCCTTTTATTTGATGCTTATCCATATCCTATCTAATACTATTAATAGGTAAGTAATTAATAAACCATAAAATCCAATATGAAAAACCCCTCATCATTAACCCTCCACTAACTAACGCTTTCCACTATATTACCTCAATGGTTATATCCTACATTCTACTAACCATAATAAAGTAAATATATTTTTTAGATATTTCAAAAAAAAGTTATCTTTATGTGTAGATATAGATAATGAAACACTACTCACCAAGTAATACAAGCATGTTTCGTGTGATGTGATAGAGGGGCGTAAATTTCGATAGATAAGTGTAACATCTTGAGATTCTTAAAAGGAGATACTATATTTGTTAGCATACAAACAAACACCAAAATATTATTATTTACATGTGATCATTAAAATCTAACCATTAAATTACTGAGTATGAATAAGAATAACTGATTTATTAAATAAATATAAAATTCCTACTCAATATAAAATTATTGGTAAAATATTATAAAATAATCAAAAAAAATTAAAATTCATTTTATTCCTCAAAAAAAAATTTCATAAAAAAAAGATTTTTATTCATTTTTATTTACAAATTATATAATTAATTTCTAGAGATTTTATAAATTTTATTTGATAAAATTAAATTAAATTTTGAAATCATCGTATCAAACTTTTCTTATAGTGAAATTTTGATAATTTTCTGAAAAGTTTTCTTTTCTAATAAATAGTGGAAAATACGGATTTTTATTAAAAATTATATTTTTCAAGTATTAAACAATATAAAACTGTGACGCCCCAGGATTTATGAACTTGTCTGAGTGAACAATGATATGTTTTATAATGACGTTTCTCGTTTTACTTGGTTTGTTGTTGGTACCAATAAAGGGATTGAAACTAAATAGATGAAAAACAAGGGGAATAAAGAGAACTTTTATACATTAAAATGTTATATTGCTACAAAGACCCAAACTAACCAAGAACACCATGTGAAAGACTTAACAAGGCCACAGTAAGACTGCTAAGAATCACAACTCGAGTAATCGAATAGTATTCATCTTCTGGGTCCATCATTGTGAAAAATATAATAGCTAGAAACATGGAACATGTATGCAGCACCAATGGTATGAGGAGAGCCATCCACCTAGGGTCAAGTGTTTTGAATTTTTGAAACACCCTACCCACCCCTGTTTTTATAATGGTCCTTTAATAAATTATGACTGTTATATATTTAACCGTTGGGGTTTTCAAAATAACCTTTGGGTTTCTGTTGATAAAGTGTGTCTTTATATAAAAGCTTGGTTTTTGTAATTCTCTTGTAATCTTATGATATTTCAAATATTATAATATTTCTAAGATGTTTTTCAAAAAAATCATAGTTTTAAAATAAAAAGAATATTCTTGAAAATAAATCTATTTTTACAAAATCCCGATGGATACCTATATGGTTGAAAACATAGGATTTTAAAATGTTAAGAAAGTTATGTTTAAAAGGTATATGTGATAATTGAAAAATATATCTTATTGGATCTCTAAAACTATGTATTTTAAATTGGGGAAAACTATTGGTCTTTTAAAAATAATTTTTATGAATCTAATAGTAGAGTATATTATAAATTGGATATTTTTTAGGATTATTTATAAAGGTTTGGTATGTTAATTATGATATATATATATATATATATATCTTTTAAAAGGGTTATATGAAAATTTAAAGTATTCTATATAGCCTGGAATGAGATTTTAGATTTGAAAATATTAAGTTAAAACTATTTATTTCATTGTATAAAAATACAATTTTTACCAATATTCATATTTCATGCTTTTTTGAAACTAATTATACTTTACTATTTATTTTGTATATCTAAATTTTTTTTTATAAAAAAAATTTAGGTTGGGACTCGGCCAATCTGAGGGAATCCCTTGGGGACAAGCCCTCAAGGCCGAGACCAAGCCCCTAGGGACCCGAGGTACCGACCATCGGGATCCCGAGCAGTGTAGAGGTGTAACCAGGTCCGAGCCGAGCATAGATCCGTCCAGTCGCACGCGGGCCAGTGTATAAGGCCCGTGGTGCGTGCTGTGTAGGGTTGGGCCAAGGCCTGCATGGGGCCCATGTATAAGGCCCTGGTGTGTGTGTGTTTGTGTTATTGCTCTAACGGTTTTGCCTTCTAAGTTATAAACCACGCCTCCCCTTCGGTTCGTTTCGATGTGGGATGCATTCCGCGCGTTCTGAGCCGTTCGATCGACTTCTGCTTCAATCGCGTCCATCTATTTTCTATGATAGTCCAATCTCTCCTGATATGTAATCGTGGCCCTCGATTTCTTTTAAACCAATCAACCCAATTCCCGTGCTTCCTTCAACCGTCTGATATCTCCAATTTTAATCTGGGCCATCCATTCCTTTCTGCGTCATCCTTTCTGCGTCACCTTCTTCCTCATGTTGGGGTCCCGCACCAGTAGGCCTGCACCAAGGATTCATTGGCCGTCTCCATTGCACTTCTCCTCTTGACCCCCGCACACCACCCTTCTAGGCCACTGTTTCTTCGTCTTCCCCACGTCGGCCTACCCTTTGGCCAAGTCACCTAGTTTCACTGAATCCTTACTTAAACCCCTCCTTCCTCATGAAACCTAGCGACTTATCCTCCTCCTTCCCTCCCTCGAACTCCCAGCAATCCAGCGACGTACCTCCGGTCCGAGCTTCCTCCTCAAGAAAGGTAAGGGTTCTTGCATGCTTACTTTTCGTTTGGAGAAACTTTCATTTTATACTCCCGGTATATATATATATATAATTTACATATATGTATATATATATTACCACCCCCCTCAGGTTGTAACGTTTGCAAGGGGCTTTCCAGGGTATTATCATAATAGATACATATGTAATAACCCCTTTTTGTGTTTTTAAAGATTCAGTTTTGTAAAAACCTGAAACTTATATTTATATTGTGTATATACAGTTTTTTATATATAAATATACATGTTCATAACTGAAGCCCAATCATTTTAGGGTATCTAAGATTATTTTGGTAGGTTATACTAGGTCATATATGTTTATAGAGGTTACATTCTAACCAAATCTTAACATATATTATTTATATAAACCTTATATATATAGATAAATATATATACATGTTTATGTATTTTTTTTAAAAAAACCAATACATTTATGATTTTAGGGGATGAATACCTATCCTTGAATGATATTTTGGATGCAAACTAGGCCATTGGCTTAGGTGAAATTACGTTGTTTTTTAAAACCAAAGTTGTTATATATTTATGTATTTATAGTTTCATGGACATTAAACCCTCTTAAAGTTTTTATTTTTAACTAAATATAATATAAGTAATTAGATTTTTTTCAGAACTCAAGAAATTTTAATTTCATTGTTTATTTAGTGTAAAAAACCATATATACATTCTTAGTGTATATATGGAGATGTGTATATATATTTATAAGTATAATTTCCAAAACCCTATTTTTTAGTAATGATTACTAAGACTGACTTTACGCTTTGATACATGTGTAATTTTAATAAAAGATAATTTTGGTGTTTACTAAACCAACATGTATTTTGTATATAAGTACACACAAATGAGCATGTTTTATTAAAGGAGTTTATTTTTCATTACCTATGGTGTGTTTTATGATAATGTGTGTATTTTGGCTTGATTAAATTGTACTAGACGATTTAGGATATATGGGATCATGTTATCATGTTATGTTCATTTTATTGACCTATTATACAAATGATTCTACTTTAGTGAATGTTACTAGTTAATCAAGTTATGGTTTAATTTATTTGCAAGATCACTGACCTGTTTATCACCATGACCGATGGAAAGTGTTTTCTTTAAGTATTTCATTTCTATGAAATAGATAATTCTAAAGAAATCATCATTTATTATCTCATGTGACAAACTCGATTCACCTATCATATTATATAATTTTGTATTTAGCTTGTGTGTAAAGAATGTTTACTAAAATATGAATGCCATTGATTAGTTGTTGACATATTTTACGATGTTAATTGTCGTCATGTATTAGCAACATGTGTAATGATTAATTATTTATTTTGTTTATTATTATACGTAATTCATTCCTATGATATGTCACGATAATGAACTATGATATTAGATTACCCAAAGTGGTATTGGACACCTTGGGTAATGTGAAAATGAATGAGTTATTCAAGGTGGTATGGAACATCTTGAATATAAAAATCGTTTAAGTAAAGTATGAATGATGTGGCTCACATGATAATAAAGGAAAATTTAAGGGTTCACCCTCATACCGCTCCAATGCATTGGGTAAAGACTTAATCTCTAGAGATGACCAGTTTAATGACTCCTTGGGGATGGACCTTGGTAATGTTTTCAAATGACACCTTGGGGATGGACCTTGATGATACAGAAATTTTTTTCTATGTTAAATGTTGATGCCACATAATTCAAGTTATGTTACAAGTTCTTTTCTAGATAATATTCCCATCCTTTCACGACCATCACCTTTATGTTTTCATAAAGTTCTTATTTCACTATCATAAGTTTGGAGCATGATTTGTGTTTATCACTTAGTAAAATAGTAACCAATATATGAAAGTTTAAGTTATTTCCTTTATGCGCAACTCTGATTATGCATTACTCATAACAGTTTAATTTTATTATTAAGTAATCACATGTCGTACTTGTTTATGATCTCCATTACTACTCCTTTGAGAAATGTCATTATTGTTTCATATATTTCCTAAAAATATTGATTGATCATTTTTATGATATGTGTTACGGTTTTCCTTAAGATAATTTTCTACGGATAATTTTAAATGAATTTTTTCAAAATTTACAATTTTATTATTATTTTAAAAATCCCTTACTGAGTATCTCAATGCTCACCCTACGTTTTGATTTAAAATTTTCAGGTAACAGATTTTAGAAGATGAATAGTCTCAGAAGTAGTCGGTTTCCCAGAACTCGAACCGCACACGATCCTCTGTGTAGAACTTGATGTGTAGTTTATCAGAGTATGTTTTATTTCAAATCAACACATCATGTTCAGAAGGCACCAGCTCCTGGGTTTCAGGAGTCAGGGTCCTCATAGTTGGTATCAGAGGTTAGGTTTAGATAACTCTATAAAACCAGAACTGAAACAAGGAAAAATATACTTCAGTATTACAAACAAATGAGTTTTCTTAATTTTCAGATGGAAAACAAAAGAAATAATATTTTGTCTCTCCCCACTGAGGCCCCAGAGACCATTGTGTATTTAGCTATCCGTGAGGATTTTCTAAACTATGCCCATATCCTCATGACATTAAAACAGCTTTACGACGTGTCCAACTCACCATGGGTGCTTCAGTTACACTGGGGGTTAGGAGTGGATTACATCCTTATGATGATGACCCAGTTTCCCTCTTATGCACGTCGTGGAAGGTACCATGAGGGACTTTTTTGGTTGTTCACAGTAGGTGAGGACTTTGGTTTTATGACCCTTGACGCTTTTTAAGAGGTTGCTGTTGTCTGTGACCTCCGAGCAGCCTACCTCTATCGAATCTTGAACTTCGGCTTCTAGGGCGAGTTGTTGAACTTCAGAATTCTAGAAAATGAATCCGCCCGATTATCTTGTAGAAAACAAGTGTATTCGGATGTCTCCCAACTTCATACCCCTCATGCTAAACTCAAGAGATGTCATAGGTTCCCCCATGAGTTTGACCCTGAATGCTCAGCCTATGTTTGGTTTGAGGATATAGGGAGTTTTGCCTCTTTGTGCGGAGTTCCTGTAGTAAGTCACTAGGGGAAACTCATGCATTGACGTGTAATAATAAACTTATGTTTATTGAAATGTTGCCTTTCCCTTTCCTATCTTTGTTTATACCTATAAATGGTTTTCAAGTGATTGAACTCTCATTTTAAACTTTCAGATGAAAGGAAAAACTCACATGATATCTCTTCCTACAGAGATATTATAGATCATTGCGATCAAAACATGTTAATACGAGTATCATCCCTTCGCAAACCTGAAAGGAACGTGCAAACAGTTGTTCGAGGTGAAAAACGGTCTGGAAATTCTCCGCACCTGTCAAGGGAATGCTTCCATCTTCTACTGCATAGGCTCAACACAATTGGCCGAGCGTGAGCGAAGGGGGAAGTACCACGAAGGGATTTTCCTATGTTTCACCCTAGGCCGGAACTACACGACCCGAGTAAAATTTCAAGAGGGTGTATTAGAGGGAAATTTTTGTGCAACCTATATGTACCAACTCCTCAATGTTAGCTTGTATGACAATGTCTATGATTTAGATATTCTCAAACGAGACATAATTCGGCAAGTTCCCTATATGTTGGTTGATAGGGACATTTCCGAACTCTGTACTATTTGAACCTCTCTCTGGAAGGCCAAGTGTTCGGCACATGATTTCAACCCCTTCTTCCCTAAGTGTATCTGGATCAGAGAACTTGAGGAGCTAAGCATCAATGTGGGTCTTCCACTGAGCACACCTGATGATTTCCCACGATGGGTAATATGGTAGAATCAACTAGAAACTTCCTCTTTGCGAGTTGTATGAAAGTAATTGCGAGGACGCAATTCTTTTAAGGGGGGATAATGTGACGTCCTAGGATTTAGGAACTTGTCTGAGTGAAAAATGATATGTTTTATAATGATGTTTCTCATTTTGCTTGGTTTGTTATTGGTACCAAAAAAGGGATTGAAACTAAATAGATGAATAACAAGGGGAATAAAGAGAACTTTTATACATTAAAATTTTACATTGATACAAAGACCCAAACTAACCAAGAACACCATGTGAAAGACTTAAAATGGCCATAGCAAGACTGATAAGAATCACAACTTGATTAATTGGATAGTATTCGTCTTCTAGGTCCATCAATGTGAAAAATATAATAGCCAGAACCATGACACACATACTCAAAACCAATGGTATGAGGAGAGCCATCCACCTAGGGTCAAGTGTTTTGAATTTTTGAAACACCCTACCCTCTCCTGTTTTTATAATGGTCCTTTAATAAATTATGACTGTTATATATTTAACCGTTGGGGTTTTCAAAATAACCTTTGGGTTTCCATTGAAAAAGTTTATCTTTATATAAAATCTTGGTTTTTGTAATGCTCTTTTAATATTATGATATTTCAAATATTATAATATGCCTAAGATGTTTTTCAAAAAAAATCATAGTTTAAAATAAAAATAATATTCTTTAAAATAAATCTATTTTTACAAAATCCCGATGGATACCTATATGGTTGAAAACTTATTATTTTAAAATGTTATGAAAGTTATATTTAAAATGTATCCGGGGTAATTGAAAAATATATCTTATTGGATCTCTAAAACTATGTATTTTAAATTGGGGAAAGCAATTGGTCTTTTAAAAAAAATTATGAATCGAATAGTAGAGTATATTATAAATTGGATATTTTTTTAGGATTATTTATAAAGGTTTGGTATGTTAATTATAATATATATATATATATTAAAAGGTTTATATGGAAATGTAATGTATTCTATATAGCCTAGAATGGGATTTTAGATTTGAAAATTTTAAATTAAAACTATTTATTTCGATGTATAAAAATTCAATTTTTACCAATATTCATATTTCACATTATTTTGAAACTAAGTATAATTTACTTTTTATTTTGTATATCTAAATAATTTTTTTTATAAAAAAATTTAGGTTGGGACCCGACCAAGCCGAGGGAATCCCTTGGGGACAAGACCTCATGGTCGAGACCGATCCCCTAGGGACCCAAGGTACCGACCATCAGGATCCCGAGTGGTGTAGAGGTGTCAACCAGGTCCGAGATGAGCATAGCTCCGTCCAATCGCACGCGGTCCCGTGTATAAGGCTCGTGGCACACATTGTGTAGGGCTGGACCAAGGCCCGCATGGGGCCCATGTATAAGGACCCGGTGTGTGTGTGTTTGTGTTATTGCTCCGAAGGCTGTGCGTTCTGAGTTATAAACCACGCATCCCCTTCAGTTTGTTTCAATGTGGGATGCATTCCATGTGTTTTGAGCTGTTCGATCGACTTATGCTTCAATCACATCTGTTTGTTTTCCTTGACCGTCCGATCTCTCCTGAGTTCTAATCACGGCCCTCGATTCCTTTTAAACCGATCAACCCAATTCTCGTGCTTCCTCCAACCGTCTGATCTCTCTGATTTTAATCCAGGTCGTCTGTTCCTTTCCGCGTCATCGTTTCCGCATCACCTTGTTCCTCACATTGGGGTCCCACACCATTACTCCTACACCGAGGACACCTCGGCCTTCTCCTTTGATCTTCTCCTCTTAACCCCCGCACACCCCCCTCTTAGGCCACTGTTTCTTCGTCTTCCCCACGCCGGCCTACCCTTTGTCCAAGTCACCTAGTTGCACTGAATCCCTACTTAAACCCCTCCTACCTCATGAAACCTGGTGGCTTCTCCTCCTACTTCCCTCCCTCGAACTCCCAGCAAGCCAGTGATGTACCTCCGGTCCGAGCTTCCTCCTCAAGCAAGGTAAGGTTTCTTTAATTATTTCTTTTCATTTGGAGAAACCTGCATGTTATACTCCCGGTATATATACATATAATTTATATATATGTATATATATATTACCACCCCCTAAGGTTGTAACATTTGCAAGGGGCTTGCCAGCGTATTATCAGAAGAGATACATATGTAATAACCCCTTGTTGTGTTCTTAAAGATTCAGTTTTTCAAAAACCTGAAACTTTTATTTATATTGTGTAAATACAGTTTTTCATATATAAATATACATGATCTTAACTCAAACCCAATCGGTTTAGGGTATCCAATATTATTTCAGTAGGTTATACTAGGTCATATGTGTTTATAGAGGTTACATTCTAACCAACTCTTAACATATATTATTTATGTAAACCTTATATATATAGCTAAATATTTATACATATTTATGATTTTTTTTAAACAAGGCAGTTATGATTTTAAGTGATGAATACCTATCCTTGAATGATATTTTGGATGCAAACTAGGCCATTGGCTTAGATGCAATTACATTGTAGTTTAAAACCAAAGTTGTTATATATTTATGTATTTATAGTTTCATGGACATTAAACCCTCTTAAAGTTTTTATTTTTAACTAAATATAATATAAGTAATTAGAGACTTTTTTCAGAACTAAAGAAATTTTAATGGCCTTGTTTATTTAGTGTAAAAACCCATATATACATTCTTGGTGTATATATGGAGATGTGTATATATATTTATAAGTATAATTTCCAAAACCCTATTTTTTAGTAATTATTACCAAGAATGACTTTACGCTTTGATACATGTGTGATTTTAATAAAATATAATTTTGGTGTTTACTAAACCAACATGTATTTTGTATATAAGTACACACAAATGAGTATGTTTTATCAAAGGAGTTTATTTGTCATTACCTATGGTGTGTTTTATGATAGTGTGTGTATTTTGGCTTGATTAAATTATACTAGATGATTTAGGATATATGGTATCATGTTATCATGTTATGTTCATTTATTGACCTATTATACAAATGATTATACTTTGGTGAATGTTACTTGTTAATCAAGTTATGGTTTAATTTATTTGCAAGATCACCGACCTGTTTATCACCATGTCTAATGGAAAGCGTTTTATTTAAGTATTTCATTTCCATGAAATAGATAATTCTAAAGAAATTATCATTTATTATCTCATGTGACAAACTTTATTCACCTATCATATTATGTGCTTTAGTAGTTAGCTTGTGTGCAAAGAATGTTTACTAAACTATGTATGCCTTTGATTTGTTTTTGACATATTTTGTGATGTTAACTGTCATCATGTATTAGCAACATGTGTAATGATTCATTATATACTTTGTTTGTTATTGTACATAATGCATGCCTATGATATGTCACGATAATGAACTAAGAAATTAGATTACCCAAATTGGTATGGGACACCTTGGGTAATATGAAAATGCATTAGTTATTCAAGGTGGTATGGGACATCTTGAATATACAAACCATTTAAGTAAAGTATGAATGATGTGGCTCACATGATAATAAAGGAAAATGTAAGGGTGCTCCTTGATAGCGCTCTAATTCATTGGGTAAAGACTTAATCTCTGGAGATAACCAGTTTAATGATGCCTTGGGGATGGACCTTGGTAATATTTTAAAATGACACCTTAGGGATGGACCTTGGTGATACAGAAATGATTGTCTAAGTTAAATGTTGATACCACATAATTCAAGTTATGTTTCAAGTTCTTTTCAAGATAATATGAACATTCTTTCACGACCATCGCCTTTATGTTTTCATAAAGTTCTTATTTCACTAGCATAAGTTTGGACCATGATTTGTGTTTATCACTTAGTAAAATAGTAACCAATATATGAAAGTTTAAGTTGTTTCCTTTATGCGCAACTCTGATTATGCATTACTCATAACTATTTAATTTTATTCTTAAGTAATCACATGTTGTACTTGTTTATGATCTCCATTACTATTCATTTGAGAAATGTCATTATTGTTTCATATATTTCCTAAAAATATTGATTGAGAATTTTTATGATATGTGTTACGTTTTTCCTTAAGAAATTTTCTACGGATAATTTTAAGTGAATTTTTTCAAAAGTTACACTTTTTTTATTATTTTAAAAACCCCTTACTGAGTATCTCAATGCTCACCCTACGCTTTGATTTAAAATTTTCAAGTAACAGATTTTAGAAGATGAATCATTTCAGAAGTAGTCAGTTTCCACGAACCTGAACTGCACACGATCCTCTGTATGGAACATGATGTGTAGTTTATCAGTGTATATTTTATTTCAAATAAACACATCATGTTCAGAAGGCACCAGCTCCTGGGTTTCAGGAGTCGGGGTCCTCACAGTTGGTACCAGAGTTTAGGTTTAGATAACTCTGTAAAACCAGAACTGAAACAAGGAAAAATATACTTCAGTATTACAAACAAATGAGTTTTCTTAATTTTTATATGTAAAACAAAGGAAATAATATTTTGTCTCTCCCCACTGAGGCCCTACAGACCATTGTGTATTTAGCTATCCATGAGGATTTTCTAAACTATGCCCATATCCGCATGACATGAAAACACCTTTACGACGTGTCCTACTCACCATGGGTTCTTCAGTTACACTGGGGGTTAGGAGTGGATTACATCCTTATGATGATGACCCAGTTTCCCTCCTATGTACATCAGGGAAGGTACCATGAGGGACTTTTTCGGGTGTTCACAGTAGGTGAGGACTTTGGTTTTATGACCCTTGACACTTTCGAAGAGGTTGATGCTGTCGAAGACCTCCGAGCAGCCTACCTCTGTCAAATCTTGAACTTCATCTTCTAGGGCAAGTTGTTGAACTTCGGAATTCTAGAAGATGAATCCGCCCGACTATCTTGTAGACAACAAGTGTATTCGGATGTCTCCCAACTTCATACCCCTCATGCTAAACTCAAGAGATGTCATAGGTTCCCCCATGAGTTTGACCCTGAATGCTCGGCCTATGTTTGTTTTGAGGAGATAGGGAGTTTTGCCTCTTTGTGTGGAGTTAGTGTAGTAAGTCACTAGGGGAAACTCATGCAATAAAGTGTAATAATAAACTTATGTTTATTGAAATGTTGACTTTCCCTTTCCTGTCTTTGTTTATACCTCTGAATGGTTTTCAAGTGATTGAACTCTCATTTTAAACTTTTAGATGGAAGGACAAACTCACATGCTATCTCTTCCTACCGAGATATTGGAGATCATTACAATCAAAACATGTTAAGACGAGTATCTTCCCTTCACAAACCTGAAAGGAACGTGAAAATAGTTGTTCAAGGTGAAAAACGTTCTTGAAATTCTTTGCACCTATCAAGGGAACGCTTCCATCTTCTACCACATAGGCTCTTCATAATTGGCCGAGTGTGAGTGAAGGGGGAAGTACCACGGAGGTATTTTCCTATGTTTCACCCTAGGCCGAAACTACACGACTCAAGTAAAATTTCAAGAGGGTGTCTTAGAGAGAAATTTTTGTGCAACCTATATGTACCAACTCCTCAGTGTTAGCTTGTACGACAATGTCTATGATTTATATATTCTCGAACGGGACATAATTCGACAAGTTCCCTGTACGTTGGTTCATAGGGACATTTCTGAACTCTGTACTATTTGAACCTCTCTCTGGAAGCCCAAGTTTTCGGCACATGAGTTCAACCCCTTCTTCCCCAAGTGTATCTGGATCAGAGAACTTGAGGAGCTAAGCATCAATGTGGGTCTTCCACTAAGCACACCTGATGATTTCCCACGATGGGTTATATGTTAGAATCAACTAGAAACTTCCTCTTAGTGAGTTGTATGAAAGTAATTGCGAGGACGCAATTCTTTTAAGGGGGGATAATGTGACATCCTAGGATTTATGAACTTGTCTGAGTGAACAATGATATGTTTTATAATGGTGTTTCTCGTTTTTCTTAGTTTGTTGTTGGTACCAAAAAAGGGATTGAAACTAAATAGATGAAAAACAAGGGGAATAAAGAGAACTTTTATAAATTAAAATTTTACATTGCTACAAAGACCCAAACTAACCAAGAACACCATGTGAAAGACTTAAAATGACCACAGTAATACTGATAAGAATCACAACTTGAGTAATTGGATAGTATTCGTCTTCTGGGTCCATCAATGTGAAAAATATAATAGCCAGAACCACGACACACATACTCAGAACCAATAGTATGAGGAGATCCATCCACCTAGGGTCAAGTGTTTTGAATTTGTGAAACACCCTACCCTCCCCTATTTTTATAATGGTCCTTTAAGAAATTATGACCGTTATATATTTAACCGTTGGGGTTTTCAAAATAACCTTTGGGTTTTTATTGATAAATTTTATCTTTATATAAAAGCTTGGTTTTTGTAATGCTCTTGTAATCTTATGATATTTCAAATATTATAATATGTCTAAGATGTTTTTCAAAAAAATCATAGTTTTAAAATAAAAATAATATTCTTGAAAAGAAATCTATTTTTACAAAATCTTGATGGATACCTATATGGTTGAAAACTTATTATTTTAAAATGTTATGCAAGTTATATTTAAAATGTATCTGTGATAATTGAAAAATATATCTTATTGGATCTATAAAACTATGTATTTTAAATTGGGGAAACCTGTTGGTCTTTTAAAAAAAATTATGAATCGAATAGTAGAGTGTATTATAAATTGGATATTTTTTTAGGATTATTTATAAATGTTTGGTATGTTAATTATAAAATATATATATATATATATTAAAAGGGTTATATGAAAATGTAATGTATTCTATATATCCTAGAATGGGATTTTAGATTTGAAAATTTTAAGTTAAAACTATTTATTTCAATGTATAAAAATTCAATTTTTAGAAATATTCATATTTCACGCTATTTTGAAACTAAGTATAATTTACTATTTATTTTGTATATCTAAATAATTTTTTTTATATAAAAAACTTTAGGTTGGGACCCGGCTAAGCCGAGGGAATCCCTTGGGGATAAGCCCTCAAGGCCGAGACCGATCCCCTAGGGACCCGAGGTACCGACCATTGGGATCCCGAGCGGTGTAGAGGTGTCAACGAGGTCCGAGCCGAGCATAGCTCTGTCCAATCGCACATGGTCCCGTGTATAAGGCCCGTGGCACACATTGCGTAGGGCTGGACCAAGGCCTGCATGGGGCCCATGTATAAGGCCCCGGTGTGTGTGTGTGTTTGTGTTATTGCTCCGAAGGCTGCGCGTTCTGAGTTATAAACCACGCCTCCCCTTCAGTTTGTTTCAATGTGGGACGCATTCCACGTGTTTTGAGCTGTTTGATCGACTTCTGCTTCAATCACATCTGTCTGTTTTCCTTGACCGTCCGATCTCTCCTGAGTTCTAATCTCGGCCCTCGATTCCTTTTAAACCGATCAACCCAATTCTCACGCTTCCTCCAACCGTCTGATCTCTCTAATTTTAATCCAGGTCGTCCGTTCCTTTTCGCGTCGTCCTTTCCACATCACCTTCTTCCTCACATTGGGGTCCCACACTATTACTTATGCACTGAGGACACCTCGTCCTTCTCCTTTGCTCTTCTCCTCTTAACCCCCGCACACCCCCCTCCTAGGCCACTGTTTCTTCGTCTTCGCCACGCCGGCCTACCCTTTGGCCGAGTCACCTAGTTGCACTGAAGCCCTACTTAAACCCCTCCTGCCTCATGAAACCCTGTGGCTTCTCCTCCTACTTCCCTCCCTCGAACTCCCAGCAAGCCAGTGATGTACCTCCGGTTCGAGCTTCCTCTTCAAGCAAGGTAAGGTTTCTTTCATTATTTCTTTTCATTTGGAGAAACCTGCATGTTATACTCCCGGTATATATACATATAATTTATATATATGTATATATATATATTACCACCCCCTCAGGTTGTAACATTCGCAAGGGTCTTTCCAGCATATTATCAGAAGAGATACATATGTAATAACCCCTTGTTGTGTTCTTAAAGATTAAGTTTTGCAAAAACCTGAAACTTATATTTATATTGTGTATATATAGTTTTTCATATATAAATATACATGATCTAAACTCAAACCCAATCGGTTTAGGGTATCCAATATTATTTCATTAGGTTATACTTGGTCATATATGTTTATAGAGGTTACATTCTAACCAACTCTTAACATATATTATTTATGTAAACCTTATATATATAGAAAAATATTTATACATGTTTATGAATTTTTTTTAAAACAAGGCAGTTATGATTTTAGGGGATGAATACCTACCCTTGAATGATATTTTTGATGCAAACTAGGCCATTGGCTTAGATGCAATTACGTTGTAGTTTAAAACCAAAGTTGTTATATATTTATGTATTTATAGTTTCATGGACATTAAACCCTCTTAAAGTTTTTATTTTTAACTAAATATAATATAAGTAATTAGAGTCTTTTTTCAGAACTCAAGAAATTTTAATGGCCTTGTTTATTTAGTGTAAAAACCCATATATACATTCTTGGTGTATATATGGAGATGTGTATATATATTTATAAGTATAATTTCCAAAACCCGATTTTTTAGTAATGATTACCAAGGATGACTTTACGCTTTGATACATGTGTGATTTTAATAAAATATAATTTTGGTGTTTACTAAACCAACATGTATTTTGTAAATAAGTACACACAAATGAGTATGTTTTATTAAAGGAGTTTATTTGTCATTACCTATGGTGTGTTTTATGATAATGTGTGTATTTTGGCTTGATTAAATTGTACTAGAGGATTTAGGATATATGGGATCATGTTATCAGGTTATGTTCATTTATTGACCTATTATAAAAATGATTCTACTTTGGTGAATGTTACTAGTTAATCAAGTTATGGTTTAATTTATTTGCAAGATCACCGACCTGTTTATCACCATGTCTGATGGAAAGCGTTTTATTTAAGTATTTCATTTCCATGAAATAGATAATTCTAAAGAAATCATCATTTATTATCTCATGTGACAAACTCTATTCACCTATCATATTATGTGCTTTAGTAGTTATCTTATGTGCAAAGAATGTTTACTAAACTATGTATGCCTTTTATTAGTTTTTGACATATTTTGTGATGTTAACTGTCTTCATGTATTAGAAACATGTGTAATGATTCGTTATTTTTTTTATTGTACATAATGTATGCCTATGATATGTCACGATAATGAACTAAGAAATTAGATTACCCAAATTAGTTTGGGACACCTTGGGTAATATGAAAATGAATTAGTTATTCAAGGTGGTATGGGACATCTTGAATATACAAACCATTTAAGTAAAGTATGAACGATGTGGCTCACATGATAATAAAGGAAAATTTAATGGTGCACCTTGATAGCGCTCTAATTCATTGGGTAAAGACTTAATCTCTAGAGATAACCAGTTTAATGATGCCTTGGGGATGGACCTTGGTAATGTTTTTAAATGACAGCTTAGGTATGGACCTTGGTGATACAGAAATGATTGTCTAAGTTAAATGTTGATACCACATAATTCAAGTTATGTTACAAGTTCTTTTCAAGATAATATGCACATTCTTTCACGACCATCGCCTTTATGTTTTCATAAAGTTCTTATTTAACTAGCATAGGTTTGGAGCATGATTTGTGTTTATCACTTAGTAAAATAGTAACCAATATATGAAAGTTTAAGTTGTTTCCTTTATGCACAACTCTAATTATGGATTACTCATAACTGTATTATTTTATGCTTAAGTAGTCACATGTCGTACTTGTTTATGATAACCATTACTACTCCTTTGAGAAATGTCAAAATTGTTTCATATATTTCCTAAAAATATTGATCGTGAATTTTGATGTTATGTGTTACATTTTTTCTTAAGAGAATGTTCTATGGATAATTTTAAACGAATGTTTTCAAAAGTTACACTTTTTTATTATTTTAAAAAACCCTTACTGAGTATCTCAATGCTCACCCTACGTTTTGATTTAAAATTTTTAGGTAACATCTTTTAAAAGATGAATCTTTTCAGAAGTATCTGGTTTCCCAAAACCCAAACCGCACATGATCCTCTTTATGGAACATGATGTGTAGTTTATCCGTGCATGTTTTATTTCAAAACAACACATCATGTTGAGAATGCACCAGCTCCTGGATTTCTGGAGTCAGGGTCCTCACAAAAATTATGTTTCAGATTTGTTTTAAATTTTTATTAGTTCAATATGGTTTTAATATTCCAATTATGTTTTTTTGAAATGGATTTTATACATGAATTTAGTATAAAAACATTTTATGTCTAAAAAAGGCATTTTTTCGAAAAACTATTTTTCATTGTGTTTTTTGGATCTAATTTAAAATTAAATACTGAAAATTATATGTTTTTAATTTTTAAAAATTGATTCAAGATTTAGAATCATGAGATCCAAATTTAGTAAATTTTTCCCTTTTTTCTATATATGAATATTAACTTCAGTAATTTTAATTACTATAGTAAAGTGTAAATCAGATAATTAAGGATAAAAATAAAATGATAAGAATTATAAAATAAACCTAACCCCTAACCCAATTTTATTTTATGAGTTATCTTCAACCATAATCATACAAGGATAAAAATTATAACATTTGTAAGCCACTTGAATTAGAGTATGAAATTTATAATGTTTTATTTAAAGAAAAGTCAAAGATATTATACTCATATTTTTAGTAACTATATCATTTTTAATATAGGGTTATCTAGTAGATATCGTAGATTATAAATAGTACTTTTAAATATAAAATATTTATATACATCATGGTAATTTATTTATAAATTTTAGTGATGAAATAATTACCTTAAATGCTCACACGACGTTGATGCGGTAATTATTCAGTTTATGGAAAAATAAAATAAATGATATTAAAAATATTAAAATAAATATAACTTGAAATAATTATTATCATATATGAAATATTATAGATTAATTTTATATTTTAGGTAAGTATAAAATATTTTTTTTTGAATTTATCTTCTTTTATTGATATTTTTAAAAGTCAAAGTGATGACTAGTTTCAAAATTTACATTATTGATATTTTAGAATATATAATATTATATTAAATGATATAAAATTTATAAAAAACATAAATTTGTAAAAAATATTTATGAAAGGTTTAAAATGTTATCCATGATTCACTTATGATTTTTTTTCATTTTATGGAAACTACATTAACCCTCAAAGAGTAAAGATCTATGTTGTCACGGTAATACTTAAAAGGGTTAAATAATGGTTAAAACCAAAAGATAAGGGTAGAAATCGATTCAAAACTTATTTAATTATTTTTGGACAATATTATTTATATCCAAAATAATATTACCTTTTAAATTAATAATTTTTTATTCATTTTTAATATAAAATTAATTTTTATTAATTTTATATTTTTATAAATTTCAAGAGTGACCCTCTCCACTCTTATAAAAGGGAAAATGTTCTTCCTTTTTATTCACACTTAAAAACCAATTTGGTTCATCCAATATATTCCCAAATACTTTCCTATAATCCCTCCCCACATTCTAAATGAGTTATTTTAGGTAGAACACCAATCTTAGTTGTCATAACGTGTTAGCAAAGAGATTGCCCATAGAAAAGAAAGATGTGCATGATGAGTCGGACTCAATGTAAGGGGTTAATTTTAAAAGTATTATTTTTA
Organism: Viscum album; assembly: GCA_963277665.1. Taxonomy (NCBI): domain Eukaryota; kingdom Viridiplantae; phylum Streptophyta; class Magnoliopsida; order Santalales; family Viscaceae; genus Viscum; species Viscum album. The sequence continues at coordinate 1,807,868,989 of OY728157.1, forward strand.
TAATAGAATTTATATTTTCAAGGAAAATTTTTATTTTCATTCATTATAGTATATATTTCCATCATTTATAATTATTATTGATATTTTATGCATTTTAATACAAACTTTTGTTTTAATTTCAAAGTGTTTATGTTCATGTCTACTAAATCTAAGTGATTATTTTATGGAAAAATGGAGTTCTCATAAAAATGATATTTTTTTCAAGATTATATGTTATTAAATTATTTTCTTCTTTGAAAATACTATCTGTATGATTTTGAAATGTTTTTAATTGGTTAATAATGAGAAAGGAAGATCTTCTAAAAATGTTTTCTTAAAATTTAGTGCTTGGGTATTAGATGAGATGACGAGGGATTGGGAGTGAACCCAAAATATCAATGGGAAGTTTTACTATAATATATACTAATAACAACCAAAAAAATTCTTAATATTTTCTAAGTATCATTTTAATCAATAAAAGTATAATTATTTTCAATAGATTTTTAAAAATAAATCCAAGTATTTTTTTAATGGTGTTTTTAAATGGTTTTCAAAATGATAAGAATTTTTAAAAGGTTGAAAAAACAATTTTTATAAAAACCCAATATTATTATTTTTAAAAGTTACATATAATATCAAATATTTTTTATTTTATATAAAATATTTTCAAATGAATTTTTCAAAGTATTTTTCAATGGATTTAAAACCCTTTACAAGGAAATTTTATGTCGATCCCTAGTTTTAAAATATTTTTCACATGTCTTTTAGAATTTATAAGGTGGGTAGATTTGTTTTATAATTTATCACACGTGAATCCAAATATTTATTTTATAGAAAAAAATTAACTCTAATATTATGTATGTTATTTTCCTAAATTTCTAAAACCTATACTAGAAAATATCCTCAGTTGTATATTTTACTTGGTATTTTTTAGTTATTGTTTAAAAAATATATATACACAACATGTTTTTAGTACCAAATCTAGAAGATCAATTTTAGGATATTATAGTGGTACTATATGAATATTCTAGAAAATTGGAGATTTTGAATTTTCTTTTAAGGAAAAATTTGACGGATAAAATTTTTTATTTAACTTCTAGTTAATTAAGTTCCCTTAAAAATATAGAATTCCTTCCATTCTAGTTTTTATTAATTCATAAGAAGGAAATTCATAATTTAATGAAGTATGATGAATTAATTGAGAGGGTTAAATTTATTTAAGGGTGGGATAATGTAACATCATGATATTTTTAAAAGGAAACGCTATGTTCGTTAGCGTACAAAGGAACACCAAAATATTATTTGTTATATGTGGTTTTTATAACCTATAAATTAAATTGGTCGGTATAAATAGGAATAAATAATTTATTAAATAAATATAAACTTCATACTCAATATAAATTTATTGGTAAAATATTATAAAATAATCACATAGTTTTTAGTAAAGTCATTTTATTTCTCAAAAAAATTGTTTTCCTCAAAAACAATTATGTATTTTTATATACAAATAATATAATTAATTTCTCATGATTTTATAAAATTTATTTGATAAAATAAACTTTATTTTTTAAATTATCATATCAAAATTTTCCTATGGTGAAATTTTGATAATTTTATGAAAAGTCTGATTTTTCAACGAATAGTGAAAAATATAGATTTTAATTAAAATTATATTTTTCAAGCATTTAAAAATTCAAATTATGTATTGGATTAGTTTTAAATTTTTGTTAGTTCATATTTATTTTAAATATTTTGATTATGGGTTTTTAAATGGACTTAATTATTTAATTTAGTATTAAAATATTTTATGTCTAAAAAATGTATTTTTTTCAAAAAAAAAACTATTTTTCGTTGTGTTTTTCTGATTAAATTTTAAATTAAAAGATAAAAATTATGTGTCTTGAATTTTTAAAAATTTATTATATCTTTATAATCACGAGTTAAAATTTTATTAAATTGGTCACTTTTATTTTTGGTTAATATGAATAGAAAGTTTGATAATTTTTATCCCCACGGTAAAGGGTAAATTGGGTAACTAAGGGTAAAAGTAAAATGATATGGACTAGAAAATGAACCTAAAATTTTCCCAAATTTTATTGGATGAGTTATATTCGACTATAATCATCAAAATATCAAAATTATAATCTTTTTAAGCCACTTGGATGAGATTATGACATTTATAATATTTTATTTAATGAAAAGTCAAGGATGTCGTACTTATATTATTAATAACTATATCATTTTTAATATAGTTTTATCCAGAATATATCATTGAATATAAATATTAATTTTAAATCTAAAATATTTATATATATCATGTCGTTTTATTTATAATTTTTTGTGATGAAATAATTACTTTAAATACTAACGCAACATTGATGTAGTAATTATTCAATTAATAGAAAATTCAAATAAATGATATTAAAAATATTAACATATATATAACCTGAGGTAATTATTATCATAAATTAATTTTATATGTTATGGGTGTATTAATTTTTGTTTGTTTGTTTTTTTTAATTTATCTTATTGTATTGATATTTTTAAAAGTCAATGTAAAGAATAGTGTCAAAATTGACATTAATGATATTTTAAAATATATAATATTTTATTAAATGATATAAAATTCCTAAAATTTTTAAATTTGTAAAAATTATTGGGATAATGTTTAAAATTTAATTCATTATCTATTTATGATTATTTTTTCATTTTATGGTAACTATATTAACCCTCAAAGATTAAAAATTCATGTTGTCATAATAAGAGTTAATGGGGGTAAATAATGGTTAAAAAAAGATAAGGGTATAAATTTAGTCAAAACTTATATAATTTTATTTTATGAGAGTATTTAGACCCAAAATAATCTTATATTATAAATTAATAATTTTGGATCTATTTTGAAAAGAAAAATAATTTATATTATTTTAATATTTTGAGAAATTCCAAGAGTGTCCCTCTCCGCTCTTATAAATGGGCTGCTATTCTTTCTTCTTCTTAAAAATTAAAATCTTATTTATTTTAGTAAATATTTTCCCAGATACCTTTCTAGAATCCATCCCCACATTCTAGATGCCTTATTTTAGGTATAAAACCAACCTTAGTGGTCATGAGGTGTTAAGAAAAGAGATTTTCCAAAGAAGAGGAAGATAAATAACGTGCTTAATGAGTTAGACTCAAGATATGAAGATTATTTTTAAAGTATTATTTTTATAAGATAATTTTATATTTTCAAGTAAATATTTTTTTTTCATTAATTATAGTATACATTTCCATCATATATAATTGTTATATATATTTTATGAATTTTAATAAAAGCTTTTATTTTAATTTCAAAGCATTTATGTTCATGTCTTTTAAATATAAGTGATTCTTTTTTAGAAAAATTTATTTCTCCAAAAAATAAGATTTTTTTCAAACTAATAATTTATTAAATTATTTTCTTCCATGAAAATAATATATGTAATATTTCTAAAGTTTTTTAAGGTTTTAATAATGAGAAAGAAATATCTTCTTAAAATGTCTTCTTAAAATTTGGAGCTTGGGTATCAAATGAGAGGGTGAGGAATGGGGAGTGAACCCACGACCTCAAAGGGACGTTGTCCTACAAGAGATACTTCTACTAGCCACAAGTTTTCCTTATTACTTTCTAAGTATCATTTTAATCCATAAAATCATTATTATTTTCCAAAGGTTTTTAATGAGAAATGTAAGTGTTTTTTGAAAGGTATTTTTGAATGGTTTTCAAAATGATAAGTATATTTAAAAGGTTTTGAAAAGTATATTTCATTAAAACCCCAGATTATTATTTTTAAAATGTATAAATAATATCAAATATTTTTTAAATGATATAAAATGTTTTCAAAGGAATTTTTCTAAGTATTTTTCACTAGTTTTAAATCCCCTTAATGGGAAATTTTATGCATCTCATGTTTAAAAATATTTTTCATAGGTATTTTAGAAGTTATAATGTGGATGGATTCATTTAAGGAGTTAGTGTACATAAATAAAATTAATTATTTAATAATTATTTTTTTGTAAACTCTGATATTATGTAAGGTGTTTTTTTAATTTTCTAAAACCTTAACCTTAAAGGATCCTTAGTTGTATATTTTACTGTGTATTTTTCAGTTGTTGTTTATAAAATATATATATACAGTATGTTTTAGTACCAAATCTGGAGGTGCAGGTTTAGGATGTTGCAATCAGGGTAAGTAGGGCGCACCATTATCATCACATTTCACCTCCCTTGTTATCATCTCATATCAACTTCAAGTTGGTTTTTATGATGTTTCTATGTCTGATTTCACATTTTTTTAATCATCATTTACTAGATTCACTCATCAAGAGATGTAAACCCATGACTTACACTTTCCACCTTCCTTAGGGTCACATTACCCTTACCCTATAGGATGTGAAATTTATGACGATTCTTCTTATTCATGGTTCTACAATTATAAAACCCACCCATAGAGACTAGCCTGAGAGTGAACACTATTTATAAAGCTTAAACATCTAGGGAGATGAGGCAGCTACAGATGATAGTCAATTTTGGATGGGATATCTTGATATATAGTTTTCATAGTTACTTAATGATGCTGATAAACATACCATCATGTGATGCACATGTGGGTATATCTTACGGCTCATTAGAGGTACAATTTGTGTTGATCAGTCGATCATGTATATCCACATGATGTATTTGGGGGAAACTGGAAGACTTGTATTAGGGGGGACATGGGAACACATCTCTATTATAGCCTTTATTGTTGTTGGTCTAGATATTCCCATGGATACGCTCTGCTACACCACGTGGACACTATTTTGATCACGCATCTTTCATAGTTTTTAATGTTACTATAGCTAGAATTACACACAATTATTTGTTATTTATCATTTTTATATTGTATATTGTAGGTGGATTCAAGAACACCAATATGTCATGACACTAAGATATAATTTGGAAACATACTATCTCGTGTTTTATAGTACACTACCTGGTGATGTATTAATATACCTTCTTTTATTGAATAATCATTTTTCATATTCTATATTACATGTGGAGTTAGGCACACCATTATTTCATGACACCAAGACATAATTTGGAAACATACTGTCTTGTTTTAAATAGTATACTATCCGATGATGTATAAATATACCTTATTCCATTGAATAATCAGTTTTAGAATATTATATTTTCTAAAAAAATCTTACAGTCTTTTTAACAATTTCCTTTTATCATTACAAATTTCATGGATGTTGTATTGTGGTTTATTTGACCAACTTCTCGGATTTTATACAGCTAGGATTGAGGATTCTAGGCTTATAGTTCCTCTCATACTCCTTTATATTATTGAGTGGAACCACCTTGATAGAGTTATGCATCAGTTTGGATGTATCCATCATATTCTATTAGCCCTAAGAAAGTTACCAGCACTTCATTCCATGAAGCAGATAGGGAGGCAGGATATCAACTAGAGGTGGTATCATGCATAGTATATTAACATAAGGGAAATACATGCGACATTTATTATAGAGGGTAAATTTATGATCCAACTCCACTTATCACAATAAGTTAACAATGTGTCAAGGTATACTCTGAATTCCATACAATATCTTATGTGGTATAGTAAAGGGATCTAAGACTGTGTAGCTAAACAACATTACATTATCCTATTTGTTTGAGACTTTATTTTTGGGTCATCATTTATTTTTTTTAATAACTAGTTGAGTCATCATATTATTAGGATGGTTGATCCCATTGAGGGAGCGGTATTCAGTTAATCAGTGTGTCATTGTAACACACCAAAATTATAAAATAAGGACATTATATTTGATAGCATGTTTGACACGCAACACCAAGCGCTTAAGGGAATATAATATCCAGGGAATTTATAGTATATTTACTATTTTAAATAGATTAAATATATTGTAAGGTACAAAACAACTATTTTAGTTTTCATTTCACACAATGAGTTTCTTTGATGGCTTGTGTTAGATGCAAGACCGAATCTTACTGAATACTATTAATATTATTATTTAAAATCAAAATTATCACCTAGTCGTTAAATTTTCAATTATGAATAGGATTAACTAAATTATGAATATATATATCAACATATAAAATATTAAATCTAATTTTTCAACATTCATATAATATATTTTATAGGAATAAGATAAGAACAAACCGAATATTACGCATAAAAATATATATTTTTATAAAGGCAGTTTTGTCACCTTCTAATAGTGAACCTATTTTAAAACTAAATTGGGAGACTTTAATAAATTTTATTTGAAACAATAAACTTTATTTTTTGAAATATAAATTTAAAAATTTGGTTTGAATGAATTTTTGGTATTTTTATAAAATGTTTCATTTTATGATGAATAGTTCAATATACTAAATTTTAATTGAACATTATTTTTTCATATAATTTATTTATATAGTTAAATTATATTTTAATTTGGTTTTAAAGCATATTTAGTTAAATTATAAATCAATTAATAAAATTTATGTACTTATAACCGATTTCACATTGAAATTATATATAAAAACATTTCAAAATTTTGGATATTTTTGCTTTAAAATCTCACCTTGTCGTCTTGTCTACAGGATTAATTTTAAATTAATTTATAACAATTCTATAATTAGAATTTGGGAAAATGTATTTAACATTTTTAATCATCATAATTTATCATTTCCAATATGTTCAACATAGTTTTTTTACCATAAATATTAGTAAATTAAAATTAATTACAACAATTAAGGTAAAATAAAGCTTAATAAGGGACTAAACCTTAAACTTAAGGGGAAAATGACCTAGAAACATGTCCAAACCCTATTTTATAGAAATATTTCTACCGTATAATTTATTTTATATAATGTTTTTCATTATTTGAGTCACATGATGTAACGGAGACCCCTCAACAGTGTTTACCTTTTTATATTTACAAGAATGTCACTTCTCCACTATAAAAAGACACTATCCCCTCCCACTTCTTCATAATTTTAAATCCATTAAAATAATAAAAAATTTGAGCAAATAATATCCAAAAATCCCTCCCATAAACTTAAAATTATAACACTGTGCCAAAATAATTCCAAGGAATTCCTTTGGTGAAAACCAAAAGGAGTTACCTAAAAAAGAAGAAACATTCTTTAATGATCACTTTTGTATTATTTATTTATCAAACCATTAAATTATTATTATTCCATGAATATATAATAACATAATAATTCTAAATATACTATGATGTTTTTATATTAAGGGTTAAATCTACACCTATACACACTTCCATCAAATGGGTAATGAAATTACCATTCGTGAGTACGACGGACTACCGCCTCACGAAATGATGTTGTTTTCTTTCCTTTAACACTTCTAATTGATGGTAATTATGACGTATACACTATTTTTATATTATGTTTCTGTTTTATGAAAAATTATAGAAGTTTTATATAACACATACCTTCATTATTTCCATTTTTTATAAATATGATAATATCATTTGTGAATGTGTGGACTACCGCCTCCTCAAAGTGATGTGATACGTTCCCATGTTAAATGGAATGTATTAAGGATGAGTTTAATTAAACATATGTTACATACATGAAATATATATGATATTAATGGTATAATTACCTTTCTTGAAATATAATATATTATTTTTATTTATTACCCTTTTCACACACTAAAAAAGTGATAACGTCATTCGTGGATGTGTGGACTACCGTCTCCTCAACACGATATGATTACTTTTACATCACAAGAACTCTATATATAAGTATATATGATTAAATAAAATTTTATTTATTATAAAATTATCATTATTTAAATATTAAATGTTATATACCTTCATTCCGTAACGATCATTGAAAAATGGGAATGTTACTCATGCGTACGTACGACCTACCGTATCCATGATTGTAAAGTTGGATAATTTTTCATAACCATATTTCATAATTGGTATTAAAATAATAATTGAGGTATAAATATTATAATTATGTCATGATTATTATTTTGTATATGTTTATATAATTACCCCTTTGACCATAGTCGACTTACCAAAAAAATTGACACATGAACCGAATTTGGTCAAAAAATCCAATGTAGAATTAATTGTTTAATTAGTTGTATAAAAAATTGAAATAAGTGAAATAATAATAATAATAAACTTGAAAATGTTTCTAATTAAATTAAATAATTAACATAATTTTATTATTCAAGAAGATAAAGACACATGTGACAAGTCAGAATCAAGGTAAGGGACTCCATCTCAATTTCCATTCTTCGAGGCATACTTTATCATTATGAAACTATTTTATTATATATGGTGTAAATAATACCAATTTTACATTTAATATAATTAATAATTCATGTTACATGTTATTATAACTTTTAGGTTGGATTATTTCATCTGATGGGGTTTTTCTTGAATGTTACCAAGTAGTAAGAGATTTTTATCTCACTTTTTACATCTCTGAGATAAATGTCATATTCACCACATACTTATTTTGTGTGGTATATCTACTTCCTGATATATATGGATTTATCTTGTATTTTTATAATTTTTTAACTTAATTTTATTTAAATACTTTAATTAGTTTTAGTGTTTTAAGTATATTTTCGTAGTTTTGTAGTGTTTTTGTTATTTTTTTAATTTTCAGTTAATTATATATTAATATTGGTTATTTAATTTAAATTTTAGAATTTATTAATATTACTTTATTAAAAAAAATCTAGAAATTTTATTATTTTTAGTAATTTTATTAATATTATTTTTATTTTTATTTTATTAATTTTTTTTAGTATTTATTTTAATTTTTATATTAGTATTATATATTATAATATTGTATATAAATATACTAGTATTAATAATAGTGGTATTAATTAGTTTTTTAAATTTATTATATTTGTATTCAATAGTGGTAGTATTAATTATAATAGTATTAATTATTTTATTATTACTATTATCATTAAATTGGATTAAAATTTAATATCATTATTTTTTTTCTATAATTAGTACAATATATATTTTTATAATTCTGATTTTATTTTTCTACTATTTTTATTATTATTACTGTTATTTGTATTATTATTTTAATTTTTTATTTAAAACATTTTTAGATAATTAGTTTTTTAAGTTTTGAAATTTTAGGAGGTAGCCGCCACCTCCCTTCATCTCTATAGTGTTATGCAGAGCCCACTACACACCAATTGATTAGCCACGCAACACTGAGGCATCCTCCGTCTCTCTATGAAATTGCGTTGAAACCCTCTACATAGCGCAACCCATCTATAGAACCAGCCTTACACCCCACACATATCCTCAACACCATTGTCAACATCTCCATCCTCTTCATATTAAAAAAGACACGCACATCGCTTCTTTCCACCCGCTCGATATCTCCTTTGTTCACTACCTAGACACATCAGCCAGCTCGGCCTCCTCCTCACGCAACACCAAACCTAGTAGCATGCCTCTCCACTGCACATCTACTACCAGTCGAGCGCACCATCAGACCACCATCAGCATCCTCCCTCAAGAAGCATCACATGACAGCAGATGACATCCTTACTCTATGTACATCTTAAGAAGCACCTCCTACGTCTTTAGGTGGTCAACAAACATGCCTCCTCCGTTTTTTGTGCATTGGTAGTTGATGGGTGTTACAAAATTGATATTCATGGAGGTTCAATATCCATACAGAGACCGAGGCTATATTCCAAGATTGAACACAAGACTAGTCATTTTATTAGTAGTGTGATGGTTCAGTTCGACACTGGCGATCGGTAGAGTGAGGATTATTATTTTGCGATCATCAATAGAAGCTTGTAGTGATCATTGTGTTGACACATACATGTTGAATTCTTCTCATCATTTTATATGTCATGTCTATATGATTTCTGGCTAATCTTCTCAGTGTCAGAGTTGTGATGAAAGTGATGGTAATTTAATGTCATTGTTTTTTAACCATGTTGATTGCATTTTGAATTAATATATTTAATTGTATGATTATTTAATTATTTAAATTTTTATTTGAATTAATTTTCATTTGGACTCTGCACACATGTTTTGGTGATCGTTCATGTGATACCTAATAATTAATCATGGGTGGGAGATCATTAGAGAATTTATTTGTTTGGAATTTGATCACATGCATGAGAGAATCTTAATTCACATGTGATCAAATTAAAAATAAATAAATTATTAATTTAAAAATTAATATATTTTGTGTTATATCCTTCAAACATTCATGAGTGATACTTAATCAATGATCTAATGTGAGAAAACCCGACACAGATAGATGCTTCGACTTTTTTAGAAATGTATTTGACTAAGTGATACAGTGCTACAATGAGGTGAAAATTATTTGTAATGATAGATAATGAAATGATGAATGATTTGTGTGAAAATTAAAATGAATTATAACATCATATAATGAGATATGATAGTATTTTGATTAAATTTGGAATTAGTGATAATTAAATAAAAAAATATTTAGATTTTTAATAAAATAATTGGCATTGCATGCACCTAAACAGATATCACAATTCTGACACTTTCATCTCTTCCCACTTTCTCCATATTTTATTTTAGTTTGTATAGATAGATTTAGTAAATATAAATAATTGTTTTTAAATTATTTAGTTTTATAATTTTTAGTTGTTAAATCACATCAAAAATTAATTTCCATGAACATTCTTCCAAGAGGATATTCTTAGTGTCTCCTCACATTTTCCATGTGGTTCGAATCTTCTCACTACTTCTACAGTAGTTAATATATTAATAAATATTGAAAATTTCACACATTTTGATGTGTGTTCTAAATTTCTCAAACCATTTTGGGGAAGAATAATAGCATTATGAAGTCCCTAAAAGGAGTGATTTACGAAAAAAATAAAAAAAAGTAATAAAAAAACATAAAAAAATAAAAAAAAAAAGATCAGATATACTATGGGTATTTCTTTTCACATTGCAAGAAAATTTTAGACACGTAGAACTTTAGAATTTCTTAGTTTACACCACACAGTTACAACCAATACCCATCCTACCTACCGACATTTCACAATAAGAATTATAATGATTCACTTCACTTGATCTATCCAGGTAATTATTTTTATTTTAATGATTATTATTCAAGTCTATGTAATGATTTATATTTTAATACTAGTTTCTACCCACCAGTTAATCTCTTTCAAATTCAAAGAATTCCTGAAAATTTAGAACTTGGTTTTTCATATGAAATAAATGATTCAATAATTGATCACATGTTTCATTCTGTTATCACTAAGACAAATAGGATGTTTGAAATTAAAAATTAATGTAATGAGACATTGTTGTCCTCAACTAAGAATATAGAAAATCAAATAACTCATCTTGTCTAACTAGTGACCTCACTACCACTTGATGATATAATTCAGAACAATTATTTTGACGAAAGTGTAGCAGAGGTTCCATTTGAACAACATCCAATTAATGATTTGGATAATGAGACTACTTTGATCAATCCTTTTTCCTATCAAACAATTGATAACTCATATACATAAAAATTTTATTATACTAATCTTATCACATTTAAATAATATGAGAAATTATTCTTCCACCCTGTCGAATATAAATCCCTTACAAAATGAAATTTCGTGTCCTCATTCTGTGAATTCACAACCCACCATCCCAAAGTGAAAAGGACACATTCAATTTATAACAAATTAGACCATTTTAGGATGAATTAGACATTGAACTAGGACCCTTATTTACCATGATAGATTCATAATTGATCTATGACAACATGGATTTCCACACACAAAAGGAATTCCTTTCAAATGAAATTGAATCGCCTCTTTATGAAAATCATTATGAGCTTGAAACTTTTTCTAAAATAGAGACATCTGAAACATTTCTGGATTCATAAAATAAATAATAATTGGTGGTAGAGAATACTTATAATTTTATAGAAACAATGGAATTATGGGATTTCTTTGAGTATCTTAAGTTCTTAGTGAAACATTTTCTACTTAAAATACCCATAGATACTAGTAATAATCTCAAACATGGAGTAATTACTAAAACCATCAAGTATTAAGTGAGTTGGAAACCAGGGGATTTCCCTATGCTAGTGGTTTATAGTGAAAAAAATTATGATAAATTTTCGAGCCAAATACTATATTCAAGGATATGATGGATATAATATGACCACTAAAAGAGTCTAGTAAGGTCATTTATTCTCTTGTGAAAATCCAAAAATATAATTTTTTTGATACTTATGATGATTCCCTTTGTAAAAACCTTAGTTATTTGGTGATTATTTCTTCAAAAAAGGTATATTCATTCCATTATGAGTTAGGATATTTTCATTTCATCCCATCTATCCATTTTCCTGATAATTTTTCATTGAGATATTGTGAAACTTACAAAATAATTTCATTTTCAACAAATGGATTCCATACTCCCATTGATAAAGAAGAAGATTCATGGTTGACATTTCCTTTTGATCCTGGTGTTATTCCATCAATGTCTGGATGAATATTAAGTAAACTTAGCACTAAATGGGATGAAACCCATAATTTTTTAGTTTTTCTTTCATTGTATTTAGCTTCATTTCATTTAGTTTTTATTTAATAAAATGGCATGAATTTTCCGCAATGTTTTTTCTCCTAGAAATATAGTGGACTTAAATTCATCATACATTTTTTTATCATCCAAACGATTTTGATTCTGGTATGAATTTTTTGATATGATGAGGGTATGTGTTTTTTTTGTAGGTTTTGTAGGTAAATCATTTTTAGAGATTCATCGGGTATAGGAAGCCTTCCCGCATCTATCTATACTTTCTTAGGGAAGTGTTTTATTTTATATTATATCTTATACTTCCATTAACACCATGTAAATTAACCAACTCAAAATTAAAATTAAAATTAAAAAATTAAAAAAACAACTAACATTCCTATCATTGTCAAACCCACATGAAAGAGTCTACATTTATGTTGTAACATAGTCGGGAATATACCACTTGTATCTCAGGGAAGTTTCAACACATGATTCCTATTTGGAATTCTTTGATTCTTGATACCCTGACTTAGATGATTTCTGATATTATTTCATTATTCAAAAAAAATCAGAAAGTTGTTTATTTTTGAGACACTTATTTGCACTCATGTTCATCTATATTTTCCAACATTATATTACCATACACATGAAGATTTTGTCCTATTTTTTCATCATCTATCATTTCTCTTTTTCTTGAGGGAATCTTTTCCATGTTATTTCTCCATGGTTTCCCATCAAAGAAATATGAATTTTGAAAGCTTCAATATAATGAATGAGGAATCTATTTGATTCTTTATCCCTTTTGACCCATTAAGACACCCGTAAATTTTCTCCATCATGTTTTCCTTATAATCCATGAATAATTCTTTTTTAGGATGATCCCATATTTAATACCCTTTCCTATCAATTTATTGACTAAATTCATGGTAATTTTCAATATAAGTGTTGGGGAGATATTTATTCATGGAGAGGGTTCTTTGAGGTATAGTGAGTCATTTGATGCACATGGACTAACTTTATCTCATCCTGGTCATGTGTGTTATATTTCACAGTAGCCAAAGTCATTACATGTATTTTGATATGGAAATGTAGATTCCTTTTTGTTCCAACAATGAGTACTTTTGTGGTTATTACACGATAACCCTTTATTTTGGGGGTACCTATAAAAGTGATGATATATTACTCAAGGAGTTATAAATTTTTCTATATAATATATATTCACTAAAATAATACATCATATGAACTACTTGTGTACCTTTCTTTGGGATTTTGTATGAAATTTATTTCATGGGGTTTTGGAGTTGATACTCACAAGTTTTTTATGCCTGTATTATTTTAGTGTATTTTGTCCTTAAAAATAGAGAAGAAAAAATCAAAAAAATTAAGAGGAATTGTATTATCATATGCTTGGGTGCAAGAAACATTTTAAGAATAGAGGAGTTATATTTTAAGGGATACATTTGTATTGAAACTTTTTATGTGTTTATTTCAAGATTCAAACCTCCATATTTCAAAAAAAATTGTATTTTTTTATGACCCACCATACCGCATCCATAGAGAAATTTGAACCTAATGTGAAGCCATTGAGATTGGTGCATTCTTTTGATTTCTACCAATAGAGATATGAAATTCGTGGAAAGCCTATGGTAAGCATGCATGTGTATGAGAATTGAGAAAAGCTCTATCAATGAATTGTTTGAGTGATGAGAGTGATGGTGAGGTAGGTCACCATTATGCAAGAGTTCACGTACTTATTTTGGAAATAATTTGAGTGGAAGGGAAATTGTTTTTGAAAATTGAGATTTTAAATGAAGCATGATATTTTTTTGGTAAAAGGGGTTAAAAAAGTTTGACCTTGTAATTTTGAAACTTTGACTTGTCTATGGATTCAATTGTATATTCTTTCTGATTTTTTTCATGAGTGAAAAAGTTTAAGTGTAGGGGATTTGATATACATGGATTTCACTTGAATTTTTATAATTGTTTAACTTAGTTATAATTAAATATTTTAAACATTTTTAGTGTTTTTAGTTTATTTTTGTAATTTTGTAGTGTTTTTTTTATTTTTTTTATTTGTAGTTAATTAAATATTAATATTGCTTATTTAATTTTATTATTAACCTTTATTAATATTAATTTATTAAAAAAAATTCTAACACTTAATATTTTTAGTAATTTTATTAATAGTATTTTTATTATAAGTTTATTAATATTTTTATTATTTATTTTAATTTTCTATATTACTATTATATATTATTGTATTGCATTATAAATATAGTAGTACTAATGATAGTGGTATTAATTAGTTTTTAATTTTTATTATATTAGTATCTAATAATAATAGTATTAATTATAGTAGTATAGATTATTTTATTATTTTTTATCATTAAATTAGATTAACATTAAATATTGTAATTTTTTTCTATAATTAGTATAATATATATTTTTATAATTCTAATTTTATTTTTCTAATATTTTTATTATTATTACTATTATTTTCTTTTTCTTTTTTATTTTTTATTTAACAAATTTTTAGATAATTAGATTTTTATGCTTTGAAATTTGAATATGATTTGTTTGGTTTTCATTTCATGCCCACTGGAAGGACCGCACAAGAGGGAACCTCCCCCTTCGCCTTTACGCATGGGAGAGGGGTGAAACCTTATTCCCAGTAAGAGGTAGCTGCCTCCCCCCTCCATCTCCATAGTGTTGTGCACAACCTTCTACACACCAGTCGACCAACCAAGCATCACCAAGCCAGCCTCCACCTCTTTCTCATATTGTGCCAAAACCCTCTACGTAGTGCCACCCAGCTGTAGAACTATCCTTGTGCCTTGTACCTATCCTCAACACCATTGTCGGTGTCGTCATCCCCCTCGTATTCAAAAAATATTCATGTCACTACTCTCCACCCGCTTGGCCTCTCCTCTATCCACTATTCATGCGCGGCATGCGGCTCGGCCTCCTCCTCATACAGAACCACACCCAGTGAGATGAATCTCCCCTAAAAACCTATTTTTGGCCGAGTGCACCATAGGAACACCACCGGAATCCTCCCTCAAACAGCATTTCACAACATCATATGGAATACATAATCCCTACACATCTCAGGAAGCACTTCCTCCATCTCTGATTGGCTGGAGACCAGGCCTCCTTTGTTTTTGGTGAATTGGAGGTAGACAAATGTGACAATATAGTTGTGTATGGTGGTTATATTTCATTTGAGAGATCGGGGATGTTCACTAAGAGATAACACGGGAGCAATCATTTTTTCAATGATGTAATTGTTCGGTTTGACACTACAACGATCAGAGGATTGAAGATTATTATTTTTTGATCTTCAATGGTGGATTGTGGTGATTATTGTGTTGACACGTACATGGTGACTTCTAATTCTCATTTTATTTTTCATGTTGGCATGATGTCTGGATAATTTTCTTAGTTTCGGAGTTGAGATGAAAGTGATGATAATTTCTTGTCATTATTTTTTACCATGTTTGATTTTATTTTGAATTATTATTTATAATTTTAAGTTTATTTAATTAATTATATATTCATTTGAATTAATTTTCATTTGGAGTCTTCACACATTCATTGGTTCTCATTATTGTGATACCTAATAAGTAATCAGGAGTATTGGATAATTGGAGAATTTTTTTTTAGAATTCAGTTGTGTGGGTGATAGAATTGTAAGTTACACATGATCAAATTCTGAATTAATAGATATATTAATTAAAAAATTAATATGGTGTGTGCAATATCTTTAAAACTTTAATAAGTGATACTTAATCAGTGATCAAATTTGATGGAACCTAACATAGATAGATACTTTGACTTTGTGAGAAATGGGTCATTGTATTTCATCATGTGATTCAGTACTACAATAACACACAAATTATTTTTCAGGATAGAGAATAAAATAACAGATGATTTGTGTAAAAAATTAAATATTGAACAACATCACAAAATGACACCTAATATTATTTTGATTAAATTTGAAATCAGTGATAATTAAATAAATAAATATTCAGATATGGAAATTAAATAATTGGCATTTCATGCACCTGAATGGACATCACAATTCTTATACTTCCATGTTTTCCTTCTTTCTCCATAGTTTATTTTAGTTTGTAAAGATAGATTTTGGAAATTAAAATTTTTGTTTTTAACTTGTTTAGTTTTAGAATTTTTATTTGTTAAATCACATCAAAACTTCATCTACCTAAATATTCTTCGAAGGGGATATTCTTAGTTTCTACTCACATTCCCTCTATGGTTCGACCCTACTCGCCACTTCTACAGTAGTTACTTGGATAATAAATAATAAAAATTGCATGCTTTGAAACGTGTGTGCCACTGTTACTTATGATATATTATATCATGAATACTTTTATCTTTATTTTATTTAATGTTTTACTTTGAATTATCTCATCTAAGGGGTTTTTACATGAAAATTACCAACTGGTAAAAGTTATCTTGTCATCTCACTTTCTTTTGTTATTGTTAAATTTATGTTAAAACAATCACTTTCTCATTATAATTTTTCATTGATCATTATATTTATTTTTTATATCAATATTATTTTATGATGGACATGATTATTTCCTAAACCATATACCATATTTACATATGGTTTTTACTATGAATTTTATTTGATTTATTGGGGAAACGTTGATAAATCTGTATCCCTTACTCAATATTGATATTTGATAAGGCACTTTGTTTATGAATTCAAAATAACTATTTGATATATGAAGAATGCTTTGGACATGAAAGACACAAGTTGGGGATTGGTTAATGAAATCCCCTTAATGCATTGGTAGTATCATGGGATGAATTCAGTTGGACAAACCCTTTGTGTTTGTAACTGGTATGTTTTAAACTCTCTTGTGAAAGGTCTTGAAAGTAGAGTTAAGGTTTTCCAAACCAAATAAATTTTTAACCAGTATTATTTAAACCTTCATATGAAAGGACTTAATGATAAATGTTTTGTGTACCTAGGAAACATGGAATCCAATAATTAAACATTTCCTTAATTAAATATTCAGTTATTATCTGGAGTATTTTCACTATGAAAAAAATATATGGATGTACTTCATTCTCAGTTTATTAATTAAATGGAATGTGTCTTCATTTATTTACCTTTATAAATTTTTAACACATTTCCTTCTCAATAATTAATTACATGGAATTTATTCTTAGTTACTTACCTTTTCATATTGATTATTATCATTGATTCATTATTGCTTCTACTATATTTTACCCTTACTAAGAATTTACACTCACCCTTATTTTGTTTCCATTACCCATGATATGAAGAATAAATCTTTGAATGATATTTAAAGGATATTTTTAATTTTACTTTATTATGTATCATGTTTTACCTTATAATTCCCAATGTAATATGGGTATCATGCATGAAATCTATTTGTACAAAAATTCTAAAATGATTGGTCCTTCAAGATTCAATTCCTTATATTCATGATAATTTAATAAATTAAGACAGTGAATCTAGGTTTATGGGTTTGATATGTTATAGTTGGTATCAAAGGAAACTTAGTAGAAACCTTGGAAACTAGATTTAGTAAAACATGGATTAGGGAACATTACCCCAAGTTATACTTTGAGGATAAGTTTATAAGATCGTCCCAAAAACCATGTTTATGATTATTATATATGAATAAATTTTTCAATTTATGATAAATATTTCACTGGTTTTTGGATTAAACATTATGTTATATAATTTTATCTAGTTTATGCTATTGTTTATAAATAAAACCTGGAAGGAACAAGGGTTTTAATACTTGTGGCCAATATAGAGATTTCCTTGCTGATAAATCCAATACGACTAGTATTAGAACTGAGAAAGTTATGGATATATTGTGGCAGCTTAATCAGGTTATGAAAAATAAAATTGCCCAGATGGAGCAACCTATTCCACAAGGAGATTCTCCTATGCTGGGTAACTTTATGCAACAGAATACCCCATAATTTAGTGGGAATACTAATAATATTATAGTCTAGAAATAGATTAAGTCTTTGGAGAACATATTTATGGACTTAATATGTGGTGAAAAGTAAAATTTTATGGTTGTGGTGTATTGTCTCAAAGATGATGTTGATCAATGGTAGTCGTTGATCCAAAATACTAGGGAGGAAGAGGAAATATAACTCATGGAATGGAAAGATTTTAAAGATACATTATTTGAAAAATATTACCCTCATGAGAAACAAAATGAGATGAAGAATAATTTCCTTATCTAAAAGAAAAAAATGATGAATAAAGTATTGTGGAGTATGAAACTACCTTTAAAAGGTTAGATAGGTATACTGCAGATTACATAAACAACATAGAGTGAAATTTTGACCATTTCTTTGAAGGGATTAAATCAACACTTTGAAGGGAACTGGTTTCTCAAAAAAATCATCATATGATGAAATCGTTTTATGTTCTATCAAGATAGTGAAATAATTATCTAAGTATTATTACTTCGAAGGGAATATAAAAAAGAAGAGGATGGTATATCAAAAAATAGATAAGTTAAATAAGATAATTAAGGATTTTCTTGCATGTGATACTTGTGGAAAGAAGTACCTCGGTACTTACTTGAATGGAATGGGATTTTGCTATATGTGTGGATAAAAAGGACACTAAGTTTGTGATTTCAAGGGAAAGAAAGAAAATTCAAATATATGATTCTTCCACTATAAGGAGATTGGGAACCATGCAAATGAATTCTCCAAAATTCAAGGGAATATACCTCAAAAAAGCCAAGGGATCAAGGTAAAGATTATATTTTTGATACAGTCAAAGTGCAATGATTAATGTTCCTTTATACTTATATCCTTGAATAATTTTGTAAAACTATTTTTTCAATGATGTCTTAGTTATAATAATTATGAAATATAAAAGGATTTTACGGTATTACTATTTCATTTAGGATTCGAGATCATATATTGGATGGTACCGGTAAATTTGATTTAGTAGAAAGTTAAAAAAATTTGAAAAACACATGGTTGGGGGAAAATATATCCCTTAATATGCTCCTGATATTGAGAAAATGATTCTTTCATAAAGAGATGATTGATATGGATAAAGTAAATTGGATAATACTAACTGCCTTAGAATTAATTCTAATGTTTTTTATCATAATACCCAGAAATTTCATAAGGTAAACCATTTGTAAAGTGGTTTATTTTGAACTTTTTATAGGGTTTTAGAGATTGATGTATTACTTCACCCTATAATGAAACTTTTTCTAAGAGATGAAGTAGAAATATTTCAAGGCACATCCAAAGGATAATATTATGATTATGAAATAGAGAAGTACCAAGTAATTATATTTCCTTACATTCTTATAGAGTGAAATAATTCCTCGACTCTAGGAAAAGGGTCTTGAAACAAAAATATTGTCATATTATCATCATTTTTTATGATATCAATGACCTTTATTCACACCTATGGTTTATGGATTTGTGGTTAACAACTTTCAGATGAACTTGTTTTCTATCACTCTCCATAAAAACTTGATAATTATATTTCTCTTCTATTTCCATGCTTTCACTAATGTTGTCCTATATGAAATACTAGTTTTGTAGTGACCTTCGCATTTCATTTTCCCTATTATTAATAAGATGTGTCATTAACCCTATTTACAATGTGGATTTTTAAAAGAATAGTTTGTTTTAAAATATCAACCCCATGATTAACGAGATCAAGTTTAAATTGCAAGGAAAAAAATTATTTAAGATGGGTAGAATGTAATAACCTGAAATTCTAAAATAAGGGCATTGTATTTGATATTGTGTATTACACGCAACACCAAGCGTGTAAGGGAATATTATATACTGAGTCTTTATAGTATATTTACTACTTTAAATAGACTCGATATATTTCAATTCACGAAACATAAATTTTAGCTTTCATTTCATGAAATTAGTTTATTCTATGGATTGTGTTACATGTAAGACCAAATCATACTGAATATTATTAATATTATTATTTAAAATGAAAATTATCCCCTAGCTGCTAAATTTGTAGTTATGAATAGGACTAACTAAATTATGAATATATATATATATATATTATATTCAATCTAATTTTTTTATGTTAATCTAATATATTTTATAGGTATAAGACAAGAACAGACCCATTATTATGCATAAAAGGCTTTATTTTTATAAAGGTGGTTTTTTCATCTCTTAATGGAGCACCAATTTCAAAACTGAAATTTTACAATTTTATAAATTTTATTTGAAAAACTAAACTTAATTTTTTAAAAACTAAACAAAAAAAATTAGGTTAGGGTGATTTATTGGAATTTTTCTAAAAAGTTTCATATAATGATGAATAGTGAAAAATACTCAATTTTAATTGAAAACTATTTTTCCATATAATTTATTTATATAGTTAAATTATGTTTTAATTTTTTTTTAAAGTATATTTAGTTCAAATATACATAAATTAATTCTATTTAGGTTATTAGAACAAATTTCACATTGAAATTAGATATAAAAACATTTCAAACTTTTGGACATTTTCACTTTAAAAACCCACTTTGCCATCCTGTCTACGGGGTCAATTTTAAATTAATTTATACAAAAAAAATTATTGTAATTTGGAAAAATGGATTCCATATTTAGAATCATAATAATTTATAATTTATAAAAAGTTCAAATTAGTTTTTTTATGAAAATTATTAGTAAAATTAATTAAAATTAATGGCAGCGATTTAGGTAAAATTATCTTAACAAGGGATTAAGCCTGAAACTTAAGGGAAAATATAACATAGACACATGTCCAAAATATATTTTATATACTCATTTATACCATATAATTCCTTTTATTTAATTATTTTCATTATTGGAGGCATGTTATGTAAGTGATACCTCTCAATAGTTTTTACCTTTTTATATTTACAAGAATGTCACTCCTCCTCCACTGTAAAAAAATGATCAACCCTCCCACTTATTAACACCTTTAATTACAGATGTATCATCCAAATACAGCACAAATAATATCTCAATATACATCCCTTAATCCTAGAGTCCTCATTTTTTGTAAATACAATAATATCATTTGTGGATGTATGGACTATCGCCTCCTTAAAGCGATGTGATATGTTCACACATTTCATAGAATATATTAAGGATGGGATTAATTAAAAATATGTGAAATAAATAAAATATAAATTATATTAAACCTTTATGTAATTATAATATATCATTTTCTTTATTACCCTTTTTACACACTAAAAAAATGATAACGTCGTTCATGGATGTGTGAACTACCACCTCCTCGGCCCGATGTGATTCCTTTTACATCAAAATAATTCTATATATAAGGATATATGATTAAATAAAATCATATTTATGATATAATTATCATTATATAAAGATAAAATGTTACGCAAATTCTTTTCATAACAATCATTGAAAAATGGGATCGCTGCTCATGCGTACGTACAACCTACTATCTTCATGATTGTAACGTTGGTTCATTTTTAATAACCATATTTCATGATTGGTTTTAAAATAATAATCT
This sequence comes from Viscum album, assembly GCA_963277665.1. Taxonomy (NCBI): domain Eukaryota; kingdom Viridiplantae; phylum Streptophyta; class Magnoliopsida; order Santalales; family Viscaceae; genus Viscum; species Viscum album. Next base: position 1,807,891,061 of record OY728157.1, read on the forward strand.
ATGTATAAATATTATAATTATTTAATTATTATTATTATATATATGTTTATATAATGGTCCCTTTGACCATATTCATCCCACCAAAGTCATTTTTGACACATGAACCGGATTTGGTCAAAACACCCGACGTGAACTTAATTGTTTAAGTAGTTTTATACAACATTTTAATAATTGAAATAAAAGTTATAATAAAATTTAAAAAAACTATCAATAAATTAAATAATTAACATAAGATTATTATTTATAAATATAAAGAAACACGTGACATGTCAGACTCAAGGTAAGGGACTTCGTCTCAATACACATTCTTTGAGGCATTCATTATCATTGTGCACCTATTTTATTAAATATGGTATACATACATCTAATTTTACATGTAATATAACTAATATTAATATTTAATAATACTCTAAGTTTCATCTGGGATTATTTCATCTGATGGGGTTTTACTTGAATGTTACAAAGTAGTAATGGATTTTTATATCACATTTTAAATCTGTGATATAAATTTCATATTTACCACTTACTTTTTTTGGTAGTGTATCTACTGCTCCTTTTGATATATTATATCATGGATTATTTTATATTAATGGTATCTAATTTTTTTACTTTGAATTATATCATACAAGGGGTTTTAACTTGAAAATTACCAACTAGTAAAATTTATCTTTCCATTTCACTTTCTTTTGTGATTGTTAACTTTATATTTAAAAAATAACTTTCTTGTAACCATTTTTCATTGAAAATTATATTTCATTTTGGAATCTATATTCTTTTATGGTGGATATTGTTATTTCATAAACTGTATATCATATTTACATACGGTTTTTACTTTGAATATTATTTTATTTACTGGGAAATATTGATAAATCTATATCCATTACTCAATATAGATATTTGATAAGGAGCTTTGTTGATGAATTTAAATAGATTATTTTATATATTAGGAAGGATTTTTACATGAAATACATGGTTTGGGGATCATTTAATACAATACTCTTGATGCATCAGTAGTCTCATGGGATGAATTCAGTTGTAAAACCCCTTCTTCTTTATGGATAGTGTGTTTTAAACTATCTTTTGAAAGGTATTAATAGTAGAGTTAAGGTTGTACAAACCAAATTATATTGTAAACAGTATGCTTTAAACTTTCTTGTGAAAGGTCTTGATGGTAAAGGTTCTATGTACCTGGGAAACATGGCATCCAATAATTAATTATTTCCTTCATTCAATAGTAAGTTAGTATTATCTGTAGGATTTTCACTATGATAAAATATATTGATGCACTTTATTCTCAATTTATTGATTAAATGGAATGTGAATTTAATTATTTACCTTGACATACTATTTATAGATTTTCTTCTCAATAATTAATTACATGGCATGTTCTCTCACTTACTTACCTGTCCATGTAAATTATTCTTATTGATTTGTTATTTCTTCTATTGTATTTTACCCTTACTAAGCATTTGAGCTCACCCTTATTTTGTTTCCTTTCCCTATGATATGAAGAATAAATATTTTAATGATCTTTCAAGGATATAGTTTATTTAATTTTATCATGTATCATGTTTTATTTTCTAATTACCAAAGTAATATGGGAATCAGGTATGTAATCTGGTTTTACAAAAATGTTAAACTAATCCGTCCTTCAGGATTAGATTCCTTATAATCATGCAAATTTAATAAAGTAAGGCACCAGTTCCAGGATTTTGGGGTTAGGGCGTTACATCCATTATAAAATGCATGACATATTCTAGACACTATGATATACATAGTGAAATCATTGATCAAATACCTTCATGTTTCACTGATTATTTATTTATACTTTATATCAATTAACTATGTTAAAATAAAAACACTAAAAAAACTTAAGTATCCAACAATCAATTCAATGATTATTGATTTGATTTATGATTTATTGAATTAGGATCAAATTTCACTTCATCCTAGATAAATATTGTCATAGGTCCGCACGTAGACCTAAGCATCAGGTACATAGTGGGATGATCCCCCACCTGGAAAAATGTAAACATGCAACCCAATCCTCTTTTCAGGGAAATCTATTTTTAAAAGGAATTTAGTTAATTTGAAACTATTGGTCCATATTGTCCATCCTAACATGTAAACAATTTAAAAAAATATAACTATAAAATGCTTAATTAAAATTTTATTATAAAATTTTAATAACAAAGATAAATATAATATATTTAATAATAACTATTATTATATAATATTAATGATAAAGATAAATAAAAATATGGTATATTACATTATATTAATATATGTTTAAATATTTTTAAATAATTTTATATATCATCGAATTTTAATCTAATCTATATTTTTTAATTAAATATTTTAAAATTAATAACATTTTTTATTAAATAAAATTTTAATAAGAGTTTTTATTAAATATTAATAAAAAGGATATTTTTAATGTGTTAATAATAAAGATAAATAAAAATATAATAAATTGAGATTTGAATGGAAATTTTCAGTGAATTTTTTTGCTGTGAATATTAAATGAAAATGATTAGTGCAATATATGCATTGAAAATTTGTAGTTAAAATTTGAATGAAACTTTTCACTAAAAACTTCTAGTTGAATTTTATACTAAAAGTTTCTACTGTACATTTTCAATGTAAATTTTTGATAAAAATTTACATTTTTTACTTATATATTAACATATCTATATTATAATTTTAAAGAAATATTTGAGCTAGAAATTTTTAGTAGAAGTCCACATTGAAAATTTTTAGTAGAACTTTTCACCATGAAATTCTACTGGTATTTTTTACCACAAATTTCTTGTTGAAGTTTTTAGTGAAAATTTCTATAGGAAATTTTCAGTACAAATTTTCAGTGAAAAATTATATTATCTATGTTTTAATATATTTGAATTGGAAATTTAAACAATAATTTATTTTCTAATTTTTGCAATAAATTTTCTAGTATAGTTATGAATGAACTAAAAGTTTATAGTAGGAATTTTTCATTAAAATTTTTAATAAAATTATCAATACACTAAATATTTTAGTAAAATTTTCCAGTAGAAATTCACACTAAAAGTTTATGGTGTAAATTTTCACTAGATATTTACATTGGAAATTTTCTTTTTAATAAATTAAATTTTAAATAGTTTTTCATTTATTTAAAATTTATACAATAAATTTTCATTCAAAAGAATACATTATATATTTATATTTGGAAAGATATGGAGTGTGGAAACATATATTGAAAATTTTCTCTAGAAATTCATGTAGAAATTTGAACTATAGTTTTCTAGTGGAAATATACAGTGAAATTTGTTGCTATAAATTTATAGTGAAAATTTACATTGTTTTATATATATTAATATATAATGTATGTATATACTAAAATATTTTACTATAAATTCCCACTTAAAAAACAATTTTTGTATTTATAATATAAAATATATGATGTGTAGGACATAAACACTTGAAATTTCCAACAGAAGTTTCCATAAGAAATTTTCAGTGGAAATAAACAAATAAATTTTCCATTGAAATTTTGTATTGTTTATTTGTGTATTAATATACTATCACTTATAATTTAAGTGGAAATTCAAGATGAAAATTTAAAATGAAAATTTTCATTTCAAATTTTCACTGTAATTTTTCAGGGAAAATTAGCGATATTTATTTATGTATTAATCTACTTTTACTTGTAATTTAAGTGGAAACTAGAATTGAAAATTTTTAGGGGAAATTTTCATCCTATGATCCTAGGTTGAGAAAAAAACATATATACATTCTAAATTTATACTTACAAAATCAATATACAATTAATAATAAACAACACCGAGAAAAAATCATATTAGGAATGCACTTTCAGCAAAAAACATAATTTCCACTGAAACCTATAAATTTTAACTATGAATTTTCATTGGAAAATTTCAATGTAATTATTTTACTTTATAGTGTAAATGTAAAACACAAAATTAAAATGAAAATTTATTTTAATATTTTCATAAACGTATCATAAATTTTAACTGTAAGTTTTTACATGAAATTTATAATTTAATATTACCATATATATTTGTATTTCTATTTGTCTTTGTTTTTTTTTTTGATTGAAAATTTCCATCATATATTGAATATTTATTTTAAATTTTCAATGCAAACTTACACTATGAATTTTAAATGGAAATGTCTAATAGAAAAATATACATTGAAACTTTTCACTAAAAATTTGAATGGAAATTTACACTAAACGTTTCATATAGAAAATTTTAACTAAATTTTATTATGGTAATAGGTACCCACATTTTTAATACTCTTTATTTTCATATTGTATACATATGGATCTTCGTAAGAGATCATTTTTCTTACACATTATTTATAAAGTATTTATAGACTCTTATAAATCCTTATAATTTACACTATAAGTTTATAATAAAATTTTTCAATGAAATTTTTTAGTGTAAAATTGAATTTTTTATTTATGTATTAATATATTTTAATTGAAATTTGAAGTGAAATTTTTAATTGTAAATTTCATGTGGAAATTTTCAATAGAAATTTCAGATAAAAAATCTATATAAAAAATTTCCAGAGTGTGTTGTGATAAGGGAGCAGTTCGTTGGGGGTGACCTAATACCTGGATGGACTTTGGGTGAGAACAATGTGATAATGGTACATGGGAGAGTGGTATTCCTATATCCCATAATAGACGAGCTAATGGGGGATTATCATACCTCTAGATGGTAAGTACATCATATTGAAACACAGATGTATTATTACTTCAGGAAGCAATTATGTTGGCCAAGGATGAAGAGATACATTTTCTCTTTCGTCTCCAAATGTCTTACCTGTTAGACGGTAAAGGAACTTATGTTCTCTTTGAAACAATGTAAAAAAATCATTGTGAGTTTCTTATGAAGTTTTTTATGAGGACTATCAGGGCTTTTATCATTTCATTCATATTAAATTAATTTTTTAGGATTCTATTTAGGAGAATACTGGGGTTGGAAGCCCAAGAATACCAATTTTTTTAGAACTCAGCAGAGAGATTAGGCTTATCTTCAAGTTCTTCCAACATATGCTTTATCCGAAGAAGGGGGAATTCAGTGTTTTGAGATTTCAAGATGTATTATTCTTATAACTTATGAAAATATAGTCCAAGGTAAATATTTATATATATCTTATGGTTTATATGATAGAACTATATAAGACTTCTTCTAGAACAAACTCTTTAAATTATCTCAAGATGATATTTTCTATTCTAAAAGCAAGAGGTATTTTTCTTAATGGAGAAGAAAAAGTCACTCAATGTAGTGGTTTTTATATAATCCAATATACATATAGAATTATTAAATTCAATTGGAATACATAGATAAATAAATGGGTTGTGGATAGTTAAAAGAATTATGAGAACTTCAATATAGTGAATAAATCCACTAGGCCTAGAGATTTGGTTGATCCCGATATAAATCCAGATGAATTTTTGTCTTGTTATTATAAGAAAAGAATTATTTGGATGTAATATATAAGTAAAAAGAGAATCAGTTTATATGGTTAAGGAATAAGATTCATTTGTTGTTTCTGTCAAAGCTAGAAGTAACCTTGATGCTATCAAAAATCAGAGTGTCTCATATGGGCCTCCTGATTCTCATATTTACTTACCTTTCAAGGAGATCTTATTGGATGATGATGAGGTTTCAAATAATGTGGTTTCCAATGATACTCAGTTTTATTGTTCTAATTTTGAAAGCACAAAATATGTCATTGTGATTTCAGATGATTCCTTATATGATATTTATGGTGAAGATGAGGATAAAGAGACTAGCCCCTTCATAACTTCTTTGAGTCTAGGAAAGTTGTAAATGGTGATTAGGATAGTAATTATTATAGTTATTCAGTGGTTCAAGATATTGAAAGTCACATTAGATTTGGTGTAATGTATTCAATGACTAAGAAGGATAAGTCCTCAGGGTTATCTATTCTTATCCCAGTTTATTCAGATTCAGATTTTGAGATGGTGATGATGATGGGAGCATTCCACCTAAGCATGGTGGACCTAAAATTTCATATGTTCAAAGGGATCCTAATGGATATTTGGTGGATAGAATATATTATGTTAATCTCCTCTTCCCTTTTTATTAGTTATGATATCTAGAGATGAGGGATAAGTGATTGCAGATTTAGTGCATGATGAGGGAATCTGTCATGAGGTTACTGGTTAGAGATCTCCTTATGGCCATGTTTCTCTTTTACCTGGTCATGAGATGTCTCCTACTCCTCCTCCTCCTCCTTCTTATTCTAGTATTTTAACCTAATCTTACATATATTCCTTTAATAAATATATTATGTATACTCTTGATGGTCTGACTAAGCCATATACCTCTCAATATCGGTCTCTTAGCCAAAATGAAATCTCCCTAATTGTAGTTTTGGTTGTATCACACCTCCAACCTATTTTTTCTAAGGATTGGAAACATAGAGATAGAAAATATTTGTGTATCATATTTGTGATATTCATTCTTCCTTAGAATGAATGAGGAAGGATGAAACCCAAATATATATCACCATTCTTGGAAACTCTGGAGTCTCTTTCTTCTATTGGTAGTGATTCTTCTTTTAGAGATCCTCCTCCTTCTATACCTACTTGTTTTTATGATAAATTGGTGATAATCATAGTTTTTGTAAGAGTTATAGAATTTTTTGTGATATTTTTTCACTTCTCATCATGAAGATATGATGTAACATTCTATTACTTTCTATAGGTACTCCCTTGTTCATGCTTTATTTCATCATCCTTGTTTAGGAGCATTTGAGGGCATCTCAGGGATGGAGATCCTTTTCTGGGGGAAATGAACTAAAGCTCAGGGATGTCTGTTTGTTTGAATTAAGTAATTATTTGAATAAATGAATCAAAATATTAGTGGGGTTCTTCCCATGTTTGGAGAATTCCCAAAGTGTGTTTTGGATTGTTTTTATTGGAAAGTAGGTTTTTTTCAATCTACTGAGAGATTACATACTGTATAATGGGATTATATGGCATGTAATATTTACTGGGTAGATTCCATGAACTATTTCATGATGTGAGGACTTTACACGTCATGAAATAGGTTCATATCATGTAATGGTATAAAATAATATTTTAATAAAAAAAAGGAGACACATTTTTTGGTGTATTCAACCCTTATGGATTACACGACATGTAATGGGATTACACAATATGTAAATATTAGTAGTTGCAGTTTTTAGGGTTTTGTACGTCTGATTATACTTTCATTAATTTTGAACCCCCCCCTCTCTTGACCCAAATACCTTACCAGAATATTTTAGGTATATCCACTCCATCTTAATCATCCATTCAGTGATTAATCATTGTTTTGGTTGTGGTGCATCTCTCCGGGTAAGTGGTCTTCCTATTTCGTCTTTTCATTTTACTTTAACAGTGTTTTTTATGTCTTTTCATTCCCTATTCATTATTTTATAGTGATTTATATAAATTATTTTTAGTTTCTTCTCATTCCACATCCTTAGAAGGTCAATATTGTGGTATCCAATCACCATTGTCGAAGGCGGATAGGTTTATACCATTTTGAGGTGGGTGGATCTTTTCAAGTGTTATAATTATTAAATTGCTAATTGTTCTTGTTTAATTTTTTTTATTTTGAGATGATAATGCATGTGTTGAAATTTAAAGGGCTTGGATTCATGTTTTAAAGGGTTTTGGATTTTAAAATGGATTTTCCATGATTTGGAAATGAGTTTTCAAACCTTTAAGCAGATTGTCTTGTACTTGAAAATGTTTTTTATAAAATTAGAACATTGTTTTTTTTAATCGAATTTAAAAAACATAGCACATCTGGAACCTTAGGTGTTTCAAGGAATATACATGAGTAGCCTTAGTTTATGTGGAACCACTAGGAGGTAACATTTCATATATTGATGGATTGTGGCAGGACTTGATTTCAGTTGGATCCAACGAATTCATGTTTAGGCTCTTTAGTGTCTAGTACATATTGTCACATTGGATGGAGCCCAAATGGATGGTGCTTTTTCATTTTTTGTTTTTTTAGAACATTATTTTTTATTTTATGAATATTTTCTCACATGTTGGTTTTATCGCCTTTCTTTTTCATGGATATTCATTTGTGTAAAATCAAAGAAATGTTTTAAAATGGTTTTATTTATGAAAATTCCTTTAAAATTTAAAAAAAATTAAAGATAAAGCTTGTTCATTATAGATATTAGAAATTTATAGTATTATTTGGGGGTATCCTACTAGGATTTTTACTCACACCCTAATTTTAAATTTGGGAAGTTGTAGATGTTGTATTACAAGACTCAGGTAAAAATAAGGGCATATTTTCTCATTCTAGCTTCTCTTATTGTCAGTACCTTCGGTTCAGGTTGGTTTGGAGGTGAATGTTGGTCACATGGAGACTTTCGGTATTTTTTTATTTATAATTTTTTGGTTTATCATGTTCATCATGGTTGTATAAATGGTTGGATATACTTTATTTCCATTTTTTACTTGGATTGTAGGTCTTATTTTGATTATATTCAAGACTTGTTTATGTTGTTTTTGTTATACCTTTATGTGACGGGCTGACTCGGGTAGGTTGTTTAGTTGGCTCAGGTTGTTTCATTCTAATTTTTATATCAGAGGAAAGACTCGGTCTGAAGTGTGTTAACACTGCCTGATTTTGGTTTTGTGTCTTTGGTAGACAGTAAGTAAGGCTATCATAATTTGGGTAGTGAGTGTGGAAAAGGGACCTTGCCATCTCACTTGGGTCTGTGAACTCAAGTTACCATGGGTGGTTGGAAAATTTTTACTGGGTTTGAGACTTGGTGTTTGAGGAAATTTGGATAAAATGTATGGGAATCTTATTTAAATGGATTTGTTCCTTCTTAAAGGGTTGTTTTTTATTGGTATAATTTATAATTTATTTAAATTCTTTTGTTTTAAGATATTTGATATCGATATCTAAAGTTGGTCCTTTGACTTTGGAATTTTCTCATGACAAATTAGTTTTTTTTTCATGTGATTATTAGATAATGCAACCTAGAATATATATTCTAAATCTGAGAGAGGAAGTTGTGAGATAGGATCCATAGGAAAATCCTCTAGTGTACCCTTCTTTGGTAGAAACATTAATTCACAATATTTAGATGATGGATCAAGCGGGTGAAAATAATCTAGGATGTATTGTGGATCATGGATCAGAATTTAAAAAGCAACATATTCATATCTTCGATGGTGACAAAGGACCCTAGGAATATAAGGAGTAGCTTCAGAAGATTGATAGGATCTTCAATTTATTGAATCCTTTTGAGGAATTTATGGTGGGTTTTTCCACATATATACTTAACGGACTAGGAAGGAGATGTTGGTACTCTGTTATGAAAGTTGAGTTGAATAAGGATCATATTTGGGATTCATTTAATAAAATATTTAACCAGAATTTTTATCCCAAGACATTTCATGTGTTGAATACCTAGAATTTTAAGTCATTAGATCAAGGGGATCATATCGTTCATGAGTATTCTATTGTACCTTTGAGATGGTGCATCTAGCACCAGATATTATCACTAATAAGTACATAAAGTATCTAAGGTTTGAGTTAGTACTAAGATCAGATATTCTGTCAATGTTGATTCTCATGTGTCTTTCGAACTTTGTGGAGGTAGTTGACAAGGTATCTTTTTATGGGGTAGATATAGCTAGAAAGTCTACTTTGGGTGGATCTTCAATTGGTGTAGTTTTTAGATAGAGTTTATCTTCCAGCAATAAGAGGAAATGCAAGGGTGGTCAGTTTTCTTTAGAACAAATTTCAAGGGCTTCATTAGGGAAGTAGTGGGTTGTTTTCTATCAGTTTTGGATGCATGGTTATTTTATTCCTAACAATATGGAGGCTCCTAGGACTTTACATCGTTGTTGATGACCTGTTCAACTGAAAATAAAATGTGACAGGATATCCTAGGGCAGTAAAGTGGGATCCACTCTCGGCAAGGGTTCACAGGTTCATATTGATGCTTACAAGAGTAGTGGGTATTGTCCTCATACCAAGGGGATTTCTAGGTGTCTAATACTAGATGAATTTATAGGTAAGAGTATACGCCAAATGAATCTGAATTAGGTCTAGATACTATTAGAGGTACGGTTTTGATTTCATCTTCTATGTTGATAGCTTTGTTTGATATTTGTGTTACTCATTATTTTATATCATCAATGTTAATTAACATTTTGGGCCCTCATTATAATATTATTTCGTTCTTGTTGGATCTTTCCACACCATTGGGAAAGAGGTTAGAACAAGGTTTTATATGTCTCTCGTGTCGGGTGAGTATAGCTGACTTTGAGATGGTGTGAGAATTTTTAGTTCTCAATCTTGAAATCTTAAAATTAATTATCAACATGGATTAAATGATCTGCATTAAGGCTTAGATAGATTTTTGTTGTCATCAGGTTCAGTTTTTATCTTCTGATGGGGTCACTCGTATTTTTTCAAGTGAGTGGGACTCTAGATCGGGAAGGGTGGGGCCTATTGTTCCTTATGCTAGAGTAATCTCATGCCAATTTTTAGCGATGTTTGTTAATCCTTTTGAACCTTGATTGTGAATTTTTCTTCCTATGGTTCTGTTTTTATACCCTAAGGTTAAGGAACTAAAGGTCCATTAGAACTAAAGGTCCATCGAATGGTATCTGCTGAGTTTGTGTAACTAAAGGTCCATATTGAGGACTCTGGGGTTAAGAGATTAATTTTTCCTAGAATTTCACCATGGGTTTTTTCTATCCTCTTTTCTAAAAAGGCATATGAGATCCTTAGACTTTTTATTGACTATTAGAGGTTAAATTAGGTGACTATTAAGAACAAATATCATTTTAATAGGATTGATGCTCTTTTTGACCAGATTATAGGGGAATGTTGGTTATAAAATATTAACAAAAGGTTAGAGTTCCACTATTTGAGAGTTTTATAGGAAGATATACCCAAGAAATAATTTAGGATCCAATATGGGAATTTTGAGTTCCAGGTTATTCCATTCGGTCTCACTAATGCTCCTCCGGTGTTTATGGAATTAATGAACTGGATCTTTCATTGGTTCTTGGACTATTTTATCATTGTGTTTATGGATGATATATTGTTTTAATCCAAGTTAGAGGATTAGAATAGGGAACATTTGGATATAATTCTTTTAACTTTGAGGGGAAATCATTAGTATGGTGATATTTCCAATTTTGAGTTTTGGATTCAAGAGGTAAAGTTTCTTGGGCATGTGATATCTGATAGAGGTATATTAGTAGATCCTAAAAAGGTATAGGTAGTTATATTCTAGAAGTGGCTCATAAATGTTTTTTAGGTCCAAATATTAATGGGGTTGGCTAGTTATTATAGGCGGTTTGTTCAGGACTTCTCCAAGCTTACATATCTAATAAAATAATTAACCCTTAAGTGTGTAAAGTTTGATTAGAATGACAATTGTTAGAGATATTTTAAGGAACTGGAGGTGAGATTTAATTTATCTCCAGTTTTGATTCTTCAAAAATTGGTTTCAGGTTATGATATTTTATGTGATACTTCTAGTACATTCTTGGGTTGTAACTTAATGCAGTGGAGGCAGATAGTGGCCTGTGGATCTCGCCAGTTATGCCCATATGTGAAGAACTACCCTACCCATGATATTGAGTTGGAATAAGTTATGCATGAACTCAAAATTTGGTGTCACTATCTTTTAGTGGAGTGGTTTATAATGTATTAAGATCTTAAGAGCCTGGAATATATTTTTACTCAAAGGGATCTAAACTTGCAATAGAGACACTGGGTGGAGTACCTTCAGTAATTTGATTTTGATATTGCATACAATACTAGAAAATGGAATGTGGTTTTTGATGGGATGAGTAGAAAATTACCGATGCAAGCCGTAAAAGAATCAGTTAATGAGTGTTATCTAATGAGTTTGTTTGAAGATATGATCTTGGGAATAGATAAGGTAGGTGGTAACTTATGTCTATATTAGATGAGGGTTGAATAATCTTTTGATGAGAAGGTTTGGATTGATCATAATTATGACACCAAATTCCATAGTGTTAGTAAAATACTGTATAGTGGGGAGACCTCAGGTGAGTGGTCTAAGTATCCTAATGTAGCCTTGTTCTTTTGTAGTAGGTTGGTTATTCCATTTTCCCTATGGAAAGACTTCATGGATAGTGGACACCAGTGATATTGGTTTGTGAACCCTATGGATAGAAATATATATCATGACTTGAGGTGTTAGTATTGGTGATCGAGGATGAGGCGGTCGATTGAGAATTTTGGATTGTGGTGCCTTACTTGTCATAGAATTAAGGAAGAACACCAGATACTTATAGGTTTGGTGCATCCTTTACCCATTTTGGTATGGAAGTGGAATGAGATTTATATGGATTTCTTCATTATCTTACCATAGAATTCTTATGGGGAGGAATCTATTTGGGTGATCATTGATCAAATTTCTAATTCAGTGCATTTCATATCTATCAAAGAGATGATGAAAGTGGAAAATATTGGGGACTTGTATGTCTGAGAAATTTTTAGACTTCATGGGGTTCCCTATTTAGTTGATTTTTATAGGGATATGAGGTCCACATCCAGGTTATGGAAAGGTTTATAGGAGGAAATGGGCTCCCATATTAAATTGAGCATGGATTATCATCCATAGACAAATGGATAGATAGATAGGTCTATCCAGGTTCTTGAGGATATACTTTAGGCTTTTGTGTTTGATTTTGGTGGATCTTGGGAAAATAATTTTCCTTTGGTAAAATTTTCTTATAATAATAGTTATCAGGCTTCAATCAGGATGGTTCCATTTGAGGCTTTGTATGGGTGTCCATGTAGATCTCCCTTCTACAGGGCAGAGTTGGAAAAGTGTTCCTTGGTTGGGATGAGTCTTGTTCAGAAGGTGAAAGATATGGTGCAGTTGATCTAGAGGCATTTGATCACATCATAGAGTCATTAAAATCTTATGTGGTCGGTTGGTGTTGGCAGTTGGAGTTTGATGTGGGTGATCATGTTTTTCTCAGAGTCTCACCTCACATGGGAAATCGTCAATTGGGTAAGTAGGGTCTTTTTGTATTGAGGATTTTGGGCCCCTTTTAGATCATTGGATAACTGGGGAAGGTGTCCTATCCATTGGAATTTACTTAACATATGGCATCTAACCATGGTGTGTTTCATGTTTCTTAGTTAAGGAGGAATATACTAGATCCTTCCTATGTGATTGGATGGGATGGTACTTATCATGAGCTCGATAACACCATGGTTGAGCAGGCATTACATATTATGGATCTATAGGATAAGGTATTTCATGGTAAAACAATTCTTCTAGTCCGGGTAATATGGTAGTGCATATAGGGTAGCCACGAGACATGGGAGTGGGGGTCATTTATGAGGCAGTAGTGGCCTTCTCTTATTTTAGATCTAAGATCTTGAGGTATTTCTAGGGATAGAAAGTTTGTATTGTGGGGAAAATGTAACATTTCGCTACATCCAATAGGTACTCATTTGTTCATGCTTTATTTCATCATCCTCGTTTAGGTTCATTTGCATGCTTCTTGGGGATGGAGAGACTTTTCTGGGGGAAATGCCCTAAATTTCATTGATGTGTGTTTCTTTGAATTAAGGTATTGTGAGTATAAATGATCTAAAATATTATTGTGGTTCTTCCCAAGTTTAGAGAACACCCAAAGTTGGTTTTGGAGTTTTCTACTGTAAACTAGGTTGTTTTTTGTCTACTGGGCAATTACACACCCTGTAATGAGAGTAAACAACATGTAATTTTCATTGGGAAGATGTTTTGAATTGTTTCATGACATGAGGGTTTTACACATCATGAAATAGGTTCATTTCATTTAATGGTTTAAAATCATATTTTAATCAAAAAATTCAATTCATTTTTCAGTTTATTAAGCCCACTTGGATTACACAGCATGTAATGGGATTACTCACTATCTAATTATCAGCAGTTGTGGTTTTTAGGGAGTCGTACATCTTATTATCCTTTCATGTGTTCCTAATCCCCCTATCTCAACCCAAATACCTTCCAATGTGATTTTATAGACCACCACTCCATCTGGATCGTCCATTCGATGATTGATCATTGTGTTAATTGCAGTGTGTCTCTTTGGGTAATTTAACTTCCTATTTCTTCTTTGATTTTAATTTTGATTTTAGTAGTAGTTTTTGTTGTGTTTACATTCCCTATTCATGATCAGATAGTGATTTCTATCAATCCTTTTTATTTTCTTGTCATACCTCATCCTTTGAAGGATAACCTCATGGTATCCAATCACTGTTGTTGAAGGTATCTAGGTTTATACCGTTTTGAGGTAGGTGGATCTGTGTAAATGTTCTAATTCTTGAATTTCTAATTGTTCTTGTTAAATTCCTTTGGATTTTGAAATTATAATGCATGTGTTAAAATTTAAAGGTCTTGGATTCATGTTTTAAAGGGTTTTGGATTTAAAAACGGATTTTCCTTGATTTAGAAATGAGTTATCAAACCCTAAATCAGATTGTATTGGCTTTGAAAATGTTTTTTATAAAATGTGTGCATGGTTCTATTATGGAATTTGAAAAACTTAGCACAAGTTTTTTTGTGTGTGTCACCACTAGGAGGTAATGTTTAGGATATCAATGGATTGTGGTAGGACTCAATGCCAGTTGAATACAACATATGGCTGTTTAGGATCTTTAGTGGCTAATATGAATTGTCCCATAGGTTTGATCCCAACTGGATGGTGATTTTTCCTTTTTGTTTTGTTTACCTCATGTTTTTTTATTTAATGGATATTTTTCACATGTTTGTTTTATCTAATTTCTTTTTCATGGATATTCTTTTATAGAAAATCAAAGGAATGATTTCAAATGGTTTTTTTATAAAAATTCTTATAAACATAGAATTTGGTTTAAATCTAGAGATTGTGCATTCTAGAAATTAGAACTTACTTAGATTCTTTAATGGTATCCAACTAGGCTTTGTGTTCACACCTTACTCTTGCCTTTGGGTAGTTGTAGATGTTGTATTATAGGATTTAGGTAAAGGGAAGGGCATCTTATATCATATTGGATTCTCTTATTTTCGTTTCCTTTGGTTCATGTTGGTTTGGAGGTGACTATTGGTCGCATGGAGACTTGTGGTCTTGTTTTATTCACAATTTTTTGGTTTAAACTATTTGTATTGGTTGTATGTATGGTTGTATATCCTTTTTTACACTTTTTACACTAATTTTATGTCTTTTTTTGTTTATATTCAAGACTTGTTTCCTTTTTTTTATTCTTTTATGTGATGGGTTTGCTTAGTGGATTATCTAGTTGGTTCAGGTTGGTTCATTACAAATGAGGTAGATAAAATCTCATGGTGATTGCATCAATAATATTGTTATAGAATTTTTTAATGAGGCTGGAAGTGATAGGGAAACTATTACAAAAACTATAAAGTAATGACTTTATAGTATTTTCACCAAGAATGATCTCAATTCACATTTCATGTTTTTGGATAAGAATCTAAGGATGCATCTTATTACCAAGGAATTCAATGACCAAGTTAGTTAGTTGAAAGTGTTAGATCGTTTATTGATGAAATTTATGGAAGATAAGAAGAATTATTTCAATATATGAATCATGATGGCGGAGTGATCACCTAGTTTATTGAGTTGGAAGAACCTTTTTATTACACTACCATAATTGTACTGATTTCTCCTCTAACTATTCCTATGAATAATTAATTATACACTCCTATTTTATTTCTTATTCAAACCAATTCCATTATAGTTATCCTATTTGGACATACTCTAGTAGAATCGGTGAGGCATCTCAGACCAATGGCCTTCAGCATTGTCTTCAAGCCTCCTATACCTCCTTCTACCTCTGCCCCTTCAACTTCTCCAGCTGATAGAAAAGGAAAATCCTACCTTAATCCTCCATCCATTAAATATGAGGATGAATTTTACTTAGATTAGGTTCTGATAGGTCTGTTTTCTTTTGTTTTAAATGATATAATCATATTACTTTTTTTCTTAATGAAAATTTTGTAATCTTACATCATTTATATTTTCTCAGATAAACATTTCCATTCTATATTCTTCTTTACCTTTATGTCCTTTTTATAATCCTAAAATGGTGAGAACTTTTATGTTATCTATTTTTATCATGTATGTTGGACTTTATTCTTATGTTTATTTATTCTATGATTTTAATCTAAAAATTCTTTGAACTCTAATGTTGTGAATTTATTTGCAAACATTATTCCTGATCATCAAAAAGGGGTAAATTGTTGGGTCAGTCCATAAATTCCTTATTTTAATGCTCACAAATCATTCTTAAAAAATTATTAACTATTTATGTGTTGAATGATAGAAGCTTCACAATTCTAGAGTTTACATAAAATTTCTCTAAGTATATGTTTCTACCATTATAAGAGTTTATCTACCACTAATAGAACTTTGATGACATTAGAAGATTCATGTTTCCATCAGTTTAATCTTTCTACTTTCTATTCAACCTCTCAATCATAAGTTAAAGACCTATACCACCAGTTTAATTTTTCAACCACCAAAAGAACTTACTACCACTAGAGGAATTCTATTACTATTATAAGGTTCTTCCATCACCAGTCTAATTCTACTACCACCATGAAAAATATTCTATCATAAAAGGAACTTGCTACTACTAGAATTATTCTACTACCATTGGAAGGATTAAAATAATATCCAGATAATTTCACTACCACTAAGTCAGATCTGTTACCATAAATCTATATCTACTACCGCCAGTTGATATCTTTTATCATCAAGAAAAATCTGCAATTGTGAAGCATGTTCTTCTACCATGAATATCTACTACCATTGAGACCTCTATTTCTACATCCATTGAGGTTTCTATTCATATGACTATCTGGAGTTAAAATTTAAATCAAATTTCAATGGGTAATTTATTGAATCTATTTCAATTAAAAAATTTGTTCAATATGATTATTTATGAATTATTATCTTTAAAATGACTACTTAAGATCATTGAAGAAAAAGTTAGAATTTTTGGATTTACTACTTAGTATAAGGATTTATTCTATTATTATACTGTAATGTAAAATTAGTGTTTTTGAAATCTATAAATCTGAGGATATTCTCATGCACAAACATGGTTTGATTGTCTTAATAGCCTACTGGTGGTTAGTGTGATAAGTTAACATTCCTTATTAAGTGTGCTTATAGAAAGAAATAGGATTGTATATGCTATTTATGACACTCTATTTTTTGTGAATAGAAACCTTGAAAATAATTTTTAAAGTAACATTAATGACATATTTAAAGATAGTCCAAAAGAAGAATAAGATCATTGTTGATCATATAAAGCTGATCATAGAAATAGAACATCATGAGATCTTCTACATTCTTTCTCTATTTATCTCTATTTTGTTGATTGTTGATTTTTTATTATATTATTTGTTTAAATTTTAATCATAATATCATATATTTTATTGGAGAGTACTCAGACACTCTCATCACACTCCTTTTATATCTTCTATTCTATGAATAGTAGTGGAAGAGGTTGGGTGTAGCATGAACTAGGTTGGGTGTAGTTGTATCTATAAAACACAATCTAGGTTGTGGATCTGTTTATTATTTAATAAACATGCTTTGGAATGGGTAACTTTAAAATAGAGAGGATTTGGTCTAAACTTGAGACTAAATCTCTATTATTTATTTCTTTTATGTGTTATTTATCTTTTCTTACTTTGTTTTATTTTTCAAAACACTTTTTCAAAACTATACTATGATAGTTAACATTAATTTGTGTTTTATATATTGTGTTTTATATGATTATAATTGTTTCAAAATTTAAAGTGATATTAAACTTTTTTTAAATAGGTTGTGATAGATCCTTTGATAATCCTTTCAAAAATATGAAATTATATATTTATAAAATTTTAGTTAACTAGGTAGTTTCCTAAATTGAGTTATTTTTAAAATTATTCTTAAATATAAATTTTCATTAAAATAAAAATTCACCCCTCCCCTCTTGATTTATCCACTAGGACCAACATTTTCTATTTATTCAAAATAGATACAATATTCTGCATGATTAGTGCTCCATGGATGGTTTCGGAAAACTTCTAGTTAGATTTTTCTTCTTTTAATAATATCAATCAAGTTATTTTATCAATCAGCTTCTTTTAAACTCACTTTAAGAATATTTTAGTTAGTACATTCATCTTATATCAGCACTAAAATTCGATTCATTACAAACTAGATCTCTAATCATAAAGTGTAGGATGTTGCCAATAGATTTTTTATCCAGGAACATCAAGTAGTAACATATACTCCAAACTCCTTTTACAACATATAAATTTATTCACAATAGTTTTTCAATCAAAGGAAACTTTAATAACTCTTCAAATATCACCAAACACACGTTTATAGCTTCAATTCAAAGTGAGTGGAATGTTTATTGACAAAAAATACAATCACCGGACTCCTTTAAGATATTCATCTAGCACTTATTCATCTATATGTCAAAGACTGGTTTTATATTTCTTATCTCACCTAGTATTTTATTTTCTACTATATAACATCTATTTCATTCATTTAGTGTCATTCTTATTTATATAATTTTGTTTTATTTTCTTTTATTAATATTTATTTAATGGGAAAACCACATCCCACCAAATTTTCTTAGATCCTTGGTGTTATTTTCCAACCTATAGTAGTTTGAAAGTGTACTTAAGGTCATGTGGTGGTCTAATTTTAGTATCATTCAGGTGATTCAAGTCATGGTAATTTTAAATTCTCTGAAAGGTATTGTAAAAAAAATTCATATAGAATGCCAAAACTGATATTTTTTTGAGGAGTCAAAATGGGAAAAATACACCATAAGGTGTGAAAGGTAAAGAAATTATTGTATAATTCTCTTGAGGGTGGTATGTGACATTTATTTTGGAGGTTGGAGGGATTATATGATTGAAACACCTCATACTTGCATTAAGTCTATCCTTACATAGGACCACAAATCATCTAACATAGAATTTTTATTGTCGAGATGACTGAGATGTGTCAATATGTGTATATATACCTTGTATAGGAGTGGATATAATAATGTTTTTCCTGCATGATTTCATATGGGAAGGCTTAGAGGGAGAAATAAAAGATATTTCTGAAAGTTTAGGGTGACTAAGATAAATCTTACAAGGTGTTACCATAAATTCTTTCCATGATGAGTTGTAACAACTAACTTGTCATCCACCATAACACGAATGAACATGTGCCTCAATATTATTGAGTTATTGGTCTCTTTTCTGATTTTATTTATTTTTTTAGATTTTCAATCCATGTATTTGCACATTCCATTTCTACAAAATTGTTTTTTGGGATTAATGAAATGCTTCTATATGGAAAGTACAATGGTGTACTACTAATTGTTGCAATAAAAATAATAATAGTGTGCTTGTACTTATTTAATTTTCAATTGTCATAGAAGAAAATTATTACTCATGGAGTTGGTTTTTATCTTGCATCAACTAGTATTTCACCAAAATCTGGGGTTTATATTTGATATCATATCATCACCAGGTGATTAAGGATGTAATCAATTCATATCATATTACATGATGATCCTAGATGCATTTCATCAATACTGGTAGCAGCAATTGAGTATTGGTGGTATTACTACAGAAAAGAACTATAAATGAAGAAACATTAAGGATTTTATATTTCCATGTGCACACATCATTGCAGCATGTGCATCGATGAACATATATTGGAAATCATTTATTAAACCAGTGTACTAGTTAGGCACCATTTCTAATTGTAATAGTGTTCTTAGGATGCCCATAGATGAGTTTTGACATTTCTTGAAACTCAAAGATCAACCTATTTTTATACCATAAATCAATAGGTTGTGTAACACCCCAATATTTTAGAAAATAAAACTATGTTCGACATCATATTTAACACACAACTCTGAGTTTAAATGACCCACGATATATATAACTATTATAACCTAGCTGTTAAATTAGAGGGTATGAATAGTATTAAATACTTTATTAAATATATATATATATTACTCAATAAAAATTATTGATAAATTTTTATTAAATGATCAATCAATTTTTAGTAAATTAATTTTATTCTTCAAAAATATGTTTTCATCAAAAATGATTTGTATTGGTTTTCATGAAAAAAAATATTATAATTAATTTTTAGAACTTTTAGAAAATTTATTTGATAAAATTATATTAATTTTTTAAATCATCGTGTCAAAATTTACTTTCAGTGAAATTTTGGTATTTTTTGGAAAATATTGATTTTTCATTGAATAGTTAAAAACACATATTTTTGTAAAAATGAAATTTATTTTTAAAAAATTAATTAATTTAAAAGAACCATTATGTTTTGAATATTATTTCAAGTAAAATAATTATTATTTAGTTATATTTAATCCACTTAATTTCTTTTTAATCAAGTTCATATTGGATTTTAGTATAAGTTTGTCTTTGGGTTTAAAAATGAGATTTTTCTAAAAACTATTTTAAAGTGAAAAATATCTATACTTTTGAATTAATTAAAAAATCACCATAATGAGGAATTATTTAAATGAATTTTATATATTATATATCAATAAATAATAATTTGTATTCATAATATAATTATTATTATTCATAGAGTTAATATAAAATCATCTTTTCCTTGAAAATACACTTCTTGAAAACCCTCTTTTTTGTCACGTCTAAGGGTTTAATTTCAAATTATATTTTTTCAATTATGTGAAATTAATTTGTTAAAATAGATTGAATATTGTTAATAATAATAATTTATATTATATAATAAGTTGAACATAATTTTTGACCAAAATGAATAGTGAAAATAGTAAAAATAAATTATCACAATTAAGGTGAAAATAGGTTTATCTGGGGTTAAACTAAAAATATAAGGGTAAAAATGACATAAAAACTTCTCTAAAATCTATTTTATGGCCATATTTTTTCCTTATAATTTATAATTATTTATAATTCTATATTTTTGAGCATTTTAGCATGTGAAAAACATGGGTACACCTTTTTCTTTCAAAAATTATTGGTGTGCCACTCACCTCTCTTATAAAAGGAAACCCCATATATTCTCTTCGTCACACATTAAAAACATTTTGGATTGTCCAATTCCTATAAAAATAACATAAACACTTCCATACCATCATCCTAGAATCCTTTTTTTGGTCAAAAATTTATTCTAGGAATACTTAAGGTGTAATCCTAAAAAGGTGGTCTGAGAAGAGGTAAAATTCTTAACTATGTGTTTTTGTTTTATTTATTCTTCCACCTATTTCAAATAATATTCAAAGAAAATAATTTGATAAAACTACTATATTATATATAATAATATTTTATTATATTAATTTCATAACTTAAATCCATATCATCTTCCATCAAATGGGATATGAAATCATCATTCGTGTGTATGGAAGATTACCACCTCGCAAACCATTTTCATTCATTTTCAATTATCACCTATCACGACTTGTTTTAATGAGGAATTTTAAGTATATATATTATATTTGTAACATATTTATACTTATGGAGTTATGATATCACATATACCTTTTTAATTTCCATTCTTTGGGGGATACGATAATTTCACTTGTGTGTACGACGGACTACCGCCTCACGAAGTGATATGATTCATTTTTCATTAACACATTATATGGAAAGTAATAAGGATAATTTTAAAAAATATATGTGATATAAATGAAATAATAATGATATTAATGACATATTTATCATTTTTAAAATATAATATATCATTTTATTTCTTACATTGAAAAATGATAATGTCATTCGTGTACGTGTGGACTACCGCCACTACGAAGTGATGTGATTATTTTTCCATCACCACAAAATAAAAATTATATATATATATATAAGTATATTTAAAAAATAATATGTTATTTAATATATGATTATCATTATTTAAGGTTAAAATAATACATACTTTCTTTCTATTGTGATTATTGAAAATGGAAATGTTACTCATGTGTATGTACAACCTACCATCTCCATTGTTATAACGTGGTTAATTTTTCATGATGATTTTTCATGATTGGTTTTAAAAGTATATATTATGAATAAATATTATAATTATTTTATGTTTAATATTTTTTATATGTTTAAATAATGACCACGTTTACCACAGTCAACACACCAAAACCATTTTAAAAGAATGAACCAAACATCCTCAAAACACCCAATGTGGACTTAATTGTTTAAATATTTAAATATGTAATTTCAAATAAATAAAATAAATTATTTAATTATAGTTTATTAAACCTATAAAATTTTCTTAATAAATAAAATAATTTATATAATCTTATTATATAGGAGTTAAAGGACATACAAGAAAATTATAGAATCAAGGTAAGGGATTTTTCTCATCTTGCTTTTAATCCAATGAGACATATGCCATATTAACCACTTATCTTTATTTTGTGGTGTATTTAATAACCATGAATTTATTTTGTGGTTATTTTCATGAAAATTATTGGGATTTATAAATCTATACTAGGGTCTCTCTTTTCTTGGGGTTTTGATCCAGAGATTACTAAAGTCATAAGGGACTTCATCTAAATTTCCCTTTATTGATACATATTGTAATGTTGCATACCTATATTATTTTATTAGATGTATACACTTCCCCTTTGACATGTTATATAATGAAAATCCTTATGTTCATGGTATTTAAAGTTCTATTTGAAGTTATTCTTTCATGGGGCTTGCGATTGAAAATATTACTAAAGTGGAACAAGTTTTATGTTAAAATATCCTTTCTTTACTAGACTGTTATGTTGAAGGATATTTTGGAGAAAATAATATGATATTATTTTCATGAAACAAATATATTTATTATCCACTAGTTATTAATGTGGTTAACATGTTTTATTTCCCTTTCCTTCCTTATTTATTAATGAAACATCAAGAAAGTCGTTTTTAAGTGATATCAATCTTGTATTTTCTTTTAGATCGGATATCTTTCTCTTTCACATCCACGTTTTATAAAATATTATCAAAAAAATTGATAAAAATAAATGATTTTATAAATATATTTTACATTTTCTTTGAACATATTTTAAAATATTTTGAAATTAAATTTCTTAACTTTTTCCAAATGAGTCACATTTAACTCCCTCTCACAAAATGTTTTGAAAAGAATGTTTGTTTTTAACATTTACAACATGAACGGATTTTACCATAATCATGACCATTATTTTATTTAAAAGTTAACTTATATGTTTCCAGGTAAGTTTTCAAATCAAATTTTTTTTAAAATTTTTTGTGAATTTTTTTTTAAAAAAGTTATTTTCCAAATAAAAAGGTTATTTTATAAAAAATGTTTTGAATGATATTTTAATGGTATTTACATTCATCAATGTCAAAAACCATTATTGTTACTTATGATCTAATGGGTATATTTATTAATGATATCATCCTCATTATTTCTCTAGATTTATTATGATTATTTCAAATATATTTTTATGGAACCCATTACTTTTACACGGGTTAATCATGTTTCAAAGAGATTGTCATGGAACCCATTTCCTTTCAATGGGTTAATCATGATTCAAAGAGATTATTATGGAACTCATTTATTTTCCATAGTTTAATCTTGTTTCAAATATTTTTTTATGGAACCTATTTCTTTTCCATGGGTTAATCATGTTTCAAAGAGATTGTTATAGAACTCATGCCTTTTCCACTGGTTAATCAAGTTCTGAAAAGAATAATGGTTATTTCAATGATCTTATAATGAAATTAATTATCTATATACTTTATTAATTTTATGGTTCATGTAAATTGTTTATAATGATAGGTGGTTCCATTATAAACCAAGGGAATTTGGTTCTATTATAAACCAAGGACGTGTGGTTATGTTATTAACCAAGGACAGGTGGGTCCGTTATAGCCCTACAACGAATTGGGTACTACAAAGATGGAAGTTGGCCATATTGGTCATTCCATTTGTAATAAGTGATGTGAAGATAATGTTCCAAGATACCAATATGTTTTATATATGCTTACTATGGGTTTATAATGTTTCTTATGATCAATATTGATATCACATGGATCATGATTATTGATTCGGATGACTCTTTCCTTTGTAAAATATTTATGCCATGTTTTCATGTTTGATGATCCAAGAATTTATAAGTATGAATATTATTATATTATACTTATGCACTTTTATTGTGTCATCATTCCCTTATTCTCTTCTTATTCTCCCTGATGACATTCAATTATTGATGATTATGTTTACCCTTACTGGTCATTTGAGCTCACACTTCTTATGTTTCATTTTCCATAGGTTATAAAGTTTTAGGTTGAACAAATTATGACTATAAGGGTTTAATATTGATGATGATGATGATGACCTAATGTGGAATATGAAAAGTTAGCAATAGTGGGATATGATATTCGTATTTATGAACCAGTTGTTTATGAATCTATGATAAGAGTTCATCCTAATTATCTAAAACTCTAAAACTAAAAGGTCCATGATAATGTAAGCGATCAAATATATTCTTTTTTATGTTGTAAATTTTGGATAGCAAAAATTGGGCCACCTTAAACAGTATCAAAACTAGAAATGTAAAGTTCATGTTTTCAACATTGGATCCAGGTGTACTGGTTCAGGATTTTTATAGGATGCTTCAATGGGGAAAACTGAAGTCCATCCAAATTTGGAATGAGATTGATTATCCTTAGGGATAAAGCCAGAATTTGAGATGTAGTATATATTGGGGTGAAGGTTAAAACCAGAAAGGATTCCCTAAAATTCCTGGACCAAGATCTAATTCTAAGGGACAATGATATATTTCTTTCTGATGAAATTGTTATATCTATGCATTTTAGAAGAAATATTTTTTCACTTTTATTCGATATTTATCCATATCCTATCTAACACTATTAACAAGTAATTAAGAGACCATAAATGTTGATCATGTGTTGATTCAACAATTTTGGTAATTTCATTTTGGTTTTGATTCTCACAAAAAAACACATTTATGTTACTAATGAATTTAATTTTATGTTAATTTGAAGAAATTATTATTCATCGGAAATATTTATTCTGGAATTATATTCAAGCCATTGATCGAGGGGAAATATTTGATAAATTATTTGGGACGTGTTTAAGAATATTCTAGAAACACTATTCATACCCCATGTTTGTAAGCATAGAGTATGGTTCAGAAACCTTATGTTTGAAACAGCATGTATAGATCTTGTACCCTATGCTAATGGAAAATTATGGATAAACAAACCTATATTTAGAAGAAAACCTATGTTTGAGAAAAAAAATGTATGTTATATCAACCCTACTTTTGTTTTCAACCTCAAATTTTCAATCCTATGTTTGGAGTTTTTTCATCACATGAAGGAACCTTATGTTTGACTATTCAAAAATGGAGTTTTAAATATATGATATTATCCAAGATTTATGTAATGGTCATGATGGAAGTAGAAATCTATTCAAATCTATTTTACAACTGATTCAAAGGCTTGTTATGATTGTTTTAAAGTCTTGTATTCAATGGAGTAAATCGTTTCTATTCTGATAGGATGTTATGACTCTTTTGATTATTTTTTAATTCAAATATTCATGATTTAATGTGTGGTATTTATCGAAATTTTTTGAACTAGATATGTTAGACCTGCATTATAAATATCAAGTCATTATTCATCAAAATATATAGAGGAGATATATATAAGGAAAAACTATGTGTTGTTGCCTTTAGAGCTACAATTTGGAGACATACATTTTTTGATCTATCTGAATGAATCACTAATATTATTGTCACTAATACTGCACTTAATTATTGAATCCTTTTCTACAAGAATGACAAATCATTTTTCAGAGATACACTTTAGATACATTCATGTTTATACATCTATCTGGTGTTTTCTCTATCATTGTTTGAAGAAATCACAATAAAAATTTGAATATCTATCTGTTGTTGTAAATTATTAAAGACTATTTTCATTTGTCAGTTTTTGCTGCAACTATGAATTTTAACCTATTTTCTCAACATATTCAAACTTTATTGATTTTTTTGAGACTTTTAACTACTCGCAATCAATCAGTGTTAAGTGTTAGATTCTTTCACTAAGATATGGATTTATGATTCCCTGTAAAGGAACCAGAAGTATTTGTAAAGTATTATTGTAAGGTGTTAACTGCCTACACTCAGTTTTTGTTTTGAAGGTATGAGGATAAGAGGATCTGCTAGTGAAAATCACTAAGATCATGGAGTTTAGCATTGGTAGAGTGTACTAAGGTATCTTTTTGCCCTAAACCACTATACATCATTATGTTAATTTCTTTTATTTATTTTCACTACTCACTTTCTTTTAGATAGAAGGAAACTTTCACTTTAAAAACAATAGGGGAGTTCTAAATTTGTAAAAAAAATTGAAGAACACAATTCACCCCCCCCCCCTTTTGTCTTTGTCTTTGTTATAACCATACTAATCTAAAATTGGAATCAAAGGTAGTGTCATTTTGGTATATTTTATTCTTGAAAATTATTTTTCATATCTAATATCAACAAGTGGTATTAGAAGGATCTATTTAAAATTTATTGGTTTTAACAAGGTTTAGTTAAATATTCAAATGAAGACATCTTGAAATGATTGATTCTAGAGAAGGTATTTCAATGATCTGTGCTCATTATTTTAGTGGTGACAATTATAGATATTGGGTATCATGTGTGAATATTTATTTGAGAAAATTTGGAATAAGGGTTTAGTTAAAGGATGATAATACTTATGAGATTCCTAATGAGGATTTGTAATATTGGAATAATGATCAAGAAATAGAGTATGATCTTAATTAAAAATCCATGAATTTTATTGTGGGTGGTTTAGGAAGGGATGAATTCAATTGAGTATCTCAATTTCCTACTACATATGATATGTGGTAGACTATTATTGTGGTCTATTAAGGAACTAACAATATCATACCATTAGGGCACACTACTCCGAAACTAAAATTTGTCTTGTTTAGAATGCATGAGGAATAAACTATCAAACAAATGAATGGAAGATTGATAGAGATTCTCAATAATGTTTCTACATTGGGAGATAAAATTTCAGAATTAGATCAAGAATTAAAAGTACTTAGAGTACTACTTTATAAGTGGAATTGAATATCTATAGTTATACGTCAATCTACACCAGTGAATAATTTTTCTATGAAAGAATTTAATGGAACTTTAAGGACGTACGAAGTTGAGATGTAGGCTGAAGCTGAAAATCATAAATTATGAAAATAAGATGTTCTCAAAACTACCATGGATGAATCAGCCGATTCAATTCATCCAAATTTAGATAAGGACTTATCATATCTTGATAAAAGGTTTGATAAATTACACATATAGAAATATAATGGGACTGAGGAAAATGGATGTTGTGAATGCAAGGAAAAAGGCCATATAAAGGATAAATGTCCTTAGCTGAAAGATCAAATAAAATCTGATTATAAGAGAAGTGAAAATGAAGTTATAAATTCTACCTAGAGTAATACTTCTAGTTCACATGATAAATCTTCTACATATTCAAATTATGAGCATAAAAGACAAATGGTATATCCTATGGCTCATACTGATCATCAGGTACAATCATCTTACTCTCAAAATTCTAGTTGTGAAAAACAATCTCATGATGAATTGAATAGGTATTTCTTTTTTCTATAATATAAATAAGAATCCTTAAAAATGGATCATAGAAAAAATTATAAAATCTTATGATATTGTTCTATTAGATAAATAAAATTTAACAAAAAAAAATTATAGACTTAAAATATAATTGTTCTAAAAATTCTTGTGATCTGTACAACACTAAGATTAAAGAATTATTGATTTAAGTTGATTATTTAAAACAAGCCTTGAGTATTTTGATCAAAGGATAAAAATATCTAAATCAAATCCTTGGAAAAAATAAAATTCAGAAAAGGAAATTTGGAATAAAAAGTAATGGTGAAAGATAAACATTATATAAGAATTATTTTATTCATAGTTTAAATAGAAACAACATGTATATTGTTAAATGTTTTATTGTGGTATTAACAGTCATTATGCAAATGATTTCTGTTTCAGATAACCTTAAATTTATGGTTTCAAAAATTCTTACTGCTCAAGGAATTTTTTAACTTGAATAGTAGAATTTCTACTCAAAATACATATTTTTGGATTCCTAAAAGCTTAATTGCTAATATAGTTAAACCCAAAATCATATGGGTACCAAAACTCACATTCATTTTATGTTTTTAAGGATTAAAACACTAAGAAATATTGTTAAATATTTGATTATTTGATCAATGATATATAAAAGTCTCTACTAAAAGAGTGAACAACTCTGAAGTAGTTCACTGTCAAAAAAATCCTCATTA
Organism: Viscum album; assembly: GCA_963277665.1. NCBI lineage: Eukaryota > Viridiplantae > Streptophyta > Magnoliopsida > Santalales > Viscaceae > Viscum > Viscum album. Next base: position 1,807,919,508 of record OY728157.1, read on the forward strand.
CTAAATCATTGATCCAAGAAGTATTTAATTTTTATATTTATATACTTCTGGTTCATTAACTATTTTATATAGAGAAAGAAAGATGTCTCTAAAATTTTTATAATGACTAAAACTAAATTTTCAAATATCTCTAAAACCTTATTTTAAATATTTTGGAAAATATAGTATTTTTTTAAATTATGAAAAGTTTATATTTTCTATTTTCAAAACCTATTAAAAATTTTAATTTTATAAAATTTCATTTGTTCAAAAAACTTGAATATATTTCTTACATAGTATTACTTTTCAATAATTAAAATTTGTAATGATTATTTTGTGTTTTTCAGCTAAAAAATATGAAATTTTGTCTTCATTTTGTCAAAACCAAACATATCATCTTCTTCTTAAAATATTTTTATCTATCAATCTTCTTATTCATAAAATATTATTTAAAAGTTATGGGAAACCATACAAATCAAGATGAAGGAATCAAGTACTTCAAGTTTATAAGAAATCCTTTCTCACAAAAGTAAAAAAGGCAATCCTTCTGATTTTTTAGGAGAAAAATCATTTTAATATGTTAAAGATTCATATGAAAAGTCTTCTAAAATAAATAAGGAATTTTATTATGATGAATAATTAGAAGACTCTTCTTCTCAAATGTCTTATGAAAAGATTATGTTTAAATATATAATCTTTAATGAATAAAAAGTGAATCTATAAGCTGATTTGGATGAGTCTAGAAAGTCATATGAATAACTATAGGAAAAATATATATCAAAAGTGGTTTTTGATTCATTACCAACGGAATATTATAATATGAAGGATAGTTCTATCTTGAAATCATACATTAAAGCATTCAAGGTAGAAATGCTAAGTCAGGTGGATTTGCTCAGAAGAGAAATTGTTACCAAGCTAGATCTTGATAAGATAAATTTTTTTCTATTTGAACAATTTCAATCATCTTCATATCAAAGAACTGAAGATATTAAAAATATATTAGAATAAATTTCGAGAGTTTTAGCTACTTTAAGCGAAAAAAGATTGAATTTTATAAATTTTATAAGAACATTCTACTTCTTCTTAATCCTTTGTTTTTATTTTTCTATTTATTTAAAATCAATGTTACATGTATTGTTTTCAATATATGTTTAGTAGAAATAGCGTTAGAAGTTTTTTCATAATTTATTTTTAATATTTTATTAGTTATCTTATGTAATCAGGAACTTAATATTTAATTATCTCATAAATAATTTTATTATTATAAGTAAAAATAGTCACAATAATAGTTTTAGTTTTAAATATTAATTTCACAAAAAAATCATTAAATATCTTTTATGTTATGATTTATGGGGATTTTTAAGTGAATGATCATTTTACTCATTCAATATATTGTTATAATACTTTTTTAAATATTATATTTTTAATTAATCATGAATTTAGGGGAGTTAATTTTACTGCACTTATTTTTTTTATGTCACAAAAAGGGGGAGAATTTAATTGTTTATAGTTTTAGTTTGATTATTTTTAATTATGAGAAGTTTATATTTTTAATGGTTTTATCATTGTGATCTAAATATCCTTATCATGTGGAGAATTTGAAAAATTTCCTTATCAAAATTTTATTCTACTCTTAACATGGGGGGAGAAGTTTTCTTTGTGAAAAATATTACAAAGATAAAGGGGGAGAAATTTAATTTTTTTTTTAATTTTTTACATATTTTATCATGAGTTTTGTGATCACAAAAAAAGGGGATATTGTTTATCATGTGTTGATTAAATAATTTCAGTAATTTATTTTTATTTTTTATGCTCACAAATTACCACATTTATGTTACTAGTGAATTTAATTTTAAGTGAATTTCAGGAAATTATTATATGTTAGAAATATTTATTCTATAATTATATTCAATTAATTGATCTATGTGAAATATTTATTAAATTATTCGGGATGTGTTTAAGTATATTCTAGAAACATTGTTCATACCCTATATTTCTAAGTGTATCATATGGTTCCGAAACCTTACCTTTGAAACAAAAACTATGGAACACATACCATATGATGATGGAAAAGTATGGATAAACAACCCTATGATTGGAAGAAACCCTACATTTGAAAAAACAAACATATAGTACATCAACCCTACTTTTGTGTTCAACCGTATATTGTCAGCCCTACGTTTGGAGTTTTTTCATCGCATGAAGGAACCCTGCATTTGACTATTCAATGACAGAGTTTTAAATCTACAATATCATCTAAGATTTATGAAACAATCTTCATGAACGTAAAGATATATTCAAATCTATTTTATGACCGATTCAAAGGCTCATTATGATTTTTTAAAGGCTCATATTAATAGGATTAAATTTACTCTATTCTTACAGGAAGTTATGACTCTATTGGTTATTTTTTAATTCAAATATTCATGATTTATTGTGTGATATTTCTGGAGTTGGTTTGACCTGGAGTTGTTCGACCTGCATTATAAATATTAAGACATTATTCATTTAAATATACAAAGGATATGTACATAAGGAAAAATTGTGTGATGTTGTCTTCATACCTACACTATGGAGACATGCATGTTTGGATATATCTTATCGACTCACTATTTTTGTAGTAACTACAACTACACTTTATTATTATATCTTTTTCTATAAGAATGATGAATCATTTTTCATAGATACATTTTATATAAATTCATGTTTATACATCTTTCTAGAATTTTCTCTATTATTTTTTAAATAAATCATTATGCAAAGTTGAAAATATATTTGTTGAATTTCATTATTTAAGATTATTTACATTCGTCACTTGTTGTTGAAACTGTGAATTTTAACATGTTTTCTCAATATAATCAGACTCTATTGATTTGTTAGAGTTTTGACTGATCACACTCAGTTATAGTTAAGTGTCATATTCTTTCACTAAGATGTGGATTTACGGGTCCCTATAAAAGAACCATAAGGATTTGTAAAGTCTTATTGTAAGGTGTCAACTACCTACACTTGATTTTTGTTTTGAAATTCTTAGGATAATAGGGCCTTCTATTGAAAATCACCAAACTCATGGAGTTAAGCATTGGTGGAGTGTACTAAGGGATCTTTGTGACCTGAACCACTATATATCACTATGATTATTTCCTTTTTTTTATTTTCGCTTCTCACTTGTCTTTTAGAGAGATAAAAAGGTTCGTTTCAAAAACAATAGATGATTTCTGAATATTTCAAAGTTTTTGAAGAACATAATTCACCTCCCCCCCTCTTCTGTCTTTCTATTCATTATAACCATCCTGATCTAACAATAAAATATTATATGAAAAACCTATCATCATTAACACTCTACTAACTAACAATTATTTCTACATTACCTCAATGGATATATCCAACATTCTACTAGACATAATAAATTAATTATATTTTTCACATATTTCATAATTTTTTTACCTTTATGTGTAGATATGGTGGATGCAACACTACTCACTGAGTAATACAGGCATGTTTCACATGATGTTCTATAGGGGCAGGAAGTTTTATAGATCAAGGTGAGTAGGGTGCACCATTATCATCACATTTCACCTCCCCTGTTATCATCTCATATCCATTTCATGTTGGTTTTTATGATATTTTTATGTCTAATTTCACATTTTTCGATCATCATTTACAAGTTTCCCCCATCAAGAGATCTAAACCTATGACTCACACTTTCCACCTATTAGAGGGGGGTATTACCATCACCCTAGAGGGTGTGTCATTTATGATGGGTCTTCCTATTTAGGGTGATACAATTATAAAACCCAACCATATAGACTATCCCGAGTGTGCACACTATTTACAAGGCTTAAACATCGAGGGTGATGAGACAAATATATATATGACAGTTGATTTTGGATGGGGTGTGTTGGCATGAACTTTTCATAATTACTTGATGATGATGATGAGAAGACCATCATGTGTTACGCACATGGATATATCTTACGGATTATTAAAGGGACAATTTGATGTTGATCTCTTGAGCATGTATATCTACATGATGTATTTTGGGGAAACCAGGGGACTTTGATTAGGTGGGGAGATATATGTGTTCCTCTGTATGCTTATCATACATGTATAGATCGTTATGCATGGTATGTAGATCATATTATAGTGATGTTAGGGTATGTTTCAACCCCTTTTATATGTGGACATGGGAACACATCTCTCACCTAGACTTTATTTTTATTGGTCTAAAGATTCCCATGGATGCGCTCTACTACACTGCATGGACACTAGTTTGATCACACAACATTGATAGTTGTTAATGTTACTATGACTAATATTACACACCATTATTTTTTTTATCATTTTTCATATTGTATATTTTGGGTGGAGTTAGTAACATAATTATTTCATGATACTAAGTTATAATTTGGAAACATACTATCTCATGTTAGATAGTCTACTACTTGGTGATGTATGAATATAACTTCCTTCATTGGATAATTATTTTTCATATTGTATATTGCAGGTGGAGTCAGCCACACCATTATATCATGAAACCAAGGCATAATTTGGCAACATATTGTCCCATTTTTGATAGTCTAGTACCTGGTGATGTATGAATATACCTTCTTTCATTGAATAATCAATTTTGGAATATTATAGTTTCTAAAAATTTCTTACAAAGTCATTTTAACAATTGTCTTTTATCATTACAAATTTCATTGATGGTATATTGGGTTTTATTTGACTAACTTCTTGGATTTTAGACATCCAGGATTATGGATGTCAGGCATGTAATTTATCTCATACTCTTTTATATTATTGAGTGGAACCACCCTGATAGAGTTATGCATCAGTTTGGATATATCCATAATATTCTATTAACATCAAGAAAGTTATCGGTGCTTTATTCCATGAAGCTGATAGGGAGGACAGATATCAAATAGAGGTGGTGTCATGCATAGTGTATCAATATATGGGACATGCATGTGACATTTCTTATAGAGGGTAAACCTATTATCCAACTCCATTTATCACAACAGGTTGACTATGTGTCATGGTATAGGATGAAATTCATATTTTATCTTTTGTGGTACAAAATAGGGAACCATGACTGTGTAGTTCAACAAATTTACATTATCATATTTGTTTTAAACTTTATTTTTAGGTCATTGTTTATTTTTTATAGACTAGTTGAGTGAATCATATTATTCTGATGTCTGATTAGGTATAACACCATTATGAAATGCATGAAATATTGTGAACTCTCCATGATATACATGGAAGCATCTTTGATCAAACACCCGGTGGATAGGAGCCATATCCTCTTGTAGATACTGATATTGAGAAGTTTTAAGAACAACATATGTGACTTTGAGCTAGTCGTGTAGCCTCAAATGTTCCACTAATAGTTGAGAAACTATAACATACCAAGTGTATTTCTTTTGAGATGTCACATACTTCCCTTTCGTGGTGGGAGAATGATCTTGTGATCGTTCCACTTTCATGATGGGAGAAGGAACTAGCGGACCATCATTGTATCTTGATATCTCAAAAGAACAGTTGAGGTTTATATATAGTAGTAATATATCCCCTCTATTTAATCAAATAACACCATGTTATAGAGGTCAACAAAGTCGATATGGGTGTGGCATTCACACTCTCGTGGTATGGGACATGCCCACCCGGGGGGTATTGGACATGACCATTTGGAGAAGTATATGAAATTTATTACACTAATTATTTATCCGTACAACCTATCAATTAACTATGTTAAAATAAAAACACTAAAAAACTCAATTATCCAACAATCAAACAAACAATTCAATGACAATTGACTAGATTTATGATTTATTGAAATAGGATCAAATTCCACATGCACCCTGATTCACAAAGTTCTCTATACTCCTTAGTGGTCTAAAGCTCCACCGAACCAACCTAGAAAGGCCTTGAGATTGTGTTTGAATGACCCACCTTCCCTTGCTACCTCTCCATACAACCCCTTCCACTTCCAATGTGGATAAATTGATGATGTGGAGTCAGCTTTGGCGGCCGAGTCTATCCAGATTCAGTTTAACAAGTGATTTCCTTCAGTAAGCAAGTCAAATTATTATTGTTAAATTTGAAAATGGATGCACCGAAGCCTAATACTATCTTGAAAACCTAATAATCCCATTTTTAAAAAAGTATTAAATTTTTATCATTTATTATATCTCATTTATTGGGCGGTCAAATGAGTATTGTTCATTCAGTTATTTTTATTTCAATTTTAGGTTACTCAAATAAATAACCAATATGTAAAAAAATATCACCCTACCTTCATAGAACAAAAACTAAAAATATTATATATATACTTAAATTATATAAAGGAAAAAAATAACAAACAAAAATGTATAGTTTTTTTTTGATATAGTCAATCTCACTGGTAAGTTAAAATATTAAACTAATATTTATATTTAATTTTTTTTTAATTTAATCTGATAGTGTGTTTATTCAATGTTTAAAAACACTTAATAAATCATGAATTAGTTTATATTATTCACCTCTTATAAAAATTATTATTAATGAATTTATTTTTTTATTACCTCATCTCTCTCGCAAGTTGTTTATCTAGCACTAATAGAGGAAAAATTTTCAAAGCAGATGCACGAAGATTTTTTTTTTGGACCAAGCCAAATGGTGATACTCTTTGAACTTCTTGAAGTAAATATAGTCCTGATTTAGTAGAATCAATAAATTTTAGGTATTAATCAAATTAAATTTTTACTAACCAAAACCCATTTTAGTATACCTGTTCACTTTTTTTTAATTCTGTTTTAGGATACTCATTCTATTAACCACCAATTTCCCACCCCTACTAATTATCATTACATTGCATCAGTTTTATTTAAAAAAAATCATGCATGGACTAAATTCATTTCCTTTCTTAAAGAAATCCTTTTTCAAAAAATTAATTTTAATTTAATATCACATCAACCCCTTTCATATATATATGATGGTTATAATATACAAGAAACAAAACACGTCTAGGGACTCAACCCCGCAACACACGTCCCAACCCCCGCCCATCCCAACCACCCTGCACGCACGACACTATACCTCAATATTTAATTTGCATAAAAGAACCATATTTTTTAAATTTAAAAATTTATATTGATGTTGAACAAATATAATTTGATATAGGCATAGGAAAACATTTTATAAGATGAATTTGTAGAAATAGTGGGTGCCATAGACCCAACTATGCAGTACTTTTGATTACCATATCATGTATATAGTTGTTTATACAAGATACCATCTTACCATTATAGTGTATACTTTTATACTTCCACTATTATAATGGTAATTTCCATAGATTAATTATCGTATCGAAATGTTATAACAGTTCCCAAACTATAATGAGAACCTTGAGATACCATGAAATTAATCTTAAATATATGTTCTATAGTCTAGATACATCTTACTAACTAGGAATAGTAAATGTATGACTATCAGGTGTTGGGGGCTCATAATCATTGATACTTCTTCTCATGAAGTTTGCACTTGGTGATCTCTGGTAGTGAGATCATGATGACAGACCTACCAATAGGAACACCACATGTTTTGGGTGTCATTGGTTGTTCCTATCTATGGACATGTGTATTGGTCTCCTGAACTTAGATCATTACCAGTGTGTACCATTTGATTGCATACTTTTATTCTAGGCGAAAACCATGGTATTGAAATTGTGGTGAGTTTTCTTGTGTTGGGTGCGTCGTTGGTGGTATGACATTGGTTGAATGGTCAAGAAATGATTTGTCGCTTCCAAGTTTAAGAAGTTGTATATCTCAAGCCTGGTTGATCAGGATGGTGCTGCCTTCATAAGACATTGTCCAAATAAGTACGAAGGTAAATCCATCCGGATAGATCAACAGATAATAAAGCAAGAAAAGTACGAAGACACAAGTGTGAGTCCTGCTTTATGAGATATTTAATCACAAATAGATTACAGTAAACAGTCAGTGGTTGTAAGATGGTAGTTTTTTCTATGACTATCCTTATCTCTTCAGGGGTCATGATGGGTTCCTAGAATCTGCTCTTGGATTGTGTATTTATTCATGGCTATCGAGATAAGGGCCTAGAGGGTCACACACAACAGCGTATTCAAGAATCTACCCTATTCAGTTGAATAGGTATATGGACATGGAGATCCCTACCAAGAGGTCCGAGTGTTTTCCAAAGTATCTATCACCAAAATAATTAAATAAATTCATTAATCTTCAAGTTATGAATATTTTGGATTGAATTTATTTAATCTATTTAGGATTTTAGTAAATACGAGAAAATATTAATCGAACGAATATTTTTTTAATATTTAAGGTTTGTTTAATATTAAGCGGGACAGCGAGTCAAGTTAAATGGCTCAGATTTTATCACGTAATATATTTTATATATATTACAAGTATGTGATAAAATAATAAATAATATTGATTTAGTTTAGTTCGTCAAAATTATTTATTTATTGTACGTTGAAATAAATGGGGGTCGGGGAACCCAATCGGGTATTTATCAATGTCACTATAAATATAAGAGGAGGCTCACTCTTATGTTGTGAAATTCACTATTCATTCATTCCATGGAGTGAATTACAGATTCTCTCTCTCCTCCCGCTCTCTAGGGAGATAATCTCTCGATCCAAGAAGCTTGGATCAAGATCCCTCTTCAGCATTGAAGGCATCTCAATGTGGTGATCGTGAGGACGTCGAACGCATCATCGGATCTCTGCACTAGCACCCAGAATTCAATGATAGATGCTCTCATGAGTTTTTAAGCATGTGTGGATGATCTAGAGGGTTCCTACTTTGGATCCCTCAAGCGACTATCGCCATCGACTATTTGTAGTCTGCTGCGGCTTTGTATTTGAAACAAGTACGTTTTCATTTTTATTTTGTGCCCTTAATAATTTACGCGAGATCCTCAGACCTCTCCAGGGCTCAGATCGTCGACGTCGTCAAGTACCATAAATCCACCAACTAAAATTTTAAACTCCCCAGCCCACAGGCTTTCATTGCGGGCCCTAAAACCTAAAAATAGTATCAGAGCGATCGCGTAGATTTTTTGAGCCTAGAAATTAAAATTGCATTATAATTAAGTATAGGGTTCAAAAATGGTCTCATCGGTTCAAACCGCGTGTCGATCCAATTCTGAATGGCCATTTTAAATTTTTGGATTGGATCGAAATTTTTGTTTTGATCATGGGTATGAATTTTAATTATATCCGTTGAACCGATCTAAGCTTGATCGGTTATCCATATTGAATTAAAATTATATGCAAATTGTAAATTTTATAATTTAGTAATCTAAATAATAATTTTATTATTATAATAATATTTATATTATTATTATAATAATATAATAATAATAATTAATTATTTCATTATAATAATTTTATTATTATTATATTAAAAGGCTAAGTAGCCTTTAGATAATATGGGAGGACTTGACTTCAAAATAAGTCATTTTTTAAAAAAAAATTAATGAGTGGAATTTTTAAAAGGGGGTGGAAAAGACTTTAAAATAAGTCCTTAAAATAAAAAAAAGTGGGGAGACGCTTAGAAGAAAGTGAAACAAAAAAATAAAAATAAAAAGGCGAAGGGGTCAACAGACCCCTTGGCTTCCCAGGCTGTTGTCGGTCCATCTCCCTCCCACGCTAGGGCACACCACTCTCAGCACGCCGCAACAAAAGCCACCACCTCCAAAGTCTGGCACTGCCCCGACTGCCTCCACTCTCACCGCATAGGCTGCCGCCCCCTCTCCGTCTTGGGCTTCCTGTAGCAGCTCACATACCAACTCACCGTCCCCTTCCTCCACACTAGACTGAGATGTCGCGTCGCACCAGACCCGCATGCAGACCTGCCTCCTGGCCACCATAGATTCCCCTCTATCTTCAGCCTGAAACCCTCCAGTAGGATTCCTCCCCTCGGCACAAGGCGCCCCGTCCATCTTCTTGCGCACCCTCAATAGGCCCCCTGCACTCCTCCACAGGCCGCGCCCAAGCAGCCCCCTGGAACCCCTTCGGCCACCTAGCCTGCACCGGACCCGCGTCCACCTCCCACTTGGAATGGCCAAGCCGAACCCAGGCTCCCCTTGGCATTGGCCCATCTGCAGTCCTCCAATGCCGCCTCGTCGACCTGTGTCCTTGGAAGCACAAGCCGCAGCACAGGACCCGGCCCCCTCTTCCTCACCTAGTCGCCTTTGAACCAGCGCTGCCACCCCTTCAGCCAGCGTAGCTAGCAAATCCCACACTACGGTCCTCCCACAGAACTGCATGGCCTTTGAGGCTTCCAAACTAGCATCTATCTTCAGGACCTGCATGTGGTCGCAGTCCTCCTTCGCTACCCCGCACTGTCCGATAGGTACCGTTATTTTTTCTGCAAACCTTTCCACGGGACAAAATTTTCCCCAAAACGGTCCAGACCGATCTTCCCAACCCAAAACGGGCTTATGAAGATCAATCTAGCCCAGTTTGGCTTTGCATGGCCTGGCATGACCCTACTTTGTTTTGGCCCGACCCACATAGGCTATGCGATGGTGTTTCGGGGACCGACCAATTATTAAAATTAAATTAATTATTTTTGATTAATTTAATTGGTCGGGATATAAATTAATTTAATTTTGGAATAAAAATTAAATTAATTAAAGGACTGATAATTAATTAAATTATTTGAATTATTTAATTCATTTAATTTAATTTATATAACCCTCATATTTATTTAATGCATTTTAATTTTATCACAGTTTTTCCGCATTCTGGTCTTGAGAACCGCCCCGTGTATGTTTCCTTTTATTTAATTAATTATTTAACTGTGTGAGATGATTGTAATTAATTAAATAGAAGGTCTGAGCATCGTATTTTTTGGTTAAAATGTATAATGACCTGCATGTCCAATTCACCTAATGTACATTTATACCTGAGTTCCCCTTTCTTGTGCGCGAGTAATTTTGTACTTCGGAAGAAGACAGTGAATGACATGGACCCCGCTAATATGAGGCGATTCACTTTGATGAAGATGGTGCAAGATTACATGTGGATTCCTCCAAGACGAGTCGGTACTCCAAGACATGATGTGGACCCTGCCAAGACAAGGCGATGTTCCAGAAGTGAAGCGAACATACAAGACAAGGGGAAAGATACATTAAGAATCAAGATTCAACTCAGGTACGATTCCCTTAGGTCGTTTAGATTCTCAATACCAGTTGAGTAGTAGTTTTCCTTTATGCATTTATTTATTATTTTATGCATTTTAGAACAGTGGGAAAATGCATAAAATAATAGATAATAAAATGCATAAAGAAGCGGCGTATGTTTTTCTATTAAAGTTCAGTTGTGAGTGAGACAACATAGATGGATAAGTTTAATAGAAATGAATTAAATTCGTTGAGAGAAACTAATAAAACTCTCAAAGAAAATATTAAGTCACAACACCCTTCCATCATTCAAGTTTGTACAAAACTGGGTGTTTGAGGTGTCGGTCATGCCATAGTTGAGGGTACCTCTTACTACCAGGGAGTTCTTATTGGAGTGGTGGGTTGACTTATCTAAAATTGAATCAAAGAAATATCCATATCTAGCTTGTTTTAATTTTAGAGGTAAGCGTTGAGTAAATCAAGAAATGATTTTTGAAGTTGGGACTTTGCTCAAAAGATCAAGGAACTGCAAGTTAATGTGGTTGGCCAGCCAAAAGCCCACCTTAGACCCTCCGAGTAGTGGCGTACCCATAGCTTGTAGACTATGAAGAAGGTTTAGAGATCATTTACACTATAATACTCAAGAGTATTCCTATTCTAGTACAGAGGGTTCCTAGAATTCTAAAAATTAGTATGAGACATTTAATGATTAAATTAATTAGTAATGTTGCATTTGGTAATAAACATTAAAGGTATTAATCTGCTAAAGATTATTTGTAGAGAATAGAAAGTAATACCACAACTTAACTATGATAAATATTGGACAAAGATAATGTCCAAACAAGAATGAAATTCCAAGTGTAGTATAGGCGCTTGCGCACATTACTACCATAATGGAAACTCAAGGTGCTTGTTTCCCAACCTGTTAAGACACCTTGGAAGTGAGGGTGTATAACTGCTTACAGGAGACTCATGAACCAAGAATATGATGGTTCTCTCATTATGCTATCATCAACATCTGATGTTATTTGCAGTCACTACATCATGACTTGGATGATGTTACATGTAGTCTCATCTCCAAGAAGTTCCCAATGAGAAAGTGAAGCATGATATGAATATGATGATTGCACTCGCTTTATGCAAAGTGAAAAATAGTTCACAATATTTCATGTCATCCCATTCTTATACCTTTTACACCCAATTACTCTATTTTTTTAAGGATACAAACAAATGGTATAGAGTAAGCGCTTCATTACCTTTAAGGTAACATTCTCCAAGTAATAAGAATATTAAAGAAAGTATCATCTTTTGTTCTTATGGCGAATATATTGAAATAAAGTGTGAAATGGCCTATGGAAAGTTACGCCAAAGGAAACTTTGTCTTTTCCTTCAAATAAAATTGGTTGGTTATTTAACAGGAAGTTATTTTCATCACATATTAGAAATAAATTTATGGAAGTTTAAAAATGCAATGAACATAAATACAAGAAGCAAGTGACCCCTTCTTGTTCAATTATATTCATAAATATAAATTAATGTTTCTAACATACTTCTTGGGTATTAAATAAAATATTATTTTCACATATATGTATTGAAATAAAGTAACCAAGTAAAGAAACATTACTAGGAATAAGGTGTCTTCTCTAAGCAGCTAAGAAAGGGTGACTCCTAGGTCAGCGATGAGAAACACATAACTTCAAATTTCCAAGTAATTGAATCAAACTGAACAAGTTGTTGAGTATAACCAAAAACATTTACCTTATGTGTTCATTTGGACATGATGAGGCATTATTCCATGTTTTTTAATGAATGTTGTTTGTGGTAACATACTCAATAAATATTTCACTACTACTTGAATCAAAGGCAATACATGATGAATAAAAAATGTAAACCTACCCAGTTGTAGCAATATGATTCTTTGTCAAGTAAAACTAAAATTGGATGTCAAGAATATACTCAGTATGGTATTTAGGCTCGGTATAGCTAAACACCTTTATTATTATTGACATCCTTATTTTAGATAAAGAAACCTTTAGAAATAAAGGTATGCCCCATATCCTCTGAGGTTAGTTCAGCAAGATAGTGTGACTATTCCAAAGGAAAGATAGAGGTAAAGATACTTCATAAAATTACTTTAAGTCATTAAGGAATTTAATATTGAAGTATATTCATGGTCAGAAGATATGAGTTGCTTCGGATCGACATGTTGAAGAATATCTTGACTATGAAATCATCAATCATGATAATGTAGCATGGAGTAATTCCTAAACACATGTTACCTTATCTACATCATCGTATTGATGTTCATACGGAGGATCGAGGATAAAGTCTTACATGTGTACATTGATCAACAAAATGTAGTGTGGATAAATTCATAAATGAACATTTTATACATCAAAGTTATGATGTAAGTTGTATCGATGTTGTAACTTGCAGAAACTTCCATTATATTTCAAGATATGCTTTGCAAATAATGGCATAAACCCATAACCAATATTCCAAATAAAATAGAAAATGGATATCATACAATTCATAGTATGATGGATCCATTATGTCATAGGATGTGTTAAAGATGCAAAGTGTTTGTTAAGGATTAAACAAACATGTACCAAGTTAAAAACATTGTGCATATAAGGTAATTATCCTAATGGTTACTTAGTATATTACATAAATCCCTAATATAGAAAATATTTAGTCAAATATTAGACTACATTTCTATATAAGGGTGAACATATCTATTAGAGATAGTGGGAGCTGAATTGACTTGGAATTAGTCAATGCTCAAGATTCACAAATGGTTGGCATAGGAACAAGTTCTAGAAGTACATGTGGATTAGGCATGTTCCAGTGAAACATACTGTGTAGGAAGGATGAAACCATGGTGATGGTTTTATATTCACCACGGCCAGTGATATATTATTAATTAAGAATAATAATTCCTACAATTAAGTAGTATATGTTAGTAAGCTAAGATTAACAAGATTAAATTCAATAATGGATTCCATTTATCAAAGTGAAAAGGGGATTATAAATTGAATACTGCAGTGGGTATTCAAATGAGAAGATACATGGATGGTATAATCCTAGTACCAATAAGGCTTGATTGGTTATACCAAGTAGGTACGCCTAAATCTATTAGAATTTTACTTGTCATAGCTAACTTCTAAGATCATTTTATTGGTCATTGTATGTCAAGATCATCTTTCTTGGAAGGTGTCTATACGATGCAACCAGAAATGGATGATGACACCATCAAATGATAATGAAGGTTACAAGTTACTGAAATCCAGTTCTGTATTAAAGTAAGCAATGAGATCTTAGAGCATTCATTATAAATGAATCATTACCCTGTGTCTATGAAAGGTTAGTGGGAGCGCCAATGTTTTCCAAGAGAAATATGTTTGGAAACATATGGAAAATAGATCTTGGTCTTATAGTTAGTTAAGATCATATTAAAAGTAATTCTCCAATGATTAACTTAAAGTAGAAACCTAAGTCCTTGTGAATTGGATCTACTGAGGTAGATCTAACGGTTTCTTGGACCTAGTCAATCATACATAAAGTGACATTGTATTGAAAAATACAAGTTAGAATAATTCAAGTTCATAATTGTTGCCAATGTCACATGGTTTAATCTCTCCAGGTTAGCATGTTCGAAGCATGGGCAGAGATTAATGTTGTGAATTGATACCATACACTTCATTGATGGATCAATCACATATGCGATGTTCGGTACAATAATTGATATTTCCAGGATATACTTTATAGTAGGAATATATCAATTATATCCTGGAGCACTACAAGTGAAGAAGTAAGAACTATCATCTTGTACTTTGGTGAGTATAGATGATATGTGCCTGGTATATGGAGAAGAAGGTATACTAGTTATGGTGGGATACAAACTAGTAATCCTTAGATCAATTTGATCTAGTATCATAGTTAGGATAAGGCGATGAGCGATTCAAGCTCATAAAATCTAGTGGTAGCCATACCTACAAATACCGAGTACGTTGCAGCTTCTAAGGTAGCTAAAAAGTACTTAAATGCAATGATTTGTTCCAGTTCTTGGATTCTCACCTAGTGAGAAAATTATTATCATAATGTGAATTATGATATTCTTACTAGCCAAGTTGTCAAGTTATGATAATGGAAAAAAGTGATATACTCATGGATACCTTAACTTGAGAAGTTTTACTCAATGAGATGAGGTCACATACAACAGATATGCCACACGGCGAAAATGTGGCAGGCCCAGTAGTTAAATCCATTACTCAACAAAAGCATGATATTTATCATGTGAGTAGCTAACAATTTTGGTTAGCAAGTTGGCTCTAGTGCAAGTGGAAGTGTTGAAATAGTGGGTTCCCTAGACCCAACTATGCATTAATTTTGATTAACATATCATGTATACAGTTGGTTATACATGATATCATCTTACCATTATAGTGTATAATTTTCTGCGTCCACTATTATAATGGTAATGTCCATATATTAGTTGTTGCATCGAAAGGTTATAGAAGTTACTATGATATAATGAGAACCTCAGGATACTATGAAATTAATCTTAAATATATGTTCTATATTATAGATACATCTTACAGACTCGACACAATAGATGTATGACTATCAGGTGTTGGGGGCTCATAATCATTGAGACTTCTTCTCATGAAGTCCGCACTTGGTTCTCTTGTAGTGAGATCATGAGGAAAGACTCGCCAATAGAAACACCACATGTTTTGGGTGTCATTGTTCTTTGTTATCTATGGACATGTGTATTGGTCACCTGAATTGGGATCATTACCAGTGGTTACCATTTGATTTCATACTTTGATGTTAGGCGAAAACCATGGTATTGAAATCGCGGTGAGGTAGCTTGTGTTGGGTGCATCGTTGGTGGTATGAAATTAGTTGAATGGTCAAGAAAGGATTTGTCACTTCCAATTGTAGGAAGTTATATATCTCAGGCCTGTTTGATCAGGATGGTGTTTCCTTCATAAGTATTTGGCCAAAGTAGTACAAAGGTAAATCCATCAAAATAGATCGACAAATAATAAATCAAGAAAAGGATGATGACATAAGTGTGTGTCCTGCTTTATGAGATATTTAATGACAAAGAGATTATAGTATATAGTCGGTTTTTTTAGGATGGTAGTTGTTTCTATGACTATCCTTATCTCTTTAAGGGTCATGGTGGGTTGCTAGAATTCAATCTTGGTCTGTGTATTTATTCACTGTTATTGAGATAAGGGCCTTGACGGTCACACACAATAGCATATTCAATAATCTTCCATATTCAGTTGAATAGGTATATGGACATGGTGGGCCCCACCATGGGGTCCGGGTGTTGTCTAAAGTATCAATCACCAAAAGAATTAAATAAATTCATTAATATTTAAGTTATGAATATTTTGGATTAAATTTTTTTAATTTATTTATGAGTTTAGTAAATATGAGAAAATATTAATCAAACGAATATTATTTTAATATTCAAGGTTCGTTTAATATTAAGAAGTACAATGAGTCGAGTTAAATGGATTGTATTTTATCATTTAATATATTTTATATATATTACAAGTATGTGATAAAATTATAAATAATATTGCCGTAGTTTAGTTCGTCAAAATTATTTATTTATTGGACGTTGAAATAAAAGGGGGTCGGGGAACCCAACTGGGTATTTCTCAACATCACTATAAATATAGGAGGAGGCTCTTTTTTATGTTGTGAAATTCACTATTCATTCATTCCATGGAGTGAATTCTAGATCCTCTCTCTCCTCTCACACTCTAGAGGCAGAATATCTCGATCCCAGAATCTTGGATCAAGATCTCTCTTCAGCATCGAATGCATCTCGATGCGGTGATCGTTGGGATGTTGAAAGCATCATTGGATCTTCGCAATAGCACCAAGAATTTGACGATCGATGATCTCGTGGGTTTTTGAAGCGTGTGTGGACAATCTAGAGGGTTCCTTCTTTATATCCTTCAAGCGACAATCACCATCGACTAGTTGTAGTCGACCACGGCTTCAGATTTGAAACAGGTACATTTTCATTTTTATTTTGTGCTCTTAATAATTTACTCGAGATCCTCAGACCCCTCCGGGGCTCAGATCATCAGCGTCGTCAAGTACCGTCAATCTGCAAATGAAAATTTTAAACTCCACGGCCCACCAGCTTCCATTGCGGGCCTCAGAACCTAACATAATTTATTTTTCATAATCCAGGCATTGTAATCCTTTTCAAAACAATTTTTTACAAACTTGAATACAACTAGAAATCCATATAATGCAATTTGAGGTTTTTCAATGTTGATGATGTATGAAGATGAAGCAAAATCAACTTAACTTTCATCCCCTGTAGAGAAAACCTTCTACAAAAAATCTTGGAACCAATTTATATTCGTGAAATGAGAGGAGAGGACATGCATAGTTAATTCTAAATAATGCTCAATTCAACCTTGAAATGAAAAATGTATCATAAAAAGGTGTTTTTTTAAACTATAAAATACCACTCAAAATGGTTTTCTTGTAATTTTCTAACCTACATCACATTCAAGTCAAAGTCAATGACCAATTTGATGATGAAATCAAAAATGAACTTCACATATAATGGTTACGTGATCAATGATAACTCAAAATGACTTGAATTAAAAATAAAAATTCAAAGAAACCACCATAAACCACAACTAAACACACTAACCTAACCTATAAATAATGAAAGAATACAATTGTGCGGTTTAATATTGAATATAAACTACAATGGAATTACAATTTTAGTGGATCATAATGCAATAAAAATTCAATATAAACTGAAATATATTATTCTATTTAAATGGATATTTAAGCTTTGAATATAAACTGTGATTTTAGATCTATATCAATAATAAAGTCACTTCAAGGAGAGTACCAGAAGAAGGTCTAGAGTAGGTGAAACGCTTCAAAATAACAGCCTTGGTAGCAATGAAATAAACAAATGACTGGTTATGGGAAATCAGATGATTGATTAAGGTAAATAATATGAGTGATTAAGGGAGGTACAAAAATTAGAATATATTGAAAGATTATGGGAAAGATAAAACTAAATGAAAAAATATCATAAATATGGTATAAATGTTAGATCATAGGTCAAATTCATGTTCCATGGGTAATCCATGGACACAATGATCCCTAGCTTGAGGAAGACGCCTATAATTCACAGAAATTTCTATTACAAAAAAGGTAGTTATTAATGGTTTCATATATACTTTCAAATATGTAAAGATGGATTAAGATGAAGGTAGTGATATGTGTATACCAGAACTATATTCATCAATTTCTTGATCTTGTACATCTAAAAATGGATTAAGGGAGGAAAAGTCAACCCTAGTGCATAAGGGTAAGAAAAAAATCATAACAAAAGTTTCATAAGGGGACCCACACTTGTATATGGATTTTAACATGAGTGATTATTAGACAATTGATGACATCAATTGCAAAACAAACTCTAGTGTGGCACTTGCACTCACCGTGTGACACCTGCACTCAAAAATGTAGTTCAAAAGCACATGATAAGTAGAGAGGAGGGTAGGAGAGATGGATAGGCCTTGATTTCTACCTAGCTTGCACTGTTGAAAATCTGAGCTATACCAACAGTTTGAAAAACCATTGGTATAGGTAAGTATATGGCCACCTATACCAATAGTTTGATCAAAATGTTGGTATAAGTCATTTTTATGGACACATATACCAACAATTTGGTCAAATCATGGTATAAGTATGTATATGGCCACCTATACCAACAGTTTGATCAAACCGTTGGTATAGGTGTATTTGTGTATCAGGAATCATTTCATAGTGTTATTTTTGTGACAGTTTTTTATTTCACGGTGTTTTTTTTTGCGGTGATTTAAACCATTGCTTTTATTTTTTAATTTTTGTTATTTACATAATTAATTAATTAATTAATTAATTAATTAATATTAACATTATTAATTATTATTTTTTATTATTGTTGTCTATTTTTATTATTATTATTTATTATTATCATTTATTATTATTATTATAATTTATTATTATTATTATTATTATTATTTGTTATTGTTATTTGTTATTATTATTTATTATTATTAATTGTTGTTATTTTTTATTTATTTATTTATTATTATTACAGATTTATTTATCCTACCATGCATGCATATTTCATTCATATCGTACATAAATCAAGAATATATATGCGTCGAGGTAGATTTAAACCCTCTACTTATTATATATACTGCAAAGACTTTAACACTTTAGAAAAATCTTGATCTAGTGAAGAGTAGGGATGATGACTTGTGGTGGTGTATTGGATGGTGGTGGCGACATGAATGGCGAGCACCAACTCACGAAAGGACTGCAGGTGAAGGGCGTTGATAGCATCCCATCGACAGGGATGGTTTTGGCATTATGGGGTGCACGCTAGTGATGTAATGAGTGGCTGGTGATGGAGGGTTGTGAGGTGCAGTGCATTTTTCGTTGGTGATTTGTGACTTGCTAAATTAGTCGAACGGGTTTTTGCGAGATGCGTTGTGGTCCTTGGACGGAAAAGGGGGCTAGCTATGAAGGTGCTATGTGGTGAGGGAGGACCCTAGTGGAGACGATCAACCCTCTACTGGCGGGCAGAATGACAGAAGCTTGGTTGTGGGGTGCGACTATTCTGGGGTCCTGGTGGGCACGCCATGATGGCGGGGTGGTTTATTCCGGTCGACGAGTCGGCGTTCTGGTGGTGTCCATAGTTATGGCGACATGGGTCTTTGGTGGTGGTGATTTGGATGGCTCGGTGATGTGAGTTGATCGTGGGGATGGAAATCTGGTCACTGTCGGTGATGACTTGGTGGTTTTGGGGATGAGTGATTTACAGGGGGGTTATAATTGGGGTTTTTTTAATTTTTTTATAAAAAATGAGTCGGGTTACTAATATTTTTAAAAATGGGTCTCAAGATGCATGAACCTCGTTCACACTTCTTTGGCATGGAGAGATGCATGAACGGGGTTCACGCATCCTGCGTAGTTGTGATAAAAGATGTGTGAACCTCGTTTACGCATCCTTTTTAAACCTTATAAAGGATGAGTGAACCCCGTTCACGCATCCTAAAAAAAGTTTTATCTTTTTTTTGTTTACATATATATAATATATATATATATATTTAATATATATATATATAACAAAATATTTCAGCAGAATTTATCTACTTTTTAATATCCAACAGTACTGCCATTACAGTAGTCTAGATTCTAAAAGAGACCTTCACTCAGGGCTCCCTTTTATAAGAGCTATTACCCTAGAAATCATTCTACATTTCTGATGTGGGATTCAGGTTCTCCCTTTCCTATACAGAACATTCTACATTTCAGATGTGGGATTCTGTTTCAAGTACGTGACTTTAAAAGACTATAAAATACAAACTATAAGACCAATATAAATGAAACTTAAAACATGGAATAAGCATATAAGAAATTATTGAAAATAAAAAGAATTTCATAAAAAATGTTGATGAATAATAATTTATAAGGTTTCAAAACCACCAACTTGAAACTTAAAAATGTTTCAACTACGTGTCTTTAAAAGACTATAAAATAAAAACTATAAGACCAATATGAATAAAACCTAAAACATGGCTTAAACATATAAAAAATAGTTGAAAATATAAATAATTTCGTAAAAAATGTTGATGAAAAATAATTTATAAGCTTTCAAAACCACCAACCTGAAACTTAAAAACGTTTCAAGTACGTGGCTTTGAAAGCCTATAAAATACAAACTATAAGGCCTATATAAATGAAAATTAAAACATGGATTAAACATATAAGAAATAGTTAATAATTAATTAGTCAATTAGTAATATAATTATTAATTATTTAATTATTATTTAATTAGTAATATCATTATTAATTATATAAAAAATAATTAGTAATATAATTATAAATTATATAATAATTAATTAGTAATATAATTATTAATTATATAATAATTAATTCATTAATTTGTAATATAATTATTAATTATATAATAATTAATTTGTTAATTAGCAATATAATTATTAATTATATAATAATTAAGTATTTAGTTAGTAATATAATTATTAACTATATAATAATTCATTAGTTGATTAATAAATTAGTAATATAATAAATAATTATAATTATTCATTATAATTATTAGTTATTAATTATTAATAATTAATTAGTTAATTAGTAATATAATTTTTAGATATTATTATAATTAATAATTATATTAATAATTAAATAATTAATTATTATATAATTAATAAGTAATAATTAGTAATTAGTAATTATAATACTAATTAGCTAATTAATTATTATATAATTAATTTTTAATAATTAATAATTATATTGGTAATTAACTAATTAATTATTATATAATTTTTAATTACTAATAATAATTAATAATTATATTACTAATAATAATTAATACTTATATTAAAAATTAAAATTAATAATTATATTACTAATTAACTAATTATTTATTATATAATTAATAATTATATTACTAATTAACTAATTAATAATTATATAATTAAAAATTAAAAATTACAAATTATAATGAATATTTATATTACTAATTAACTAATTAATTATTATATAATTAATAATTACTAATTATAATTGATAATTATATTGCTAATTATAATTACTAATTATATTACTAATTATAATTAATAATTATATTACTAATTAACTAATTAATTGGTATATAATTAATAATTGATAATTATATTATAAATTAATTATTGTATAATTAATACTTATATTACTAATTAACTAATTAATTATTATATTATTTTATTACTAATTAACTTAATTATTGTATATTAGTAATTAATAATTATAATTAATAATGATAACTAATAATTATATTAATAATTAACTAATTAATTATTATATAATAATTACTAATTGTAATTAATAATCATATTACTAATTATAATTAATAATGATATTACTATATAATTAATTAATTATTATATAATTAATAATTATATTACTAATTAACTAATTAATTATTATATAATTAATAATTATAATGAATAATTATAATTAATAATTATATTACTAATTAACTAATTAATTATTATATAATTATATTAATTATTAACTAATTAATTATTTTATTTTAGTAATTAATAATTAATAATTAATAATTAATAATTAATAATTAATAATTAATAATTATATTAATTATTAACTAATTAATAATTATATTACTAATTAACTAATTAATAATTATATTACTAATTAACTAATTAATCATTAACTATTTCTTATATGTTTAATCCATGTTTTAATTTTCATTTATATTAGTTTTATAGTTTGTATTTTATAGCCTTTCAAAGCCACGTACTTGAAGCGTTTTTAAGTTTCAATTTGGTGGTTTTGAAAGCTTATAAATTATTTTTCATCAACATTTTTTATGAAATTCTTTTTATCTTTAATTATTTCTTATATGTTTAAGCCGTGTTTTAAGTTTCATTCATATTGGTTTTATAGTTTTTATTTTATTATCTTTCAAAGACACGTAGTTGAAACATTTTTAAGTTTCAAGTTGGTGGTTTTGAAAAGTTATAAATTATTATTCATCAACATTTTTTATGAAATTATTTTTATTTTCATCAATTTCTTATATGTTTAATCCATGTTTTAAGTTTCATTTATATTAGTCTTATATTTTGTATTTTATAGTCTTTCAAAGTGACGTACTTGAAACAGAATCTCACATCAGAAATGCAGAATGTTCTGCGCAGGATAGGGAGAACCTGAATCCCACGTCATAAATTCATAATGACTTCTACAGAAATCCCTCTTATAAAAGAGAGCCTTGGGTGAGGGTCACTCTCAGAATCCAGACTGTTGTAATGGCAGTACTGCTGGATATTAAATAGCAGATAAATTCTGTTGAATTTTTTTTTGTTTATCTATATATATATATATTATATATAAACAAAACAAAACAAAAAAATAAAAAAAATATTGTTAAACCTATCCTGTTTTGCAAAAAAAATCCAAAAACCCATTTTAAAAAATACCTAATTTGCAGGGAGTGTGATGTGGTGATGTAGTAATGATCACTCGGTGAGAGACATGTTTGGTGTGATTGTGGGTGAAAGCAGGTGACAGAGATATTATGCGGTGAGGCGGGACCCCGGTGGAGGATATATACCCTCTGATAGTAGGCGGAATGACAGAGGTTTGCTGGTGGGGCGTGGCTATTTTTGGAACCCGGTGGGTGCGCCATGATGGCGGCGTTACGGATTTGTGGGACAGGGAGTTGTGGCAGCTAGCCTTCGGCTGATTCGATGTCGGTAGGGTGGTTTATTCTTTCTGGCGAGCCGACATCCGGGAAATGGCTATGGTTGCGGCGATGTGGGTCGTCAGTGGTGGTGATGTAGATGGCCCAGTGACAGGCGTTGGTCATAGGGATGGAAATCCGGTCAGTGTTGGGGATGACTTAGTCATTCCAGTGATGAGCGATTTGCAGGGAGCATGATGTGGTGATGCAGTGATGATTAATCAGGGACAGTCATGTTTGGGGTGACTGTGTAGGGGTGAAAGCTGGTGACGACACCAAAAGGTGGCGAAGACCTCAGGGGGTGCAAAGACCTTGCAGGTGCAAAGACTCTAGGGGTGCAAGCAGGCCTTAGGGTGCTGGTTGTGTGATTTAACAGTCGGTGAAGGGCAGGTTGAGTTTTTTATAATGCATTAATGGGATCATTGGAACTCAATCTTATTGGTTCTCTTGTTGGCCACTTTTGTGCTTGGGGTAATTGCTGTGGATCAATGTCATTTATTTGTAATTTACTTTTTTAATAAAATTTGGAGACCATGAGATAAAACTCATGGTCTGCACCGTTTTGATAAAAATTGAATATATAATAAAGAAGTAATAAATGAATAATAAATTATTAAATAATAGATAGTAGATAGATAATAAATATATTATAATTCATTATTAAATAAATAATAAATACGTAATAAATAAATATTAAATAAATATTAAATAATAATTAAATAATTAATAATTAAATAATAAATAAATAAATAATAATAAATGATAATAAATGATAATAAATAAAAATGGTAATAAATAATAAATGATAATAAATGATAAATAATAAATAAATAAATAATAACTAATAAATAAATGATACATAGATAATAAATAAATATTAAATGAATAATAAATAATAGATAATAAATAATAAATAATAAATAAACATTAAATAAATATAAACAAGTAATAAATAAAAAATAAATAAGTAAATATTAAATAAATAATCAACAGATAATAAAAATAAATTAATAATAGAGGGATGATAAATAATAATAATTGATAATAGATAATAAATAAAAAATAATAAATAAAAAATAATAAATAGATAGATAGTTACTAAATAATAATAAAAATAAATAATAAATGGTATTAAATGATATTAAACTATAAATAATAATAAATGATAGTAATGAATAATAAATAAATAATAGATAATTGATAAATATATAATAAATAATATATAATATATAATATATAAATAATCAATAATAAATAATAATTGAATAATGAATAATAAATAATAAATAATAAATAGATATTAAGTAATAAATATTAAATAAATTACAAATACATGATTAATGAATAATAATTAATTATTAAATAAATAAATAAAAATCAATAAATAATAAATATAAATATATAATAAATGATAATAAATAATTAATAATATATAATAAATAATAAATAATAAGTAAATAATGAATAATAAGTAATAAGTAATAGTAAATTCCAATTAAATAATAAATATTAAATAAATAATGAAAAATAATTTAATATCAAAAAAATAAGATGTAAAAAAATTATAAATCTGTATATAATAAATAATAAATAAGTACCAAATAAAAAATAGATAAATAATAAATAGATAAATAGTTAAATATATAATAAATAAATAAATAATACATTAATCATAAATTAATAATAATGAATAAATTAATAATAATGAATAAATTAATAATAATGAATAAATTAATAATAATGAATAAATTAATAATTAATAATAAATTAATAATAAATAATAAATAATAAATATGACGTAATAATAAATGTTATGTAATAATATTTAATGTATAGTAAATTAATATTAAATAATAATTTAACAATAAATTAATAAATAATAAATCGATATATAATAAATAAGTAATAAATGAATAACTAATAAATGAATGAATAATAAATAGTAAATAGGAAATAATAAATTGAAATAAATATCTCTAAATAGATATACATATAACGTAATTTACATAAATATATATAAACACACACATATATAACTGTATATGAATATATATAAACACAAGTAAATATAAATATCTATATATATATCCATATAATATATAAATATATATATACATAAATACGTATATATATTTAAAAATGTACATAAATATAGACAAATATTCATAAATACATATAAATATCCATGCATGGATACAATTATTTATAATTTTAAATAGATAATGATAAATATATATAAATTATAAATAAATATAAATAGATGTATAGTACATACAAATATATATATATATATATATATATATTAGGTGTTTGGGGGTATAATTTCATTCAAACATACACACATCACATACACACATGCCTGAAAAGCTTGTCATAGCCCCCATAAGGGATGACTCACCCAACCAGCTGTTTTATTGCATTATATATTTTGGTCTGAAGGCCAAATGGGTATGAAGCCCATTACATGGCTCATAGACCCACCATTGGATGGCCTGAAGGCTCTTCTTGTATCATGTCTGCATCACCACCTACACGCCATGCCTACGTCACTGCCACCTCAATGGCCTGAAGGCCTAGTGGACGGAAAACCCATTTAGTGTAATAACATCGTATATGACCAAAAAAGAAAATGAAGACAATCTTAAATAAAGATAAAATCTCATCGAATGTTCAAAAATCATGATATCCATACTAAACACTTAGTTTTGGAGGGCTTCTAGGCCTTTTTTCCTAAAAAACATGAAAGGGTTCCCCCTATCACTAGGGCATGGATCTATTTGTAGACTTTGATTTGATATGTGGTAGAGCTCAAACAGACACCCAGATCAAAATTTATGACAGTTTGAAGTTGAAGTTTAATTTTCAAATATAATTAAAACTATAATAAATTTTATTCTATTAATCATTACAAAATTATTATCTAATATGGTTGTAGTTCATTTCATAAGCTTCAATTTGACTGGTTGTGAAGTTAAAAAGGACACCTAGATCAAAATTTATAGTCATTGATATTGAATTCTGGTTTTTAAATTATACAAGAATTAATTTAAGTTTCGGATAAGTATTAACTAATAATTATATATAATTAATAATTAACACATTACAATTAATGAAAATTCTAAATAAAAAAATAATAGATTATAAATAATAAATAATACTTATTAATAATAAATAATATTATTAATATTAAATCATAATTTATTATTTTTTTTCTCATTAAATTAGCTGTGGTTTTCATAAACTGCAGCTAAAAAAATAATTTTTTAAAAAAATTTAAAAATCTAAATCAGCAGCGGTTTTAAAAAACCACCGCTAAAAACTGGGCGAAAATAAAATAAAAAAACACATTTAGATGTGGTTTTAAGAACCATTGCTAAAAAACCATCACAGAAATAATTTTTTTGGAATATTTAACGGTGATTTTTTAAACTGCCATTAAAAAATCACCACAAGACCCCTTTTTATTGCAGTGATATTCATTATTGATAATAAAACATCCAACAACCATAAATAACCATTACCTAATAGTATTATTATTCATTTATCAAGAAAATTTAATAAATATCCTTATTTTGATGAGACATCAAGAGGAAGTGATGATATATATTTTACCGGATAAAAGCCCAACTGGATTGAATATAAAATTTAAAGAGTCAAGGTTATATAGTCATAAAAAATTAAGGAGTTTGACATAACTATAGAAAATCAGATTTCAGGCATCGAATTCAGCTAGACTTTTCTCTACCCTTGTTTATCTTCAATTTGGAAGATGGTTTCCCAAGTCTTCCAATCATGTTTCAATTAATAACTAGTCGATTCATCCCCCCTTTGATTTTTAGGAACATAAAGGTGATTGAGTTAGGTTTTCTAACCAAAATTCAAAGAACAATAAACTTGAATATAATGATACTTGATTCAAGTAATCTTCATGTATTTTTAATTAAATATATAAAAAGAAATAACCTTTCATCTTATAGAACTATTTGTATCCACTTGTTGTCTTTTCCCCAATGTTGCACAACTTTTTGTTGATGTAAATTTCCAATAAAATCTTTCATAATCATCAATAAACTAAGAATGAAAATTTATCAAAGTGTTGGGAAAATTAGAAGAATGTATTTTTGTGATCCAAGTACATAATAGGAGCATTATAGTTTATAAAACATGGTAAATGTGAAAAAAACAATGAAGATTAGAAAACATCATCTAATGTAGGTAAATGTATGATGTAATTTTTTGTTTTTTATAAATATATATCATAAGTAAACAATTACATCACTTAATTAGTTACTCATATACTTTACATTTTTCATATTTTATGCTTTCATAGAAGTCAACATGTACATGGTTTCAAGATATTGGTAAATAATAAACTACTCTTATATAATAGTACATAGAAATAAATATATAGAACTTTTCATGTACATGAAAATAAGATCCTTGCTTAAAATTTAGATATACTAATTTTAATGATGTTTTTTTTAAATAACAATAAGGGTTTTATTGAATGTACTAATTGATTTTTTTTCACCGACTCATTTAAAGAAGCTTTATAGTTATTTCATCATTCGAAACTATTGCAACTAATTCCTAAGTATATAAATAATTTCATTCATACTATTAAGTTTCACATATTTGAATAGTAAATCAAAAAATTTATGTATCACAACTTATCATCCATTTTTTTTAAACATCATATGTTCATGTAACCTTCACATCCTCTGATAATTTCTAACACAACCCTGTTATTATGTTGAATATAACAAATAATAAATTGTTACTCCAAAGGTTCACTGTAATGATTTTTGTTTTTTCCTTATAAAACTTTTAAATATTTTAAGAAATATTTTTGGAGCCAGGCATTGAGTCAGCATGAGATTATGAGGCCAAAAGAGGCTCGGTATTGATATATTAAAGGTATTATATCACACACACGTCTTTTTAGATCCCAACTCACAATAGTTTTTATTTCTCATTTATTCATCATTATAGATTCATTTTGGAATGTCACATCCCCCCTTTCAGTGTGGGGGAATGATCATTGTCCTTTCATATTCATGATGAGAGAAGGGTTTAGTGATTGACATCCAAATGACAGCGATGAATCGAGAGGCAGTTGAGGTTTTGTAACAACCCATAATTCTATAAATGTAATTTTCCTTTCTTATAATTATGTCATATAGTATAAATCACTTAAAATCACATAGATAACATAATACAAACTTTATAAATCAATAATGAATGAAATAAGAGGTATTTCTAGAAATTAAGGAACTTATATCAATGGAATAGTAACTTGACCTTTGGAATAGTAATGTGACCATTAGGAATAGTAATCCAAGCAATAGAATAGTAACCTCACCTATAAAAATGTAAATAAAATTTAGGAATCTTATAAATGACAATATGATATAATTATATCATAGTATAAGTAAATAAATTTTTAAAAATTATTAATTAAGTGTTGGAATTTTTATAGAACATAAATGTCTATTTATAATTTTATAATTAATATAATTATTTAAAATAAAAAATACTTTCATAAAATAGATTCATAAATTAATTTTTTTTTGTCTTGTTTTAATTTTATGAGACCTTAATTAATTTTTAAAGTGTTATAAAATCAGTTATAATTTTAAAATCAGTATTTTCTAATTAAATGATGATTTTAATTAAAAATTAAATTTATCATATTTATAATATTATTTTCATAAAATGGAGATCATTTTTTAATTCTACATGTAAGAAAATGTTAATGGTTAACTTTTGGTAGTTTTCTCAAATACTTGAATTTTTTGTGAATAGTAAAATATGATAATTTATGATAAAAGATAAATACATGAATTTTTGAGTCATTTTTTATGTAAGGCTGATGTAAGACCAAAATCTCGAACTATCCTTAATTATTTTCATATATTTAGTGATATGTTTCAAACTATTCATAGTCTTGAGTCAAAATAACAAACTAATGAATAAAATAATGATAAAACACCACTCTCCTCTCCTATAAATATCACCCCTCACCACCACTTATCATCACACCTTCCAAGACATGAATCGTATCCAAATTATTCCCAATACTCTTCCCAACCCCCTCCCCAACCTCCAAGATCCATTGGTCTCATCAAAAGACTAAACCATTGTCCCTAAAGAGGTTCTCAAAAAGAAGAAATTCAAGAGGTAAAATCCTCTTCCTTTTTCTTTTAATTTATTTTTAATTTAATTTCTTTTCTTATCCTCTCATAACCTCCACTTATCCAAGTGGAATTATAACTACAGTAACTTTTATATACTGTAATTTTATTATATTAATGGAATAATTCATCTTCAAATCTCTTCCATTTTCCTTTTATTCAATAAATGAAAACATCGTCTATAGTGTGTCGGTTTACCACCACCGTGCATGATGCATTTTCATTTTTCACTACCACCTTCAAGGATGGTAATAAAATAATTATTATGGTTAAATAAGATTTTATTATACAAATTATAAATTATATAATTTTCTAGAACCTATATATATAAACATGATGATATAATCTCCTAATGGTCGTAAAAATTGCTAAATAAATTAAATCATTTTCATTAACTATTTATCTAATGATTCGTCCTCATATCATATGAAAAAATGTTATATAAGATAATTTATAATTATATATTTTCATTAATAATACATAATTTCAATTATGGATAATTATTCTCATTATACATGAACTTTCATACTTATAAACAAGCGAACCTATCATGAAAACCAAGAAAACGAACACTCCCAAAATGACATAATTGAACTATATAACTCATAAAAAAGGAAATAAATGAACTTAATAAAAATATAAAAAATAAAATAGATGTATATTAGGTTGTATATTTTATGATTAATGAATTTAATTTTATTATCCAAGATATTAAAGTGAAGAAAGAATTCTGATATAAGGTAAGAGGAATTCTCGAACCCAACTCTCTTTCTTTGGGTTTTCCATCTTTCACTCCATTTTCTATATGTATGTTACTTTAATATTGTTTATTTTTACTAAATTTTATTTTATAAGATATAAATGTTTCCAAATTTTTTATAAAAAATGCAAATATTTTTTCAAAAATAACTCTTCCTTCTAAAAACACATGTTTTACTTTGCTTGAGAGTGTTTCTTCTTCACTCAAGAATGATGATTCTTATACCAAGTATGTTATTTAATTTTTATTTTGGGAACCCCAATGCTTATTCATGAAAGTATTATTTATGAAATTCTCATGAAACCCATTTACTTTCCATGGATTATTTTATGGAAAATATTGTTATACATTATATGTGGCATGCATGATTATGTATATGTTATGATGTGATGGGTGTGCCCATAATTATATAGATATATAATGCATTGGGTAATGTTATGTATCTCATGAGATAATGTGTAATATGTGTGAACATTATGCTATATTTTTTCATAATGATTATGTTATGATTATGCACATATTTTATGCGTGAACATGATGCTAGCTTTATTCATGACTATGTGTGGTATTTGACCACTAAGACATGATGTTTCATTTTTATGAATGGCCATATTACATGCCTTTATCTAATATTATTCACATGATTATGAGGTTATGATAATGATTATTCTCACCTATGTTATATTGATTTATGTCTTTATCTATCCTATTACTGGGTTTTTAGCTCACCCCTTTCTTTGATGTATATCCCCAAGTGATTACTTATTCTAAGGAGAACATGAGGGCCAATAAGAAGCTAGAGAATAAATAATTAAATAAATTTTTATTTTTTATTATGTAAAATTTATGTTAGGTTCTAATTTTTCCAAGACACTAAACCTTTGGATCCTATTTTTGTAACGCTTTTATGTTTTTTATCTTTAAAATGATGTAACGGTAATGTAAGAAAAGTAGGGTTGCTATAGTTGGTATCAAATCACGGTTTAGTTAATTTGGGAATTAGGATTAGAGAACCATAGTGAAAACCCTTATTATGAGATTATGTAAGCACCCAATAATATTTGTTTTATAAAATGGTAAACATAGGTATCCCATAAGATATTCCTTTAGAGTTAATTGTATAAATGAATAAATTATTTATTTATGACTTGTTTACTTATTTTTTGTTCAAACCTTTTATATTTTAGAAAATGGTGTGAACCAAGAGAAACCAGACCAACAACCCATGAAAAGGGAAATGTAGCAATTGACCAAATGACATTCCCAATTCCTTGGTAGGTAGAGTTCAAAATTTCATGTTGATGCTTACCTAGTTGTCTCAGTCTATAAACAATAAACCGAATAATTTGGAATGTCCTTATTTACCTAAGAGGGAGAAACTATATATCGAGTCTTTTATGAGGCAATAACCACCAACATTTAGTGGATATTCTGATGCACTAGTTACAGAATAATGGGTCAACTCGGTGGAGGAGACATTTTATGTGATCCACTATTCTAAGAAGGAGAAGGTGAATCTGGCCATTTATCGTCTAGATAGAGAGGTCTATCAATGGTGGGTGTTGATTAAGAACACCAATATGAAGGAATAAATTGAAGAAATTGACTGGGTAGACTTTAAGATAATGTTTCTTAACAAGTATTTCCATCAAACTCTTCCTACAAATATGGGGAGGGAATTCATTGAGCTTAAGAAATAGGAAGGTGAATCTTTCATAACCTATGAAGAAAATTTCACAAGGATTGAAAGGTACTCTTCAGGTTTTTTTATCAACAATGATAGAAAAATTGATAGATTATTTAGTTGTTTAAAACCACGCCTTCAAAAGGTTCTAGAAATTCAGGACTTTGGGAGTTATAATGAAGTTCTTTGATGTGATCTCAAAGTGGAAATGGATTTTGGAGAGTGTTCTCATGGCTATGGTGATAAAAAATGAAAAATGGAGTTTCAATCTATTGGATCTAATGATAAAGGTGGAAAGAAAACTCAACCATGAACATGTCAAAAATTTGGGATGAAGCATCATTATAATTACCTCAAAGGTACGGGGAAATGCATCAAGTGTGGGAGAGAAGAACACCAAACTCATGAATGTCGAAGAGACATGAGAAAGCTGGAAAATGTGGTGGATGAAAGGAGATAACCACCTATGGTTCAATGCTTCAACTATAGGGATAAAGGGTACTATGAAATCCAGTGCACCAAACCTCAAATCCTTAAGGGAAATTAGTGTTAGTAGCCACCAAAGACAAAAGAGCAAGGGAAATCTTATTCCATCACTACTAATGAGGTGGATCATAACAATGATTTGTTGATAGGTACACTGGTTGTTCATTTAAGTATATCGAATGTACTCTGTGATTCTGGTTCTACACATTATTTCATATCATGCAAGTTTAGTAGTACAATTCAAACACCACCTCAAAATATAGAAGTTGAGTTATCTGTGAGAATAGAAAATGGGGTAATTATTTCATCCAAAGTATATAACTCCTCCCCAGTTAATGTTTTATGGACTGAACATACCATAATATCTTATAATACTTCATTTGGTGGAGTTTTATGCTATATTGGTCATGGATTGACTATCTTTATACAAATCCAACATCAACTATTGGGAAAGAGAGATCACTCTTCACATCCTGAGGTATCCACCATTTTTTTACAAGTGTAAGGAGTGGGATGAATCTTCTTAAAATCTATTGTCTCAAGTGTGAATATTATTTCCTTAGTATAAAGCATATATATCTCAAATTATTGAGATAAAGGAGAGAATCATGCTCTAAGGCATGCCCATTTTGAGGGACTATACTAATGTGTTCCCCCCCAAATAATTGTCTAGTATCCCTCCTGACTGAGAGGTTGAGTTCTCAATTGAACTTATTCTTGGATCTCTACTAGTATCAAAGAAACCTTATAGAATGACAACCATTGAGTTGGAGGAACTGAAGAATCAGTTACAAGAGAATTTGGAAAAGGTTTTTATATGTCTGAGTGCTTCACCATGGGGTGATACAATCCTATTTGTCAAGAATAAGGATGGATCAATGCACATCTACATTGATTATCATGATCTCAACAAAATCAGGATTAAGAACAAGTATCACCTTCCATGGATAGATGACTTTTTTGATCAACTATGTGGGGAAAAGTATTTCTCTAAGGTGAACCTTCGATTGGGATATCACCAATTGAAGGTGAGGAAGGAAGATATTCCCAAGAGTACCTTTCAAATAAGGTATGAACGCTATGAGTTCATAGTGATGACCTTCGAACTCACTAATGCTCCAATAATATTTATAGACTTAATGAATAGAGTCTTTAGAGATTACGTAGACAAATTTTTGGTAGTATTTATTGATGGTATTCTGATATACTCTAAGATAAAGGAGGAACATGAGGTGCATTTGAATACTACTCTAAAGTCTTTACAAAGGGAAAAACTTTATGAAAAGTACAGTAAATTTGAGTTCTAGATGAAGGAAGTATCTTTCTTGGGGAATGTTACACCAACAAAGGAATATATGTGAACCCTTATAAGAAAAATGCAATCAAAGAGTGTCCCAAGCCAACATCTATAATGGAGATCTGTAGTTTCCTTGGTTTAGCTGGGTATTACTAGTGATTTGTAAAGAACTTCTCATGATTGTCAAACCCACTAACCAAGATGACTCTAAAAGGAGAAGTTTTTTTGGACTAGTGAATGTGAAGATTGCTTTAAAGAGTTAAAAAAGTCTTATCACTACGCCATTACTCACACTTCCAATAAGTGGGGAACTATTTGTGATATAAAATGATACTTTAAATAAGGTCTTAGGTTGTGTACTATTGAAAAATGAAAAAGTGATATCCTATGCCTTAAGGTAGTTTAAAATTAATGAGTAGAACTATCCCACGCATGATCTAGAGTTAGAAGTTGTGATCATTGTGTTGAAAATCTGGTGACATTATCTCTATGGAGAGAAGTGTTAAATATATAATTATCATAATAGCTTCAAATATATATTCACATAGAAGGATATTAATATGCTCCATAGAAGATGTTCATAGATTGTCAAGGATTATGACTTCTCAATACACTATTGTCTTAATATAGAAAAAAAAGTGGTGGATGCTTTTAGTAGAAAGGATCCTACACATTATCAATTATGAGAATTAAGAAGAATCCAATATTCTTAGATATTCAAAGGATGGACATGAGAATCATTAAGTAAGGAACATCACCAATTTTTTCTCAAATGATTTCTCAACCATCCATTATGAAGAAAATAAAGGATACTCAAAGAAATGATGTGGAAATTCAAAAGAAGGTGGAAGCTATGAGAAAGGGGTAATCCTTAGAGTTTAAAATTGATGAAGAAGGAGTTGTAATATTTGAATCGCAATTATGTGTAGAATCTAATCAATAGATAAAGAAAGAGTTTCTAAATGATGCACATAGATCAACCTTATTTATTCATCCAGTGAGAACAAATATGTATTGATATCTCTGAGAGAATTATTGGTGGGGAAATATAAAGAAGGATATCGCTGAGTATCAATTAAGGTGTCTGGTAAGTCAACAGGTGAAGACTGAAAGACAAAAGTCTATGGGGATGATGCAACCATTACCTAAACCAACATGGAAATTGGAAAACATCATCATGGACTTTGTCACCAGATTTCTGAAGACATCTAGATGAAACAATACTAAATGGGTTGTTGTGGATCATATTAAAAAAACAAACTTTATTACAATATGATATGACTTCTAACTAGATCAAATTTCACAGATATAGATCATAGAATTAGTAATGCTGGATGGAGTACCACTCTTGATTGTAAATACGAGAAAATATTAACCAAACGAATATTATTTTAATATTCAAGGTTCGTTTAATATTAAGAAGGACAATGAGTCGAGTTAAATGGATTGGATTTTATCATTTAATATATTTTATATATATTACAAGTATGTGATAAATTTATAAATAATATTGGCATAGTTTAGCTCGTCAAAATTATTTATTTATTGGACGTTGAAATAAACGGGGGTCGGGGAACCCAACTGGGTATTTCTCAACTTCACTATAAATATAGGAGGAGGCTCTCTTTTATGTTGTGCAATTCACTATTCATTCATTCCATGGAGTGAATTATAGATCCTCTCTCTCCTCTCACCCTCTAGAGGCAGAATATCTCGATCCAAGAATCTTGGATCAAGATCTCTCTTCAGCATCGAATGCATCTCGATGCGGTGATCATCGGGATGTTGAAAGCATCATTGGATCTTCGCACTAGCACCCAGAATTTGACGATCGATGCTCTCGTGGGTTTTTGAAGCACGTGTGGATGATCTAGAGGGTTCCTTCCTTATATCCTTCAAGCGACAATCACCATCGACTAGTTATAGTCGACCGCGGCTTCAGATTTGAAACGAGTACATTTTCATTTTTATTTTGTGCTCTTAATAATTTACGCGAGATCCTCAGACCTCTCCGGGGATCAGATCGTCGGCGTCGTCAAGTACTGTCAATCCGCCGATGAAAATTTTAAACTCCACGGCCCACCGACTTCCTTTGCGGGCCTCAGAACCTAACATAATTTATTTTTCATAATCCAGGCATTGTTATCCTTTTCAAAACAATTTTTTACAAACTTGAATACAACTAGAAATCCATATAATGCAATTTGAGGTTTTTCAATGTTTATGATGTATAAAGATGAAGCAAAATCAACTTAACTTTCATCCCCTGTAGAGCAAACCTTCTACAAAAAATCTTGGAACCAATTTATATTCATGAAATGAGAGGAGAGGACATGCATAGTTAATTCTAAATAATGCTCAATTCAACCTTGAAATGAAAAATGTATCATAAAAAAGTGTTGTTTTAAACTATAAAATACCACTCAAAATGGGTTTCTTGTAATTTTCTAACCTACATCACATTCAAGTCAAAGTCACTGACCAATTTGATGATGAAATCAAAAATGAACATCACATATAATGGTTACGTGATCAATGATAACTCAAAATGACTTGAATTAAAAATAAAAATTCAAAGAAACCACCATAAACCACAACTAAACACACTAACCTAACCTAGAAATAATGAAAGAGTACAATTTTGCGGTATAATATTGAATATAAACTACAATGGAATTACAATTTTAGTGGATCATAATGCAATAAATATTCAATATAAACTGAAATAGAGTGTTCTATTTAAATGGATATTTAAGCTTTGAATATAAACTGTGATTTTAGATCTATATCAATAAAAAATTCACTTCAAGGAGAGTACCAGAAGCAGGTCTAGAGTAGGTGAAACGCTTCAAAATAACAGCCATGGTAGCAATGAAATAAACAAATGACTGGTTATGGGAAATCAGATGATTGATTAAGGTAAATAATATGAGTGATTAAGGGTGGTACAATAATTAGAATATATTGAAAGATTATGGGAAAGATAAAACTAAATGAAAAAATAACATAAATATGGAATAAATGTTAGATCATAGGTCAAATTCATGTTCCATGGGTAATCCATGGACACAACGATCCCAAGCTTGAGGAAGACGCCTATAATTCACATAAATTCCTATTACAAAAAAAGTAGTTATTAATGGTTTCATATATACTTTCAAATATGTAAAGATGGATTAAGATGAAGGTAGTGATATGTGTATACCAGAACTATATTCATCAATTTCTTGATCTTGTACATCTAAAAATGGATTAAGGGGGGAAAAGTCAACACTAGTGCATAAGGGTAAGAAACAAATCATAACAAAAGTTTCATAAGGGGACCCACACCTGTATATGGATTTTAACATGAGTGATTATTAGACAATTGATGGCATCAATTAAAAAACAAACTCTGGTGTGGCACCTGCACTCACCGTGTGACACCTGCACTCAAAAATGTAGTTCAAAAGCACATGATAAGTAGAGAGGAGGGTAGGAGAGATAGATAGGCCTTGATTTATACCTAGCTTGCACTGCTGAAAATATGATCTATACCAACAGTTTGAAAAACCATTGGTATAGGTAAGTATATGGCCACCTATACCAATAGTTTGGTCAAACTGTTGGTATAAGTCATTTTTATGGACACATATACCAACAATTTGGTCAAATCATGGTATAAGTATGTATATGACCACCTATACCAACAGTTTGATCAAACCGTTGGTATAAGTGTATTTGTGTATCAGGAATCATTTCATAGTGTTATTTTTGCGACAGTTTTTTATTTCACAGTGTTTTTTTGTGGTGATTTAAACCACTGCTTTTATTTTTTAATTTTATTTATTTAAATAAATAATTAATTAATTAATTAATTAATATTATTAATATTATTATTATTTTTTATTATTATTGTTTATTATTATTTATATTTATTATTATTATTATTATTATTATTATCATTTATTATTATTATTATAATTTTTTATTATAATTATTATTATTATTATTGTTATTTGTTATTGTTATTTGTTATTATTATTTATTATTATTAATTATTCTTATTTATTATTTATTTATTATTATTATTACTGATTTATTTATCCTACCATGCATGCATATTTCATTCAGATCATACATAAATCAAGCATATATATGCGTCGGGGTAGATTTGAACCCTCTACTTATTATATATACTGCAAAGACTTTAACACTTTAGAAAAATATTGATCTAGTGAAGAGTAGGGATGATGACTTGTGGTGGTGGATTGGATGGTGGCGGCGACCTGAATGGCGAGCACCAACTCACAAAAGGACTGCAGGTGAAGGGCGTTGATAGCGTCCCATCGACAGGGATGGTTTGGGCATTATGGGGTGCACGCTAGTGATGTAATGAGTGGCCGGTGATGGAGGGTTGTGAGGTGCAGTGCATTTTTCATTGGTGATTTGTGACTTGTTAAATCAGCCGAAGGGGTTTTTCGGAGATGCATTGTGGTCCTTGGACGGAAAAGGGGGCTAGCTATGAAGGTGCTATGTGGTGAGGGAGGACCCTAGTGGAGACGATCAACCCTCTACTGGCGGGAAGAATGACAGAAGCTTGGTTGTGGGGTGAGACTATTCTGGGGTCCTGGTGGGCACGCCATGATGGCGGGGTGGTTTATTCCAGTCGACGGGTCGGCGTTCTGGTGGTGGCCATAGTTATGGCGACATGGGTCTTTGGTGGTGGTGATTTGGATGGCTCGGTGATGTGAGTTGATCGTGGGGATGGAAATCTGGTCACTGTCGGTGATGACTTGGTGGTTCTGGCGATGAGTGATTTACAGGGGGGTTATAATTGGGGTTTTTTAAATTTTTTTATAAAAAATGAGTCGGGTTACTAATATTTTTAAAAAAGGGTCTCAAGATGCATGAACCTCGTTCACACATCTTTGGCGTGGAGAGATACATGAACGGGGTTCACGCATCCTGCGTAGTTGTGAAAAAAGATGTGTGAACCTCGTTTACGCATCCTTTTTAAACAGTATAAAGGATGCGTGAACCCTGTTCACGCATCCTAAAAAAAGTTTTAACTTTTTTTTGTTTACATATATATAATATATATATATATGTAATATATATATATACATAACAAAAAATTTCAGCAGAATTTATCTACTTTTTAATATCCAACAGTACTGCCATTACAGTAGTCTAGATTCTAAAAGAGACCTTCACTCAGGGATCCCTTTTATAAGAGGGATTATCCTAGAAATCATTCTACATTTCTGATGTGGGATTCAGGTTCTCCCTTTTCTATACAGAACATTCTACATTTCGGATGTGGGATTCTGTTTCAAGTACGTGACTTTAAAAGACTATAAAATACAAACTATAAGACCAATATAAATAAAACTTAAAACATGGAATAAGAATATAAGAAATTGTTGAAAATAAAAAGAATTTCATAAAAAATGTTGATGAATAATAATTTATAAGGTTTCAAAACCACCAACTTGAAACTTAAAAATGTTTCAACTACGTGTCTTTGAAAGACTATAAAATAAAAACTATAAGACCAATATGAATAAAACCTAAAACATGGCTTAAACATATAAAAAATAGTTTAAGATATAAATAATTTCGTAAAAAATGTTGATGAAAAATAATTTATAAGCTTTCAAAACCACCAACTTGAAACTTAAAAACGTTTCAAGTACGTGGCTTTGAAAGCCTATAAAATACAAACTATAAGGCCTATATAAATGAAAATTAAAACATGGATTAAACATATAAGAAATAGTTAATAATTAATTAATCAATTATTAATATAATTATTAATTATATAATTATTAGTTAATTAGTAATATCATTATTAATTATATAAAAATTAATTAGTAATATAATTATAAATTATATAATAATTAATTATTAATATAATTATTAATTATATAATAATTAATTCGTTAATTTGTAATATAATTATTAGTTATATAATAATTAATTTGTTAATTAGCAATATAATTATTAATTATATAATAATTAAGTATTTAGTTAGTAATATAATTATTAACTATATAATAATTCATTAGTTGATTAATAAATTAGTAATATAATAAATAATTATAATTATTCATTACAATTATTAGTTATTAATTATTAATAATTAATTATTTAATTAGTAATATAATTTTTAGATATTATTCTAATTAATAGTTATATTAATAATTAAATAATTAATTATTATATAATTAATAAGTAATAATTATAATTAGTAATTATAATACTAATTAGCTAATTAATTATTATATAATTAATTTTTAATAATTAATAATTATATTGGTAGTTAAATAATTAATTTTTATATAATTTTTAATTACTAATAATAATTAATAATTATATTACAAATAATAATTAATACTTATATTACTAATTAAAATTAATAATTATATTACTAATTAACTAATTATTTAGTATATAATTAATAATTATATTACTAATTAACTAATTAATTATTATATAATTAAAAATTAAAAATTAAAAATTATAATGAATAATTATATTACAAATTAACTAATTAATTATTATATAATTAATAATTACTAATTATAATTGATAATTATATTGCTAATTATAATTACTAATTATATTACTAATTATAATTAATAATTATATTACTAATTAACTAATTAATTGGTATATAATTAATAATTAATAATTATATTATAAATTAATTATTGTATAATTAATACTTATATTACTAATTAACTAATTAATTATTATTTTATTTTATTACTAATTAACTTAATTATTGTATATTAGTAATTAATAATTATAATTAATAATGATAACTAATAATTATATTACTAATTAACTAATTAATTATTATATAATAATTACTAATTGTAATTAATAATCATATTACTAATTATAATTAATAATGATGTTACTACTTAATTAATTAATTATTATATAATTAATAATTATATTACTAATTAACTAATTAATTATTATATAATTAATAATTATAAGGAATAATTATAATTAATAATTATATTACTAATTAACTAATTAATTATTATATAATTATATTAATTATTAACTAATTAATTATTTTATTTTGTAATTAATAATTAATAATTAATAATTAATAATTAATAATTATATTAATTATTAACTAATTAATAATTATATTACTAATTAACTAATAAATAATTATATTACTAATTAACTAATTAATTATTAACTATTTATTATATGTTTAATCCTTGTTTTAATTTTCATTTATATTAGTTTTATAGTTTGTATTTTATAGCCTTACAAAGCCACGTACTTGAAGCGTTTTTAAGTTTCAATTTGGTGGTTTTGAAAGCTTATAAATTATTTTTCATCAAAATTTTTTATGAAATTCTTTTTATCTTCAACTATTTCTTATATGTTTAAGCCGTGTTTTAAGTTTCATTCATATTGGTTTTATAGTTTTTATTTTATAGTCTTTCAAAGACACGTAGTTGAAACATTTTTAAGTTTTAAGTTGGTGGTTTTGAAATTTATAAATTATTATTCATCAACATTTTTTATAAATTATTTTTATTTTCAACAATTTCTTATATGTTTAATCCATGTTTTAAGTTTGATTTATATTAGTCTTATATTTTGTATTTTATAGTCTTTCAAAGTGACGTACTTGAAACAGAATCTCACATCAGAAATGCAGAATGTTCTGCGCAGGAAAGGGAGAACCTGAATCCCACGGCATAAATTCTTAATGACTTCCAGAGAAAGCCCTCTTATAAAAGAGAGCATTGGGTGAGGGTCTCTGTCAGAATGCAGACTGTTGTAATGGCAGTATTGCTGGATATTAAATAGGAGATAAATTCTGTTGAAAATTTTTGTTTTATATATATATATATATATATATTATATATATAAACAAAACAAAACAAAAAAAATAAAACAAAATATTGTTAAACCTATCCTGTTTTGCAAAAAAAATCCAAAAACCCATTTTAAAAAAATACCTAATTTGCAGGGAGTGTGATGTGGTGATGCAGTAATGATGACTCGGTGAGAGACATGTTTGGTGTGATTGTGGGTGAAAGCTGGTGACAGAGATGCTATGCGGTGAGGCGGGACCCCGGTGGAGGATATCTGCCCTCTGATAGTAGGCTGAATGATAGAGGTTTGCTGGTGGGGCGTGGCTATTTTGGGAACTCGGTGGGTGCGCCATGATGGCGGTGTTACGGATTTGTGGGACAAGGAGTTGTGGCAGCTGGCCTTCGGCTGATTCGATGTCGGTAGGGTGGTTTATTCTTGCTGGCGAGCCGACATCCGAGCAATGGCTATGGTTGCGGTGATGTGGGTGTTCAGTGGTGGTGATGTAGATGGCCCAGTGACAGGCATTGGTCATAGGGATGGAAATCTGGTCAGTGTTGGGGATGACTTAGTCATTCCAGTGATGAGCGATTTGCAGGGAGCATGATGTGGTGATGCAGTGATGATTAATCAGGGACAGTCATGTTTGGTGTGACTGTGTAGGGGTGAAAGCTGGCGACGACACCAAAAGGTTGCGAAGACCTCAGGGGGTGCAAAGACCTCGCAGGTGCAAAGACTATAGGGGTGCAAGCTGGCCTTAGGGTGCTGGTTGTGTGATTTAACAGTCGGTGAAGGGCAGGTTGAGTTTTTTATAATGCATTAATCTTATTGGGTTCTTGTTTGCCACTTTTGTGCTTGGGGTAATTACTGTGGCTCAATGTCATTTATTTGTAATTTACTTTTTTAATAAAATTTGGAGACCATGAGATAAAACTCATGGTCTGCACCGTTTTGATAAAAATTGAATATATAATAAAGAAGTAATAAATGAATAATAAATTAATAAATAATAGATAGTAGATAGATAATAAATAGATTATAATTCATTTTTATATAAATAATAAATACGTAATAAATAAATATTAAATAAATATTAATTAAATAATTAATAATTAAATAATAAATAAATAATGATAATAATAAATAAATGATAATAAATGATAATAAATGATAATAAATAAAAATGATAATAAATAATAAATGATAATAAATGATAAATAATAAATAAATAAATAATAACTAATAAATAAATAATACATAGATAATAAATAAATATTAAATGAATAATAAATAATAGATAATAGATAATAAATAATAAATAAACATTAAATAAATATAAACAAGTAATAAATAAATAATAAATAAGTAAATATTAAATAAATAATCAATAGATAATAAAAATAAATTAATAATTGAGGAATGATAAATAATAATAAATGATAATAGATAATAAATAACAAATAACAAATAATAAATAATAAATAGATAATAAATAAGTAATAAATAATAAATAGATAGATAGTTACTAAATAATAATAAAAATAAATAATAAATGGTATTAAATGATAATAAATTATAAATAATAATAAATGATAGTAATGAATAATAAATAAATAATAGATAATTGATAAATATATAATATATAATATATAATATATAAATAATCAATAATAAATAATAACTGAATAATGAATAATAAATAATAAATAATAAATAATAAATAAATAATAAATAGATATTAAGTAATAAATATTAAATAAATTAAAAATACATGATTAATGAATAATAATTAAATATTAAATAAATAAATATAAATCAATAAATAATAAATATAAATATATAATAAATGATAATAAATAATTAATAATAAATAATAAATAATAAGTAATAAGTAATAGTAAATTCCAATTAAATAATAAATATTAAATAAATAATGAAAAATATTTTAATATCAAAAAAATAAGATGTAAAAAAATTATAAATCTGTATATAATAAATAATAAATAAGTACCAAATAAAAAATAGATAAATAATAAATAGATAAATAGTTAAATATATAATAAATAAATAAATAATAAATTAATCATAAATTAATAATAATGAATAAATTAATGATAATGAATAAATTAATAATAATTAATAAATTAATAATAATGAATAAATTAATAATTAATAATAAATTAATAATAAATAATAAATTAATAATAAATAATTAATAATTAATAATAAATATGACGTAATAATAAATGTTATGTAATAATATTTAATGTATAGTAAATTAATATTAAATAATAATTTAACAATAAATTAATAAATAATAAATCGATATATAATAAATAAGTAATAAATGAATAACTAATAAATGAATGAATAATAAATAGTAAATAGAAAATAATAAATTGAAATAAATATCTCTAAATAAATATACATATAACGTAATTTACATAAATATATATAAACACACACATATATAACTGTATATGAATATATATAAACACAAGTAAATATAAATATATATATATATCCATATAATATATAAATATATATATACATAAATACGTATATATATTTAAAAATGTACATAAATATAGACAAATATTCATAAATACATATAAATATCCATGCATGGATACAATTATTTATAATTTTAAATAGATAATGATAAATATATATAAATTATAAATAAATATAAATAAATGTATAGTACATACAAATATATATATATTAGGTGTTTGGGGGTA
Source organism: Viscum album (assembly GCA_963277665.1). NCBI lineage: Eukaryota > Viridiplantae > Streptophyta > Magnoliopsida > Santalales > Viscaceae > Viscum > Viscum album. The sequence continues at coordinate 1,807,963,955 of OY728157.1, forward strand.
TAATTTCATTCAAACATACACACACCACATACACACAGGCCTGAAAAGCTTGTCATAGCCCCCATAAGGGATAACTCACCCAAACAGCTGTTTTATTGCATTATATATTTTGGTCTGAAGTCCAAATGGGTATGAATCCCATTACATGGCTCATAGGCCCACCATTGGATGGCCTGAAGGCTCTTCTTGTATCATGTCTGCATCACCACCTACACGCCATGCCTACGTCACTGCCACCTCAATGGCCTGAAGGCCTAGTGGACTGAAAACCCATTTAGTCGAATAACATCATATATGACCGAAAAAGAAAATGAAGACAATCTTAAATAAAGATAAAATCTCATCGAATGTTCAAAAATCATGATATCTATACTAAAAACTTAGTTTTGGAGGCCTTCTAGGCCTTTTTTCCTAAGAAACATGACAAGGGTTCCCCCTATCACAAGGGAATGGATCTATTTGTAGACTTTGATTTGATATGTGGTAGAGCTCAAACAGACACCCAGATCAAAATTTATGACAGTTTGAAGTTGAAGTTTAATTTTCAACTATAATTAAAACTATAATAAATTTTATTCTATTAATCATTACAAAATTATTATCTAATATGGTTGTAGTTCATTTTATAAGCTTCAATTTGACTGGTTGTGAAGTTAAAAAGGACACCTAGTTCAAAATTTATAGTCATTGATATAGAATTCTGGTTTTTAAATTATACAAGAATTAATTTAAGTTTCGGATAAGTATTAACTAATAATTATATATAATTAATATTTAACACATTACAATTAATGAAAATTCTAAATAAAAAAATAATAGAGTATAAATAATAAATAATACTTATTAATAATAAATAATATTATTAATATTAAATCATAATTTATTATTTTTTTCTCATTAAATTAGCGGTGGTTTTCATAAACTACAGCTAAAAAAAAATAAAAAAATTTAAAAATCTAAATCAGCAGTAGTTTTAAAAAACCACCGCTAAAAACTGGGCGAAAATAAAATAAAAAAACACATTTAGATGTGGTTTTAAGAACCATGGCTAAAAAACCATCACAGAAATAATTTTTTTGGAATATTTAGCGGTGATTTTTCAAACTGCCGCTAAAAAATCACCACAAAACCCCTTTTTATTGCAGTGATATTCATTATTGATAATAAAACATCCAACAACCATAAATAACCATTACCTAATAGTATTCTTATTCATTTATCAAGAAAAATTAATAAATATCCTTATTTTGATGAGACATCAAGAGGAAGTGATGATATATATTTTACCGGATAAAAGCCCAAATGGATTGAATATAAAATTTGAAGAGTCAAGGTTATATAGTCATAAAAAATTAAGGAGTTTGACATAATTATAGAAAATCAGATTTCAGGCATCGAATTCAGCTAGACTTTTCTCTACCCTTGTTTATCTTCAATTTGGAAGATGGTTTCCCAAGTCTTCCAATCATGTTTCAATTAATAACTAGTCGAGTCATCCCCCCTTTCATTTTTAGGAACATAAAGGTGATTGAGTTAGGTTTTCTAACCAGAATTCAAAGAACAATCAACTTGAATATAATGATACTTGATTTAAGTAATCTTCATGTATTTTTAATGAAATATATAAAAGAAATAACCTTTCATCTTAAAGAACTATTTGTATCCACTTGTTGTCTTTTCCCCAATGTTGCACAACTTTTTGTTGATGTAAATTTCCAATAAAATCTTTCATAATCATCAATAAACTAAGAATGAAAATTTATCAATGTGATGGGAAAATTATAAGAATGTATTTTAGTAATCCAAGTACATAATAGGATCATTATAGTTGATAAAACATGGTAAATGTGAAAAAAACAATGAAGATTAGAAAACATCATCTAATGTAGTTAAATGTATGATGTAATTTTTTGTTTTTTATAAATATATATCATAAGTAAACAATTGCATCACTTAATTAGTTACTCATATACATTACATTTTTCATATTTTATGCTTTCATAGAAGTCAACATGTACATGGTGTCAAGATATTGGTAAATAATAAACTAATCTTATATAACAGTACATAGAAATAAATATATAGAACTTTTCATGTACATAAAAATAAGATCCTTGCTTAAAATTTAGATATAGTAATTGTAATGATGTTTTTTTAAATAAAAATAAGGGTTTTATTGAATGTACTAATTGATTTTTTTTCACCGACTCATTTAAAGAAGCTTTATAGTTATTTCATTATTCGAAACTATTGCAACTACTTCCAAAGTATATAAATAATTTCATTCATACTATTAAGTTTCACATATTTGAATACTAAATCAAAAAATTTATGTATCACAAACTTATCATCCATTTTTTTAAAACATCATATGTTCATGTAACCTTCACATCCTCTGATAATTTCTAACACAACCCTGCTATTATGTTGAATATATCAAATAATAAATTGTTACTCCAAAGGTTCACTGTAATGATTTTTGTTTTTTCCTTATAAAACTTTTAAATATTTTAAGAATTATTTTTGGAGCCAGGCATTGAGTCAGCATGAGATTCTAAGGCCTAAAAAGGCTCGGTGTTGATATATTAAAAGTATTATATCACTCACACGTCTTTTTAGATCCCAACTCACAATATTTTTTATTTCTCATTTATTCATCATTATAGATTCATTTTGGAATGTCACATCCCCCCTTTCATTGTGGGGGAATGATCATTGTCCCTTCATATTCATGATGAGAGAAGGGTTTAGCGATTGACATCCAAATGACAGCGATGAATCGAGAGGCAGTTGAGGTTTTGTAACAATCCATAAATCTATAAATGTAAATTCCATTTTTATAATTATGTCATATAGTATAAATCACTTAAAATCACATAGATAAGATAATACAAACTTTATAAATCAATAATGAATGAAATAAGAGGTATTTCTAGAAATTAAGGAACTTATATCAATGGAATAGTAACTTGACCTTTGGAATAGTAATGTGACCATTAGGAATAGTAATCCAAGAAATAGAATAGTAACCTCACCTATAAAAATATAAATAAAATTTAGGAATCTTATAAATGACAATATGATATAATTATATCATAGTATAAGTAAATAAATTTTTAAAAATTATTAATTAAGTGTTGGAATTTTTATAAAACATAAATGTCTATTTATAATTTTATAATTAATATAATTATTTAAAATAAAAAATACTTTCATAAAATATATTCATAAATTAATGTTTTTTTGTCTTGTTTTAATTTTATGAGATCTTAATTAATTTTGAAAGTGTTATAAAATCAGTTATAGTTTTAAAATCAGTATTTTCTAATTAAATGATGATTTTAATTAAAAATTAAATTTCTCATATTTATAAAATTATTTTCATAAAATGGAGATCATTTTTTAATTCTACATTTTCTCTACATGTAAGAAAATGTTTATGGTGAAATTTTGGGATTTTTCTCAAATACTTGAATTTTTTGTGAATAGTAAAATACGATAATTTATGATAAAAGATAAATAGATGAATTTTTGAGTCATTTTTTATGTAAGGCATATTTAAGACCAAAATGTCGTACAATCCTTAATTATTTTCATATATTTAGTGATATGTTTCAAACTATTCATAGTCTTGAGTCAAAATAACAAACTAATGAATAAAATAGTGATAAAACACCACTCTCCTCTCCTATAAATATCACCCCTCACCACCTCTTATCATCACACCTTCCAAGACATGAATCGTATCCAAATTATTCCCAATACTCTTCCCAACCCCCTCCCTAACCTCCAAGATCCATTGGTCTCATCAAAAGACTAAATCATTGTCCCTAAAGAGGTTCTCAAAAAGAAGAAATTCAAGAGGTAAAATCCTATTCCTTTTTCATTTAATTTCTTTTTAATTTCATTTATTTTCTTATCCTCTCATAACCTCCACTTATCCAAGTGGAATTATAACTATAGTAAATTTTATATACTGTAATTTTATTATGTTAATGGAATAATTCATCTTCAAATCTCTTCCATTTTCCTTTTATTCAATAAATGAAAACATCGTCTATGGTGTGTCGGTTTACCACCACTGTGCATGATGCATTTTCATTTTTCACTACCACCTTCAAGGATGGTAATAAAATAATTATTATGGTTAAATAATATTTTATTATACAAATTATAAGTTATAAAATTTTCTAGAACCTATATATATAAACATGATGATATAAGCTCCTAATGGTCGTAAATATTGCTAAATAAATTAAATCATTTTCATTAACTATTTATATAATGATTCAACCTCATATCATATGAAAAAAATGATATATAAGATAATTTATAGTTATATATTTTCATTAACAATACATAATTTCAATTATGGATAATTATTCTCATTATACATGAACTTTTATACTTATAAACAAGAGAGCCTATCATGAAAACCAAGAAAACGAACACTCCCAAAATGATAGAATTGAACTATATAACTCATAAAAAAGGAAATAAATGAACTTAATAAAACTATAATAAATAAAATAGATGTATAGTAGGTTGTATATTTTATTATTAATGAATTTAATTTTATTATCCAAGATATTAAAGTGAAGAAACAATTCTGATATAAGGTAAGAGGAATTCTCGAACCCAACTCTCTTTCTTTGGGTTTTCTATCTTTCACTCCATTTTCTATATGTATGTTACTTTAATATTGTTTATTTTTACTAAATTTTATTTTATAGGATATAAATGTTTCCAATTTTTTTTATAACAAATGAAAATATTTTTTCAAAAATAACTCTTCCTTATAAAAACACATGTTTTACTTTGCTTTAGAGTGTTTCTTCTTCACTCAAGAATGATGATTCTTATACCAAGTATGTTATTTAATTTTTATTTTGGGAATCCCAATGTTTATTCATGAAAGTATTCTTTATGAAATTCTCATGAAACCCATTTACTTTCCATGGGTCATTTTATGGAAAATATTGTTATACATTATATGTGGCATGCATGATTATGTAAATGTTATGATTTGATGGGTGTGCCCATAATTATATTGAGATATAATGCATTGGGTAATGTCATGTATCTCATGAGATAATGTGCAATATGTGTGAACATTATGCTATATTTTTTCATAATTATTATGTTATGATTATGCACATATTTTATGCGTGAACATGATGCTAGATTTATTCATGACTATGTGTGGTATTTGACCACTAAGACATGATGTTTCATTTGTAAGAATGGCCATATTAAATGCCTTTATCTAATGTTATTCACATGATTATAAGGTTATGATAATGATTATTCTCACCCATGTTATATTGATTTATGTCTTTATCTATCCTCTTACTGGTTTTTTAGCTCACCCCTTTCTTTGATGTATATCCTCAAGTGATTACTTGTTCTAAGGAGAACATGAGGGCCAATAAGAAGCTAGAGAATAAATAATTAAATAAATTTTTAGGTTTTATTATGTAAAATTTATGTTTGGTTCTAATTTTTCCAAGACACTAAACCTTTGGATCCTAGTTTTGTAACGCTTTTATGTTTTTTATCTTTAAAATGATGTAACGGTAATGTAAGAAAAGTAGGGTTGCTATAGTTGGTATCAAAGCACGGTTTAGTTAATTTGGGAATTAGGATTAGAGAACCATAGTGAAAACCCTTATTATGAGATTATGTAAGCACCCAAGAATATTGGTTTTATAAAATGGTAAACATAGGTATCCCATAAGATATTCCTTTAGAGTTAATTGTATAAATGAATAAATTATTTATTTATGACTTGTTTACTTATTTTTTGTTCAAACCATTTATATTTTAGAAAATGGTGCGAACCAGGAGACACCAGACCAACAACACATGAAAAGGGAAATGTAGCAATTGACCAAATGACATTCCCAATTCCTTGGTAGGTAGAGTTCAAAATTTAATGTTGATGCTTACCTAGTTGTCTCAGGCTATAAACAATAAACTGAATAATTTGGAATGTCCTTATTTACCTAAGACGGAGAAAATAGATATCGAGTCTTTTATGAGGCAATAACCACCAACATTTAGTGGTTATTCTGATCCACTAGTTATAGAATAATGGGTCAACTCGATGGAGGAGACCTTTTATGTGATCCACTATTCTAAGAAGGAGAAGGTGAATTTGGCCATTTATCGTCTAGATAGAGAGTTCTATCAATGGTGGGTGTTGATTAAGAACACCAATATGAAGGAATAAATTGAAGAAATTGACTGGGTAGACTTTAAGATAATGTTTCTTAACAAGTATTTCCATCAAACTCTTCCTAAAAATATGGGGAGGGAATTCATTGAGCTTAAGCAATAGGAAGGTGAATATTTCATAACCTACGAAGCAAATTTTACAAGGCTTGCAAGGTACTCTTCAAGTTTTTTTATCAACAATGATAGAAAATTTTATAGATTATTTAGTTGTTTAAAACCACGCCTTAAAAAAGGATCTAGAAATTCAAGACTTTGGGAGTTATAATGAAGTTCTTTGATGTGATCTCAAAGTGGAAATGGATTTTGGAGAGTGTTCCCATGGCTATGGTGATAAAAAATGAAAAATGGAGTTTCAATCTATTGGATCTAATGATAAAGGTGGAAAGAAAACTCAACCATGAACTTGTCAAAAATTTGGGAAGAAGCATCATGATAATTACCTCAAAGGGACGGGTAAATGCTTCAAGTGTGGGAGAGAAGGACACCAAACTCATGAATGTCGAAGAGACATGAGGAAGCTGGACAATGTGGTGGATGAAAGGAGATAACCACCTATGGTTCAATGCTTCAACTATAGGGATAAAGGGTACTATGAAATCCACTGCACTAAACCTCAACTCCTTAAGGGAAATTAGTGTTAGTAGCCACCAAAGACAAAAGATCAAGGGAAATCTTATTCCATCACTAATAATGGGGTGGAGCCTAATAATGATGTGTTGATATGTACACTGGTTGTTCATTTAAGAATATCGAATGTACTATGTGATTCTGGTTCTACACATTCTTTCATATCTTGCAAGTTTAGTATTACAATTCAAAAACCACCTCAAAATATGGAAGTTGAGTAATCTGTGAGAATAGAAAATGGGGTAATTATTTCATCCAAAGTATATAACTCCTCCCCAGCTAATGTTTGTGGACTGAACCTACCATAATATCTTATAATACTTAATTTGGTGGAGTTTGATGCTATATTGGGCATGGATTGACTATCTTTATACAAATCCAACATCAACTGTTGGGAAAGAGATATCACTCTTCACATCCTGAGGTATCCACCATTTTTTTACAAGTGTAAGGAGTGGGATGAATCTTCTTAAAATCTATTGTCTCAAGTGTGAATATTATTTCCTTAGGAGAAAGCATATCTATCTCAAATTATTGAGATAATGGAGAAAATCATGCTTGAAGGCATGCCCATTTTGAGGGACTATACTAATGTGTTCCCCCCCCAAATAATTGTCTAGTATCCCTCCTGACTGAGAGGTTGAGTTCTCAATTGAACTTATTCTTGGATCTCTACTAATATTAAAGAAACCTTATAGAATGACCACCATTGAGTTGGAGGAACTGAAGAATCAGTTGCAAGAGAATTTGGAAAAGGTTTTTATATGTCTGAGTGCTTCACCATGGGGTGAAACAGTCCTCTTTGTCAAGAATAAGGATGGTTAAAAGCACCTCTACATTGATTATCATGATCTCAACAAAATCAAGATTAAGAACAAGTATCACCTTCCATGGATAGATGACTTTTTTGATCAACTATGTGGGGACAAGTATTTCTCTAAGGTGAACCTTCGATTGGGATATCACCAATTGAAGGTGAGGAAGGAAGATATTCCCAAGAGTACCTTTCAAATAAGGTATGAACGCTATGAGTTCATAGTGATGACCTTTGAACTCACTAATTCTCCAATAATATTTATAGACTTAATGAATAGAGTCTTTAGAGATTACCTAGAAAATTTTTTGGTAGTATTTATTGATGGTATTCTGATATACTCTAAGATAAAGGAGGAACATGAGGTGAATTTGAATACTATTCTAAAGACTTTACAAAGGGAAAAACTTTATGAAAAGTATAGTAAATTTGAGTACTAGATGAAGGAAGTATCTTTCTTGGGGCATGTTACACCAACAAAGGAATATATGTGGACCCTTATAAGAAAAATGCAATCAAAGAGTGTCCCAAGACAACATCTATAATGGAGATCCGTAGTTTCCTTAGTTTAGCTGGGTATTACTAGTGATTTGTAAAGAACTTCTCATGATTGTCAAACCCACTAACCAAGCTGACTCTAAAAGGAGAAGTTTTTTTGGACGAGTGAATGTGAAGATTGCTTTAAAGAGTTAGAAAAGTCTTATCACTACACCATTACTCACACTTCCAATAAGTGGGGAACTATTTGTGATATAAAATGATACTTTAAATAAGGTCTTAGGGTGTGTACTAGTGAAAAATGAAAAAGTGATATCCTATGCCTTAAGGTAGTTTAAAATTCATGAGTAGAACTATCCCACGCATGATCTAGAGTTAGAAGTTGTGATCTTTGTGTTGAAAATATGGTGACATTATCTCTATGGAGAGAAGTGTTAAATATATAATTATCATAATAGCTTCAAATATATATTCACATAGAAGGATATTAATATGATCCATCGAAGATGGTCATAGATTGTCAAGGATTATGACTTCTCAATCCACAATTGTCTTAATATAGAAAAAAAGTGGTGGATGCTTTTAGTATAAAGGATCTTGCACATTATCAATTATGAGAATTAAGAAGAATCCAATCTTCTTAGATTTTCAAAGGATGGACATGAGAATCATTAAGTAAGGAACATCACCAATATTTTCTCAAATGATTTCTCAACCATCCATTATGAAGAAAATAAAGGATACTCACAGAAATGATGTGGAAATTCAAAAGAAGGTGGAAGCTATGAGAAAGGGGTAATCCTTAGAGTTTAAAATTGATGAAGAAGGAGTTGTAATATTTGAATTGAAATTATGTGTACCATCAAATCCAGAGATAAAGAAAGAGTTTCTAAATGATGCACATAGATCAACCTTATTTATTCATCCAGTGATCACAAATATGTATTGATATCTCCGAGAGAATTATTGGTGGGGAAATATAAATAAGGATATCGTTGAGTATCAATTAAGGTGTCTGGTATGTCAATAAGTGAAGACTGAAAGACAAAAGTCTAGGGGGATGATACAACCATTACCCAAACCAACATGGAAGTTGGAAAACATCACCATGGACTTTGTCACCAGATTTCTGAAGACATCTAGAGGAAACAATACTATATGGGTTGTTGTGGATCATATTAAAAAGAAAACTCACTTTATTACAATATGAGATGACTTCTAACTAGATCAAATTTCACAGATATACATCATAGAATTAGTAAGGCTGGATGGAGTATCACTCTTGATTGTATCTGATTGAGATATTAGATTCACCTCAAAGTTCTGGAAAAGTATCCAATATGATCTAAACACTAAGCTAAACTTTAGTACAGCTTATCATCTCAAACAAATGGCTAATCTTAATGAACTATTCAAACATTATAATATATATTGAGATCATGTTCTATGGACTTCAGCGAAGGAGGGGACCAACTTCTGCCTCTGGTTGAGTTCTCTTACAATGATAGTTTCCACTTGAGCATCCAAATATATTCATATGAAAATCTTTATGGGAAAAGATGCAGAACATTAGCATGATGGGATTAATTCAGGGAACTTCAGCTGCTAGGAAGATCTTATTAAACTACCAATTGAAAATAATCTAGATTTTACTTCACTTCTGAAGTCAGGCTCATCTAATCCAAAACATTTTCTATTGAGAAATGTCAAGGTATTTCTTGTATGTTGTAAGGAATTAATGTGTTATTTAATGTGTTTGTTCTTCTCCATTTCAATTTATAGGATCATAACTTTCATTTTATCAATGATAAATAAATTTATTTTTTGTTTTCTCTTCTTTTTACCTTAGTTTCCAAAACATTTTGTGACTTATATTCTAAAAAACTTTTATATAACAAAACATTAGTATAATATTTTAGGGTATAAAAAGATGTTTTAAAATTTCAGTATAATTAATATTATATGGTCAACCATCATTGTCAATATTAGTTACACTATCAGAATCTTGATCAAAAAACATTTTTGACATAGAGATTCATGTTTGTTTGTGTGTACTACTATGAGGAGGTTATTAAAACTGAGCAAGAAGATTATTGTAGTACACAACCAAAAATAGTGGTTAGTACAACTGATTATGTAACCCTAATTTAACTTCAAGATAGAATTCATGGTTCCTTAAATTTAAGACCTAATCAAGAGTTCAAGTCTATAAGCTATAGAAATTTGCAATTCCTGGCTACACTGTGGCATCTAAATTTTCTATTGGTTGATGATGTGCAGTGGGTCTAAGAAATAAATTTATTTTCCCAATGGTCATATGGTACCATGATGGAGTTATATGTTGATGTTTATACTATAAAACAACAATGTCCAATTGTATAAAGATGTATACTTACAAGAGTGGTTGAAGAAGTTCTGTCCTAAGAAATTAAGGATATTCCATATGATATATAAGAGGAAAACCCAGATGATCTCCCAGATATACATGTAAATCTTACTTCCAATGAGGATTTTTGTAATGATAAAATAGATGGTGACAACAGTGATGATGAGGAGGGAGCAGTGGAAGTTGGGGAGGAAGTTTTTAGAAATATATTAGTTGTACAACAGCCTCGACCCACAATAAATCATCCAACACTATTTGCATATTGGTCGGAAGCAATGGAACATGTTCTTGAATTCGACTGCAATGTTCTCACACCCGCAACTGAGTTTTCCAGAGTTGTACCGAATAGGTTTAGTGAGTTGGACAAAACCTTATATGTTGGAAGTGATTTTGAACATTCTAAATATATTTCACATTGAGAGGAATTGTAGATATATATTTCAATAATCAATCCATAAAAATACCTCATACGGTGTGACAAGTATGGGGATGATTATAAGTTCTGATTAAGGGTGATTTCAGACATTGCATTTGGAGGTTGGATAATCTCAAAATCGAGGTAGCTCATACTTATGTTCAACCAATCCTAAAACAAGATCATACCTCATTAGATAATTAATTTTTTTTATCCATTTTCATCGAGATGATTATCACATGCCAAGATGTTCTTATAGACCTTGTACAAGAAAGAATATAACAAACTTTTGGTTGTAATATTTCCTATAATAAGGCATGAATGGAGAAACATAAGGCAATTATGAAGGTCTATGGTGATAGGGATGACTCGTATTGGGTGTTGCTACAATTGATATCCATATTGAGACACAACAACCAGGTTTTCTTCCATATTCATACGAACGAACATGTGTTTCAAGAAAACTGACTTGATCCATATAATGTTCAATTTCATCGGTTGTTCTGGTCATTCCTCTTCTATATTTATGCACTTTTTTTTGAAAAAAAGTTCATACAGATTGATGGAAAGTTTCTATATGGAAAATACAAGGGAACATTGTTGATTATGGAAACCCTAGATAAAAATCGTTCACCTTTTATACATGCATTTTACATTGTGGAAAATGAAAACTACGAATTGTGGAGTTGGTTTTTGGCATGTATCAGCAACCATTTCATCAGTATTCGGGGTGTCTATTTGATATTTGATCGGTATCAGGCTATCAATGATGCAATAAATGTGGACCCTAATACATGGATACCCCCAAATGCATATCATCAGTACTACATCAGACAAATTTCTAGCAATGTGAGGAAAACATTCCATAACGAACCTATGAAAAAGGAAATCATGAGGCTTGGTATGCAATGTCTTTGTTATTTTTTACTATTTAAAAATAATGATAAAATCGATTTATGTAAAATATGATCACTTTTTTGTATCATATGAGTCGGATCAACGGAGGTTTGAAAGATGTTTTTAACAAATATGCAAGTCTAATCAAGAAGTGTATGATTATATGATGTGAATTCCAAAAGAAAAATGGACATTGGAATATGATGGGGAGAAGAGGTATGGACACATGACCACAAACATTATGAAGTGAATCAATGGTGCCTTCAAGGTTCTTCTCAAGTTACCTATAACAATCCTAGTTCGGGAGACATTTTATCGGCGCATGAAATACTTTGTTGATAGAAAAACACTATCCTTGTACGGGATTCAGTATGGGCTATGGTACGGAAGGCACTTTCAATGAGAGATTGAAAATAACATTGAATAATCTTCTAGTTATCATGTATTCCTTTTCCACTAATAAGATTCTTGATTTCAAGTTCAAGATCATTCAGACCCCATCACAAATAGCATATCTAAAAAAATAGTGGTATTACTAGAAGCGAGGAAATGTCAATGTGGAAACTTCTAGGCCATAAAATTTCCATGAACATACGACATCACAACATGTGCCTCTATGAACATATCATGGGAATCATATTTTGATCCAGTATACTGGTTGGACACCATTTTTAACTGTTATATTGCACCATGAACGCCTATTATAGAGTTTCAATATTTCCCAATGCTTGAAGGTCAGACGATAGTGATACCTAACATCAAAATATTGCATAAAAAGGAATTTCAAAGTCCAGTAGGATGAAGAATGAGATAGAATGACCTCAAGAACAAGGGAAAAGTTTGAGATGCACCATATGTCACCAAGAAGGTCATAACTAGAGATGATTCCCTAGCAATACTGGATCAAGTTCACACTCTCATCCAAAATTAATTATTTTATCTTCTGTGATCTTCTAATATTGTTGATTATATGGTGTTAATATAAGATCCTTCATTTTGTAGAATTGTATAACATCGCCAAATACTTTTACTATCAAATAACAAAAATCATATCATATTCACACTAAACGGAATACGATAAGGGTATTTGAGGTGACATTAATGCACAATAAATCTGTCCATGGATAAACCATAAAGAAATCATGTGGAAAATAATCATGAAACATACCATTATGTGAGAAACCATATATAAATTACAAAGCATGACATTTTCTAAAGTGAAATGGAAAAGGACAAAGACATTAAAGAATGAAAGTTATTATTAGTAATTGAATTCTTTTTAGTTAGTTTTAAATATGTTATTTATTAAGTAGTTTAGTTAATTATATATAGTTTTGAAATAATAGTTATTATTAGTAATGTTTAAGTATAGATTAACTAATGAATAACTTACGATTAAAAAATGATTACATATAATGATTATATAATAATAATTAACTAAAAAATATCATATGATTAATTATTGATTAAGTATTGACTAAATAATAATTAACTAATGAATAACTTAGGATATGATTTGGATGATTCGTATTTTATTTATAAACTACTGAAATACCTAATAAGATAAAACATAAAATTAGTATATTAATCAATTATAAAATGACAATTGTGATCATATAAAGTGAAATGGACAAGGAAAAAGGAATTAAATAACACATTAATGCATTACAACAAACAAGAAATACCATAAATTTATATTTACATTTTATACTTACAACTTATTTCATTTTTTTACATATAGATGTAGGATTATAGACTAATCATTGAGAAGTCTATGCATGTTTCCTAGTCTGTGCTAGAGGGTCTTAAGGTTTGATGGATCAGGGTTCATCGAACACGCCATCTTCATCCCAGGCTGCCTCCACCCACTATTAGATGATACCTGCATCGTGTTGGCTTATATGACATCACAGTATCTGATTTCAGATTTTTTGATCATCACTTGCTTTTTTCCCTCATGAAGAGGTGTATATCAGATACACACACATTCCACATGCCTGAGGGAGATATGACCATCACCCTTGAGGATGTGGTATTCCTTCTCGATCTTCCCATCTAGGAGGAGGTAGTGATTAGACCCACTCATGCATAATGTCCTAAACTTGTTCATTGATTGTTAGGTGTTGATATTTGTGTCGACCTTACTACTAAAAATGGCGGGTTGATATCTATGGGATGGATTGAATCACAGTTTACAGCTTTACCCAATGACGTGGACGACCAGACTATCATGTGTCATGCCCATGCATATATATTATGGATCATCGGAGGGGCTATGTGTGTTGATCACTCAGGTAAGCATGTGAACATGATGTATCTAACCCTTCTAGATGATTTTGACTAGGTAGGGATGTATAGTTGGGGATCTACATTATTGGCTTACACATACATGGCATTATGCACAGTATGTCATGCATTCCACAAGGATCTTGGGGGATGTGTCATCTTTATTCAGATGTGGGCATGAGAGTGCATCCCCTCAATCTACCCTCATCTTTTTGGTCAACTGTTGCCTATAGAGGTGTTTCATGACACTCCTCATGGATTCTGGTATGATCACTCATCTCTATTGGTTTTTTATGCTAGTAGGAGTTATTGAATTTAATTTATTATTATTTATCACTTTCAATGTTGTATTTTATAGGTGGAGTCAGAAACACAACTTCAGGAGTATTTTGACACACCATTTGGGTGCATACTATCTCAAGTTGGATAGTCTCATACCCAATGCGGTAAGTATATACAATCTATAATTGTCTAAAAAATTTAATAATATCATCAATTTTGGTTTTTAGTAAGGAACTTTTTTGAAAAATATCATATGTCATTTCAGATTTCTTGGATGCCATATTGGGCTTTATTGGACCAATTGCCAACATAATGCACTATTGTTATTCATGATGATATGGTTTTAGTGTCACTCATTCACTTTTATATTATTTATTGACATTATCCCCATAGAGTCATGCACCAGTTTGGCTATGTTTAGCCCATTCCATTTCCATCAAGATAAACACGAGAACCTCATGACTTGAAGCTGACAGGGAGGCAAAATGAGAACTGGCACTGGAGACATGATTATTTTCTCAACCTCTATGGAAGAAAATAAGAGAATTATATCCAGGGTGTACCTACAATGTGATTCCATCTTTCATAGAAGGTCGAGTATGATCCATGGTATAGACTGAAGTTTGTATTGTATCTCACTCGAGAAGGCATAGGGCTTCATGATATGGTAAGTCAATAAATTTCCATTATTTTTTTATTGTACTATTTTAAATACATTTAGAATCTCTTTATAGTATATTGGAGTATGGAAGATTATTCGCATGTCTGATCAAGAGGAGGAGGGGGTAACTAGACTGACAGTGGTCCATGTTGCATCACTGGGGTTGATGTCAGTTTATCATGAAATTCACAAGAGAATCTTTGATCATACATCCCATAGAGTGGAGGTTCCTACCCAGGGAGTGGAGGTTCCTTATCAAGAAACTCCTCCAGCAGCTGCTGATGCTGAGGATCCATGATAACGATGGCGTAGACCACGTTGTCATTCACATGAGGCCTCACTTGTTCTACAGGCATAGGTTGACCCTCTAGGAGCCCAGACTTAGTCTATGGTGGTTGTGCATTAGGTAGAATTAGATTCATATTTATTAACATAATATCCACGGTTTTCTCCATCTTGGGGTCATGATCCTTTGCAACCTATATGGTTCCCCCAGGCAATGATGGTGGGTCCTTCTACGATATTAGTGGGAGAAGGATCAGGTGTGTAGTATGACATCCATTTGACACCTCCTCCCACTGACACATAGACAGAACATGTGAAGGTCGATATTCCAGTGCCCGGGGATCATCCCTCTCCAGGTCATCAGACTCCACCCCAGCACGGAGCTCGATGATCTCGATACGGGCATACCATTTGCAGACCACCATGTGGGATGAAATCTCCCCATAGACATTGATTTTACTCGTTCATGAATTTGGAAGTGTTGGTTTAGGTACTTCGTAACCTTTATTAATGACTTTAGTTGGTATGTTTATGTATTTATGATGAGGAAAAAGTATGAAACTTATAGAAAGTTCAAAGAGGTTTAGAATGAATTACATGATCAATTAGGAAAAGGTATTAAGATTCACTAATCAGATCGAGGTGTTGAATACATGAGCTATGAATTCACTGATCATATGAGAGATTGTGGAATTTTTTCACAACTCACTCCTTATAGAAAACCATAATTGAATAGTGTGTCTAAGATAATGAATCATGTCTAATTGTACATGGTTCAATAAATGATGAGTTAGTGTGATCTTATTATTTCTTTATGAGGGTATACTATGAAAATAGTTTCATTTCTACTTAATTATTTTATATCTAATGTGGTCATAAAGACATTATATGATATATTCCCTGGTAAATGTCTCCAAATATCTTTTATTAATATTTGGGGTTGTGAATCACGCGTATGAAAATTGGTTTCTAATAAACATAACCCTAAATTAGTGAAATGATTATTTGTTGTCTATCTCAAGGAACCTATGTGATATTATTTCTATAATCTAACAAAAACAAAGTTTTTGTGACTAAAAATATTATATTCTTTGAGAATTAATATATTAATTAAGGAGTCAGTGGGATGAAAGTTGACCATGGAAAAGTTAAGGACCAACAAAAAGAAAGTTCTCCTAATACGGAAGTTGATTCAGTTATATAAAGAGTTGTGGAAGAAGAACCAAATCAAATTACATGATAACCTCAATGATCTAGTAGGATTCATGAGGAGCCTAAGATATATGAATTTATTATGGAAAATTATGATGAAGTAATGTTCATAGATGATAAACCTACTACCTATTGAGAGTATATTGGGAGTTCTAATTATAAGAAATGGTTAAAATCCATAGAATCTAAAATGGACTCCATGTACATAAACCAAGTTTGGAACTTGGTGGATGAATATGAAGGGGTCAGACCCATAGGGTTTAAGTGGAGTTTTCGCAAGAAAAATAATATGGATATTAGGGTGTCTACCTAAAAATAACACCTGATGGAAAATGTTACAAAAATTTAATGGTATTGTCAATGAAGAAACATTTTCATCTGTTGCGATGATAAAGTCAATTCAAATATTCACTACTACAATTCTGGGTTTATCCAGCACTGGGGCTTTAAAAGCGCTAGCTAAAAATGCTGTTAAATACCCCCTTTATCAACGCAGAAAAAAAAAAGAGTTGTTAAAGGGGGTCTTTAACAATGCTTTTTTTAGCATTGTTAAAGGGGGGTATTTATCAGTTCTTTTTTACAAGTGCTGATAAATGTATTTTTTATCAGTACTGGTAAAAAAGCAATGATAAATGGGGGGGTTTATCAGCAATTTTTTAGAAGCGCTGATAAAGGACCCCCTTTATCAGCATTTTTTTACAAACACTGATAAAATTATAATTCAAAAATATATATATTTCATTAAAAATAATATATTTATATATTTATATATTTATATTGATATAAATATAATATATATTTTTTAAAATATGTTTTAGATTAGGTAAATTGGAATTTACACTTAATATATAAGATATTTAGTGGAAATAACTTATAAAATAATTTAAATATATTTTTAATTAATAATTTGCTTATTATTACCAATTAATAGTCATTTAATATCAATTTGAAGATAACAAAAATCAAAAAATTAAAAAATGATCTAAAATAAGTTGAAAATGTAACTCCATCTTCAAACGGTCATAACTTTTGATTTGAGTGTCTGTTTGAGCTCTACCACATATAAAATCAAAACTTGCGACGAGCTCTACGGATTTAATGATAAAGGGAAACCTTTTCTACATTTTTTTAGGTCAAAAAAGGCCTCCAAAATTGAGTTTTTAGTTGGGTACCACAATATTTTAACTTTCAATGAATTTTAAGTCTCATTTATGGGGGTCTTTTTCCCTTTTTCACTGATGTTTGAATTTATTCTCAGGGATTAAATTCATATTGATATTATGGCTTTTAAATTTTATCATTTTCCATAACGTGATTTTATTTATAATCAAATATATAAATATATATAAATTTTTTTTATATATTCACACATAAAAATCTGACTTTGTAAATAAATAATTGAACATATTTACATATAAAATATATTTATTAATATATAAACATATAAATAAATATATGGATAAAAATATAATGAAATATATATAGATATATCATAAAATGTAAAACAAAACTGTATAGGATAATGGTAAAGGTGCTGGTGTATAAGATGGAGGTCTTGGGTTCGAAACTCGTTGGAGGCAGGGGTGCATGCGGGAGGGTGGGGGAGCATTGATAAAGGGGTGGGGGGAGGGAAGCACTGATGAAGGGTGTGGGTGATGCATGGAAAAAAAATTATATACCCTTTATTAGAGGGGCCTTTATCAGTGCTAAAAAATGCTGTTAAAGGACCCATTTATTAGTGTTTTTTAGCACTATTAAAGGGGGTATCCATCTGTGCACGTCTAGGGTTTTTTTCACGGGTCCCTTCTCCTTCCCTCCTCTGGAGAGGATCGGTGGCTCGGTGTTGCATTATTCTGGATATCATTTCGGAATCGGCTCGAATCAGTTCATCTTCGGCGTGCCTTGACGGCTTAGCCGGAGGCTCCAGAAATTCTTGACAGCTTCGGCATGGCATGGATCGGGCTGCCTCTGGTGCGAATCGGCGTCTTGGTTCTAGAGTGGATCAGAGGCTTCGGTGAGTCTTGATGGCTACAACGACTCTCGACGGCTACGGCGAGTCTCGACGGCTTCAGCGCAGCGTGGTGTGGGATTTCTCCGGTTTGAATTGGTGGTTTGGTTCTGGAGTGTCTTGGAGGCTTCAGCGAGTCTTAGGCGCGACGTGTTCGGTTTGTCTCTAGTGTGGTTTAGCGCGGCTTTGGCGAGATATTTTGGTGTGGGTTGTTGTTGACTCTCGAGTGGCTCGGAGGGGGGAGGGGATTTTTCCGCCAGCGGTTCAGTGCCTCTTCCAGGATTGACTGTTGTGTGTTGGATTTGAATTTTGTTATTTTGTTGGTGTGATTTGCGGCATCGCATGTTGGTATCCTTCCCTGCTTATCTCTCCCTATTGTATGTGGTTTGCTTGCTCTGGATTCCGGTGAGGGTTCGTTCGCGGTTCAACTCTAAGAGGATCCATGCCTAGAGAGGCGTTTTTGGTTCAGTGCGGCTCGGATCCCTTCATTGGCGATGCTCCTTCGATGTGTTGTCGGTTCATCCAGTCCTAGGTGATGATGACCCAGCTTTTCGCTTCTTGGATCGTCTTCTGGTTGCTTGTGCGACTACGGTGGTAGTGGGACGTGGCAGGGTTCGATGCTATCTTCGGCAGTGGAGGCACGGTTTATCAAGAAGGATTTTTGGGTTTGTGAAGTTCTTTCATGTTGAAGTAGGAAGGGTGGTCGGCAGTGATGACTAGAGAATGATGAATTTTTAAAATTGTGATATAGTGGAAGTGTTTGTGTGGTTGGTTATGTTTCTGAAGGAGGGAAGGATGTGAAACCAGACTTGACTACATAGAGTGAGCTCCATAGGAGGATCCAAAGATGTCAGTTTATCTTTGTAGAGCTTTTCAGATTTGGTCGTTTGAGAGGGTATGGCGCCAGCCATCGGATCGGGTCTGTTCTTCGACACAGGACACTTGCTTGTCGAACAGTCTTGCAATGGTGGAAATCTTTATCATGATCAAATGCTAGGGAGGGACATCTTCATGTTTTCATTTTGGTTTTACTCTTTTTCCTTCGGTTGTAATTTTTCCTATGTCCATGAAGTCTATTTGGGTTTCCCCCTTATTCCCTTAAAAGGGGGATTTATCATATAATAAAAAATTTGAAGCCCTTCGGGCTGTTGGATGGATAGTAAACGGGGCATTTAACAACATTTTTTTAGTGCTGATAAAATATTCGGGCCTTTAACCACGCTTAAATTATCATTAGTTTTTAGAACTGATAATGGTCTTTTCTAGTGGTGTTAAATTCCTTTTTGTAGTAGTGATTTCTTATAATGACCTAGATCTCATATACATATTATTACTTCATCTTTATCATAAACATCTATATAACACTCCAAAAAATCTAGAGGTCTGACATCTTTGGGAATTTGGTACATGATAAAAACAATAACATAGTCTTTTATTTCAATCTCCATACTTTCTCCTAAACCTCACAGTACTCTTACTACATGAAATATTTTGGAGATATACATAAAAGAAAGGATGAGCCATAAATCTTGTTAAGGTTGTCAAATGATAAAATTGGATAATATATTATGAGAGTTAATAATCATAAAATAGAAAAAAAAATATAATGATCATAAATCATCACTTAAAAACATGACATAAGAGTCAAATATCATAATAGAACATAAAGTGTGGTACAAACACAAGACATGTCATCATTATGTATATATTTATAAAGAATAATAATATTATTTTTATCCAATAATGACATGAAACATTATTAATGGATGTCATAATTATGAAAATAATGATGACTCCCCAATTCCCAATTAATTTCCCTCTCAATGACCAACCTTACATATTCTCAAACCATTGGTATTCTAGCCGTTAGATTAAATATTGTAGGGATTAATCTCAACTATTGGATCAGATCCCATGTACTCTATAAATATGGTGATATGTTAACGAAATGGGATGGACTTTTGGATTTACATTATGTTCTATACTTCTTTTATTTCTCTTGTATTTGTATTTCCACTTGTCATTATAATCATCATACACAAATTTGACACTTGCTTTCTCAACGATGCACTTCGCCTACAATCAATATTACATTTTCGGTTTCGAAATGCTTCGTGGTTTCAATCAGTGTTCGGTCAATTTCACAACACATTATCAACACGATCATCTTCTCTGCATTGTGCATTGTGACATCGTTGTATTCATCCCCATCATCGGCATAAGAAAAATCTCATAGGAAAAAGGTATGTCGCATGTTTTTATAAACATTCTTATTTTGACATACTCTTCTGCATGCGCATCGACTCCACTCATTCGAGGAGATACATAAAAGGATGAGCCTTATTTTATATTTAATATATTTTTACATTTATTTTTCCCCTCTTAATAAATCTAAAAATAATATATGATTTTCTTAATATTTTGTTTTGGGAAAAATAATGAGCTCCTGAAGAGCTACAATGACTCACAGTTGACAAATTTCACTTCATTCCCTAGAGATAATGTGTTTGATTAATAACATATGTGTTTGATGTCAATAAAAACATCATTCATCAAATTAATAAAAAACTACACCTCCATAAGTGGTTGAATGATGAACATCACATACCTATTGTACATTGAGACAAAGTTTGATGAACATCATGTAGTCGTCGTACGTTGAGCCGAAGCTTGATTAACATCATGTAACCATCGTACATTGAGCCTAAATTTGATGAATATTGCTTACCTGTCGTACGTCAAGCCAAAGTTTGTTGATCATCGTGTACCCATCGTACATCGAGCCGAAGTTTGATGAACATCACGTACTCGTCATACGTCGAGCCGAAGTTTGTTGATCATCGCGTACCTATCATATGTCAATCCGAAGTTCGCTAATCATTCCATGAACCATGAAATTTCATCTCACTTGTTCATTTGTTCACCCTAAAGGTGACAAGTTTGATTATGACATATAAAGGCTCATAATGAAGATGATATTTACTTTGAATATTTGTAAATATTTCTTTTATTTCTTTTCACTTTCTTTTATTTCTTATAAAATGTTTTAGAGAAATTAAATATTCTTGATGAACAAGCCTAAATATATTATATATATATTAATCCCCCAAAGTGGATGAAATTGATGAAATTGTTAAATTGAATATTCATGTAATTGTCTTGAAGATGCTATAAAACTCAAACAAATAATTTTATTTTGTTCCCTGGAGTGAATGAGAATATTTATTGAAAATGATTTATCTCATTCCATGAAGTGAATGCAAATATACCTGGTTTTATTATTAATAAAGTTCGAGGTGAATATGATTTTGTGTGAATGATCATTGTGTTGTATTTGTTTATAATAAATAATAAAAATATATCCACCAAAATTGGTTTGATGATAGTAAATATTTACAGAGCACAATGAATTTTATTAATATATATAAAATAATGCATCCCTGAAGGATGATATGAAAATAATGTCCTTTGATATTAAGTTAAAGAATATCTTCATTTATCATTAATTGTTCCTGTAGCAACAATATCAAGGGAAACATTATTATTTATCATATTCTTATGGATTATCAATATCATATCATGTAATTAAACTATCCTCTGAAGTGGATGTTGTTGTTCATATAATTCATAAATGAAATTATTGAATTACATAGTTTTGATAATCTGATATATATTATGAAAATGATTTTACCACCTAAATTGGTTAAAACAATGAACATCATAATCAATAAAATTTATATTTTATGCAAGATGATCATTATTGATAAATAATAAATTACCATTCGTGGATCATGAAATCCGGTGAATGAATGAATTCCCAGATGTGAATGTAGTTTTAATTACTATATCTCATTCATTTAATTGAATGAAATTATTCATGAAAATTTTGATATAATTTGTGATATCATGAATATTTGAGAGTTGATGAGGTTTGATCAAATGATTTCTCCTTCATTTGATAAAGTGGATGTTGTTTGTGAATTATAATTTTGGATGGTGATAAGGTGTGTGTTGTGAATCTAGAAGATTCTTCCACATTAGTTCTCGCTACCACATTAACCAGCTTCAAAAGACGTGGGGCTCCTATCCCAGGTATATGTATTGTAAAATAATATTTGGGCTTGAAGTTACAAAATATTTTGGCCAGAAGTTCTAAAATTATGCAATAATCCTCTTTATGATGGGCCTAACCAGTTATAATTATATTATGAATTCATCAACCACCATAAGTGGAAATTATAACGACAAATATGAGTTTACACAATGAAAGATCTTGGAGATCTTATATGTGTTGATCTTGAAGAAGAATATTTATAAATATTATTTTGATTAAATGATTCAAAATAACTCATATATGTGTTAGTATATGCTCATATAAGTACATTTACTGGTGGTGAAATTTAATTAACGACTCCAGAAGAGCGAATATATTCCTACTTGGTAGTACAAATTCTTAATGCTTTGTTATATCTGAAGTCTCAATGAGATATATGAATGGTATTCTTGAAAATGAATATCATATAGAGACATTTGATAAAAATAGGTACCTCGATATGTAACAAGCATTCATTAAAGTGATTATAAAGAATTTATTAAGTATAATTGAATCAATAATGGTAAACCAGAAGTTTACCGATTCTGGAACTTCAAATATATGACATGATGATTTAGGCCATCCAGGATCAATAATAATGAAAGATATTGATTCATGTATACAGAAGCATTGATTTTTTGATAACATAGTAGACATCCATCAGGGGGATAATGATGAATTTATTTAATGGATGTTTGTCTACTAAATTATCAATGAACTCATTCTCATTAAGTTATTATAAATGCCCCCTGTATAATAATTTACCCTGAGGTAGCCATTTTTTGAGGTAAATTATTTATATCATTAGAAACTATTATGAAAAAAAATTTCACATATACTTATGAATAAGTATATATGGGTATGCCCACCTACTATGTGATCCATCTATATAAAAGATGCATCCACTAAATGATCACATGTGGTATTTGCTGCTGATGAGTATATATTACAAAATGTTCTTGCAGAACCATTGACATGAATCTCACAACACATACATGAATGTAAAGTGTTGGAAATCAATAGTCTAATTATACACACCCGATGTGTGGTTGAAATGATTATATAAAATTATTGTTCATCATGAGTAGAAAGCAATAAATATATTTTCCCTTCAAGAGGAAAATGAATATATCGACAACATTATATCTTTTTAGATATTATCCCTAAAGTGAAACTGGTACCAGGAAAATTATGAGATCTCAATCAAATATTGATGATATATTTTCTATGAATTCTTTTAAAACTGATTGATGACAATAGATTTTGACAGATGTCAACATCATAATAATTGGCCAAAATTACTAAAGGAACTTATGAAATGTTCAACATATAAAGTTTTGGACTGATTATCCAAACTATCAAGACTATTTAATATCAATGATCTTATTATAAGAAATATTCTTCCTTTTATATTTGGATATTTATATAAGAATCCCAGAAGGGTTCGAAATTCCTGAATTATTTTCAAAATTATGAAAGTTTCACCCAATCTGATAAATTATGGGGTGAATTAAATAAGATGTATCCATATTAAGTTAAGGAAGAATGTAAATTGAATTTATCATCTCATGGTTTGTATGAATAATTATATTCATTGTATTATTAAGGTGTTTTGAAAAACATCTAAACTCTTGAAGAGTTTTCTAAAATAGATTAATTATTTGATCATGAAATTACATGAAATGTCTTTGTATTTTGAATTAATCATCCTGGAGATGAAATGTTAAATTTTGTATGGTTTTTCCCTTAATGAATAATTAAATCTCTTGTTTCCAAGAGTGATATATTTCATACATAAGGGGTTTATGAAGAGCATACTTATCCCAAAAGGATTAAATATAAATGCACATTTTATTAATCCCTAAGGATATAAATGTACATGTGAATATGTACCTTGCAAATGACAATGAATCATATTATGATGCAAGGTAATGTTCTTCCCTATTCATTGAAATCTAAAGGGTATAAGTTATTATTATTCCCAAATTTAAAACTGAATGTTTTGATTATGAATTGATCATGGAAATTTTATATGTTAAATGATGTAGTGATGATCATTATGAGTGGGAGATGTAACTGTTGTACTCTTTTTCCCTTGGTCAAGTTTTTTCCACTGGGCTTTCTTAATAAGGTTTTTAATGAGGCAACACTGTGGGGACTTGATGTCATTGTACTATTTTTTCCTAATCAATGTTTTCCCTCGAAAGGTTTTTCCTTGATGAGGTTTTTATGAGGCGATCATACATCATAACAGATATTCAAGGGAATGTTATAAATTATTATGGATTTCTTTAATTAATTGAAATTGTTAGCCATCCCCATGAGTTATAATTTTCAATGAGACCATTCATTATTACTTTTGGTCTTCCTCCCATGTCATGAAGATATAATTAAATAATAATATTAATTGATGTCCTGAAGACACAATTAAATGATATAATCAGGGGAAGTTGGGAACGTTGTACTCTTTTTCCCTTCATCGAGTTTTTTCCATTGGGTTTTCCTGATAAAGTTTTTAATGAGGCACCATGACATGGAATTAATTTATTTTGGGTTCATTTATTTTTCCCACAAAGTTTTTTTTAAGTGGAGATTAAATAAGGTTTCATGAAATTATGACATCCAATGGGAAGTGTTATGAAACATTATTAATGGATGTCATAATTGTTACAATATTGATGACTTCTCAATTCTCATTTAACTCTTAATGACCAACCTTACATATTCTCAAACCATTGGTATTCTAGTCGTTGGATTAAATATTGTAGGGAATAATCTTAATCGTTGGATTAGATATCATATACTCTATAAATATGGTGATATATGTTAATAAAATGGGATGAACTTTTGGCTTTACATTGTGTTCTCTACATCTTGTATTTCTCTTGTATTTGAATTTCTAATTGTTATTATAATCGTCATACACAAATTTAACACTCGCTTTCTCAATGATGTGTTTCTCATACGATCGATCTTACATTTCCGGTTTCGAAATGCTTCGCGGTTTCAATCGGCGTTCGATCAATTTCACAAAAGTATTTAACTAAAAAAAATGAAGAATAAAACCATATATAAATGATTTCTAATAATATATATATCATAATATACAAACCAACATATTTATAAATATAAAAACATGTATAGTTTTTTTTAGCTGGAAGGAAGACCCTCTTGGAATTTTGTTTAAATCCAATTTCAAAGCTGTATTTCATACACATTAAAAAAAAGATTGACCTAAACATTTTAATTTTTTTTATCAGAACACGTAAAAAACACTCATTAATTAAATGATAGTTGATTTAACTTGTGATTTATTGAATTAGGATCAAATTGCACCCTGATTCACGAAGTTGTCTGGACTCCTTACCAGGGCCAGGTTTGGGGCAAGCCCAGCAAACCCCTAGGCTAGGGCAACAGGTTTGGGGAAAGCCCAGAAAGGCCTTGAGATTTCGGTCGGCGACGTCGTCGGAGTAGGAGGCGAGGGATAGGGTGGGGGGAGTATCGACGGTGAGGTTGATGCGGGCAAGAGCGGAGGCGCTGGTGGCGAAGGTGACGTCCGCCGCGCCGGCTCGGAGGAGGCGGTGGGCGAACTGGATGCCGGGGTTGATGTGGCCTTGAGCCGGGAAGGTGAGAATGAGGTAGCGGGGCTCGGCCACCGCGGGGACGAAGTTGGAGCTTAGCTTCTGGTGGTGGAGGCCTCTGAAACTGGGGCGGGGAGAGGGAGGATATAGGGGCGACGAGATGTGATGTGACTGGGAACGTGGACGTAAGCGGTGACGAGTGGCATCCGACGTGGACAAATTAATGCTGCACTGACATGAGTCGGCGATTCAGCCTTGGCGGTCGGGTCCGTCCGGATTCGGTTTAATAAGTGATTCCCTCCGGCTGAGCGACACCTCACACCGTCTAGGACCCATTTTTTTAAACACACATTTTGTGAGGCAGCCCCTGGAAGTTGGCTGCGATATAGGGTGGGGTGTCCACCCCCACCGATACCCCCAGTTTTCATGATGTACTGTGTATAAAAAGGGAAGTGCACCCCTTATAAATGAACGGACATATAAAGGAAAACGTCCGAACCCTCAATAAAATATTCCTTTCTTTATGCACATCCTTCTCCACTGTTTAAAATTTACACATTTCAATTTTGTCGTTGACAACACCTCATCACCACTAACTCTCAAAAAAAGACAAAAGATATGTTTTATTTATTTATTATAAACCTTATTCACATTGTCTGGTTGGACGGTTCTAATTATCTATTCTTTTCAACTTAAACCATTTTTGTCACCACCTTGTTAGACAGTTCTAAGAAATTAAAAAATAATATTATTTATTTACTGTCTTATTGGACGGTTTATGCGATTTATTTAATTACCACAATAAAAGTCGGGATGTCACATGTTCAGACGGTTTTAGTTTATTTATTATACACCATCTGATTGGACAATCTAATTAATAAATCAATTCAATTCTCTCCCGCTGCGAGAGCTCCCCTCCTAAGAAGTCCAAGGGTTGGTAGTTCCCTGGTGTTCCTCTTGCGGCTGCCCTCCTTCCCAGATCGATGTCGGCTTAGGGTTCTACTCGCGTCTCAAGGTCATTGTTCCTTCCTCGACTCCTAGTTTTCACTTTTTGCGAGTGCAGTCTTCTTTCAATTTCCAGATCTTCTTTCAGCTCAAAATCGGCCTCTGGTCCCCCGAAGGTCTCTGACTGTTCCAGATCTGTGGCTTCCGTCCCTCCTAAGGTTTTCGGGTCACGAATGACGAAGGACCCGTCTTCTGTTTGAGATCTTCGACTACTTGAGATCTTCGACTGTTCGAGATCTGCGGCTTCTGACCCTGTTTTCTGGTTGAGATTTCTTGATCTCGTCGTTCCGCCTTCATGAACCCGTCTTCAGTGGTCGACGGGGTGTGCCAATCACGAAGGACTTCATCGATCTACCTCGTAAGAACCAGATTCTTATTTTGAGGTACAGATCTTTCCCTTTCGGGTTATACTTATGAAAATGGGGGAAAAGAGGTCAAGGTCTAGCTACAGTCCTATTACATGACATGAATGGGGACTACAGGGCGTGTATTTTTATGTACACGTCGTATATGTAGGGATACACTCCATGTAATACCAGTACACAACCATGTAATGGTCTGTCCATCAGTTGTACGGACACAGCATGTAGTCTCAAGTACACACTGTGTACTTTTTTAAAATAGTAATTCGAGCAGTAGTGTAGTTTTTTCAGATGGACAGAAACGGGCCCCCTTCAATGAGCATTGTGCCTAGAAAATACGAACGAGAATTTGCCTCCCATTTCGTCATCTGACGCCCGACTCGAACACCATCAGATCTGTTGAAATCCCATCGGTGAGTACTCGATTCCTTTTGAGATTTTCTTCCCGATTTCATCTCTCCATTGAGTTATCAAAGGTTGAGTGTTTTTGCTCATTTTGTAGATCTACTTTGTTCTAGGTCGAATCTGTAACGCCCTGGCCCCAGTTACCCAGAGTTGGTGCATTATTACATGACATTGGCATGATCACAAGAAAGATCAAATCCCGAAAGACTGATTGGTTTAGTAGCCTTGGAAACATTATATATATTCATAAGTCTTACATTACAACATAAAAATGAAAACTACAAAAACATATTTTCTTCATAGACAACACTCTTATCCCCTCATACTATCCCTGTAAGTCAGTCATAATTTACTTCTTCATACCCTGGGAAAAATAAAACATAGAAAAGGGGTGAGCTCAAATGTCCAGTAAGGATAACAATATAGCAGAAACTTTCATAAATAAGCATAAATATTTAAGGCAATGTATAACTAAAACAAAAGCCTTTTAAACTTAAAGTTAAACATAGTATGGAAAAAATAAAATGAAATAATGCCACTTACTTATTCACATTGATATTTTACTAATCGAATAATCACATGCAATATCAATAACCACTTTCATAATGATGGAATGCATAATTCCATACTATTATAACCACATAGCCAAGGCCTCGTGCCAAGACTAAAAATAATATTTTGTCAAGGCCTTGTGCCAAGACACTAGTTTGTCTCATGAGACCTACCGATGCATCGAGGAGCTATAGCGGGCTCCACCCGTCACATATTAAGTCCAATGCATTCCCATATGAAAAGGTTTAAACATAACATAAACATTCGTATTAAAACTAGCATACGAAATGTAAATACTTCATCCATAAACCACAAAAATAACATATCCATAGTAAAACATATCACAAAACCTTCAATACAATATGGAAGTTTTGTTTCATAATAAATCATCTCCAAATAAGCTTAAAATCCATCAAAGGATGTTGACATAGATGAAATCAAAACTCTTTTTAGAGAAATATATATTTTTATTTTGAAATCATTTAAGAGTCATATAAAATGAAACATTTTCTTTGAAAGTATTCTTATAATCTTGTAAGGGAAGGTTCGACGATTTTATAACGGAGGAAAATAGCCGCACCCGCCGTATAAGTTAAAAAAAACATTCTTACCTTAATTCTGTCAAAAGGTTAAAAATCACCTTGTTTAGAAAACAACGGAAATATTCTTTTATAAACCTATTATAAAAGTAAAAAAAGGGTATAAATGACTTTAACCCATATTCTTGTAAATGGTAAAAATGTTTTGAAATACATTTTGTAGAAACATGGATGTGGATGATAAAGAAATCCCAATAGATTATTACGTATAAACAACCTCGGATAATGAAGAGATTGCGAAATAAACCCTTACCTTGTACTTTTCCTGGGTTGAGGGTAGGTTAACCTCCTGTATAATGGTGAAATAATTGTTATTAAATTATACAAGAATCATCTATATTAATATGATATCATATATGGTCTTTTAACATTTCTTTGTTAATAATATCTTAGTATTATCGTCGTTTCGGGTGTTAACTTACTCGTTTTCTTTTATATGTTTTGTTACGTAAGCCATGTTTGTCATGGATAGGTTGTATCTTATTCATATCCAGAATGATATCAAGTCCTTAAACATTATTTTAAAATCATCAAATGATAATTATACTTGAATGGATACGATGGAGAATGAATCTCATTGCGTTCGTGGAGACGGTAGTCCGTACGTACGCACGAGCGACAATATCATTCTTTTGATATTAAAATAATATATAATTGGATAGTATATCATATATACAGAATCATTATAATGTTATATTTATTATTTACGTGAGTTACACATCATTATTATACCCATCCAAATAATAATATATTGAATAACAATTACACCACGACGTGGAGACGGTAAGCCATACGTACGCACGTATGGTGACATGTTATTCAAAGGGTGGATAGAATACTGAATATGGTTGTACCATATTTATAATAACATCACAGTATATATAATATACTGGAGTTATTATTTTATAATGGTAATAACAAAGAAAGAAGAAGTGGAAGAAGAAATGAATTTGAAAAAGGGTGGTGAAAACATTACCTCTTCTTCAGGTTCTTCCTTTTGATTTGATCAAAAGGGATCCTTAGGTTGGATTTCTGATCAAACTAAGGACTCTATGTTGTAGTGAGGGAAGTTTAGAGAGTATTTGGTCAGAGTTTGGCCTAACCAAAAGGCTTTGAAGGTGTGAAGTACTGAGAAGGGGGAGTGCCCTTTTATAGGAGGGGTGAGGGGAACCTCTGGAAAACCTAGAAATATTATTTTATAATAAATTCATATTCGGTTTCTAAAGGCTCCAAAGTGGATTATTTATAGTTTAATGTGGGTATAGGTCGAAAACCACTCAACCAATAGAATTTAGACAGGTTTGGGTCATTATATTAACCTTATCTTTAAGTATTAACTCTTAGTTAATTAGTTTCACTTTTACAATGTCTCTTTGTATTTTTATATTATATAGTTAATAAACTTACTATATACATCCAAGCGACCCCCAAGTGGTCCATTAATGATACACCTATCATGATATAAGTCTCTTTTCTGAACCTTAGATTTTTATAAATTTAATATAAATTAATAATATAATAATTGTTTTAAAAACTCTTTTATGTCAATTTTGACGCTATTCAATAATTGATTTTTGTGAAACTCATATCAGAATTATTACTTAGAAAAAAGTTAATTACATCAATCCTAATATGTCATATTAACCTAGAAAATTAGTTTAATTCATTAAAAGTCTCAAATTTTATTTATTTTGGTATTTATAATATCATTTATTTTAATTTTTCACTATTATGTTAATTACTGCATCATCATTGTGTCATAAATAAATTAAATTATTTAATGTCTGAAAATTATAAATAAAATATCATTATGTGTGAAATATTATTAGCTTTCTAATTAATATTTACAATCGAATTTATCTTATGTATAACCCTATATTAAAAATGTTTTAGTAAATAAACTTTGATTTTAACTCTTTTAACTCCTCTTTGAATTAAATAATAATAAATGTCCTAATCTAATCCATGTGGACCTAAATGATAATATTTTATTCCTAATATTGTTTTTGGTCGATATACACTTGTCCAATAGAATTATGACATGTGTTAGGGTAATATTAATATCATTTTTACCCTTAATTACCCTATTTACTTTTTACCGTGGTAAATAAAAGTAAAAAGTTACTATTCACCAAAAATTATTTTCATCTCATTAAACCACATTTTACTCCTTCATATTAACCGTGTCTCTATAATTTACTAAATTCCAATCACAGAAGCGTTAAAATTAAGTTTTATTAAAAATTCAGTTTTTTTAACTACCACTTAGTAGTTTCACTGTTCATCAAAAATTGAAGTTTTTCAGAACAATTCCAAAATTTCCCCCTAAGCTATAATTGATATTCCAAATTCAAAAATGATGTCTATTTTACAAAATTCCAAACATATAAGTTTCATTAATTAATTTTATAATTAATTCTCGTTGTCACAACAAATAGCGTGTTTTTAAGAAACAATATATATCAAAAGATTGATAATTGTTTATGTCCAATTTCAAAGTGAAATTAATTCTAATGAACACCATTGGATAAAATGGTAAAAATATATTCTAATTATACTTTAAAACCACTCAATAATATAATTTATCACTATAAATTATTTTGATTAAAAAAGTTGTTTTTAAGTATTTTTCACTATTCATAAAAATTGGAAGTTCTCAGAAAAATACAAAAAATTCAACTTAGGATAATTTCGATATTCAGAATCCAAAAATGAAGTCCATTTTGAAATATAAAATATATATAATTTCAAAAAGTAGGTATTACTATTCATAACGGCTAGTTTGATTGGTTGTGGTGTGTTAGAACTCGATGCTGCGTACAACACACGCTATCGCATTATTCAAAGAGAAGCGTACCATAGAAGCTTGGGGTGTTACATTCTCCCCTCTTTCAAATAATTTCGTCCTCGAAATTTTAGAATACTACCGCAAGAAAAGACTCGGATGGTTCTTCATCATAAGTTCCTCGGGTTCCCACGTTGCCTCTTCCATCTTATGGTTTCTCCACAATACTTTTACCAGACGCGTCGTCCGGTTTCTCAGTACTTGTTCTCTCGTATCAATAATCTTGATGGGTTCTTCACAATAAGACAGATCGGGTTCCAGTTCCAATTCCTCAGAGCTGAGTACATGAGTTGGGTCAGGCATGTATTTCCTCAATAGAGATACGTGGAACACATCGTGAACTTTGGGGAGACTTGACGGCATTGCCAATCGGTAAGCTACAGCCCCAATTTGTTCTAGAATTTCAAAAGGTCCGATGTACATGGGACTCAATTTACCTTTCTTACCAAAACGTATGACTCCCTTCCATGGTAACACCTTCAGGAAAACATGATCACCGACTTGAAATTCCAAATCCTTCCTTCGATTATCGGCACAGCTCTTCTGCCTACTTTGAGCTTCTTTGATGTGATTTTGGATTACCTTCACCTTTTCCATCGTTTCCTCCACCAGTTCTGGGCCTACAAGTTTTCTTTCACCAACGTCATCCCAACAGGTTGGTGTACGACATCTCTTTTCATATAACGCTTCATATGGAGCCATCTGAATACTCGAATGGAAGCTGTTGTTATAGGAAAATTCTACCAAAGGTAAATATTGATCCCACATACCCTGAAAGTCAAGTGAGCAGGATCTCAACATGTATTCTAAGGTTTGAATAGTTCGTTCTGATTTTCCATCCATTTGAGGGTGGTAAGCAGTTCTCAAATGAAGTTCAGTATCCAGGGATTTCTGAAGACTCTTCCAGAATCTTGAAGTAAAACGGGGATCACGATCAGAAACAATCGATAGGGGTACTCCTTGAAGTCTCACAACTTCATTAATATATAGTCTTGCTAGACATTCCAGTGGTAGATCTTCTCTTATAGCAAGAAAATGTGCTGACTTGGTAAGATAATCAACAATAACCCATATTTCATCGTTCCTTCTAGGAGTCTTTGGTAGTCCCATGACAAAGTCCATCGTAATATTGTCCCATTTACACTCCGGTATGGGAAGAGGTTGCATGACTCCTCCAGGCTGTTGCCTTCCAGCTTTTACTTGTTGACAAACCATACATCTTGACACAAAATCAGCAATCTCCCTCTTCATGTTGTCCCACCAAAAATGTTCCTTCAAATCTCTATACATTTTGGTGCTCCCCGGGTGTATAGAGAAATTAGAACTATGAGCATCATCCAGCAATTCCCTTTTTAGATCAGGTATATCGGGAACACAAAGTCTCTTCCCAAATTTCAAAATTCCATCTTTATACACAAAGTCTCTCAATCTCCCATCATTCATAGCTTTAATCTTCTTTTGAAATTCTTCATCATCAGTCTGAGAGCTATTAATCCTTTCTAGTAAAGATGGTTTGACAACCATTTGAAAAAGCATTGATGTTTCACCTTCCCTGGTTATTCCCATGTCCATCTTCACTAGATCCATGAAAATTGGATCCCTTTCAATTCTCATATTGTTCAAAACTCCATGGTCTTTTCTGATAAAATCATCTTCCACCTTGTTTTCCTTCCCCGAGTGGTAGTGTATCGTGCAATCATAATACTTGAGTAATTCAAGCCATCTCCTTTGCCTCATGTTGAGTTCTTTTTGTGAGAAAATATACTTCAAACTCTTGTGATTAGTATACATCTCACATTTTTTCACCATAGAGATAGTTCCTCCATATCTTCAAAGCAAATATCACAGCTGCTAACTCGAGATCATGTGTAGGATAGTTTTTCTCATGAATTTTCAACTGTCGTGATGCATAGGCAATAACCCTATCATTCTGCATAAGGACACAACCAAGTCCTTTCTTCGATGCATCACTATAAATAACGAACCCATCATTCCCCGATGGTAGAGTCAATATAGAAGCATTGACTAATCTTATCTTCAATTCTTCGAAACATTCTTCACACTCTTTTGTCCAAACAAATTTAACCCCTTTACGCGTGATCTTCGTTAATGGGTTAGCCAATCGGGCAAAATTCTGGACGAAACATCGATAATAACCTTCCAAACCAATAAAACTGCATACCTCAGTTATACTCGTAGGTGCTGTCCATTCTTGGATTGCCTTGGTCTTAGAAGGATCAACAGAGATTCCATCTTTAGAGACAATATGGCCAAGAAAAGAAATCTCCTGAATCCAGAATTCACACTTGCTAAACTTCCCATATAATTCATGTCTTCTCAGAGTCTTCAGGATAATACGCAAGTGACTTTAATGATACTCATATCTTTTAGAGTATACCAAGATATCATCAATAAATACCACCACAAATTCATCGAGATTCTTTTTGAAAACTCTATTCATCAGATCCATGAATACAGAGGGTGCATTAGTCAGTCCAAAAGGCATTACAGTAAACTCATAATGTCTGTACCTGGTTCGAAATGCTGTCTTCGGAATGTCTTCCTTCTTTACACACAACTGATGGTATCCAGATCGAAGGTCAATCTTTGAAAAGTATTGAGCTCTATGCAGTTGCTCAAATAAACCATCAATGCGAGGTAGGGGATACTTGTTCTTTATTGTTATGGCATTGATCTCCCTATAGTCAATACATAACCTCATAGATCCATCTTTCTTTTTAACAAAAAGAACAGGGGATCCCCATGGAGAAACACTAGGGTGAATAAATCCCTTATTACTTAATTCCTCTAGTTTTTTCTTTAGTTCAAATAATTCTAAAGTATCCATTCTATAAGGGGTCTTCGATATAGGCCTTGATCCAGTAATTAAATCAATGGAAAACTCAACTTCTCGTTCTGGAGGATGTCCAGGTAAATCTTCCGGAAATACATCTACATATTCTTTCACAATAGGTACATCTTCTATTTGAACATTCCTTTCCTCATCCATAGTCATTTCATTCTATTCCTCCCCAATAATTGAATTTATTTGAGCTACTGGGGGTGGATCTAGATAAGAATTAGGTGGTGACGATTCTGCTCTAAAGATAAGTTGTTCCTTATCATCATCATCAAAAATCGTAACCTCCTTCTTATTACAATAAATATTCGCATCATAGTCTGAAAGCCAATCCATAACGAGGATTATATCAAACTCAATAATAGGTATGACGATGAGATCAGCAGATAAAGAACATTTATGTGCTCTAATGGGGACTGATTCACAAAACTTTGTTGCAATGATATATCCCTTAGGAGTTTTAACTGACAACTCCCTTGTTAAATAAAATTGGAAATATCTAATTTTCTTAGAAAACTGGGAAGATATGAAACAATGCGATGATCAAGAATCAAATAATGCATTTGCTAAACTTGAGGAAACCATTAAATTACCTGCCACCACGTCTTTCAGAGCTTATACCTCAGCAATAGTGATAACATAAGCTTGACCTTGATCTCTTGGCCTTTTCTGAGGTAATTTCTCCTGACACTTAGGACATTCATTTGCATAGTGTCCCATCTCCCTGCAATTGTAGCACTGAACATTGGTAGCTTCCTTCTTCCCTTTGCAATCACGAGCTTGGTGGCCTTTTTCACCACATTTTTAACAGACGCCCATTCCCTTCAAGCAAGTACCGGGGTGTTTCTTCCCACATTTACCGCATGATGGATATTCAACCATTCCCTTCTACCCTTTATTTCTATTCCCAGATTGATCAGCAAATCTCTTCTTCTCTTGCTTTGCTTTAAAGTCATAAGACTTTGAGAATTCTTTCTCTGTCTTGATAGCACATGGGACAATGTCTTCGTACGAAGAGAAGGATTGTGAGACTAATGCTCGATGGAGAAATGGTTTTAACCCATCAAAGAAATGATCAATCTTAATTCTTGGGTTACGTATATAATCTCCAGCATACCTTTCTAACCTTGTAAAATTAGCCTCATACTTTGTGACATTCTCATCCTCCTTTTGTCTCAGACTCAGAAATTGCCTTTCCATATCTGCTCGATGGTCACGAGGAAAGTATTTTTCTAAAAACATATCTTTGAACTCCCTCCATTCCATATTTGATACTTCATCATCTTCCTTCGTGTTTTGAATCAATGAACACCATTGATCAACATCTCCAGTAAGGTGGTAAACTGCCATGATAACTTTTTCCCTTTCACTACTCCCCAAAGCCTGAAATATTTTCTCTAGGGAATTTATCCTTTGCTCAGATACTAAGGGATTTGTACTCCTATTGAATTTTGGTGGTTTTTGCCTCATGAATCGATCTAACATTGATCCTCCACGATGCGGATCAGGGTGCTCCATACGGGTAAGGTTATTATTCATAACCTGAGTGAGTTGTCCCGGTATGGTGATTAGATGATCGGCACCAGTTGCATCACCAGCTCCACTATAATTATCTTGATCAGGAGGGAAATCCCTACATGGAGAGCGTGCATTGATACAGTTTCCATTTCTTCCACTAGGCGCCATTTCTAAACAATGGCATAAAGTAGATCAGTTTATGAATCAAAAATACATAATCCCATACTTATAAAACACTTAACATAAATTGAACTATTTATGGATATAATCCATAATCATAAAAATGTTTTCTTTGAGGAAGTACATACTCATAAACCCTTCATAATTATTTGTAAAGAAAATGAGAGTTATCCTAAGCATATCCCCCGGGAGTGTCGTAACCAAGAGTGTAGCAAGGCCCGTTGTCGTGCACCAGTTCCCGTTCGAGTCTAGCTCAAAGCGGTGTTTTTGGGTTTTACCCCTAGGTACATCTGTGCCAGAGCCGCCTCTACCTACTCATATCCAGACAGGGATGTATTTCTCAGAAAACTCACAAAATCTCTACAATACCAAAATTCTAGGAAGTTCTTCTATACTAATCCTCAAAGTCCATCTTAGGTCTACATGCTCTAATCAGAGTTTACCTAAATCTAGCTTCCAAGGTTTGTACTAAAATTCCTCTGATACCAACTGTAACGCCCCGACCCCAGTTACCCAGAGTCGGTGCATTATTACATGACATTGGCATGATCACAAGAAAGATCAAATCTCAAAAGACCGATTGGTTTAGTAGCTTTGGAAACACTAGATATATTCATAAGTCTTACATTACAACATAAAAACAAAAACTACAACAACATATTTTATTCATAGACCACACTCTTATCCCCTCATACTATCCCTGCAAGTCATTCATAATTTACTTCTTCATACCCTGGGAAAAATAAAACATAGAAAAGGGGTGAGCTCAAATGCCCAGTAAGGATAACAATATAGCAGAAACTTTCATAAATAAGCATAAACATTTAAGGCAATGTATAACTAAAATAAAAGCCTTTTAAACTTAAACTTCAACATAGTATGGAAAAAATAAAATGAAATAATGCCATTTACTTATTCACATGGATATTCTAATAATCGAATAATCACATGCAATATCAATAACCACTTTCATAATGTTGGAATGCATAATTCCAGACTATCATAACCACATAGTCAAGGCCTCGTGCCAAGAATACAAATAAGACTTTGTCAAGGCCTTGTGCCAAGACACTAGTTTGTCTCATGAGACCTACCGATGCATCGAGGAGCTAGAGCGGGCTCCACCCGTCACATATTAAGTCCAATGCATTCCCATATGAAAAGGTTTAAACATAACATAAACATTCATATTAAAACTAGCATACGAAATGTAAATACTTCATCCATAAACCACGAAAATAACATATCTATAGTCAAACATATCACAAAACCTTCAATACAATATGGAAGTTTGGTTTCATAATAAATAATCTCCAAATAAGCTTAAAATCCATCAAAGGATGTTGACATAGATGAAATCAAAACTCTTTTTAGAGAAATATCTCTTTTTATTTTGAAATCATTTAAGAGTCATATAAAATGAAACATTTTCTTTGAAAGTATTCTTATAATATTTTAAGGGAAGATTAGATGATTTTATAATGGTAGAAAATAGCCGCACCCTCCGTATAAGTTAAAAAAAACATTCTTACCTTAATTCTGTCAAACTGTTAAAAAGCACCTTGTTTAGAAAACGACGGAAAGATTCCTTTATAAACCTCTTATAAAAGTCAAAAAAGGGTATAAATGACTTTACCCATTTTCTCGTAAATGGTAAAAATGTTTTGAAATATATTTGGAGAAACATGGATGTGTATGATAAAGAAATCCGAGTAGATTATTACGTATAAACAACCTCAGATAATGAAGAGATTGTGAAATAAACCCTTACCTTGTACTTTTCCTTGGTTGAGGGTAGGTTAACCTCCTGTATAATGGTGAAATAATTGTTATTAAATTATACAAGAATCATATATATTAATATGATATCATATTTGGTCTTTTAACATTGCTTTGTTAATAATATCTTAGAATTATCGTCGTTTCGGGTGTTAACTTACTCGTTTTCTTTTATATGTTTTGTTACGTAAGCCATGATTATCATAGATAGGTTTTATCTTATTCATATCCAGAATGATATCAAGTCCTTAAACATTATTTTTAAATCATCAAATGATAATTATAATTTAATGGATACGATGGAGAATGAATCTCATCGCGTTCGTGGAGACGGTAGTCCGTACGTACGCACGAGCGACAATATCAATCTTTTGATATTAAAATAATATATAATTGGATAGTAGATCATATATACAGAATCATTATCATGTTATATTTATTATTTACATGAGTTACACATCATTATTATACCCATCCAAATAATAATATATTGAATAACAATTACACCACGACGTGGAGACGGTAAGCCGTACGTACGCACGTATGGTGACATGTTATTCAAAGGGTGGATAGAATACTGAATATGGTTGTACCATATTTAAAATAAAATCACAGTATATATAAGATACTGGAGTTATTATTTTAGAATGGTAATAACAAAGAAAGAAGAAGTGGAAGAAGAAATGAATTTGAAAAAGGGTGGTGAAAACATTACCTCTTCTTCGGGTTCTTCCTTTTGATTTGATCAAAAGGGCTCCTTAGGTTGGCTTTCTGATCAAAATAATGAATCTAGGTTGTAGTGAGGGAAGTTTAGAGAGTATTTGGGCAGATTTTGTCATAACCAAAAGGCTTTTAAGGTGTGAAGTAATGAGAAGGGGGAGTACCCTTTTATAAGAGGGTGAGGGGCACCTTTGGAAAAGCTAGAAATATTATTTTATAATAAATTAATATTCGGTTTCTAATGGATCCAAAGTGGATTATTTAAATTTTAAGGTGGGGATAGGTCGAAAAATAGTCAACCAATAGAATTTAGATAGGTTTGGGTCATTATATTAACCTTATCTTTAAGTATTAACTCTTAGTTAATTAGTTTCACTTTTACAATGTCTCTTTGTATTTTTATATTATATAGTTAATAAACTTAATATATACATACAAGATACCCCCAGGTGGTCCATTAATGATACACCTATCATGATATAAGTCTCTTGGCCAAACCTTATATTTTTAGGAATTTAATATCAATTAATAATATAATATTTTTTTAATAACTCTTTTATGTCAATTTTGACACTATTCAATAATTGATTTTTGTGAAACTCATATCAGAATGATTACTTCAAAAAAAGTCAATTAAATCAATCCTAATATGTCATATTAACCTATAAAATTAGTTTAATTCATTAAAAGTCTCAAATTTTATTTATTTGGGTATTTATAATATCAATTATTTTAATTTTTCACTATTATGGTAATTAATGCATCATCATTGTGTCATAAATAAATTAAATTATTTAATGTCTGAAAATTATAAATAAAATATAATTATGTAGGAAATATTATTAGATTTCTAATGAATATTTACAATATAATTTATCTTATGTATAACCCTATATTAAAAATGATTTAGTAAATAAACTTTGATTTTAACTCTTTTAACTCCTCTTTGAATTAAATAATAATAAATGTCCTAATCTAATCCAAGTGGACCTAAATGATAATATTTTATTCCTAATGTTGTTTTTGGTCGAGATAAACTTGTCCAATAGAATTAGGACATGTGTTAGGGTAATATTAATATCATTTTTACCCTTAATTACCCTATTTACTTTTGACCGTGGTAAATAAAAGTAAACAGTTACTATTCACCAAAAATTATTTTCATCTCATTGAACCACATTTTACTCCTTGATATTAACCGTGTCTCTCGGATTTTCTAAATTCCAATCACAGAAGCGGTAAAATTAAGTTTTATGAAAAATTCAATTTTTTTTAACTAACACTTAGTAGTTTCACTATTCATCAAAAATTGAAGTTTCTCAGAACAATGCCAAAATTTCCCCCTAAGATATAATTGATATTCCAAATTCAAAAATGATGTCTATTTTAAAAAATTCCAAACATATAACTTGCATTAATTAATTTTATAATTAATTCCCGCTGTCACAACAAATAGCATGTTTTTAAGAAACAATATATATCAAAAGATTGATAATTGTTTATGTCCAATTTCAAAGTGAAATTAATTCTAATGAACACCATTGGATAAAATGGTAAAAATATATTCTAATTATACTTTAAAACCACTCAATAATATAATTTATCACTATAAATTATTTTGATTAAAAAAGTTGTTTTTAAGTATTTTTCACTATTCATAAAAATTGGAAGTTCTCAGAAAAATACAAAAAAATCAACTTAGGATAATTTCGATATTCCGAATCCAAAAATGAAGTCCATTTTGAAATATAAAATATATATAATTTCAAAAAATATGTATTACTGTTCATAACGACTAGTTTGATTGGTTGTGGTGTGTTAGAACTCGATGTTGCGTACAACACACGTTATCGCATTATTCAAAGAGAAGCGTACCGTAGAAGCTTGGGGTGTTACAGATTCAAAGCCCAATGTTGGACATGGAGAGTCATACTAACACGTGGTAGGTGGTCTTGTGCCTTTCGTTAATTGTCGAGTTGATAATATATGCCGAAGTGCCGCACACCCACTTTTAGGGTGTCGCTTGATTGAATAATGAACCATGTTATTGCCTATTGATGATTTTGATAATTAATTAGATGATTTGAAAGCGTGTTTAGGGTTGTGAATCTTAATTTAGGGTCACCTCATGGGTGTGTTTCCCTTGGAAGACTGTTTGGCCGAGAATGCCTATGAGGCTTGACTTGAATTTCCTATTCTGGGGTTGTTAAAAATGTATTGCTCGTTATATGAATTGCCCACATGAGTTGATTATGTTAAAACCATGTGATAGTTTAACTCACATGTGTTTCTTTTGAGATGGAATGTGTATTCGAACTAAATGATAAAAGGAGGTAATTAGCAATGGGCGAGCCACAGTCTCGGTTAAAAGACAAGGTCAAGTTTGTGTGACTAATTGCATCTTATATACCTTGGGTGAACCATTGTCTCGGTTAAAAGATAATGGACGGGCTCAAGCGGTTAATTATGTAAGGGACATGAGAAAGCCACGTATATGGTGGTTGGGCTCATTGAGTCTTATTTAAAATGCCCAGTGAACCTAGGATCTATTGAGGGATACCCAGGCCAGGCTCTATTGGCAAATGATTAAATGACTATTATGTCACGAGTTGATAGTTACCTTTATACGGGGGGTCGTCGGGCCTAGGCTGGGCCTCGAGACATATATATATAATCCAATGGACTTGAATAATGAAATGAATGACTTATGAAGTGTCTGTCAAGCCAAAGAACAAGCTTGGATTCAGTCTGCACTTATACTTGTTTACATTGTCTTCCGATACATCTATTGTGCTTGCTTTTGAGTACCCATAGTTTATTACTTTCACTATTGTACATTTCTTATTATATATATATCCACTGACAAATTGGCACAGACCTTGGGTAGTTTCCTAGTGCGATTTAGACTCACACACTGTTTGGTTCATGCTTTTGGGCCCAAATAGATTATATGATTGCATGTGTTGATCTGGGAAAACGCCATGCTACAGGTACTTGATGTGCTGCTCAGGAGTATGAGAGCATGGGACCGAGCCGAGACTTGTGATGATTCCTAGTCCCTTTTTGTTTATTTGGTGATTTTGATACATATATTGTGTATTACTGCAATGTACTTGTTTTGGATTCTTTCTTAAAACATATAACATGTTGCATCATATTTTGTATGGAACGATGCTTGGTTATTTATCTTATTAGTCTTCTGAGTTTATTTAAGTTGTATGTTGTTTACTGATTCCGCTATTGTCTATTATTTATTATGTTGTGTTACACTCTTCCAATGAGGGCATATTTTACCAACTATCACACCTTATACCCTCTTTGTACGGAGGGGAGATGAGGATGGTCGGCTGGTGCGGTGAGGCCGGTGCAAGGAGAAGGCGGGGTTGGAGCTCCGGTGGGGAGGTGAAGCGGCGGCTGGGGCCGTGCTGTAGGCCAAACGGGAGGGGATGGCTGCGCTTGGGTGAGAGGGAGAGTGAGCGGCGAGGTCGGAGGGGCGTCGGCTAGGAGGTGGGCCGCGCGCACATGAGGTAGTCAGGGTGTGTGTGGGGGGGGTCTGAGTGCGTCACTGGGGAGAAGAAGGGGGAGCGACGTTCCCCCTAGGGTTCACCTCTTTT
This sequence comes from Viscum album, assembly GCA_963277665.1. Lineage (NCBI taxonomy): Eukaryota > Viridiplantae > Streptophyta > Magnoliopsida > Santalales > Viscaceae > Viscum > Viscum album. Next base: position 1,808,006,676 of record OY728157.1, read on the forward strand.
TTTTCAATAATAATAATAATAATAATAATAATAACAATAATATTAATAATAATATGAAAACCATAATATTATTACCATCGTTATTAATAACCATTTTAAAAAAATTCCATTTTATTTAGTTTATCTAAATTTATTTTATTTCCTTTATCATTTAATTAATTTATTTATTTATTTTGAATGTCGGGCAGCCATACGTCTCGCATGCCATCAAATGTGCGGTTGAGAGAAATGTGCTCGAACCGTTTCACTCGACACTGACTACTTACAGGGTTAGGTTGCGTGCTTGTCTCTTAGTTTTCTAAGTCGCATGCAAGTCACGCGTCAACCAGACCGGGGTGTCACATATAACATGCTGCATTATCCTTTGTATGGAAGGATTCTTGGTTATTTATCTTATCTGTCTTCTGCAGTTTATTGCTTATTCTATTTGTCTGTTATTTATTCCATTGTGTTGCACTCTTCCAATGAGGGTATAGTTTCTCCACTATCACACCTTAGGCCCTCGCTGCTAGTCGGCTACCTCTGGCATTTGGGGAAATACGTTTGAGGCCATGTGGCCAACCGAGTACGGGGCACCAATTGAGTGGAATTCGGATCCGGGGCATTACAAAGTGGTATCAGAGGGTTTTCTTTCCTGGTTTGCTTTAATGTTTATCGATGATATAAAGGAAATAGAATTTTGTAATTAGTTGTGCCCAGGAGTAGCTACCATGTGTACAGGGAAAATCCAAATTACCTCGAATTAAATTGTGCTTTTGGATTTCGAGCTATTACAGTTGATTCGATTTCACTGTTGGGTGATGAACTTCTTTTGTGTTGTTATTATTGATATCATTGTGGTTCTATTTTGTTGCAACCTAATGAGATGAGGGTATGTCATCTCATGCATCATATAGGCACTCATTAGAAATCACATTCCATGCATTCTTGCCATGCCATTTAGAGAACATTACTAATTTCATGTTGTTGTGATAGATGCCGTGCTAGATATGCATGCAATTGTGATAGGTACCATGATAGATATGCTTGCTATTGTGATAGGTGTATTGGTATGTGTTATGGTTTAATTGGATGGATGCCAAAATTTGGTCCCTGAAGAGTATGTGCCCTCTTGTCTTGGAATTTGGTGGATCAGGTTTCATCCATGGGATATATATTGTGTTGTTATATTCTATATATGGATTCCAAGATTTGATTCGTGGGGAGTATGGGCCCCCATGGATTATAATTTGGCACACCATTGCTTTACTTTTCAAAAACAGAGGTTACGAGGAAGTTTTAGAGGCTTACTATCTAAAAACCCAGACAACACGGTGTGTGATGCTATGAACACACGCCATGTATTCTTCTATTCGAGAAGAAAATAACTTTTTAAGTACATTCCGTGTACTTTGAGTACATACCGTGTGGTTTTTGACCGCATGTCCGGTCATGTGAGGGAGAAAATGGGTTGTTGGATTTTGGTTAGTGCATGTCGCGTACGGTAGGCACACACCATGTAGTTTTACATAGGTGAACCCCATGTGATGCTGTCCATGTTGAAGTACATGGCCAAGAGGGAAGACATGAGTACACGCTGTGTGCTAGCCTGACACGCCGTGTACCTAGGATGATTACACGACCAAGGCAGGTGGAGTTACACACCCATGTGAGATCTTAAGTATACACGTCCTATGTTATCCGGACATGCCGTGTACCTAGGATGATTACACAACCAAGGCAGCTGGAGTTACACGCCCATGTGATAACTTAAGTATACATGTCGTGTAATGTTTCTACACACCATGTACTATTCCTTTTTCATTTTTGAGGCTTTTTATCTCTTGTTTAGTTCTTTCGCTCTTGAAATTTAAACCTTGATGATCTTGAACTGAAGTGTGTGTTTGACCTTACAGAGTCATACCTCCTCAACAACCTCCATTTGTGTTCCAAGAGAATGAAGATGATCATACCCCAAAGGTGGTAGGTCATGGGCTACCAGTGGACCCTCCAATCGTGCCAGTTGCGACACCAGCTGTTATGCCAAACGCATGTGCTGATTCACTTTTCTATGAAGGCATTATGAGGTTCATGCAAACCTTTTAGGGAGCACCACAGTCTACCGTGTCTATGGAAGAACTGACACGTGTGTTCCAGTAGTAGCATCTGCCCACATTTTCTGTGGAAGGCAGGCCACAGGATGCATAGTCATGGTTAGAGGCCATATTATCGATCTTTGATCATCTGGAGATGCCTCCTGAAAGGAGGGTCAAGCCCAGAACTTATATGCTGTGTGTTTCCACCAAGAGGTGGTGAGATGTTACCGCACATATAGAGCATCAGTGGGACATGGAATGAGAAGATTTTTAGATAGTCTTCTATGACTACTTCTATCCCAAGATGTTAAGGGCCAAAAAATCCCATTAGTTTATGCATCTAAAGAAGGGTACTCTATCAGTTATGGATTAATCTACATGCTTTACTAAGCCCCAACGCTTCACACCTATTCTTATGGGTGATGATCTATCAAAGGCTAGGCGATTCAAGGATGGTCTCAGATACGATATCCGCTCGCAGGTGAATATCTTCTGAATGACTACTATATCTGTTATAGTGAACCAGGCGCTAATTACTGAGCGAAATCAGAGGGAATCTGGAGGTGTGATCCAAGGAGGTTCGACACCAAGATCTGGTATTGTTTCGACCTGTAGCAGAAAGCATCATCTGGAGCATAAATTTGGTGAATCTAGTACTCAGAATGTATCTCCCAGTAGCTGGGTGAGATGCTTCTAGTGTAGAAGAATTGGGCATACTAGACCTTAGTGCCCGATGGACCCAGTCAAGTGATGATCTTGCAGCAAGATAGGCCATTTGCAGTGTTTCTGCAGGACGTTCCACCAACATCTAGTGAGAGAGGGTCTTCACCAACACCACATTCAAGAGTAGGGTCAGCAGCTTCTTACCATTCAGGGATCTGGAATATGTTAGGCCGATCAAGCCGAGGTGGTGGTCGTGATCGTGGTAGCCAGAACCTAGGATTTCAATGACAGCTGGGCAGGTCAGCTCAGGTTAGCCAGGAAGTGTCTTAGGTATGCCGTATAGGTTATACTTTTACAGTGCAACAGACCCAGCAGGAGTAGGATCCCAAGCCTTATACTATCAGAGGTACTATTCTAGTTACCTCCATTTTAGCTTTTGCACTCTTTGATACATGGGTTTCACATAGTTTCATATCTGTTCCCATTTTAGAGGTCCTATGGATCTAGGTTTTCATTTATAATGACATTATGAAACTATACACTCTGTTAGGGATTAAAACGATAAGTGTATGATAGTGCAAGGAGTGCCCCCTTAAAATTGGTGGGTGTCACTTCATTTGGGATCTCTATGTCTTAGAGATGGCAGGATTTGATTTCATACTCAAAATGGATTGGTTAGTCTCCTTCCAAGACTTTGTCGATTTCTATCTTTGTAGGGTGAGTTGTACGTCACCAGAGGGAAGATCGTTTCTACACAAGGGTGAATGGGATGTCCAGGCAAGCCGAACTGGACCCGAGCATCGTGGGTTGAGTGGGATGACAACACATATTTTTAGTTTATATCTGGATGACCAGGAGACACATCACATGGATTTTCCACCAGTGGTTGATCATTTCAAGGATGTCTTCCTGAACGAATTTTTAGGTTTACCTCCAGTAAGAGAGGTAGAGTTATCTATCGAGATATCTCCAAGAGATGCACCAGTATCCATTCCTCCTTATAGGATGAATATGACGGAGTTGCACGAGCTCAAGAGGCAGCTAGAGGATTCAGAGTCTAAGGGCTTCATCTAACCCAGTACTTCTCCTTGGCTTCATCAACCCTTTTTTCAAAAAAGGAAAACGGTACCCTCAGACTATGCAAGGATTATCAAAATCTAAACTTGTTGAAGGTTAAGAACTAGTATCCTCTACTAAGGATAGATGATCTCTTCAATTAGCTCTGAGGAGATCATGTTTTCTCAATGATTGACCTGAGATCTGGTTATCACCAGGTGCATGTTCGACCTGAATACATACCTCGTACAACCTTTCATAGTAGATATAGGTTATATGAGTATCTGGTTATGTCGTTCGATCTCATGAACCCGCTAGCGGTTGTCATGGCGTTGATGAACCAAGTGTTCCATCCTTGGATTCTATTTTGGTGGTTTTCATGGATGATGTATTGGTTTATTCTCACAACCGACATGACCATGCCAACCATCTCGAGATCATTTTGAGTACACTGAGAGAGCATTGGTTATGTGCTATGCTTACAAAGTGTCACTTATGGATGGATCAGATTCATTTCTTGGGTCACATCATCTCATAGATAGGAGTATCAGTGGACCTAGAGAAGGTGAGAGAAATAGTTACCTGGGAGCAACCCAAGAACATCTTTGAGGTGTGGAGTTTTATAGGGCCAGCTGGTTACTACAGGAATTTCATACCAAACTTCTCATGCCTCGAAGCACCGATGATGAGCTTGAAAAAGAAGTGTGTGAAGTACATATGGTTAGATTCTTGTGATATGGCCTTTCAGAAGTTGAAAGGGAGATTAACGTTAACACCGATACTCATTTTTCTAGAGCCAGTCAAGAGTTACACTATGTACTACGACGCACCAGGTATCTAGATGGGAGTAGTGCTTATGCAGGGGGATCATGTCATTGTGTATGGGTCTTGATAGTTGAGGCCACATGATAGGAACTACCCGATGCACTATCTCAAGTTAACTGCAGTTGTTCATTCCTTACACTGTTAGAGACATTACTTATTGGGGGAGCATTTTGTGGTGTACATAGACCACAAAACTCTCAAGTACATATTTACTCAGCATGATCTAAATTTGAGGTAGCGAAGGTGGGTGGAATACCTTCATTATTTTGACTTCAAGCTTGCCTACACACCTGGGAAAGGCAATGCAGTGGCGAATTCACTGAGTAGGAGGACTTAGATACAGGTAGTGCAGTAGGCCTGTAGCGAGTGGTAGCTAATGGAGTTGTTCCCTGAGATGCATCTGGAGGTTCATGATGGGCAATGGAATAATTTTCTTACATCCTTAGTTATTACCTCTACCCTACTGGATAGAGTGAAGATATGGAAACTATCGAATTCTGAAGGCCTAGTTTTATAAGAGATTATGTTTGGAGAGGACCCTCCTCTTGGTTGGACCATAGGCGAGGATGAGGCTCTACATTTATAGGGTCACATATGGGTTTCAGCAGACATGAATGAGTAGCTGATGCGGGATTTTCATGCTTCAGTTTTGGAAGTGAATCCTGGTGTCACCAAGATGTATCGGGATTTATATCATTAGTACTGTTGTCCGGGTATAAAGGGAGACATAACTGGTTTTGTCATGAGATGTTCCACCTATCAGCAGGTGAAGCCAAAACACCAAATACCAGCATGAGTTTTGTTGTGGCTACCCATTCCTGAGTGGAAATTTAATGACATCATGATGGATTTCATGATAGGATTACTGAGGTTTCCCCAAGGTAATAATGTAGTATGGGTTGTGGTTGAAAGGATTATGAAGGTTTCACATTTCCTACTGATCAAGGAAACCTTCAATGTTGATGAGCTTAGAAGGTTGTCCATCTGAGAGATTGTAAAACTACACAGGGTTTCTCATTCTATCATTTTAGATAGGGATACCCATTTTACTTCTAATTTCGTAGTAAGATCTACATAGGTATTTGGGTACACATGAGTTTCTATGTAAAACTTACCTCCCCCAAACAGATGGCCAGTCAGAGTGCAAGATTTAGGTGCTAGAGGATATGATTCAGGCATGCATATTATATTTCGAGGGTTCCTAGGAGACACACATACCCCTTATTGAGTTCTCATACAATAATGGCTTCTAGGATGCTATTTAGATGGTTCCATATGAGGTTTTTTATGGTAGGCCATGACGATCACCCCTGTGTTGGCTGGAGTCAAGAGAGGCAGTGATGTTGGGATCTCGTCTTGTCCAAGAGACCACTGAGTAGGTTTAGTTGATTCAGAAGTAGATTCCATCAATGAACTTTGGAGTTCGAGGTTGGGGATCGAGTTTTCCTACGTGTTTCACTGAGATTGGGACATAATAGGATCATGAGATAAGGTAAGCTTTAATCGAGATACGTCGATTTGTTTGATATTCTAGAGAGGGTCGGGTCGGTTGCTTATCGATTGTAGTTACCTCATAGGTACAAGGCTATACATGAAGTATTCCACATTTATTAGTTGCAACATTACATTTCGGACCTGTATCACACCTTTCATCCTGAGGAAGTGGAGTTTTAGGAAGATGTGTCCTTTGAGAAGCATCCCATTAGTATTGTGGATCATAGCACAAAGGTTCTCTATGTATGGTCTATTACTTTTATGTACATGCCATGTATGTAGAGATATACGCCATGTAATCCCACTACACGACCATGTAATGGTCTATCCATGAGTTGTATGGACATAGAGTGTACTCTCAAGTACACATCGTCTAATTTTGTTTTAATTATTAAGTTGGGAAGTATCGTTGTTTTTCCAAACAAACATAAACATACCCCCTTTGATGAGCAGCGCACCCAGTAAATACAAACATGAATTTTCCTCCCATTTCATCGTCTGATGATTGACTCAAACACCGTAGGATCTGTTGAAATACTCTCATTAAGTGTTCGATTCCTTTTGATCCTTTCTTTTTGATTTTTTTTCTCTCAATTGAGTTATCAAAGATTGATCATTTTTTCTTGTTTTGTAGATCTACTTTATTCTAGGTCGAATCAAAGACTGATGCTAGATGAGGAGAGTCATACTAACACAAGGTATGTGGTCTTTGTCCTTTTGTTTATTATCGAGTTGATAATATATGCTAGAGTACTGCATTCCCACTTTTAGGGTGTCACTTGACTGAATAATGAACCCTATTATTGGTTATTGATGATTTGGTAATAAATTAGATGATTTGAAAGCATGTTTAGAGTTGTGAATCTTAATTTAGGGCCACCCCATGGGTGTGTTTCCCTTGGACTACCATTTGGATGAGAATGCCTATGAGTCTTGACTTGAATTTCCCATTCTTGGGTTATTAAAAATGTATTTCTCATTATATGAATTGCCCATGTGAGTTGATCAGGTTAAAGCCATCTGATAGTTTAATTCACATGTTTTGATTTTGAGATGGAATGTGTATTTGAATTAAATGATAAAATAGGTAATTAGCAACGGGAGAGCCACAGTTTTAGTTAAAATACAAGGTCAAGCTCATGTGACTAATTCCATCTTGTATACCTTGGGAGAACCATTGTATTGGTTAAAAGATAATGGGTGGGCTCAAAAGGTTAATTATGTAAGGGCAGTGAGTGAGTCACAGATAGGGTGGTCCGGCTCATTGAGTCTTTTTTAAAATACCAGTGAACCTAGGATCTTTTGAGGGATACCCAGACCGGGCTCTATTGGAAAATGATTAAATGACTATTATGTCACCAGTTGACGATTACCTTTATATGGGGGGTCGTCGGGCCTAGGACGGACCTCAAGACTTTTATATATATAATCCAATGGACTTGAATAATGAAATGGATGACTTATGACACATATTCCAAGCCAAAGAACAAGCTTGGATTCATTCTGCACTTATACATGTTTAAATTCTCTTCTGAGACATCTATTGTGCATGCTTTTGAGTACCTATAGTTTACTACTTTCACTATTGTACACTGACTATTATATAAATCCACTAAAAGATTGGCATAGACCTTAGGTGGTTTCCTACTGGGATTTAGTCTCATACCCTATTTGGGTCATGATTTTGGGCCCAAATAGATTATATGATTGTAGGTGTTGATCAGGGAAAGCGCCCTTCTACAAATACTTGATGTACTACTCAGAAGTAGGAGAGCATGAGACCGAGCTGAGGCTTGTGATTCTTCCTAGTCCCTTTTTGTTTCTTTATTGATTTTAAGACATATATTATGTATTATTGTAGTGTACTTGTTTTGGCTGCTTTCTTAGAACATATAACATGCTGCATCATCTTTTGTATGGAATGATGCTTTTTTATTTATCTTATCAGTTTCCAAGTTTATTTAATTGGTATGTTGTTTACTGCTTCCACTATTTTCTATTATTTATTTTGTTGTGTTACACTCTTCCAATGAGGGAATAGTTTATCCACTATCACACTTTAGGCCATCTCTTCTAGTCGGTAGCCTCTGGAATTTGGGGAAATGCGCTTGAGTCCATTTGACTAATCGGGTACGACACACCAGTTGAGTGGCATCCAGATTCAAGAAGTTACATGCTTGTTGCATACAATGGGCATGCTAATCATGAAGGAATATATCATTCTATCTTTTTAGGTGGTGTAGGTGTTGTTCATGGTGAGAGGTCCATGTAGAGCTCCCCGAAATTTTCATCTCTCACGGTTCACAGAGGTCTCACACATGAAGGAGGTTGTCGAGCATGGTCCGCGGAGGTGCAACCCGCGAAGGGGTTTTGTTCGCCAAAGGATCCATCTAACTAAAATATGTGGATTGAAAATGACTTGTTCCTTTTTGTGTGTGGATTGAAAGAAATATTATTATGGTGGTTTCAGCATGCAAAGACCCCTACCCGTGAAGGTTTTCTCTTGAATATTATTGTTCGTGAAGGCCCGAGTCATTGAGTGTTTGGATCAACGATTAGAACTATTTTACCTAGGGATTACTAGGTGCACGATTTTGATATGTTGGAATTCACCATAATAATGGAGGACAATCTAATTATTTGGTGGAAAAATCTCTCACTCACTGACAAAGAGAAAGAAAAAATTATCACCAACAATAAGGACGATACCTTCCTTGCATGGTGTATGTCCCTATTATTAATTGGTAAATCCATATCTGAAAGACCCTTAAACCTGGGTGCGTTGAAGAATACAATGAAATCAGTATGGATCTTGGATGATGGAGTGGAAATCAGGTAATTAGAAGGTGGACATATAATATTCAAATTCTTCAATATGAAGGATAAAAAAAAGTTCTCCATGGGAGTTCGTGGGAATTTGATAACTATCTCTTGATGATGGAAGATCTAAAGAGAAGAGAAGATATCCTCAATACTGGTTTTTCTAAATTCCCTATCTAGATGTGTCTAAATGGAATCACCTTTAGTAGGTAGATCAGATTGGGTGATACAAGAAATTGGGAATCGTATAGGCATGTTCATGGAATGAGATCGATCAGACCCCATCCAATGGGGGCCACCAGTAAGGATTAAAGTACTGATTGAGGCTGAAAAACCCCTTGTGATGGGAAACTTCTTGACTCATAAAGGATAAAAATCTTGGATATCCTTTTAATATGAAAATCTTCAAATTTTCTGCTTCTTCTTCGACATTATTGGACATTCAAGAAAAGAATGTGCGGGAAAAGCAACAAACAAAGAAGGTAACGTGGTGATGCAGTATGGCCCATGGTTACGTACAAAATTTATGTGAATGTATTTCATCCCCGGAATGGAAAATAAAAGAGATAAATGAAATCTCACCAAATCTCTCAAGGAGAAAAAGGCCCCCATGCACAAAAATATCATTTTCATGCGACCTCCTCATCTCCAGGAAAACTTATGCAACCTAGAGAAATCAAGGGGAGCAAAGAAACTACTGACTAACATCCCGTTGGTGGAAACTGTAAACAAGGATAAACTCCAGATGACCCCCTCGACAACAACGACTATGTCCACGGGCCTTAATCCCCAACCCTTTGTGGAGTATCCTTGCCCACCGTCTAGTCCCAAACACATATTCTCGGACCCCCCCCCCCCCCAAACATTATAAGCATTCCAAGGTGAGACCCCAAAATTCATGTTTCAAAAACAGGGGTGACCCTTTTCCCTACTACCTCACCTATGCCTAAAATTCCATGTATGTGGAAGAGGAAAGAAAGAGGTGATCACAACTCTGATATGGGATTAATAGAAGCAATAATATCTAAAAGAACTCTAGAGGACCCACTGGAAACTAAATGTTACCCCAAAATGTAGAAAGTTGCTGAAGATGGAATACTAATTGAACTTCAAGAGCCAAAGGCTAGAACGAAACCGCCCCACCTATCACAATGATTATCATAATATGGAACTATCATGGGCTTGGAAACCCACTAATGGTTCATATTCTCCAGTGCCATTGTGTTAAAATTTTCCTTGATATGGTTTTCCCATCTGAAACCATGTTGGAAAACAAGGAAAACACTGACATTGCTCATAAAAGTGGATTTCATGGTTTCTTACCGGTCCCCCACCAAAGCCACTCAGGGGGGATATATCTTTTATGGAAGGATAACATTGATTCCAAAATCATCTCCTACTCTTCAAATTATGTGGTTGCATCTATCCACAATGGACTCTCTCCACCATGGATATTTGTGGGTTTTTATAGATGGCCTTCAAAAAATGAGAAATGGAAATTGTGGGATCTTCTTTGCTCGCTGTGACAAAGAGTATCTGGCCCTATCCTGTTTGGTGGTGATTTCAATGAGATCCTATTTCAGAATGAAAAATTCAGGGAAGTTTTTCATGTAGGTTCCAACCATAGTGGAAGAGCAGAATAGGCATATACCTAAGTGGTGACGAGTGGCGTCCGACATGGAGAAATTAATGCTGCACTGACATGATTTGAGGAGTCAGCTTTGGTGGCCGGGTTCGTCTGGATTTGTATTAATAAGTGATTCCATATTTTTAAGACTGAGTGACACCTAACGCCATCTAGAAACCATTTTTTATACACACATTTTGTGAGGCATCCCCTAGAAGTCAGCTGCGATATAGGGTGGGGTGTCCATCCCCACCGACCCCCCCAGTTGTCATGATGTACTGTGTATAAAAAGGGCAGCGCACCCCTTATAAATGAATAGAAATATACAAGTAAAATGTCTAAACCCTCAATAAAATATTTATTTCTTTCTCCTCATCCTTCTCCACTATTTAAATTTGACAGCACGTTATCACCACAAATACTAAAAAAATGACAAAAGATATGTTTTATTTATTTATTTTAAAACTTATTCTCACTGTCTAGTTGAACAGTTCTAATTATCTATTCTTTTCAACTTAAACCATTTTTTCACCACCTCTTTAGACAGTTATAATTATTTATATAATATTATTTATTTAATGTCAAATTGGACAATTTATGCGATTTATTTAATTACCACCATAAATTTTAGGATGTCACCTATTCAGATGATTTTAATTTATTTATAATACACAATATTATTGGAAAATCTAATTAATAAATCAGTGCAATTATCTCCCACTATGAGAGCTCCCCTCCTAGGAATTCCTAGGGTTGGTGGTTCCCCGGTGTTCCTATCGTGGCTACCCACCTTCCCAGATCGGCGTTGACTTAGGGTTCTACTCACGTCTCAAGGTCGTCATTCCTTGCTCAACTCTTGGTTTTCTTTTTTTTGTGAGTGTAGTCTTCTTTCAATTTATAGATCTTCTTTAGACTCGAAAACGACCTCTGATCCCCCTACAGTCTCCGACTATTTGATATCTATGGCTTACATCCCTCCCAAGGTTTTCAACTTGTGAACGATGAAGGACCCGTCTTCTTCTTGAGATCTGCGACTACTCGAGATCTGCGTATTCTGACTCTGTTTTCCAGTCGATATTTGTTGATCTCATCTTTCTGCCTTCATGAACCCATCTTCAGTGGCCGATGAGGTGTGCCGATCATGAAGGAATTCATTGATCTGCCTCATACGAACCTGGTTCTTACTTTGAGGTATAGTTATTTCTCTTTCAGGTTATACTTATGAAAATATTGAAAAAGAGGTCAGGGTCTAGATGCAAGCCTGTTACACGATGTGACTGGGGACTACAGGGCGTGTATTTTTATGTACACATTGTGTATGTTGGGATACACTCTATGTAATCCCAGTACATGACTATGTAATGGTCTAGACAGGATTTGTACAGACACGACATGTAGTCTTAAGTACACACCGTGTACTTTTTTTTAATTATTAATTTGGGCAGTGGCGTCGTTTTTTCAGATGGACAGAAACAACCCCCCTTCAACGAGCATTGTACCCAGAAAATCCGAATGAGAATTTGCCTCCTGTTTCATCATCTAACACCCGACTAAAAAACCATTAGATCCATTAAAACCCCCTCACTGAGTGCTCGATCCCTTTTGATCCTTTCTTCCTGATTTCGTCTCTCGATTGAGTTATCAAAGGTTAAGAGTTTTTGATTTTTTTGTAGATCTACTTAGTTTTAGGTCGAATCAAAGCCCAACTCTAGATGAGGAGAGTCATACTACCATGAGGTAGGTGGTCTTTTGCCTTTTGTTAATTGTTGAGTTGATAATATATGCCAGAGTGTCGTGCACCCACTTTTAGGGTTCCACTTGATTTAATAGTGAACCAAGAAGGAGGGGAGGTATGTGTCTGGGAGAGAGGGAGAGGGAGCAATGAGGTCGTAGGGGCATTGACTGGGAGGTGGGCCGTGCACACAGGAGGTAGCCGGGGGGTCCAAGCGTGCCACTAGGGAGAAGAAGGGGGGGGGCGACGTCCCCCCTATGGTTCACCTCACTTTTTTTAAATTATAAGAATAATAATAATAATAATAATAAACATAAACATAATAATAATAATAAAATCATAATAGTATAACCATTTTTTTTACTAACCATTTTAAAAAAAATTCCATTTTATTTTCTTTATCTAACTTTATTTTATTTCCCTTATCATTTTATTTATTTATTTATTTATTTCGAATTTCGGGCAGCTGTACATCTCGCATGCTGTCAAATGCGTGGTTGAGCGAATTGCGCTCGAACTGTGTCACCCGATAGTGACTGCTTACAAGGATAAGCTACATGCTTGTCGTGCTGTTTTCTAAGTTTCATGCAAGTTTCATGTCAACCAGGTCGGGGTGTGACATAAAACATGTTGCATTATCTTTTGTATGAAATGATTCTTGTTTATTTATCTTATCAGTGTTCCACTATTTATTTTAGTTGTATGATGTTTAATGCTTCCACTGTTGTCTATTATTTATTCCATTATGTTACACTCTGCCAATGAGGGAATAATTTCCCCACTATCACACCTTAGTCCCTTGCTGCTAGTCAGCAGCCTATGGTGTTTGGGGAAATGCACTTGAGGACATGTGGCCAACTGGGTACGGGGCACCAATTGAGTTGCATCTGGATCTGGGACGTTACAAAGTGGTATCATAGGGTTTTATTTCTTGGTTTTCTTTACTGTTTGGTGATGATATAAAGGAAATGAAATTTGGTAATGAGCTGTGCCCGAGAGTATCTACCCTGTGTATAGGGAAAATTCAAATTACCTTGAATTGAATTGTGCTTTTGGATTTTGAGCTATTACAGTTGATTCGATTTCACCATTGGGTGACAAACTTTTTTTGTGCTATTATTATTGATACCGTTATGGTTCTATTTTGTTGAAACCTATTGATATGAGGGTATGCCATCTCATGCATCATATAAGCACTTGTTATAAATCACATGCCACACATTATTGCCATGCCATTTAAAGAACATTACTTATTGCATGCTATTGTGATAGATGTCGTGCTAGATATGCATGTTGTTGTGATAGGTACCATGATAGATATTCTTGATGTTGTGATAGGTGTATTGGTACGTGTTATGGTTGAATTGGATAGATTCCAAACTTTGGTCCCTGAAGAGTATGGTCCCTCTTGGATCGGAATTTGGTGGATCATGTTTCAGCCATGGGATATATATTGTGCTGTTATGTGCTATATATGGATTCCAATATTTGATTCCCAGGGAGTATGGGCCCCCACTGATTAGAATTTGGAACACCATTGCTTTACTTTTCAAAAATAGGGGTTATAGGGAAGTTTTAGAGGCTTACTGTCCGGAAACCGAGACAAAATGACATGTGATGCTATGAACACACGCCATGTATTCTTTTGTTTAGGAAGAAAAGAACTTTTTAAGTACATGTCATGTACTCTGAGTACACAATGTGTGGTTTTTGACCATTTGTCCGACCATGTGAGGGAGAATATGGGTTGTTGGCTTTTGGTTAGTGCACACCACATGCGGTAGATACACACCGTGTAGTTTTACTTAGATGAACCCCGTGTGATGCTAGCCATGTGGAAGTACATGGACAGGAGGGAAGACATGAGTACATGACATGTGTTATCCTGACACTCTATATACCTAGGACAATTACATGACCAAGGTAGGTTGAGTTACACACCCATGTGAGAGCTTAAGTATACATGTCATGTGTTAGCTAGACATGCCATGTAACTAAGACGATTACACGACCAACGCAGGTGTAGTTACATGCCCATGTGAGAACTTAAGTATACATGATGTGTAATGTTTCTACACACCATGTACTCTTCCTTTTTCAATTTTTTGAGGTTTTTCATATCTTGTTTAGTTTTTGTGATCTTGAAATGTGAACCTTGATGATCTTGAACTGAGGTGTGTGTTTGACCTTGCGGATTCATACCTCCTCGACGACCTCCAGTTGTGCACCACGAGAGTGAAGATGATCATACCCCAAAGGTGGTAGGTCATGGGATACCAGTGGGCCCTCCAGTCATGCTAGTTGCGAAACCAGCTATTATGCTGGATGCATATGCCGATACACTTTTATGTGAAGGCTTTATGAGGTTCATGCAAAACTTTCAGGGAGTACCACAGCCTACCGTGTCTATGGAAGGACTGACACATGTGTTTTAGTAGTAGAATCTACCCATGTTTTTTGGAGAAGGCAGGCCACAGGCTGTAGAGTCATGGATAGAGGCCATATTATCGATCATTGAGCATCTGAAGACATTTCCTAAAAGGAGGGTTAAGTTCGCAACTTATATGTTGCATGATTCCACCAAGAGGTGGTTGGATGTTACCACACAGATAGAGAGTCAATGGTATATGGCATGGGAATATTTTTAGATAGTCTTATATGAATACTTCTATCCCAAGATGCTGAGGGCTGACAAAGCCTATGAGTTTATGCATATGGAGTAGGGTGCTCTATCAGTTATGGATTAATCTGCATGATTTACTGAGTTCCAGTTCTTCACACCTATTCTGATGGGTGATGATCTATCAAAGGCTAGGCGATTCGAGGATGGTCTCAGGTACGATATCCACTCATAGGTGAATATCTTATGGTTGACTACCGTATCTACTATAGTGAACCAGATGCTGATTACTGAGAAAAATCAGAGGGAATATGAAGGTGTGATCCAAGGCAATTCGGCACCGAGATCTGGTACTATTTTGACCAGTAGTAGGGAGAGTCATATGAAGATTACATGTGGAAAATCTAGTACTCAGAACATATATTCTAGTAGCCATGTGAGATGCTTCTAGTGCAGAAGAATTGGGAATACTAGACCTCAGTGCCCGATGGACCCAGTCAAGTGCCAAGCTTGTGGAAATATGGGCCATTTGCAGTGTTTCTACAGGATGTTTCCACCGACATCTTGTGATAGAGGGTCTACACCAAATCCATGTTTGGAAGCAGGGTCAGTAGCTTCTCACCATTTAGGGAACTGGAATAGATTAGGTCGATCAGGCTGTGGTGGTGGTCATGGTCATGGTAGCCAGACCCCAGGATTTCAATGATAGCAGGGCGGGTCATCTTAGGGTATCCAGACAGTATCTCAGGGCCACGGTACATGTCAGAATTATACAGTGCAACAGACCCAGTAGGATTAGGATCCCATACCTTCTATTTTCAGAGGTACTATTCTAGTCACCTCCGTTTTAGCTTCTTCACTCTTTAATACACTGGATTCACATAGTTTCATATCTGTGCCTATTTTGGAGAGCCTAGGGATTTGTGTTTTCATTTTTGATTACATTATGAAACTATACACTCCATTAAGGATCAGAATGATAGGTTTGTGACAATGCAAGGAGTGCCCCCTTGAAATTGGTAGGTGTAACTTCATTTGGGATCTCTATGTCTTAGAGATGACAGACTTTGATGTCATACTCGGAATGGACTGGTTAGTCTCCTTCCAAGCCTTTGTTGATTTCTATCACTGCAGGGTGAGTTTTACGTCACCAGAGGGAAGATAATTTCTACACAAGGGTGAATGGGATGTCTAGGTGAGTCGAGCTAGACCCGAGCATCGTGGGTTGAGTAGGATGATAGTACAGATTTCCAGTTTATATTTGGATGATCAGGGACACATCAAATGGATTTTCCACCAGTGGTTGATTGTTTCAGGGATGTATTCCCATAAAACATTTCAGGTTTACCTCCATTAATATAGGTAGAGTTCTCTATCAAGATAGTAACAAGAGCTGCACCAGTATCCATTCCTCCTTATAGGATGGATATGACAGAGTTGCAAGAGATCAAGAGGTAGCTAGAGGATTTGGAGTCTAAGGGTTTCATCCGAACCAGTACTTTTCCTTCGGGTTCGTTGGTCCTTTTTGTGAAAAAGGTATATAGTACTCTTAGACTATGCATGGATTATTGAAATCTAAACTAGTTGAAGGTTAAGAACCAGTATCCTCTACCAAGGATAGATGATCTCTTCGACCAGCTCCGAGGAGATCGTGTTTTCTCAAATATTGACCTAAGATTTGGTTATCACCTGGTGCGTGTTCGACCTATAGACATACCTCGTACAACCTTTCATAGTTGGTATCGACTATATGAGTATTTGGTTATGCTGTTTGACATCATGAACCCACCAGCGGTTTTCATGGCGTTGATGAACCAAGTGTTCCATCCTTACTTGGATTCTTTTGTGGTGGCTTTTGTGGATGACATCTTGGTTTATTCTCATAATCGACACGACCATGCCAACCATCTCAAGATCATTTTGAGTACACTGAGAGAGCATCAGTTATATGCTATGCTCACAAAGTTCCACTTCTAGATGGATTAGATTCATTTCCTAGGTCACGTCATCTTAGAGATAGGAGTATTAATAAACCCAAAGAAGGCGATATAAATAGTTACCTGGGAGAAATTCAAGAACGTATTTGAGGTGTAGAGTTTTCTAGGGCCGGCTGGTTACCTTGGGCATTTCATACTAGACTTCTCATGCCTAGCAGTGCCGATGACGGGATTGAAAAAGAAGGGTGTGAAGTAATGTTCAGATTCTTGCGAGACGGTCTTTCAGGAGATAAAAGGGATATTAATGTTAGCACTGATATTGGTTTTTCTAGA
Organism: Viscum album; assembly: GCA_963277665.1. Classification (NCBI taxonomy): domain Eukaryota; kingdom Viridiplantae; phylum Streptophyta; class Magnoliopsida; order Santalales; family Viscaceae; genus Viscum; species Viscum album. The sequence goes on from OY728157.1 coordinate 1,808,023,858, forward strand.
GCTGGTCAAGAGTTACACTGTGTACTGGAACGCCTCAGGTATCAGGTTGGGAGCAGTTCTTATGCAGGGGATCAAGTCGTTGTGTATGGGTCTCGATAGTTGAGGCCACATGAGAGAAACTACCTGATGAATGATCTCGAGTTAGCCACAGTTTTTCATGCCTTGCACTGTTAGATCCCTTACTTATTGGGGGAGAGTTTTTTGGTGTACACATACCACAAAAGTCTCAATTATATCTTTACTCAGCATGATCAGTATTTGTGGTATCGAAGGTGGGTGGAATACCTTCAGTATTTTGACTTCGAGCTTACCTACACACCTGGGAAAGGAAATGCAGTGGAGAATGAACCGAGTAGGAGGACTCAAATATAGGCAGTGCAGTAGGCCAACATCGAGTGGCATCTGATGGTGTTGTTCTCTGAGATGCATCTGGAGGTGCATGATGGGTGATTGAAAACTTTTATTACATCCTTAGTTATTACCTGTACCCTACTAGACAGATTGAAGATGAGGCAGCTATTGGATTTCTAAGGCCTAGTTCTGTGGGAGAGTATGTCAAGAGAGGACCCTCCTCCTTGTTAGACCATAGGTGAGGATGAGGTTCTATAGTTATACGTTCATGTATGGGTTTCGGCAGACATACGCGAGGAGTTGATGCAAGATTTTTATGCTTCATTTTAGGAATTGAATCCTGATGTCACCAAGATGTATCAGGATTTATATATTCAGTACTGGTGTCCCGGTATGAAGGGAAACGTAGCTGGTTTTGTCATGAGATGTTCCACCTATCAGCACGTGAAGTCGGAACACCAAACACCAGCATGACTTTTACAGTAGCTACCCATTCTTGAGTGGAAATTGAATAACATCGTGATGGATTTTGTGATAGGTTTACCGAGATTGCCTTGAGGTAATAATGCAGTATGGGTTGTAATTAACAGGCTTACAAAGGATTCACATTTCCTACCGATCAAGGAAACCTTAAATGTTGATGAGCTAAAGAGGTTGTACATCTGAGAGATTGTACGACTACACAGGGTTCGTCATTCTATCATTTTAGATAGGGACACCCATTTTACTTCTCGTTTCTAGAACGAGTTACATAGTGATTTGGGTACAAAGGTGTTTATGATTAGAACTTACTACCCCATATAGATGTCCAGTCAGAGTGCCCGATTTAGGTGATGGAGGAAATGCTTTGGGCATGTATCCTGGATTTCAGGGGTTCCTGGGAGACACACATACCCCTTATTGAGTTTTCCTACAATAATAGCTTGTAGGATACTATTTATATGGATCCATATGAGGCTTTGTATGGTAGTCCATGCTGATCAACCCTATGTTGGCTGGAGTTAGGAGAGGCAATGATAATGGAACCTCATCTTGTCCAGGAGACCACTGAGTAGGTTCAGTTGATTCAGAAGCAGATGGATACTACACAGTCTCATAAGAAATCATACGCCGATTGTCATCGATGGAATTTGGAGTTCAAGGTTGGGGATAGAGTTTTCCTATGTATAGCACTGAGGTTGGGACACAAGAGTATTAGGAGTTAGGGTAAGCTTTCATCGAAATATGTTGGTCTGTTTGAGATTCTGGAGAGGGTTGGTCCGGTTTTTTATCGATTGCAATTACCTCTAAGGTACAGGTCTATGCACAATGTCTCCCAAATTTCTCAGTTGTGACGTTACATTTCATACCCGTCTCACACCTTTCAACCTGAGGAAGTTCAGTTTTAAGAATATGTGTCCTTTGATAAGCATTCCATTCATATTGTGGATTGTAGTACGAAGGTTCTCTATGTCCAGTCTATTACTTTTATGTACACGCCGTGTATGTAGGGCTACACACCATGTAATCCCACTACGAAACCTTGTAATGGTCTATCCAAGAGTTGTACAGATGCAGAGTGCACTATCAATTACACATCATATACTTTTTTTAATTATTAAGTCAGGAAGTAGCATTGTTTTTTCAAATGGATAGAAAAAGACCCCCTTCGATGAGCAGTGCACCCAGGAAATCTGAATGGGAATTTTCCTCTTATTTCATCATTCGATGCTTGACTTGAACACCATCAGATCCGTTGAAATCCCCTCGGTGAGGATCGATTCCTTTTGAGCCTTTCTTCCTGATTTGGTCTCTCAATTGAGTTATCAATGTTTGAGCATTTTTTCTCGTTTTGTAGATATACTTCGTTCTAGGTCGAATCAAAGACCGATGTATGATGAGGAGAGTCATACTAACACAAGGTAGGTGGTTATGTGCCTTTCGTTGATTGTCGAGTTGATAATATATGTTGGAGTGTCGCACACCCACTTTTAGGGTGTCGCTTGATTGAATAATGAACCCTGTTATTGCTTATTAATGATTTGGTAATTAATTAGATGATTTGAAAGCATTTTTTGGGTTGTGAATCTTAATTTAGGGCCACCCCATGGGTGTGTTTCCCTTGAACTGTTGTTTGGAAGAGAATTCATATGAGGCTTGACTTTAATTTCCCATTCTTTGGTTGTTAAAAATGTATTTCTCATTATTTTAATTGCCCATGTGAGTTGATTATGTTAAATCCATGTGATAGTTTAATTCACATGTGTTACTTTTGAGATGGAATGTGTATTTGAATTAAATGATAAAAAGAGTTAATTAGCAATGGGAGAGCCATAGTCTCAATTAAAAGACAAGGTCAGGCTCATGTGACTAATTGTATCTTATATACCTTGGGCAAACCATTGTCTCGGTTAAAAGATAATGGATGGGCTCAAAAGGTTAATTATGTAAGGGATGTAATCAAGTCACGAATAGGGTGGTCAGGCTCATTGAGTCTTATTTAAAATGACGAGCGAACCTAGGATTTATTGTGGGATACCCAGACTAGGCTCTATTAGAAAATGATTAAATGACTATTATGTCATGAGTAGACGGTTACCTTTATACGGGTGGTCGTCAGGCCTAGGTCAGACCTCGAGATTTTTATATATATATAATCTAATGAACTTGAATAATGAAATGAATGACATATGATGCGTCTTCCAAGCCAAAGCAAAAGCTTGGATTCAGTCTCCACTTATACTCGTTTACATTGTCTTCTGAGACATCTATTGCGCATGCATTTGAGTACCTATAGTTTACTGATTTCACTATTGTACACTACCAATTATATATATCCACTGATATATTGGCACATACCTTGGGTTATTGCCTACTTGGATTTAGTCCCACACCCTATTTAGGTCATGCTTTTGGGCCCAAAAAAATTATATGATTATAGGTGTTGATCAGGGAAAGCACCCTGCTACAGGTACTTGATGTGATACTCAAGAGTATGAGAGAATGAGACTGAATTGAGGCTTGCGATGCTTCCTAGTACCTTTTTTTTCTTTGGTGCCTTTAAGACATATATTGTGTATTACTGAAATGTACTTATTTTGGTTGCTTTCTTAGAACACATAACATACCGCATCATCTTTTGTATGGAAGTATGATTGGTTATTTATCTTATTAGTCTTATAAGTTTATTTAAGTTTTATGTTGTTTACTACTTCCTCTATTATCTATTATTTATTCTATTGTGTTACACTCTGCCAATGAGGGCATAGTTTACCCATTATCAAACCTTTGGCCCTCAATGCTAGTTGGAAGCCTCTAGAATTTGGGGAAATGCGCTTGAGTCCATGTGGCCAATCGGGTACGGGGCACCAGGTGAGTGATATCCAAATTCGGGACATTACATGCTTGTTGAAGACAATGTATGTGCTACTCGTGAAGGAATCTATCGTTCTATCTTTATAGGCGGTGGAGGTGTTTTTCACGGCAGGAGGTCCACATAGAGATCCCTGACATTTTCATCTCTCATGGTTCACAGAGGTCTCACACATGAAGGACGTTTCCAAGCATGATCCGTGGAGGTGCATCCCGTGAAGGGGTTTTGCTTGCCTAGGGATCCATCTAACTATTTTATGTAGATCGCAAAGGCCTTGTTATTTTTTCTATGTGTATCTTAAGAAATATGATTACGGTGGTTTCGGCTCATGAAGACCCCTACCTGTGGAGGTTTTCACTTGAGGATTATTGTTCACAAAGGCCTAACTCATTGAGTGTTTGGCTTAGCTATTGGAACTATTTTACCCAGGGATTACTATGCACACAATTTTGATAAGTTGGCATTCACCATAATAATGGAGGATGATATGGTTGTTTGGTGGAAAAATATATCGCTCACTGATAAAGAGAAAGAAAACATTATCACCAGCAATGACGACAATACCTTCCTTTCATGGCATATGTACCTATTATTAATCAGTAAATCTACATCTGAAAGTCCCTTAAACCTGGGTGCTTTAAAGAATACACTACAATTGGTATGGAACTTGGATGATGGAGTGGAAATAAAGGAAGTAGGAGGTGGAAATCTAATATTCGAATTCTTCAATATGAAGGATAAACAAAAATTTCTCCAAGGGAGGTCATGGTTGTTTAATAACCATCTCTTGATGATGGAAGATCTGAAGAGCATAGAAGATATCCTTAATACTGATTTTTCTAAATCCCCTATCTGGATTCATCTAAATGGTATCCCCTTTAGTGGAAGATCAGATCGGGTGTTGCACAAAATTAGGAATCGTATAGGAATGTTCATGGAATGGGATCGATCAGAACCCATCCAATGGGGACCACCAATAAGGATTAAAGTACTGATTGAGGTCACAAAACCTCTTATGAGGGGAAACTTCTTGACTCTTAATGGATCAAAATCTTGGATATCCTTTGAATATGAAAAGCTTCTAATTTTCTGCTTCTTCTTTATCTATACTAGACATTTAGAAAAAGGTTGTGTGGGAAAAGAGACAAACAAAGAAGGTAATTTGGTGATGGAGTATGGTATATGGTTACGTAAAAAAGTTATGCGAATGTCTTTCATCACTGAAGAAAAAAGAAAATAGATATATGAAAGATCACCAAAGCTCTCAATGAGCGAAAGGCCCCCATGCAGAATAAGATCATTTTCATGGGACCTCCTCCTCTCTAGGAAAATGCATGCAACCCATAACAATCAAGTGGAGCAAAGAAACTACTAACTAACATCCCGTTGTTGGAAACTACAAACAAGGATAAACCCCAGATGACCCCCTTGAAAACAATGACTATGTCAACAAGACTCAATCCCCTACCCTCTGGGGAGTATCCTTGCCCTCCATCTAGTCCCAAACACATATGCTCAGACCCCCAAACATCATAATCATTCCTAGGGGAGACCCCAAAATGCATGTTTCACAAATAGGGGTGGCCCTTATCCCTACTGCCTTACGTGCCCCTAAAATTCCACCTATGTGGAAGAGGAGGGAAAGAGGTGAGAATAGTTGTGATATGGTCTTAATAGAAGCAAGTGGATTGAAAAGAACTCTAGAGGGCCCACTGGAAACTGAAAGGTACCCCAAAAGGTGGAAAGTTTTTGAAGATGGAATACTACTCAAACTTCAAGAGTCGAAGTCTGGAACAAACCAGCCCCACCTATCACAATGAATATCCTAAGATAGAACTTTCATGGTCTTGGTAACCCACAAATGGTTCGGATTCTCTAGTGCCATTGTGTTAAAATTTGCTTTGATATGGTTTTCCAATACGAAACCATGTTGGAAAACAAGGTCAACACTGGCATTGCTCACAAAAGTGGATTTCATGGTTGATTCTTGGTCCCCCACCAAGGCTACTCAGGGGGGGATATGTTTTTTATAGAAGGATAACATTTATGCATAATCATCTCCTACTCTTCAAATTATATGGCTGCATCTATCCACAATAGCCTCTCTCCACCATGGAAATTTGTGGGTTTTTATGGATGGCCTTCACAAAATGAGAAATGGAAATCATGGGATCTTCTTTGATCCCTGTGAAAAAGATTATCTGGCCCTATCTTGTTTGGTGGTGATTTCATTGAGATCCTATTTCAGAATGAAAAAATCGGGGAAGTTTTTCATGTTGGTTCTGACCACAACTAAAGTGTAGGATGGGTGTGTACCTAACTTTTCAAATTTCCACAATCAATTATTAATCTGGGATCAATATGATGATGAACGTCAGTATCCATGAAATTAAATCAAATATAAAAGAAAAAGGAGAGAACCGTGAACCGAGAAGATATGATCAACATATTTTGTTTATAATTAATTTAATTTAATTATAGAATTACCTCCAAGGTGATTCTTTCTTCGTTGATGCATCTAACCACGAGTCTGAGGTGTGGCTTCATTGCGATGAAAAATCCAAGGATAGGAATCATCTAATGGTGATCCACACGTCGTCCATGTATCTCCAGAAGTCACTAAATGAGTCTTTGGGTGCTGTCATGGAAGATCCTTGTGCTTGCGATGTCCACCTTCGATTTATTTGAGAATCAATTCCAAAGTGTTCTTCTTGATCCGGTAGAGGAGGATCTCTCTCGTTTTTAAGAGCATTCTTGGAGATGGAAGAGTTTTCTAGGCTCCAGAGATTTTCTACAAGGATTTTGTGAACAAAATGATTAGTTTGCTGGTGGAATGACCCCTTGGATAATTTCAAGAATAATAACATAACGGGAATTTAATTCACTAGGTAATAATAAATAATTAGCGCACGTACTATTACTTAATTAATTATTCCATGTGAAACCCCATGTCAAATAATAATAACAATTCTATTATTTCCATTCCATGTGACTAACTTGGACATTATATTTAAATATTATTTAACCAAATAATTTTGAATATTATTTCTCATCGGACCCATAACTTGGTCTTCCAATCCTCCTTAATATTTATCGAGCCTTGAATAATGACTATTTATTTATAAAATAAATATAACTACATTATTCACTGATAAATAAATATTCCATCCACAATATATTCTCTCAAATAACTAGCGAAGAAATAAATGCGATCATGCATACTTGAAAAATTATTAAACCACAACTGGGAATAATATTTATTCAACTTGTTATATAAATAAATTATTTAACTGAGATACTGGTTTCACTTAGTGTGTAACCCTCTAGGACTCTTTCTAATTGGCATTAGGCGGGCTTGCCTAAATTCCAAGATTACTATCTAGAAACGGGTCAAGGCACCCAAGAGAAAGAAGTTGATGTCACAACGACATGTAACCTTATACGAACACTTACTATGTAATATAATCCCTTTGTACCGATATCTCCAATCAAGTGGGTTGCATGCAAGTTCCATCAACCCATGTGCTCGATTTCTCATTCTTTGACTTCCCATAATAGAAATTTCCTATATAACACCATGTACATGAATTTATTTAGGCTATTTCATTTCCATCAAAGGGCTTGAGATATACAATTATGTAGAAGTGACTTATCACATTATTAATTAATGTAGTATTACTCGTAATGCACCCAACACATCCTACCTCACCGCGAACATATGTCATCACAGTTTTTGTCAATAAATCTAAGTGAATGAGTCATAATACCCATTAATAATAATATTAATGTCTAAGGACCAATACACATGTCTGAAGATAGGAACATCCAATCACACATAAAAATGTGGATTTCCTACTGGCAGATCCTGTTGTCATAATATCCTCCTGGATATTACCAAGGGTTCACACCATGAGAAGGTGCCTCAAAGTTTCATGAGTCCCCACCCCTAATAGCCTGTATCATTTGTATCCCTTCAAATGATATCATTTGACCATAGAATATATATATTCAAGAATAGTGTCATGGCACTTTCAGGTTCTCATCATAGTAGGGATCCACTATGACATTTTAGTGTGACAACTATTCTTAGGACATTATCACATACTATGTCACATAGAAGAAAAATAATGATGTGATAAAGAGTTTATTAATATTCATGAAATGAATAAAGGTTTATCATAAAGTAAAAATAAGTTGGTTTCTAGGGAACCTACTCTAACAGACTCCCACTTTCACTAGATCCAACTGATAACAACCTTCAGTCCACTAGCTCTCACATGATATCCATGTTTCTTATGAGATAGCCCTTTAGTCAAGATTTCTTCCACACTCTCTTTTTTGGACACTCTACTCATTGAAAATTCACCCATTTGATAAAAATCCCTCAAGAGGTGATACTTTCGGAGTATGTGATTTGTCCATTGATGTAAACTTGACTCTTTTGAAAGATCCACCATTGTAGTATTATCACAATACAATTTAATGAGATCTTTACTAATATAAACCACATCAATATCCTGGACAAAGTTCCAAATCCAGACAGCTTACTTGGATGCACCAAAAGATGCAATATATTCGGACTCCGCTGTAGAATCAGCGAAAACTAGCTACTTTGAACTCATCTAGCTCACAACTCCTCCGTCAAGATAGAAAAAATATCCTAATTGTGACTTCAGATCATTATGATATGTCTGAAAACTAGAATCAACATACCCTCTGATGGAAATCTCCTCGTCTCCTCCATATACTAGTAACATATCCTTAGTTCTTCTTAGATACTTAAGGATAGTCTTGACAGCTGTCCAATGCTATTCTCCTAGATCTTCTTGATATCTGCCTATCATGATTTGTGCATAGGCAACATCAAGTCTGGTACATAACATGACATACATGATAAAGCATATCCTTGTGGCACATATAATATTAATCATCCTATCATTCTCATGTTGTTTATGGAGACATATTTTCTTGGAAATATGTATACCATGTGACAATGGAACCAATCCCCTCTTGGAATATTCCATGCTAAATCTATTTATCATCTGGTCAATGTTTATACTTTGACTTAGTCCAAGAAGCCTCTTGGATCTATCACAAATGATCTTGATACCTATAATGTATACTGCCTCACCTAAGTCCTTCATGGAGAAGCACTTGTTCAACCAGTCCTTGACTGACTGTAATACTAGTATGTCATTTCCAATAAGTAATATGTCATCAACATACACTACTTGGATAATGACCATATTCCCATTAAACTGCATGTAAATACATGGCTAACATTCATTCTTAATGAAACCAAATTCTCTTATGGATTCATTGAATCGAATGTTTCATGATCTGGATGCTTTATTTAATCCATAAATGGATCTATGCAACTCTCATACCCTTTTAGCATCACCTGGTGTCACAAACCCTTCTAGTTGTGTCATATAGATATCTTCCTTAAGGTTTCCATTAAGGAATTAATTTTTGACATCCATCTACCAAATCTCATAGTCATGGAAAGCTACTATAGAAAGTATGATTTTTATGGATTTAAACGTGGAAACTAGTGAAAAGGTTTTATCATAGTCAATTCCTTGATGCTGTTTAAAACCTTTAGCCACTAGCCTTGATTTATAGGTACTAACATAACCTTTCATGTCCATTTTATTTTTGAATACTCATGTTCACCTAATAGGCTTCACATCAACTGACACATCAACCAGAACTCAGACTTGGTTATGATACATGGAACCATCTCAGAATTCATAACTTCTAACCATCTTACAGCTTTTGAGATCTCTACTTCGTCCTTATAGGATAGTGGTTCATCATTTTCCAACAATAATGAGTCACCATCCTCAGTGACAAGGAAACCATATCTCTCTGGTTCCCTTACCTCTCTTGTTCTTTTACATAGTACTTGTATTTCAGAAACTATCTCTTCCATGGGGACCTGTGTAACTTGTTCCTATACCAACTCATGAGTATCTTGAGCATCAAATTCATCAAAGTCAATCTTCCTACAACTATCCTTTTTTAGGATATGCTCCCTCTCAAGAAAGACACCCTATCTAGAAAAAGTCACTTTCTTGTATGTGGGGTTGTATAGGTAGTATCCATTTGTTTCCTTTGCATACCCTATAAAGATACACTTCATGCCCAGGGTTGCTAGTTTGTTTCTTGAAAAATACTTAGCAAATTCCTTGCATCCCCATACACGTGTATGAGACAAATTAGGTTTCTTTACACTCCATAGCTCAAAGAGAATCCAATTTTCCACCATTGTTGTTACTTGGTTAAATTTTATTCTGTAGTTTGCAATGAATATCCCTAAAAGGTTAATGGTAGATCTGCATGACTCATCATAGACCTTACCATGTCCAACAAGGTATGGTTCCTCCTTTAATTAACACCATTCCACTATGGTGTATAAGGTGGAGTGATTTGAGATAGAATCCCAGACTCCCGTAAAAGGTCGATGAACTCCAGGTTAAGATATTCTCCACCTCGATTTGATCGAAGCTTCTTTATCTTCTTACCAAGGCGATTCTCTAATTCATTCCTAAACTCCTTGAATTTCTCAAAGGAATCAGACTTATACTTCATTAAGTATACATAGCCATATATACTCAAGTAATCAGTAAAAGTAATGAAGTAAGTAAATCCACCTATAGATTCTACTAGAAATGGTCCACACACATCAGTGTGTACCAATCCTAAAAGCCCTATGGCTCTTTCACCCTGTCCACTAAATGGTGGTTTGGTCATTTTCCCTTGTAAAAAAGCATGACATCTATCAAGTTGTTTTATCTCATAAGAGTCTAAATAACTATCTTGATAGAGCTTCATCAGGTGGTTCTCATTTACATGACCAAAGAGATAATGCCACAACTAGTTTTTGTAAGAGTCATGTGAACTTGGTTCGTTATCAATTGCCAGAACTTGGTTCTCATAATTTAATACATACAAACTGTTATTTAAATGTGCCATACCATAACATATGTTGTCCTTAGAAAAGTAACAAAATTTATTTCCAAACTTGAAAATAAATCCATCTGTATCTAAACATGATACAAAAATTATGTTCTTGGTAACACTAGGTACATAATAATATCTATGTAAAACAAAACTCATTCCCGTCAGCAATGTGAGGTGGTAGTCACCAATGGAAAGAGCAACCATCCTCCCACCATTGGTATCTTGCAGATCCACCTCTCCTCTGGCAATTATCTATAATCTACTTGGTCCCTACATTTGAATATAGATGTGATCCCCAAAAGCTATATCTAATACCCAATGTGTAGAAATGGAAATATTTTACTCGATAACTAACTAACCTTTGACTTCCACTTTCCTCTGGGTGTATTTCCTCTTCCTGTGGCCTGACTTGCCACATGCAAAGCATACTACCTCCTTTTCCTTTCCTTGCCTCTGGATCTTATTCTTCTTGGTCAAATAGTGGTCAGAGGCTTTAGATTGTTTATAAATATTAGGACACTTTGCCTTGTCCTTTCTCTACCTATTCACCAAAAGGACTGCAGGTTTTTCACACCCCATGTCCTTATCAACTTGGAGAATCAGGGTAAGAAGATCCGATAGACTCTTCTAATTATTTCTCATATTATGATTCACAATAAAAATAGAGAAGGTCTTAGGTAGTGATGATAGTATGAGATCTTTATGAAAATCATTTTGGAATTTAATCCCTATGATGTCCAGATGATCAATGTAGCCAATAATCTTGACTACATGTGGTTCAACTAGCACAGACTCTCCAAGCTTAGTAGTGAACAAAGCGTTGAAGATATCATACCTCTCAGGTCTCACATTCTCTTGATAGAGATCTTGAAGGTGAGACATCATGCTATAAGCATCCATTTCCTCATTTTGATTCAATAGATCATTGGTCATGGATGATAGCATGAGGCATTGAACATACATAGAATTTTTCAGATGTTTCTCATACATAGAGAGTTCCTCATCACTTGCCTCATTTCTAGGTGCAACTGGTAAAGGATCTTCCAGCACATAAAGTTTCCTCTCATGGAGAAGGATAATCTGAATTCAACTTTTCCACTCTTAGAAATTAGTGCTAGTGAGAAGGTTTTACTTCTCGAGTATGGATCAAAATGATATGTTTGATTTCATTTTGATTACTATTTATACAAATTAAGATGAACATAGTTTTACTACTTTATCTTGATAAATATAAACAAATAAATAAATAAATATCTATTAGTCTCCCACTATTTTTTTGAAACCTAATAGCCCTCACCATTGGATTCAAAATATCATATTTATTGGACATTTTATTGGAAAGGATCCATATATCCCTTCACATTACCCTAAATAGGGATGGTTAAGCAACTTGAAAGGTTCTAGGTAGGCATTCCAAATTCCAACTGCATTAACTCATAGCTCCTTGATCTGTTTAGTGGACTCCCCAATCCTGAAATCCTTAATTTTGGATTTCCTCAACCTTTGCCTCTCAGTTACACCAAGTTCTACTAGGTCAGTAAACCCTTGATGTAAACTAATTTACGTCAACCCAAAACATCAAATTAGAATTCCATGAAAATTGAAAGCACCCCAACTAGGGTTGGTCAAGAACTTTGAACTATGATTCGATTCTAAATGAAGTAATGGAAGGCTATATCGACTTAATATTTAGTTGATGGATTTTATCCTTTATGTGTAAATTGCCACTTATTATCTTTTCAAATTCATGTTAATGTTATGTGGGATATAATTATGTGATTTACCATGTATAGATAATATTTACACATAATCCATTTTTATTGTAGTTCCAGCGTGTATGCTTGTTAGTTCATCAATTATGTGATTGTGACAAACATCCATAATGAATAACCATACAACTAATAGAAATAAAATAAAGGGTATGATCATGAGATTTACTATTGGTTAGTTTATCTAGAAGTTGATAAACTAACCCAGACCTAAGGGAGAAACACCTTGAATCGTTTAAGGTTCATGTTTACATATTTCCACATGTACACCTTTGTATCTCCTTGGATTTGTTTCACCTCGGCTCCTAACGTGAACCACCTCCACTAGCATGGGAGCTCCATCCATTACATATGCTTTTAACTCACACACTGGTGAGGGGTAAAATGGGGTTTACATAAAAGAAACCATTGGCACACAAGCCCTATATATTAATGAGGAAAAGGCACGCGTGCCAAAAAATTTAATTTAATAAATAAATTAAATGGGAACCAATCACATCCAAAGGTATGGTCTATCTCATGATCATCCACATACATGAAACAAATTACACATTTAATAAAATTGGCATTCAATTCTTTAATCATTCTTATTAAGATAAATTATGCTCGAATAAATTAGTTATTATCTTTAATTAATCAATCCTTTTTATCTTAATACTTTTCTGAATTTCCTTGAGATTCTCATCCATAAACTTGTACATAACTTGTACCTTGGAAGAAACCCAGTGAATACCCATATAAATCTACCCAGAATGTATTTATACTTGTATACACTTCATTCTTTGTGACATGAAGCATGCATGAAGAATTATAATTGTAATACAACCCACACATGATGTGAAAATCTTTTTACATTACACACATATTAATTAAACATTTATATATATATATATCAAACACCTATCACATGTTGTGTCCCAGATTTACACCCACACGAATGTACTTGTCTCAAGGGTTACATAATATAATAATAAAATTTTAAATATGTGTAATATGGAAATAGTACACGGTGTGTAGATCTGACTACACGTCCTGTACCCTCCTCACTATCCATCTAAAGTACATGCCTGGGGAAATTACATGTGAGGTGTACTTCAGAAATATTCAGAGTACATGGTGTGTCCAATGGGCCAGATGCCATGTAAAATCCGCGTTACATGGTCACCATTCGGGAAAGCCGTGTATGGGATACACGACTTGACATTGACTTGAAGGAACTACATGTCGTGTCCAGTGGGCCACACAGTGTGTAGTCTGGCCGACCATGCACTAGTCTGTCCTAGTCAACACACGACATAAGAATTAACTACACCGTGTGTCATTAATGTACACAGCTTGAGTAATTTCCGAATTACTCCTGATGCATTGAACACAAATACATAGTGTGTAGATCCAACTACATAGAGTGTATTTTTGTGTTATCTAGATAGAATCGTCAGCGTATCCTGATGAGATCATTGATTTAATTTTAATCATAAAATTATTCATTTCTGTTAGATCTTTGAGAAACGATAAGTGAGGAACAGATCTCAAAATTCATATTACAAGAATGATTAAACATGAATTGACAAACTAAATTATTAAAGTCTAAATCATCAAATAATTACTTAAATAATTATAAATGAAAATATGATCACTCGAATACCACTTGTATGTTCTGAGTGCAGTGAAAGCACATGATGGGAGTGTACCCAACTTTGTAAATTTCCATAATTGATGATTAATCTAGGATCAATACAATGATGAACACCAGTATCCACAAAATTAAATCAAAGATAAAAGACAAAGGAGAGAACCCAGGACTAAGAAGATATGACTGACATATTTTTTATATAATTAATTTAATCAAATTATAGAATTATCACCAAGGTGATTCTTTTTTTGTTGATGCGTCCGACCGTAGGTCCGAGGTGCAGCTTCGTTGCGATGTAGAATCCAAAAATAATAATCCTATAGTGGTGATCCAAACATGCTTCACATATCTCTGAACGTTTCTGAAGGAGTCTCTATGTGCTAGCATGGAATATCATTATGCTTGTGATTCCCACCTTCGATTTCCTTGAGAATCACTTCCAAAAAGTTCTCGTTGATCTGGTAGAGGAGGATATCTCTCATTCTTGAGAGCGTTCTTGGAGAGGTAAGAGTTATTTAGTCTCAAGATATTTTATCTAAGGATTTTGTTCATACAAAGATTGGTTAGCCAGTGGAATGACCCCTTGACTTATTTAAAGAATAATAACATAACAGGAATTTAATTCACTAGGTAATAATAAATAATTAGCACATGCACCGTTACTTAATTTATTATTCCATGTAAAACCCCATGTCAAATAATAATAGCAATGTTATTATTTCCAAGACATGTGCTTAACTTTCACGTTGTATTTAAATATTATTTAACCAAATAATATTTCATATTATTTCTCACTAGACCCATAATTTGGTTTTCCAATCCTCCTCAATATTTATCAGGACTTGAATAATTAATATTTATTTATAAAATAAATTTAACTGTATTATTCTCTGATAAATAAATAGTATGTTCGCAATATATTCTCTCAAATAACTAGCATTTAAATAAATTCGATCCAACATACTTGAATAATTATTAAACCATAATAAAGAATAATATTTATTCAACTTGTTAAATAAATAAATTATTTAAATGAGATACTGGCTACACTTAGTGTGTAAACCTCTAGGACTCTTTCTCATTGGCATTAGGAAGGCTTACCTAAAGTCCAAGATTACTATCTAGCAACGGGTTAAAGCACCAAAGAGAAATAAGTTGATGCCACAATGATATGTCCCCTCATACAAACACTTACCGTGTAATATAATCCCTTTGTCCTAATATCTCCGATCAAGCGGGTTTCATGCAAGTGCCATCAACCCATGTGCTCGATTTGTCATTCTTTGACTTCCCAGAATTAAAATTTCTTATAGAACACCATGGACATGGATTTATTTAGGCTATATAATTTCCATCAAAGGGCCTGAGATATCTACTTATGTAGAAGTGATGAATCCTTTCCCACATTATTCATTAATGCAGTATTACTCGTGACGCACCCAACAAATACTACCTCACTGTGAACATATATTGTCATGGTTTTCATCAATAAATCGAAGTGTGTGAGTCATAATACCCATTAATAACAATATTAAGGTCTAAGGACCAATACACATGTCTACAGATAGGAACATCTAATGACACTTAGGAATGTGGATTTTCTATTGGTGGGTCTTGTTCTAATAATATCCTCCTGGATATTACCAAGGGCACACACCATGAGAATTTCCCTAAAAGTTTCATGAGTCCCCAACCCTGACATCTTGTATCATTTGTGTCCCTTAAAATGATATCATCTGGCCATAGATCATATATTCAAGAATAATGTCATGGCACTTCCGGGTTCTCATCATAGGAGGGATCTAATATGACCATTTAGTGTGATAGATATTCTTAGGACATTATCACATAATATGTCACACAGAAGAAAGATCATGATGTGATATAGGGTTTATTAAAATTTATCCAATGAATATAGGTTTATAATAAAGTAAAAAGAAGTTGGTTTCTTGGGCACCAAATCTAACAGTTCGGTCCTCTTCCATGATGGTTGCCTTCCATGATGCAATCTAAAGGGCGGAGCCGTATGACCTTGGATTTACAAGTAGTCCCTTCACCTAGTTTAATGGGAACTCGGAAAGCATGCACATTGTAGAGTGTCTAGTGATATTTTTGGGCTTAGTAAAATGGACTAACTGGTTCAGAATGTTCCATATCTCTCACCAGGCACTGAATTCATCGAACCAATGCCTTATTTTCATTTATTTCTCTCAAGGAATTCAAAATCAAAGATATATGAAACATTTCAGATTATAAATCTTTTAGGTAAAAGACCGGTAATGCGAATAGGTTGTCTGATCATATTGGAAGGGTGAAAACTTAGACAATTGCTCCAACCTCCAGCAGATGGCCTCTAAACTGAGTTCTTGGAGCGAAAAAAAATATCTTCATCCGGAAAAGCATTGAGACTAAATTGAGAGACAGCTAAATGCCCTTTTTTCATGACCACTAACTGATGCTATTCTTTCTAAGATCAACTTTCTCCAAAGCGAATTTGACGCAACCCTTCGGATTAAAGAGAGATTCTGGGCTATGTGCACGTGCAAAGCCCACATTAAAGAAGGGGGTGCCAAAAACCGTTACTTCCATCAGAAGGATTCTTCCAAGCACTAAAAAACAATATCAATTTCCTCGCATATCCTGATGGTAGGATTTCATCCAATTTTAAAGGAATTCATGATATTATGTCTAGTTTTTTATAAGATTTATACTGTAGGGGAGTCCACCATATCGATCAAGGTGGAAGCATGTATCAAAACTATTATCACTGATGCAATGAAACAACATCTCACAAAATACTTTTCAGATGATGAGATCCTATAGGCTCTAAAGCACATCCATTCTACAAAAGCCCTGGGTCCAGATGGATTCAATTATCTCTTCTTTAAGAAATATTAGTACATTATTGGGCTTGATGTTTCCACTCTTATGAAAGATATCTGGGCAGGGAAAATCAATATTTTCTCTCTAAACGGGACCATTATAACCCTCATTCCAAATATGAAGAAACCCCTCTTGTCTTTAAACTTCAGGACAATTAGTTTATGAAATGTATCCTATAAAATTTTCTCAAATATTTTATTCAACTGACTATGCATGTGGTTGCCTTCCATTATTTCTAAAAATCAAATAACCTTTGTTGTGAAAAGGCTCATCACAGACAATTCTATTGTGGCCCATGAGGAGTTGCACTCTATGAAAACACACTCGACTTCAAAAAAGAGGGACTATGGACTAGAAATTGGATATGAGTGAGGCATATGATAGAGTGGAATGGAATTTACTCTAGTTTTTCATGATCAAAATTAGATTTTGTTTAAAATAGATTGATATGATCATGAACTGTAATTATTCTCTTTCATTTAGGATCAACATTAATGGTGGACTTTCACAAGACTTTATCCCCACATGAGGAATTTGACCGGGAGACCCCTCCCCCTTTCTCTTCATCCTTGCGGCTAATGTTTTTTCCAATCTAATTTCTATGGAATCTTCCTTTAACTCATTACATGGGGAAAAGGTGTGCCATATTATCTCACATATTTATCATATCTTCTTTGAGGATTACTGCCTTATATTCTCTAGATCCACACCTGATGAAGACATTTCTATTTCCAATGTGATATGCCTTTATACGAGGGCTTCTGGATAGGTGATTAATAATATCAAATCATAAATTTCCTTTAGCTATGGTGTTCCATTGAATAAGAGAGTGGAGCTTTGTCTCACTGTAGGAATTCAGATGGTCGAAAAATATAATAAATACCTTGGGCTCCCCACGATGATAGTTCAATCAAAAAAAGAAAATTTCTCATCCAATGTAGATAAAATTGAGAAAAAAAATCAGGGTTGGTATCTGAAAATAATTTCTAAAGCAGGAATAGAAACTCTCATCAAGGAATCTCTTCAGTCTATCCCAAGCTATATCATGTCTCTTTTAAATCTTCCTGTTAAATTTTTTGATCAAATTTACTCCTTCATTTCCAAATTTTGGTGGGGACATATTAATGGGAGAAACAAAATTCATTGGATTTGTTAATTCAATAAGGTTTCATTATGAATTTTCCATTCCTCTATGTTTTAAAAATCAAAAACACTTTATCTTAAGGAAAATTATATTTTCCCTAAGAATTATATTAATAAGGAAAATGTCCTTCTCCAAGGAAATTTTATCTTTACCTTTGTTTTCATTGTTCACTTTATAATATTTCTAAATCTAACTCATTTTATTACTAATTCAAAATTATGTTTCACATCTAAATTCTTGGAATCTTATAATTCCTTGAATATAGAGTGTTCTATTTTTAGGTTCCGAATTCTCTAAAATTCAGGTTCTGAATTCTCTAAAACTCAGGTTCCAAATTCTAGGAAATTCAGGTTCTGAATTCTCTGAAATTTAGGTTTCAAATTCTCTGAAATTAAAAATCTAAATTCTATGAAAACCAGACTCTGAATTCCTCATAATTCAGAATCTGAATTCCTCAGAATTCCGACTCCGAATTCCTCATAATTTAGACTCCAAATTCCTCAGAATTCAGATTTTGAATTCATTGGAATTCAGACACCTGAATCTTTAGATTTTAGATTCTAAATTTGTTGCAAAACAGAATCTGAATGTCCATGCCTTATAGACTCCAAATGTTTTTTTGGTTAGACTCAGAATTCTATTTTTCCTTAGAATCTGAAAAATAGATTTGGTTAAGTTACTACTTTTTCCTTATACTTGTTATTGTTATGAAACAATGTTGTAAAATATATTTCTAACTAACCGTTGGTTGAGTGACGCGTGTTTATGTCCCTCTGAGATTTAAGAAAAAATATGACCATTAGAGGAGGGAGCTGACCATTGGAGAAGTGCATTTAAATAGAAGATCATTTGAATAAGCTCAACACTCGTTCCATCACTCTAGATATTGCATGTTGCAGAAGTGATTTCTAGAGAGAGAGACTATCATGCTTTGTGCGGTTCTGAACATCTTGTTCAGATATCTTCATGAGACTCCATTTTTTGCTGAGTAAAATTGACGGCTTCCGAGGATAGGAAGACAAAGGTGCTGGATACCTTAAAGTTCGAGGGCTTGTGGGGATAACAAGAAAAATTATGGTATTCTTATCAAGTTCTTACCCTGGTTTGGGTAATACAGACTATCTTGAAAGTATAAATCAAGGGACCTTTATCCATGGTTATTGGATACCCTACTCTTTGGGTTAAAATATTTCATACTTGTTACTTATTTTATTTCAAGTTTATTTCCACTGCATTTTGATAAAAGAAGAAAGTATAAACTTCTTATACTTTATTTTACTTTTGTATACTTTGATAAGTAAGATTCTGTATTCTTTAAGGTAAAATATTTTCATTGTAAACTTTCCTTAAGTTTCATTTTTGGAATCATACTTCCAGAACCTAGCAAGTTTTCTTAGTAGAACTAAAAGAGGTCTTGTGAATTTACCTTGTTTAACTTTGTTAAAAATAGTTTTTCTTAAGGTTAAAAATGAAAGTTTTTAAACATAAAATTCACCTCCTCTTGTAACTGAGTATCGACATTCATATTTCGATCCTACAATTGGTATTAGAGGAGGTCTCTGAAATACTTATATTCATATATAAGTTTTCTTACTCAATTTTTCATTGTTCTAATTTTTTCTTGCTTAACTTTTTTTGCTTAAGTTTTTCTTATAGTTTGTTATCCTTGTTAACAAAAACTTTCTATTAACAAGTTTTGTGGAATTATATTTTCTTATAGAATGGAAGGAATGAATTTCGGTTCGATTGAAAATCTAAATCCTACTAGACCACCTGTTTTTGATGGTAATGATTATGAGTACTGGAGAGATCGTATGAATACTTTTTTCATTAATACTGGAGTGGATAAATTTTTCATGCTTACTAGGTATTACAATATTTCTAACAAGGAAGTCGAAACCTTTACCAATCAAGAAAAATCATAATATCAATTAAACTACAAGGTACACAATACTTTGTTGTGTTCTATGAAAAGGAATATATATAGTCATATTTCTTCTTATGAAGCTGCTAACTGCATCTGGAAGAAACTTGAAGTTACACATTTTGGTACATCCAAATTTATAGAAACTAGAAGAGCTATGCTTAGATCTTAATATCATGTTTTTCTATTTCCTTATGGAGAACCAATTTGAAAGGTGCAACAAAGATTCATGACTATTGTCAATAGTTTACAATCTATGGGAGAGAAATGCCTTGATGATGAATCTCTTGTGGACACGATTGTTGATATTATACCTAATGAGTGGGAATCTAAGAGAACAAATATTTATGAGAATAGGAAAGTATCTCAAATCACTCTTGATGAGATTTTTGGAACTCTTATTCAACATGAGACAAGAATGAAAAGAGATGCTGATATGAATAAGAAGAAGAATGGAAATGGAAGTGTATCCTTTACTACTAATAAATCCAAGACTCCTAAAAGGGTTACAAGATCCAAGTCTAATAAAGTCATAGTTTTATCTGAATCTAGTGAAAGTGAACATTCTGAGAATGATCAAGCTAATCTCGATCGAAGAATGAACAAGATAGTTGGGAAGAAAGACTTTCAGTATAGATATAATAAGAAAGAAATAAATGACTAGAAAGATTCAGAAGTCACTTGGTATGAATGCAAAAGAGCAGGGTATATAAGGCCAGATTGTCTTATGCATAAGAAAAAGGATAGAAAGGAAAATATTTCTGAAATAAATAAAAATAAATACTACAAGGATAAAGCTAAGAAAGTTTTGAAAGCCAATGACACCTGGAGTGCTAGTGGTGGTGAATCTTCAGATGAATCCTCAGAATATGAATCTTTTAGTCAGAATAATCTTGGTCTACTAGTCATACTACCCATTGAAAATAATTTTCTAATAGCCAAGGTATATAATTCTGAATCCATCACTAATGTATCCTTGAATACAAACTATATTGATGATAAATATTATGAGTCTTTAGATGAATAATCTTCTTCTGATGATGATAATAATTTACCTTCTTATGAAGAAGTGTCTATATTTTCTAAACTTCTTGAGATTGAAAATTGTAAACTCAAGAAAAATATTGATAAGGAAAATTCTAGAATTTATATTTTAACCAAATAAGTATCAGATATTTCTAAAGATCTTGATACGAAATTTTTTTATTTTGAAAGAGTTTATAAAATCTTTGAGGAAGTTAATTCTGAGAAGGATAAACTTTATAAAGATCTTGAAAATATAATTTCTAAGAAAAATATTTTAGAGGCTAAATATAGTTCTAAAACTAACATTTTTTATGATAATTTTTTTATTAGACTAAAGTCAGAAATATTTTCCTTAAGGAAATGTTTGTCAAATTTTACCCTAGGAAAGAATTTTTTTGACTAGATGTATTTCCAAATTTGGCCTTTAAGAAATAGTTCTGGATTTGGTTATACTGATTCTAAACCAGTTTTTATTAATAACTATTTTTCCCCCAAAGTGTTCCATTTTGTATTAAATATCAGTGTGGTGGACATTGGAAGAAAAATTGTTTTTTAAACAAAACCCAATCCTTAGGTTTTCATAAAGCTTATTTTTGTAAGAAAATGTGGATTCCTGAAATTTTTCATTTTGTAATTTCTGGAACCAATAATGTTTGGATTCCGAAATTCTAACTCTTTTATTTTTATTAAAAAAATAAAGTACCAACAAAAATACATGGTACATGGATAGTGGATGTTCCCGACATATGACTGGTAACAAAAAAATCTTTGAAAAGATTATCAAGATGAAAGGAGGAAAAGTAACTTTCGAAGATAATTCTCAGGGAGAAATTTTTGGTATAGGTAACATTGTTCTTCTTTGAAAAACTCTAATTTAAAATGTTTTATTTGTTAAGGGTCCTAAGAACAAACTCATTAGTATAATTCAATTATGTGATGAAGGTTACCTTGTGAATTTTAAAAATTATAAATTCTTAGTACACAATTTCAAGGAAGAGTTTATATTTTCTGCCCATAGGTAAGAGAATGTATAGACACTAAACTTATAAGACCTTAGGATCCAATATCTAACTTGAATTAGTGCAATGGAAAATCAATCTTGGTTATGGAATAGAAGTTTAGGACACTGTAACCTTAGGAACCTATGAATACTCTTGAAGAAAAGACTTGTTAAGGATCTACGAGAGCTTATATTTGATTCTTCAAAAGTTTGTGATCCTTGTAAATATGGAAAGAAACATAAATCAAGTTTTAAATCTATCAGTGAAGTCTCAAATTCTGATGCATTACAGTTAGTGCATATGGACCTTTTTGGACCAACACAAACTAGAATCATTTGAGGAAAATATTATGTATTTATCCTAGTTGATGATTACATTAGATTTATATGGGTCTATTTTCTAGCAAATAATTCTGAAGCTTTTTCTTATTTAAAATTTTTTAGAGCCCAAGTTAAAAATGAGAAAAACCTTCCATTGATAACTATTCATAGTGATCATGGAGGAGAATTTCAAAATTCAGATTTGGAACTTTTTGTAGTAATAAAGGCATTAATCATAACTTCTTAGCTCTAATAACTCCTCAACAGAATGGTGTTGTTGAAAGAAGAAATCAGATTCTTCAAGAGATTACTAGAACCATGTTGAGTGAATATTCTATAGCTAATCACTTTTGGGCTGAAGCTATAAGTAATTCTTGCTATACTATAAATTGAGTTTTGATTAGACCTTTTATTAAAAAAAACCCTTACAAATTATGGAATGGTAGAAAACCTAGAATTTCTACTTCAAAGTATTTGGTTGTAAAGTATTCATTCTGAATACTAAATTCAATTTACATAAATTCGCACCCAAATCTGAAGAAGGAATTTTCCTAGGCTATTCCACAACTTTTAAGGCTTAAAGAGTTTTTAATAAAAATACATGTACAGTTGAAGAAACAGTACATGTTAAATTTGATGAAACTGATCCTTTTGTTTTTAAAAAATCTCAACCTACATCTTCAGATGTATTTTCAAAAACTGATTTTCAAACCGTGATAGAAGATCCTAATGATAAGGAAAAATTTCAATAAAATATTTCTAAAGCATTTACCCCATAAGATTTCCTACCATATGTTTATGAATAGGTTTTACAAAACCCAAACCATTTGTTTCTTAAGAATCATCCCAGTGATAATATCATTGGTGTTGTAAATCAACCTATAAGGACTAGAAGTTCCTTAAGAAATGAAGTAGAACATCTAGCATTCCTTTCCCAATTAGAAGCAAAAAGCACTGATGAAGCTTTTAGTGATAATTATTGGATTAAAGCCATGCAAAATGAGCTAAATGAATTTGAAAGGAATAAAGTCTAGAGATTGGTTGAAAGACCTAAGGAAACTTATATTATTAGAGTAAAATGGGTCTTCATAAATAAGTGTGATGAAAATGGAATCATTGTGAGAAATAAAGCTAGATTAGTTTCTAAAGGCTATAATCAACAAGAAGGAATTGACTATAAAGAAACCTATGCTCCAGTAGTAAGACTAGAATCTATTCACATTTTACTAGACTTTACAACATTCTTTAATTTTAAACTTTTTCAAATGGATGTATTTTTTTTCCTTAACGGATATGTTCAAGAGGATGTTTTTTTTTGAAAAAAATCCTATTTTTGAAGACACAAAACATCCTGAACATTTTTCAAACTTACCAAAGATTTATATGGACTTAAATAATCCCCTAGATCCTAGTTTGATAGACTTACATGTTTTTTGTGACAAAATAATTATGTTAAGGGAACCGATGATCCAAGAATTTTTATAAATAAAGATAAGAAAAATGTTTTGATTGTTCAAATTTATGTTGATTACATTATATTTGGTTCAACTCAGCAATATTTAACTGAGTTTTTGTGAATATAATGAAATCTGAGTTTGAAATGAGTATGATGGGTGAGTTAACATTTTTCCTAGGTTTTCAAATTTCTTAAAAACCATAAGGAACTTATATATCTCAACACAAGTATATTAAAGATATTTTTAAAAAGTATAGATATGACAACACTAATAGTATAAGCACTCCCATTGGTACCTCAAATTCTCTTGATTTTGATGAAGCTAGGAAACCAGTAGATCAAACATCATTTAGAGGTATGATTGGAAGTTTACTATACTTGAAAAATAGTCATCCGGACTTAATGTTTTTAGTATGATTATATGATAGATATCAATCTAATTCAAAGGAATGTCATTTAAAATAAGTGAGAATAATTTTTCTCTATTTAAAGGGAACCATAGATTTAGGACTTTTCTATACTTCTGGAAATGATTTCGTTTTAAAAGGTTTTTTGGATGCTGATTTTGGTGGATGTAGAATGGATAGGAAAAGTACATCTAGAACTTGTCATTTCTTAGGATATTCATTAGTTTCTTGGTCATGCAAAAAGAAACACTCCATAGCACTTTCCACTACTGAAGTCAAATATGTAGCAGTTGGAAGCTGTTGTGCTCAAGTGTTGTGGATGCAACACACACTCACAGACTATGGCATGAGTTTTACCAAAACACAGATATTGTGTGATAACACTAGTGACATTTCCCTAATAAAAAACCCTAAACATAACTCTCGTGAAAAACACATATATATTAGGAATCACTTTCTTAGGGATCACACACATAAAGGATATATCATTCTTCAATTTATCAGAATGCAAGATCAAATTTCTGATATTTTCACAAAATTATTACCATCTGATAGATTTTAATACATTAAGAAAAATTTAGGAATGATAACCGTAAAATAATCTTCCATATTAACTTTTTTTGAAACATATCTCCTTACATTCATTAACTTCTTTTCATAGGGGGAGTACATTATTTTTTCATAATAAAAATTTTTTGTAATCAAAATTTTTCGTAATCAAATTTTTTGTAATAAAATTTTTCGTAATCAAAATTTTTCATAATAAAAATATTTCATAATCATGTAAAATTTTCCTAGTAATCCGGAAGGTATGTTTCCTTTCTCAAAATTTCATAATAATTTTTTCTTACATGTTGGTATTTTCATCTTATTTTAAGCATTTTTTTCTCAAATTCACTTTCCTTAAATCCAAATTTTTATCTAAAAAACTTCAAAATATTAGAACCTACCAAAATCCTTCTTCATCTTTCATCTCAACTGTCAGATAAAATCATATTTGTTTTAACCGTTGGATCAATCTAGGAAGTTGAATCCTCGATTTAATTCCTATATAAAGTTCTCCCTTATAGTTTTACCACATTTTTTTCAATATTTTACGTGCCAAATCTTTGCTTTTGTACATAAGCGTTGTTCCAAATTTCCTTTTTTCTTAAATATGAATGTCGTTGGAAGCATCACCGAAGAAGAAAATGTTTCCAGTTAAGGAAATTTATGAATGGAATATCTATAGAGAATGGTTAGTAGATCCAAAGTTTTTTTCTATGTATGATTCTATTATTTCGAAGAATATCAAACTGAATGGTGGGAAGAGTCTGTGTGTATCCAAACCAAAGGCACAAGATCCGATGTATCTGGAATTGCTGGTATACTTTTATGATTTTGTAAGTTTTTTCAATGAAGGCGGGAGAGAAAAGTTTTATTTTAAGAGTTATGAAAAAACCTATTTCCTTTCCTATAGTATGGATGCCAACATAATTGGAATTTTATATGAGGGGGAAGCTGAGTTCTGCACCCACAAGCTATCGGATATATCATGAACATTTGGTAAGGAGAAGGATTTAGAGTTCCTTGATTTATCAGAAGTGAAGACACCAAAAATAAACCGTCTTTTTATGAACCGTAGGATCTTAGAGTTATGGGTTTAGGGATTTCTCATTCCAAGAAAAGGTGATAAGGTTACCTTAAAGAAGAGTGATATTTTTGTTTTTGATTTTTTGGTGAATCTCAGAAAGATTAATCTAAAGTATGTCTTGCTTACAATTTTGAATATCAAGAATGGGACTCTAAAATCTCAGATCATTATGTATCCTTTTATTATTTCCATGATTATATTCCTTTTTCTAGATTCATTCAAAATCCCATGTAGTTCAAAGATAAGTAATTTAAAAGTCATGTTTCTCAATGATGATACCCTGAGGAGGATGAAGGTTGGTTTTAACAGCAAGTCCTGAGAGTTTTATGACCTATCTGAAAGTGAAATACAAGCCTTATCCAAGAAGACGGAAGTAGATGAGACTTCCAAGAAGGGTAGAAAGAAGAGAAATAAGAAAGAACCGAAAGCTAAGGAAAAAATTCCTGTAGTTCAGGAAACCCAATTAGCACCTCCAAAATCTAAGAAGAAAAAGACTTATCCAGATGAAGTTTTGACTAAGTTGAGAGAAGATAAGAAGAACAAGAAGGAAGGAGAGACTAGATTTGTATTGGATGTTGCTAAGTCAAAATCATTAAAGATTAAATATTTTGAGGAGTTTGAGAAGCAAGAAAAAGATAAGAAGTAAAAGAAGAAAATGTCTGAAGTTGAGATTTTTAATCTCCTCTCAAGGCTACTAAGAAATCTTCTGAGAAGATCCAGGTACCAGAATCTTTTTTATAGGAATCGCTCCCAGTGACTTCAGGAAAGAATGTGGTCATTTCGGAACCTGGTTAAGAGGAAGAGATTGTGTAGGAAGAGGAAGTGGAAGAAGAAAAAGAGGAATGAAGTGATGACACTGATGATATGATATGGAAAGTTTAAGAATACCATGAGAAGGATAGCCCATCTGAGAAATTATCAAAATGGAATTCCCAGGCCAAATCGTCCAAACATGCTTCCCCAAGAAAATAAGAAGAGGGTCAGGAAGAGGTTAACAAACCTGCAGAAGAAGTGAGCAGCAACCATGAATTGGTTTAACCAGAGGATCTAGCGATAGATGCTAAAAAGGAAAAGTATGAAAAAGATAAGATAGTCCAACTTTTAGATAGTGAACATGAATCACCAAAGGATGCTGAGATCATTACAAGAGCTAATAAAGGTATATAGGTGACAACTAATACACCTTATAAGGATGTGGTAGCTAAAAAGGATGTTGGTGGATCATCCAAGAGAAAGTCTATTGATATTGAAAAAGAAAAATATAATTCAAAATCATCTTCCATGGGAAATGATTTTGTGGTTCAATCCCTGAAAAAATTGTTTGATACGATTCCTTTGTTTCCAAGTATTGACTCGAGATGTGAGATGCTTCATTATTCTTTTAATCAGAAATCAGATTCTGTTTCCATGATAATGAACAAATTTTTCAGGCTTGAGGCTGATTTTAAATCCTTATATATCAGGTATGATGCACACATGAGGTCATGAAAGAAAATTAATATGTTTTCTAAGAAGAAAATTGAAGATATGATAATCTTTGATGACTTTTAAGATAATGTGAAGGATTTTTTTGATATCGAAGACATCAAAATCAAAGAACTCACTTCAAGTTTCAATGATAAACTCAATCTTGATCAATCAAATTAGATGTAGGAAGACAATGATCTGAATGGGAAACTTAATTCAGTTGATTTGAATATGAAAAGGGAAAGAGATCTCAGAATTGAGTTTGAAGAAAACATCAGTAAGCAAGAAGAACTTTTGAAGACTCGGGAAGAAATTCTTAAGGCTCATGAAGAAAAGATCAAAGCTCTGAAGAAGAAAAATAAAGATCATGATCAGCTGCTCAATAATTTTGAAATAGATCATAAAGATCTTAAAAAGATGTAGAACATTTTCAATAAGTTTATTTTGAAGTAAAAAGAAGGATGATTTTTTTCCTTAACTCCGATCCTTTGCTATATTACCTTTCTTGTACAATTTTTTTAATCATAATGAAAATTTTGGTTATTCTTCCTATGTTTTGTTTTATAATACTAATATTTCAGGTACGATATATATTTTTTTCATTTCCTTTATTCCTTTTTAAAAATCACAAAGGGGGAGAAACAAATTATAAAAATAATACTAAGTAAAGAAGAAAATTCCCTAAGTAAGGGGGAGTCTATCTAAGGGGGAGTTTTATCTTAAAAGATTTACTTATGCAAGAAAAAGAAAAATATCTTTAAGGAAGTCAAGAATATGATCCTTAGGGATTTAAAAACCTTAGGGGGAGTTAGTCGTATTCACCATGATCCATAAGTAAAGGGAGATAAGTCTTTCTTTTTAAGTTTATAAAGAAAAATTATATGTCCTTATATTTTTTTTCGTAAGGATGTTTGTGCTTTCTAAAAAGGGAGAGATTGTTGAGTCAATAAGGTTTCCTTATGACTTTTCCATTCCTCTTTGTTTTGAAAATCACAAAAACTTTATCTTAAGGAAAATTATATTTTCTCAAAGAATTATCTTTATAAGGAAAAAAATTTTCTCCAAGGAAATTTTATCTTTACCTTTGTTTTAATTATTCACTTTATCATCTTTCTAAATCTAACTAATTTTATTACTAAGTAAAAATTTGGTTTCATATCTAAATTATTAGAATCTTATAATTCCTTGGATATAGATTGTTCTGTTTTCAAGTCCCGAATTCTATGAAATTCAGGTTTTGAATTCTCTAAAATTTTGGTTCCGAATTCTCTGAAATTTAGGTTCTAAATTCACTGAAATTCATGTTACAAATTCTCTAAAATTCAGGTTCCAAATTATCTGAAATTCAGACTCCGAATTTTCTAAAAATTATACTTTGAATTCCTTAGAATTCAGACTCCTAATTATTCATAATTCAGATTCCAAATTTCTCAGAATTCAGACTCCAAATTCCTCAGAATTCAGACTCTGAATTCCTTAGAATTTAGACTCTCAATTCCTCAGAATTCAGATTTTGAATTCATTGGAATTCAAACACCTAAATCTTTAGATTTCATATTCCTAATTCGTTATAAAAAATAATCTAAATGTCCATGCCTTATAAATTCCGAATGTTTATTTGGTTAGACTCCAAATTCAATTTTTCTTTAGACTCTGAAAAATAAATTTGGTTAAGTAACCAATTTTTCCTTATACTTGTTATTATAATGAAACTATGTCGTACAATCTATTTCTAACTAATCGTTGGTTGAGTGACAAGTGTAAAGGTTTCTCTAAGATTCAAGAAAAAAATATGACCATTGGAGGAGGGATCCGACCGTTGGAGAAGTGCCTACAAATAGGAGATCATTTGAACGAGCTCAATTCCCCTTCCATCACTTTAGAGATTGAATTCTACTGATGTGATTTCTAGAGAGAGAGACTCTCATGCTTTGTGCGGTTTTGAAAATCTTGTTTAGATAGCTTCGTGCGACTCTGATTTTTTTTTAGTACAAATGAGGGCTTCCGGGGATAGGAAGATAGAGGTGCCTACTACCTTAAAGTTCAAGGGATTGCAGGGATAACAAGAAAAATTCTGATATTCCTATCGAGGGATTACCCTAGTGTAGGTAAGATATAATTTCTTGAAAGTATAAATCAAGGGACCTTTATCCAAGGTTGTTGGATACCCTACTCTTCAGGTTAAAAGATTTTATACTTGTTACTTGTTTTGTTTAAAGTCTATTTCTTCTGAATTTTGATAAAGGAAGAAAGTATAACCTTCTTATACTTTCTTGTAATTTTTTATACTTTGATAATTAAGATTCTATATGATTTAAGGTAGAATATTTTCCTTGTAAAATTTCCTTAAGTTTCATTTTTGGAATCATACTTCCAGAACCTAGCAAGTTTTTTTAGTATAACTAAAATAGGTCTTGTGAATATACCTTGTTTAAATTTTTTAAAAATAGTTTTTCTTAATGTTAAAAACAAAAGTTTTTAAACTTACAACTCACCCCCCCCCCCTCTTGTAATTGATAATCTACATTCATATTTCAATCCTACATTATTTCCTGGAAGTCACTATGCACCCCTAAAGTGGGTTGTGGTATGGGTTTCTGGGACCTGAGACTATTTAATGATTCTCTTTTGGCTAAGCGTGGTTGGAACCTTTTGACTCAACCATCATCTCTCTACATGTGGATTCTTTATGAAAAATACTTTCCTCACTCTGATTTCCAGAACTTCTCTCTTGGCCCCCACCCTAATTTGCTTTGGAGAAGTATTTGGGGATCATAAAAATTACTTGATAGAGGAATTGGCTAGAGGACTGGGGATGGAACAAAAGTAAACATTTGGAATGACCCTTGGTTTATTGATAAAGGAAACATGTTGGATACTTCCCTGAACATTCCTAGATCTAAGGATGCCACTATCTGCTGCCTGTTTGATGATACTGGTAGTGGGTGGTTCTTGGATAAAATTACCTCTTGGTTTAATTAATGGGATAAAAGGATTATTCTCAGCAATCCTTGTGTAATGGATGGGGGGGTAGGATAGTATCTTCTAGAGCAATGATATCTCAGGAGCCTATTTAGTGAAATCAAGGTACAAACTTTCTCTTGATGCCCACATTGAGAATAGAGAGGGACTCTGGAAAATTATTTGGCACTTGGACTTCCCCCCAAAGATCCACTACTTCTGGTGACGGATTTGTACTGGTATTCTTCCCATCCTGAATTTCCTATCCTTCCTCCATGTTACGGACAACTATATTTCCCCTATTTGTTCAGATGGTATGGAATTCCCTATGTATTCTATCATCTATTTCCCAGGGGATATGGAGGTTTTGATTGAATGAGGTCTCTTATGGAGCTTATGTTGGATATGGTGCCTCATCTCCCATCACTACTGATGATGTGATCTTCCACATTCACTAATAATAAGGTTGCATCACTGTGTGTTGTGTCTTGGATTATATGGGTTATATGGAATGATTTCATCTTTAATCACACCTCAAAACCTTGTGGTTTATGGATCGAATGAGCAAACTCTTGGATTGATGGATGGAATCGGGACCCTGAATAGAATGATTTATCTAAGTCTCGAGCAGATGAAGCTAGATGGAACCCCCCTCTAGAAGGGACTGTAAAGATCAATTTCGACGCTAATTTACCCAAGGATGGATTTTTTGGAATCATATTGATAGTCTGGGACCATTTTTGTAATATCATCACTTCCAAAAAGTAATCAAACCATGCCTTCTAGGAACCCATGGTCACTGAATCCCACACTGTGATTACCGGTCTGACCCTTGATAATGATTTTGGTTGGAAGGATATAAAAATTTAATATGATTGTATAAACATCATCAATTCCATCAACACAAATGATTTCATCCTCCAATCTTATGGATTTATAATCAAGAAAATTCAGTCTCCCAGTCACAACTTTTCAGCTTGCTCTTTCTCTTTCATCAAAAGGGAGGGAAATGAAGCAACACATCATCTGGATTCTCATTTTTTTTCTTGGAGAGAATCACATCTAGATTGAATTTTTTCCTTCATAGATGTTTGATCTTGTTTCTCCTATTCTTTGTGATTAATATATCTTCCTTAGTTTGTCAAAAAAATAAATGCATGTAAGAAAGATTTAAATGAGTAATGTGATGTATTGATTTATTTATTTTAAACCCCCATAGGAAAGATTTATTAACCAGTTCAAGTGGGATATATATACAAAATACTAAATGATAATATTAGCCTCATTTTAATGTTTTTATACCATTTTATTTTTATTTAACCCAAATGTAAATTATCATTGTATTCTTATTTTGAATAATAATAAAGTTTTTCCCCTCTCTCTCTTAATTATCATCAAGTCAAATCTTGTGCAACTTGGATTAACTACACTTCATATCATCAAAAGTAATTATATACTATGAACAATGGATGTTGAAATGAATCTCAAACCAAAGGATTTCATGAAACCAATTAAAGAAAATAATTCAAAAACCCTCCAAAATAAAATAAAAGGCGATAATATTCCTCGGAAGACATCTCAATGAGGGATGGAATGTGAATACATCACAGAAAGAGATCCAAGTAAGTTTTGGAAAAGTTCGAAAGAGATGTATGATCATCAAAAGGAGGTTTTTCTTCAAGTGACTTGTGATGAATGTAATGGTTTATTCTTCCAAGGCTATAAAAGGGCCAATGATTACAATTCTTCCATGTATATAATTTTATCACAGTTACAATGGTATTGAGATTACAGATTCCGATATGCTTGAAAAGAAATATACGGCATTTCATGCATCTTACATCACCCTAAAAGAGAAATATAACTTGTGAGGGTATATAAAATATATTGATAACATATCATCATTAATTTTGGATGATAAGAACAATTATTTTTTGATTAAAAGTCATCATCCTTGTCCTGTAGGTTCAACAGTATCATTTCCTAAAGTAAGTTCTATATTTCATGAAAATAATCATGGAAGAAGTCAGAGATGTGATTCTCTTGGTAGATGTGGTTTTGGTAGAAGACTTGGAAAAGTGTGGGTTTATAACCATGGACACAATCAAAATTAATATCAGAATCAAAGAAATATTAGCTCAAGCACTCCAATAAATCTTGAAGATTCCCATTACTGGTGTGGTTCTAAGGGACATTGGTCTTGAGTTTTCTGAACCCCAAAGCATCATTGAAAACTCTATAAAGTGTCTCTTGAATCAAATAATAATGAACCCTGTTTTTCTGAGACATCCTGTAAAGT
This sequence comes from Viscum album, assembly GCA_963277665.1. Classification (NCBI taxonomy): domain Eukaryota; kingdom Viridiplantae; phylum Streptophyta; class Magnoliopsida; order Santalales; family Viscaceae; genus Viscum; species Viscum album. The sequence continues at coordinate 1,808,056,450 of OY728157.1, forward strand.
AAAAGAAAATGAAATGAATTTTAATGAGAATCATGATCTATTAAATGATGATTTCAATTACCTCAAAGTGGGTGATTTTACTTGTGATTTTGATGAGATGATAGCTTGAATTAATTCAAAAACATTACAATAGTTATGATATATGATATTTCTTTCTGTTCTATATGATTTATATTTTTGATTTTTTAATTTCAAAAAGTGTTTATTATAATATTACTATATTTATTTTGAAGTATTGAAATGGAATGTGTAAACTGGACAGATATTAGCATACCAGATAGTGGAACAATGCACACAATTATTAAGAATAAAAAATATTTTTTTCTGAACTTAAACCAATAAGACCAATTGTGAATACTATATGAGGTCCTACATATTTGATAGAAGGGGCTGGTAGAGTGAATTTTTCTTAAGCTAACGGGACATAATTTTTTATAAGAGATGCATTGTTTTCCCCAAAGTACAAAATAAACTCATTAATTTTCAATGATATATACTAGCAAGGGTATGATACCCAAAATATAGATGATAGAAATGAAAATTACATTTTCATTACCATTAATAAATCCAGTGAGAGTCATGTACTAGAAAAACTACCAAAATTATCATCTAGATTACATTACACATATATAAGTGCAGTCAAAACACATATGGTAGTAAATAATGGATCATAAATCATTAATTTATGGCATTATTTATTAGGTCATCCTGGTTTGGGAATGATGTGAAAAATAATTGAAATTCCTTATGGAAATTTAATAAAGGTCTAGAAGATCTCTCTACTACAAAAAATTTCATGCGAGTCTTGTTCACTTAGAATGGTAATTGTGAGAACATCTCTAACTAAAATTAAGGTTGAAATTTTGGCATTTCTTGAATGAATTCAAGGGGATATATGGGGATCAATTCATTCATCATGTGGTACATTTAAATATTTTATGCTATTAATTGATGCATCTATCATATGGTCACACATATTTTTTCTATAAACACATAATGTAGCGTTTTTATGATTTCTTTCTAATATAATTAAATTGAGAGCACAATTCCATAATTATATCACCAAGAAATAAAGGCTTGATTATTCTAGATAATTTACCTATCATGTTTTTAATTATTATTGTATAGAAATGAGGATTGTTGTGGAGCATCCATTCACCAATGTGAATACACAAAACGGTTTAGTTGAATCTCTGATAAAATGACTCCAAATTTTCTAGACCATTAATAATGTGAAAACATATTCCAAGATTTATATGGGGTCATTCAATATTTCATGCCTTGATATTAATTCACATCAGACCAAGTTCATATCATAATAACTCTCCATCCTAATTGGATTTTGACCAAGATTCCAACATCTCCCACTTAATAATCTTTAGTTGTGTACTCTATGTACCAATTGTTCCCCCACAATATACAAAGAAGGGACCTCAAATTAGGTTGGGAATATATGTAGGATATAAATCCTCATCCATAATCATATACCTTGAACCAAAAACTAATGATTCTTTTTAGCATGTTTTGTTGATTTTCACTTAAATGAAGAAGTATTCCCGGCATTAGGGGGAGAAAAGAAACAAAGGGATGGTATTTCCGGGAATGTGAAAATGTTATCTTTTTTCAATCCTCCCACCTGGCAGTGTGATATGGAAGTGAAAATAGATTTTACATTTTCAAGAAATATAAAATCAATTTCCCAATTCATTTAATAATTCAAAGGTCATGAACAAATCACATGTACCAGCTATAAATGATCTATATAAAATTTACGTTCCAAAGACACAATTATATAATAATGTTACAGAAATCTCAAAAACAATCATGAAGCATGGAAGACCAATTGGCACTAATGATAAAAATCCTTAAAAAAGAAAAGGAATGAGTATAATTGGAAACTCCATTATGGAGGTGTGTGTTCCAGAAGAAACACATAATTTAAGTGTTGTTAAATAAACACGTGATGAGAATAATAAAGAAAATTCACAGGATATAGAAAACCCAGAATGTTTTGAAAATAATGAAATCTCTCTTAATTATTCTACTAAAGGTCATATATAGAACAAAAGTAATGAAGAAGATATTGAAAAAATATTTTCATATTCTATGTCACATGATATAGAAAATGAAGACCCTGAACCAAGGTTTATTATGGAATGTAAAAAATATGCCAATTGGAATAAATAAAAATACACAATGTGTTGAATTAAATTCACTTAATAGGTGAAGGGTTTATGGACATATCATTCTGACACCAGAAGCTATGAAACCTGTTGGATATAAATGAGTTTATTTATGTAAGTCTAATGAGAATAACACGACTGTAAGATAAAAAGATCTTCTTTTTTACATGAGGTTTTTCTCAGAGACCTAGAATTGATTATGAAAAGACTTATTCTCCTATTATGGATGTTATTACTTTTTGGTATCTAATCATCCTTATAGTTGTTGAGAAGGATAATATGTGTCTTATGGATATTGTTCCATCTTATTTATATGGTTCAATTTGTAGTAGTATATATATGAGAATCCCTAAAGGATTTAAAATACTTGAATTACTGAAATAAAAACCCAAAGGCCTATATTAAATTAAATTGTATAAATCCATGTATGGATTGAAACAATCTGGGCATATTTGGTATAATCGTTTGAGTGAATATTTTTTAAAAAAAGGGTATGTAAATAACCCCATATGCCCATGTGTTTTTATTAAGTATAAAACATCTAGATATGAAATCATTTCAATTTATGTTTATGATTTAAATATCATCACAATTCCATAAGAGATCAATGAAACAATGATAAACTTAAAGGATGATTTTGAAATGAAAGACCTAGAATAAACCAAGTATTGTCTTGGATTAAAAATTGAGCATATGCCAAGTGGTATATATTTTCATTTGTAAAATTACTCTAAAAAGGTCTTAAAATGATTTAATATGGATAAAGTGAATCCTTTAAGTACTCTAATGGTTTTTCTATCTTTAAATATCGAGAAAGATCAATTTAGACCTTGTGAAGAAAATGAGGAGTTGGTTGGTCCAGAATTACCATACCTCAGTGCTATTAGAGCACTAATGTATCTTGATAATTACACTCATACTGATATATATTTTTCTACTAATTTATTGGAAATATTTAGTTCAACCCCTACATGATATAAATATAATGAATTTAAACATATTTTTTTTATCTTTTCGGCACTATTGATTTGAGTTTATTATATTCTAACAAATTAGAAAAGAAGATGGATGGCTTTGCATATGTAGTTTATTTATCTGATTCTTATAATTCATGATCACAAACTGGTTATGTGTTTATAGTTAGAGGTACTACCATATATTTTAGATCATAAAAATAGACACTTGTTGCAACATCTTCAAATCATGCAGAAGTAACATCATTACACGAAGCATGCAAAGAATATGTCTAGTTGCAGTCTATGACTCAATAAATTCAATCTAAAATTGGATTTCCTGTGAAATGTACCCCAATAACATAATTCGAACATAATATTGTGTGCATAACATAATCAAAGAAGGATTCATCAAGAATGATCAGACAAAACACATACCACCAGAAGTTTTCATCTTCACACAAGAGTTAATGAAGAATAGAAATATCAATATGAAATATGTTATATTCAGTGAAAACATTTCAGATTTATTTAAAAAGGAACTACAAACTATTATCTTTATAAAAAATTTATATAATATAATGATTCTTAGATTGAAAATTTTGTATTGTAATGTAACTTTCAGAGGGGGTCTATGTGACTGTAATCTTTTCCTTATTCCATTTTTGATCCCACTAAGTTTTTATGGATAATTTTTTAATGAGGAAATATCAAAACACATATGATATTGGTAGGGGTGTGAATCCCAAGGTGAAGTGTTAGGAATCCACTGAAAGGTGGTTTCAATATTTAACGATGGTGGGCCACCCACCCCCAGCAATTCCCCCCACCTACCATGCTTCACTTCCTATAAAAGGGCAGTGCAGCCCCTAGAAATTAATGAACAAATATAAGGTACATGTCAGAACCCTTAACAAAATATATATCTTTCTTTATGCTCATCTTTCTCTTCTTTTTAAATTTTACTCGCTTCAATTTTTTTTCACGAAAATATTAAGTTTTCCGTATTTGTTATCTCTCATTATCATCAAATTTCATTTTTCATTTTTTAAAAAGGGATAGTGATAATTAATTATCAAAATAGGTCCTTAATTATAATTAAGGAACTACTTTATTTTAAACTAAATTTAAGTCTCATTTCAATTGAAAATTCATAATATTTTGAGTTATTTATTGATTTTTTCTTATTTTTTGGTCTCAAACTAACATTAACTACAAGTTTTTGTTTTGGATCACCATTTTCCCTAAAAAATACTATATAACCTATATTCATTCCTTTATTAAAAAAAATATTTTTTGATAATTAATTTTTAATTAATATTATATCAACTCCTTTTATATAAATTTTATTTTTAGAAATAGTATTTTTTTATTTTCAATAAATAACTTGATGAAATTTTATTTTGTATCCTACATAACATAAAATTAAATTTTATATTATTTTTTAAGAAAACTATAAACATATTTTTATAAAAAAATTCATATTTTTTAATTTATTTATATTTTTCTCATGAGATAAGATAAATTTAATATAAAAACTAAATATTTTAAGAAAAATGAAACTAAAATTTTAACAAATTTAATTTTTCCATGTATTACTTTAGAATATTATATGGATTATTTCCGAGGTGGGTGATGAGATGACATGAGATTATGAAGTCTAGTGAGTCCAGAATTAATTTTTGAAATATATTAAATATCACATGTGCACAATTTTTCTGAAAAATGAGGAATAATTATTAAATAGGGGATCGGATTAGAAATATGAGGCCTCCATTGAGCTTAGATCATGAGATTTACCTTAGGCATGGCATAATCTTTGTCAGTGTCAGACATTTGATTAAAAGCCACCATGGGCATGAATAATAAAATAAATAAATAAATATATTTATTTTATTAAGTGACACAAAAACCTATTGGTTTCTCTATTTAATCATTATTATGAAAAATTCTTAAGGTTTTACACATAACCCTTAGAATTGTGAGAGAGAATTAGAGAAATCCTTGGTGAACTACGGCGATGGATCGAGGATCATTTATGACTACAAAATTCAAGCATCTCACCAACAAAAACGACGCAGATTTGTTCTTCATAAGCAATTGATCCATATCGAGGTAGGATGTTTGTTTCATGTGGATTTATCACCGTTTTATTATCTTATTATGAACGCAAATCAAGCAACTAACTGATTGATTTGTAGATCAACCATATTGTGAGTGCGGGTTTATTTGTGCAGAATTCTGGGAGAATTTTTTTTAGTTTTTTTTTATATTCATTTGTTGTTCAAACGATAATGAATCGAAGCCAACCTAAAAATGACTGAGTTGTGTTAATCTCTCTTTTTTTCTTGGTTTTCTCCCATTGTTCTTCATGAATTCATCACTGGTGTTTTGTTTGACTTGTGGTTCAACGAGTACCCAAGGCACAATAGATTGATACTGCATATCTAGGTTCATTTTGATGGTGGGATCAAGCTACAATGAAGGATGATCGATCAAGGATGAATTTATGGGTACATGTTCTTTGTATCTTCGACATGCGATAATAGTGTGGCTCGATGGATGGTTTCTGAGCTGATTGAGGCATGATCTTCAGCGATTAGGTGACAGAGAGGCTTAGTATAACTAGATCCATGATCTCCAAGAGATATCGGTAGCAAAACCAGAGGTGATGAAAATATGGTCATACATGAAGGAAGAATGTGGGGTTCTATAAAATTTTGGGTTACATGACATGTAATATGGAATTAAACTCCATGTGGGACCCTCGGTATGGTGCTAGTGTTTTCATGAGAGGAAAAATATCACACGACTTGTGATGGCTGTCACAAAGTGTGTGACCCTTACTTAGAAGCATGGTGTGTACCTAGGATGGTACATGAACACAGGTAGGAGTACACAAGATTAGGCACACTATGTACTCGGATATAGATATGGGCATCTGGACACGTACATGGTCATCCAGACATGAACATGACTAGGTGTACATGGTCATGGAGACACCGTGTACTTGGAAACGAATATGGACATGAGCCACAATACATGAGTAGAACCTGATACTGAAGGTACATACTATATACTTTTAATACAAACTATGTACTCCTTCAAAGATATCTTTGAGACCTTTTCCTTATTATATTGGATAAGTTTAGTTAAGGTATGTTCCCTTGATCAATTCTCTATGGGTTTAGTATGGAGTCACGTCCTATGGATATGATGATGATCCCCTCTAAGGAACTTCAATCTTGGATAGAGTTGTTAGAATCATTATATGAGGCCTGAAGTGAGATCCTATATCATCATCACTTACCTAGGTGAGCTTCTTGGTATCGTTGTGACCAACAATACAAGGGTGTTGATCCCCTACTTAATGGGTTAATCCAGATTGGGTTGTTGGTATACCCTATGGCCTTGGGTGTGATCCCCAATTGTGTATTCTCCTATTTAGACTTCTAGAGTGTACTTATTATAGAGAGACCCAAAAAGCACGATATCTTAGATGAACACCATCAGTGCTATCTGAATTATAAAGTGTGTTCTCTTAGATGAGTGTTATGTGGAATATTTGAGCATGAATCGTAGGATGACAATACAATTGTGATCTTACTTGAGGATGTGTGTCTACTATAAGCATATATGGATATTCTTGTTATATATTTCATTGAGATATATCTGTGATGAAATGACTATTATTCTTGATGCTATATGTTTAGTGATTTCAGGGTGTCCTACTAGGTATTTTTATACTCACCCCTACATGGGTTTTTCCCACACCTGTCAAGTCTTATGTAGAAAAAACGTCCTTTTGATGGAGTCCTAGAGGGACTAGGACTAGGAGAAACTTTATGATCTGAAAAAACTGAAGTTTATTCTTGTAATTACCTTGATAGTAGTCCTATTCTATTATTTTAGGTTAGAATTATTTTTAGTTTCTTTTGGGTGGGATTGTATTTTCTTCCTTTTCTTTTCATTACTTGTTGTCATACTTTGATGGTGGGATTTTTGGATGTATGCATGCATGGTTATCAGTTTTTTTATATTTCAACATTGTATGATTTTGGATTTATTTGGGTGTGTATAGGTACATTATTATAAGGTCCCTCATGTGAGTAATATACCTACTCATCACTGGTCGGTAGCCCCTGTCCTAATGAAGGTGGGATTGGGGTAGTCATGGTTTGGGTCTCATTGGGTTGGGCCATGACAGAGTGGTATCAGATGAGTTGGTTATACCTTAGGATTGGAGTCTATGATATTGTTTTGGGGTAACAGTGTTAAGTGTTTCAAGTTTGGATCTTATAAAAGGGACTCTAGTGTTGGTGCAGTGGCCGACGTATCCATACACTAGGATTCTGACAACCTTCTTGTAGAATTAGTATATATAGACACTAGTTATAGAAAAAATATTGGTAAATTCATCATATATGAAAAATTTGTGGTTTTCATAACCTTATTTTGATATCTATCAAGATATAATCTTTGAACGTGGTACATCTTGTCAATTTTAGGATTCCTCCATGATGTTTTCTTGCTAGGATTCAGTAGCATGATCATGAGGATGATACCCTAAATGATGAAGCTTCGATATAGGGAATTATTAGGAGAAGTTACCTCTAAGAGGTGCACCAGTATTACCCCCATCTTCTAAGGAAAATATGGTATCAGAAGAACCAGAAAATGAGGGGTGCATTCTGAGTGTGCTTCATGAGTTTTAGTGTTAGAAATCCCTCAAGTTTCTAGGTGAGCCCGACCCCTAGGTGTCTCTGGATTGGCTTGAGGTTTTGGCACGAGTCTTCCATCTTATCAGGATACCTTCAGACCATAAGGTGGTCCATATAGAGAGCCTTATCCATGGATCCTTAGAATGATGGTGGGGCTTAGTGACCGAGTTTTACAATGAGGAAACTCTTTTATGGCTAGAGTTTGAGAAAATATTCAGATAGTATTTTTCTCTAGATATATTTAGGGATGTTTTCATCTAGAATTTTATAGAACTTTATCAGGGTGGTACAACTGTGGCCGAGTATTCATCAATTTTCACCAGCCTCTCTCGGTACTTGATGGATAAGGTGTGTGATCAATTCTTTCAGGCTTGAACCTTTGAGAGAGGTTTATGAAGATACATATGAACTAACATGATACCTTCATTAATTCCTACATATGATGGGGTGCTAGAGTGTGATTTGGTAGTCAAGATTTGGTTGAACAGATGCAGACAGTTGGTGCCAACAGTGAGAATATGGGAGATGACACTATTAGAAATTAGGGTCTTTGTGCCCCTTGAAACGGGTGAACACCATTGGAGGTTACTATTGGTCATTAATAGAAACCACTAAAACCGATCTCTATCCTTAAAAAAGGTATATATCATTCCCCCACCTCAAAAACAGTCCTACCCCTTAGAAAATGCTACCCCTCCACCGCCACCCATCCTCTCCCCCATCATGCCTTCCCTCTCCCTCTCTGACACCCCTATCCACCTCCACCTTCACCTATTCCTCCAGCTCTCTATCCCTCCCTAACTCTCCTCCCCACATCTACTTTCACCTATGCCTCCCTCTCCCCCAGCTCCCTCTCCCTTATGCCTCACCCCTCGACGACGCCTCACTCAGAGCCACTGCCACCACCCATCCACCCTCACTACCACCCCTCCCTCGTTCCTTGACTAGCCTCCACCTCCACCCCCACCCTTGTATATTCCCCGGTGATGCTATCATCTCCCATCCACCCTTACTTCCACCCCTCCCTCATGCCTCACCTGACCTATATCTCTACCCCTACCCCCGCTATGCCTCCAGTATCTCTCCATGAATTCGCGTAGGGTTTCCAAAATATCTAGATTCCTTACTTGACATTCTTCTCCTTACTCAATGTTCTGCTGCAACGTCTTTGTGTATTGTCCTAGGGTCCCCATAGTTTAGATGATAATTATTTCTCAACTTCATTGTTGTTTATCATAATTTTCTTATCTTAATTTGTTTTCTTATCATAATGCAGTATATTGATTTTTTTTCATTTAGAAATCACAAAATCTACTGTATTTGGTTAGTTAACACCTATCATTGTTGTAGTTTAGGTAACCCTAGCTGATTTTATTAATTAATTACTATATAGAAGCATGGATTATAAGTTCATTTGAGAACTTTAGGAATAAATTATATATTAATATGATATATTATTTTGTTATAATGATCCATAGTGAATATTCTAGATTATAAGTCAATTTAACATTTAGGACATGTTCCATATGATCTAAACCAAGAAAATGAGTCAGATTATCACAAAAATTTAGGGGTACAATAATCAATTAATTTTTGAAATTTGGGAAGAAACCATACATCAATTTAAAAATAATTTTTCCTAGAATGATTTAATATTCATTTTCAGTTAAAATTCCTTTAAGTTCTATAAACAAGCATTAAAAGATGAAAACCAAGAACATAAAATAGATTATTACCAAAATTTAGGACAACGATCAATGATTCATCTATAACCTAAATAAATAAGGTATATATCAAATTAACATGCAATTTCCTTGAATGATCAAAAGTGAATTTTCATAATTATCGCTCCTTGATAATTTTAAACCCACTTTATATAATATATACCGAGAGAAAATATCTTGATAATAAATAAAATTATATAAAATAACTATTGATTAATTTGTAAGTTTTTTGAATAAAAAGCATATAAATCCAACATGTGATTTACCCAAAATGGCCCAAGTACATTTTTAAAATTATAGTTTGAATTTATCAAAAAAAAATTATTCTGTGATATGTTTTTTTATCTTTTATGTTATTATTTTTTAACTAGGTTAATGTTTCATAATTGAAGTCTCATTTGTATTTTTTATATATGAAAGGAGTGGAAATTATAGTTATTCCTTAAAGATTTGTGTTACTATATAATTATAAAATAAATTTATTTATATATAATTCAATTTCCACTTTTAAAATAAAAAATTCAAGATTTTAGTTCCATGGGAATAGATATCATACACATATATCCATTGATTATATGTTTTACCTGAGTAAAACACATAAGAAAGTAATAAAAATACACAATTAGTCATTCCATTAAACTAAAATATTTGACACTTGATTTGATAAAATTAAATTCACTCTCACATGTATGGAAAGTTATTTTGAAATGATATACTTATGCTATATTGATTTTATAAAAATAATTTAATGTATCATTTAAATGCATCAATTTTAAACCTTAATGTATAAATGGTTAACCCGCACATGGATTGATTCATTGATGCTTCATATAATGCACATTTATGGAAATTAAATAATATCTTTTATTTTAATGATACGTAATGGATTGAATAGTCTATTTTAGTTGATAAAAAATCCATAATATTATCTTGAGTAGTTATATAAACTATTTTACCATCAAGTTATATATTATTTGGTCTAATGTTTTCAATAAATAGATTAATAATCCTTCATTTGTTCTTCTATTATGAGTTTTCATCAATTGGTTTTTGAAGAAAAAATATCACGGAGATGACACAAATGAGTGGTACATTATTTTGTTGTGTACTATTTTCAATTTATTAAAATAATATAATCTTATATCTTGGATACTTGATTGATTAAGGAAGATATGAAATTATCATTTTCTATCATAATTCTATCAATTTGAATTAGTAAACTATTTTTTACTTATTATGATAATTTGTTATCATGAAAATATAAATTACAACCAATGGACCGTTATTTTATCTTGTAACACTAAATGGATAATAATTTTATTCATAAAGTTGGATTAGTTTATATATTTATAATTTTATGAAATTTAATTAAAATGATTTCAAGCACTCTAGATAGTGATTGATAATTTTTTAGTACATGGATGTTTAAAAAAATAAGAAATGGGTTAATAATAAAAGAGTGGGATGATGGGGGAAGATGCCTTTAATTCATTGGGATGAACCATCTGGGGGGTTAAGGTTTGGGTTGTGAGGATTGATTAAATTAGATGGACCTAATAGATTCCCCAAAAAAATATATTTATTTCAGTTCTTATATTATTAAAAAATACAGATTTTGAAAACTTATTCATATATTATAATCAAGACTGAATGTTGTATTTATATTTACTTATCATTTAACTAGCTATTCTGATTTCCTTGTCTATTAATAGGTTTAACAAAAAAAAATCATTTCATAAAAAAAATATCTTAGTTGATTTTTATTTTATATATTTTTTTGATCAACATTTTATTTCTCTTAAAAATATTTGTTTTATCTGGACATGTTTTATAAGTGCCTCACTATAAAATATTTATCTATACACAAAATAAGACTTTAAAAAAATAAAACATATAATTAATTAAATATAATGCAATGATCATGTCATTTTTGATTTTTTTTTCTTGTTTTGGATGAGTATGAATTGAAGACCACATGAAATTGGTTAGTCTTTATTTTAAATTTATTTTTTGATATGAAATTATAAAAATGAATGCAATATGAGGCCTTGTGTAAATGTTACTGTCTGTTTTATAGATACGAATATGGATAAGAGTGGGATTGATCCTACAAATAGCACATCTAGAGAATTTACTTGAAAAAAAGAACATCTCAATAACATTTTGAAGGAATTATGTAGTTTATTGATTTAACTAGAGGATTTCAAAGTGACTATATTAGTTTTATATGTAGAAAATTTGAAAATAGATATCAATTCATATGAGATACAAAAAAGTAATTCCTATTCTTGAATGGGTTTCTGAAAAATTATAAGAGTCAAACTCATCATGGGGAATAATATATTCATTATAATCCTACAGAAATAGTTCAAATGGATGTTTATGTGAGGATAAATGATCTGATGTATGGAATTTTTACTGAAATGGTATGTGGGTTGGCTCTTGAAGGAATTAACATCTAGAATGTTGAGATCGATGAGATCAATTTGTGGTCTGGTGCAGATCATGATTCATTAAGTTTTTATAAAATAATTAAAGATGCACAAATTGAATTATATTTTGGGTGTACTAATTATAGTAAATTGTCATTTATCATAGAGTTTTTTCACTTGAAGACTTTGAATCAGTGGTCAAATACATTGTTCGACATGCTGTTGGTGTTATTGAAAAAATTGCTTGTTGCTAACACTAATATTACTAAGTCATATTACCATGATCATAAGTTTACAGAGAACTTAGGTTTCACATATGATACCATAGATGCATGTGAAAAAAAAATTAGGTTGTTTATAAAGGAAACTATCCATTTGAAAAATTGTATGGTCTGTGACTCTTCCATGTAGAAAGATAACAGGGGAAATCATACTCATCAAAGTCAAACTGTGAAATAGGGGAAACCAATTCCTATTAATAAAATGCACTACTTTATAATGAATAAGAGGTTGAAAATATTATTTTATTTCATCTAAAGTTTCTAAATTAATGATATGGAATATTGAAAGAAATAAAGAAAGTGAAATAATAACCCATCCGACATACTCTCTTGAATGTAAGTATTGCGATCAGAGACACCCTAACTTTTCTAAAGATAGTGGTAATGTATGATTGGGGTTAGAATTATATGGTTTCAATCAATTCAGGTTTATGGTTGGTGCAACTCACATGGACTATGGTTTTTATTCCATATAATATTTTTTCATGGCTTTGTATGAAATAATATTTTTTATTACTTTACACTCTTATTAATGGCCCTAAAATTCCAGGGGATAGGTTTGATGTTTACCTTCATCCATTGATTGATGAGTTGAATGAATTTTTGGGAAAAAATGTGATGAATTATGACTAGGTAATGAATAAAATTTTCAAATTGTGGGATTATTTATTATGTAAAATCAATGAATTTCTAGCTTATGAAAAAAATCAAGTTGAAAAGATTATTCATTTCATCAAATGTACAAGTCTTGAGTCATAAAATGTTAATTGGAAAGAATTATTTAAATCTTAGTTTTAATAATATAACACATTTTTAGTTTTTTTAGATGTGTTAGTGCATCCCATTTTTTCTCAGTGATATATATTTCATAAAAAAAATTATTTCTTGGAATCACTATAGTGAAGGGAGAATATTTTTTTTACTAATTATTCTTTTTATTCATTAATTATTACTTTTTTTAAAATGTTTCTAATTATTTTAATATATTCCTCATTGTTTATCTAATTTTTATTATTATTTAATAATAAATATTCTGTAAATATTTAAATTTCTAATTTCGCAAATGAAATAGAGATTTTCCTGTAAGAATGATGTTCCCTCATTAGTTTATTTTCATTTATCCATTTTTGAATCATATTGGATGTCCATTTTTTTCTATCCCATCATTAATATGTAGAGATTAAAATGAGATATAACATCCCTCATAAAAAACAATAGCTTTATAAATTGATTGATCAATCACATGTTTTTTAAAATAACTAAATTCTCCATCTGCTACAAAATCAGAAGCACAGAGACTAGTAATACCATTAGGAACTTCAACCTACATCCAACACTATCATATAAATAGGTCTATAAAACCCATCATGCTAATAACCAGAAAAATAAAAAATCTATATATTCTATCCGCAAAAAAACCCTTCTAGAACCCCATGTAGAATGAAACATTATAACAAACAACCTATACAATTTGAACCTATATATACCAGTGAACATGGATAGAAAATGATTAATATTGGACTCTAAAAACCACACTGAACACTTAGATCCTCTTCATCACACTTAAAATCCACCTAAGAATACCACTAATTGAACAAAATGTGTAGTGGTTCTCCATGCCTTTAAAATCATAGAAAAATGACTTCCATTCATCGAGATTAGTGCATATGTTAAAAATACCAATTCTCTACTAGTAGTGTCCCCTGCTATGAAATGAAAACAATGATCCACAATAGATTATCAGCAACAACAAATAATATCAGTCTTCAGTATCAATCTATGTCTACCTTAAAAACAAATAAATCTAGATATTACTTAGTCCAAAACTAAGGCCTCTCAATAAAATAGAAAGAAGAGACTCCCAAGTAATGCAATTATCAACACACAAAGCCAAACCCTTTCAATTAGTCTAAATATCCCCTAAAACTAAGTCTAAGAGAAAATAATCATGTTATGGTTAGCCACATGAACTCCCTAACCACTAGTTCATTGACCTATCCTAAAAGTTTTAATATGTTTCCACTGGTTATCTTGATCATTTTTTCCACTTTAAAGACATCATCAATGATAAAAGACACTTTCACCAGTCTGATAGTCTTAATTTTTTTTCAGAATCAAAAGTCTTACTTCAAAAAAGAGATATGGATCGAGCATGTCAAAATAATTACCAATGGAGACCTTATATGTCACCTTTATATAAATTAGTTGAGTGAGGTCACTAATACCATTAGAAGTGGTCTGAGTTGAGGAAACAATTGAACTTAGAGTTCACATCCTATTGAAATTAGAAAATCCTATCTGAGAAGCAAATGATTTGGAAGGTCTATGACCAAATAAAAAATTGTTGGCCCTCTTTAGTAGAACACTAACAACTACATGCTTAACTAAAAGTGTTTACCTCATAGACTATTTAAAACCAATATCCTTTATTATTTAAATAGAATATACTTCCTTAGAATTAGACCTACCTAGATAAATGGATTCATGGATGATGGATTAAGTAGAATGAATGGATGGTGAAATCATATTTTATTTTCATGCCAATCTTTATGAACAGTGAAATTATATGCCTCCCTTTATGCCTCTTTTAATGAATGGAAAATGAATGGATATTGAAATCACATCCATCTATTTATGCCTCTATTTATGAATGGAATGTGAATGGACAATTACATAATATTTTATTTTCATGCCTCTCTTTATGGATATTGTAATCATATGACTCTCTTTATGCCTCTCTTTATGAATGAATAGTGAAATCATATTTTATTTTCAAATACTTATTATATATTCTATAAAACTTCTACCTGTAGAAGTTTTATGCCTCTATTTATGATATATAAAATCATATTTTATTTTTATGCATGTATATGCCTCTTTTCCAGTATATAATAGTTATGCTATTTAATTGTTGGTAATGTAAAAAAACATTCAACACTTTTTATTTCCTAGTATTAAGAAACTGAGACTTTATGATTTTTTCATTATTGATGAATAAAATTAATGGGTATTGGATCTTGTTCCTTTATATGGGATTTAAAGGTTATGAAAAAAATAAAATATCATAGCTTTTCTTGGACATGTGTTTTGATCCAACCACTCCTTTATATTTGATAAAATATGTGTACAATAAATAAAAAGTACATGAGTCCTTTGTTTTTCACATTATATAGAACTATAATAGACAATGAATCATTTCTTTAATATTGATTTCTATTACTGTGAACATGTCTAGTAAACATGAACATGATCCACGTCATCCTATAGATCCATCTGCATCTACGATTTGAGGTATGCATGAATGTAAATGTGTTTCTATTTTTTTAATTAAGTGTTAAACATATATATGCATGTTTTTATAATTATGTATGAATTTTTTTTAATATGATCAAACTAAACCGCTTATTTCTCTCATAGGAGGGGCCATGGTCATGGTATTTCATCATTTAATTCTGACACGACCCTTAATGTATCATTTGACATTACATACCATCCTTTGGGAGTGGGTTCCCCTACATTTATTCTACAGTTGGTTCATATCATATACGACCCACATAGATTTTCATTAACTATAAGTGACCAAGATTCATTCCCCTATGATACATTAGATCAGCTATGGAGGGAAGTTTTGGTTAGATGATCATTTTAGTTTCTTAGCTAGGTTTAAAAAATACTAACATTTGTGATAATTTTTTTCTTAAATACAATAATCTGAGAGTGTGCCACACTGATTTTAGACTAGTGTGTAAGAAAAAATTTCACAAAATGTGGAAATATCATAAATTAAGAGTTAAGAGAGAGCACTAGGTACCAAATGTGGGTGCCCCAAACATGCTGGACAGAGTCCTGAGAGGTGTTCTCCCATCTAAGTGGTATGATTTAGATGCATATATGTCCAATGATTCTGTAATGGTGAGTATATTTATTTTAGTTTATATATTTTTAAGAATGTGTATCATTTTACATGTTATAAATTTTATTTAATTGGATATAGGAGGTGGTAGTGCATCATTATAAGAATCGTTCATTAAAGGGACCACCTCATAGGATTGGGACTCACCATGTGTCCCAGATTTGACATGATGTATTGATTGTTAAATTTTTAAATTTATTATTTAATATGGTTTTGTGTTATATATTTATATCTTATTGGTATACAGTTATAGGAGCAAGGTGCACCAACTGATAAAATTTCGATGTGGATGATGACTCATGATTGAAATGATCTGGAGATTAAAATTCTTATAGAAAGTTCTTTTACAAATTATCAACACATAAATAGATTTGTATATACATATATATTTATAATTATATATTATATTGGATCAATTTGTGGTTGAGTTATCATAGTTTTCAGAGGACCAACCGAAACATTCCATGCGAAGAGATGATATATTCCATTGCATTATTAGTTGTGATGAACATGGATATTGATTGACATATGGAATGGGGATTATTAATTCTTTAGCTTCCCGCACTAAGGTTGTGGATCCTATTTTTTCTAGGATAAAACAGAAGGAGACATATTTTTAGGCATCGATGTGTGCTTTCAAGGTGGTAAATGTGTAGTTTTTAGCTGAGGTTAGAGCACCACAAGAGTATATGTGTTGGGGTGATGGTGCAAGGGATCCTATGAAGAAGGTTTATAATTTTATTTATTATTAAATCCATTATTATTGTCTTCATAATGTTTATTTTTCGTAGGAACCTACTGCACCAGGTAGAGATAACAACCATGGTCCCACATGATGCATCAAATTCAATAGGTGTGTTCTTTTTTATCATTCTAATTTCTTGTTCAAATTGATTGTCTCATTTTGTTTTTTTATTTTTAGTAAATTCATAAATCACATTTACATTTTAATTAAAATGAAATTTTACCAATTAGGTAAATGTATAAAAAATATTTTGTTCTTCCCACCATCTTTAGAATATCCAAGAAGGGGATATTTTTTTCAATGGTCTTGCATGGCTGGGAAAAAATATTTTAAAGATATGCAAAGAGATTTTGATAAAATCAGTTTATCATTTGATTCCATTATATTTCATGTATTTATATAAACTATTAGATACCTTGGTTGATCAAATTCATTCATTTATCTCTAGTTTCCGATGAGTTAGTGTTGATGGTAGAAAAAAAGTAGTTTTGGGCTTCATGGGACTCTCTTTGGCGGCCTAAGACAACTAAGAGGGTGGGATTCATGAACATAAATAAGTGTAAATTTTCACTCCTTGCAAGTAAATGGTAGAGTTTATTTTCCATTTTCCATTATTTATGTGTGAATGTTTTTATGGAAAATTATTTTCCGGCCACTAATTTTCTAAGTTCTCATCTCATCCAACATCTTAACTTTCTTTATCATCTTTAGGGATCTAAATAAATTTTTATGGAATATAGAGAGTTTCTAATGGTAATGGGATTAGAATTTGTAATGGACCTTGGTTGTCTAGGGTGGGTAATGGGTTTCCATTATCTGATATCAAGCATCGTTGAGAGGGTTCTACTATTTAGGATCTAATGCTAGATTATTTTTTATGATGGAACATAGAGATGGTGAATAAATTATTTAACGATAGTGATCAGGACACTATTCCACCAATTCCTACTTGTCAGAAGCTGTATAGAAGTTAGTTATTTTGGATATACTCCAATTATGGAGTGTATTTGGTGAAGACAAGATATGTGTTAGTGATGAATAGTTCTCATTTACATAGGGATAAATTTTAGAAGGTTGTATGGAATTTTAATTCTTTCCCAAGGTTTTTATTTTTTATGGAATATTTGTTATGATATGTTATCCATAAGATATTTTCTACTATAAAGTAATGTCATGATGGATAATTTTTTCGTTATCTATCATGGAAATGTGTAGTCAGTGGTGTATTCTTTGTTTATGTACCCTTTTGTGTGGTCATTATGTGAGAAATGGAGGAATCTCATCACACTTGTTTCGGATCATTCAGTGATGGAAATATATGTTATTAATAATTGAGTGGCCTCAGAAATATCCAATGTGAATTTTCAGGTTTTTTCCTTGTCTTAATGGATTTGGGAACAAAAAGGTGATGAAATGGACACTCTTCTATTATAAAATTAAATAAAAGCATAGAACTAGGTTAATCAGTTAATTCCTAGAATAACATCAAAATAATTCATATTAAGAACTATAAAATCCTAGAGGTTCCCAAAGGATTCATGATAAATATTCTATTAAGATTACTATCCACTACCTTATTAGCTAATTTCCAATACTCGGTTTTTTATTTACCATGTAAAGAAACTTCCACTAAATATTGAGAGTCCATACACTCATTGAATTCTCAGTTGGAAATAACTATTTCAAGTTCACCAATCCTTTCATCCAAACCCATGACCACATTGAAATAACTAGTGAGAAGTCAAGAGACTTGAAACTATAACACCAACAAATCACTATGGATAAAAAAGTAGAAACAACTGGTCATCCACTCTAAGTAAAAACCTAGCAGAACTGCCGATCTATGAAACAACCAAAACACAAAATTGGATCAGTGTAGAACCAATACTATCTTCCCAATCAGGTCATTAAAAAAATTCAATGATGTAAATGGCCAACCATATTAATCACTTTCAGTGAAAACCCCAATTAACACACTCTATGACCAATTATCCCACTACCATCACTGATAAAATAATGAACATACACTATTTCCACCAAGTAGTGAGATGGAACAATATGGAAATCTCCAATAACAAACAAACAACATAGGATCACATGTTTGATTAAACATAACCTAATTGCTACTATATCACCATCTATAAAAAAGGCCTTTATCACAAATAATCCATAGTTAATATATTTCACTATAATAAATCAAGGGAAAGAATTTCCATTAATTATCCCTTTTTAGAAGGATTAAGAAGTATAACCCTTTATTATAACCAATTTAGCATTGATAAAAATGTACTTTACTAGTTCTTACTGAGAAAGGTATTTTAATATTTAACTTATATGATTTTTTCCTCTTTCTCCACCTTAACTAACATATGGTGGATTTTATATTCCCAATATCCAACCAAAGTGACCTCCTAACTTGATAATTATCCAAAGAATAAATTAAATATTCATAAATGTAGTTACCTTTAAATGTGAATTTACTAAATATAATCTATTGACGGATATAAATTATAGTGAATCCAATCAATTTAGTGGATACAATAACCTAGAGAGTTTCTACATAAGTAGAGTGTTGATTTATCCCCACAATATCATAGCCCAATGCCCTAAAATTCAATCTCTGGAATGATTTTAGCTTATCCATAGGCTCAAAAATCTCTATAATTAGAGGATGATTTTTTAGAATGAGTTTTTTGAGATTAATAGTAGTTAATGAGTTGGATATTCCCTAAAAATTCCAAAAAATAACATTTTTTACCATGCCTCATTTTGAATTTTTTCCACTTGAATGTGGATTGTTGTAACCCATAGAGCCCTTCAAATTGATCATTTTTCCTAATTACTAAGGTAAAAGGTAGGTCACCTCTTTGGTACCACTTTGAGTGATTTTTCCTTAATACTGATATTTTCAATTATCTTCTAATTAGTTGAAACATTAGGTGCCTCTTTATTTTTCTCTATAGTCTAAAACACCATCACTTAGCCAATTGTCCCTTGAAAATCAGTAAGTTTAAAGGTAGTTATATAATTTTAAGGTATTTTTTAACTCTTCTATATGATCTTGAATGAGATTTGGGACTTCTATATTGGAGGGATATTGTCTTCATCAACTAAATCACTTATTATTTTACCCATAAATTCCCCATTCTTGGTTAAGTTCTCAAAATTGACTTCTTATTTCCCCTTAATAAAATTTTCTACATATTAGATGAGTTTTCATGTTGTTGTAAACCATCCTCTCCTTTTTCCACTTAGACTCTTCTGCACCCACTGGTAGAGCATAAGATGAACACTTTTGGGTCTATTCAATTTTATTTCCTTAGGGAGCATCGAAAGTCATATATAAAGATGATGCACCCATATTATTATCAATAAGTGATACCAATTGATTTAAAATAAATTAATGAGAAGAAACTGGATAAAATAAATCACATGAGAAAGTAAAGGATACTATAATAGAATATCTCACAATAGAAGAACCAACTCTAGAATCAGATACAGGTTTCTCTATATTATGCATATTGCTTTCTCCCTTAAACTAACCCTGAGGAATAAATCCCTTCTCAGAAGATTGTATAACAGCTACTCGAGCCTGACTAACACACACCCATGAATTCAATTGGACCATACCACAACCCTAATAACTAACCTACATATGATTAAACCCTATTATTCACCTTGTATGATTAAAAACAATAGGCAATGTTGTCTTGTGTTTAAAATGACATATCTCCCATCAGAGGGTCAAAAATGAGAAAAAATTTCCATTTATGTAAAGATATAGGAGAACATTCCTCAAATCATATGATATACATTAAAATGTACCACACATTAATCTTATTAATATATTGGTCGGTATAATTAAAAGTTCATTTTCATATTCATTATCATTTTTGTAATAATGGGAAACTCATGTGTGTAAGGGTCAAAACTTACCAAACCAACTTTGATTGATATAAAATATTAGGAAAATTATCTATTGGTCATTTAAAATCTTTAGAAATCATTGGCATGTGGATCACATACCCTAATTTATTTATATGATTGAAAATGGCATTCATCCCTCAAATTTTGAGTTAATTTAAAAATCACATAAAATGATTTAATATACCATGAAAACATACTTGAATTAAAATGAAATCACAAGAGAACAATCACCGATCTATTTTTTTTATATAAAAATCAATATTGAATCCATAGGATTCTCATATCACATGATATAATGGAAAATGATGGGTAATGTTGTCTTGTATTATTAAAATGACATATCTCCCATGAGGGGGTAAAAAATGAGAAAATGACATCTGATTGGTGTGAGAATCTAGGATAACACTCCTTAAATCATATGTGATCTATTGAAATCAACTTCACATCAATCCAGTGTTTGGATTGGTCTATACAATTAAAAATTCATTTCCATATTTATTACATTTTTTCTAATAATGGGAAAATCATGTGTGTAGAGGTTAAAACCGACCAAATGAGCTCTGATTGACATGAAATATTAGGAAACTGATATTTATGCCATTTAAAATCTATAGGAATTATCAAAACATTGATATGATTGAATTTTTCAGTATGATCGAAAATACTGTTCGTCCCATGGATTTGGAGTGAAGTGAAAAATCATGTAAAAGGTGATGATACTAAGCAAACACACTTGGTTTGGCATGAAATCATGGGAGAATGATCAATGAGACGTTTTTGATTTATAAAAATCAATAATGCATCTGTCAGATGCTTGTGTCACTTGATATGATGGAAAATGATGGGCAACATTGTCTAGTGTTATTAAAATGGCATATCTTCCGATAGAGGGTCAAAAATTAACAAAAAACTTCTGATTGATATTAAAAACTAAGAGAACATTCCTCAAAATATATGTGATCTATTAGAATCAAACACATGTCAAATAATTTCCTACATTGGTTGGTAAAATTAAAATTCATTTTCACATTTATTACCGTTTTTGTAATAATGAGAAAATAACGTGTGTAGGGGTCAAAACTAACCAAACGAGTTATGATTAACATGAAATATTAGGACAAAAATATTTAAGTCCTTTAAAATCTATAGGAAGCATTATCACATGGATCAGATACCTTAATTGATCAGTATGTTCAAAAGTGACATTCATCTCTTGAATTTGGAGTTAAGTGAAAAATCACATAAAAGGGATGAGAATCAAGAAAACACACTTAGATTGACAAGAAATCATGTAAGAATGATAAATGAGTCATTTTTTATCTGAGGGAATCAATGCTTCATCCATTGAATTCTTGTGTCGCCCGATATGATGGAAAATAATGGGTAACATTTTTCCTGTGTTATTAAAATGACATATCTCTCGTCAAGGGGTCATAAATAATAAAGAAATTCTGATTGAAATGAAAATCTAGGAGAACATTCCTCAAATAATATGTGATCTATTAGAATCAACTTCCATAATATGATACCTGGATTGATCAGTATGTGGTAAACTTGGTTTTAAACTTTTTATAGTCATTGCTTAGTTGATAAATAGTGTAATCAGATATTCGATTTTATATTTTCCTTATTTTTTTATTTATGATTCTTTCTGAATGTAATATCATAGAAAATATTTTTATTAGCATATATATATATATATATATATTAATTGGATAATTATTAATAATGTTAAATATATTAATTTGTTTTTGATTTGATTAATTGTTTTTTATATTATCATGTAGGTTGATGAAGAAAGAAGATTGGAAGGATCTTTAGCTATTTGGATCTCTGGTTTTGTCTGGATTGCTATTATTTATTTTATTTTTTTGTTCTCCGGTGGTTTTTTTATTTGGGTTTTTAGCGGTTATAAAAAATATGGAATTTAAAAAAAAAACTTGCAGTATAGTAACCGCCTTAGGCGGTTGCTAATATAATCAATTTCTGGAAGCATTAGTGATCACCTATAACAATCACTGATACTATCAATTTTTGGCAGCACTAGTGACCGAATATATTAGTTTCTAATGCTATTAATTTTAAATAGCATTAAAGACTAGCATAGGCAGTCACTAATCTTCTTCTCAGCGACTGCCAATGCCATCGTCTAGTGGATCCTGATAAAGACCGCTAATGGCGGTCGCTATGTCCCTTTAGTGATGGGTCAACTACAACAGCCAAAAGCAGTCGGTAGGTGGTTTATAAAGACCTTAAGTGACCTATTTTTCCAACCACTAAAGTCCAAATTTCAAGTAGTGTGATATTTAAATGTTAGGGAGCCGAAGACACACATAGGGGCCTAGACATGCAAGAAATTTTAGGATGTGATTTGAGGATAGAGGGTATGTAGGGCTGTCATACCTCACCTTTGTGCAGGATCTTGTTTGTTGGGAAAATCTATCTTATTTTGAATACGATTCGAATTTGGCCTCCATTTTGGTTGTAGCCTAGTCATGTTCGGTAAAAGAGTGGGTATGCCATCATACAAACTGAAATTCTAATATTCCCTAATAGGCATCCACAGAGAACTGTAGCAGTCATTAATGTTATCTAGTTGATAAACAAGATCAATGAACTGATCCTAAGATAAGCATATAGAAGCACATGTTGTGATCACATGTACACAAGGATATTGTAATGATTGAAAGTTACCACAATCACAACAACATTTCTCCAGTAAAACAATTAGAACATGTCAATGGTATAAGGGATCAATTACCATCTTGTGTGGGGACAATCAATAATGTTCTAGTATACTTTCCATAGAGAAATGTGCCATCAATTAGTATAAACTTCTTATATTTTCTAAAATATTTCACACATGGTCAAAATCTCCAAAACAATCTATCAAACACAACAATACTACAAAATAGTCCTTTAATAGTGCTAAAATAGGCCTTTATCAATATTAGAAAAGCGTTTACTACTGAAGCGTGATTAAAATCCCTAGGCTTTTATCAGCATTAGAAAAACTCTAATAAAGGGGTACTTTTTCATCACTCTTAGAAGCGCTAATAAAGGATGCTTTTATCAATACATTTAGTAGTGATGATAAAGGGACATTATTTAGTGTGCTATAATAGCACACTGCATCCCCATAAAGAATAAAAATCTGGTAAAAATAAAAATTTTAAATGAAATAAAATTTACAAAAAAATAAAAGAAAAAAACTATATTATAGAAATTTCAAACATTGGTTTATACAATTACATGAGTAAGTAAAAATTATCACATACATTCAAAGACATCAGTGTTACTTTTTCTTTTTCCCTAACCCCAACTCATGCTATTGCCAAACAAACCACCCATGCTCGAGAAAAATAACACACCTGTATAAGAAAAAAATTCATCTGTTAGTAATAGTATAAAGAAATAAATTGAATAGAAAGTGTTAATTTTAAACTAAACTTTGAGTCATTCTAGAAACAATGTGTATCAGACTGAGTTGTGGTTTATTCTTGCACATCAAACCATTTCTTGTTCATCTTCAAGCATTATCGTTGGGGAAATTATCTAAATAAGTATAAGATAAAAATGATAAATAAATTAATTAATTAATAGTAGATAAAAGGATGAAAAAAAATCTAGGCTTTTTTGTTAGTTTTTGGCGACGTGATGCGGGTTTTAAACTAAAATGACACTTATATATAGAAAACACACACCTGGAGTCATATTGTTCACATTGTGCATCGAATTGAGGTTTGGTTGATTCCTACATGTCTCAAATGACTTATGAATCATTTTACTAAAGTATCAAAACAATATTAATGTGCTTTATCAGTTTTGAGCATGTCACTTGTTTTTTTACTAAAATGTAAATTTAAACTAGAAACACACACTTTGAGTCATACCAAACACATCATGTTCCTATTTAACAAGAGATAGATTCCTGCACATCACAAATGACTTATGAAATATTTTTATAAATTATCATGAAAATCTGAGCATGTTTTCTTGGTTTTCAGTGAGTGATACGTTTTGAACTAAAATTCCAACTTTAAATTTAAAATGGATGCTTTGAGTCAAAATGGGAACATAGTGTATCATATTTAGGTTTAGATGATTCATACACTTCACAAATGACTTATGGATCGTTGTGCTAAAGTATCAACACAATCCAAATGTTTTTTCTTGGTTTTGAGTATGTTAGTTGTATTTTTTACTAAAATTAATTTCAAATTTAAATAAAAAAACACACTTTGAGTTATATCGATCACACTGTATGTTTTCTTGGTTTTGAGTACATCACTTGTATTTTTAACTAAAATTTAATTTTAAATTGGAAACACGCACTTTGAGTCATACCAGTCACATTGTACTTCAGTTTGATATGATATTGATTCCAACACATCACAAACGACTTATGAATCTTTGTCCTAAATTTTCACGACAATATGATCGTGTTTGCTTGTCTTTCTGTGAGTGAAACTTTTTGAGCTAAAATATCAATTTTAAAATGATAAAAGACACTTTGAGTCATACCAGTCACATCATGAATCAGATTGAGTTATGGATAATTCCTACATGTCTCAAATTAACTATTGACCTTTTTACTAAACTATAAAAACAATCCAAATGTGTTTCCTCAGTTTTGAGTATGTCATTAGTCTTTTTTCTAAAATTAATGTCAATCTTAAATAAAAAGACACACTTGAAGTCATACCAGTCACACCATGCATCAGATTGAGGTACCTCTATTTTTCAAAAGTCTTATATGACTTATGGATAAATTTTCTGAATTATAAAAATAATCTGAATGTGTTTTCTTAGTTTTGAGTACATCACTTGTGTTTTTTAATAAAATTCCATTTTAAATAGGAAACATGTAATTTGATTCATACATGTCACATAATGTGTCAGTTTGACCTGAGACTAATTCCTACAAATCAAAAATGACTTATAAATCATTGTCATAATTTATCAAGATATTCCAAGAGTTTTTGTTCAGTTTTCAATGAGTGACACTTTTTGAACTATAATGTCAATTTTAAAATGATAACAAACACTTTGAGTCATAACGGGTATATAGTGTATCAGATTGAGTTGAGGCTGATTCATATATGTCACAAATGATTTATGAATCATTTTCATAAAGTATAAAAACAATTTGAATGTTCTTTATCCATTTTGAGTTGGTCGGTTTTCATTTTTATAAAAATTTATGTAAATTTTAAATAAAAAGACACACTTGGAGTCATATTGGTCACACCATGCATCAGATTGAGATGAAGATGATTCATACACATCCCAAATGAATTATGGATCATTTTTATAAAGTATGAAAACAATATGAATGCATTTTCTTATTTTTGAGTATGTTGCTTTTCTTTTTTACTAAAATGTAATTTTAAACTTGAAATACGCACTTTGGGTCATACTAGTCACATCATGTATCAGTTTTAAGTGAGATTGATTAATATACATAAAAAATGAATTATTAATCATTTTACTAAATCATCAATGCAACTTTATAACATTTTTGTAAGTTTTTACTGAGTGACACTTTTTGAACTAAACTGTCAATTTTAAACTGATAACGGACACTTTGAGTCATACTGGTCACACCGTGCTTCAGATTGAGGTGAAGTTGATTAATTAATTTTTCAAATGACTTATGGATAATTTTACTAAATTATAAAAAAAATTGAATTCATTTCCTTATTTTTGAGTACATCACATTTCTTTTTTATAAATTTAATGTCAATTTTAAATAAAAAGACACACTTGGAGTTATAATGGTCACACTGTGAATTAGATTGAGGTTCAGCTGATTTCTACACTTCCCAAATGACTTACAGATCATTTTCATGAAGTATCAAAATAATAAGAATGCATTTTCTCAGTTTTCAGTATATTACTTGTCTTTTTTACTAAAATGTCATTTTAAACTGGAAACACATACTTTGAGTCATATCGGTTACATTGTGTGTGGGTTTGACATGATACTGATTCCTACATGTCAAAAATGAATTATGAATCATTTTACTAAATTATCAAGATAATCCAAGTACATTTTATCAGTTTTTACTTAGTGACACTTTTTGAACTAAAATGTTAATTTTAAACTCATAATGGACACTTTGAGTCATATTGGGTACATCGTGTATCAGAGTAAAGTAAAAATGATTTTTACCTATCAAAACCGACTTATGAATTGTTTTCCAGAAGTATTGAAATAATACGAATGATTTTTCTTGGTTTGAGTATGTTAGTTTTCTTTTTTAATAAAATTAATATTAAATTAAATAAAAAGACACACTTGGAGTTATGATAATCAAAACGTGAATAAAATTGAGTTACATATGTTTTTTATATGTTACAAATGACTTATGGATCATTTTCCCAAAATATAAAAAAATATGAATGATTTTTCTCAGTTTTGAGTATGTCACTTTTATTTTTTACTAAAATATCATTTTAAACTAGAAACACACACTTTGAGTCATGCCACTCACATCACATTTAGTTTTGATGTGATATTGATTCCTACACAACAAAAATGACTTATAAATCATTTAAATAAATTATCAAGACATTTCAACCATGTTTTCTCATCTTTTAGTGAGTGACACGAATTGAACTAAAATGTCAATTTTAAACTGATAATATACACTTTGAGTCATACTGGGAACATCATGTATCATATTGAGGTAAGAATGATTCCTACACATCTAAAATGACTTATAGATCACTTTCATAAAGTATCAAAATAACATGATTTCTTTTTCTTGGTTTTGAGTATGTAAATTGTATTTTTATTAAAATTAAAGTCAATTTTAAATAAAAAGACACACTTGGAGTCACATTGGTCACAACATGCATCAAATTAAGATTTGGATGAATCCTAAACATACCAAATAACTTTTGGGTTATTTAACTAAAGTATCAAATCAATATGAATTCATTTTCTCAGTTTTGAGTATGTCACTTGTCTTTTTTTACTAAAATGTCATTTTAAACTAGAAACACACACTTTGAGTCATACCAAACACATATTGTGTCATTTTGAAGTTAGAATGATCCATACACATAAAAAATGACTTATTAATCTTTTTACTAATTTTTTAAGACAACTTGATCGCGTTTTCTTGTTTTTCAGTGACACTTTTTGAACTAAAATGTCAATTTTATACTGATAACACACACTTTGATCAATATCGGCCACATTGTGTATCAGATTGAGGTTTGTATGATTCATAAATGTTCCAAATTACTTATGTATAATTTTCTTAAAGTATCAAAAAATCCAAATATGTTTTCTCATTTTTGAGTATGTCACTTGTCTTTTTTACTAAAATTAATGTCAATTTTAAATAAAAAGACACACATGGAGTCATACTGGTGACACCGTATTTCAAATTGAGGTGTGGTTGATTCTTACATTTCCTAAATGAATTATGGATCATGTTCCTATAGTATCAAATCAATTTGAATGTTTTTTATCAGTTTTGAGTATGTCTCTTGTGTTTTTTACTAAAATGTCATTTTAAACTGGAAACATAAACTTTGAGTCATAACAGTCATAGTGTATCGGTTTGATGTGAGAATAATTAATACACATAAAAAATTAATTATGAATCATTTTCCTAAATTATCATGACAATCTGAGCATGTTTTCTCAGTTTTTAGTGAGTGACACTTTTTGAACTAAAATTTTAATTTTAAACTGATAATGGACACTTTGATTCATACTAGGCACATAATGTATTAAATTGATGTGAGTATGATTAATAAATATAAAAAATGTCTTATGGATCATTTTCATAAAGTATAAGACCAATAAAAACTCATTTTCTCAGTTTTGAGTATGTCACTTATCTTTTTTACTAAAATTAATGTCAATTATAAATAAAAATACACACTTGGAGTCATACCGGCCACACCGTGTGTCAGATTGAGGATTTTATAATTATTACATATCAAAATGACTTATGGATCATTTTCATAAAGTATAAAAACAATCTGAATTTTTTATCAGTTTTGAGTAAGTCACCTATCTTTGTTACTAAAATTCCATTTTAAACCGAAAACACACAATTTGAGTCATATCGACCACATTGTGTATCAGTTTCACATGATACTAATTTATAAAATTAAAAAAATGAATTATGAATCTTTTAAATAAATTAAAAAGAAAATCTGAGCACATTTTCTTGGTTTTCAGTGAGTGATACTTTTTAAAATAAAACGTCAATTTTAAAGTGATAACAGACACTTTGAATCATATTGGTTACATCGTATATCAAAGTGAGGTGAATATAATTTTTAAATGTCACAAATGACTTATGTATTTTTTTTCCTAAATTATTTAAACAATACTAATTCTTTTTCTCCTTTTTGAGTATTTTAGTTGTCTTTTTTACAAAAAAATAATGTCAATTTTAAATAAAAAGACACCCTTGGGGTCATACCAGTCACACCGTGTGTCGGATTGAGGTTAAACCGATTCTTATATGCCCCAAATGACTTATGAATCATTTTAATAAAGTATAAAAACAATAAAATTATTTTTCTTGGATTTTTGTATGCCAGTTGTCTTTTTTACTAAAATGCCATTTTAAACTGAAAACACGCACTTTGAGTAATACAGGTCACATCATGTGTTGGTTTGATGTGATACTGATTCATACACATAAAAAATGACATATGAATCACTTTCATAAATTATCAAAATAATTGAAGCATGTTTTCTTAGTTTTCAGTGAGTGACAGTTTTTGAACTAAAATGTTAATTTTAAACTAATAATGGACACTTTGAGTCATACTGTGAACATCTTGAATATGATTGAGGTAAAGATGATTCCTACACATAAAAAATGAATTATGGATCATTTTTATAATGTATTAAACAAATATAAACTTGTTTTCTCAATTTTGAGAAGGTCAATTGTCTTTTTTACTAAAATTAATGTGAATTTAAAATAAAAAGACACACTTGGAGTCATACTGGTCACACCGTGCATTGGATTAAGGTATAGATAATTTATAAACATCCCAAATTACTTATGGATCATTTTAATAAAGTATCAAAAAATATTAATTCATTTTATTGGTTTTGAGTTCATAACTTTTCTTTTTTACTAAATTGTTTTTTTAATATAGAGACACGTACTTTGAGTCATACCGGTCACATCATGTGTCAGTTTTACACGATACTGATTCCTAAAAATCAAAAATGAAATATGAATTATTTTAATAGATTATAAAGACAATATAATCATGTTTTATTTTTTAGTGAGTGAGACTTTTTGAACAAAAAAGTCAATTTTAAATTGATAACACACACTTTGAGTCATATCAGACACAACATGTATCAGATTAAGGTGATGTTGATTGATACTTGTCCTAAATGACTTAAGGATCATTTTACTAATGTATCAAAACAATATGAATGCATTTTCTCATTTTTGAGTATTTCACTTGTCTTTTTTACTAAAATTAATGTCAAATTTAAATAAAAGGAGACACTTGGAGTCATACTAGTCACACCATACTATAGATTGAAGTGAGGATGATTCATATACATTCTAAATAAATAATGGATCATTTTCCTAAAGTATCAAAACAATAAAAATTAATTTTCTTGGTTTTTTTACATCACTTTATTTTTTTACTAAAATGTCATTTTAAACTAGAAACACGCACTTTGAGTCATGCTGGTCACATCATGTGTCTGTTTTATGTGAGACTAATTCAAACATGTCAAAAATGACTTATGAATAATTTTTCTAAACTATCATGTAATCTAATTGTGTTTGATTATTTTTTTATGAGTGACACTTTTTGAACTAAAATATCAATTTTAAACAGATAATGGACACTTTGAGTCATACCAGGCACATCGTGTATCAGATTGAGGTGAGGATGATTCCTAAATGAAAAAATGACTTATTTATAATTTTCCAAGAGTATAAAAATAATATGAATATTTTTTATTGGGTTTTAGTATTTTTTTTTGTCTTTTTTACTAAAATTAATGTCAATTTAAATAAAAAGACACACTTGGAGTCATACCAATCACATTGTGCATCGAATTGAGGTATGGTTGATTCTTATATGTCTCAAATGACTTATGTATAGTTTTAAAAAAGTATAAAAACAATATGAATGTGTTTTCTTGGTTTTGATTATGTCTCTTATCTTTTTTACTAAAATGACATTTTAAACTAAAAACACGAACTTTGAGTCATGTTGATCACATCATGTGTCAATTTTACATGAGATTAATTCCTATACACCAAAAATTATATAGGAATTGTTTTCATAAATTATCAAGACAATATGAGTGTGTTTTCTCAGCTTTTAGTATGTCACTCATCTTTTTTACAAAAATTAATGTCAATTTTAAATAAAAATACACTATTAGAGAAATATAGAGCATACCATGCATCAGATTGTGGTGAGGATGATTCTTACATGTCACAAATTACTTATGTATTATTTTACCAAAATATCAAAACAATCGTAATATGTTTTCTTAGTTTGGAGAATCTGATGTGTGTTTTGAACTAAAATGTAAATTATAAACTAAAAGCATAAAGCCTGAGTCATATCGAGCACACTGTGTATTGAATTGAGGTGTGGATGATTGAGTATATGATATGTTTTTTTCTTTCAACTGTCTAAAAAAATATAGAAAAGAGAGACCACGTTTCATTCTTATGGAAGAGTAAACATCATGCTGCCTCAAATACTTCACATTTCAGGCATCATGGGGTTTCCTATTCCATAAAAAAGGAATATGCTCTCTCTTTTTGAGTATGTGGTGTGTGTTTTGAACTAAAATGTAAATTATAAACTAAAAATATACAATTCAATTCATACCTAGCACACTGTGTATCAGATTGAGGTGTGGATGATTGAGTATATAATGTGTGTTCTTATTTTAATCATCTACACCAAGCCATAAAAGAAAGAAATGTTCCATTTGGATGGAAGAGGAAACACCATGCTACCTAAAATGCCTCATCCAAAAATCAACATGTTATTTATTTTCTAGCTTGTTTTAGATGATTGAATGAAAAATATGACTTCCCAAAATATCTATGAAAATAATAATAATTAGATAAAAATGATAAGGAAATTAACTTTAAAATAATAGATAAAATTATGACAATATTAACAAAATAAGTAGTAGGAATTCACCTTTTCAAAATCATAGAGAAGTATTGAATCATTCTGGTTGATGAATTCATTTCTTCATGATCTCTGTGAAAATTAAAAAAAATAAATATCAGATAAAAATGATGAGTAAATTAACTAAAAAAAGTAGATAAAATGATGAGAAAACCAAATAAAAAGAAATTTTTTTAATTATATATCATTAAACTATAATATAATTATTCCTGATCATATGAAAATAAAATACAAAAAATTTAGTTGATATTACATGACTTTAAAATAAAATATTTTAGAATCTCATTAACAATAATGTGAATACTTAACCACTTTACAATAACATAACATTAATATATTACAAAAAATTACCATAAAGTTTTTTATCCTTTTGGGTTGGTGTAAAACTCATATATAAACATTTTCCTTTTTATTTTCTACAAAAACTATCATAACACATTATATATTCCTGGATTATACTAAACACTAGTATATCCATTTATTTATTCTTAGAAAAAATTAACCATTAGTGTAAATCTATTATCATTCAATGATTAAACTAAAATAAATATTTAAATTTGATTTTTTATGGAACATAATAAATCTATCTTTCCCTTTCACCATCATAGAGAGTATAAAATCCATGATAAACAATTTACCTTCTTTGATAGAAAAAACTTTAGTTTGACCCATTATATATTTTCCAAAGACATTAAACTCCATTATAAATTCTTTACCCCTTTTTGATAGTATTAAGCATCAATATATCCCTTTATAGCATCCAAATGACACTATAATATAGCGCATCCATTATGTCTTCTTGGATTGTGCTATAGATTAGTATATCCTTTTCAATATTCTAGGTGATGATACACTCTAACATAATATCATCATTATTTGTTCATCAAAATTGGAATATCCTTATTTTGGTTTATTTTTTATTGTGAATGATGATGAGTTTTTTATTGATTAGATTTTGAACATGGATCATTTTACATAATGAATGTGCACATGAATATTAGTGATGAACCAATGGAAACATTTTTTATGGTGATCAGGGGAACAAGTATCTATATGCATAATAAGGATAGGTTAAACACCTCTAATCATGTAATGATTGTGAGATTTTATGTGATATAATGGTGGGATGATTTAATTTCACATCATGTGCATTCAAAAGAATCAGTTTTAGTCCATCCATTTTACTAATGTAAACTTTATGTGTTACATTTATGGATTTCACAAGCATTTTTGACATTATATCATGCATCTAATTGATGTTTTAATATCCCAAATAATCCCACCACCCACCAAAGTGAAACCACTATATTTTTATTTTATGAAAATTCATGATTCAGTCAATGAAATTTTGTATTTATTTATTTTTTAGAGGTTTTGGATCAAGCTATTCGCTTTTTTCAATGGGTTCTTTGTTTGTATTTTTAGTGCTTCGTGATTTCATTTGAAGCAGGTTTTTAAATTTTGGGGATTTATTTATAAAGTAATTTCTTTTCATTTGATGTCCTATTTCCTTTGAATCCATACTTCCTCCATGAATATGATCCCTCAATACTGGTTGTCCTCCAATAGTTTTCTCATACACCTGCTAGCTTCAGTGGTTGATTACACACATATTTATTCAAACATTTTATATGGATTATATACTTGTTTAATGATTGGATTGGTTTTGTATGACTATCAAGTTACTATTGTATCCACTACTTAATACATGGTTAGTTTCTATATGGTAGGTATATGTCAACCTTTTTAATTTATTGTGGTTGTAATGTTGCATTACTGGTTTTATTTACATCTATCTATTTTACAGCTAAAAAGTGAAATCTATTTAATCCCTATGATGGATTTTTATCCCCTAGAAAATGAAAGGATTGTTGACAAAGCATAAGGAAATGTCCTTCCATTTGTGTTTTTATACATGCATGTATTCATCGGCATGTATTTTATTATTAAGATTCCACTTAAATGATTTCAATTTTTTAAAAGTTACCTCAATTATGGAATTTGTAGATTATTAATCCCTACATTCTTAGTGGAAATTTCAATATAATAATATTGAATAGTTTCTTATTTTGGTTATAGTATGATACTAAGACCCCTTATTTATAGTATAAAGAATCCATGGGAAAGAAAATACTTAATTTTTTTTTTTAGTTTGTTTTTGTTTAGGGGTTTCTTTCTCACTTCAGTAATATTTTATAGTACTTGGAATGTGTTAAAAGAAATTGTATCCTATGATAATGAGTTTGAAAAAATAAGTGGTGCTTATTTTTTTTCTGAAAAACATTCCTCCAATTAAATTCCTTTACAAAATAACTTAAACAAGTGGTGAAAACATTTTTCAATAATCAACCTAAAACACTTGAACAATGGCTCTTATCTTAAGTGAAAATCTTTATGTTCACTTTTAAACAATTGTTCTCAAACACAACCTTGTTATGATCCTCATTCGAATAAATTTCCAAAAAAATTTACTGTTTGTAGTCCAACACTTCATCTCCTACTCCACCTCGGTCTCCGTCTCTGCCTCATCCTTCACCTTGGTCTCTGAATCCACCTTTATCTCTGCCTCTGCCTCTACCTCTGCCATTTCCAAACAATTTTATTATTTACAAGCCAACACTTCTAAACAAATTTATTTCCACTACTATACTTCTCCTTGAGAAATAGATTAAAAATAATATATAATCATTCTAATACTAATGATTCAAACCCCAAATATATTTATATGGTTATATCCTGTACAAGATTACAAACATAGTAGGTAATCACCTAAATTTGTTTTCGACAAACATTCTGACACCATGTATGTTACCCACTCATTTATGAACAAATTTACTTCTTATTTTTAGTATTAAGGTTATCAAAAGTCTTGGTAATACTGATAAAATATAGTCAAACAAATGATTAAAAAATATTTTTAATGAAATTGTAATTACCTTTGGAAATCACCTCTTTGGGGATAAAGGTCTTTTCATGTTTTATGACCTCTCTCATAAATTTGAAAATCTAATATCCACAATCATTTCCATTATCTTGCTTCAGACACTGTGGAAACATTGACCAAAATAAGTAAATTGTTTTTGAAAAAGGTTTTGATAGTTAAATACTTTTATATATATCTTAATTTGTTTCAATTTCTAGTAATCTATAATATTTTTAGGTTCAGTCACAAAATTCATTCCATGAAGTAACCTATATTTAGAGTCCACACTATTATAACAAAATTCTTTTTACAACAAATAATTAAACAAATAATTCAATGTTTATCTATAAAATGTTGAATGTAGTGTATTAAAAAATCTCAATACACATCATGTGGGGTCGGTTTGTTGGATATCCATGCATTGGATCCAAAAAATAAATATTTTTGATATCTAGATTGACTATGATTAGCATCCAGTGCTGCCTAAAAAAACCAAAACAAATAAGTAATGAAAAAAATTAAAATATATTTTATATGATTAGATTGTAGAGTTTTATCCCTTCATTTTAGGAAAAAAAGAGTTTTTTATATGTTATTGTTTTTCTCAAACGCATCATATAGATCATCTTTCTTATTATTAATTTATTCCTTCTCCAAAGAAGTTTTTTGTTTAGAAATGATACAAGGATTAATGATTCCAAATCACGATTCACATGAATTTTCATTTATATAATAGTAATATAAATTCTTATAGAAAATATGAATAGTTATTAACTTTAATGAACATGTTAGATCACTATTTGGAAAGATGTATTTTAAAATTTTAACTTATGTATGTATTGACAACTGAGACTCCCAGCCATTCAAACATGAGAATCTCATTTATACTCTTGAGACCAACTGCATCTGTAATAAAAGTTCCAAATATTTATTCTTCATATAGAATGTACGACAATTTTTATATTTAAATGTGGTATTCTCATGAAGTTGTAATGATAATAAATTTTGATGTGGAGCTAGTGGGGAGAAGTTACTCTCAGAAGGTCCTTTTGATTTCTTGGTAGATTCACTAAATTGTCTTGATTCGACCTTATGTTTCCCCATAATTTTATCCTTTTGTAATACCATACCTCACTTCATACCTTTCTTCATAAAAAGTTACAAGTTTTTCATAACAAAAAATTTATTAAATACAAACCTTGTGTATCTTTATAAGATTATATATCCATGCTACGAAAGTTTCAATAGAATCATTGAACATTATAATATCTAGATCATCAACTGGAACAGGAAACTCAATGATCGAATCTTGAGATACCTCAATCCCCACTGTCATGTGATCTTTTGGGAGTTCTTTATTGTGTAGCTTGTCTCCTAGTATATTATACACCGTACACCTCACAACAAGGCGGTGCATGGGTGTTCATAGATAGAAATCACATACAACTTTACCCTACATAATTTTAGTGATTTAAAGTTATCTGAAGTTGTTTGATTCAAATTTAGGATAAAGAGTAATGATAAAATTGATTACCTTAGGTAAATTATGTGTTTTAGGGGAATGACTAACCTCAAAGATATCAGGGTCATTTGGTTCTCCATGTGCGGATATTTGTTCCATAACCACTTCACTTTGATCCTTTATCATATATTTATCTTCTAAACCAAACCAGACAATAATATCTTGAAAAACATCTATTTTTTTCTACAATTATTTCATCACATTATATGAATATTATTTAAGTTTTTTATTGTTAAAATATGTTCGAGGAGACACTCTAAAACCTAATCCTCTAAGGCGACCATATTGTTATGGATGCCTCAAAGCTACTAAAAGTAGTTTTTCTTTCACTATGGTTTTTTCTGATTCTTGTGTCTAAAACATATAAAAAACATATGAACATAAATAGATATTTTTATGTAATACTTATATAAAGCATACAAAAATTTCTATGATGTCATACTTACACATGTTTCCCATACTAAATTTGTGTTTTCATCAACTAGTTTACCCTTCTTATTTATGCGAGGCTCCTTCAACAACATATGACATGGGATGGAAGTGGCTTCAGATTTTGATTCATCAATATACATAGAGAAAAGGAACATATGTTGTTTCATATCACATAAAAATTTTATTTTCAATTAAAAATACATACCAATTTATTCTCTAGTAAAGAATACCCCATCCTTTCTTTGTGATAGGGGTATATTTGTTTTGATGCATGTTCTTTATTTTCATCACACTTTTTATGTTCCATAAATTAACAATTTTGAATCAAATTAGACAAAATAAATAAATTCCAATAATATATTATTGGCTACAATTCACTTAAAATGATTTCTCATTGTGACAACCAATTAAATCATTCCATGTTTCTTTCTTTAAAATGTGTGCATAACTAACTGGTGGGGGGATTTACTTTCCCCTCAGTATCCCTAAGATATAAATTGGTAAGAAGAGTATGGAATCCTATATGGGATTTTCCAATATCCATTAAGATACATTTCTTACAAAAATATTCTAAATTAAAAAAACTATACAAGGAATAATGAAAATTAAATCAATGTTTCATTATATAATTTTCAGTAAAATAAAAAATGTACATCATAATATTACCTTTATATATTCCCAAAGGGTTTCCTTCATTACAGGTTAGATTTGTTTCCATGAACTTATATAAATCATCATATTCTTCCTCATTGTGCCCCCAAAATAACTAATGAACATTAATTTGTTGGGGTCAATAGGTTGGCCTTATGGATTCCATCCAACCTCAAATTCTATACCCTTACTTCTTACCTTGAAAATTTTATTCAACGCTATGATGTTGTGTCATTATTTTTTTTCATCAACATGTTGTTGATCCCCTAATAATTCTATTGTTTTAGCATCAATAATCTATTCTTCCCTGGTATTGGTAACATCATCTTGTACAGAAGACATTATTTGTTTTCATGAGTAGTCAAAAATTTAATTTAAATTATGTTAATGTAATATAGGACAAATAATATTATGAGGAAAAACATAGTATATTAAAAAAAACTTTAACCTTCTCATTGAAATATATTTTTTAATGGTTGTAGGGATTTGGATCATCTATCAAGAATCAAAATCCCCTCCTTTTGGTACTCTCTAATATATAATACATTGCATACATTAGGACCAATATAAACTATTTATGATCTCTTAATGAAAGGTTCATCCTCAACTGAATTTTCATCTGAACCTATACTTACTTTAGTTTCTAGTATAACAATCAACCAATTCTTGTATGTTGTATATGAGACATAAAATACTTGCACTTCTTGTGATTCCATTATGAATGGCTCTTCGTTTTACCCTTTCACATTGAAATTCACCTTCATGAAGCCCATTCCATTAACTTTGATTATACTCCTATTGTCAACCCATTTTCAATGGAAAATTGACACTTGAAATGTTATATAATCCAACTCATATATCTATTCTATAATGATGAAATATGACATATTCACATTAATTTTACTTCTATACTTGGAACCAGATATGTGCATTGCTTCTTGCATAAGCATAAATCCACTATTATTCATCATACTGTAAGCATCAGGTTCTTTTGTATAGAACATATAACCATTGATTATAAAACTAGTGAATGTGTTAACATTTTCATTTGGTCCCCTGGCTATCCATCAAAGTTGTTCAACAATTCAAATAATATTTTTAGATAACTTCTTATAAATTTGATCTTGGAACAATCCTATAAATATTTGATCATGTTTATTTGATATCCATCCTTTAACCCTTGACGGAATCAAATCTCTAATAATTTTTTGTGGGATTCAATGTATGGATCAACATCTTCACTATTATGTAAAATTTAAAGGTGTGCTTGTTACCGCTCGGTGATGGTAATTGTAACAACATCTCTTCTAAAAATCCCTTCTACTATAAGTAATCCACTATGATGAGACTTTGGGAGACTGATTCTCTCAACATCTAATAGGTAATATGTCCACAATTCAAAATATTTTTTAACAATATATTATTCTGCAATACAACCTTTTGGACAACTTCTATTCTTTACATACCCATTCAAAATATTCATATACTTTTCAATGGGGTACTTCTATCTCTAACATACATGAACACATAGTTTAACTTCTCTAAAAAATCAAAATATAAGGTGTACCATTATATCAAAGAATTATGGTGGGAAGAATATCTATAATTCACATAATATAACTGTAACCTCCATATTCATGATTTGAAATTTATTCAGTTCTATAACTCTACTACATATAGATTTGAAAATGAGGAATATTCTGGTTAATATATATCATACATGTTTTAGAATAATGAAATGGAAAGAAACATGCATCAAATCTTGCATCAAAACATGACAGTCGTGTGCTTTTAGTTCCTATAAATTAAAATTATTCATTGAAACAACATTTTTGATATTTGATGAATACCCATCTAGAAATTTTATACCATTAAGGAAAATAAAAAATTGCAATTTTTCCTATCTGGATAGAGTGTTAGCTACTGGGGGCAGAAAAGTCCACCATTTACCCTTTACCGATGCCAACTCTTCCCTTATCCCCATGTCAATCATGTCCAGACTATTCTTAATGCCATATTTTGTTTTGCGAGGAATATTCTATAATATTACAATAACACTATCAAATGATTTTTTTTCTAAATGTATGAAAACAAAAAAATGTCTAATGTGCAAATAATTTCAATAAAGTAATTCAAAGAAAATTGATCTCTTCTTCCAACCTGATTTTTTAAGGTTTTTCAAAAATGGTTTACCAAAAACAGTGTCAATATCTTTTACTTTATTGAACAATTGATCACTAGGGAGTAGAGATGGTGGTATACCTTATTCAGTATTCCCATCGAATGTTGCCATATAGGATCCGTATTTATGTCATCGAGGTAAAAAATTATGATTTTCTAAGAAGAAGTTAATACAACTTGTGTCAACTCCCATTAGACACCTCCTATATTTAGATTAGAATGATCATATTTACCCCCATCAGTTTACAATGTTTTATTATAAAAAATTGATCCAAAAAAAGAATAAATACTTTTATCAAACTGGTCTACAAATTCTCTATCCTAAATCTTCAATCTGATGTGGTTGGTTCTGATTCTCTCAGTCTGATGGACTTAGTATGATGAACCCATTATCAAACTGTATCTCTTAAAATCTTATCAAATGCTCAGTCTAATATTCCTCAGTCTAATATTCCTTAGTCCAATCGACTAAATATGATGTTTTTTAGTTCAGTAAATAAAAAATAGATGTCTGACCTTCTAATGAGATCTCTATCTGGAAAGAACTCTGACTCAAATTATGACTCAAACTTTGTAGCGCTCCACCTTTTCCACACATGAAAAATATTAAAAAGTATGAATGTATTGTGATTCTATTTATAGGAACCCTAGAATGGAAAATTCTACAAAATTGAAAACTTTCCCTTCTCTCTAAAATTCAAAAAACTTTGAGATCTATGCATATTTGAATTTCAAGTTTGACCAATTAAACTCTTCACAAATCTTCTAGAATATTTTAGAGTCTTCTTAATAATCATCCTTTTGAACTTCTTAAATTTTCTTCAGTATGATGGAACTTCCTCAGATCATTATGATGGAACTTATTCAGCTCATTACATTAGAAATTCCTAACCTCATTACGATTGAAATTACTCTTCAGAGTCAGTTTGATTGACTTTACTCCTTAGAGTTAGTATGATTGACTTTCCTCGTCAGATCCATTCTGATCAACTTTCCTTCCTAGAGTTAATCCTATTAACTTTCATTCTTATAGTCAATATAATTGACTTTCCTTATCATAATCAGTATAATTAACTTTTCTTCTCAAAGTTAGTCTAATGGTATCCTCATAATGATGGAATTTACATTACGATGGAATTCTGATTATAATGGAATTATCATTACGATGGAAACTCCACTCTAAAAATTTGAAATTATTCAAACCATATCAAATATAACTCATTAAGACTTCTGAAAACTTTTGTGTATTTTATATCTAGATCTGATGAAAACTTTTTCTTGATTACTGCAACTGATACAATCTTTATGATTCCACCATTTCATCAAAATCTTTTATCATGAGATTTTTCATGATTTATGAGAACTTCAAGATTGTAAAAGCATCTTCTAACTTAAGGTTAGAAATTTTATGGACTTTCTAATTCCTGACATCACTGTGTTGATTTAACCTCTTTAGAAACATTATGACTTTATAACTCCTTAGTTTCTTTATTTATATGATTAAGCTAAAGGTAAACTTCCAACAATCAATTTTTTCCTTTGATTCTTTTGGATCTGATGATCTATATATTTGATTTATTAGTCTGACTGAAAACCAACATCTTTGACTTCTCATGTTTCTTCTCATATATGGACCTGAGTCCAATGATTAGTATTTCAAAACTTTTAGGTTTCAACTTCCTAACAACTTTTTCATCTGAAACTACTCAATCCATACATCTACATCTAGAGCTCCTCAGTTCGATCCTCTATGTCAAGAAAACAACTTTATCAAAAACAAAACTTTTCTCACCCTTTGTGTTTGGGTTCGAACATTTTAGAAACTTTTACCTATTTTTCAAGAACATTATTTCATAAAGGATTATTTTTCAAAAAATAAAAAACATCACAAAGGTTCTTCAATCTCCCCTTTTTTATTTGTCTACAACACTCGTTAACAACTTTTTCAACTCTCAGAATTTTTTTCACAAATCAACTTTTGTAAAAAACTCAAGGTTTTAAAATTTTCTCAAAACATATCTTTTCTCAACAGAGAGTGTCCTAAAACCACACTACTAGATAAAGTAATGTTTTCAAATGAATTACATCACTCTTTAAGAAGAAAAATTTATAGACATGAAAAGATAAACTCCCCCTCAATTTTATCTTTTCCTCCCAATTTTCCTTTTCTCTCCCCAATTTTATAATAACCATAGATTTAGATTCATTAAATAAAGATAATTAGAAACTTATTAAAAAGTAAAAAAAGTTGTTACTTTTTCTTCCCATTTGTCAACATAATCTAAATCACAATGGGGGACTTATTTATGATATTTAGGAAGTTATTAGAGGAGGTTGAACATGAAGTTGCAGCCTCAACTTAACAAACCTTTATTTTGGAATTACCTTTGTGAAGATATCAACAATTTGATAATTACATGAGATATATTACAAAAAAAATTAGGAGAAACTTTATATTTTATAAATTGAAGCTTTAGATGAATGTGTTTTGATCTTGAATGTTGGACATGATTTTTAGAAAGATCAATTGCACTCTGATTATCACATAGTATCTTCAATGGTTTAGAAACTTTTACTTTCAAATCTTACATCTGAACTTTTATCCACAACATCTGAGTACAAGCCTAAGTAGCCACAACATATTTTGATTATGTTGTTCTCAAAGTTGATGAATTTTTTTTTACTATGTCAACTCACACAACATTATCCCAAGAAAAATGTTCCTCCTGAGGTTGATTTTCTATCATTACAATCTCTAGACCAATCAACATCAGTATAACCATGAAACTTCATCTCACAATTTCCTTTTTATAACAACCCATGTGAAGCTATTCCTTTGACATATCTCAAAATTCTCTTTTCTACCAACATATTTTATTCTTTTGGATTACTATCATACCTAGAACACAAAGTCACAACATAAACAATATAAGGTCTTCAGGATGTAAGGTAAAGTATAATTCATATCATTTTATTTTTTTTGTTTCAAAATTTGTCCATATTCATCTTTACTCCACTTTATCCCCACTGAGATAGGAGTATAAACTTATTTGGATTATTCCATGAAAAACTTTTTCCAGAATTCCCCAACATACTTATCATGAGATAGGAAATGTTTTTTTGTTGAACTTGTAAACCAAAGAAGAATTTTAATTATCTTAACATTGACATTTCAAAGTTTCTTTTCATTTATTCAGCAAATGTTTTACAAACATCTTCTCTATCCACATAAAAAATTATATCATCCACATAAAAAATTAAAATTAATGTTATGGATTCAACATATTTCACATATAAGTTTATATCAACTTTTCCTTTAGAAAAATCCAACATTCTCAACCGATTATCATGTTTTAAATACCATGAATGTGGAGCTTGTTTTAGCCCATACAATGATTTCTTCAATTTACCAACTTTTTTTATCCTCATTAAATATAAAACCACAAGGCTGTTCAATGTAAAGTTCTTCCTCAATCTCTCCATTTATGAAAGATGGTTTTACATCAATTAGTTAAAATTTGTAATTTCTATGCGCATACACTAATAGAAACATTCTAATAGTTTATAATATTTCATATTCGGAAAAATGTTCATCAAAATCCACACCTTCCACTTATACATATCCATTACAAATAAGACTTTCTTTGTTTATTGTAACTTATCCATGTTCATTAAACTTATTTCTATAAACCCACTTTATTCTAATAACATTTTTACCTTTAGAATGTGGAGAAAGTTCCCATGTTTCATTTTTCTCAATTTGATCCAACTCTTCATTTATAGAAATCACCCATTCACTGTGTATAATTTCTTATGAAACTGATTCCAGTTAAACTTTTGAAATAAGTAAAGTATGATTTTCTAATATCATCTTCCTTATGGTCTAAAATGGAGGCTTATGATTCTCAATAATATTTTTATTCTCAACATGTTTTTTTAAAGTAGGAAATTTAAAAGTCCTATTCCAACTTCACTTTCCTAATCAAATGATTTGTCCAAACCTTCATGTACATTACTTCTATCACTTTAATTTTTGTTGGAAACTTTTAGTTTTTATTCCTCAACATTCCTAGAAAACCTTTTTAATAATTTGGATTTTAAATAAATTTCACATCATATTATTCAGAAAAAAATTCAAATCATTATTAAAACATTTATAACTTCTTCCATTAGGTGAATAACCCATAAAAGTTCCTTCCTCATGTTTCTCATCAAACTTTCCAAGATTTGGTTTTTTTATTTTAATGTTTTTATTCTACTAAAATAATTCTTCCCATTTTCACCAAAATTATATTATTTATTTCTACGAATCCATTTTATTATGGAGAGTAGGGAGCAATATACTTATTTTTGGTACCATGTTTTCTCAAATAAGTTTCAAAAGTATTTCTTGTGAATTAAGTATCATTATCTATTCTCAACTTCTTTATATAGACCCTCATTTATTTCTC
Source organism: Viscum album (assembly GCA_963277665.1). NCBI lineage: Eukaryota > Viridiplantae > Streptophyta > Magnoliopsida > Santalales > Viscaceae > Viscum > Viscum album. The sequence goes on from OY728157.1 coordinate 1,808,100,667, forward strand.
AACTTATTTTCCAAAAAACCTAAACATTTTCACAGCCTCTAACTTGTTCTTATTAATCATGATGATTTTTATCTAAGTGAAATCATAAATAAAAGTGATAATGTATAACTATCCTTTTTTAATTGATGTCTCATTGTCCCGCATACATCAGAATGAATAAGTTAAAGAGGTATGGTAGACTGAATATCTACTTTCTTATGACTTTTATTAGTCATATTTACTTTCTAAAATGTTACATAAACATATTCTTCTCTTCTTTTAAATTTTAGAAAATTTCATGCAGCATCAACTTTAGAACGTTTTTTCATACTTTTCTGCCCAAGTTGGTCAAGTCTCTGGTGCCACAACTTATTCTTATATTCATCACTTAGATAACATGAGTTGTTAAATTATTTAATCTAAAATAGATTCCTGATGGTTCTTTCTACTTTTGTGATAACTTTTCCATCTTTCACACTTTTGATAATAGAAGAATATTTTCTATAGATTACTTCTTTTCCATCATTAAAAATTTGAATCACACTAAGTAAGTTATGTTTTAGTCCATCAAAAAATTAAACTTCCTTAGATTTCAATTTTTATAATTTAATATAAACCATTCATATTCCTATAATTTTTGAAGAAGTATAATTCACAAAGGTAACAACACCTCTATCATGATTTTAAACACATTTCAATATTTTAAAATCCCATGTCATGTGTGAAGAACAACCACTATCAAGTATTTATGATTTTTTATTTTTTACTTGATTTCAAAGATGTCTCAAAAATAAAAGATATTACCTCAAATTTATTCTTTCTATCTTCCTTTTATTTTCTAAGATAAGAAAATTTTCCTGGAGTGTCATATATCTTTTAGCATGGTGACCAGTGTAATCACATCTTCCACAAACTTATTCAATACATTCAAATTGATTTTTTGGGAAATTTTCTCACATATTGAGAATTTTATTTTATAACGTCATGTATGTTAAGAAAGTTACTCATTTTTATTTCACCATTTGTTTATTTTTGTTCAATCCTTCTTCTAAAAAGAGATAAGTTATTCCAATAATTATAAGATTTGTCCCCATAGATTCCATACCACTAGAAAAAACTATCAAATCATGATTTTATATTGAAGTAAGATATTTCTCTATAGAAACATTATTGAGGTAGAAAAATTATTTTTATTTTAACACACTATAGGCATGGATCATCTTTCCTTATGAGTGATTTTTCAAAAATTTTAGATGTGATAGGTTTCTCACTTCCTTTTTCCACCCAAAAATTCCTATGAAATATTAGAAAAATTAGATGAAAATTTATTTTTGGAGGGTGAGGATTTAAGATGATTCTTGATTTGATATTTCTCAGTTAATATAGAAGTCTCTTCTTTTACTTACAATTATTTTTTAAGTTTTCATTCATCTTCCTCAAGGTACTTTCAGACTCAAGAACTTTAGATTGAAACTTATTGACTTATTCTTCCTTATATGAGAATTTCTTACTATGATGTTCAACCATATTTCCCTATTCATCAAATCTTAATTTGTAAATTAAGATCTCTTGAATGTATTTTTCCGTCTACTTGATGAAATAGTTTCTTCCTTCCGCAATTTATTCACAATATTTCTTCATTAATATTATTTATTTCTTAATATTTCTATTTTTATCTAGATATGAAAAATTTTCTATTTTGAGTTGAAACTATCTATATGATTCTTCACCACCTTCTTTACTATTTGATGAATCTTTTTTTTTTCTCAACTTTTTCAATGAAGGTTCTGAATTTTACTAAACTTTCATATTCCGGAGAATTTTTGTTAGTTGAGTTTGATTCAGCTTTCTTACTCAGCGTACTCTTTTTATCTCTAGTGAACTTATTCTTATATTTTTTGGATGACTTTTCTTATTTGGAAATTTTGTTCCACCTCTTCTGTCAAGGTTTTTCATCACGATCATCTTAATATTCTCCAACTTTATTCTTGGGAAAATTCATAACAATGTGTCCAATTCCACCACACTCAAAACATTTGAGAGAAATTTTACCTCCATACATTCCTCTTCATCTTTGATAGTTATTAGATATAAGAGACACGATTTTTTCATTCAAATCATCATCCTATTTATCATCATAGTTACAAGGATCAATGAATTCAACATATTTTTTGTTCATTTTTCTCATGAATTTCAAATAAATTTCCTCTTTAATATTCTTTTTGAACATTGGATATTTCCTTATTTCATTTGAAAAAATAAAGTTATGAAATTCATCAAGAGATAAATCATACTTATCTTCTAAAGAGAAAATTTTAGAATCAAACCTATCTAGAAAGTTTCTTAAAAGTTTCTTCACAATTGTAGAATCTTATGGGAAATATATGAATCCTATGATGTTGCAAAAAATTTCATTTACTCTAGTGAAGTATTAATCAATAGTTTCTTAATCTTTCATTCTTATGTCTTTATACTTACTACACCATGTTTGTATCTTCTTTTCCTTCACTTTGGTATTCCCTTTGAAAATAATCTCTAACTTAACCCACATACTCTTTGAAGTTTTTTTACTCATAAACTTCATATAAAAATTTTATAATGATGATATAAGGATAGCATTTATAACTTTTCCATCAACTTTTACATTTCTATTATCAACAAAATTGATCAGGTCATCTTTATCAATAGGTGGAAACCCAATTTTAGCAGTATAGAAAACTTCTAGGACAAGAGATAATAGATAAGGAATCTTCCTACTTTTCCATCCATAATAATTTTTTTACATCAAACATAGGAATTCATCTACTTTTTACAGAATTGATTTTATCTATGATAAGTATTAAACAGGGGATCCTTCACTCTGATACCAATTGAAGTTCTAAATGATTAAATAACAACTGAGGGGGGGGGTTTAATTATATGTTTAATTTTTATAAGTTTTAATACTTTTAGAAACTTAACCCCTAAAACCACTTAAAGTTCATTTCTTTATCATCTTTTTGTTAATAATAATTCATGAAAAAGTGGGAAAGCAAGTAAAGCATGAAATATTTACAAGGTTCATACTCAGTGTGAGAACCTACATCCTTTCCATAGTCACTATCGTGGGTTTATAAAAATTCAATATTAAGAATAAGTGAATATAATTTGTGAAAAATCCCATTAGACACTTTTTATATCCCTATTGGAAAGATTAAAATGAACCCCATAAGTTTACAAAGTTTTCTTATCAACAATTGATCTAAAAAAATCATAAATACTTTTTTCAAAATGCTCCACAAATTCTCTATCTAGAATACTTAGTCTACTGTGGCTGGGTCCGATTTTCTCAATCCGATGAGGCTGGTTCCTATGGACTTAGTATGATAAACCCATTCTCAATCAGTATCTCTCGAACTCTGCTCAGTCTGATCTTCCTCGGTCCAATCCTCTTGGTCTAGAAAAAAACTTTCTCAAAAACAAAACTCCCCCCCCCCCTTTGTGTTTGGGTTTGAACATTTCAGAAACTTTCACCTATATTTCAAAAACACACTTTCACAAAAGATTAGTTTTCAATAAATAAAAAACATTATTAAAAATAAAACATCACAAAGGTTCTTCAAATATACTTAGTTAGTATTCCCTTTTATTCCTTGAGATCATAACATTAGATGGGTTTAAATATTGTTACAAAACCATCTTGGTTATAAACTAAGGATACCATTTATCAATTACCAAAAAATAAGGTTTGAAATACATATAGAGAATATGCTTTTATTATTTTAAGAAAATACAACCATGATCTTTTCCTAAAATCGATATTTAAAAGTGAATAATATTTTAAACAAGCCTTTAGAAACCATTATTAAACTATTTATTTTTTCCTTTTAAATGAAAAAGAATCACTTGAAATTCATTTTCCCTGGCCCAATCCTTATTTATTTAAAACATGAATTTAGAAATCCCTTTTGGATTTATTTTTATAGAAATGTAACTAAGAAGGTAAACCCAGTATAATGAAATGTAACTAAAATGAAAAAAATCCAAATAAGAAACTAAAGTGTAAAAGATGTAAGCAATAAAATTAAATAAGGGTGATGGAGATAATCTTCCATAAAATTGAAACTGGTTACAAGACAACATATATAATAGCACAAGTATAAGACACAACACATGGTGAGGATCTCTGACCTATTGGTTCTAAAGGTAACTGAATCTCTCATAGAATACTAGTCAGTTCTTTGACCAAAATAAGAAATATAGCTTGGGCCTGTCTAGGAAACTGAAAATAACCCCTAACTAATACCTCAACTCAGCTAGTGTAACACCCATCTATTTACCATCTAATCTACGGTCTCCCATGTTAAAACCAAAAAACAATCCTCATAAAAATCATCCATTATATTAACAATAACAACCCACAATTAAGAACACAATTGAAACTATTCCTCCTTTGAAAGATCCCTAGAAAATCAATAATTTTTCTTAAGTCCATTTAAAAAAATGGTTATCTCAAAACTATTTTTAATGAAAGAAATTAAAACCCCTATTTAAAAAACTATATAAGAAAACAAAATTTAATCAACGTGTTTAAATTTGAAAATTTCTCTTAAAATTTTATAAACATATGGAATTACACACATACATATCTAACCAGATCTCATTACAAATATTCACATATTTCCATGTGAATACACGCACATGTCTAATATATATATACAAACACCAATACAAATTTGTATAAGAATAAAAAATGAAAATATGAATCCATAACATTGGGAATAAATAAATAACAAAAGAAAAAAGTAAAACATAAGAAAACTTATAAAAAAACCTCGATTAATCAATGTCATGAACTCATGCATTACCCAAAGACATAGTTTTCAAAGGACAGTGGTAAAATAAAGAGAAAAGGTCACATAAGGATGCAGTGCGAGGTGCACACCTCTCAAAACTAAGGTACATACCATGAAATAATTAAATATACATCATTTTCAATAAATTTTTAAAATAAAAAACAAAAATTATTTCAAAATAATACAAATTAAAGTACATACTAATAGTTTTAAACCAATCCAGAATCAAACAACCAATCCTAGTGAAACTAAACATCAAAATTATCCTCAATGGAAGCTTAATCAGTAATGAAAATCAAGGGAGATAATGGTGTTGGTGCCTACATTTCCAGATAGTGTAGCTGCTGCCGAGGGATAGTGTGTCTGCTCCTACTACCTAGAATAGAGCAGGTGACCTGCTATACTTCTTATAATGGAGGCGAAGTTTCAATTTTTAAAATTTGTATAATATTTTTTTTATTATTTCATTAAATGAGGAATTTAATGTTTTTTTATGAATGACTCACAACTCCCATTTTGTCAGCGCTTTTTGACAAAGAGACATGATTTTGGGGTGGGGGAACCACTTTTGTGCCTCGCACCTAATCACCTAAAGGAATAGAATGTGAGGCAAGTGCCCTTAGTGTGCCTTCGTGAGATTGCCTCACCTCGATAGTGACAAGGCGTTATAGTTACGCCTCTCACCAAGGCATGCACCTCAATGTGCCTTTAACAACAAGGCTCAAATAGATTGCGTAAAAAACCTAAAATAATTTTAAAACACCAAATTACTTTTTTAAAATCATCATAAATATTTTATTGGCCAAAAATATAATTTATCCTTCAAATGCAGATAAAAACAAGGCCAAATCCACTAGAACCAAATTGGAAATAAATTATAGTCCCTTAAAAATCTTGATCAACAAGTATATTTAAATCCAATTAAACCTAAATAACAATTATAATTTTAGAGAAACCAATTTCAAACACCCAAGAACATGAAAGAAATTAGGGAATATAGAAAGAAAAAATACACCTACCTAAGGATATCATAGAAGATGAAAAAACTTTAGTAACAATGAGAGGAAGGCTTGAAGAAGAAGGGAAAGCATCGATAGAAAATATAGAGTCAAAAGCACCTTATGCATAACCCAAAAAAGAAATCAATGAGTGAAAAGGAGGAGAAAATAACATACATGGGATTCATACTTTGATTTGTCTAAGAGGAAGTAAAGATAACATGAAATCCTAGATTCGTTCGAGCCTTAGATTCGTTCAATCCTTTATTCATTAGAGCCTTGGATTCGAGCATTGGATTCATTCAACACTTGATTCGAACCTTGATTTGAGCCATGGATTCAAGGAGAGGAGCATCGAAAGTAGGCGAGTTCCATGGAAGCTTGAGATAATGTGACTGATTGAGTCACGATTAGGGCTCCTTAAATAGATAGAGAAGACTTTTATCAGCGCTTCTAAAAAAGCACTAATAAAGATATCTTTTATCAACGCTAAATTAATAAGAACTGATAAAAGATAGAGATTTATCAGTGCTAAAACATTATCTCTGATAAATGATATATAATGAAAATCATAAATAAAAAAATTGTAAATATATTAATATATTTATTTATCATAATTTTATAATTATTTAAATATATAATTATTTATTTATAATTATATAAATATTTTTAAAAAAAAATATATCATTAATTTATAATTATAAATATATAATTGTATAAATATAGTAAATATACATTTATAAATATATTGATAATTATTTATTTATAATTGTAAGTATATTTATATCATTATATATATTTATATAATTATATATATATACATATATTATAAATATATATAAATATAAATACAGTAAATATATTCATTATTTAAATATATTTATTATAATTTTATAATTATAAATATATTTATATCATTATATATATTTATATAATTATATATATTTATATATTTATATATATTTATATAATTATATATAATTATATAATTATATATTTATATATATATATATAATAAAAATATATAAATATAAATATAAATATAGTAAATATATTCATTATTTAAATATATTTATTATAATTTTATAATAATTTAAATATATATAATTATTTATTTTTAATTATATAAATACTTTTAAAATAATAATATTTATATATTTAAATCATTATATATATTTATATAAATATATATATATATATATCATATATATATAAATATACATTTAAATAGAGTAAATATCTTCATTATTTAAATAAATTTATTATAATTATATAAATACTTTTTAAAAAAATAACATTTATTTAAAAATATATTTTTATAATTATTAATGAATATATAATCTTAAATGCATGCATGTTAAAAATGAGTTAAATTGAATAATTAAACATAATTACACTTTAAAAATATTGAAAAAATGGATAAATTTTGTTAATTAAATATAAATTAGTAAAAAAATTGGATATATATTGAAATAAAGATGAATACATATTGAAAATATTGAAACATTGTATATATATATATATATATTATGTGTTTGGGGGTATAATTGCATTAAACACACACACCACACACACAGGCCGGAAAGGCAAGCCATAGCCCCCCCAAGGGATAACACACCTATCAGGCCTTATTTATTTAGTACATGGCTCAAATGCCCAGTAGGTATGAAACTGATTACATGGACCAAAGGCCCACAAACTCTTCCGGAGGCCCAATGCATGAGAATGAATATACGTACCTCCGACCAGATTCTTCATTGTGATTTCAGTGTGAGAAAGATGCAAGTAAATGAGACGTCAGACAAAAGAGCCCCCTTTTCGTCGATGAATCGTCTTCATCCAACTGTCACTGCCTGAAAACATTATAAAAAATATGATACTACAAATGCATATCCAATCTCGTGAAAATGATATTGAATATGCCTATGTAGCAGCACGTTTTTTATAATGTTTTGAGTCGGTGAGAGTTGAAAGGAGAAAAGTCATCGAGAAAAAGGAGTGTCGTCAACCCACTAGAAACTGTGCCAAGTTCTTAAAATTTATTAAAATTTATTTCAACTGTTCCTAATTGTTCCTAACTATTCCTAATTGTTCCTAACTAATTATTACTAATTATTACAATTTATTACAATTTATTACTAATTATTACAATTTATTATTAATTATTACAATTTATTACTAATTTTACAATTTATTAGTAGTTTTTACAATTTATTAATAATTATTACGATTTATTACTAAATATTAGAATTTATTACTAAATATTACAATTTATTACAAATTATTACAATTTATTACTAATTATTAGTAATTACTACAATTTATTACTAATTATTACAATTTATTACTAATTATTACAATTTATTACTAATTATTACAATTTATTACTAATTATTACAATTTATTACTAATTATTACAATTTATTACTAATTATTACAATTTATTACTAATTATTACAATTTATTACAAATTATTACAATTTATTACTAAATATTACAATTTATTAGTAAATATTTCAATTTATGACTAATTATTACAATTTATTAGAAATTATTACAATTTATTACTAAATATTACAATTTAGTACTAAATATTACAATTTATTACTAAATATTAGAATTTATTACAAATTATTACAATTTATTAATAATTATTACTAATTATTACAATTTATTACTAATTATTACAATTTATTACTAATTATTACAATTTATTACTAATTATTACAATTTATTACTAATTATTACAATTTATTACTAATTATTACAATTTATTACTAATTATTACAATTTATTACTAATTATTACAATTTATTACAATTTATTACTAATTATTACAATTTATTACTAAATATTACAATTTATTACTAATTATTTCTATTTATTACTAATTATTTTAATTTATTACTAATTATCACAATTTATTACTAATTATCACAATTTATTACTAATTATCACAATTTATTACTAATTATTACAATTTATTACTAATTATTACAATTTATTACTAATTATTACTAATTATTACTAATTATTGCTAATAATTATAATTTATTACTAATTATTACAATTTATTACTAATTATTACAATTTATTACTAATTACTACAATTTATTACTAATTATTACAATTTATTACAATTTATTACTAATTATTACAATTTATTACTAATTATTACAGTTTATTACTAATTATTGCAATTTATTACTAATTATTACAATTTATTACTAATTATTACAATTTTTTACTAATTATTACAATTTATTACTAATTATTACAATTTATTACTAATTATTACAATTTATAACTAATTATTACAATTTATTACTAATTATTACAATTTATTCCTAATTATTACAATTTGTTGCTAATTATTACAACTTATTACTAATTATTACAATTTATTACTAATTATTATTAATTATTACAATTTATTACTAATTATTACAATTTATTACTAATTATTACAATTTATTACTAATTATTACAATTTATTACTAATTATTACAATTTATTACTAATTATTACAATTTATTACTAATGATTACAATTTATTACTAATTATTACAATTTATTACTAATTATTACAATTTATTACTAATTATTACTAATTATTGCTAATTATAGGAATTATTATAATTTTTTACTAATTATTACAATTTATTACTAATTATTACAATTTATTACTAATTATTACAATTTATTAGTAATTATTACAATTTATTACAAATTATTACAATTAATTACTATTTATGACAATTTAGTAATATTTATTACTAATTATTACTATTTATAACTCATTATTACTATCTATTACTCATTATTACTATTTACTACTATTTATTAATAATTATTAATCTTTATTACTAATTATTAGTATTTATTATTATTTATTACCAATTATTATTAATTACTACAAATTAATTATATACATTACTAATTATCTTTAATAATTATTAATTACTACTAATTATTAAAAATTAGTACTAAAAATTTAAATTTATTAGTATAAATAAATACTCATGACAAAACAATTTAAATTTAATTTAATTACAACTAATCGACAATAATAAAAATTAACATAAAAAATGAAATAAATAATAAATTAAATAAAACATAAATACCTTTAAGTTTGATTTTCTATCGATGTAGACGGCTTCACAACTTCCTCGTGAACAAAAAAATTAACTTAGAAAAAATTTCCCTCTAAAATCAGAGTTCAAAGAGAAACAAGATCTAAGAATTCAGAGTAATGAGAGGAAAAACGGATGGGGGTATATATAGGTTAGATTATTTGCGACAGGAATATTTGCAATGGGACCCGTCGTAAATACCTACACCCGCATTAATTATTGTCGGCGATTAAAAAGTTATTTGCGACGGGTCTCATCGAAAATAGTCCCTACTGACACACCTATTGCGACGGGACGACAACCCGTCGCAAAAAGCTATTAACTGCTGCCGGGTATTTGCGACGGGCCCCATCGCAAATAGTGAAGTATTTGCGACGGTGGGATCTCACCGTCTTAAATAACCCTCGCGCGGCTTCGTGCAGTTTGGCGCATTATTCGTGCCAAACCTTTTGCGATGGGAGACGAAATCTCATCGCAAATAATTGGTTATTTGCGACGGGGGTAACCACCCGTTGCAAATAACCTCTTGGACGGACCTTTTGCGATGGGAATAAATCTCGTCAGAAAAAGTCCTTTTTCCCATAGTGGTAGTCTTGTTCGGGGTTATCTAGGCACCAATTTCTTACTTGGGTAAATGTGGGATTGGAGCACACCCAATGGTTTTGTTTATGTAAGGTTATGGTAGCGTTATTCAGGTTTGTTGTTCATTTCAAGTGGATTTCTTGAGCATCGTCTAGTAGTGTTTGGGGTGTTTTATTTTGGGATTTATTTTTAATGTATCTGACCATTTCAGGTAAGTGGGGTAAGTTTTGGTTGGTGAGAGTATTCTCTTCCTTTGTTTGATCAACTGGAGGTGTTTGGCCATTTGGAGGTGGGTGAAAACATGGAAAGGGAGTCAGTATTGGTCTATTGTTTGGGCTTGGTTTTTACATCTAGTGTTGTTGGGGATTTCTAGGGGCGTAAAGCTTTATTGTAGGGAGAATTGTCATACCCCTATTTTCAATTTCCATCCTTTGTTTCAAAACCACTTTTGGTTCTTGGTTTTCACTTGATGTTTGGGTGTTCGGGGTTTGAATTTTTGGTGTCTCTTGTGTTCCTGATCTATGACGTTGGTCTTGGGGGTATTGTATGGTACTTGGTCTCCTTTTTTTCAAAGGTATGGTATGTGGTTTAGGTGGTTTGGAGTTGGATTTGTGACACTCCTAGTGGCACCCTTTGTGGGGAAAGTTGTTGGGGAGGTTTATACATTTGAGTTGGATGAGTCTTGGGGTGGAAATGCGGTTTTCTTTTGGGTATTATTTCCCATATTCTTGGACATCATTTCCCCTAGGTTTCCCCCTTAGAGCCTCTTGGAATTGGAGGCAAATAAACACTTTTTTAGTGGATAGAAGGGGGTGCACGGTTTGAGTGCACAGTTTGTTAAACCGTGCAAGCAAACCATGCGGCCTTGTCCAGGTCATTAAAAATGTTTTTAATTTAAAAATTTTCCCTCTAGAGATTTAGCCCAACTTGGCCCTTTCTTCCCCCATTCGACCATTTCATCCATGGCAGCCTCCCAAGCTCCCCAAACCTCCCTTGGATCTCATTTTTGGATGGGATTTTGATGGGTAAACTTCAAGCTCTCTTCAAGTAAGTGCCTCTACCTTTTATTCCTCCCTATTCTTTAGGTTCTCTTCCAATTTCTTTGAAGTTCCTCTTGTCCAGAAACTAGGTCTTCGAACCTAGGGTTTTATCCTTGGTTTCTTGTTCTATTCTTTTTTTATGCTTGATCTATGTCTCTCGTGGTGCAGTGGTGGTGCAGTTGGATTTTCGCACAACGATTCCAGGGTTTTCATTATTGTGGTAGGTGATTCCATGGGTAATCAATGCTGGATGAGTTAGCTTTTCTGAATTTCTGTTTTATCACACTTATTATTCATTATTCTTGCTGCAAAATCTGGTTGTGGTGGTGTTTGTTAGGCAATTGAATTTTTGGTACCCATTTTGTGCTAAATTGGGTGTTTTGCATGTCTATTTCATATTGTGCCAATTGGGTTTGTTTTATAACTCATGTAATGGGTTTATAGAAATTATTTGGGTGATGAATGTTCTGTTTTGATGAATATGGGAATGCTCATGGTGTTCAAAATGGGATTTTAAAAGGGATTTTGGTAAATTGGGAACCAATTTTGTGTTAAATTAGGTGTTTAACAAGTCTATTTTATGTTATTCCAATGGGGTTGTTTTATAAATCATGTAATGGGTTTACAAAAATTATTTGGGTGTTGAAAATTATATTTTGATGAATATTGGAATGCACTTGCTGTTTAAAGTGGTGTTTTAATGGATTTTTGTGAAAGACTTTGTTAAAATTTGTGAAGTTGTTTTATTTAAATTCTAAAGGTTTTATTATGTGGTTTAAGTGGTAAAAAGAATGGTAGATAGTATTTTGGATTGATTAGGACCATAACTGATGTGTTTATTTGATAATGGATTTTGACATCATGAGATAATGGTTTGATCACATTGGGGGAATCCCGAGTACCTAAGAGGGCGGATGTGTATTAGTACAAATAGTGATCCGGATGGGTTTTGTATCTGTTTCACTTAGCATTTTGGATAAAAAAAACCCTAACTAAACTATATGGATGATGATTGGGGACTACTAGGTTATGGATATGTTCTCTACTAGTGGCTCGTGTAGAATAATATATTTCTCTATGGTTACTTTACACCGAGGTACGAGGTACATGGGGCTCGAGACTACCTAGTGCCTAGGGGTGTTCCTAAGATTGGTGCTCATTGAATATTGTGTATTTATATTTGGAAAATGGTGGTTTTTTCTGGAAAATACAGTATTTTAAATTTTTTATTGATATGTTCTCTTTCATGGAAAATTCCCTTTGAAAGATGTTTACATTTAAAAGTTTCACTCTTTAGAAATTATTTCCACCGCTTATTGGTTTTAAAAAAGGGCATGATTTTTATCATGTATTGATTACCCTATGAAATATATTAGTGGAATCCTATTGGAATTAGGCTCACACCCTACTTACACTCCTTAGGTGTAAGTAGACTTGTTCATATTTGACACAGGTAAAGGAAAGGCTTTGGATGATGGTGGTTTGGGGTTTTATTTCCCTTCCTTGGTGTGACGTTGTGGAGACAACTCGTGGGTGATGAACCCCTATCGTGTGGAGTCCTTGGGGCTATTTTGGTGCTATTTCCTTGTGTATTTGGACCTATTTTATTGAATTTAAACCTATGTATTCAGTTCTGATTTTTTTCTTAACTCTTGTTTGTCATGAATTTTTTCAGATTCAGTTTATTGAATGTTTTTGAGGTTTTCTATATCCGTATTCAGGTAAATCATTCCCAAAACAAAAAAATATATAATACCCGGGCACTTGTGCCAGCCCGTGGGGATAGGGAACGCCCTTCGGGCCTTATCACGGTCCAGGTTTGGCACCAGTTTTGGTGGAGACCAGATCTAGTTTATGATAGAGCCTTTACCACTCGGGTAAGCCCCCAACTACATAGTATATATATATATAAAAACAATAGAGAATGATTAAATTACCAAAAAAATAAAAATTATTAAAAATGAATTAATACATAACTATAATAATTTTACAAATAAATAAATAAAATTTATCAATTAAAAACATAATATATTAAATGTATCATGTTATAATGAAATTCTAAAATGTATAATAAAATTTGAATAAATTATATAAATATTAGGTGTATGTATTTCTATATAATATTTCATAAATTACGTAAATATTTTTGTTTTTTCATTGTATATAAAAATGTATTAATTGAATATATGTATGTCAAATCAATGGAATGCATGTTGGATATATATTAAATTTAAAAATCGACATTCAATTATGTCCATTACTCGATGAAATTAGTCAGTATTTTTAATTGATATTAATTTTCAATTATAAACCATTGTTCACAAAATATATGAGTTATTTAATGTAAATCATACGTTTTTATATTATATGAATAATATTTTATGAAATATTATATAAATTTTTATATATATAGAAATATTTATAAATATATTTCTATATTAAATGTATTAATCAATAATTATGTATAAAAACCATTAAAAATGAATAAGACATTAATATGTTTTTAATTATTACATTTTATTAATTTTATATATTTATATTTAATATATATTATTTATTACTATTTATAATATATATATATTAAACTTATTCATTTTCATTAATAATTGTTTCATTAATAATTTTTAAATATTTTTTTCATTTTATCATTTTTTTAATTATTATAATTTATTCATTTTTTTAATTATTAAAATTTATTCATTTTATATATACTTATTTAAAATATACTATTTATTAATATTTATAATATATATACATATATATGTATATTAAATTTATTCATTTTTATCAATAACTATTTAATTAATAAAAATTTTAATATTTTTTTAAAAAAACTCATTTTTAGTTTTTATTTGTTTAATTATTTCATTTTATTCTGGACATTTATCAGTACTAAAAAACACTAATAAAGGATACCCTTTATCAGCAATAAAAATAAAGTGATGATAAAGGGTACCCTTTATCATCGCTAAAAATAAAGTACTGATAAAGGGTACCTTTTATGAGTTCTAAAGAAAACTGCTGATAAAAGCTACCATTTATCGGCGCTAAAAAAATAGTGATAAAGTGTACCTTTTATCAGCACTTTTTTCTAGCACTGGTAAATGTCAACTCTTCTAAATTCCTGTTTTGTTTTAGTGAAACCATGGACTTTGGTTGTGTTTGTTGACATATTTAATAGTATATAACTGATAGATTAATGGATCTGGGAACATAAAAAGCATGCATAGGTGGGAAATATATTAAAATTTATTTTAATAATTGCTACCCAAAACCAAGAGCAAGTATCTTTCATGTCAAATGTATAATTAATTTATTTAATATTTAAAAAATAAATACCTGGGCTTTGGAAATGTTTTCATTAGTGAATGTTTATCATCTAAAAGAACCCTTTCGGATTACCTTCATTGCACTATGAGGATCCAAGGATAGAATCCCTCTAGCGGTGATCCACACATGTTCCTATGATCTCCGAGCAACACCACTCGATCTCCAGGTACTAGCACGGTGAGTCGAATGTATTACGATGCTCATTATTGATCGTTCATTCTTCGATCTTGAAGAAATATCTCTTTCACTTCTCTTTCTTGAGATGGATAGAGAATGAAGCATTCAGAGAGAATTCGTTATGCACAATAATTCTCTATTCTCAATTTTTGGATACTCTACGCAACAAACATAACCATCTATTTATAGAGTTATAATTTAAGTTAAAATATTATTTAATTGAATCTTGTCCATTATATAACATTTATTACCTTTAATAAAACCCATTCCACATAATAATAATTATATTATTATTATTTTTTGGCACATGCCAACTTGAAAAATAACAAATATTTTGTAACGGTCTCGTTAATTAATATTTTTCACTGGACTCGGTCTTGGTCTATTCGAAATCCTCTATCATTTATTGAACAACCGAATAAATATTTTATTCATAAATAAATATTTTATTCACAATATAGAAAATAAATATTTATTAAAATAATCAATAAATAAAATAAATATTTTATTCACATGCTGACGAATAAATATTTATTCAATTTATGCGATCAATATAACTTGAATAAAATTATTCCTAAAACTTTATAATAATATTTATTCCATTAATTAATCTCAAATATAATTTAATTGAGATCAACAGAAACACTTAGTGTGTGGCCCTATAGTATTTTTTCTCATTGTCATTAGGTGGGATTTCTTAAAGTCAAATATTGTTGTCTAGCAATGGGTAAAGGCACCCAAAAGAAAGAAATTAATGTCATAACATCGACAACCAGATACGAATGCTCACTATTTAATATAATCTCTTTATCACAATATCTCATCAAGATAGTTTCATAAACATGTCATCAACCTATATGCTCGATATGTCTTTCTTTGACTATCTGAAATAAACATGTTGTTACACCATGTCCATGGAATTTAATGTGACAATTCTATTCCAATCAAAGGGCTTAGATATCAGCTTCCATAAAGATGGAAGGGAAAAATACTTCTTCGACTTATTTATTAATTACATGTCACACATTACATATCCAACATATACAACTTCACTATGAAAGGTTATCATCATGGTTTAAGAAATACATCTAATTACGTGAGTTGTAACATGAAGTAATAATAATCTTAAATTCTATTGAAAATCATACACTCTCGTAGATAGGAATATTCGATGACACCAAAACATACAGAATTCCTACTGGAAGGTTTGTTCTCATAATCTCCCATATTAGAGATTACCAAGTGCGAACTTCATGAGAAGAAGCCTCAACTTCTTATGAGTACTCACACCTAACATTCTATGTACTTCATGTCCCATCATAGTATGTTATCTAACTACAGAACATTATTTGAGAATATTGTCATAGCACATCAAGTTTCTCATCATAGTGGGGAAATACAATAACCTTATCAATGCGATGTATTCTCTAGGACATTATTACATTAGAGTCATGTATAAAAACAAATAATATATAACAATTAATTTTATTAATATTAAATACATCGAATATTCATGTAATAAAATTACAAATAGTTGGTCTTAGAACACCAACTTCAACAAACTCTCACTTGGTCTAGATCCAATTGCCTATGACCTTGAGTCTTCTAGACCTCACATGATAGTCATGTTTTTGGTAAGTCAAGGATTTAGTCAATGGGTCCATCATGTTTTCTTCTATGGAAATGTTTATCACTGCAACTTCACCTCTCTGAGAAAAATACACCAGAAGATGATACTTCTAAAGTATGTGATTCATGTGTTGATGTGACCTTGGATCCTTTATAAGATCCACTACTACAGTATTATCACAATATAGTGTGATAGAATTTTTACTTCTAGTTACCACATCAATCTCTTGGATGAAGTTTTGCATCCATACTTCTTCTTTAGTTACCTGAGAAGCTGCAATATACTCAGACTCTACTATAGAATCTGTAACCACAACCTGGTTTGAGCTCTTCCTGCTCACAACACCTCCATTCAAAGTGAAGATGTATCTTGTTTGTGACTTCATATCATCTTAATCAGTTTTGAAACTAGCATTTTCATATCCTATGATGACTATTTCATCATCTCCTCTATAAACTAGAAATATATCCTTAGTATGCCTTAGATACTTAAGGGTAGTCTTGACTGCCATCCAGTATCGATTACCTAGATCATCTTGATATCTTCCTACCACGCTTAATGCATAGGAAACATCTATCCTAGTACATAACATAACATAAATTACTAAACCAATCACTGATACGTATGGAATCCTTTTCATTCTATTTATTTCCTCATGTGTCTAAGAACACATTTTCCTAGAAAGATGAATTCCAAGTGAGGCTAGAAAAAATCCCCTCTTTGATTTTTCTATAATGAATATATTCATTATATTTTCAATGTATGTACTTTGAATTTGGATGAGAAACCTCTTGGATATATCAAAATTGATCTTGATCCCAAGAATATATGTCTCTTCACTCAAGCCCTTTATAGAGAAACATTTATTCAACTATACCTTAATAGACCGTAAGACTGGTATTTTCATTTTCAATGAGTAATATGGCATCAACATATACTATTAAGAAAATGAATTCACTCCCACTAAACCATTTATATACACATGTCTTGCATTATTTATTTATGAAACCAAATTCTATTATGGACTTATAAAAACAAATGTTCCATGACCTGGATGCTTTCTTTAATCCATAAATGGATATTTGAAACTTTCATACCTTGTTGGCATCCTTTGGAGTCACAAACCTTTTGGGTTGTGTCATATAGAAATATTCCTAAAGTTCCCCATTAATAAAGTCTATTTTGATATCCATTTTCTAAATCTCATAATCATGGAAAGTCACACTGGAAAGTATAATTCCGAAAGATTTCATAATTTCAACTAGTGAAAATGATTCATCGTATTCAATTCCTTAACGCTGTATAAACCCTTTTGCAACCAGTCACACCTTATAAATACTAAATTTTCCTTACATGTCTAGTTTCTTCTTGAATACCCATTTTTAGCCAACATGCTTTATATTTACTCAAGGGTCTACCAAAATATAGACTTGGTTTTAGTACATGGAATCCATTTTAGAATTCGTGGATTCTTGCCACTTAGAAACATCTCTACCGCTTACTACTTTCTTATAGGTTAGAGGATCATTATTATCAACTAATAATGATTCAAGATCCTCAGTTAAAATAAAACCATATTTTATTGGTTCTCTAACCTCTCTAGAAAACCTTCATATTAATTTTGTCTCTAGAACAATTTCTTTTTTCCATGGGGCTTTGTGGAATTTGTTATTGTGCCAAATCTTGTGTATATTGAGCCTGGACTTGATCAAAGTCTATCTTACTCCCACTATATCTTTTATATATAAGATCCTCCTCAAGAAATGTGGGACATATGTCAACCACAACCTTTTTATCTGAAGGAATGTATAGGTAGTATCCCTTTTTTTCTTTGGGATATCCTATAAAGATACACTTTGTGCCTAAGGGTGCAAGTTTGTAACCTGAATAGGCCTTAAAAAATGTTTTACAACCACACACATGTAAGTAAGAAAACACCGGTTTCTTTTTATTCCATAATTGGTATGGTATGACATGTTTTTCTATGGTTGGAACTCAATTTTGTACGTATTCTACTATCTGTAATGCGTATCCCCAAGAGGATAATGGAAGACTCGTATGACTCATCATTGATCTCACCATGTCCAACAAGGTGTGTTTATTACTTTCACGTACATCATTCCACTATGGAATATAAGGAGGAGTTAGTTGAGATAAAATCCCAAAATCCCATATATAATCAATGAAGTCTTGATTAAAATATTCTCCACCACGGTCTGAGTGATGATTCTTAATCTTATTACTAATCTGGTTCTCAAATTCATTCTATTATTTCTTGAAATTTTCAAAAGAATTTGACTTATACCTCATTAAGTATACATATAAATGTCTACTAAAATCATTAGTAAAAGTTATGAAGTGTTATTTCCTACCCCTTCAATTGGAAATGATCTATACACATCGGTATGAACTAATTCAAGAATCTCTTTAACCCTTTCACCTTTCCCACTAAATGGGTCTTTGGTTATTTTTTCTTGCAAACATGTGGGACATACACCAAGTAGTTTTAGTTTAAAATAATCTAAATATCCATCTTTTTGTAATTTAGTCAAGTGATTTTCAATTACATGACCTATTCGGTGATTCCAAATTTGGGTGTGGTATGAGTCATGTGAAGTAAATTTTTTATCGATTTCCATTATTTGGTTCATTTAATCAATCACATAAAGACCATTATTTAAATGTACCTTACCATATCAAATTATTTATTTATAAAATAAGAAACATTTATTCCCAAATTTGAAAATAAATCCATTTGTATCAAATCTAGGTACAAAAATAATATTTTTTGGTAATTGAAGGCACGTAATAACAACCCTTTAAAACCAAGATCATTATGGTTTGCGATGTGAGGTGGTAGTACCTAATAGCTACAACGGTAAGTTTACCTCTATTGGATGATTGAATATCTACCTCTCCTCGGTCAATTTTTCTAAATCTACTTGGTTCGTGTATTTGAATACATATGTGAGCACCACAAGCTGTATCTAATACCCAATTTGTATAAATAGATAAATTGAACTCGATAACAAATGAACCTAAATATTCTCCTTGCTTATTTGGGGGTGTATTTTTTCTTCTAGTGGTCTTTCTTACCACATTTGAAATAGAAAACATCATATTCCCTTTCTTTCCTCCTGATCTTCCTCTTCTTAGAAGGGTGTAGAGAATCTTTGGGCTTAAAGATCTTCACTTTACCTTTCCTTTTGTTCAACATAAGGACGAAAGGTTTTTCACATTTCATATCCTTGTCTACTTGGATAAGAAGAGTAATAAAATCTAGAAGATACTTTTCAATGTTTCTCATATTAATATTCACAAAAAAACTTGAGAATCTCTGAGAGAGTGATGCTAGAATGAGTTTGTTGCCCAGTTCTTCGGGGAGTTTAAACTCAAGAACCTCTAAGCACTCAATGTATCCAATGATCATGACTACTTGAGGATCATCTGGGGCACCCTCTCCAAGATTGATTTGAAAGAGAACCTTTGAAATATTAAACCATTCCTATTTATCTCTCTCATGGTAAATACCATGGAGATTCTCAAGCATTCAATATGCATCCATGTTTTCATGAGACTTCATTAGTTCACTAGACATCGATGAAAGAATAAAACATTGAATGTCAACCGTGTCACTCAAATTTTTTTCATAGAAAATGAAATCCTCATTATTCACCTCTTTAGTAAGAGGATCAGGTATTGAGGATTCTAGCATGTAAGATTTCCGTTTATATCATAGCACAACCTGAAGGTGTTTAAACCACTCTTGGAAGTTACTTCCGGTTATGAGGTTATTTTTCTCCAATATTGATCATAGGGATAGTGTGGATGATGAAATTGTCATTTTATTCTACAATTAAAAATATCATATTATTAGTACTTTTCTTCATTAAAAAATAAGTGATATATAATAAATTAAATGTTTTTATTTATTTATTTATTAAATATCTCAATATTTTATAAAGACTCAATAGCCCTCACCATTGAACTCAGAATGTCTAGTTGTTTTAACATTATAGTGTTAAGGATCCCCATTACATTTCTTAATGATTCAGACTTTGTCCATGAAAATTATAATAAAGTAATTAGGCAGGCAGTCTTGCCAACTACAGACTTATTGCTCCTTGATTCATTGAGTGGGTTCCCCTATCCTAAAATACTAACTTGGATTTCTTCAACACTTGCCTCCAAATTTGTATTGAATAGTATTTGGTTGTTAAACTCAATACAATTTTGATTAATCCAACCCAAAAATTTCATGATAACTCCCTAATAAAATTAAGTGTCCAAACTTTGGCCATGTACTACAGTTAGTTCTATGTTTTCATTTACAATCAAGTAATGGAAGGCGTAGTCTGAATTAACATTTAATTGAAGGATTTTAATTTATTATGCTTGAATTTTATCTTTTTTTATACTTTACATGTCTTTTTAATATTAATTGGATGTTAATTAATTAACCATGCTTGGTAAAAAATTCAGGCATAATTTATTTATTTAATTTCCATGTTTGAACATCAATTCATTTATTTGTGTGATCACGACCTTGCATCCATAAAATAAATAAATACATAGATATAATTAATTAATTAATTAAATGACATGTTCATTAGATTTATCTAATGGTTGATTTAATGAGATTAACTCCTATTTTCAGTCTTGGCATGAGTTACAACATCTCACCTATCCACCAGTGTATCGCCTGGGTTGTCATCATTATGGTTTCATCTTGAACCACCTCTATATGCCTTGGGATACTCTATTGATTACAAATATTTATTACTCACATGAAGGTGAGGGGAACCAAAGGATTGGGTAAAGGTTGTTACATAAATATCCTTAGACATGTGGGTCCTATATAATAATGGAGGGATGACTCTCAATCCATCATTTAATTTAATATTAAATAATTGAAAACTCATGCAATAAATTAAATTAAAACATACAAAAAATATACTGGTCTTGGTCAAGCTCATGAACGGCCATACATGCAATGAATACAAAAAAATTAAATAGCTTTCATTTCTTTCTTTATTTGTTCTTTTATTATTTAAGATAAATGAACTTGAATTAATTAATTAACTAATCCCCTTTCATATTATTGATCATCTGATATTATTTGGAGATAACCATCATTAATAGAATTCATTGAAAATAAATGACAGAACCAATAATGACATATTATTTACAAAAAATTAATTTAGCATTTAAAATTATTTAAAACCATTATTAAATTTTCAAACACACAGCGGTGTTCCAATAAATAAAATAAAGTTTTAATGCTAAAATTTTCAAATTTATTGTAATTTTTATTTTTTCCATTAATGGGAGACTACAAGGCATGTACTTGAAGCTACACGCCATGTACCTCAGTTGTCGTATATCCAAGTCACACGCTTGGGTATTCAGCGTGTTAACTCGACCAGACTACATGGTGTGTACATGTCAACTGCACACCATGTATCCACTTTTTGTGTGCTAGGTTGGCCCGGTCAACATAAAATGTTCAATAAAATAATCACATGTAATTAATTTCTCGACCTATCTTGATACAATGTGCATGGGTATAAAATGTGTTCTCCTGCCGCATGCCAAATAACCCAGTTTTATCGACCAAAGATTTGGAACTTCCTGATGGCATCTCGAGAAGTTCTTTATTTGTTCTTAAATATTTAAGAAAATGAAACAATGGATGAATATTATTAATATATCAATAAAATTTTATTCAAATATGATTAATGAAAGAATAACTTGAAATGAAAATATGACAAAAATTGTGCATATATCAACAATTAAATAGATAATTATAAATTTAAACGTGACCACTTTGATACCACTTGAAGGTTCTAGGCACATTAGAAGCATGTAGAGGTGGGAGATATATTAAAATTTAGTTTAATAATAATTTCCCAAAACCAAGAGTGGGGATCTTTCATGTCAAATTTATAATTAATTTATTTAATATTTGAAGATATAAATACATGGACTATGGAAATTTCTTCATTGGTGAATGTTTATCGTTTGAAAGGACACTTTCAAATTACCTTCATTTTGTTGTGAGGATCCAATGATATAATCCCTATAGCGGTGATCCACACGTGTTCTTATGATCTCCGAGCAACACCACTCGATCTTTGAGTGCTAGCACGACGATTCGAATTTCTTGCATTGTTTTTTCTTGATTGCTTATTATTTTGTCTTGAAGAAATACATCTTTCACTTCTTGTTCTTGAGAGGGAGAGAGAAGTAGGAGTTGAGATACAAATTATTTGTGCACAACAATTCTCTATTATCAATTTTTTGGATACTCAATAAAATATACATAGTCATCTATTTATAGAGTTAGGATTTAAGTTAAAATATTATTTAATTGCATATTGGATATTAAATAACATTTATTACCTTTAATAAACCTCATCCACATAATAATTATTATAGTGTTACTATTTTGTGGAACATGCCAACTTACACAATAAAAAATATTATGTAATGATCTGGTTAATTAATATTTGTCACTATACTTGGTCTTGGTCCATTCAAACTCCTCTGTTATTTATTGAACAACCGAATACATATTTTATTCATAAATAAATATTTTATTCACAATCTAGTGAATAAATATTTATAAAAATATCAATAAATAAAATAAATATTTTATTCACATGCCAACGAATAAAAATTTATTCAAATTATGCGATCAATATAACTTGAATAAAATTATTCCTCATACTTGAGAATAATATTTATTCCATTAATTAGACTCAAATTTAATTTAATCTAGAACAATGGAAACACTTAGTGTGTGACCCTCTAAGATTATTTCTCATTTCCATTAGGAAATATTGCCTAAAGTCCAAGATTACTGTTTATCAATGGGTCAAGGTACCCAAGAGAAACAACTTAATGTCGCAACGTCAACAACCACATATGAATTATCACTATGTAATATAATCCCTTTGGCACAATATATCATCAAGAAGGTTGCATAACTATTTCACCAACCTATGTGCTCGATATGTATTTAATTGACTATATGGAATAAACACATCATTACACCATGGACATAGAATTTAATGTGATGGTTCTATTCCAATCAAAGGGATGAGATACCAGATTCCATAAAGATGGAAGGGAAAAATACTTCCTCAACTTATTCATTAATGAAATGTCACTCGTGACTCACCCAACGTATCTAAATTATCCTTGAACTATAATCATCATGGTTTGTGAAATACATCAATGTACGTGAGTTGTAACATGCATTAATAATAATGTTAAAGTCTAAGGACCATCAGACACACTCTTAGATAGGAATATCTAATGACACCTAAACATACACAATTCCTACTGGTGGGTTTGTTCTCATCATCTCCCATCTTAGAGATTACTAAATGAGAACTTCTTGAGAAGAAGCCTCATCTGCTTATGAGTACTCACAACTGATAGTCTATATACTATGTGTCCCATCATAGTATGTTAACAACCACATAACATTATTTGAGAATATAGTCATAGAACATCAAGGTTATCATCATAGAAGGTAACTTCTATGATCCTATCAATGTGAATTATAATATAAGACATTATTACATTAGAGTCATGCAGAACAATAAAGAAAATGTAATAGGAAGTTTTATTAATATTCAATAAATCAAATATTCATGTAAAAAAAGTAAAAATAATTGGTCCTTGGAAACAAAATCCAACATAGATAACTGGATTTTTGTGGTTTAAAATATCCATAATTTGTGGCATAACATGGTAAGAGTCATCCCAATCACCATTAGATTTCACAATATGATTCTGTATTTCTGCTCATTCCTCCCAGTAAGAGATGTGATACCCAAAATCCTGTTTGATTCTCTCCACCACCAGAATGATAGGAACGTCTTGACATAACCTTATCATTTCAACAATAATAGTTGAAATAAACTCATAATATAATGATGAGTGATCCTATGACAAGTTTGTTTTCAAACATGTGTATGGAATATCGCTTTTTTATTACATAACCTTTCATTACATTTTACAAATAGAGGATCTTTAAAGTCTAGTGCCTTGGAAATCAGGAACATAATGCATGAAAACATAAAAAAGTTTTTTAATCCACTTTAAAATCTTCTTGAAAATTTCATACTAAGTATAATTAATTCATCTCATAACCTAGAGACATACATCACATGAAAGGATTATCAGAAGACCCAGTAAGGAAAACAAGTGAAATAGTTTACATGTGAACTTTAGAAATATCAATAAGAACATGGAGATAAAGAGGAATATAATAATAATAACTTGAAAAATAACTTGAAAATGTGTCTAAAAAATTCAATTTATACATTAATAAGCATATCACCAAGGTCCATCCCCAAGGTGTCATCAAAATTACCAAGGTTATTCACCAAAGTATCATAAAACTTGTCATCTCTAGAGATTAATTTATTTTACCCAATTAATTGGAGTGATATCAAGGAAAACCATTAATATTTATTTATTTTCATGTGATAAACATATATAATAATCAAAATTTTCATAAATAACCCAAATAGAATAAAATAAATGGGTTTCATATCAAAATTGTGACGTTTTAAAAAGTGCTTAAAAACAAGATCTTTATGTCATTTATAAACCATGGAAAGGGAATGAGGGTTTATTGTTTTTCAATTACAGAATAAAATATATCATTTATATTTCTTTATGAATACCCCTATAAATTAAATAGGTTTGGGTATTCAAATAAATAAAATAAGATTATTTCTTGAGAAAAGAGAGAGATTTTTAGACGAAAATTCTGCAGCGTAACGACTATACAACGTGGTTTTAGAAAACATTAAAAAGAGAGGGGAAAAGGGTATCCCATACCAAAATGACTCATAATAAAGAAGTGAGAAATAATAAAATTGAAATAAAAACATGTTATTGAAACTTGAATGTTATACCAAATAAAATAGAACTTGAATGGAAAAAAAGAGAAGTTGAGAATTCCCTTACGAAAATTTGGCTGCCTAACGACGTCCCTTAAAATTCATAAAAAATAAGTTTATGAGAGTGGAAAGGGTCTATAATAATTTGTACATAAAAGGTACATAAATAAGGATATATAATAACATACCCAAACATAATAAAATGGAAACTAACAGACATAACATAAAGGAAGTCTTGACTAAAAGAGGAGGGTGAAAAGTTCCTTTACCTTGAAGAGTAACTTTAAAAACTCGAATGTTGGGAACTTGGGGGGATTTAGGGCACCTTGGTAGGACTAATTGGGAGGTAAAAAGACCATATATTCATAAAGGATTATTTTTTAATGAAAGTAATGAAGTAATGAGTTGGTATTTATAGAAAAAGTGAGGGAATATTTTATTAATTTCCGAGGGACACCTCATTAGTGGTATTTACAAAACCATGTGCTTTCCCATGGTATTTGCCCATGGTATTGGAAACTTGGGACACCTCATAACATATTTCACTGTACATAAGTTTACCATAATTATTACATCATTATTACATCATTAATGATGTCATTAAACACACTAAAACTCAAAACTCTATTTTTACTATTCACCGAAAGACAAAACATTTTATAAAAATCTCATAAATTCACCCTAACCTAATATCGATGCTCTGAATTAAAAAATGAACTAAATTTTATGAAAATAATTTTATAAATATGAGATATTTAATTTTTAAGTAAAAACACTATTTACTTAAAAAATACTAATACTTAAATAATAATTTCTAAAAAAGTTATTTACTTATGCTATTATATCATATTACCAATCAAGATGCATAAATTATATTTATACTTTATTAATTGATGTTACTATTCCATTGTTCACATTACTATTCATAAGGGTAATATTAATATTCATAATTTTCTATTCATAAAAAATTTAGTTGATTTTATTAGAATCTAAATTTCTTACTGATCACAACTGTAGAAGACCGTTTTTTGAAAATCATTTCACATGATTAATTATTTAAAGTATAAAAAAATATTTTGAAATAATTTTCTTTTCCAATATTCATCAATTATATGGAACTTCTATAAATTAATACTATATTTATTTTGACATTTTAAATTCATAAATTTTACCATAATAAGAAATAACAATTTTATTTATACAAAAGGATTACACAAAGTAACTAAGGACTCATTACATAGCACCTTATAACACCTTCATAGGACCTAAGAGTAACGTGTGAAATGGTGATAGAATCTTAGGCCGACTTAGAAAACATTTCATGAGTGGTGATTTCTATTAGCTTTAACTTCTATCATAGGTGATTACATTCAAGCTTAATATGTTGAAGCTCAGCTTGGGCTTGGTCCAAAGTAAAACCCAGTGATGCTACCTCTTTCCCAAGCTCTGAGAGATGGGCTTCGTATGGCTCGAGTCTACTAGATGAGGCCATTGAATCTTATTTATGTATTAATTGACTGTGATCATTTGTATTTATAAATAATAATCATAATGTTAAGAGTATAGTTTCCAATGGTAATATTAACCAACAGTCATATTGACCAATGGTCATATAACAATTGAAACCCAACGATCTCATTTTAATTATACTCACTTAATTAATAAAAGGATATAGTTTTGTTGAGTACAAAATAAAATAACACACAAAATCAATAAAAAAATATTATTCAAATGTTCATGTTGTTATAATGTGTGTGGAGTAAATTTTGAAATGCACCAACAGTGAAAATTGTTATCAATTATAGATCACAAACACATATGACATCCTAAATCATATTTTTCACACTAGATCAACTAATGAGATATCTTTGACTCTTATACAACAGAATTGTAATGTATTTCAATGTGATATTGTTTTATCACATTTTTCATTGCTTTTTTATTATAAACTATCTTTTAATATATAGAACACCTTCATATGACACTCGATTTGGGCCACTAATAATCTCTATAAATTTTGTTATAAGAGTAATAATAGACCAATCAAATTATGGAAAGCTTTTTAGGCCTTCGTTCGACCATGATGTCAATGGTGGAGGATGGTTCAAAGGTCAGTTTAACCTCACAAGAGTAGTCATAGAATATTCTTCAGCATGTTATTCTTAAAATTCTTTGTCATCTTCTTGTTTTGAATTTCATTATACAAAAAATTATTAACCATCACATCTAAATTATGTGGAGGAATATCCATGGAATCATCACTACCTATATGAGAAATCACAACTTGAGGATATGAAACTATGGCCTGAGGATATGATAGAATAAATACTATTGCTAATGGAACTTCTTATGGTCTTATAGCCTGAGGATGTGACATTGTATCATGAATTTGTGATGTACCAACTTAAAATGTTAATGGAACTTCCATTGTAGCTATGGAGACATACATGTGACACCCGAAATGTCACATTTATGTGTGGGTATTTGTTTGTTGGTTTAGCCCCTTAAGTTTTTGGTGTTTTGTTCTCAAAGGATTATTTTTTTGGTAATTTTTCCAAGTCACACGGTTAAGGTGAATGGTTAGTTTAAGTGTGTAGCCCATGTAGCTCTTGTTAGTGGGTCCTTGTATGGTTTTTACATGGTCTCTTTTACCGTGTGAGCTAACCATGAAACCCACCCAAAGAGGGGTATTTTTGTCTCTTTTTATTATTTTTAAGTGGGGCTTCTTCCCTTTGACACCCCACTTGATATCCTCCAACTTCGATACCTTCCATGGCAGTTTTTCCCTCTCCAAAGATCCTCCAAGTATATTTTTAATGGGTTTCTAGGTGATTCTTCACCCAGGTTGAAAGTTTTGGGCTCCCCTCTCTTTCTCCTTTGGTTTTCTTAAATTTTCCCTTCCTCCTTTAACCCTAGTATGTATGATTGGGTGATTTACATGGATAGTGTGGTGTGAAATTGGGGGTTTTGCTTTTTTAGGGTTGTGAACCATAGTAGGAGTGTCTTTCCAGAGGATTTCATCAAAGGCAACACGATTATTACACTTGAGGTAGGTTTTTCCAATTCATTGCATTTTAGTTAAGATTTACTTAATTTATTGATACTTTAAGTGTGTTTTAGTTTAAAGTATTGATATATATGATAGCTAGTTTGGATTAATTAAAGGTTTTCCATGCTTAATAGGGTTTCCCTTTGGAAAAACTGAGTGAATTGCATTGTAATATAGAACTTGGTCTAGAAATGGTATTTCATATGAATTCTTTATGTTTGATAAAATTATAATGAGGGTTTTATTTTTTAAATGTACTTGTTCATTGGTATTTAGTCTAAATTGTGTTTTAAGGTGGTCTCTCTTTAGTGTTAAATGGTTTCCTTGTTTATAAAGTGGTGTTTTGGATTTATAATGTGAAAAATATAGTTTCCATTGGATCGTTGTTTGCAGTTGTTGATAATCATGCTTGATTTTAATTTTTGTTGAAATAAAAAAATTTTTAAAAGGGTATCTCCAAATGAATGTGATAAAATTAAAAAAACCTGTTGGATAATTTAAAAGTGATTGAATGAAATGAATGGACTTGGGCTATGTTTTTGTTTTTCAAGAGTGAGGCTCATTTGTGGAGGGTGGTTTTGTGATGTTTTGAATTGTTGGATGATTTAAATCATTTTTTTGAATTTTTTAAATAGTTTTCATAAAGTATAAGGATTTGGATTGGAATTCAAAGCCATGTTTGGGTATTAAAGGCATGGTTGGAAATGTCATTTTTAAAGTGGGTTCTAAAAAATAGAAGTGGCTTGTTTTCACTTAATGTACTTGATGAAATTTCTCAAATGGTTTTTATGGTTTTGAATGGATTTTTTAAAATATTTTATAAATGGATTTACCTTGTTGAAGGTATTTCGGAAATGGGTGTGTTGTTGTAAAAATGGTTTGTAATGTGACTAATGGAATGTTTTTATGGTATTAGACTGATGCTCCACTCATGTGGGTGGTCCTGACTGACAGTTGGGAACCCCTATACATAGTAGTTGTTCAGAGAAAGGAATGATGCTCCTAAACCCAAGGGCATGGAAAGTGTAATGTCCCAGTTCTGAAAGCCGCCCAGAGGCGCCCCGTACCTGGTTGGTCACATGGCCTCAAGCACATTTCCTCAAACGCCAGAGGATGCTGACTAACATCAAGGTCCTTGGGTGTGATAGTGGGGAAACTTTACCCTCATTAAAAAAGTAACACAGTGGAAGTAAATTAGATACAATAGTGGAAGCAGTAATAATATCATATAGAAGTAAACAACGGAAGACAATAAGAAATAACTAGAGCACATATATATAAATGATTCATGATACATATGTCAAGGAAAATATCCAAACAAGTCGCAATGATGGAATACAGTTCTAAACCAAAGTAAAAAATAAAAATAGGTAACAAATCCTCAGCATCGCAAGCCTCAGCTTGGTCTCATGCTCTCCAGCTCCAAAGCAGTCAAGTACCTGAAGTAGAAGGGAGCTTACCCTTATCTATACCTACAAAAATATAATCTATTTGGGACCAAAATCATGACCCAAATGGGTGTGAGAAAAAATCCCAGTAGGAAACCACCCAAAGATATGTGCCTAATAGTCAGTGAATATATATGTAAGGCAATGAGTAAACAGAAGTAGTAAACAAAGAAGTAATCAATGAAAAACATTCCTACATTTCAAAATGCAATCAATTTAATATAACCAGTAAACAATTAATCAAAGTAGGTAACCCTCTAGGAGTACTCACAGCCTAACCCCTCTGGTTCAACCAACAAGTACAAGAAACCCTCTGGGAAGTACACACAGTCTAACCCTTTAGTTCAGCTTAATCATAGACTCTCTGAGGAAGCACTCACCGTCAATTCCCCCTATATTCTCATATTAGTAAAAAAAGGTGCTATGGGGAAGCAATTACATCTCATTCACCCCATGGCTCGTGTTGAGGAACTACATACACTCTGAGGAAGCACTTTTGTCAATTCTCCATATGGTATCTCATCGTAACAATAAAAAAAGACACTCTTGAGAAGACCTTATGTCCATTCTCCCTATGGTCTACTACACTATGTTCCCATAGCCCTGTGTAAGTTAATCAAGCATAGAAATGCATAGCAGAAAAATTAAACCTCAAGAACTACTTGGATAAACAATCTATAGCATATCATCATGCCAGATAAATAAACACTCCATCCTACAATACTAGGAATGGGAAACAAATAGCAGCCTAATAGGAAAACTAGACCAAAAGGTCTAAACAAGAAAGACATGGGAAAAACCTCCATATCATAGCAAGATAACCATATTGAAAACAAATAACCTCTATCCAAACAACCAAGGCATATCAGGAAAATAACAGGGCTAAAAACCGTAAACACACAATACCCCGATCAAGGGTATTGAGAATTTTTGCACATATAACTCAAATACTATCTACGAAAAGGCACAAACCACCTACCTTGGTGTTATAATATTTCTATACGTGAACCTCAAGCCTTGAATCGCCCAAGAAAACTATAGATCTACAAAAATGCTAAAAAATCTCAACTGAGGATAACTCTTGAAAGAGAAGGAATCTGGAAATGAATCTCTAGAAGAAGGAAGAACTCACTGATGTGATTCCAATGAAACTGATGGCGGTTGAATTAGAGAACAGATCCTCGATCAGGGGATTAGGGAAAGATCACAACCGTACGGATCATCCCAGATGATCTCAGTTGAGAAGAAGGTGTTTATGTCCATCAGACATGACCCTGGTCTGTTTAATGAAAAAAGGAAAGTACATGGCGTGTAATTTAGAAGTACACGACATGTACTTGCCTTTACCGACCCCTGCATTAGGCAGTCTCTAGGTCACCACACATGGTTTTGTGCATGGCCGTTACACGACCAAAACTTAGCTACCCACGGTAACTGAGTAAATGACGTGTACTTATAAAGTACACAACGTGTACTTAAGAAATGTCTAGAAACACCTATTTTTCTCAAAAACAACAGAAAAAGGAAAACATACCTGAAAAGAAGGTCCTGGTTCTTACAAACTCCCCCCTTACAGAAATTTGTCCTTGAATTTCCCTAGCAAGGTGGCGTAGAAGAAGAAACCTCTAAAATCTCTGGCCACTGCGATCGTACATCAGCCTCCCTCTCCCAAGTCTTGTCATGTACTCACCTATGCTTCCATAGCACTCATACCATAGGAACAGACCGACCATGGAGAACCTTCATACTTCGATCAACAATTTTGATAGGATGTTCCTCAAACGAGGCATTCACCTCTAACTCAACCTCCTTAGGTTGAAAAACATGAGACGG
The DNA here is from genome assembly GCA_963277665.1 of Viscum album. Taxonomy (NCBI): domain Eukaryota; kingdom Viridiplantae; phylum Streptophyta; class Magnoliopsida; order Santalales; family Viscaceae; genus Viscum; species Viscum album. The sequence continues at coordinate 1,808,132,622 of OY728157.1, forward strand.
TTCTGAGAATTAACATCGAAGCTGAGAGACATGGAAGAAATATTGCATAGCCAGGTACCTCTGAGGTAACTAAAACTGATAGGAAACCGGCCTAACTCTCTCCAAAACCTCAAACGACAAGTCGTACCTTGGTGAAATATTAACCTATCTCTTAATCCTCCTGTGTCCCACCCTCAGTGTGACACACAGGAAAACCTGATCCCCAACCTTGAACTCTAGAGTTCGTCTTCGTCGATCAGCATAAGACTTCTGTCGAGACTGTGCAGTAGCCATCCTCTTACGAATCAACTCTATCTGCTCTATGGTCTCCTGGACAAGACGAGGTCCTAGCATAGCTGCCTATCCTGCCTCCAGCCAACATAAGGGTGATTAGCATGGCATACCATACAAATCCTTATAAGGTTCCATGTGAATGGTTTCTTAAAAATTATTGTTGTAGGAAAACTCCACAAGAGGTATGTGTTTCTCCCAAGAACCTCCAAAATCCAACATACATGCTCGAAGCATGTCTTCAAGCACTTGAATCGTACACTCGGACTGACTATCTGTCTGGGGATGGTATGTTGTACTCAAAAGTACCAGTGTACCCAAAGCCTTCTGAAGTCCCTGCTAGACCTGAGAAGTATAATGTGCATCCCTATCTGAAACAATGGAGTTTGTAACCCCATGAATACGTACAATATATCAGATGTACAACCTTTCCAGCTCATTAACACTGAAGGTCTCCTTTATCGGAAAGAAGTGATCAACCTTTGTGAGTCTATCAATTACAACCCAAAATACATCATTCCCTCAAGGAGACCTTGGTAAACCAGTAAAAAAATCCATTGCGACATCATTCCACTTCCACTTGGGAATGAATAATTGTTGCAAAATCTTGGTGGGTCACTGATGCTCCGCCTTCACTTTCTGAAAGGTGTAACAGCTTATGACGAAACCAAAAAGATATCTCTTTTTACCTGGCCACCAATACTGACATTGTAGATCATGATACATCTTGGTGACACTAGGATGAACTGCCCAAACTGAGGAATAAAAGTCTTGCATCATCTTCTTGCGTATGTCTGCTGAAACCCATATGCACCCATGAAAACACAAGATCTCATCCTCTCCTAGGGTCCATCCAGGAAAAGGGTCTTCTCTTGATATGCTTTCCCGTTGGACTAGGCCTCCAGAATCTGATAGCTACCTCATTTTCACTCGATCAAGAAAAGTAGATGTGATATATACAAAAGAAAGAAACGTATGCCCCTGTCTATCATGCACCTCCAAATGCATCTCAGAGAATAGATCCATAAGATTGCACTCACTACTAGCCTCTTGAACTGCCTATATCTGAGTCCTCCTACTCAACGCATTAGCTACTGCGTTGCCTTTCCTAGGCATGTAGGTAAGCTCAAGGTCAAAAGACTAAAGGTACTCAACCCACCTTCTATGTCTCAACTTTATATCACGCTGAGTGAATATATACTTGAGACTTTTGTGGTCGGTGAAAACCAAAAAATGCTCTCCCAGAAGATAATTTCTCCAATAGCATAAGTAATGAACAAATTCTGCCAACTCAAGATCGTGTGTTGGGTAATTCTTCTCATGTGTCCTCTACTACTGAGACCCATACGCAATGAATCCTTGTCCCTGCATAACCACATCTCCCATACCGATACATAAATCATCATACTAAACAGTATAGCTCTTTCCCGGCTCTGGAAAAACTAGTATCGATGTTGATGTCAACCTCTCTTTCAGCTCCTGAAAGGCTGACCTACAAGAATCTGACAACAAGAACTTTGCACCCTTTTTAGTCAGGTCCGTCATTAGCACTGATAATCATGAAAATTCCTTAATGAAACATCTATAGTAACAGACAGCCCTAGAAAACTCCATACCTCAAAGATGTTCTTTGGCTACTCCCAGGAAACTACTGATCTCACTTTCTTTAAGTCTACTGATACTCCTATCTCTGAGATAACATGACCCAAGAAGTGAATTTGGTCCATCCAAAAGTGGAATTTTGAGAGTTTAGCATATAACTAATTCTCTCTCAGTGTACTGAAAACTATCTCAAGATGTGTATCATGGTCGTGTCGAGTTTGAAAGTACACCAAGATATCATCCATGAAGACTGCCACAAAATAATCCAAGTATGGATGGAACACTCGGTTCATCAGTGCCATGAAGACTGTAGGTGTGTTTGTGAGACTGAACAGCATGGCCACATACTCGTATAGACCATACCTGCTCCGAAATGCTGTAATAGGTATATCCGATGGTCTAACGCGCAACTTATAGTAACCGGATCTCAAGTCAATCTTCGAAAACACTCGGGATCCTTGAAGTTGATCAAAGAGATAATCAATCCTAGGCAAGGGATATCGGTTCTTGACCATCATCTGGTTCAACTTCCAATAATCCAGAAAAATTCTGAGGGTATTGTCTGCCTTCTTTACAAACAGGGCAGGGGAACCCCAAGTAGAAGTATTAGGTCAGATGAAACCCTTTTCCTGCAACTCCTCCAACTACTTCTTGAGCTCATGTAACTTTGGTGTAGCCATCCTATAAGGAGGAATAGACACCAGTGATTCTCCTGGAACAAGGTAAATAAAAAATTCTACCTCTCGCTCTGGAGGAAAACCTAAAAAGTCTTCTAGAAAGACATCCCTAAAACGATCCACCACTAGAGAAAAGTCCATTTATGAAGTACCCTAGTCATCCAGATATAGACTAGTAATCTGGGATGTAACACCTACCAACCCATGATGCTTTGGTCCTGCTCTTCTTTCCTGAATATCCCATTCACCCTTATGAAGAAACGATACGCCCTCCGGTGATGTGAAACTCACCCTACGACGATAGCAGTCGACAACTACTAGGAAGGAAACTAACCAGTACATTCTGAGAATGACGTCATAGGCCATCATCTCTAAGACATAGAGGTTCAAAAAGAAGTGCCACCCACCAACATCAAGAGGGAACTCCTTGCACTGACGTACACTAGCCGTTCTTGTCCCCAACGGAGTGTCTAGCGTCAAGATATCAGTAGAAGAAAATATACAGATTCCAAGGATCTCCACAACAGAAACATATATAAAGCTATGAGAATCCCCTATACCGAAAAGAGAAGAAGCTAGAAATGAGGAAACTAGAATTATACCTCAAACAGTAGAGGTTCGGGGATCCTGCTCCTGCTGGTTCTGCTCCACTGTGAAATTATGGCATGTACTGTGACCCTGTGACCCTACCTGTCCACCCTGAGTTGATCCACCCTATTGTTGCTAAAAGCCTGGTGACTGACTACCATGGCTGCAACCTCCACCTCGTCCTGAACAGCCGAAAGAACTCCAATTCCTAGACTGGTGAGAAACTGGTGGTGCTTCTCCTAAACGAGGAGTCCTAGGAGAACCCCTTTCACCAGCTTCTGGTGAGAAGATCTGACAGAAATGCTGAAGATAACCCATATTGCTGCAAGATCAACACTAAACTGGGTCTCTCAAGAAATGTGTCCTCGTATGTCCACTCTTCTCGCACTTATAACACACCACCTGGCTACCTGAAGATGTATCTCGCCTCCTTGGATCTCCGCGCGAAGACTCCTTGTGGCACTTCCTGCTATTAGTAGGAGCGATACTAAATTCAGATGTTGACTCGCCCTGTATTACAACTCTATAATCCCTCAGATTGTGCTCCATGATCAGCACCTGGTTGACTATAGAAGTGATGGAAGTCAAGCTGAAGATGTTCACCTGAGATCAAATGTTGTCCCTGAGACTATCCTCAAAATTACTTGCCAGGAATAACTCATCACCTCCTGGTATAGGCGTGAAGTGCTGCAATTCAGTGAAGTGAGACTAATACTCTATAAGAGAAAGAGTACCCTGCTCTAGACTCATGAACTCTCAAGCTCGATCAGCCCTCAAAGTCTCTGGATAGAAGTAGTCGTAGAAGGCACGCTAGAACTTGTCCCAAGGCATAACCTACTAGTGTCCAACCTGTGAGATCACATCCCACCATCTCTTGGTAGAATCCCTAAGCATGTACATATAGAGCTTCACCCTCCTCTCTGGAGGCGTCTCTAGATGCTCGAAGATAGAAAACATGGCTTCTAACCATGACTCTGCAGCCGGATGTCCTCCTTCCCTTATAAATGTGGGAGGATACTGCTGCTGGAAAACCCACGTCAACTCTACCACAGAAGGGGAAAGATGCATTACTCCTAAGAAGTTCTTCATGAACCTCATAAATCCCTCTTGGAACTATGCGTCAGCAACTGTGTCTAGAATGACGGATGATGCCAAGACTGGAACAACGGGAGGATCTACAGGTAGTCCCTGATCAGCCATGTCTGGTGTCTGATCACTATCCTGTAACTGGCGTACAACTAGAGGATGTCTCGGTGGCATGGCTCTATAAGGTCAAGCACACACCTTAGATCAAGATCATAAAGGACTGAAAACTATAAGTGTAATAAGGTATTTGGAGAAAGAAAGAATTCAAGTTTTTTAAAACATGACTACATGACGTGTATAAAGCCAACACGGCATGTTCCCTTAAGACATTCACACGGGCATATACTCCTTCCACCACTGGTCATGTAACACCCCAGACACATGGCGTGTTGTCCTAACACGCGACATGTACTTGAATCCTCTTCCTCTTACCGAGTCCTTCTACACGACTAAGCCACACGGTTCTCCTAGAACAAGACTACACGACGTGTTTGTGCCAGACACGACGTGTACTGGACGAGCTTCACCGACTCATGTTGTTAGTGACACGGCCGGTTACACGGTAGACTGTACACGGCGTGCTTGTTCTAGACACAGTGTGTTCCAGGAAGATTTCACTGACCTGTGTTGTTTGCTACATGGCCACATACTCGGGTTACACTACATAGAATGTTCCATATGGACACAGGGTGTATTAGAAAATACTCAACTGACCCATGTTTCTAGTCACATGGCCGGTTACATGATTCTACAACACGGCGTGTATATCTGGAACACGGAGTCTTATACCAATGATTTCCAAACCCCATGTCTCATCCTACACAGTATGTGACACGGTTAGAGACTACACGACATGTACATACAGTACATGACATGTACTTAAGAAAAACAGTTCCTTCCTGAACAGAAGGACACACAACATGTTTTCAACATTACACGCTGTGTATTCTGGATTTTTCTAAATAGTAAGCCTGAGAAACTAATCTGGAACCCATAAAAACACTTAAACGAATATTTAAGTGCCAAATTATGATCTGTTAGGGCCCATAATCCCCATGAATCAAAGCTTGGAATCTTTTTCATGTTATAAACAGGGAAAACAAGTCACTAATCCACAAATTTTCGGTCCATGAGGGCCCATAACACCTCAAGAACCAAAGTTTGGCATTCATTCAAACAAAGCCTTACACAAATCAATACCCTATCAAAAGTAGGTATTTTATCAAGGCATCTATCATGACAGCATGCATATCTAGTACAACATCTTTCACAACAACATGCAATCGCTAATGCACCCTAAATAGCAAGGCAATAATGCATGACATGTGATTTCTAAAAAGTGACTATATGATGCATGAGATGGAATATAATTATCTCATTAGGTTGCAACAGAAATTGATCCTCAATAACATCAATGATAACAGAAAAATACATGTGAATCACCCAACGGTGAAATCAACTCAACTGTAATATTACAAAACCAGAAAAACTGCAATAATGAGGTAAATTGGATTTTCCCTATACATGGGTAAGCTACTCCCAGGAACAACTTATTAACAAGTACCTATTACTTCCTATATTTGGTTATAGGTTCCAAACAGTAAGTCAAGAAGAAAGGAATTGCTCTGACACCACTTTGTAACATCCTGGTTTCGAAAGCCGTGCAGAGGCGCCCCGTACCTGGTTGGTCACATGGCCTCAAGCACATTTCCTCGAATTCCAGAGGTTGTCGACTAGCAGCGAGGGACTTGGGTGTGATATGGGGAAACTATGCCCTCATTGGCAGAGTAACACAGTGGAAGTAAATCAGATACAATAGCGGAAGTAGTAATAATATCATACAAAAGTAAACATCAGAAGACTATAAGAAATAACTGGAGCACATATATATAAATGATGCATAATACATATGTCAAGGAAATCATCCAAAAAAGCCATAATTATGGAATACAGTACTAGACCAAAGTAAAAAATGAAAAATGAGTAACAACTCCTCAACATCGCAAGCCTCAGTTTGGTCCCATGTTCTCCAGCTCCAAAGTAGTCAAGTACCTCAAGTAGAAGGGTGCTTTCCCTTATCTATACCTGCAACAATATAATTTGTTTGGGCCCAAAAGCATGACCCAAACAGGGTGTGAGACTAAATCCCAATAGGAAACCACCCAAAGATCTGTGACTAATAGTAAGTGAATATATATGGCAGGAAATAAGTAAATAGAAGCAGTAAACAAGGAAGTACTCAGCAACAAACATTCCTACAGTTCAAAATGTAATCAATTTCATAAAACCAGTAAACAGTTAATAAAATAAGGTAACCCTCTGGGATTGCTCAAATCCTAACACCTCTGGTTCAACCAACTAGTACAAGCAACCCTCTGGGAAGTACACACAGTCTAACCCCTCTCGTTCAGCTTAAGCATAGACTCTCTGAGGATGAACTCACCATCAATTCCCCATATAGTCTCGTATCAGTAAATAAAAGGTGCTCTAGGGAAGCATTTACGTCTCATTCCCCCTGTGGCCCGCATCGAGGAACTACAGACACTCTGAGGAAGAAATTTCATCAATTCACCCTATGTTCTCACATCGTAATATTAAAAACAGACACTCTGGAGAATTCCATACGTCCATTATCCCTATGGTCTACTACACCAGGTTCCCACAACCCTATGTAGGTCAATCGAGCATAGCAATTAATAGTGGACAAAGTAAACCTCAAGAACTACTTGGCTAAATAGTCTACAATACAAGAACATATTAGATAAATAAACACTCCATCCTAAAATACTAGGCATGGGAAACAAACAACAGCCTTACAGGAAAACTAGACCAAATGGTCAAAACAAGAAAAACATGGGAAAAACCTCCATATCATAACAAGATAACCCTATTTCAAACAAATAAACACTATCCAAACAACCAAGGCATAGCAAGAAAATAACAGGGCTAAAAACCATAAACATGCAATACCCCGATCAAGGGTATTCGGCACTTTTGCACATATAACTCAAAGACTATCTAAGAAAAGGCACAAACCACCTACCTAGGTGTTGTAGGATCACTATACGTGAACCTCAAGCCTTGAATCTCCCAAGACCACTATAGATCTACAAAACCACTAAAAAATATCAACCGAGGATAACTATTGAAAGATTATGAATCAGGAAATGAAGCTCTAGAATAAGGAAGAACTCACCGATGCAATTCCAATGCAACTGACGACGCTCGAATCGAATAATGGATGCTCAATCGGGGGATCAGGGAAAGATTGTGGTCGTACGGATGCTCCCGGATAAACTAGGTTGAGAAGAAGTTGTTTCTGTCCATCAGACACGACTCCGGTCTGTTTAATGAAGAAAAAGAAAGTACACGGTGTGTACTTTTCATTACCGGCCCCCGCATTAGGTGGTCTCCAGGTCACCACACACGGTTGTGTGCATGGCCGTTACACGGCCAGCACCCGGCTACCTGCAGTAACTGAGTACACATCTTGTAATCATAAAGTACACAACGTGTACTCATAAAGTACATGACGTGTACTTATGAAATTTCCAGAAACTCCTCTTTTTCTCAAAAAAACCATAAAAAGGAAAACATACAAGAAAAGTAGATCCATGTTCTTATAGAAAGGGAATTCCAAATCATGGTTGGGATGGTCAAACATGGTGTTCTGATTCCCAGTTGGATTCATGGACAAATGTTATGTGATTAACAGTTTATGACCCCTTTGATATATGGTATGGGTAACCAAACTGATACTATGTGGTACAATGGATTAAATTATTAGATCAAATTAATAGATAAGTGGATTACCTTGTTTTATGGTTTAATTTTTTTTAGTTTTTAAAATATGTTAATGAAAAAAAAGGATAAATGGTTTTCAAAGTGAATTATTGGTTGGTAAGATTTTGAAATGTTTTACACCATGTGTGGGATGATTATTTTAAGGTATGGTATTTTAAATGAGACACAACTATAACTTTGTATTTTCATGTTTATTATTTATTTCTTGGACATATTTCTTTAGGTGTTAATCAATTTGTGGTTTATCATTGTTTTTGGATAGTGTCATTCCATCCATTTATCTAGCTTGTTGCTTTTGATTATCTACCCTTATTTCCTTTTTACCCTAATTTGGGTGTGTGTAAGGTTTTAAAGGAAAAATGAAAAATAGTTTTCAAAAATAATTCATATTAGAAAACTTTTGAAGATCTTTATACCAGGTGTAGGTTATTTTTAAAGAATAAATCATTAAGGAAAATGTTTGGTTTTCCTTGGATATGGATTTTTTTGGAATAGTACGAATTTTTTGAAAGGGTTTTATAAAAGGTGATCTTTGAGGTAGTGTATAATTTAAAAACCTTGTTACGACATTATTTGGAAATTGTACTTTGGAGAAAAGTATATTCCATATTGGTTTTCCTTATATATGAAAGAGAGAATGAATACTTATTTTTCCTATTATTTCCAAACTATTAAACTAGGTTTCTTTATAAAAATGAATAAATTGGAATCATGTGAAGGTACCAAGAACACATCGGAAGCCCTGAAATATAGGATTTTAAAAAATTCCACTAACGATCAACATGAACTCATTGACATCAGTGAATCGTTGCCCAGTATAAGTAGCGGATCCTGAGTGAAGTGTTTTAATCACAAAATTAAATCTATAAATACCTTGTTATATCCAAATCCGCGCTTAATGTTTGATCATCGTTGGCGATCTCTGATTAAAAAAAATCGAAAATGAATTCTTCTAGATCTTCCAAACATGCTTTAGGATCCTTCTAGACCTCTGATCATCAAAATCTAACTGCTATCACAATGTTCCAATGATGTGTTTGATGCTCCAATGATCACTACATCGCCTTGCTTGTGATGGGTGAGATAGATCTCGATCCGAGCTCCTGGATCTAGAGAATATATCTCTAGAATGCGGGGGAGAGAAGAAGAGAGAGAGATAGAGGTTGTGAATAGTTCTTGGCAAGTATCTTTTCTCCTCTATTTATAGTATGTTTAGAAATTACCTGGAAATGTCTTCCCGACCCCTAAATAATTAAAACACTATATAAATAATATTTTGACTACTAAACTGAGTCATAAATATCATTTATTATTATTATCACCTTCTTATGATACAATAAATATATTACGTGATAATACCCAAGGCATTAACTCAAATCGTCATTCCTGCAAATATTAAATGAACCTTAAATATTTTAAACTAATATTCAATCAAATATTATTTTCATGTATTTAATTTTAAAAACTTGTAAATAAATTTAATAAATAAATTAAATTCCACTTATTCTTAACATGAATAATATGAATTTATTTATTTCTTTGGTGATCGTATATCTTTGGACAAAACCCAAACCCCAGTGGCGGGTCCCACCATGTCTAATATACCTATTCAACTAAATAATGTAGATTCTCGAATATGATTTTGTGTGCGACCCTCTAATCCATTATCTCAATAGTAGTGAATATTATCTACAGACCAAGAGTGAGATCTAGCAACTCATTATGGCCCCTAAAGAGATCAGGATAGTCATAGAAATGACAACCAACCTACGAACATACAGTGTGTAATATAATCTCTTTTTCTTTAATATCTCATAAAGTAGGATGCACACCCATGTCATCATCCTTTTCTTAATTTTTTTATTTTTTTTATCCAACTAGAAAGATTTACCCTTGACTTCCATGGCCACGGTCTTATCAAGGTACTACCATCCTGATCATCTTAGCCCAAGATATATTACTTCCTTAACCTGGTAGTGACAAATCCTTTATTGACCATTCAATCAATGTCATACCACCAATGATTCACCCAACACAATCTACCTCGCCACAATTTCATTATCATGGTTTTTTCCTTGCATCAAAGTACACAATCAAATGACATACATTGGTAATGATATCAAGTTCAGAGACCATTACACATGTATGTAGATAGGAAAAACCCATGACACCCAAAACATGTGGTGTTCTTATTATCATTTCTTTCCTCATGATCTCACTACTAGAGATCACCAAGTGCGAACTTCATGAGAATAAGTCTCAATGATTATGATCCCCCAACACATGATACTCAAATGTATACTGTGTTCAGTCAGTAAGATGTATCTAGATCATAGGAAATATATTTAATATTAATATCATTTTATCTAGAAGTTCTCATTATAGATTGGGATCTAATATAACCTTTTGATATAATAATTAATCTATGGACATTACCATTAAATAGTGGATGAAGAAATATCTACACTATTTTGGTAAGTATACATCATGTATAACTAACTATATACAAGACATGGTAATCAAAAGTACTGCATAGTTGGGTCTTGGGAATCCACTATTAAAACACTCTTACTTTCACTAGATACAACTTGATAACCATACTTGTTATCTCTCACATGATTAAGATCATGTTTCTACTGATCCATGACTTTAGTTGCGGGACTTGCCACTATTCTACCATGTGAATATTCTGTTATATGTTAACTTATCTCCTTAAGTAAAACTTTTCAAGATATGGTATCCTTGAGTATATCCCTTTTTCCACTATCATAAATTGACATCTTGTCTTGTAAGAATATCATATTTTTTTTATTATGATAATAATTTACTTTCTAGGTGCAATTCCAAGAACTCAAAAAAATCATTGCATTTAACTGCTTCTTAGTTGCCTCAAAAGATGCAACGTACTCATTGTTTATAGCTATGGATACCACTAGATTATATGAGCTTATCTCACTCATCACCTTATCATAACTACGATATTAGATCACATTGATATAAGGAAGACTAGTTTGTATCCCCTGAAATCTGTTATCATTTCTTATCCACTTACTGGGTACATATCTTTTGTACTTGTTAAAGTACAATTAGGTAGTTCTAACTGATTTACTTGTAGTGATCCTGGATATAATTGATATTTTCCTACAATAAAGTATATCTTGCCAATATCAATCCCCCGAATGGCCTGAAGGCCTTCTTTTTATTTTATTATAGATAATCCCCCTTTTAAGGGTTTAAGGGGAACCCGTACATTACTCGTAGGCCCAAGGCACAAGGCCCGACATGACCCCCAATACATGACCCGAACACCTAGAGGCATACCATGCCCATTACATGACCCGTAGGCCCTAGCCCACTAGAACTGCCCCTCCCCAGCGTCTTGAATCATTGATCTCCTTAGCTCCCCACCTTGGATTGCTGATCGGCTAGAATTTCCCCATACAAAGTTGCATGGTGCCTGGTCCCAATGGCGGCTGCCATACCCTCTCATTCTTCCAATCTGGTTAGCTCTGCATCTGGTGGTTGCTACTCATGTTGCTCTGATCCTCTTCTGGGGCCTATTCTGTGTGAACTGGGCTACTCCATGGTCTACGTGACCCGAAGGCCCTGTGGCTCTAAGGCCTTTGATGACCCGAAGGCCCTGGAGACCCGTAGGCCCAAACCGGTGGTCGGAAGGCCCAAATCAGGTGAATAGTTCTGACTGCTACAGTACCGAACAGTGAATTCTATAGTACCGAACAGTGACTGCTACAATACTGCTCCAGTACTGCTACAGTGGCTGCTACAGTACCCTGGAAATTCGCCTCCACCCAGTTTTGAACCCGGGTCTCTTGGATGCCAAGCAGGAGCCCTTACCACTCGGGTACGGGCTCGTTGGCATGGCAATATAAATAATTGTACATATCATGACATATGTGATTGATCCATTGCTTAAGTTAATGGATTTCAACTTACCACATTATCCTCTTCCTATGTCTCAAATATGTCAACCTGGAGAGATATATGTCATGTGACATTTGTAACAATTCTTCTCTTGTATTGTTCCATCTTTTATTTTTCAATACCATGCCACTATATGTATGATTGACTAAGCCCAACCAACCTTTAGATCTACCTCAGTTGATTCTCTCCCATAGAACTTAGCTTGATATTTTAAGTCAATCCATATAGAATAACTTTTATCCTGGTCTTAACTTACTTTAAGATCAATAGTTGTTTTTCATATCTTGTCGAACATATTTTACTTGGAAAAAAATGGTGATGCGACCAACCTTTGGTAGACACATGGAAACCATTCATTACAAATTAATATTCTATGATCTTGTTACTTACTTCAATACTAAACTAGATTTTAGTAACCTGAAACCTTTATTAGCATTTTGTGATGTGACCACCCCTTTTTTGTTGTGTTGTATAGTCACCTTCCATGATTGGTGGTCATGACATCTAATGCTCAATAAAATGATCATAGAAAGTATCTATGATAAGTAAAATTCTAATGGATGTATGCATAACCAATTCATCCTTATTAGTACTATTCTTATACCATCCATGTATAATCACATTTGAATACCCACTATAGTATTAAAAATAATAATCCCCTTTACACATTGATACATAGAATCCAAAATTGAATTTTAATTGGTCTTGTCAATCTTAGCTAATTTCCATATACTACTTAATTGTAGGAATTATTATTCGCAAATAATAATGGATCATCATTGATGGTGAATATAAATCCATCACCATGATTTTAACTTTCCTATGCAACATGTGTCTCTGGAACATTCCTATTCCACATGCACTTGTGTAACTAGTTCCTATGCCAACTATATGTGCATTTATGACATTGACTAAAACCAAGTCAATTTGGCTCCTAATATCTCTAATAAAGATGTGCACCCTTATATAGAAATGTAGTCATAAACTTTGACTATATATTTTCTATCTTAGGGATTTATTTAATATCCTAAACAATTATTAGGATAATTACTTTAGATGCACACTGTGTTTGTTCTTGATGCAAGTTTTTTTATTTCCTAACAAACTCTTTACATCCAAACACATGTCCTTATGACATAATATATTTCTATCATAATAAAATAGTTATGATATCCATTAGTAATTATAGTTGACATGTAGTTATGGTATATCACTGTTATTTTCAAAGCACGTCTTGAAATATAAGGGAAGTTTCTATAGGTTGCAACATTGATACTCCTTACATCATAACTCTAATGTATAAAATGTGTGTTTAGGAATTACTCCAGGCTATATTTTTTTGATCAATGTTAACATGTAAGACTTCATCATTGATCCTCCTTTTTAACATCAATGTTGTTATGTTGATAAGGTAATGTACATTTAGGAATGACTCCACGCTACATTATATTGATCAACGATTTCTTAGTCAAGATATTCTTCGGCATGCCACCTCGAAGCAAATCTTATCTTCTGACCATGCATATATCATACTTCACTTTCATATTCCTTAATTACTTAAATGAATTTAATGAAGTATAGATACCTCTAGCTTACCCTTGGAATAGTACATTCTCTCTTGCTAAACTAATTCCGAAAGCTTTGTGGAATAACTTCATTTCTAAAAGTTTCTTTGTCTAAACTAAAGACATCAATAATAAAAAAGGTGTTTATCCTTACTGATCCAAAATACCAAATTGGGTATATCCTTGACATCCACTTTAGTTTTACTCGACAAAGATTTATCTTGACACAACTAGGTATAAAAGTATTACATCTTATATTCATCAGTTATTGCCTATGATTCATGTATCACTAAACTATTTATTGAGTATTAGACACCAGAAAAAACATTCATTCTGGAACCTAGAATAGTATCTCCTCGTGTCCAAAGGACATATGAGATAAATGTTTTTGGTTACACTCAATAATAATTATACAAGAATCATTTACTTGGAAATATAAAAGTCATGTACTTCTCACTGTTGACTTAGGAATCACCCTTTCTCGGCTACTTTAAGAATATAACTTACTTTTAGTAATGTTTCTATACTCTCTTGGTTACTATATTTAAATACACATATGCGAAAGACATATTTCATTAAATAACCATGAATTAATATTGAAACAAGTGTTGGATTGTTCACCCACTAATAGGGAATGTGATATGGGTTTAGACCATCCTGAGATAGGTTAATTTTACCCTATTTATACTTTTATATTGGTGAATATACTTGAAGAAGAAGTGGTAAATTAATAATTTAATTTAGTTTATTACATTTAAACTTCCATATAATTTATTTAATGTTACACAATGAAATTAACCTCCTATTTATATCCACCCTCATTCATTGAATGACATTACAAATGTGCCCTTGGACTATCAATTTCCATTGGCCTTTTCACCTTGTATTTAAAATAATTCACCATAAGAACTAAATATTAATCTATATTTTATATTCTTATTACTTGGGGAACATTACCCAAAAGTTAATGAAGAATGTACTCAATATTGACTATTTTTTAACTTAAAAAGAGACTTGAGTAAATGGGGGATATGAGAAAAGGATCCATTAAAAGATCATGACCAGTCTTTCAATTTACACATATCCATTGTAATCATCACCTTATATATATCTTGCTTCACTTTCTTCTCATAAACTTCCAGAAGATGAGACTACATGTTATATCATCCATGTCCTGATGTAGTGACCGTAACTAACATCGGACGTTGAGGATAGCATTATGACATAACCATCATATGCTTTATACACGAGTCTCTTATAATAATTTTTACACCCTCACTTCTTAAGGTATCTTAACAGGTATTGGGAACACTAGAACCTTGAATTTATCATACTGTAGTATTATGCGCAAGCACCCGTACTACTCTTAAAATCCTGTGCCAGTGTGGAAATTTACTTTTTCCATTATTTATCCCATTATTTATTATGGTTTAAATTTCTATTTTATAGAAAACTAAAATTCTAGAAGAATATTACTTTTTATCACGATCACTAATTTAGAAATTTTTATTTATTAATTAATTCATTAAATAATTTAATTCCTCCCACTATTTTATCGAATTCTAGGAACTCTCTATGTTAGAATCATAATACTCTATCTCTTGAGTATTCTAGTGGAAATAATCCCTGAACATCCCCTAATAATCTAAAAACATTGTCTACGACACTACTTAGAGGGTTCATGGTAGGCATTTGGCTGGCCAATCACATTAACTCATGGTTCCTTAATCTGTTGAGTGAAGTCCTATCCTCTAAAATATTAACTTGATTTAATCGACACATGCCTCTAAGATGATAGCAAGTTAGCTTTGGATAATCCTTACTATCACTTTAGTAAATTCAACTCACCACTATTATAAGAACTCCCCGATAGTAAGAGGCGCCCACATCTTTGGCATGACGAGCACCTCAAACACCCAGTTTTTTCCAAATTTGAATGATGGAAGGAAGTTATGAATTAATATTTATTTGAGGGTTTTTGTTGTTTTTAGGTGATGAAAGAAATCATTTTCCACTTTATAAGCATGTACTATGTGATCTCACTCACAACTGAACATGCAATAGAAAATATACATCGCGTCACATGTTCTTTTTATCTTGCATGCTTGTTTATTATTATATATTATCACGCATAAACTACACATTCACAAAATAATAAACCATGAAAAAATAAAACGATGACATGATTATGAGTCGATAATAATGGTTGGTCTATTGAGTTAATAATGGATCAACCTAGACCTTGGGGGTAATACCTTGAGCCGTATGGCTTACAACTCAAGTTGCAGCACCTTCCCATCCAATGCATCAAGATCCTCTCTGGTGCATCGTCATAGCTCGATGCAAAATGTGTCTCTGCTCATCTCATAATTATACAAAAATACTCACTCACATATGAGGAGTCCTAGGGAGTATAAAATACAACTCTAAAAGTGGAAACAAATGCCCTTATAAATTTAATGTCAATTAGATGACACACAGATCACCATTTATTAAATTAATTATTACAAACAATGCATTGCAATAATAAATTAATAAAATAACATACACAAGACATTCATTGGTCGGTATTAGGATCATTATTAGTCTAATACACATTAAACTTGCGTATTAAAATTAAATGCATAATTAAAATTAAACTTGCATTATAAATATTTTTCGAGGGCATTTTATTGAATTAAAATTCACTCTTATTTTAATTCAATAATTTTCATTGTTTGGACCCATTAATTAATTTAATTTTAGAACCAAAAATTAAATTAATCAAATAATTTAATTTAACACAAAAATTAAATTATTTAACATTCAAAATAAGAATTGATATTTTAAATCAAAAAAGAATATTTAATTAATTGTTGATTATATTAAAATATTACCCAAGCCCCAAAAACCTTGAGCATAGCCTGTGTGGGTCGGGCCGAATTCTCACGGGCTCATTATAGGCATTGTAGACCCCGTGGAGGGGAATTCTAGGCCGGGTCGCTCCACCTACACCCATTCCAGGCTAGGTTGACCCACCCGTTTTGGGATGATTGTCCTGTAGAAAGGTAGAAGGGACTCAGCAGGTACCTCCTACGGGCTGGGTGGTCATGTACTCCGATGATGGTTGCACTTCTGTAGGAGTGTGCCTGTCGAATTTCACTAGCAGGGGTGGAGCAGGCAAGGTGGGGTTGGCCTGGGGCAAGCTTGGAGCGAATGCGAGTTGGTGGAGGCCAGATCTATATCCTCTAAGAGGAGCCATGACAGAGGGAGGTAGGCCGACCAACTTGAGGAGGACGAGTTTTTTTTTTTTTTACGTTTTTCTGAAAAAATTTTTCTGAAAAACGGCCTAGGTCAAAAAATTTTTTAAAAATACGCTACAAAGGCGGCATCTGCGATGCCACCTTTGTATTAGCGCACAAAGGCGGCATCTGCGATGCCGCCTTTGCTCCCCCGCGCCGCCTTTGGCCCGGATCGATGACATGGCAAAGGCGGCCGGGAGGAGGCCGCCTTTCGGCTCAGGGTAAGGCGAAAGGCGGCATCGCCGAAGCCGCCTTTGGCCATACGCAGAGGCGAAAGGCGGCTTCCGCGATGCCGCCTTTGCCTGAACTCCCTATAAAAGGGCGGCCACCCCCCCCCCCCCCCCTCTCCTCACTTCTTCATTGCAACCTCTCTCTCCAATTTGCTCTCTCTCTCTCTAAATTTTTTTTTTGCTGTGCGAGCTTTTACGAAGCTTCATTTAGAGGTATGTTTCTTTATTTAATTTAATGTTTTTATTTAATTAATTTAATTTTGTTTAGTTTTAAATCTTTCATTTGTTAAGCAGTTTAGGTAATTCTTAATATTTAGTTATTTAGTTTTTGTAATTAGTTATATATAGTTTTAAATAATTACTGTTAGGTAGTATAGATTAACTTAAGATTAACTTAAGATTAAGTATTTAGAAATTTTGGTAGCTTAAAGATTATGTGGTTATCTACGCAATTAAATTCCTGTCTGGATACAAACAAGTGGATGTGGCTCTGGCACAGATGTACATAGGGGTAAAACCCGAAAACACCGCTTCGAGCTAGACTCGAACGGGAACTGGTGCACGATAACGGGCCTTGCTGCATCCTGGTTTGACACTCCCGGGGAATATGCTTAAGATGATTCATATTTTCTTTATAAACTACTAAAATTTCTAAGAGAAGAAAAAACAAATCAGTATATTTATCAATGATAAATGATAAATATAATTTTATAGAATGAAATAAGGATATAAGAATTAACGAATTAAAGTTATTATTAGTTAATTATAAAATAATAGAATAAATAATGATTAGTTGTTATTAGTTAATTTTAGAATAATTAATAAATAACATAGGATTAAAACATGAATTAATATAATGATTAGCTAACGATACTAATGATCTGTATATTTATCAATGATAAATGATAAGTATAATGTTATAGAACCAAATAAGGACATAAGAATTAACAAATTAAAGTTATTATTAGTTAATTATAGAATAATAGAATAATTAACGATTAGTTATTATTAGTTAATTTTAGAATAATTAATAAATAACATAGGATTAAAACATGAATTCATATAATGATTAACTAACGATACTAATGAACATATAAAGTGAAATGAAGAAGAACAAACAAACTAAATAAAAAGGCGCTCTAAAATTACATTCTAATAAATATCATATGGTGAAACATCAGTAGCATAGTTTATGGTATAGAAAGGCGCAATAAAATTACATTATAATAAACATCATATCGTCGAACATAATTGTTAATATTTTGTTATACTATCATAATTTTGATGAAAGAACACATTTTTGACGTAGAGAGCCATGTATGCCTGTGTGTACTGTTATGGGGAGATTATTCAAACTGAGCAAGGAGCTTCTTACAGTACACAACCAATTACGGTGGTTAGTACAGTGGATTGTGTTACCATAAGTGACCTTCAAGAGAGAATTCATGTTTCCTTAAATTTGGGACCCGATCAAGAGATAATGTCTATGAGCTATAGACATTTGCAATTTCCAACAACAATGTGGCATATAGCTTGTCCATTGGTTGCTGATGCGCAGTGGGTCCAAGCAGTTAATTTATTTTCTCAACGGTTAGATGGTACCATGATGGAGTTATACGTTGTTGTTGCTACTGTACAACAACAACGTCCATTTGTACAAAGACGTAGAAATACAAGAGTTGTTGAAGACAGTCTACCTCATGACATTGAGCCTATTCCAAATGATGCAGCAGAAGAGGACAACCTAAATGATCTTCCGGATATACATGTCAATCCGACTTCTGATGAGGAGTTTCGTAATGATGGATCGGATGGCGACAACAGTGCTGATGAGGAGGGACCAACAAAAGATAGAGAGGAGGTTTTGAGAAATGCAGTTGTTGTACATCAACCTCGGTCAATAAATCATCCACCATTATTTTCATCTTGGTCAGAAGCAATGACACGTGTGCCTGAATTCGATAATACTGTTCTCACACCGGCAACTGAGTTCCCTGGAGTTGTACCAGATAGGTTTAGTGAGGTGGACAAAACCTTATATATTGGAAGGAATTTTCCCAGTAAAGATGCCTTAAAAAGCACGTTAAAGAGATTTCATATTGAGAGAAACTTCAACTATGTAGTTCACGAATCATGCCGTAGTAAATATGTTATACGGTGCGTGAAGTATGGGGATGATTGTAGATTTCGCTTAAGGGCTATTCCAGACATTACCTTTGGAGGTTGGAGAATCTCAAGGATTGAGGCGGCTCATAGTTGCGTTCAGCCAAGTCTCACACAAGATCATACTTCATTGGATGCAGAATTTGTGTCATCTATTGTTGTTGAGATGATTAGGACATGCCAAGATGTTCCAATATCCCTTGTGCAAGAGAGGATTCTACAGACATTCGGTTATAAGATTTCCTATAATAAGGCATGGATGGCGAAACAGAAGGCAATTGTGAAGGTATATGGTGATTGGGATGACTCATATCGAGTATTGCCGCAATTGCTAGCCATACTGAGGCATCATAACCAAGTTGTCTTCCATCTGGATACGAACGAACATGTGTCTCCTGATAATCGACTTGATCCATCTCGTGTTCAATTTCATCGGTTGTTCTGGGCATTCCTTCCTTGTATCTCTGCATTTCGTTTTTGCAAACAATTTATTCAGATTGATGGAACATTTCTGTATGGAAAATACAAGGGCGTATTGTTGATTGCGGCAACCCAAGATGGAAACCGTTCACCTCTTCCGCTTGCCTTTGCCATTGTAGAGAAAGAAAACTATGAATCATGGAGTTGGTTTCTGGCATGTATCAGCAACCATTTCACCAACATTCAGGGAGTTTGTTTGATATCTGATCGTCATCGAGCAATTAATGAGGCAATCAATGCAGATCCTGATACATGGAGATACCCAAATGCACATCATCGGTTCTGCATTAGACACATTGCTAGCAATGTACATAAAAAATTCCACAACGAACCGATGAAGAAGGCAATCACGAGGCTTGGTACGTATTTTATTCATTCTGTTTTACTGTTTCAATATAAATATAAAATCAATTTATGTGAAATATCATCTACGTGTTGTAGCATATGAGTCGGACCAACGACGATTTGAAGAACGTTTTGAACAAATTCGTCAGGCTAATCAAGAAGTTTATGATTATATGATGCGGATTCCAAAAGAGAAATGGACATTGGCATACGACGGGGGAAAGAGGTACGGACACATGACGACAAACATTGTGGAGTGCATCAATGGTATCTTCAAAGGACTTCGCAAGCTACCTATAACCGCATTAGTTCAGGAGACATTATATCGATGCGTGAAGTACTTTGTGGATAGACAAAAACTAGCATCAGACAGAATACATCAAGGGATAAGATATGGAATACACTTTCAACGAGAGATTGAAAAAAATATTGAAGAAGCTTCTGGTTATCACGTATGTCTATTTCGAAGAGAAGATTCCCGATTTGAAGTTCAAGAGCGTTCAGACCCCATCACAAATCACGTCGGTGAAAAAATGGTGGTATTACTGGAAACAAGGCAATGTCAATGTGGAAAATTTCAGGCCTTACGGTTTCCATGTACACACGTCATCGCAGCATGTGCCTCTGTGAACATCTCATGGGAAGCATATGTTGATCCAGTGTACCAGATGGATATCATTGCCAACTGTTATGCTGCACCATGGACACCTATTGGGGAGTATCGTTATTTCCCAATGCCTGAAGGCCAGCCGATAGTGATACCTGACATGAATCGGTTACGTCCTCGTGGGAGACCAAAGGCGAGTAGGATGCGTAATGAG
Organism: Viscum album; assembly: GCA_963277665.1. NCBI lineage: Eukaryota > Viridiplantae > Streptophyta > Magnoliopsida > Santalales > Viscaceae > Viscum > Viscum album. The sequence continues at coordinate 1,808,153,476 of OY728157.1, forward strand.
ATGGACTGGCCTCAAGAACAAGGGCAGAGTTTGCGATGCACAATATGTCATAAAGAAGGTCATAACCGGAAGCGATGCCCTAACGTTGTTGGGTCGACTTCACAGTCTCATTCATAATGATGTATTGTCTTCATTGTGACATTCTCATATTGTGAACTAAATGTTGTTATCTCTTTTTTAGAAAACTGTTCTATAAGAAATTTATAATATCATAATAATTAGCATAAGATATTGAATACATAAAATTTGATAAATTCTAAAAACATCATTACTAATTGACATGGTTTATCTTAATCCAATCCATAAGTAGTTAATCACAAAGCTCCCCCAAAATATGTGTAACCAAATTCAAGACTCAATATTTTAGATAACATAACTTATTTCATATTAATATTCATGCTTTCAAGAAATAACTTTGAATATGAAATAATAGAATTTATTTCAAAACTCCGAAAGCGGAACACTTAACCCATATTGAAATGTGTATGTCAGTTAACCCATTAACATGTTTCCCGGACGTTAATATTAAAAATTTTAACCCTAAACCCTCCAAACCCCAAACCCAAAGACACCTTACACATACCCTAATCTCAAAATTCCAAACCCTAAACCTTAAAAATTTTACCCTACCCGTGACATAAAAAATCAAAACCCCAAAACGAACAAAAAAATCATGAATCCTCGACCCAAAACACTATATCTGAAACCCAAATACCTGAACTCTAAAACAAAAAACCTAACCCATGAACCTAAAAACCAATTATTTATACCATAATCTCAAAATAATAAACCGTAAACCTTAAAACATAAACCCTAACCCTGAAATCATAAACCTAAACCCAAAAACCCTACCAAAAAAATCCTAAAAAACTAGACCCAAAACCCTATAACTGAAACTCAAATCTCTAAACCCTAAAACCTAAAATCTGAACCCCAAACCCAAAAAAATATTACCCATAACCTAATCTGAAAATTCTAAACCATAATCCTTAAATGATAAACCCTACAACTTGAATCATAAAGCGAAACCCCAAAACCGAAAAAAAAAATCCAAAATCCTGGACCCAAAACACTATATCTGAAACCGTAATACCTAAACTCCAAACCCTAAAATCTGACCCCTGAACCAAAAAACCTATTACCTATACCCTACTATCATAATAATAAACCCTAAAACTTGAAACCAAAACCCTAAACCTGAAATCATAAACTAAAACCCGAAAACCATACCAAAACAATCATAAAACCTATACCAAAACCCTATATCTGAAACCCTATCTCTAAACCCTAAATCCTAAAGGCTGAAACCCGAACCCAAAAAATTGTTCCCCAAAACCTAATATCGAAATTATAAACCCTAAACATTAAAACATAAACCCTACCCCTGAAATCATAAACCGAAACCCCAAAACTGAACAAAACAATACTAAATCCTCGACCCAAAACACTGTACCTGAATCCCTAATACCTGAACTTTAAAACCTAGAAGATGACCCATAAACCTAAAAACCTATTCCCTATACCCTTCTATCAAAATAATAAAACCTAAACATTAAAATATAAACCCTATCCCTGAAATCATAAACCAAAACCTGAAAACCAAACCATAAAAATTCTAAAACCTAGACCCAAAACCCTATATCTGAAACCCTAATCACTAAACCCTAAAACCTAAAAGTTGAAAACCGAACCCAAAAACATATTACCCATACCCTAATATAAAAAATCTAAAACCTAAACCTTAAAAGATAAACCCTACCCCTGAAATCCGAAACCAAAACCCCAATACTGAAGAAAAAAAATCCAAAATCATGGAGCCATAACACTATATATGAAACCCTAATACCTGAACTCTAAAACCCAAAAGCTGACCCCTGAACCTAAAAACCTATTCCTTATACCCTACTCTCAAAATAACAAACCCTAAAACATAAAACCTAAACCCAATCCCTGAAATTATAAACCTAAACACAAAAACCATAACAAAAAAATCCTAAAACCTAGACCCAAAACCCTATATCTGAAACCCTAATCTCTAAACCCTAATGCCTCAATTCCAAAACCCGAACCCAAAGACATCTTCCCCATAACCTAATCTCAAAATTATAAACACTAAACCTAAGAACATAAACCCTACCCCTGAAATCACAAATCGAAACCCCAAAACTGAACACAAAATCCTAAATCCTCGACCCAAAACACCATAGCTGAAACCCTAATACATGTACTCTAAGACCTAAAACCTGACCCCTTAAACCCAAAAACCATACCAAAACAATCCTAAAACCTAAACCCCAAACCCTATATCCGAAACCCTAATCTCTAAACCCTAAATCCTAAAGGCTGAACCCTGAACCCAAAAAAATATTCCCCAAAACCTAATATCAAAATTCTAAACCCTAAACCTTAAAACATAAACCCTACCCCTCAAATCATAAACCAAAACCCCAAAACCGAACAGAAAAAAACCTAAATCCTGGACCCAAAACACTCTATCTGAATCACTAATACCTGAACTTTAAAACCTAAAAGATGACCCCTAAACCTAAAAAACTATCCCCTATAACCTACTCTCAAAATAATAAAACCTAAACAACAAAACCTAAACCCTATCCCTGAAATCATAAACCAAAACCTGAAAACCATACAAAAAAAAATCCCAAAACCTAGACTGAAAACCTTAAATATGAAACCCTAATCACTAACCCTAAAACCTAAAAGATGAAACCTGAACCCAAAAACATATTCCGTATACCCTAATTTAAAAATTGTAAACCCTAAACCTTAAAACATAAACCCTACCCCTGAAATCATAAACCAAAACCCCAAAAACGAAGAAAAAAAATCCAAAATCCTCGACCCATAACACTATATCTGAAACCCCCATATTGAATACATACAATTAGATAAATTCTAAAAACATCATTACTAATTGACATGGTTTATCTTAATCCAATCCATAAGTAGTTAATCACAAAGCTCCCCCAAAATATGTGTAACCAAATTCAAGACTCAATATTTTAGATAACATAACTTATTTCATATTAATATTCATGCTTTCAAGAAATAACTTTGAATATGAAATAATAGAATTTATTTCAAAACTCCGAAAGCGGAACACTTAACCCATATTGAAATGTGTATGTCAGTTAACCCATTAATGTTATATTTACATTTTACACTTACGACTCATTTTCTTTGTTTATATGCAGATGGATGATACCATACTACTCACTCAGCAGCCTACCCATATTTCGCAGGCCGTGTTAGAGGGTCATCCAGATCGATTTGTGAAGGTGCGTCGAGCGCACCATTTTCATCACATGGAGCCTCCACATGCCATTAGACCTTACTTGCGCCGTGCTGGCTTCTATGGCCTTGCCGTATCAGATTTCACATTTGTAGATCATTACCTACTTGCTGCCCTCGTTGAGAGATGGAGACCAGAGACACACACATTCCACTTGCCTGAGGGGGAGATGACCATCACCCTCGAGGATGTCGCAGTTCTTCTCGGTCTTCCTATCCAGGGGAGACCCGTTATTGGACCCACTCGTGCAGCTTGGCCAGACCTTGCTCAACGCTTGTTAGGCGTTGATATTTTGTCCGACCGTAGGGCTACAGATGGATCGTCCATATCTATGCGTTGGTTGGAGTCGCAGATTCCACATTTACAGGATGATGATGATGAGCAGACCGTCATGCGTTACGCCCGTGCATATATCTTACGACTCATTGGTGGGACCATGTGTACTGATCACTCGGGGATGCACGTGCATATGATGTATCTACCCCTACTAGAGGACTTTGATCGGGCTGGGACGTACAGTTGGGGATCAGCCTGCTTGGCATACACGTACAGATCATTATGCAGACTATCCCATAGGGACCGTACAGGTCTTGGAGGATGCGTCATCCTTATTCAGATGTGGGCATGGGAGCGCATCCCATCATTCCGCCCTGACCTTGCTGGTCCACCGGTCGAGATGGAGGTGCTGCATGACGCTCCGCGTGGACGCTGGTATGATAAGTCATTTCTATTGGTTTTTTATTCTACTATGAGTTATTGACTATAATTTCTCATTATTTGTCATTATCGTTGTATTTTACAGGTGGTGTCAGCGACACAATTTCGACGTGGTTCCGAGACAGCATTTGGGCGTATATCGGCTACAGTTGGACTGTCTCTTACCTGATCAGGTATGTATATACAATCTATCACTGTCTAACATTTTTAATAATAACATCAATTTTGGTTTTTAGTTGGGTGTTTTTTTTGACAAAATCACTTGTCATTTCAGATTTCATGGCTTCCATACTGGAGTATTATGGACCAGTTGCCAGCATACTGCACTGTTGGTCTTGAGGATGCTATGGCTGTAGTGCCCCTCATTCACTTTCATATTATTGAGTGGCAGCAGCCTGACAGGGTCATGCGCCAATTTTTTCGTACTCAGCCGATTCCATTACCATCTAGACAGACAGACAAGCTTCATGGGATGAAGCTGACAGGGAGGCAGGATGATGACTGGTCCCAAGTACATGCGAGTTTTATCGACTGCTGGCACAGACGTGCAGAGTTACGTATTCAAGGTGTTCCTACAAATCGATTCTCTCTTTCAGAGCAGGTTGACTATGCGCCCTGGTATAGACTAAAATCTATACTGTATCTTACCCAAGCTGGCATAGAGATGCAGAGGATGGTAAGTTAATAAATTCCTATTACTTTGTTTATTGAATTATTTTCTAATTCCATTTGAATCTATTTACAGGGAAGTCACACAGAGCAGCTTGTTCGCATGAGCGATGAAGAGGAGGAGGGGGTCTTTAGCCGGGCAGCCGTCCATGCTACAGCGCTGGAGGCGAGGGCATCTTTTCATGCATTTTCCGAGAGCATCTTCACACGTCTGGCTCGGAGACAGGAGGTTCCTGCCCCAGAGGAACATCCTCCAGCTGCTGCTGGTGCTGAGGAGCCACGACCACGGCGACGTAGACAGCGTCGTGCTGCACGTGAGGCATCGCCTGTTCCACAGGCAGAGGTCGGGCCTCTAGTAGTCCAGGATCAGCCTATTCAGGATGTGCCTCAGGTGGCATGGGATCCGTCTTTCCTGACAGGATATCCGCAGTTCTCTCCATCTTGGGTTCCAGATCCTTCCCAGCCTTGGATTCTAGAGCCGTCGTCGTCTTGGGGTATAGCTCCATCACAGGCTTCGTTCCCCTCTGCGATGGAGGCAGGTCCTTCTACCACCCTAGTGGGAGAAGGATCTGGATGGCAGTACGAGATGCAGTTGACAGCTCCTCCAACTGACACACAGATGGAGGATGCGACAGTCGACGTTTCAGTGCCCGAGGATCAGCCTTCTCCAGGTCATCAGACTCCACTGCGCACTCGACGCGGACGTCCTATTCGCAGACCACCATGTGGGACAGAATCTCCTCGCCACAGACATATGCATTGATTGTACATTATTGTTTACATGTTTTATGTGTACTGAAATCAAAATACTATTTTTACTTGTTGGTCAGAGTGGAATCTCAGGAGGGGGTAAATTAGGTTTTATTTATATATATTTATATAACCATACGAACATAATAATAAAACATTAATAATTACTAATTACCTAATTACAGATTATATAATTAATAATTCTATTACTAATTAACTATTTAATTAGTATATAATTAATATTTACAAAAAAATGTTAATGAAAAATAATTTATAAGCTTTCAAAACCGCCTACTTGAAACTTAAAAATGTTTCAAGTACGTGACTTTGAAAGACTGTAAAATATAAACTATAAAACGAATATAATTGAAACTTTAAACATTGATTAAACATATAATAAATAGTTGAAAACAAAAGAAATTTCTAAAAAAAAGTTGATGAAAAGAAATTTATAAGCTTTCAAAACCGCATACTTGAAACTTAAAATTTTTCAAGTACGTGACTTTGAAAGACCATAAAACATAAAATAGAAGACCAATATAAATGAAACTTAAAACATGGATTAAACATATAAAAAATAGTTTAAAACAAAAGCAATTTACAAAAAAATGTTAATGAAAAATAATTTATAAGCTTTCAAAACCGCCTACTTGAAACTTAAAAATGTTTCAAGTACGTGACTTTGAAAGACTGTAAAATATAAACTATAAAACGAATATAATTGAAACTTTAAACATTGATTAAACATATAATAAATAGTTGAAAACAAAAGAAATTTCTAAAAAAAAGTTGATGAAAAGAAATTTATAAGCTTTCAAAACCGCATACTTGAAACTTAAAATTTTTCAAGTACGTGACTTTGAAAGACCATAAAACATAAAATAGAAGACCAATATAAATGAAACTTAAAACATGGATTAAACATATAAAAAATAGTTTAAAACAAAAGCAATTTACAAAAAAATGTTAATGAAAAATAATTTATAAGCTTTCAAAACCGCCTACTTGAAACTTAAAAATGTTTCAAGTACGTGACTTTGAAAGATTGTAAAATATAAACTATAAAACGAATATAATTGAAACTTTAAACATTGATTAAACATATAATAAATAGTTGAAAACAAAAGAAATTTCTAAAAAAAAGTTGATGAAAAGAAATTTATAAGCTTTCAAAACCGCATACTTGAAACTTAAAATTTTTCAAGTACGTGACTTTGAAAGACCATAAAACATAAAATAGAAGACCAATATAAATGAAACTTAAAACATGGATTAAACATATAAAAAATAGTTTAAAACAAAAGCAATTTACAAAAAAATGTTAATGAAAAATAATTTATAAGCTTTCAAAACCGCCTACTTGAAACTTAAAAAATGTTTCAAGTATGTGACTTTGAAAGATTATAATTATATTACTAATTAACTAATTAATTATTATATAATTAATAGTTATATTAATAATTAACTAATTAATTATTATATAAGTAATAATTAATGAGTAATAATTAATAATTAATAATTTAATGAATAGTTATAATTAATATTTATATTACTAATTAACTAATTAATAATTACTAATTACTTATTAATAATTATTAATTACTAATTACTAATTATAATGAATAATTATAATAAATATTTATATTACTAATTAGCTAATTAATAATTAATAATTACTAATTAATTAGTTAGAATTATTAATTGTATTTCTAATTAACTAAATATTTATTATATATGTAATAATTATATTAATAATTAATTATTATATAATTAATGATAATATTACTAATTAACTAATTAATTATGACATATTTAATTATTAATAATTACTAATTAATAATTAAAAATTATAATGAATAAATGTAATTAAAAATTATAATGAATAAATGTAATTAAAAAATAAAAATATATATTTTTAAGAGAAAGGCGGCATCCGCGATGCCGCCTTTCACCCGCAGCGCAAAGGCGGCATCGCAGATGCCGCCTTGCCCCGAAATGCAAAGGCGGCATCCCGGATGCCGCCTTTGAGGTGCAGTTTTAAAATTTGTTTTGCCGGAACCGTTTTCTGGCAAATTTTTTTTTTTAAAAACGTAAACAAAAAAAAAACCCTGAGGAGGACGGATCAAGGAGATCCACAATGGGCTAGGCAGGGAGGTCAGTGCGGGGCAGTCGATGGTGGTGAGGTAAAATGGAAGTCGGTGGTTCATGGCCAAATCTAGGGTGGGTCGCGAGTGGTATAACGAGATGACAGAGAGAGCGCCGTCGGGTGGAGGGAGCTCGCACGTAGAGGGAGGCCAGCCGGTGAGGAGGACATTGGTGCGGCACGTCAGCGGTGGCTGCTCTAGGTGAGAATGACTAGGGTCACAGGTGCTGTGCAGGAGGTGGACTCCCAGGCGGTCTGTAGCTCACCGGTGTTGGGATGAAGGAGGGGTGGTCGGCCACATGTGCGGTCCCAGGAGCTAGTTCCATAGAGGCAGTGAGGTGACTTGGCCCGGTTCAGCTACTGATGGCCACAAGTGGAGGAAGGGAGACATATGGGGCTCGTTGTGGGTGAGGGTGATAGGGTATCCTATCATGGATAAGTCTCCTTTTTTTTCAGCCGTCCCTTTTTAATTTTCCACAATTGGTATATAGAACATTTTCCAACCGGGCAAGAAAACTCAAACGCCTACATAAAGTCTGGTTATATTATAAATTAAAAACAAAAGTAATTAAATAAATTAAATTCTATTTTATTTCAAAATTTCTCAAACTAGTGGAAGGGATGTCCTACCAGAGAATCCAACTCCTACAACCGAAAAACCAACCAAAAAAATCGGGTTCACCGTAATCCATTTTTACCGATGGGTTTGGGTATTTAAAGATATATAAAAGTTCATCAATTTAATAACCAAATATTTTCCAGTTTAAATCCGATTCAAAACTTCGGATGATCGCAGAATGGTCATCCAGTGTCAGATTAAAACATGGTCTGCGGCGTTGGGACCGGAACAACGCCCTCTACTATATTAAATACAAAATTAATTTTTTTACTTGGATTAAAAAACATGATTACCACTCTAATACCAGTTGAAGGTATTCGTCATGCAGTAGAATCCTCAAAAGATGGTATTTAAAAAAAACATTGACGATCAACATGAACTAATCAACGTCAGTGAATCGCTGCCCAGTATAAGCCAAGAATCCTACGTGAAGTGTTTTAAGAACCAAATTAAAACCATAAATACCTGGTTAGATTTGAATTCACAATCGATGTTTGCTTATCATTGGCATTCACTTCTTGAATAATCTGAATCCAAATTCCTCTAGATCACCCCACACTTTAAGAATGTGTGGGAGGGACGATCGTCGAAATCTGGGTCCGAGCATGGAGCTCCGATGATGTCTTCGATACTATGATGATCACTACATCGCCTTACTTGTGATGTGCGATAGATATCCCAATTAAAGCTTCTAGATCCAAAGCCTCTCTCTCAAGGATATGGGATAGAGAAGAAGAGAGAGTGAAGCTATAAATAGTTAATGGCGAGTCCATCTTCTCCTCTATTTAAAGTATGTTTAGAAATTACCCGAAAATGTCAGCCCAACCCCCGAATAATTAACACACTATATAAACAATATTTTGAATACTAAAATGGGTCATAAATATCATTTATTATTATTATAACCTTATTTTAATATAATAAATATATTACGTGGTAATACCATAGTCATTAACTCGACTCTTCATTCACGCAAATATTAAATGAACCTTGAATATTTTAAACTAATATTCATTCAAATAATATTTTCATGTATTTACTTTAAAAAAATTATAAATACATTTAATAAATAAATTCAATGCCAAGTATTCTTAACCTGAATAATATGAATTTATTTATTATTTTGGTAATCGTATATCTTTGGAAAAAACTCGCACCCCATTGCTGGAGCCCATCATGTCCAATATACCTATTCAACTGAATAGGGAAGATTCTCAAATATGCTTTTTGTGTGTGACCCTCTAGGCCCTTATCTATAAAGTATTGAATACTATCCACAAACCAAGATGGGGATCTAGAAATGCATCACAACCTTTAAAGAGATAAAGATAGTCATAGCAACGACAACCAACCTTCAAACACACACTATGTAATATAATATCTTTGTCTTTAATATCTCATAAAGTAGGATGCACACCCGTGTCATCGTCCTTTTCTTGCTTTATTGTTTGTTGATCTAATTGGGTAGATTTACCCTCAACTTTTAGGGACATGGTCTTATGAAGGTACTACCAACTTGATCAACTTTGATCGATATATATTAATTCCTTAACCTGGAAGGGATAAATCATTTCTTGACCATTCAACCAATGTCATGCCACTAACGACACACCCAAAACAAGATAACTCACAAAAATTTCATTATCATGGTTTTTTCATTGCATGAAAGTATGTGATCAAATGGAATACATTGGCAATGATCTCAAGTCAGGACATCATTACACATTTCCATAGATAGAAACATCCAATGACACCCAAAACATGTGGTGTTCCTTTTGGCTGGTCCATCCTCATTATCTCACTACTAGAGATCACCAAGTGAAAACTTCATGAGAAGAAGTCTCAACACTTATGATCCCCCAACAACTAATATTCAAACATCTACTGTGTCTAGTCAATAAGATATATCTAGACCATATGACACATATTTAAGATTGATCTCATTGTAATTGGTGGTTCTCATTATAGTTTGAGATATGCTATAACCTTTTCATATGATAATTAATGTATGAACATTACCATTAAATAGTGGACACATAAATATCTAAACTATAATGGTAAGTATACATTATATATAAATAACTATATACACAACATGGTAATCAAAAGTAGTGCATAGTTGGGTCTAGGGAACTATAATGCTCTGATCCCGCTCTTCCAGACTCAGTGCTTAAAAATGCTATGTATTTTTTTTATAAAAACAAACTGAATAATTACACAACCAATTACAAAAACGAGGACCTTTTACCAATCTAGGTTATAGAGGATTAGAAAACACCTTACATTTATCAGAGTTGAAATAAAAATGAAATATACTACTACTACGCTTCTGCATGCTAACTCTGAAAGTGAAGCCGTCAGGAATAGAACTTATAAGATACCAGTGAGAAATCAATTTTAAACAAAGGGTGAGCATTCAATTTCCCAGTAAGGGGTTTTTAAAAATCATTGAGATACATTTTAAAATATATTTCTTTGAAAATAATCTTTGAGAAATGCTTTCAAAATTTCTTTAGTTAATACCATAAAAATACTTTCTGAAATACCTTTTAAAATAATATTGAAATTATTTACGTATTGAAAGTACTTCAATATTTTGAATATACTTACACTCAAATTGCTTTAAAAATAAACCAGTGATATTTTTAAAAACTTATATGAAGTATTTTGAAAACAAAAATATTTTGGAAACTTGAAACATTGAAGGCTATCTTAGGCCTGCCCAATTATTGAGGGATTTGGATCACTCCCCAATTCCCTACCCTTTTCTATGACGATCAAGTATCGGCTTTTATAAAAATCATTTTTAAGCTTTCTTTACATATATATACTGTTTCACTGGAGTTTTAAATATATATATATATATATATATATATGTGTGTATGTATGTATGTCTATAATCATACATGGAATAAATATATTCAATTTTATTTATATATAATTATATAAATAGAAATCTTCATTGTAAATTACATGTTCGACTTGGTTCAGCTAAATCTTATGATACATAAACTTTTCTTTACCACATGGAAGATTAATTATTATTCACGTACTTAAAAATTTCAAAGATATGTTTGTTTAATTTATTTTATGCATTAAATAATGACATAAATGTATAAAATAATAGCAATAGTGAACACATAATTTCATCTTCTTAAAATTAATCATAAGAAATAGATAATTATGTGTCGCGCACAAGATTATAAAAGTAGCATTTATTTACAAAGTACAATCATCCCTTCATGGATGTATATATATATGTACTTAAGTTTTAAGGAACGTATCCATAAGAAGTACATATATATATACATAATCACAGAACTCTAATTAGAAACTAATGATCTTGAATGTTAAATAAATTATTTATATATATATGTTAGATTAGCATGTACACATGTATCTTACACCCATAATTAGATACTTCGATGGTTAAATAGAAATGTGTGAAAAATAACACTTTAATCTTTATATATATATAGCATAAACATGAAAATTTATATATATGCATATATATATATGTATCATACATAAACAAAACACACACATATTCAATTTGTGATTTAAAAGTATAGCGTTGGACTTCATAGAATTATAAAACATGGAATCAAAATAATTAAATAATTAGAAAGAAACAAAAATAGGGATTATAATTTGAAATGAACAAACTCCACTAACATGGAATTAAAATTATATCTTGAAAATAATTAAAAGTTGCACTAAAATATATAATCTAGATTTATATCATAAAACACGAATAATTTTAATAAAATGACCCCTTACTATAATTTATCAAAGTTTCAAAAGTGAAAAACCTGTTGACTTTGATTTGAAGAACCCATGGAAGAAATAAATTTCCCTTTCACAATTATAATTTGGGAACAAAAATAATTGACAAAACAAATATAAGAAATCCCTTACAAATTTTTGATTGAAGAATCCTTCACTCTCTGTGCAGCAAACATCCAATGCCTTAAAATGGGCATGCAGTACCCTATCTATTTATAACCTCAAATGAATAGTATAGACAAAGACACACTAAAATTACATAAATGAAATTTTCTCAAGAACAGTAGGTTCATTATTTGAATTGGAAATTATTGGTTCTGATGAAATACTTTTTGATAAATCATAATATATAATAATCATATATTAAAATGTATCCCATATTCGGTCAAAAAAAAAACAAAAACTCAGTGGATTCAATGACTGAATCTCATACAAATCTGGGAATAGAAAATTGAATTTAAATCAGATGTTTACAGGTGGGAACCAGTGAAGAGAAAAATCAACGGATCCATGAATCATCATTGTGAAGTTTGTAGAACCAATACAAAATCAAATGGAAACGTTGAAATAAACAAATCTGGAATCAATATCACCACTTAAAATATTACTATTAGACACAGACATTGGAAGAAAAATCCCAAATGATGTCAAAGAGTCAATAGGCATATAAGAATTGAAATCAGTAATACTAGATAGACAACAATTCAGGTATTTATTACATTTAAAATAAAATCTAGAAAGTATATTCAGATAAAAAAATATACACCTACTTGTAGATTTGGACAATGTGAAAAGATATCCGAATCCAAAGGTTGTTTTCCCCAAAATCTAAATCGTGGCTCATATCGGGTGTGCGATGGCCTTCGAACTCGAACTCGGATCTAGATCTGATCATGTCACTCAGCTTCGACCTCGAATTCGAAGACAAACCATCCTCAATCTCGCTCAGTTGGGTCTTATTCTACATCAGTGGTTGAATCTTGAAGAAGAAAACAAAGACAAACCCTCACATCCACCTCGGCTCCCAGCCGTGCTCTCCCTCTGACCTTTCATCCTATGCTCAAGGACTCCATGGTTCGAATGAACCTGACCTCGGCCTCCTCTTATAGAGGAAACCTGTTTTTCCTCTTGACTCGAAGCCCTAACTTGTTTTGAATTTCTTTTATCATTTTCATATTTTGTTTTTTTTTCATTTAACACACACACATATATACATATCATATTATATATCAAAAATTAAATTAATAATTTGTTAAAATCAAAATAACAATTTTAACATAATTTGTTCAGAAATATTTATAATTTTGAAATTGGAAAATTAATAATGTTAAAATTTTCAAATTTCATTATATATAATTATAAATGAAAAGTAACACTGTTTTTTTAAATAATTTCATTTTTTATTATATAATGTAAAATGTTATACTTAAGTATTTTAAAAAATAATTCTAATTTAATTTATTTTAATTCAAAACATAACTTTTTTATTACAAAGAAATTCATAAATATATACACTAATAATAAAAATTCAAAATTCCTTTTAAGAAAAATTTATAAGAAGTTATTAACTTTAATAATTTTTATTTCTAAAATAATATATTAAGAAATACCATTTCATGATACTATATTTTATAAAAGTATAATTATTTTTTATTTTTTAAAAATCGTCATGTATTAAAATTTAACATTTAAAAATTTAAATTATAATTCATTTACTATTTACATAAACTTTCTAGGATGTTATATTCCCCCCCCCCCCCTTAAACGAATTGTGCTCTCGCAATTTTTTCATCGGACTTGAGAAAATTCTGAATTTCCATCTTTAGAATTAAATATTTTCTAAGGGGACATAACTATCTAAAGGAAACTCTATTGTGTATAGTTTTTTTATCAAAAGACAAAATCTAATCTCCATAATTTTTTAGATCTTTCCTATAATACCAATTATAATGCCTTGAACCCTCTCTTTCAGAATTAGTTCTTAAAAATGCTGTTTAATTTTTTTTGTTAAAACAAACTGAATAATTACACAACCTATTACACAAACGATGACCTTTTACAAGTCTAGGTTCTGGAGGATTAGAAAACACCATAAATTTATCAGAGTTTAAATAAAAATGAAATATATGCCTACAACACTTATGCGTGCTAACTCTGAAAGAGAAGCCATCTGGAATAAAACTTCTAAGATCCCTGTGAAAAATCAGTTTTAAACAATGGGTGAGCATTCAATTTCCCAGTAAAGGAATTCTAAAAAACATTGAGGTACATTTTAAAATACAATTCTTCGAAAATAATATTTGATAAATGATATCAAAATTTCTTTAGTTAATACCATAAAAAGACTTTCTTAAATACCTTTGAAAATAATATTGAAATTATTTACGTATTAAAAATACTTCAATATTTTGAAAATACTTACGCTCAAATTACTTTAAAAATAATCTAATGATATTTCTGAAAAACTTATATGCAATATTTTGAAAACAAAAACATTTTGGAAACTTGAAACATTGAAGGATATCTTGGGACTATCATCTTATTGAGGGATTGGGTTCACTCCCCAATTCCCTACCATTTTTACAACTTTCAAGTACCAGATTTTATAAAAATAATTTTTAACCTTGATTTACATATATATAGTTTTGTTGGAGTTTTAAATAAATAAATATGTATATAATAATACATGAAATAAACTTGTTCACTTTTACTTATATAAAATTACATAAATGAAAATCTTCATTGGAAATTACATGTTCGACTTGGTATGACCAAATCTTATGATACATAAACTTTTCATAACCACATGGAAGATTAATTATTATTCACATACTTAAAAATTTCAAAGACATGTTTGTTCAATTTATTTTATGCATGAAATAATTACATGAAGGTATAAACTTATAGTAATAGAGAACACATAATTTTTTCTTCTTAAAATTAATCATAAGAAATAGATAATTATGTGTCGCGCACAAAATTGTCAAAGTAGAATTTATTTACAAAGTACAATCATCCTTTCATGGATGTATATATATATGTACTTAAGTTTTAAGGAACATAACTTTAAGAAGTACATATATATATATATACATAACCATATAAGTGTAATTAAAAACTAATGATCTTGAATGTTGAATAAATTATTTTTATATATATGTTTGATTAGAATGTACACATGTATCATACGCCCATAATTAGATACTTGGATGCTTTAATTGAAGTGTGTGAAAAATAACACTTCAATATATATATATATATATTAATCATAAACATGAACATTTTTATATATTTATATATATATGTATCATGCATAAAAAAACACACACATATTCAATTTTTGAATTAAAAGTTTAGCTTTGGACTTCATAGATGTATAAAAAATGGAATTAAAATACTTAAATAATTAGAAACCCATAAAAATAGGGATTATATTTTGAAATGAACAAAATTCCCTTACAAAAACTTAAAATTATATCTTGAAAATAATTAAAATCTAAATACTTAAATATATAATCTGGTTTCATATCATAAAACACAAATTGTTTTAATAAAATGATCCCTTACTATAATTTATAAAAGTTTCAAAAGTGAAAAACATGTTGAATTTGGTTTGAATAACCCATGGAAGAAATAAATTTCCCTTGCACAATTATAATTTGGGAAGAAAAAAAAATTGACAAAACAAATATAAGAAACATCTTACTAATTTTTTATTGAAGAATCCTTCACTCTCTACAAAGAAAACATGCAATGCCTTAAAATGGGCATGCAGTACCCTATCTATTTATAACCTCAAACAAACATTATAGAAAAGTCACTCTTAAATTCCATAAATGAAACTGTCTCAAGAATAGTATGTTCATTGTTTGAATTGGAAACTATTGGTTCTGATGAAGTTCTTGTTGAGAAGTCATAATATATAATATTCATATATGGTAGCATATCTCATATTCGATCAAAAAAACAAAAAATAAATGGATTCAATGAATGGATCTCATCCAAATTTGGGAAAATACAATTCAATTTAAATCAAATGTTTACAGGTGGGAACCGATGAAGATAAAAAACAACGGATCCATGAATCTTCATTGTGAAGTTCGTAGAAACAAGATAAAATTAGATGGAAATGTTTAAATAAACAGATCTCGAATCAATATCAACACTTAAAAGATTACTGTTAGACATATACATTGGAATAAAAATACCAAATGATGTGAAACATCCAACAGGAATATAAGAACTGAAATCGGTAATACCAGATAGTTGACAATTCAGGTATTTATTACACTTAAAATCGAATCTAGAAAAATGATTCAGATAAAAAAATAGACACCTACTTGAAAAGTTAGACAACATGAAGAGATATATAAATCCAAAGGTTTTCCCCCCAAAATCTCAATCATGGATTATATCATGTAACGATCTGAAATTTTGAATAAATCTTGTTTCCTAATTTTTTGGGTTATTTTATTTTTTTATACTCAAAAAAACTGTTTCATTTGATAACATGAGTATAATTAAAATGAGACCGTTGGGTTTTGACGGTTATATGACCATTGTTAAATATGACCGTTGGAAACTAAACGTTTCGATTATTGTCTCTAAATACAAGTGATCTTGGTTAATTAATATAGAAAGAAGATTCGATGGCCTCATCCAGTAGTCTCGGGCCAATCGAAGCCCATCTAACGAAACTTGGGAAGGAGGTAGCACCACTGGGATTTGCTCTGGACCAAACCCAAGCCGAAATTCATCGTATGAAGCTAGAACAGAATCACCTTCGCGAGAAGTTCAAACTAATAGAAATTACTACTCGTGCGATGTTGGCCGAGCTGCCCTCAGATTCTCTCACCTTATCACACCTTACACTTAGGTCTTATGCTGGGGTTATAAGGGGCTATGTAAGGAGACCGTAACTTCCTTGTGTAATCCTTTGTTTTAAATAAAAATTGTGATTTCTCCTTGTGATGAAATTTGTGAATTTTCAAATGTCGGGATAAATATAGTATGCATATTTTTTATGAATTCTAGAAAAAGGATATTTGAAAACAATTATGTAAACATTAGATAAATAATTATGTGTAATTATTTTCAAAAAATGGTCTTCTACAATTATGTTCAGTACGAAATTTAGAGTCTAATAAAATCAACCTAATTTTTGATGAATAGTAAATTATGAATAGTGATTTTATGCTTAGGATTAGTAATGTAACCAAATGGATTAGTAATCTCACTTAAAGAAATTATTAATATAATCTAGGCACCTTGATTAAGTAATGTGATTCAATAAAATGGTTAAATAATGGTTTCATAAATTATTAGTCAATTATTAAATTTTTCAGGTGAATAGTGTTTTTTAATTAAAAATTAAATTAAAAACATTTAGAAAATTATTTTTATAAAATGGACTTTATTTTTGAATTTAGAACACCGATATTATGCTAAGGTAAATTTTGGGGATTTTTCTGAAAAAAATGAATTTTCGGTGAATAGTGTTTTTATTTAAAAATTAAATTAAAAATATTTATAAATTTATTTTTATAAAATGGAGTTCATTTTTGAAATCAGAGAATCGATATTTGGTTAAGGTGAAATTTTGGTATTTTTCTGAGAAAGTTGAATTTTCGATGAATAGTGAAAATACAGTTTTTAAGTTACGAGTGTTTAATGACATCATTAAATGATGTATTAAGTATGTAATCAATATGGACGACTTATGAATAGTAATATAAGGTATGAGGTGTCCTAAGTGGCCAATACCATGGGAAAATACCATGGGCAAGCCCATGGTTTTTCCAAAACCACCAATGAGGTGTCCCTTGGCCATTAATGCCTTGTCCCCTCACTTTTCCTATAAATATCAAGCCATCCTCTCATCCATTCGACCCCAAAATCATCCGCAACAAATTTATGGTCCCCTTACCTCCCAAGTAGTCCTCCAAAGGTTCCCCCAAGCCCTCAAGGTCCCAACCTTTGAGTTTTAAGAGTTACATTTAAGGCAAGGGATCCAAACTCTCTCTTCTTTTCAAATACTCTCTTTTAAGTCATTTCTTTTATGCTCCATGTTCTTATGTTGGAGGATGTTCTTTTATATTAATCTTACTTACCTTTTCATTTTCATATGATGGGATATCCTCTATTACTCCCATCATTTCGTTTCATGAATGTTTAAGTGGCGTCGTTAGGTTGCCGAAATTTTTGTAACGGATTCTTTCACCCTTCTCATTTTCAAGTTCTATTTTCTTGTCAAGTCTTTCAAGTTACTTTTTATGTTGGGGTATGATCTATATATATATCATAATGATATTTTATTTTCATATGATGATATACCCTATTTTATCTCTTCAATTGATTTTTTGATGTTTAAGTGACGTCGTTAGACTACTGAATTTTGAAGGGGTTCCTTCACCCTTCTCGTTTTCAAGATCGATTTTCATGTAAAGTCTTTCAAGTTCCTTTTTATTATTTTGGGGTATGATCTCTATATATATCATACTGATCATTTATGTTCATATTATGAGAGACCCTATTTGATCTCGTCAATCCATTTTTGAAAGTTTTAAGTGACGCCGTTAGGCTGCTGAATTCTCAAAAGAGAAATCTTATTTTTTTGTCTTCCTTTCAAGTTCTTCGTTTCTTATGGTATATCTTTAAAATTTCATTACCATGTTCTTAAATACTTTATATTATGTTCCCCTTCTGTTTTATGTTTCATTTATGAGTGGGTGACCCATGTCCCCTCTCTTTTCAATGTTTTCTATAACCATGTATCATAGCCGTTATGCTGCAGAATTTTCGTCTCAAAATGTATTTCTCTTTTTTCAAATTATTTTATTTTATTAAAGTTCTTTCTTCTACAGGGGTATTCACATATATATCAAAATGTTCTATTTTAATTCTGGTATTTACATACATGAGACCCACTTTCCTTTTTTTGTGGGTTTAAAGTGACATAAGGATCACGTCTTTAAAGCAGTTTTTTAAAATGTAATGACTATGAAATGAAACCCATTTATTTTATGCTATATGAGTTGTTTATGAAATTTTTGATGATGATATATGCGGATCACATGATAATAAATACAAATTTAAGGGTGCGCCCTGATAGTGCTCCAATGCATTGGGTAAAGACTTAATCTCTAGAGATGACCATTTTTAACGACGCCTTGGTGAATAACCTTGGTAATTTTTAATGACACCTTGGGGATGGACCTTAGTGAAATGGAAATTATTGTCAATAATAAATGTTTTAGCCACATATTCAAGTTATGAAATACGTTATTTTTATTATGATATGCCTCACAATTTCTTTCTCATGCCTTAAAGTTATTTTTCATGACATTATTGATGTATCTCAAGTTCACATGTTAAATGCTTCCCCTTGTTTCCCTTATTGGTCCTTCTGCTCACACTTTCTTTTGATGTATGTACCAAGGTTATGAGATGTAGTAATCAACCTAGGATGAACATAAGGAGAAGCCTTTCAAGTGTTTAAGAAGAATGTTTTATGTTTTCATGTTTTAAGTTCCTGGTTTCCAAGACACTAAGCCTGAAAGATCCTCAGTTTTGTAAAATGTAATGAAAGTTTATGTGATAAAAATTCGGGATGCTATAGTTGGTATCAAAGGATGGTTTAGTTATTTCTGGAAATTAGTATATGAAAACTCTAGGAAGAACCCTATAGAAAATTTTAAATATAGGAAATATTCCTGGTATTTTGGTGAGTATTGAGTAAGGGGTTGCCAAGCAAATACATCCTTGTCCGGATATGAGCTGGTAGAGGTGGATCTGGTACAGATGTACATATGGGTAAAACCCAAAAAACACCGCTTTGAGCTAGACTCGAATGGGAACCGGTACACGACAACGGGACTTGCTGCACTCTTGGTTACAACACTTCTGGGGGATATGCTTTGGTAAATTCATAAGCTTAGTATGAACCATTATTAAAGGAACAAAGATAAAATAAAATAAATATTCACATAAGAATATATGATCATGGATAACCTATATTGGGACATAGGGGATCACAAGTTAGGGTATACTTTTATTCTACAAGTTTATCCTTCTATTCGTTAAGTTTCCTTTTCATGATTATTGGCTAAGTATTTAAGCCCCCTAATTATACGTTCTTTTCTTAGTTAATGGCAGTAAATGGAAGAGCATGTCCCAATAACCAATGTGATAGGAAATGTGATGATTTCCCTATTAATGTGACAGAGATGATGAAATATCAAGTTGAACATATTGTGATTATGCCAAACTAGCTATCAAAAATCACAATTAATAATTGGTACCTAGTTGAATGCCCAAATTCATCAAGGAAGAAGAAGACAAAGTCGCAAGGATGTTCATCTGATAAAGTTGATAAGGGAAAGAAGACCCAATTTCTTTTTTGAAAAAAGTGTACGAAGAGGCACTAAGGAGAATGTCACAAAGGAACTGGGAGATGTTTTAAGTGTGGGAAGATAGGGCATAAAGTAGCCAATTGCTTTAAAAAATGGATAATGTGATGAATGGAGATAAGGTTCGATCTAATGTACCTTATACATTTCGATGTCGTAAATATGGAGAAGTTAGACATTATCCAAGGCAATTCTCTCTTGGAATGGATGAGAAGCATGATGAGCATCAACAATCTTTGAGGACAAGGGAACAATGGAAGTCCTATGATGAGATGGATCATGATGACTGAAGTACATGTAACTTCTTCACAATAATTGTCTATGTCATGTGGTATTTTAGTTCATGCTCTATGAGCATATCTTTTATGTTTTATAAGATCATCGAGTCAATACCTAAGATGATTTTATATCATTAAGGAAAGCATCTATTGTTATGTACCACATGTTGATGTAGTGAAGCTGTTCTTCTTAAAAAAAGGGGTGATTAGGGGATTAAAAGATGATTATTATTTTGGAAGATGTTCACTATTTTGGGAACCCTATTTGATCGAGGTAAATAAATTACTACGGTATTTTCTTTTAGGAGTAAAGGTTGACTTATATTTTGAAGAATCGATGAATTTACGGCGGACTTATAGTAATTTAGGTTACATATGGAAATGATTAACCTATCTTGGGGAAAATGTGATTAGGTTAGTTACTTTTGTTATAAGATGATAAGAGTGGTTGATGTTGTTTGGATATGAACGATAAAGTATATCTTGGAAGACTATGTTATGAGATCGTTCTTATAATTGGGTTTCAATCTTAGTTTGGTTTATTTTGAGGAATTTTAAGGACAATTATTTATGGAATGGTCTATGATGAACTTTGGGTAGTACCATGGAACTTTGAAGATTTAAAAGTAGTTTCCCTTCCTATGGGATTCTTTCTTTTTGAAGAGTTGTTTTATTTTACCCTTTCTATTTTTGGGATAATGTTTAAAGATAGAAGAAATTGATAGTTAATCTTTTGTGGATTACGTGACTCTCAAGAAGACGATTCTTGTGTTTTGATGAGACCAAGTGTTTTTGAATGCTCATCGTTTGGAGAAAATATTAGTTTTGGTAGAATCTTATTAAAGGATGAAACTCTACTTGAAGGTAGGTATATTTCCTTATGTTTTTGTTCTATGTAGTAAATGAATTCCTCAAAATTATGAAAATGAATGTAAAACAAAAACGTTTTTGGTTTAAGTTTCCTACTAGGTAATCAAACACCATTTACACACATCATAAGTTTGTGATTTTCTTGTGGTTAACTTTCTCTTAATCATGTTTTCTATCACTCTCCCTCAGAACTTGACCCTTTGTTTTCTCCTCCATGTCCATATTTTTCTACATGGAATCCTAGTGTGGGTTAACTCGGGTGACCTTTGTACTTTCCTTTCTTTCTTCTAAAGTAATAGTTTTACTGACTCCTTTTTCGATGTGGGACATTCAATGAAATTTCAAAACCCAATTTTAAAAATTGTGAAGATGCAATTTATTAATGGGGGAAGATTGTAACGACCCGAAATTTTGAATAAATCTTGTTTCCTAATTTTGTGTGTTATTTTATTTTTTTATACTCAAAAAAAATTGTTTCATTTGATAACATGAGTATAATTAAAATGAGACCGTTGGTTTTTGACGGTTATATGACCATTGGTCAATATGACCGCTGGAAACTAAACGTTTCGATTATTGTCTCTAAATAAAAGTGATCTTGGTTAATTAATATAGAAAGAAGATTCGATGGCCTCATCCAGTAGTCTCGGGCCAATCGAATCTCATCTAATGGAACTTGGGAAGGAGGTAGCACCACTGGGCTTTGCTCTGGACCAAACCCAAGCCGAAATTCATCGTATGAAGCAAGAACAGAATCACCTTCGTGAGAAGTTCAAACTGATAGAAATTACTACTCGTGCGATGTTGGTCGAGCCACCCTCAGATTCTCTCACCTTATCACACCTTACACTTAGGTCCTATGATGGGGTTATAAGGGGCTATGTAAGGAGACTGTAACTTCCTTGTGTAATCCTTTGTTTTAAATAAAAATTGTGATTTCTCCTTGTGATGAAATTTGTGAATTTTCAAATGTCTGGATAAATATAGTATGCATATTTTTGATGAATTCTAGAAAAATGATATTTGAAAATAATTATGTAAACCTTAGATAACTAATTACGTGTAATGATTTTCAAAAAATGGTCTTCTACAATTATGTTCAGTATGAAATTTAGAGTCTAATAAGATCAACTTAATTTTTGATGAATAGTAAATTATGAATAGTGATTTTATGCTTAGGATTAGTAATGTAACCAAATGGATTAGTAATCCCAGTTAAAGAAATTATTAATATAAGTTAGGCACCTTGATTAAGTAATGTGATTCAATAAAATGGTTAATTAACAGTTTCATAAATTATTTGTCAAGTATTAGTTTTTTCGGGTGAATAGTGTTTTTTAATTAAAAATTAAATTAAAAATATTTAGAAAATTATTTTTATAAAATGGACTTTATTTTTGAATTCAGAACATCGATATTATGCTAAGGTAATTTTTGGGGATTTTTCTGAAAAAAAATGAATTTTCGGTGAATAGTGTTTTTATTTAAAAATTAAATTAAAAATATTTAGAAAATTATTTTTATAAAATGTAGTTCATTTTTGAAATCAGAGCATCAATATTTGATTAAGGTGAAATTTTGGGATTTTTCTGAGAAAGTTGAATTTTCGACGAATAGTGAAAATACAGTTTTTAACTTACGGGTGTTTAATGACATCATTAAATGATGTATTAAGTATGTAATCAATATGGTCGACTTATGAATAGTAAGATAAGGTATGAGGTATCCCAATTGGCCAATACCATGGGCAAATACCATGGGCAAGCCCATGGATTCTTCAAATCCACCAATGAGGTGTCCCTTGGCCATTAATGCCTTGTCCCATCACTTTCCCTATAAATACCAAGTCATCATCTCATCCATTCGACTCCAAAATCATCCTCAACTATGTTATGGTCCCCTTACCTCCCAAGGAGTCTTCCAAAGGTGCCCCCAATCCCTCAAGGTCCCAACCTTTGAGTTTTAAGAGTTACGTTTAAGGCAAGGGATCCAAACTCTCTCTTTCTTTTCAAATACTATCTTTTAAGTCATTTATTTTATGCTCTATGTTCTTATGTTGGAGGATGTTCTTTTATATTCCTCTTACTTCCCTTTTCATTTTGATATGATGGGATATCCCCTTTTACTCTCATCATTTCGTTTCATGAATGTTTAAGTGGCGCCGTTAGGCTGCCGAAATTTTTGTAACAGATTCTTTCACCCTTCTCATTTTCAAGTTCTATTTTCTTGTCAACTCTTTCAAGTTACTTTTTATGTTGGGGTATGATATATATATCTATCGTACTAATATTTTATGTTGATATGATGAGAGACCCTATTTTATCTATTCAATTGATTTTTTGATGTTTAAGTGACGTCTTTAGGATGCCGAATTTTTAAGGGGTTCTTTCACCCTTCTCATTTTCAAGATCTATTTTCATGTAAAGTCTTTCAAGTTCCTTTTTATTATGTTGGGGTATGATATTTGTATCTGTCATACTGATCATTTATTTTCATATGATGAGAGACCCTATTTGATCTCATCAATCCATTTTTTGAAGTTTTAAGTGACGTCGTTAAGCTGCCAAAATCTCATAAGAGAAATCTTATTTTTTTGTCTTCCTTTCAAGTTCTTAGTTTCATATGGTATATCATTAAAATTTCATTACCATGTTCTTAAATACTTTATATTATGTTCCCATACTGTTTTATGTATCATTTATGAGTGGGTGACCCATGTCCCCTCTCTTTTCAATGTTTTCTAAAACCATGTATCATAGTCGTTATGCTGCAGAATTTTCGTCGCAAAAATGTCTTTCTCTTTTTTCAAATTATTTTATTTTATTAAAGATATTTCTTCTACAGGGGTATTCACATATATATCAAAATTTTATATTTTAATTCTGGGATTTATATACATGATACCCACTTTCCTTTTTCCGTGGGTTTAAAGTGACATAAGGATCACGTCTTTAAAGCAGTTTTTTTAAAATGTGATGACTATGAAATGAAACCCATTTCTTTTATGATATATGGGTTGTTTATGAAATGTTTGATGATGATATATGTGGCTCACATGATAATAAAGAAAAATTTAAGGGTGCACCCTGATAGCGCTCCAATACATTGGGTAAAGACATAATCTCTAGAGATGACCATTTTTAACGACGCCTTGGTGAATAACCTTGGTAATTTTTAATGACACCTTGGGGCTGGACCTTGGTGAAACGGAAATGATTGTCAATATTAAATGTTGTATCCACATCTTCAAGTTATGAAATATGTTATTTTTATTATGATATGACTCATGATTTCTTTATCATACCTTAAAGTTCTTTTTCATGACATTGTTGATGTATCTCAAGTTCACATGTTAAATGTTTCCCCTTGTTTCCCTTATTGGGCCTTATGCTCACCCTTTCTTTTGATGTATGTCCCCAGGTTATGAGATGCAATAATGAACCTAGGATGAACATAAGAAGAATCCTTTCAAGTGTTTAAGAAGAATGTTTTATGTTTTCATGTTTTAAGTTCCTGGTTTCCAAGACACTAAACCTTAAAGATCCTCGGTTTTGTAAAATGTAATGAAAGTTTATGTGATAAAAAGGTGGGATGCTATATATCAGGTGCGTGATAGCACTTGAACTTGAACTCAGATCTAGATCTGGTCATATTGCTCGGCTTCAACCTCGAATCCAAAGACAAACCAGCCTCGATCTTGCTCAGCTAGGTCCGATTCTACATTGGTGGTTGACTCTCGAAGAAGAAAATGAAGACGAACCCGCACATCCACCTCAGCTCCCATTCGTGCTCGCCCTCTGACCTCACGGCCTAGGCTAAAAGACTCCATGGTTCAAACGAACTCGACCTCATTCTCCTCTTATATAGGAAACAAGTTGCACCTCTTGACTTTAAACCCTGACCCATTTTTATTTTTTTATCATTTTCATATATTTTTTATTTTTTTTTCATTTAACATATATATATATATATATATTATTGTATATAAAAAATTAAATTTATAATTTGTTAAAATCAAAATAAAATTTTTAACATAATTTATTAAAAAATATTTGTAATTTTGAAATTTGAAAATTAATAGTGTTAATAATTTCAAATGTCATTATATATAATTTAAAATGAAAAGTAACAATTTTTTTTAATAATTTCATTTTTTTATTATATAATGTAAAATTTTATACTTAAGTATTTAAAAAAAATCATTCTAATTTAATTTATTTTAATTCAAAACATAATTTTTTTAATATAAACAAATTCATAAATATATACAATATTGAAAAAAATACTAAGTTTCTTTTAACCAAAATTTATAAGAAGATATTAACTATATATTTTTTTTTATTTCGAAAACAATATATTAAAAAATACCATTTCATGTTACTATATTTCATAAAAGTATAATTAATTTTTATTTTTAATATGTCTTCATGTATTAAAATAAAATTTTAACATTTTAAATTATAATTAATTTACTATTTACCTAAACTTTCTTGTATGTTACATTCTCCCCCCCCCCTTTATAAGAATTGTGCACTCTCAATTTGTTAATCGAACTTCAGAAAATTCTGAATTTCTATTTTTAGAATTAAAGAATTTCTAAGGGGGCATAACTATCTAAATAAAACTCTATCGTGTATATTTTTTCTCAAAAGACAACATATAATCTTCAAATTTTTATAGACCATTCCTCTGATACCAATTATAACGCCCTGAGCCCGCTCTTCGAGACTTAGTGATTAAAAATGCTGTGTAATTTTTTTATAAAAATAAACTGAATAATTAAATAACCTATTACACAAATGAAGAATTTTTACTAGTTTAGGTTATGGAGGATTATCAACACCATATATTTATCAGATTTGAAATAAAAATGAAATATATTCCTACTACGCTTCTGCACACTAACTCTGAAAGTGAAGCTGTTAGGAATAGAACTTCTAAGATACCAATGAAAAATCAGTTTTAAACAAAGGGTGAGCATTCAATTTCCCCGTAAGGGGTTTTTAAAAATTTTTGAGATGCATTTTAAAATAGATTTCTTTGAAAATAATCTTTTAGAAATGATTTCAAAATTTCTTTAGTTAATACCATAAAAATACTTTCTGAAATACCTTTGAAAATAATATTGAAATTATTTACGTATTGAAAATACTTCAATATTTTGAAAATACTTACGCTCAAATTGCTTTAAAAATAATCCAGTGATATTTCCGAAAAACTTATACATAAGATTTTGAAAAAAAAACATTTTGGAAACTTGAGACATTTAAGGCTATCTTGGGCCTACCCACTTATTGAGGGATTGGGTTCACTCCCCAATTCCGTTCCATTTTTACAATGTTCAAGTACCAGCTTTTATAAAAATCAATTTTTAAGCTTGATTTACATATATATACAGTTTCACTGGAGTTTTAAATATATATATATATATATATATATATATATATATATATATATATCTGTGTGCATGTGTGTATTTAATAATACATGAAATAAACATGTTCACTTTTATTTATATATAATTATATGAATACAAATATTCATTGTAAATTAGATGTTCAAATTGGTACGACCGAATATTATGATACATAAACTTTTCTTAACCACATGGAAGATTAATTATTATTCACATACTTTAAAATTTCAAAGACATGTTTTTTTCATTTCTTTTATGAATGAAATAATGACCTGAAGGTATAAACTAATAGCAATATAAAACACATAATTTTGTCTTCTTAAAATTAATCATAAGAAATAGATAATTATGTGCTGCACACAAAATTGTCAAATTATAATTTCTTTACAATTACAATCATCCTTTCATGGATGCATATATATATATGTGTACTTAAGTTTTATGGAACATAACTTTAAGAAGTACAAACACACACACACACACACACACACACACACACACACACACACACACACATATATATATATATATATTCATAATCATAGAACTAGAATTAGAAACTGCAACATCCCGGTTCCAGGTACCGCCTAGAGGTGCCTCGTACCTGGTTGGTCACATGGCCTCAAGCACATTTTCCCGAATGGCGGAGGCTTCCGACTAGCAGTGAGGGCCTTGGGTGTGATAGTGGTGAAACTACGCTCTCATTGGCAGAGTAACATAGAGGAATTAAGTAGATAGAAGTAGTGGAAACAATAAAAATACCATGAAAAAGTAAATAGTAGAAGACTGTAAGTAGATAAACAACTGGAGCACATATATAAATAGTGCATGTTACATATGTCTATGAAATCAGCCAAACAAGTCACAATAATACAATATAGTACTAAACCAAAGTATAAAGGAAAACAAGTAAATAACTTCATCAACATCGCAGGCCTCAGCTTGGTCCCATGCTCCCCAGCTCCATAACAATTATGTACCTGAAGTAGAAGGGATCTTTCCCTTATCTATACCCGCGGCAATGTAATCTGTTTGGACCCAAAATCAAGACCCAAATAGGATGTGAGACGAATCCCATTTGGAAACCACCCAAAGATATGTGCCAAACTGTTAGTGAATATATATATAGCAGGTAAATATGAAAAAAATGATGTAATAAACAAGGAAGTACTCAAAAGTAAACAATCCTACAATTTCAACTACATTCATTGACCTTTATCAATTATTCTACCAATTATTCACAATCAAACCTTTGGGAAAGTTCCCACAGCCTATCCCTTCTAGTTCAACCAATCAATCTCAAGTAACCCTCTGGGTAAGTTCTAACAACCTAACCCCTATGGTTCAACTTATACAAGGATATAATGACCTCCTGGGTGGCTCACATGGTATAACCCCTTTTAGTCTCATGCAAAAAAAAAGACTCTCTAAAGAACCAATCACTATCAATTCCCCCTATATCCTTTTTATGATAAACTACAAACACTCTGAGAAGTACTCAACTTCAATTCCCCATGTGGTCTTGTACTGGTAACTATAGACACTCTAAGGGAGAACTCAACGTCAATACCCCTTATGGTCTTGTAGCGTGATAAATATAATAGACACTCTAGGGAATCCCTCAACTTAAATTCCCCCTATGGTCTCACTACACTAGGTTCCCATAGCCCTGTGTAAAGAAATCATTCACAAATTATGTTCAACGGCCAAAGTAAACCACAAAGTACTACTTGGATAATAGCTAAAAAGCATAACACAAGCATGTCAGATAACATCCCTTTATCCTAGCATCACTAGACACGGAAAACAAAGCAACCTACTAGGAAATTCTAGACTCAATGGCCAATAACAAATCAAACATGGGAAAACACATCCATAGCACGTAAAATAACCCTATTCTCAAACAGGAGCCCTAACTCAAGAAATCAAAGCATAGAAGGCATTAACATGGTTTAATTCCCTAAACACACAATACTCTAAACTAGGGTATTGGGAACTTTTGCATATATAACTCAAAGACAATCTATGTAAAGGCACAAACCACCTACCTCAGCATTGTACGATTGATATACTATGGAATCATCCCTTGTATCAACCTAGAACATGATAGATCTACAAAAATGTAAAGAACACTCAACCAAGGATATCTCATGAAAGAGGAGAAATCAAGGAACGAGGCTCTAGAATAAGGAAGAACTCACCATGGTGATTCCAACGCAATCAACAACGGTTGATTTGGAGAAAGGATGGAGGGTTGTTGGATAAGAGAAGAATTGTTGTCTTCGGTCACTCCTGGATGCGATGAGCTAAGAAGAAGTGATTTTTGTGAATGAGACGCAACCCGTGTCCGAAATAACAAATAAAAAGAAATATACATGGTGTGTCTTTTAAAAGTACACGTCGTGTATTTTCCTTTACCGGTCCCCACTTTAGGTGGTCTTTAGGTCACCCCACACGACCATGTACTCGGATTTTACACGGCCAAATGGTCACCCGTGGTAACTGGGTACGGGATGTGTACTCCCAAGTACACGGCATGTACTCCTTAAATTTACAGATTCTCCTCTTTTCTCAAAACAAACAAAAATAAAACCCCCCTTATGGTCTCATAACAGAACTAAAGACACTCTGAGGGAGCACTCAACGTCAATCCCCCCTATGGTCTTGCAGTGTGATAAATATAATAGACACTCTGGGGAATCCCTCAACGTCAATTCCCCCTATGGTCTCGCTACACCAGGTTCTCACAACCCTATGTAAAGCAATCATGCACAAAAAATAATCATCCGCTAAAGTAATCCACAAAGTAGTACTTGTATAATAGCTACAAAGCATAACACAAGCATGTTAGATAACATCACTCCATCCTAACAACACTAGGCATGGAAAACAAAGCAGCCTAATAGGAAATTCTAGACCCAACGACCAATATCAAATCAAACATGGGAAAACAAATATGTATCATGGAAAATAACCCTATTCACAAACAAGATCCCTATCTCAAGCAATAAATGAATAGTAGGCATTAACAGGGTTAAATTCCCTAAACAATCAATACCCTAAACTAGGTTATTGGGCACTTTTGCATATATAACTCAAAGATAATCTACAAAAAGGCACAAACCACCTACCTCGACATTGTACAATTGATATACTTAAGAATCGGCCCTTGAATCGACCTAGAACAAGGTATATCTACAAAAATTTCAAAAAATATCAACCAAAGATATCTCATGAAAGAGAAGAAATCAAGGAACAAGCCTCTAGAATAAGGAAGAACTCAATGTGGTGATTCCAACGCAATCAACAATGGTTGATTCAGAGAACGGATGGCGGGTCAGATCTTAGAGAAGAATCGTCAGCTTCGGTCGCTCCTGGACAAGAAGAGCTGAGAAGAAGTGATTTTTGAGAATGAGACGTGACCCGAGTCTGGTATAACAAATAAGTATATGTGGTGTGTCTTTTAAAAGTACATGTTATGTATATGCATTTATCAGACCACTATTTAGGCGGTCTCTAGGTCACCCCACATAGCCATGTACTCGGTAGTTACACGATCAGTACACAGTTACCCGCGACACTCGGGTACACGGCGTGTACTCCTAAGTACACGGCGTGTACTCCTTAAATTTCCAGATTCTCCACTTTTCTCAAAACACCAGAAAAGAAAAACCTATACCTCAAAAGACGGTTCAGGTTCTTACATAAAACAATGATATTGAATGTTAAATAAATTAATTTTATATATATGTTTGATTAGCATGTACACATATATCTTACACCCATAATTAGATACTTGGATGGATTAATCGAAGTGTGTGAAAAATAACATTTCAATATATAAATATATATATATTAAGAATAAACCTGAAAATTTATATGTATTCATATATATATATATGTATCATGCATAAACAAAAGGCACACATATTCAATTTGTGAATTAAAAATATATCTTTGGACTTCATATAAGTATAAAACATGGAATCAAAATACTTAAATAATTATAAACCCACAAAAAATGGATTATAATTTCAAATGAACAAACTACAATTAAAAAAACATAAAATTATATCTTGAAAATAATTAAAATCTGAATACTAAAATATATAATCTCATTTCATATCATAAAACACAAATCATTTTAATAAAATGATCCCTTACTATAATTTATCAAAGTTTCAAAAGCTAAAAACATGTTGATTTTGATTTGAGAACCCATGATAAAGATAAATTTCCATTGCACAATTATATTTTGGGAAGAAAAATAACTGAAAAAAAAATATAAGAAATTCCTTACTAATTTTTGATTGAAGAATCCTTCACTCAATTCATAGAAAACAAGCAATGCCTTAAAATGGGCATGTAGTATCCTCTCTATTTATAACCTCAAATGAATATTATAGACAAAGACACTCTTAAATTCCATAAATGAAATTGTATCAAGAAAAGTAGGTTCATTGTTTGAATTGGAAATTATTGGTTTCGATGAAATTATTGTTGAGAAAAAATAATATATAATATTCATATATTACATCATATCTCATATTCAGTAAAACAAACAAAAACTCAGTGGATCCAATGAATGAATATCATCAAAATTTTGGAATAGACAATTGAATTTAAATTGGATGTTTACAAGTGGGAATTGATGAAGATAAAAATCAGCAGATCCATGAATATTCATTGTGAAGTTCATATAAATAATATAAAATCAAACATAAATTTTGACATAAATAGATCCCAAATCAATATCCGCACATAAAAGATTATTGTTGGAGATAGACATTGGAAGAAAAATCCCAAATAATGAGAAAAAGTCAATAGGCATATAAGAACTAAAATTGGTAATACCAGATAGATGGAAATTTAGGTATTTATTACACTTAAAATCAAATCTAAAAAATAAATTCGGATAAAAAAATAGACACCTACTTTTAGATTTGGACAACGTGAAGAGATATTTGAATCTGAATGTTGTTTTCCCAAAAATCTCAATTTTGTCTCAGATCGGGTGTGCAATGGCCTTAGAACTCAAAATCAGATCTAGATTTGGTTATGTCGCTCAGCTTTGACCTTGAATCTGAAGAAAAACCAACCTCAATCATGCTCTTCTAGGTCTAATTGTATATCATCGGTCTACTCCCGAAGAAGAAAATGAAGACGAACCCTCACATTCGCCTTGGCTCCCACTTGTGCTCTCCCTTCGACCTCGCGGCCCACACTCGAAGACTCCATGGTTCAAACGAACCCGACATCAGCCTTGTCCTGTATAGGAAACCTGTTGCGCCTATTGACTTGCAACCCTAACCCTTTTTTACTTTTTATAATCATTTTCATATTTGTTTTTTTAATTTTATTTGTCATTTAACACACACACACACACGCGCGCGCACACACACACACATATCCTATTATATATTAAAAATTAAATTAAAAATTTGTTAAAATAAAAATAACAATTTTAACATAATTTGTTTAGAAATATTTATAATTTTGAAATTTAAAAATTTATAATGTTAATAATTTCAAATTTCATTATATATAATTCAAAATGAAAAGTAACAATTCTTTTTTAAATAATTTCATTTTTTATTATATAATTTAAAATGTTATATGTAAGTATTTAAAAACAAATCATTCTAATTTAATTTCTTTTAATTAAAAACATAATTTTTTTATTATAAAAAATTTCATAAATATATTCAATATTGAAAAAAAAAATACTAAGTTTCTTTTAAGAAAAATTTATAAGAATATATTAACTTTAATTATTTTTATTTCTAAAATAATATATTAAAAAATACCATTTCATGATACTACATTTCATAATAAATATATAATTTAGGTGTGGTACTAAGATTATAAATCTAGGAGGAATCCGGTGAAGTCCATAATGGTTTGCAGAATACGGTTTGCGGAAGACAGTTTGCGGAAGACAGTTCACAGAAGATAGTTCACAGAAGATAGTTCGTGGTGGAGGATTTGGTCTGCACAGAATAAGTAGTACGCAAGCACAGTTTCCAAAATTTGTATGTGGTCACGGTTTGCGAATGCAGTAGTTGGAGGTGGTACGTGGGAGTAGTACCATTTGCAGAGGAACGATTCATCAACTAATAGTGCATGGAAAAGTGGATTCCATCAATGGGTTAAAATAGGACTTCAATAGAACATCTATCTATAGTTGAGGATGCATGATTCAATGAAAATTAAGAGACCTACAAGTCCATAAAATCTGTGTGGATTCTTCCCAACACAGTGAGCAAGGGGGAGTCAATGGAAGTGTTCAAAGGGACACAATGAGCTATCCCAAAAACATTATAAAGGAAATGTTTTTGATATAGAGTGATTGTGCCGAAAATTTTGTACTCAATAAATAGTAAAGATTAGTGGATTTTGGTATGACTAACACACTATCGGTATATTCTAATTAGACTATCCCTTAGTGGTGAACCAAGTAAAATTGCTGTGTTGGATTTTTTCATGTGATTGTTTGTTTACCGATCATTCTCATTAGAGAGGTTTAACGGGTGCCTATCAAAGTTGGAACACGATTTTTCAATTTTGAAGAAAAATTTAACACTCTTGGTGATTCCAGTGATTTCATTTGTTGTCAATGACATGTCAATATGTGCTTAATGAGTAGATAGTTGAAGTAATGCTGATTAGAGTGTCCTAAATTCAGACGATTGAAGTGCTGGTCCTAAATTCCAAGACATGTGTTAATGAAGGAAACTTTGTTACAACATTTAAATAAGCCCATGAAACACTTGATTACATGATTAATCTAGAATATCCATCCATTGGTTTCTAATTGGATGAACTTTGAGTAAATGAGATGATTATAATATATGTGAAAAAAGAGTTTTCACATTGGGTACATTGAAGAGGTTTTGATTTCTAAGTTGGAGTGGTATGAATTTAATGATTAAATACCATATATGTATACTTTGGTTTCTAAGTGTTTTTAGTTCTATAAAAAAATATGGACCTTGACTAGACAAGACAACCAGCCAAGCCAAGGAAGTAGCTCACACCACAAAGTGGGCAGCTGAGCTTGACCCCATCCAGTTAGCCAACAAGGATTGGACAAAGCCGAGTGTGCATGGGGCATAGATGAGCATGCCCATAGGGGCGCATGGGAGCCAGAGGAGTGGCATCGTGTGGGGAGGAACAACGACAAAGCATAGGGTGGGCACATATCGTGCTTGTAAGTAGCCGATATGGGGTGGTACCAGAGGAGGGGGAAGAGAAATTATTGGCATGAGGCTACCGCAGATTGATATTTAAACCTCACCGAAGGCACCTCTCCATTTTGATGTGCGAAAGATTTTTAAAAACATGGATTCAATCGTGGTTGTCCATCTGATCGCATGTGAGATATCGGTCACACATCACATCCCGCGATGCAATCCAATCCGTTCATCCATCCAGCGCCACATCTGTTTGAACCAGGACCATTCGATGAGCCTCTATGCCACACCATCTTCAACCTCTGGTCATCCCAATGCGAAAAATCTCCAGATATGAAGTCGGGCCTCCATTATTGAACTTCGGCCATCATTGCTGATCAAACCCAATGCATAAGGTCCATGTAGACTTAACAATACCATGCATGCAATTGCATTTTTATGAATGCAGTAAAAAATGAAGCTCAAATGAGGCCGAAGAAAATGTATTTGTGAGGCCACATCATGGAACTCAAGCATTTGTGATTGATTGTTGCATGCTTCTCCTAATGTGTGCATGTTAGGATTACACCGCAAAATGAGGAGCCCACGTTGAAGAGAAAAAAACAAAGATATGTGGGATGTCTCTATCCTCATTTGAATATTTCAGAATCAAAGATATTAGGCTTTCAAGGATTTAAAATTCACAGCATATCTTATATGATTTGAATGTGGAGAAATGAATTGATTCAAGCCTATAAAAGGAGGAGTCCCTCTAATGATCTTGGTGTTGATAAAATTAAGAACTCTCGTTTCTCTAAAGAAACGGAGCCACTACGAAGAAGGAAGATCTTGTGGACCTTTAACAAGTGAAAAGCACTCTCAAAGGAGCTTCACCAAGAACTAGTACTGCACAACACTTGCTTACGTGAGTAAAGTTTTCCTCCCTGCGATCACCCTATATAGAGAAGAATAAGAATCCCATGAGCACTCAACATGTGTCTTACATACTTGAGTCACTTCGTGAAGACTGGTTCATGAAGCCCTACTAGGATAATGAAATTCACCTCCCTAGTTTGTGTTACACACCAGAACATGAAGCCTTCCTGGTTTGTGGTGAGAATCCTCAATTGAAAGTAAAGAAAAACTCACGCACACACCAAGAATGTACCCATCTAGGCTTTGTGCTCTTAACAGGAAGTAGAGAAATCACCTATGTGATCATCTTCTAATTTATTCCTATTAATCATTGATAACCAGTGAGTGTAAAAAGAAGAAAGGAAGAAAAGTATTCTTTGAGTTGCATAACACATAACCAAACACACATATATGAACATATTCATGCCCATGAACACGTGGAGAAATATTTGTGTGTGCAAGTTGAATTTATCAAGAAGAAACAAAAGTGGACAGATTATGTAAGACCATTCTTGCATATTCATTATATTAAAGAAAGTGTGTGCACCACTTGCACACATCTAAGTGAGACCAGGACTTCATCCAGAAGAAAAAATTATCAGCCTAAGTATTTTTGAACCGATATAACTGTTCATTACTTATGATCAGAATCATTGAGAATGACTGATATATTCAATCAGAGTTTGTTGAAGCTACTTGAACAAGTACACGAGAAAGTCAGATCTGACAAACTCATGGAGGAAGATTGTCATATCATCCTGATGTAGATCAAACCATCTAAATAGAGATATTTAAGCTGGGGGGTATAACTCGTTTCTGGAGTATGAAGAAGGTTTAGTAAAGTTGTGGGGTTTAACCAACTTATAATTGTGGGGTTTAACCAATTACTATTTGTAATCATCTTTTGATAAAGTGAATAATCAATGCTGAGGAGAATAACCAACACAGCAAGGAGTAGGTCTTTGTACCGAACCTTATAAATCAATGTGTTTTGTGCTTTTGTTTAACAACATAATTTGAAGAGTGGATAAGGTTCTTAACCAACCATATAGGTTGAATTGAAAAAGGTGGAAATTCATAAAAAGAAAAAATTGAAAAGTGGATCACTAATTCACCCCTCCCCTTTCAGTGATTTTTCACTATTCTAGGTATTTCAATTGGTATCAAATCCAGGCGCCCTCTGTAAGGACCTAATACATTGAGAATATGGATAATCTAAATTCTCTCAATAGTAGGAGTGTTCCTACTTTTGATGGAAAAAATTATCACAATTAAAAGAATAGGATGTTACCCTATCTTCTATCTATTGGACTTGAAGTTAGAGATTCAGATACTTTTAGATTACCTCCTATTATTGATGAAGCTATTATGACTTTAACTAAGAAAATAAATATGGAAGTTGATGGAAAGTCTCAAAATTCAATTTTTATGTCACTTTCAGAAAAGGTGTACAAAAATTTTATGGGACTCAAAAATGCCAAAGAAATTTGGGACAAATTGGAAAGCATCTATAAAGGCAACATGAAAGTCAAGGAAGCCAAATAGAAAATTTGGATGAGAAAATTAGAAGATATCAAGATGGGAGAAGAAGAAAACATTGATTATTATTTCACAAGATTCAATGAAATTTTCATTAACATTCGTAGATTTTGAGAAAAGTTGGTTGATTCAACTATTATCAAAAAACTAATGAGGAATTTTACTGAAAGGTTTGATCCCAAAGTATCATATTTGGAAAATAGATATGATATTTCTCTTGATGAACTACATAACATTATCATTTCATATGAAATGTGAAAGATCCATATTTTCAAGAAGAAGGTCAAAGATGAGATGGATTTTGAGGCCATGAGAAAACTCAAGATCAGAGATGATGACGTTTCAGAATCAAGTGAATCTGATGATGAAGATAAATATGGAGAATATAACAGAATCATTTCTCTTATATCAAAGAGATTCAGGAACTGAAAGTTTAAGGGTAAAGGAAAAACACCACCAAGATGTTACACCTATAATGGCATTGGACACTTTGCCAATAATTGTTTTAAGTTTTGTTGCACTTGAGATAGATGAAGAAAAACCACAAAAAAAGAAATGGGGTAGAATATCAAAAGAATTTTGTGGAATAAATAAAAATTTCTTTCTAGGTAAAAGAAGAGGCTATGTGAGAAAAGAAGAAGATGTAGACTCTACATCAGGAAGCCAAAAAAGATGAAATGAATTTCATGGCTCATATGGAAAAAGGTTTTTATACTTCCAGCAGTGAAGATAATGAAAGTGAACAGACAGAACTAGAACACATGTTGAAAAATTAATTAGAATCTTTTCTTGAGAAAAATTGAAAGATTAAGAAAGAAAATATATTTTTATTGAAATAAAAATAAAATATAACTAAGGAAAAGGAAAAATGTACAAAGAAAGAAACCTTTTATATTGAATAAATAAAAAAGCATAAACTGAAGGTTGCTGAAATAGAAAATATGGTAAAATAACTTGAGGAAAAGCTTCACCTCAAAGAAGAAAAAAATCAATGACTCGATCTTAAATTCTTGAAGAAAAAAATTAGATTGAATAAGATCGGAGAAGATCTCAACAAGCTTGTTGAGGTCAAGGTAGAATCATCACACATTGGTGAAATAATGGGATCAAAGTTCTAGTTCAATTCAATATTCATAAAATCTTAAAATACATCTATTATATATAATAATACAGGTCTAAAAGAAAATATGAGACAAGTTTGGAGAAAAAATGCTATAGAGAAATCTTCTTCTAACATAAAGTAAGAGGGAAATTCTCCAAGAATATTTTTACCCCAAAACAAAGACAAACATAGGCTCTGGAAATAAAACAACAACAATCTTCAAGATATGGATTTTATCAGTGGGGAAGATAATGATTTAGAGGATACTGATGGTGTTGTGGAGTGTTTGGGCACAAAGAATATTTATGTTGGTATAACATGTCTCTACTAGAATCGAGGCATGAAACAAGGGCGATCTATTCTGAAAATAGAAGAGCAATACAAAATAAGAAATCAATCTTGAAATATTCATCTGATCTTCCAACTTAGAACAAGTTTGACTTCTTAGAAAAAGTCAGTAAAATATGTGATCTGTAAGGCCATAGTTCTAAAAAGTGCATGAGTATTATTCCTAAACAAACACTCAATGAGAGGAATGGAAAGGGAATTCAGAAAATAAATGATGAAAACTCGTGTTTTTCTGAGGTTGATTTAAAATCTAGTAGTAAAACCAAGTCATGGATTCTCGATGGTGGATGTTCATCACACATGACTGGTGATACATAAATTCTAATCAACATAGAAAATCATGAGGGAGGATCCGTGATCTTTAGAAATGATTGTTCTTTAAAAATCAAGGGAGTTGGGAAAGCAATGATTGAAGTCAAAAACCTGAAGTCTAATGATGTGTTATTTGTTGAAGGGTTAGAACACAATTTTATTAGTGTAATCCAACCGTGTTATGATGAGCATGAAGTGTTATTCAAAAAGTATTCATGTGTCATCATGATATTAAAGGATAGAAAAATCATCACTCAAAGAAAAGGACAATTGGTAATCTATTTCAAATTGGTGATTCTATTAATTTATGTTATTTTAGTTCCAAGGATGAAAACAACATCAAGAATAAAAGACTTGTCCATATTGGTTAAAGGAGTATTTGTAAAATCTTGAAGAATGACATTGTGAGAGATCTTCGCAAATTGAAAAGAGAAAGGGATGAAATTTTTGGAAAATGTCCGAAAGGAAAATTGATCCAAAGTTCACACAAAGGAGTGGGTTTTCTATCTACTAGGCCCCTTGAACTTATTCATAATGAAATATGTGGTCCAATGAGACAAAATTATACAAGAGTTGATCTATATTTCATAACATTTATTAATGATTACACTTGAATGACTAATGTCATGTTTATCAAACACAAGTTACAGGCAACCACAATGTTCAAAAAAATTATAAGGCAAGATGAGAAGGAGATGAGTCTCTTTGTCAAGAAATCGAGATCATATAATATTAAAGAGTGTAATTATGATTATTTTGAAATATATCTTTCCAACCATGAAATCAAGAATCAATATATCACACTATATACTCCACAACAAAATGGGGTAGCTAAAATAAATAATAGAACCATAGTTGAAATTGGCAGAACTATGTTGGCTAAACACAATATCTCAAAATTTTTCTGGAGAGAAGCTGTATGTACGACCATACATATATGGAAAATATGTCTTCTGAGACCAAAAAAACAAATGACAGCTTATGAAATTTGGTGAAATAGAAAACCAACTGTTAAATACTTCAATGTTTTTGGAAGTCCCTGCATCATAAAGATTAAGAACATTAATCTGGGAAAATTTAAAGAAAATGCAGATAAAGGAATATTATTGGGCTACCTACCAGACGGTAAAGGATACAGATTTTGGAACAAAAGAATGAACAAGATGGTTGATTACAGTGGTGTCAGAGTTATTAAAAACAATATCAAAACAGATATTGTTGATAATGCTGATTCAAAAGATTTGGTAGAAAATGGAATGATTATTGAACAAAAAAATGATGAACCTGGTGGGATAGAACCAAAAAATGTCAATATCAATTCTAAAAATACCAGTGATGAAGAATAAGCTGATGAAAACAAAAATAAATGATACAAAAAAATTAAATAAACATGTTGAGATAGAAAATAACATTGGTAATCAAATGTATCCAGTACAAACAATAAGAAGATTTATAATTGAATATAAAATTACACTTGTTTCTCAAGTTGAACCTCATACAGTGGCTGAATCTACTGAGAATGAGGAATGGATACAAGCTATGCATAAGGAGATGGGTCAAATTGATAGGAATTCCAATTGGGATCTTGTATCAAGACCCAAGAATAAAAATGTTATTGGCACCAAGTGGGGTTTCAGAAATAAGCTAAATTAGAAAGGGAAAGTTTCTAGAAATAAATACAGGATAGTATGGAAAGGATATTCACAAATTGAAGGAATTGACTTTGAAGAAACCTTTGCACCAGTAGAAAGACTGGAAATCATTAGAATTTTCTTGGCAGTTGCAGCACACAAGCATTATAAGGCTTATCAAATAGATGTGAAATATACATTTCTAAATGGATATATTGAAGAAGAGGTATATATCGAACAACCGGATGGTTTTGTTATGGAAAAAGATAGAAGGATGGTCTGTAGTTTGAGAAAATATCTGTATAGTTTAAAACATTCCCCTAGAGCCTGGTACTCCCAATTAGATGGTTGTCTAAGGGATATGAATTTTTTCAAGGGTATAGTTGATAGTAACCTTTATGTCATATAAATGGCCACAGGTACTCTCATAGTCATTATATATGTGGATGACATCATCGTTGTTGGTGACAAGGAAGGTCTATGTGAAGAATTTGCTAAGAAAATGAAGATAAATTTTGAAATGTCCATGCTTGGTCAAATGACATATTTTCTAGGATTTTAGGTTGACCAAAAACAAAATTCCATATTTCTATCATAGGAGAAGTATGCAAGGGAATTAGTGAAAAATTTTAGAATGGAAAATGAAAAAGAGGTTTCAACACCCATTTCTGTTGGAAGCAAATTATAAAAGGATGAAAATGGAAATATTGTTGATCAAAAAGATTTTAGAAGAATCATTGGAAGCCTACTTTATCTCACAACATCAAGGCCAGACACAACTTATGCAGTGACTCTATGTTCCATATTTTAGAGTGATCAAAAAGATTCTCACTTATTAGCAGCTAAACGAATTTTGAGATATGTGAAATGAACTTTGAACTATAATCTTTTATAAAAACACAATGCATACATGAATGTTTTAGGGTTTACAGATGCTGAGTGGGCTGGTGATTGTACTGACATGAGATCTACCTCTGGTGGAACATTCTTTTTTTGGAGAAGGATGTGTCAGTTGGTATAGAAAGAAGAAGAATTCAGTATCTTTGGGCACAACTGAGGTAGAGTATGTGGCAGCTACACATGCATTTACATAGATGATTTGGATGCAAGTGCAGATAATAGATTTGAAAGTTGAAACTGATAAACCACTAAAGATATTATGTGATAGTAAAAGTGTCATTGGATTATCTAAGAATCTTAAACAACATTAAAGATACAAGCATATTAATATCAGATACCATTTTATAAAATAAAATGTGTTTGGTGTAGATATCAAGATAGAATAAATTTCTACTAAATATCAAGTTGTAGATATTTTCACCAAAGAAATTCCAGTAGATAGGTTTGTTGAGCTAAGGCTAAAACTTCATGTTCAGCTTTCTCCTCTCACTTGAAGAACGAGAAAAGGTCCCTCCTTATTCCCTAAATCTATATACATGATTTTTAACTAATTTTCAAGGAATTTAAAGAGATGAATTCATCCCTTGAGGG
Source organism: Viscum album (assembly GCA_963277665.1). Taxonomy (NCBI): domain Eukaryota; kingdom Viridiplantae; phylum Streptophyta; class Magnoliopsida; order Santalales; family Viscaceae; genus Viscum; species Viscum album. The sequence continues at coordinate 1,808,194,952 of OY728157.1, forward strand.
GGATCATTGTTTGTTTAAGTTTGTGTAGGGTTATTACAGTTCAATGAGGAATCTATCTATTTCCATCCCCTTGGATATGGATTGAGACATTCTGAGCAAGATTTCATATATATGGTTGTTTCTAGACAGCATTGAAAACCTTGGTCATATCTCTCTTTTTTTCTACATCGGGTTAGCCCACGTAGACTTGTAGTTGATTAATTAAAGGCTACTTTCTAAGTGAAACTTGTGATATCATCCCTCCATATCAATTATTTATGAAGATATTATTTAAATTAAGGATACAATGTTTCCTATAATACCTCACTTAACCTTTGCATCTGATTTCCAATAAGGGGGAGAAAACATCTTGGCACACATATTGACTCTATAAGAGTGTGCTTAGGAGATATTGAAAACAAAATAAGAAGGGGGAGGTTGTTGAGACCAGTGATTACATTTGTTTTCAATGACATGTCAACATGTGCTTAATGAGTGGATGGTTGAAGTAATGCTAATCAGAGTGATCTAAATTCAGATGATTGAAGATCTGGTCCTAAGTTCCAATACATGTGTCAATGAATGACACTTTGTCACAAAATTTAAAGAATTTCATGAAATACTTGATTGCCTGATGAATCTAGAAGATCTATCCACTGTTTTCTAATTGAATGGAGTTTGAGTAAATGAGGCAATTGTAAGATGTGTGCAAAATGAGTTTGCACATTGGGTACAATTATGACGCTTGGATTTCTAAGTTGGAGGCACATGCATTTCATTTTGAAATACCTTATATGTATACTTTGGTTTATAAGTGTTTTGGGGTTTATACAAAAAAAATATGGACCTTGACCAGCCAAGCCAACTAGCCAATCTAGGGAAGCAGCTCGCACCATAGAGTGGGTGGCTGAGCTTAACCCCAGCCAGCCAGCTAGTAAGGACTGGCCAAAACCGAGTGTGCATGTGGTGAAGACGATCACGCCCATAGGGGTGCATGGGAGCCATATAAGTGCCACCATGAATGGAGGAATGGAGGAAGAACCTACGGTGGGCACAAAGAGCACCCGCAAGAAGTTGGTATGGGGCGGTACCGAAGGAGGGGGAAGAGAAATTATTGGCATGAGGCTACTGTGGATTGATATTTAAACTGCACTAAAGCCGCATCTCCATTTCAATTTGGGATGGATTTTTAAAAACAGAAACCCAATCACAATTGTCCATCTGATAGAATGATAGATCTCAACCACACATTGCATCCCATGTCCTGTGATGCAATCTAAGCTGTCCATCCATTCCACACTGCATCTGTTTGAACCCAGACTGTTCAATGAGCCTCCAGACCACGTCGTCTTCAACCTCTGATCATCCTGACCCCACAGCTCACCCGAGATGATATCGGGCCTCCATGATCAAACTTCGGCCATCATTGATAATCAAACCCAATGCTTAAGCAAAATATAGACTTAACTATACCATGCATGCAATTTCATTTGCATGCATGCAGAAAAACACGAAGCTCAAACGAGGTCGAAGAAAATGCAGTTGTAAGTCCATGCCATGGACCTCAGGCATATTGGATATACAAGCCAAGAAATATGAGAAGAAGAAAACTGAAGAGGATGAAATATTGGTACACAACACAAAGGATCTTTCTATATTTTTTTCATATAATTTTCAGACTACAATTACATCAATTTATAGACCCACAACATTAAATGCAGAGCATTTATGACGTTACAAAGAAATACCAAAAAATTAAATGCAGAGCATTTATGATGGTACAAAGAAAGACCAAAACATTAAATAAGGAACATTAAATTCATTCAAAGAAAAATAAATAGACGTGGACCCATGGAAGAAAAAAACTCATGAAATAAATGACACCGTAGGAAAAAATGCGGGCATATTTGACCTGTGGTTTTTTGTTTTCAATTTACAAAACTCCCCTTCAAACCAAAACTGGATTCATCCTGAGTATCATTATGAGTTTTTTGAATGCATCTGTCGGTAATTCCTTTGTGAAAATATCAGCCACCTGTTCCACAGTATGAAAATATTCCAATTTTATCATTTTTTGCTTCACATGATCTCTCAAAAAATGGAATTTGGTATCAATATGTTTGCTTCTTCTATGCAGCACCAAATTTTTGGAAAGATCAATTTCCAACTTGTTATCTACATATATCACTGTGGATACATCCTGTGGATACTTCATCTCCTTCAACATATTTCTCAACTATATTTCTTCACAAACAGTGGATGATTCTACCACGTACTCTACTTCACATGTGGACAAAGCGACCACACTTTTTTTCCTTGAATTCCATTTGAAAGTAGTCGATCCAAGAAAAGATACATACACAGTCGTTCTTTTTCTTTCATCTTGGTCACCTCCCCATTCACTAAATGAGTATCCATGCATATTTTCTTCTTCATTATATGGATAAAAAAGACCAAAATCCATCATTCCTATAACGTACCTGATGATACGTTTTGCCTATAGCCAGTGTGACTCTTTCGGAGCTTCCATATACCTTCTTAGAATCCCAACACTATAGAAAATATCAGTCCTTGTGATTGTGAGATACCTCAGGCTTTCAATTATACTCTTGAAAATAGTTGAGTCAAAACTTCTTACTTCTCCATATTTTTTCAATTTTAAACTCATTTCCACATGTGTGTTTACATCATTACAATTGGCCATCTTGAATTTTTCAAGAAACTCCTTAGCATACCTCTTCTAAGAAATATAGATGCCTCCATGTTGTTTCTTTACTTCTATGCCTAAAAAGAATGAAATGATACCTCTTTCGGTCATCTTGAACTCCTTGAACATGGCCTCCTTGAAATCATCGAACATCTGTCGACTATTCCCTATAAACAACAAATTATCAACATACAAGCATGAAATAAGTATATCACCTCGATCATTCTTATTGATGCAAACCACATGCTCATATGGACATTGGGTGAAGCTGTTCTCTCGAAGATAGCTGTGAATGCGTGAATTCCAAGCACAAGGAGCCTGCTTCAACCCATAAAAAACTTTCTTCAGTCGATACACTTTTTCTTCCTCCCCTTGCAAAAAAAGCCTTCAGGTTGGTCAACATAGAGCTCTTCCTCTAAAATTCCATTCAAGAATGTAGACTTCACATCCAGTTGGTAGATTATCCAACTGTTATGAACAACAAGAGATATAATTATCCTCACAGTGTCAAGGTGAGCAACAGAAGTGAATACTTATTCATATCCCACATTGTACTTTTGTTTGTACCTCTTTTCTATGATCCTTACCTTGTAGAGATTGATTTCACCATCAACATTTCACTTGATCTTGTACACCCATTTGACACCAATGGTTTTATGGATATTAATAAGTGTGGTAAGCTCCCATATATAATTTTTCTCTATGGCATAGATTTTTTCTTCCATAGCCATTCTCCAACATTCTTCTCGCATGGATTCCTAAAACGTTAGAGGCACATGATCTGCATACAGGAAAAAATTATTTACCTCTTTGGTTTGATCATAAATTTCACTTAAGATTTTCATTTTTATGGGTGCCATGGGTGAGGATGTGATCGCCAAATTTTGACTTGATGGAGTCCTTTCAGGAGTGATGGAATGTTCTCCTAGACTCTTGTGCACTAACGATGTTCCTGGGTAAGGTGTTACTGGCATTTTCTCCTGATGATCATGCCTTTCTTCAGGATCTTCTATTTTGACTGGAATATCTTGGTTTGGTTCTTCATCATTCCATTTCCAAGATTCTTCTTCACTAAAGACCACATCTCTACTCACCACTAATTTATTGGTTAGCAGATTGTAGAGATTATAGGCTTTAGACTCTTCAATGTAGCCTATGAAGATGCACTTTTCAGCACGATATTCAAGATTCCTTCTCCTCGCTTCTATAACATGAGAATAAGCAACACACCCAAAGATTCTTAGGTGTGCTACGCTTGGTCTGTATCCACTCCATGCCTCTTGTGGTGTCAAGTTTATGACGCTCTTGGTTGGACACCGATTGAGCAGATAGGCAATACATGCCACTGATTCTGCCTAGAAGTTCTTTGGAAAGCCTTTCTCCTTCAGCATGGTCCTCTTCATGTCAAGGACAGTGCAGTTCTTCCTTTCTTCAATGATATTCTGTTGTGGCGTGTAGGTAGCAGTATATTGTTGTTTGATGCCTTGTTCCCTACAAAAATCTTGAAATGAATTTGAATTTTATTCTCCACCTCTGTCAGATCTGAGAAATTTGATTCTATAACCACTTTTAGCTTCAACACGAGCTTTGAACATTTTAAAGATCGCAAATGCAGAATATTTTTCATTGATGCAATACACCTAGAGTTTCCTGATAAAATCATCAATGAAGGTAATAAAATACCTATTACCTCCAAGTGAGGGTGTTTCAAGCGGTTCGCAGATATCGGTGTGAAGTAACTGAAGTGGTTCATTTTCTCTTTTGGACACTCCACTTGGGAAGGAGTTCCTATGTTACTTGTTGAGTGTACACACCTCACACACATGATTTGGAACTTCAATCGCCGACAATCCCCACACCATTCTTGATGAGGATAGAAGTTTAAGCCCACTAAAATGCAGATGTACAAATCATAGATGCCATCACCATGAGTCATTCTTCATGAGCCCCAAGAGACACTCCTTGGCCTTTGTGTTGATACACAGTAGAAACATGCGATTCTTCACCATTTTTACTTGAGAAACAAGTCTTCTATGAGCATCCCTTATAGACAAAAAAGAATTCTCCATGTGTATAACATACCCCTTCTCAAGGATTTGGCCGAGAATAATGATAATGTTTTTCATGTTTGGTATATAATACACATTAGAGATGTAATTTTTCTCACCAGTCTTCAAATAAATTTTGATTTTACTGTTTACAATCATGGGTACCTTTGATGAGTTGCCAAATCTCACATCACCACAAACTTCTTCTATGATTTCCTCAAACAATTATTTTTTACCAATCATGTGTTTTCTTTCACTCATGTCGAGATACCACACATTGGGGCATTCACATGCCTTTTCCTATGCGAGGATAAGTGTGGTACCTTCTTCATCATGATGAGATGATTTAGCATAGTTGGATTGTTCATCATGATCCACTTTTCTCCAACAATCAGAGGCATAATGACCAAATTTCTTATAATTGTGGCATTGAATGTTCTTTTCATTTCCATGACTACATGTGAATCGACCTCCACCATTCCCTCTTCCATGAAAGCTGGAAGGATTTTGTTGCTTTTATTGATGTCTTGGATAATATCCACACCCTCTTCATCTTCCACGATGACCGCCACATTACATGTGTCCGCTCTTTTGTTCTTGAAGAGTCAACTTGGACTCTAAGGCATGCTCTATTGTTGAACTGGTATTCTTTTGCATCCGTTACTCATGCACTTGCAACGACCCCATCAATTCTTCAATGGAAAGTTTCTCTAAATCCTTTGATTATTCAATTTACACAACCACATGCTCAAACTTAGTTGTGAGAGATCGAAGTAATTTTTCTATAACTCGAATGTCCTCCACGTTTTCACCATTCCTTTTCAAATTGTTAACAACAACAATTAATCTTGAGAAATGATTGAAGATACTCTCACCTTCCTTCATGTGTGCCACTTCAAACTCCTCTCATAATGTTTGAATACATACTTGCTTCACTCAATCAACACCTTTGAAGATGGTGGAAAGGGTATCCCAAGATTTCTTGCTCGATGTTGCTTCGGCAATCTTTTCGAACGTTGACTCATCCAACCCTTGATAGAGGAGTAACAACGCCATGTTGTCTTTATTTATTTGATTTTTGAGTCCCGTCTTTTCTTCATTCATGAAGGCAGCTTATTCTTCCATAGAGGGTAAAATATACCCATCAGTGATGATCTCCCATAATTCTTGTGACACGAATAATGCCTTTATTTGGATGTACCATCTTTCATAGTTTTCCTTAGACAGCTTCGGAACTTATGGCTGGATTGTGGCTATCTTAAAAAAAAATTGGAGGATCTTGATAACAAGGATCTGATACAAGTTTTTTGGCTATACAAACCAAAAAATACGAGAGGAAGAAAACTGAAGAGGAAGCAAAATTGGCACACAACACAAATGATATTTCAAGCTTTTTATCATAAAATTTTCAGACTACAATTACATCAATTTATAGACCCACAACATTAAATGTAGATAATTTATGACGGTAAAATGAAAGAACAAAACATTAAATGCAAATAATTTATAATGGTAAAAAGAAAGACCAAAACATTAAATACAGAACATTAAATTCACTCGAAGAAAAATAAATGGACGCGGACCCATGGAAGAAAAAAACGCATGAAATAAATGATGTCGGATGAAAAAACGTAGGCAACTTTGATGCGTGGTTTTTTGTTTTCAATTTCCAATAGGGAATTTGTGATTGATTTTTTCAAGCTTCTCCTAATGCATTCACGTGAGGATTACACCAGAAAATGAAGAGCCTGTGTTGAAGAGAAACAAACTGAGGTATGCAAGATTTCTCTATCTTCCTTTTAATATCTTAGAATCGAAGATATCAGGTTTTCAAGGATTTGAACTTCTTGGGATATCCTATGGGATTTGAATTCGGAGCAATGTGTTGATCCATGCCTATAAAAGGATGAGTCCCTTGACCGATCTTGGTGTTGCAAAAATTGTGAACTCTCATTTCTCCAAAGAAACAGAGCCACTGTGAAGAAGGAAGATTATGTATCCCTATGACAAGTGCAAAGAACTCTCAAAGGAGATTCGCAAAGAACTAGTACCACACATTACTTGCTTGCATAAAGAGAGTTTTCCTCCTTGTGATAAACCTATATAGAGGAGAAGAAGAATACCATGAGTGTTTAACCTGTGTTTTACACACTTGAGTCACTGCATGAAGACCGGTTTGTGAAGCCCTACTAGGACAGTGCGCTGCACCTCGCTAGTTTGCACTACACACCTGAACATGAAGCTTTCTTGGTTCATGGTGAGAATCCTAAAGATGTTGTAAAAGAAAAACTCACACACACACTAAAAATGTACCCATATGGGCTTTGTGTGCTTAAAAATCATTAGAAAAATCACCTACATGACCATCTCCTAATTTATGCATATGAATCATTGATGAACAATGAGTGTAAAAAGAAGAAAGGAATAAAACTATTGTTCAGGTATAATAAAACATAACCAAACATACATATATGAACATATTCATTCCCATTCACACATGGAGAATGATTTTTATGTGAAAATTGAATTGAGAAAGAATTAAAAAAAAATAGGACAGACTGTGTAAGACCATTCTTGCATATTCATTATCTTAATGAATGTGTGTGCACCACTTGCACACGTCCAAGTGAGGCCAGGACTTCATCCAGAAGAAATTATTATTATCCTGAGCATTTTTTGAACTAACATAACTGATCATTAATTGCGATTAGAATCATTGATAAAGACTAAGAGATTCAATCAGAGTTTGTTAAAGCTACTTGAACTAGTACATGAGCAAGTTAGATCCTACAAGCTCATGGAGGAATATTGTCATATCATCCTATAGTGGATCAAGCCATCTAAATAGAGAATTTGAATCTGGGGGGTATAACTAGTTTCTAGAAGAATAAGAAGGTGTAGTGAAGTTGGAGGGTTTAACCAACTTTTAATTGGGGGGTTTAACCGATTACTATTTGTAATCATCTTCTCACAAATTAAATAATCCGTGCTAGGGAGAATAACCAACATGGTAAGGAGTAGGTATTTGTATATAACCTTGTTAATCCATGTGTTCTGTGCTTTTTCTAATAACATCATTTGAATAGTGGATCAAGGCCTTAACCAACCACATAGGTTGAATTGAAAAAGGAGTCAATTCATAAAAAGAAAAAAATTAATAGGGGATCATTGATTCACCCCTCCCCTCTAAGTGATCTTACACTATTTTGGTTATTTCAACCCTAATTCACCCCTACCCTCCTAGGTTGTTACAAGGTCCTTTATAGTATTCATTTCTTGTGCAGGTTCCTCTATGTTTTGGATTTCATATTGGATTCATTTTTTCTGTCTTCCATGGGAAGTGGGTGTTGCTCAGTTGATAGTGGTGACTGGAGAGTCACATGGAGTTAGTGATCAGACCTTTAGTTTTGTGGAACTAATTATCCTGATCTTTTTATTTGCATCGTCGGTCTTTATTTTGTTTTATCTTTTGTTGTAGTTTTTTAACTCTGGTTGGTTGTTTATTTATATGTTACGTATCTTGGATTTTATCTTGTAATTTAATTTTTATGCATTTTTTATATGTTTTGATTTGTTTTCATGAGGTTAAAACCATTTCTAAAGGTTGTGTATGATACCCTTGATGCTAGTCGTCAACCCGAGGGGGATCAAGGATGCTCCTTAGGTATGTGGTGGGCCAGATTAGGAATCTGATTGATGGATATTCTAGTTCGGGTCATTATAAAGTGGTATCAGAGCTCTAGGTTTATTGAAATGGGGATTGGGGTCTTGAGAAACCTCTTTGTTATTTGGGATGTGTCTAGGTAGTATGGAGATCAGGATTATCCTTGGGGCATGGGCGGAGTGTGAGGGTAGGGGCCTGGCCAGCTCTTCATCGCACTGAACCTTGAGTTTCCTGGGGAGTATCAGGATTGAGTCTTGGTCTTGAGTTAAAAATTGAATGCTTTGAAGTATTTTGATATGTTGAGATGATTATTTGATCCCTGTTGAGTATATCAGGGATTCCGGGGGTCCATTTGAGTTTCCGATCTAGAAATGGTGAATGGTCTAGGGTCGCACAATTAGCATGCATGGTCTTGTAAACCATGCAGTGACCATGCAACATGAATCTATAAACCATGACAGATCCTACTGCATGGTTAGCGCATGGTTTACCAGCCCATGCATCCAAACCATTAACAATGTGGTTTCCACTCTAAAATTTTTCTTTTGGATTCCTTTCTTCATGGATTGACCTCAATGGAGTGTGCCATTGGTGTAGTATCCTATAAAGGGTTTTATTGGGGATTTTATGGCAATTGGTGGCATGAATGTGGTTTGGTTTGATATAGGTGTTTGTATAATTTTTTTGTACCTTTTTGGACCTTGTTTTGAAAAGTGGAATATTGGTTCTCGAAAGAGAAAGGTTTTTTCATTTTTGAAAACTATTTTGTGGTGGTTTGAAAAAACTTGTGTTTTTATTTTTTTGAAACCAAGCTAAGGAAAAAAAATTTTATTTGTAAATAATTTTGGTCCAAGAAGTGGAATTTTGTGAATCCCTTAAATTCATAATTGTAATTTTTATGAATTGGATTATGGAAGTGTTCCCTTTAGATGAGTTATTTTAATGAGGTGTTTTGAAATTCTTTTTTAAAGGAGTGTGAGATTTCATTTTTATGAAAATTAATATAATGATTTTGAAATAGAAAAGGGTTGAATCTTATCTTAAATGAATTTAAGATTGGTGGGTATTGGTGATGGGTTGTGATCTTAGGGAAAGTGGGGAAAATATGTTGGGTTTCCAAATGATATTATCAATTTGGATTGAATTGGTTTCAAAATATGTTTTAAATGGGGTTTTTCTTGGTTACCTTGGTTATTTAAATGTTTGTATTATTGAAGAGCATGGGTGGTTAAACTCATGTATTGTGTTTTTTTGTTAAGTGACTCCCAGAAATGTCCTGACAGATGAGAGAGTACCATTCCTAGGGGTTCTCTTTTTTAGTTTTTTATCCTTGGGTTTTGACCTCCTTTATTTTGGATGTCATTCCTTTAGTGATTTATAGTTTTAAAATGATCTATTATTAAGGTTTAACTCGTGTGTGTTGGATTTTTTGGGTTTTTAAAATGTGTTCAATGTATTTTTTTTGTTTTTCTTAAAAGATAGTTTTTACAAATAATTTCAAGTGAGAATTGAAATAAATAGTAGTGTTGAATTTTAATGGTTGATTTAAAGATTTTATGTGCAATTTTAAATGGGTTTGGACCTCTTTTGGATCATGAAATGAAAATTGAATGGGTGGTATTAAAATTTTAAAAAAAATTATTGGATGATACAAAGGGTGATTTAAAGTCTTAGGTGCCTTGGAAGTTGTTGAAAAAGTGTTTTAAAAGGGAGGGTGTTGTTTTAAAATGTTTTGACCCCAATTGGGTCATGTTGTGAAATTTTAAAGGGGTGTTTAATCCTATTAAGGGTTTTAAAGGGAAAATGTTTTGTTTTCTGGAATTTTTCTTCTTTGGGTTTTTGCAAAAAATCATTTAGAATATGTTTTCCAAAATCAATTTCATGAGATTGGTTTTGAAAGGATGGTTTAAATGGGGACTTCAAAAATTTAAAAAGTGGAAACTTTGGTGTTTCCTTAAATGGATTGGATGATATACGTTTTAAATTCTCATTAAAATTGGACTATGTAAATGACTTCAGAAGTGGTTTTGGATAAGATAAGTGTTGTGCTTTGGATTGTTTTTGAGAAAACATTTGAAAGGGGAAAATGAGGATTTTTTGGTCATGTGTTTTTCTTATAAATGTTCTTCTTTGGGTGTTTTTTTCAAAATGGGATAAGGACCAAAAATTTGATTTTCATGTGGTTGTTAATGTAAACTAGTTAGATCATTTTTTGAAATTCTTGGGTGTTTTTTGGATTTTAAATTCTTATGGTTTGTGTGATTACCTAAAGACTTGGGTGATGCCTTGGTTTTGAGCTTAGGTTCATTCCTTGTTGTTCAGTTGATTTATTTTGAATCATCTAGTTTTTTATTATGTAGTGTCATATTTTAAGGAAAAATTCTTTTTGATATGGGATTAAGTGACCTTGGGGTCAGTATGTGGGTAATTTGGATGGATGCTACCTTTAGAAATTTGAGAACATGATGGTGCTAGTTTTGTGGCGTTCACCATGGGGTGGTGTTCCATTTTGATGTTCTAGATTACCAATTGAGTAGAGTGACTTGGGTCAAGAGCCCATGTCATCTCTTGATGTTGTATGCCTTGAGGTTATCCCTATATAAGGTGTGTGATAAGCTTGTTGATGGATTGACCATGTTAGTATTGATTCATTTGTGTTGGTTTTCATTTAAGGGAGTGAAAGATTGTTTCTAAGTGTTCTTTGATCTTTTTAGAGATGTTTAATGTAGTGGTGTTTTCTGTTTGAGGTGTTCTCATTGTTACAAAATTTAGGCTAATTATAATTTGTGGGAAGGCCCGTGATTGATCTCTATTTTCTTTTAGATATTATACCATAAAGTGTGGTTGTTTTTTTCATGTGTACTCTTGGTAGCCATATGGATTTTTTCATTTGTTTTTAAGGACTTTTTATTTCTTTGGAGTTTCTTCCTAGGGAAATCTCTAGTGGTTTTTCGTTCAACTCACCTCTCTTTGCATGAGGTGTGTTGTATCTTGTTCTTTTACTTTCATCTTAACTTGGGACTTTATAAGGAAAGAAAGTAGCATGGTGGGGATATCGTGACACCCCTAGTGTCACTTTTATGTGTGGGTATATATTATGTAGTTTACCCCCTTCAGTTTGAGGTGTTTATGTCTCAAAGGATTATTTTTTGGGGACATTTTCCAGGTTGCACGGTTAAGGTGCACAGTTAATTTAAGTGTGTTTTCTAAGTGTGTATCTCATACATCTCTTAGCAGTGGGAACATTCACGGTTTGTGCATGATTTGTTTAACCATGTAACATAATCATAAAACCCACCCGAAGAGTGGTATTTTTGTCTCTTTGGATTAATTTTAATTGTGGTTTTTCCTTTGGACACCCCACTTGATCTTCCTCAACTTGGATGCCTTACATGGTGGGTTTTCCCTCTCCAAATCTCCTCCGAGTATATTTTGAAGGGATTTCTTGGTGATTCATCACCCATATTGAAAGGTTAGGGATCCTCTCTCTTTATCCTTTGGTTTTCTTCTATTTTCCCTTCCTCCTCTAACCCTAGAAGACATGATTGACTGATTTACATGGATGGGGTGGTGTGAAATTGGGGGTTTTGTTTTTTTAGGGTTGTGAGCTATAGTAGGATTGTCTTTCTGGTGTATTTCATCAAAGGAAACAAGATTCCTATAGTTGAAGCAGGTGTTTCCAATTCATTGTCTTTTATTTAAGAGTTACTATATTTCTTGATACTTTAAGTGTGTTTTAATTTAAATTATTGATATATATGATATCTAGTTTGGATTCATTAAATGTTTTCCATGCTTAATTAAGGTTTCCTTTGGAAAAAGTGAGTGAATTACTTGGTAAAGTGGAACTTGGTTTGGAAATGGTATTTCATGCATTCTTTGCATTTGATAAAATGAAAATGATGGGTTTCTTTGTTAAGTGTTGTTCATTGGGATTTAGACCAAATGGGGTTTTTAAAGTGATCTCTCTTTAGTGTTAAATAGTTTCCTTGTTTTTAAAGTGGTGGTTTGGATTTATAATGTAAAAAATGGAGTTTCCCTTGGATCATTGGTTGTGGTTGTTGATAATCATGCTTTATTTTGAAATTGTATTTGAATTAAAAATTGTTTTAGAAGGAGATCTCCAAATAATGTGACATAAGTGACAATCCTGGTTGGCTTCTTTAAAAGTGGTTGAATTAAATGAATGGACTTGGGATTTATTTTGGTTTTTCAAGAGTGAGACCCATGTGTGGTGAATGGTTTTATAATTTTTTGAATGCTTGGGTGATTTTGATATTTTTTTGAGAAATTTTTTAAATGGTTTTTATGAAGTATAGAGATTATGATTGGAATTATAAGCCATATTTGGGTATTAAAGGCCCGATTGGAATTGTGGTTTTTAAAGTGGGTTCTCCAAAATGGAAGTGGATTGTTTGCACTTCATGTGATTGATGAAATGACTCAAATGGGTTTAATGGTTTAGAATATATTTTTAAAATGATTTGAGAAATGGTTTTACCTTATTGAAGGTATACTGTAAATGAGAATGTTGTTGTGAAAATGGTATGTAATTTGACTAATGTACTATTTTTGGGATGTTGGACTGACGCTCCACTCTTGTGGGTGGTCCTGACTGACGCTTGGGAACCCCTGTGCGCAATATTTATTTGGGGAAAAGACTGATTCTTCTGAACTAAAGGTTATGGAAATGGTTCTCCATATCATGAATGGAATGGTTGAATATGTCGTTCTGAGACCAAGTTGGATTCATGGATAGATTCTCTGTGATTGTCGGCTTGTGACCCCTTTGATATATCGTATGGGTACCCAGACTAGTACAATGTGGTACAATGGATTAAATTATTGGATCAAAGTAATCAATAATTGGTTCCCTTGTTTTCTAGATTACTTTTTTGGGTGTGTAAAATATGTTAATAGAAAAAAAAGGAGAAATGGTTTTCAAAGTGTAATTAATGGTTAGTATAATTTTGAAATGTTTTACACCATGCGTGGGTTGATTATTCAAAAGCATGGTATTTCAAAAGAGAAACAACTAGAACTTTGTATTGGAATGTGTATTATTACAAGTAATTAACTACTAATTATAGGCCACTTTGATGGTGGAACAATGGTGAAGGAGAGGGGTACAACAAAAATGTTCTTTTGGAGTTACAGGGTTTGAATCTTGGGAGTCCACTCTTAAGAGAATTTCTCTATCCACTGAGATCTACTCATCTTTTCGGGTCACTCGATTTCTTACTATATGAGTAAAATTATGTGAAACTCACCTGTGCTTACAGATTATTGTGTAGAACCATCACCTAACGGGTCATCACCCTTCAGGATGCTCTGTCATCTTGGCCGGCAATAGCTTTTTCCTGATTGGGACTCTCTCTGGAGTGATCTCTTCATGGGTAGGGGGTTTGATGGTATGGAGGGTTCGAAAAGTCTAGACCTAGGGGATTCCCTTTACGAGAAAAAAACTACTAATTATAACCATTTAATTATTAATTACAATTAATAAATTAATCATCACAATTAATAAATTACCAATTACAACTAATTAATAATTAATTAATTACTAATTTCATTTATTTAATTACTAATTACAATTAATTATTTAATAATTATAATTCATTAATTATTACTTAATAAATTTTTAAACTATTAAGAAAAAAATATTTATAATTAATTACTAAATATAACAAATTATACTATAGTAGTATATAAACAATTAAAAATTCAAATTAATATTAAAATAAAATAGGACTAAACAATTAAATACAAAAATTAAAATACTAAAAAAATAAATATAAATAGAAATAACTCAAAATTTTGATGGCTAGAAATTTTGAAGCACTATTGGGGACCATTGAAAACCATTCGTAATATGATTAGGGAGTGAGAACTTTGGGATGTTGAGTGAGAATGAGGGGAATTGTGAGTGGAGAGGGTGAATGAGGGGAAGGTACGAGTGGAGAGGGTGTAATGTGCCCTTTTTATAGGGGTTGAAAGTGAAGGGTGACACTTAAAGTTTAAGTGGAACCCTTCTAAAAAATTTATATTGAAGGGCGCTACATGAAATGAGGCCCTTAGATTCGTGCTTTCTTGAATAATGTCACTTCAAGTGGGGTTCTCTTATTCATTTCAAAATGTTACTTCAAGTAATGCTTTTGTCTACGCAGCTACCAACAATTCAAATAGCACTGACCAAACCCATCTACATCCAAAATTAAAACAAAAACCCTTCTAATTTATATATATATATATATCAATCATGGAAATTTTTTCCATTTCATGATGTGAAAAGGGTCTAACGAACCATCATTGTATCTTGATATCTTAGGAGCACCTCCTCTTGATTTATTAGGAGCACCTCCCTTCTATTTCATCAAATACCACCATGTTGTGGAGGGCGACAAAATCAATATGGGTGTGGCCTTAAAACTCTATGAGACAGGCCCAATGGAAGAAATTTACTACACTAATTATTTATCTATAATTTATACCACTGAACTATGTTGAAATAAAAACACTGAAAAACTCAATTATACAATTCAATAACAGTTGATTTGACTTATGATTTATTCAATTAGGATCAAATTGAACTTCTACCCCAATTCACTAAGTCGTCCATCATCCGATCTGTCCACAATGGCAACGCCACCACCGGCGCCCCCAATGCCAGACCCTCTGACGTCGAATTCCACCCATAGTTCATCACGAGGCACCCCAGTGACCCATGAGATAGCACCTCTAGCTGCGAGCTCCATGTCAGCATCATCCCCTTCCTCTACACCTCCTCCCTACATATTATCACCTCCTCCCCATCCCCTCCACCCTCCAGTACACCCCTTATAAAAAGGGAAGTGCACCCCTCATAAATGAACAGACATATACAAGGAAAACATCTTAACCCTTAATAAAATATTTCTTTTTTTAAACTCATCCTTCTCCATTGTTTAAATTTTATACATTTCAATTTTGTTGTTGACAACACATTATCACCCCAAACACTCAGAAAATGACAAAATATATGTTTTATTTATTTATTTTAAACCTTATTCTCATTGTGTCTTATTGAACGGTTCTAATTATATATTATTTTTAACTTAAACCATTTTGGTCACCACCTCGTTAAACAGTTCTAATTATTTATATAATATTATTTATTTACTGTCAGATTGGACGGTTTATGCGATTTATTTAATTAACACCATAAAGGTTGGGATGTCAACTGTTTAGAAGGTTTTAATTTATTTATTACACACCGTCTGATTGGAAAATCTAATTAATAAATCAGTGCAATTCTCTCCCGCTACTAGAGCTCTGATCCTAGGAATTTCTAGATTTGGTGGTTCACTGGTGTTCCTATCGCGTATCCTTCCTAGATCAATGTTGTCTTAGGGTTCTACTTGCGTCTCAAGGTTTTCATTACTTCCTTGACTCATGGTTTCCCATTTTTTCAGTTGCATTCTTCTTTCAATTTCCAAATATTCTTTTGGCTCGAAACTAGCCTCTGATCCCCTAACGACCTCCAACTGTTCAAAATCTGTGGCTTCCGTCCCTCCCAAGGTTTTTGGCTTTTGAATGAAAAAGGACTAATCTTCTGTTTGAGATTTATGACTACTCGAGATCTCCGACTATTTGAGATCTGTGGATTCTGACCCTGTTTTCTGATCGAGATTTGTTAATCTCATCATTCCACCTTCACGAACCCGTCTTCAGCGACCGGCAGGGTGTGCCGATCATGAAAGAATTCATCAATCTACCTCATAATATCTCAGTTCTTCCTTTGAGGTACAGATATTTCCCTTTCAGGTTATACTTATGAAAATGGGGGAAAAGAGGTCAAGGGCAGGATGTAGGCCTATTACATGACATGACTGGGGACTACAGACTGTGTATTTTTATGTACACATTGTGTATGTAGGGCTACACTCCATGTAATCCCAATACACATCCATGTAATAGTCTGTCTAGGAGTTGAACGGACACAGAATGTAGTCTAAAGTACATGTCGTGTACTTTTTTTAATTATTAAGACGGTAAGTAGCGTCATTTTTCTATAAGGACAAAAACAGGACCCCTCCAATGAGCAGTGTGCCCAGAAAATCTGAAGGTGAATTTGCCTCCCGTTTTGTCATCCGACACCCGAATTGAACACCATCAGATCCATTGAAATCCCCTCGATGACTGATCGATTCCTTTTGAGTATTTCTTCCTGATTTCATCTCTTGATTGAGTTATAAAAGGTTGAGTGTTTTTAATCGTTTTATATATCTACATTGTTCTAGGTCGAATCAAAGCCCAATGCTGGACAAGGAGAGTCATACTAACATGAGGTAGATGGTCTTATGCCTTTCGTTGATTGTAGAGTTGATAATATATGCTAGAGTTTTGCATACCCACTTTTAGGATGTCGCTTGATTGAATAATGAACCATGTTATGGCCTATTGATGATTTGATAATTAATTAGATGATATGAAAATATGTTTAGGGTTGTGAATTTTAATTTAGGGACACCCCATGGGTGTGTTTCCCTTGGATGATCATTTGGATGAGAATTCCTATGAGGCTTGACTTGAATTTCCTATTCTTGGGTTGTTAAAAATGTATTGCTCGTTATATGAATTTCCCACATGAGTTGATTATGTTAAAACCATGTGATAGTTTAATTCACATGTGTTGCTTTTGAGATGGAATGTGAATTTTAATTAAATGATAAAAAATATGTAATTAGAAATGGTTGAGCCATGGTCTCCATTAAAAGACAAGGTTAGGCTCATGTGACTAATTGCATCTTATATACCTTGGGTGAACCATTGTCTTAGTTAAAAGATAATGGATGGGCTCAAGAGGTTAATTATGTAAGGGCCATGAGAGAGCCATAGATATGGTGTTCGTACTCATTAAGTATTATTTAAAATGTCGAGTGAACCTAGGATCTATTGAGGGATACCCTGTCCGGGCACTATTGTAAAATGATTAAATGACTATTATGTCACAAGTTGATGATTACCTTTATACAGGGGGTCGTCAGGCCTCAGTTGGACCACAATACTTTTATATATATAATCCAATGGACTTGAATAATGAAATGGATGACTTATGATGTGTTTTCCAAGACAAAGAACAATCTTGGATTTGGTCTGCACTTATACTTGTTTACATTGTCTTCTGAGACATTTATTGTGCTTGCTTTTGAGTACCCATAGTTTACTGCTTTTACTATTGTACACTGCCTATTATATATATCCACTGATAGATTGGAACAAACCTTGGCTGGTTGTATATTGGGATTTAGTGTCACACCTTGTTTGTGTCATGCTTTTAGGCCCAAACAGATTATATGATTGCAGGTGTTGATATGGGCAATCGCCCTGCTATAGGTACTTGATGTGCTGCTCATGAGTAGAAGAGCATGGGACCGAGTCAAGGATTGTGATGCTTCCTAGTCCCATTTTTTTTCTTTGGTTATTTTGAGACATATATTGTGTATTACTCCAGTGTAATTGTTTCGGATGCTTTCTTATAACATATAACATGCTGCATCATCTTTTGTATGGAACGATGCTTGTTATTTATCTTATCAGTCTTATGAGTTTATTTATTTTTTATGTTGTTTACTACTTCCACTATTGTCTATTATTTATTATTTTGTGTTACACTCTACCAATGGGGTCATAGTTTACCAACTATCACACCTTAGTCCCTCGCTGCGTGAAGGGGTGATGGGGGGGATTGGCTGGTGCGATGAGGCTGATGAAAGGAGAAGGCGGGGTTGGAGCTCCATTGGGGAGGTGAAGTAGCGGCAGGTGCCACACTACAAGACAAGTGGGAGGGGAGGACTGTTCCCGTGGGAGAGGGAGAGGGGGTGGTGAGATCGGAGGGGCATCGGCCGGTAGGCGGGCCGCTCGCACAGGAGGTAACTGGGGTGGGGGGGGGGGGTTCGAGCATGCTGCCAGGGAGAAGAAGGGGGAGCAATGTCCCCCCTACAGTTCACCTCTTTTTTTCAATAATAATAATAATAATAATAATAATAATAAATTCATAATATTATTACCATCATTATTAATAACCATTTTTAAAAAAATCCATTTTATTTAGTTTATATAACTTTTTTTTATCATTTAATTAATTTATTTATTTATTTCGAATGTTGGGTAGTCGTACGTCTCGCATGCCGTCAAACATGTGTTTGATAGAAATGCGCTCGAACTGTGTCACCCTACACTTACTACTTACAGGGTTAATCTACGTGCTTGTCGCGTTGTTTTCTAAGTCTCGTGCAAGTCACGCATCAACCAGATCGGGGTGTGACATATAACATGTTGCATTATCTTTTGTATGGAAGGATTATTGGTTATTTATCTTATCAGTCTTTCACTGTTTATTTTAGTTGTATTTTGTTTACTGCTTCTACTATTTTTCTATTATTTATTCCATTGTGCTACACTCTCCCAATGAGGGAATAGTTTTTCCACTATTACACCTTAGGCCCTCACTGCTAGTCGATTGCCTATGGTGTTTGGGGAAATGTGTTTGAGGCCATATGGCCAACCGAGTATGGGGCACCAATTTAGTGGTATTCGGATCCGGGATGTTAGGAAGTGGTATCAGAGGGTTTTTTTCCTGGTTTGCTTTACTGTTTTTGATGATATAATGGAAATGGAATTTGGTAATTAGTTGTGCTTGAGAGTAGCTACCATGTGTGCAGGTAAAATCTAAATTACCTCGAATTGAATTGTGCTTTTGGATTTTGATCTATTATAGTTGATTTGATTTCACCGTTGGGTGATGAAATTATTTTGTGTTATTATTATTTATATCATTGTTGTTCTATTTTGTTGCAACGTGATGAGGTGAGGGTATGTCATCTCATGAATCATATAAGAACTTGTTAGAAATCTCTTTCCATGCATTCTTGATATTCCATTTAGAGAATATTATTGATTGCACACTATTGTGATAGATGTCGTGCTAGATATACATGCAGTTGTGATAGGTACCATGATAGATATACTTGCTATTGTGATAGGTGTATTGGTACGTGTTATGGTTGAATTGGATGGACTCCAAACTTTAGTCCCTGAAGAGTATGTTCCCTCTTGGATCAGAATTTGGTGGATCATGTTTCATACATGGGATATAGATTTTGTTGTTATCTACTATATATGGATGCCAAGCTTTGATTCTCAGGGTGTATGGGCCCCCACAAATCGTAATTTAGTGCAACATTGCTTTACTTTTCTAAAATAGGGGTTATGGGGAATTTTCAGAGGCTTACTGTTTGGAAACCCATACAACACGGTGTGTGATTCTATGAACACACGCCATGTATTCTTGTGTTCAGGAAGAGAATAACTTTTTAAGTACATGTTGTGTACTCTGAGTACACACCTTGTGGTTTCTGACCGTTTGTATGGCCATTTGAGAGAGAACGTGGGTTTTTGGCTTTTAGTTAGTGCATGCCATGTACGGTAGATACACACCGTGTAGTTTTACATAGACGGACCTCGTGTGATGCTGGCCATGTGGAAGTACATAGCCAGGAGAGAATACATGAGTACACTCCATGTGCTAGCCTAACACGCCATGTACCTAGAACAATTACACGACCAAGGCAGGCTGAGTTACACACCCATGTGAGATCTTAAGTATACACATCATGTGTTAGCCGGACACGCCGTGTACCTAGGACGATTACACAACCAATGTAGGTGGAGTTACACACCCATGTGAGAACTTAAGTATACACGCCGTGTAATTTTTCTGCGCACCGTGTACACTTCCTTTTTCATTTTTTTTGAGGTTTTTCATTTCTTTTTTTGTTCTTGAGCTCTTGAAATACGAACCTTGATGATCTTGAACAGAGGTGTGTGTTTGACCTTGCAGAGTCATACCTCCTTAATGACCTCTAGTTGTGTTCCCAGAGAGTGAAGATGATCAAAACCTAGAGGTGGTAGGTCATGGGCTACCAGTGGAACCTCTAGTCGTTCCAGTTGCGGCACTAGCTGTTATACCCGACGCATTTTCCGATTCAATTTTTTGTGAAGGATTTATGAGGTTCATGAAAACCTTTTAGGGAGCACCACAACCTACTATGTCTATGGAAGAACTGACATGTGTGTTCCAGCAGTAGCATTTGCCCATGTTTTCAAAGGAAGGAAGGCCCCAGGATACAGAGTCATGGCTAGTGTCCATATCATCTATCTTTGAGCATCTGGAGATGCCTCCTGAAAGGAGGGTCAAGCTCACAACTTATATTATTCATGATTCCACCAAGATATGATGGGATGTTACCACACATATAGAGCATCAGTGGGACATGGCATGGGAATATTTTTAGATAGTATTCTATGACTACTTCTATCCCAATATGTTGAGGGCCAACAAAGGCCATTAGTTTATGCATTTGGAGAAGGGGGCTCTATTAGTTATGGATTACTCTGCATGCTTTACTGATCCCTAGAACTTTATGCATATTCTTATGGGTGATGATATATCAAAGGCTAGGTGATTCAAGGATGGTCTCAGGTACGATATCTGCTCGTAGGTGAATATCTTCCAACTGACTATTGTATCTGTTACAGTGAACCATGCACTGATTACTGAGTCAAATCAGAGGGAATCTGGAGGCGTGAGCCAAGGAGGTTCGGCACTGAGATATGTTACTATTTTGACCAGTAGAAGGAAGTGTCATCTAGATCTTACATGTGGAGAATATAGTACTCATAAAGTATCTTCTGGTAGTATGATGAGATGCTTCTAGTGCAGAAGAATTGGGCATACTAGATCTCAGTGCCTGATGGACCTAGTCAAGTGCTGAGCTTGTGGAAAGATGGGCCATTTGTAGTGTTTTTGTAGGAAGTTTCCACCAGCATCTAGTGAGAGAGGGTCTGAACCATATCCACATTCAGGAGTAGGGTCAGCAGCTTCTCACCATTGAGGGAACTGGAATACATTAGGCTGATCAGGTTGAGGTGGTGGTCATGGTCGTGGTACCCAGACCCCAGGATTTCAATGACAGTTGGGTGGGTCAGCTCATGGAAGCTATGTAGTGTCTCAGGGCCATGGTATAAGTGAGACTGATACAATGCAAAGACCCAGCAGGAGTAGGATCCCAGACCTTCTACTGTCAGAGGTACTATTCTAGTCACCTCTGTTTTATCTTCTACACTCTTTGATACATGGGCTTCACATAGTTTCATTTTTGTCCCCGTTATGGAGATCCTAGGGCTCTAGGTTTTCATTTATGATGACATTATGAAACTATACACTTTGTTTGGGATTATAATGACAGGTGTGTGACAGTGCAAGGAGTGCCCCCTTGAAATTGGTGGGTTTCACTTCATTTGGGATCACCATGTCTTAGAGATGACAGGATTTGATGTCATACTCAGAATGGATGGTTTAGTATCTTTCTAAGACTTTGTTTATTTCTATCACCGTAGGGTGAGTTTTATGTCACCAAAGGGTAGATCGTTACTACACAAGGGTGAATGGGATGTCCAGGCGAGCCGAACTGGACCCGATCACTGTGGGTTGAGTGGGACGACAGCGCAGATTTCCAGTTTATATCTGGATGACCAGGGGACATGTCAAATGGATTTTACACCAGTGGTTAATCATTTCAAGTATGTCTTCCTGAATGACTTTTCTAGTTTACCTCTAGTAAGAGAGGTATATTTCTCTATCAAGATAGTACCAAGAGATTCACTGGTATCCATTCCTCCTTATAGGATGAATATGATGGAGTTTCAAGAGATCAAGAGGCAGCTATAGGATTTGGAGTCTAAGGGTTTCATTTGGCCTAGTACTTATCCTTGGGGTTCTTCTATCCTTTTTTCAAAAAAGGTAGATGGTACCCTCAGACTATGCATGTATTATCAAAACCTAAACCATTTGAAAGTTAAGAACCAATATCCTATTCCAAGGATAAATGATCTCTTTGACCAGCTCTGAGGAGATCATGTTTTCTCAAATATTGACCTGAGATCTGGTTATCACTAGGTGCATGTTCACCTACATACATACCCCATACAAACTTTCATGTTTTTTGGACGATATCTCGGTTTATTCTCATAACTAACATGACCATTCCAACTATCTCAAGATTATTTTTGAGTACACAAAGAGAGCATTAGTTATATGCTATGCTTCAAAAGTGTCACTTATGGATAGATCAAATTCATTTTGTAGGTCACATAACCTTATAGATAGAAGTATGTGTGGACCCATAGAAGGTGAGAGAAATAGTTACTTAGGAGAAACCCAAGAACGTATTTGAGGTGTGGAGTTTTCTAGGTCCTGCTAGTTACTATGGGCATTTCATACCATACTTCTCATGCCTAGAAGCACAGATGACGGGATTGAAAAAGAAGGGTGTGTAGTACGTATGGTTATATTCTTACAAGATGACTTTTCAATAGATGAAATGGAGATTTACATTAACACTAATACTGGTTTTTCCAGATCTGATCAGAAGTTACACTGTGTACTGCAACGCATCAGGTATCAGGCTGGGAGCAGTGCTTATGCAGGGGGATCGAGTCATTGTGTATGGGTCTCAATAGTTGGGGCTACATGAGAGGAACTAATCAATGCACGATCTCGAGTTAGTCGTGGTTTTTCATTCCTCATGATGTCAGAGACATTACTTATTGGGGGAGTGTTTTGTGGTGTACACAGACCACAAAAGTCTCAAGTACATCTTTACTTAGCATGATCTGAATTTGAGGTAGTGAAGGTGGGTGGAATACCTTCAGAATTTTGACTTCAAGATTGCATAAATGACTAGGAAAAAAAATTAATTGTATAATTCACTGAGTAGGAGGACTCAGATATAGGCAGTGCAGTAGGCTAGTAGGAAGTGGTAGCTAATGGGATTGTTCTCTGAGATACATCTAGAGGTGCATAATGGGAAATGACAAAATTTTCTTACATCCTTAGTTATTACCTCTACCCTACTAGATAGAGTGAATATGAGGTAGATATTGGATTCTAAAGGCCTAGTTCTAAGAGATATTATGTCAGGAGATAACCCTCCTCCTAGTTGGACCATAGGTGAGGATGAGGTTCTACGGTTATAGGATCACATATGGGTTTTTAAAGACATGCGTGAGGAGATGATGTGGGATTTTCATGCTTCAGTTTTGGCAGGAAATCTTGGTGTCACCAAGATATATCAGGATTTATATAATTTTTACTAGTGTCCATGTATATAGAGAAACATAGCTGGTTTTTTCATGATATGTTCCACCTATCAGCAGGTGAATGCGGAACACCAAAAACCAGCATGACTTTTGTAGAAGCTACCTATTCTTGAGTGGAAATTTAATGAAGTTGTGATGGATTTTGTGATATTTTTACTGAGGTTTCCCCAAGGTAATAATGTAGTATGGGTTGTGGTTGAAAGGCTTAAAAAGGTTGCACACTTCCTTCCGATCAAGGAAACCTTCAATGTTGATGAGCTTAAGAGGTTGTGCATATGAGAGATTGTAAAACTAAACAGGGTTCATCATTCTATCATTTTAGATAGGGACACCCATTTTACTTCTCATTTCTAGAAAGAGATATATAGTTATTTGGGTATACAGGTGTTTTAGAGTACCGCGTACCACCCCCTAACAGATGGTCAGTCAGAGTGCAAGATTTAGGTGCTGGAGGACATGCTTCGAGCACGCATCTTGGATTTTGGGGGTTCATGAGAGACACACATACCCCTTATTGAGTTCTCCTATAATAATATTTTCTATGATACTATTTAGATGGTTCCATATGAGTCTTTTTATGGTAGTCCATGCCGATCACCCCTATGTTGGATGAAGTCAGAAGAGGCAGTGATGCTGGGACCCTGTCCTGTCCAGGAGACTACTGAGTAGGTTTAGTTGATTTGGAAGTAGATGCCATCGATGAAATTTGGAGTTCGAGGATGGGGATCGAGTTTTCCTATGTTTTTCCCCAAGGTTGGGACATAAGAGGATCAGAAGATAGGGTAAGCTTTCATCAAGATACGTTGGTCTGTTTGAGATTCTAGAGGGGGTCGAGCAGGTTGCTTATCGGTTACAATTACCTCATAGGTATAGGGATATGCATGAATTCTTCCCCATTTCTTAGTTGTGAAATTACATTTTGGACCCATCTCATACCTTTTAGGCCGATAAAGTGGATTTTTATAAAGATGTGTCCTTTGAGAAGCATCCCATTCGTATTGTGGATCGTAGCATGAAGGTTCTCGGTGTCTAGTTTGTTCCTTTCATGTACACGCCATGTATGTAGGGATATACACCATGTAATACCACTAAAAGGACACATAATGGTCTATCTAGGAGTTGTATGGACGTAGAGTGTACTCTCAAGTACACATCGTCTACTTTTTTTTTAATTACTAAGTCGGGCAGTAGCGTCGTTTTTTCAAACGGACAGAAATGCACCCCCTTTGATGAGAAGCGTGCCCAAGAAATCTAAACATGAATTTTCCTCCCATTTCATCATTCGATACTCAACTCAAACACTGTAGGATCTGTTGAAATCCCCTCAATAAGTTCTTGATTCCTTTTGATCCTTTTTTCTCGATTTTTTATCTTAATTGAGTTATCAAAGGTTTAGCGTTTTTTCTCATTTTGTAGATCTACTTTGTTCTAGGTTGAATCAAAGACCAATGCTGGATGAGGAGAGTCATACTAACACAAGTTAGGTGGTCATGTGCCTTTTTTTATTTTCAAGTTGATTATATATGTTGGAGTGTCGCACGCCCACTTTTAGGGTGTCACTTGATTGAATAATAAACCTTGTTATTTTCTATTGATGATTTGGTAATTAATTAGATGATTTGAAATCATGTTTACGATTGTGAATCTTAATTTAGGGCCACCCCATGGGTGTGATTCCCTTGTAATACCATTTGGATGGGAATTCCTATGAGTCTTGACTTGAATTTTTCATTCAAGGGTTGTTAAAAATGTATTGTTCATTATATGAATTGCCCATGTTAGTTGATTTGGTTAAAGAAATGTGGTAGTTTAATTCACATGTGTTGCTTTTGAGATGGAATGTCTATTTAAATTAAATTATAAAAAGAGGTAATTAGCAATGGGAGAGCCAAAGTCTCAGTTAAAAGAAAAGGTCAGGCTCATGTGACTAATTTCATCTTATATACCTTGGGCGAACCATTGTCTTGGTTAAAAGATAATGGACGGGCTCAAAAGTTTAATTATGTAAGGGTCATGAGCGAGTCATAGATAGGGTGGTTGGGCTCATTGAGTATTATTTAAAATGATAACTGAACCTAGGATCTATTGAGGGATACCCAGATCTGGCTCTATTGTAAAATGATTAAATGACTATTATGTCACGAGGTAACAGTTACCTTTATACGGGGGGGTCATCGGGCCTAGGTCGGACCTCAAGACTTTTATATATATAATAAAATGGAATTTAATAATGAAATGGATGACTTATGATGCATCTGCCAAGCCAAAGCACAATCTTGGATTCAGTCTGTTCTTATTCTTGTTTACATTTTCTTCCAAGACATCTATTGTGCATGCTTTTGAGTAGCTATAGTTTATTGCTTTCACTATTGTAAACTGCCTATTATATATATCCAATAACATATTGGCACAGACCTTGGGTGGTTTCTTACTGGTATTTAGTCTCACACCTATTTTGGGTCATGATTTTGGGCCCAAATAGATTATATGATTGTAGGTGTTGATCAGGGAAATCACCCTGCTACAAGTACTTGATGTGATACTCAGGAGTAGGAGACCATGGGTCTGAGCTGAGGCTTGCGATGCTTCTTGGTACCTTTTTGTTTATTTGGTTCTTTTGAGACATGTATTGTGTATTATTGAATTGTACATGTTTTGGATGCTTTCTTAGAACATATAACATATTGCATCATCTTTTTTATGGAACAATTCTTGGTTATTTATTTTATCAGTATTCTGAGTTTATTTAAGATTTATATTGTTTACTACTTCTGATATTGTCTATTATTTATTCTGTTGTGTTACACTCTACCAATGAGGGCATAGTTGACCCACTATCACACCTTAGGCCCTCGCTTCTAGTCAGCAGCCTCTGGCATTTGGGGAAATGTTCCTGAGTCCATGTGACCAATCGAGTATGGGGAACTAGTTGAGTGGCATCTAGATTCGAGATGTTACATTCCTTTTGCAGATAGAGGATGTGCTACTTGTGAAGGAATCTATAATTCTACATTTGTAGGTGGAGGAGGTGTTGTTCGCAGTGATAGGTCCGCGTAGAGATCACTGACATTTTCACCTCTCACAGTTCGCAAAGGTCTCTCACATGAAGGTGGTTGTCCGGCATTGTCTGTGGAGGTGTAGCCCGCGAAGGGGTTTTGGTCTAAGAAGGATCCATCTAACTATTTTATGTGGATCACAAATTCCTTGTTCCTTTTTGTGTGGGGATCGCAAGAAATATGATTATGGGGGTTTCATCTTGCAAAGTACCCTTCCCATGAATGTTTTATCTTGAATATTATTTTTCACGAAGGGCCGAGTCATTGAGTGCTTGGCTCACCGTTTGGAACTATTTTACACAGGGATTACTATGCGCACAATTTTGATAAGTTGTCATTCACCATAATAATGGAGGAGGATCTGGTTGTTCGGTGGAAAAATATCTCACTCACTGACAAAGATAAAGAAAAAATTATGACCAAAAATGATGACGATACCTTCCTTACATGGCGTATGTCCCTATTATTAATCGGGAAATCCATATCTGAAAGACCCTTCAATATGGGTGTGTTGAATAATACACTAAAATTGGTATGGTGCTTGGATGATGGAGTGTAAATAAGGGAAGTAGGAGGTGGAAATATAATATTCAAATTCATCAATATGAAGAATAAACAAAAAGTTCTCCAAGGGAGGTCGTGGTCATTTGATAACCATCTCTTAATGATGGAAGATCTAAAGGGCAGAGAATATATCATCAATATTGGTTTTTCTAAATCCCCTATCTGGATGCATCTAAATGGTATCCCCTTTAGTGGCAGATCAGATTGGGTGATACAATAAATTGGGAATTTTATAGTCATGTTCATGGAATGGGATCGATCGGACCCCATCCAATGGGGGCCGCCAGTAAGGATTTAAGTACTGATTAAGGACATAAAAACTATTATGAGGGGAAACTTCTTGACTCTTAATGGATCAAAATGTTGGATGTCCTATGAATATGAAAAGATTCCAATTTTATGGTTCTTCTTTGGATATCTTGGACATTTCGAAAAAGACTGTGTGGGAAAAGCAACAAACAAATAAGGTAACCTGGTGATGCGGTATGGTCCATGGTTATGTGCAAAAGTTATGTGAATGTATTCCATCCCCGAAGCATAAAATCAAAGAGATAGATGAAATATCACCAAATCTCTCAAGGAGAAAAAGGCCCCCATGCACAACAAGATCATTTTCATGGGACCTCCTCATCTCTATGAAAACTTATGCAACCCAGAGCAATCAATTGGAGAAAAGAAACTACTGACTAACATCCCATTGGTGGAAACTGCAAACAAGGATAAACCCCAGATGACCCCCTTGAAAACAACTACTATGTCCATGGGCCTCAATCCCCAACCCTTTTGGGAGTATCCTTGCCCACCGTCCAATCCCAAACCCATATTCTCGGACCCACCAAACATCATAATCATCCCCATGGGAGACCCCAAAATGCATGTTTCACAAACAGGGGTGGACCTTATCCCTACTGACTCTCCTGTGACAAAAATTACATGTATGTGGAAGATGAGGGGAAAAGGTGAGCACATATATAATATGGGATTAATAGAAGCAAGCAGATCGAAAATAACTCTAGAGGAGCCATTGGAAATTGAAAGTTACCCCAAAAGGTGGAAAGTTGTTAAAGATGGAACAATACCCGAACATCAAGTGGCAGAGGCTGGAACAAGCCAAACTTGCCTATCATAATGATTATCCTAAGCTGGAACTATCATAGGCTTGGAAACCCATGAATGGTTTGGATTCTCCAGTGACATTGTGTTAAAATTCACCTTGATATGGTTTTCCCATCCAAAACCATGTTGGAAAACAAGGACAACACTGGCATTGCTCACAGAAGTGGCTTTCATGGTTGCTTCCCGGTACCCCACCAAGACCACTTGGGGGGGCTATGTCTTTTATAAAATAATAAAATTGATTCTAGAATCATTTCCTGCTCTTCGAATCATGTGGCTACATCTATCCACAATGGTCTCTCTCCACCATGGACATTTGTGGGTTCTTATGGATGGCCTTCACAAAATAAGAAATGGAAATCGTGGGATCTTCTTTGCTCACTATGACAAAGAGTATATGGCCCTATCCTGTTTGGTGGTGATTTCAATTAGATCCGGTTTCAGAATAAAAAAAATTGGGGGAGTTTTTCATGTCGGTTATGGGTATAGTGAAAGTACAGGATGGGCATTTACCCAACTTTTCAAATTGACATAATCAATGATTAATCCGGGATTAATATGAGGATGAACGACAGTATCCATAGAATTAAATTAAAGATAAAAGATAAAGGAGAGAACCCAGAACTGAGAAGAGATGATCAAATTTTTTTTATAATTAATTTAATTAAATTATAGAATTACCTCCAAGGTGATTCATTCTTCATTGATGCGTCTAACCATGGGTATGAGGTGCAGTTTCATTGAAATGTAGAATCCAAGGATTGGAATCCTCTAGGGGTCATCTACACGTGCTCCACGTATCTCTGTATGTCTCTGAAGGAGTCTCTGGGTGCTATCATGGAATATCCTTGTGCTTGTGATTTCCGCCTTAAATTTCTTTGAGAATCGATTCCAAAGCATTCTCCTTGATCCGATGGAGGAGGATCTCTCTCGTTCTTGAGATCATTCTTGGAGAAGGAAGAGTTCTCTAGGATCTAGATCTTTTCTCCAAGGATGTTGTGCACACAGTGATTGGTTAGATGGTGGAATGTCCCCTTGTCTAATTTAAATAATAATAACATAATGGGGATTTAATTCCCCATGTAATAATAAATAATTAGCACAGGTACTGTTACTTAATTTATTAGTCCATGTGAAACCCCTTGCCAAATAATAATAGAAATGCTATTATTTCCATGCAATGTGATTAACTTTCACATTATATTTAAATATTATTTAACCAAATAATATTTAATATTATTTCTCACTGGACCCATAACTTGGTCTACCAATCCTCCTCAATATTTATCGGGCCCTGAATAATGAATATTTATTTATAAAATAAATATAACTACATTATTCACCGATAAATAAATATTCTGTCTGCAATATATTCTCTCGAATAACTAGAGACAAAATAAATGTGATCAGGCATACTTGAATAATTATTAAACCAAAACTGAGAATAATATTTATTTAAATTGTTATATAAATAAATTATTTAACTAAGATACTGGTTGCACCTAGATTGTGACCCTCTAGGCCTCTTTCTCATTGATATTAGGTGGGCTTGACTAAAGTCCAAGATTATTGTCTAGAAATGGGTCAAGGCACCCAAGATAAAGAAGTTGATGTCGCAATGAAATTTAACCTCATACGAACGCTTACCATGAAATATAATCCCTTTGTCCTGATATCTCCAATCAAGCGGGTTGCATTCAAGTGCCATCAACCCATGTTCTCAATTTCTCATTCTTTGACTTCTTGGAATTGAACATGACTATAGAACACCATGTCCATGGATTTATTTAGGCTATATCATTTCCATAAAAGGGCCTGAGATATCTACATCTGTAAAAGTGAAAAATATTTTCTCAAATTATTCATTAATGTAGTATTACTCATAACGCACCCAACATATCCTACCCCACGGAGAAAATATGTCATCAATGTTTTCATCAATACATCAAATTGAACAAGTCATAATACCCATTAATAATAATATTAAAGTTTAAGGACCAATACACACGTCTCAAGATAGGAACATCCAATGACACTTAAGAATGTGGATTTCCTACTAGTGGGTCTTGTTGTCATAATATCCTCCTGAATATTACTAAGGGTGCACATCATGATAAGGTGACTCAAAGATTCATGAGTCCCCACCCCTGATATCCTGTATCATTTTTATCCCTTTAAATGATATCATCCTTCTATAGAACATATATCCATGAATAGTGTCATGGCACTTTTGGGTTCTCATCAAAGTAGGGATCCGTTATGACCTTTTAGTGCGACCATTATTCTTAGGACTTTATCACATACTATGTAACATAAAAGAACAATAATGATGTGATAAAGAGTTTATTAACATTCATTCAATGATTATAGGTTTATCATAAAGTAAAAATAAGTTGGTGTCTAGGGTACCAAATCTAACAGACTCCCACTTGCACTAGAGCCAACTGTTAACAACCTTCAGTCCACTAGCTCTCACATGATATTCATGATTCTTCTAAGATAGGCCTTTAGTGAAGGGGTCCACCACGTTCTCTTCTCTAGACACTCTACTCACTGCAAATTCACCCCTTTGATAGAAATCCCTCAAGAGGTGATACTTTCAAAGTATGTGATTTGTCTGTTGATGTGACCTTAACTCTTTTGCAAGATCCACCTCTGTTTTAGTATCACAATACAATGTAATGGGATCATTAATACTAGGAACCACATCGAGCTCCTGGAAAAAGTTCCAAATCTATAAGGCTTCCTTGGATGCATCAGAAGTTGCTATATATTTGGACTCCATTGTAGATTCAGTGACAACTACTTGCTTTGAACTCTTCTAGCTCACAGCTCCTCCATTGAGATAGAAAAAATATCCTAATTTCGACTTCAGATCATTATGATCTATCTGAAAACCAGCATCAGCATGCCCTCTGATGACAAGCTTCTTGTCTCCTCCATACACTAGGAATATATCCTTAGTTATTATCAGATACTTAATGATAGTCTTGATAGCAGTCCAATGTTGTTATCTTTAATCTGCTTGATATCTTCCTATCATTCTTAGTACACACGCAACATCATGCATGATACATGACAAGTAATACATGATAGATCATATCATTGATGTGTATATAATCTTAATCATCCTATCTTTCTCATGTTATGCCTGGAGACACATTTTCTTGGAAAGTTGTATACAATGTGACAATAAAACTAATCCCCTCTTGGATTTTTCCATGCTAAATATCTTTAGTATCTGTTCAATGTATATACTTTAACTTAGTCCAAGCAGCCTATTGGATCTATCACAAATGATCTTGATACCTAGAATGTAGGTTGCTTCACCTAAGTCCTTAATGGAGAACCACTTGTTCAACCAATCCTTTATTGACTAAAAGACCGGTATGTCATTTCCAATAAGTAATATGTTATCAATATACACTAATAGAATAACAATGGAATTCCCATTAAACCACTTGTAAACACATGTCTCACATTCATTCTTAATGAAACCAAATTATCTTAAGGCTTCATCGAATCGAATATCCCATGATCTGGATGCTTTCTTTAATCCATAAATGGAACTCTACAACTCACATACCCTTTAGCATCACCTGATGTAACAAAACCTTCTAGTTTCATCATATAGATATCTTCCTAAAGATTCCCATAAAGAAATGCAATTTTGACATCCATCTTCCAAATCTCATAGTCATGGAAAGATACTATGGAAAGTATGATTCTTATGGATTTAAACATGGAAACTAGAGAAAACATTTAATCATAGTCAATTTGTTGATGTTATTTAAAATATTTAGCCACTAACCTTGATTTATAGTTACTAACTTGACCTTCCATGTCTAGTTTCTTTTTGAATACCCTTTTGCACCCAATAGGCTTCACATCAACCGGCGCATTGACCCGAACCTAGACTTGGTTATGATACATGGAATCCATCTCAAGATTCATAGATTCTAGTCATATTGTAGCTTTTGATATCTCTACTAATTCCTTATAGGATATAGGTTCATCATTGTCCAACAATAACGATTCACCATCCTCAGTGAAAAGGAAACCATATCTCTCTGGTTCCCTTACCTCTCTTGTGCTCCTACGTAGTACTTGTATTTCAAAAACTACCTCTTCCACTGGGACCTATAAAACTTTTCCCTATACCAAATCATGTGTATCTTGAGAATAAACTTCATCAAAGTCAATATTTCACCCACTATCCTTTTTTAGTATGTGTTCCCTCACAAGAAAGACATCATGTTAGGAAAACGTCACTTTTTTGTCTGAGGGGTTGTATAGGTAGTATCCCTTTGTTTCCTTGGGATACCCTATAAAGATACACTTCATTCCCTGGGGTGATAGTTTTTTTCTTGATAAATCCTTAACAAACTCCTTTCATCACCATAAACATGTATGCAAAAAAGTGGGTTTCTTTCCACTCCATAGCTCGAAGGGAATCCCATTTTCCACCTTAGTTGGTACTTGGTTTAATGTGTATGTCATAGTTTGCAATGAATATCCACAAAAGGATAATGGAAGATCTAAATAACTCATCATCAACCTTACCATGTCCAAAAAGGTTTGGTTTTTTCCTTTCACTAACACCATTCCACTGTGGTGTACAAGGTGGAGTGAGTTGAGATAGAATCCCAAACTCCTGTAAAAGGTTTACGAACTCTTGGTTAAGATACTCTCCACCTCGATCTGATTGAAGTTTCTTTATCTTCTTACCATTATTATTCTCTACATTATTCTTGAACTCCTTGAATTTCTCAAAGTATTTGGACTTATACCTCATTAAGTAGACATATCCATATCTACTCAAGTCATCAGTAAAAGTAATGAAGTAAGAATATCCACCTCTAGCTTCTATTAGAAATGGTCCACACACATTAGTGTGTACCAAGACTAAAATCCATGTGGCCCTTTCACCATGTCCACTAAATTGTGGTTTGGTCATTTTAACTTGTAAATAAGAATGAAATCTATCAAGTGGTATTAGCTCGGAAGAGTCTAAATAACCATCTTAACAGAGCTCTGTTAGGTGCTTCTCATTTACCTGACCAAGGCGGTGATGCCAAAACTGGGTGTTGTGTAATTCATTTGAACTTGGTTCATTATCAATTGAAAACACTTAGTTCTCATAATTTAATACATAAAGACCATTATTTAAATGATCCATACCATAACATATGTTTTCCTTATAAAAGTAACAACATTTATATCTGATCTTAAAAATAAATCCATCTGTATCTAAAATCGATATAGAAATTATGTTCTTGGTAACACTGGGTACATAATAACGTCCATGTAAAACCAAAATTATTCTTTTTATCAATTTGAGGTGGTATTCACCAATGTAAAGAGTATCCATCCTCGCACCATTGGTAGATTGCAGATACATCTCTCCTCTGACAATTTTACAGAATATACTTCGTTCCTTCATTTGAATATAGATGTGAGACCCAAAAGATGTATCTAATACCCAATGTGTAGAAATGGAAATATTTCACTTGATAACTAATGAACCTTTGACTTTCCCTTACCTCTGGGTGCAGTTCCTCTTCCAGTGGCCATACTTTCCACATGCAAAGTATACTGCCTCCTTTCCCTTATCATGCATCTGGATCTTATTCTTCTTGGTTAGACAGTGCTTTGAGGATTTAGATTTTTTATAAATCTTAGGACCCTTTTCCTTTTACTTACTCTTCCTATTCACCATAAATACTGTGGTCTTTTCATACCCCATGTCCTTATCAACTTGGAAAATTGGGTTAAGAAGATTCGATAGACTCTTCTCATTATTTCTCATATTATGACTCACAATAAAACTAGAGAAGGTATTAGGCAGTGATGATAGTATGAGATATGTACACAACTCATCTGGGAATTTAATCCCTAAGATGTCCAGACGCTCAATGTAGCTAATAAGCATGACTACATGTGGTCCAGCTGGAACATACTCTCTAAGATTAGTAGTGAATAAATCATTGGAGATCTCATACCTCTCCTATATTTATTTCTCTTGATAGAGATCCCGAAGGTGAGACATCATGCTATGAGCATCCATTTACTCTTGTTTCTTCAAGAGATCATTGGTCATGGATGATAGAATGATTTAGTGAACATCTGTAGCATCATTTAGATGCTTCTCGTACACAGAGAGTTCTTCATCACTCACCTCATTTCTAGGCAAAACTGGTAAAGGATCTTCCAGTACATAAAGTTTCCTCTCATGGATAAGGATAACCTGAGGGTGCCATTTCCACTCTTAGAAATTAGTGCCAATGAGATGTTTTTCCTTATTGATTATGGATCACAATGATATGTTTGATGTAATTTTGATTTTTGTTTCTACAAATTGATATGAACATAGTTTTACTACTTTATCTTGATAAATATAGACAAATTAATTAATTAATATCTTTTAGTCTACCACTATTTTTTTTGAAACCCAATATCCCTCACCATTGGCTTTGGAATATCCTATTACTTGGACATTTTAGCAGAAAGGATCCTTATTTCCCTTCGTATTACCCCAAATAGGGTTGGTCAAGAAATTTGAAAGGTTTTAGGTAGACATTCCAAATGCCAACTGCATTAACTCACAGCTCCTTGATCTGTTGAGTGGACTCCCCAATCCTTAAATCCTTAATTTTTCATTTCCTCAAACTTTTCCTCTCAGTTACACCAAGTCATACTAGGGAAATAAACCCTTGATGAAAACTAATTTAATTCCTCCCGAAACTTAAAATTAGAATTCCTTGATAATTGAAAGCACCCCAATTAGGGTTGTTTAAGAACTTTGAACTATGGTCCGATTCTAACTGAAGTAATGGAAGGCTATATCGACTTAAAATTTAAATGAGGGATTTTATACTTTATGTGTAAATTTCCACTTATTATTTTTTCAAATTATTTTTAATGTTATGTGGGATACACTTGAGTGATTAACCATGTATAGATAATATTTACACATAAGCCATTTTTATTGTAGTTCCATCTTGTATGGTTGTTAGTTCATTAATTATGTGATCGTGTCAAACATCCATAATGAATAAACATACAACTGACAGAAATAAAATAAAGGGTATGATCATGAGATTTACTATTGGTTTGTTTATCTAGCAGTTGATAAACTAACCCTAACCTAAGGGAAAAACACCTTGAATCGTTTAAGGTTCGTGTTTATAGCTTTCCAGCTATCAACCTTTGTATCTCCTTGGATTGGTTTTTCCTTGGCTCCTAACTTTAATAGCCTCTACAATCCTGGGATCTCTATCCATTATATATGCTTTTAACTCACATGAAGGTGAGGGGTAAAAGGGGTTTTACATAAATGAAACCATGGGCACATAGTCCCTACATATTAATGAGGAGAAGGAACACATGCCAACAATTTAAATTTAATAAATAAATTAAAAGGGAAACAATCACATACAAAGGTCTGGTCTATCTCATGATCATCCACATACATGAAAAAAAGTACACATTTAATAAAATTGGCATTCAATTCTTTAATCATTATTATTAAGATAAATTATGCTTGAATCAATTAATCGTTATCTTTAATAAATAAATCCTTTTTTATCTTAATCCTTTTCTGAATTTCCTTGAGATTCTCATCCATAACCTTGTACATAGCTTGTACCTTGGAAGAAACCAAGTGAATACCCATACAAAACTACCCAACATGTATTTATACTTGTATATGCTTCATTATTTGTGACATGTAGCATACTCACAGAATTATAATTGTAATACAACCCATACATGATGTGCAGATCTTTGAACATTACACAGATTTTAATTAAACATTTATATATATATATATCAAACACCTATCACATGTTGTGTCCCAACTTTATGCTCACATCAAGGTACATGTCTCAAGTGTTATATAATATAATAATAAAATTTTAAATCTGTGTAATTTGGAAATAGTACATAACGTGTAGATCCGACTATACAACGTGTACCCTCCTCACTGTCCATCTGAAGTACACACCTAAGGAAATGACATGCGAAGTGTACTTCAAAAATATTCAGAGTACATGGCATGTACAGTGGGGCACATGTCGTATAGACTCCGCGTTACATGGTCACCAGCTGATCAAACTATGTATGGGATACACGACTTGACCCTGACCTGAAGGGAATACACACCATGTCCAGTGGGCCACATGGTGTGTAGTCTATCTGACCATGCACTAGTTTGTCCTGGTCAACACGCGGTGTAAGAATTAACTACACCACATGTCATTAATGCACATGACTTGAGTAATTTCCTAATTACTCCTAATGCATTGAACACAAATACACAGTGTGTAGATCCAACTACATGGTGTGTATTTTTGTGTTATCTAGACAGAATCGTTGGCACCCCCTGATGAGATCCTTGACTTAATTTTAATAATAAAATTATTCATTTCTGTTAGATCTGTGAGAAACGATAAGGGAGGAAAAATCTAGAAATTTATATTACAAGAATGATTAAACATGAATTGAAAAACTAAATTATTAAAGAATAAATCATCAAATAATTACTTAAATAATTATAAATGAAAATATGATCTCTTGAATACCACTTGTATGTTCTGAGAACAGTGGAATTACAGGATGGGAGTGTACCTAACTTTGAAAATTTCCATAATCAATGATTAATCTAGGATCAATATGACGATGAACACTAGTATCCATAGAATTAAATAAAAGATAAAAGACAATAGAGATAACCCTGAACCGAGAAGAGAGGATCAACATATTTTTTTATAATTAATTTAATTTAATTATATAATTACCTCCAAGGT
Organism: Viscum album; assembly: GCA_963277665.1. Taxonomy (NCBI): domain Eukaryota; kingdom Viridiplantae; phylum Streptophyta; class Magnoliopsida; order Santalales; family Viscaceae; genus Viscum; species Viscum album. Next base: position 1,808,232,094 of record OY728157.1, read on the forward strand.
GATTCTTTTTTCGTTGATGTGTCTGACCACAGGTCCAAGGTGCAGCTTCGTTGCGATGTAGAATCCAAGGATAGGAATCCTCTATCAGTGATCCATACGTGCTTCATATATCTCTAGATGTTGCCGAAGGAGTCTCCAGGTGCTAGCATCGAAGATCCTTATGCTTGCGATTTCCACCTTTGATCGCCTTGAGAATCACTTCCAAAAATTTCTCATTGATCCAGTAGAGGAGGATCTCTCTTGTTATTGAGAGTGTTCATGGAGAGGTAAGAGTTCTCTAGGATCGAGATCTTTTCTCTAAGGAAGTTGTGCACACAATGATTGGTTAGCCGGTGGAATGACCCCTTGGCTAATTTAAAGAATAATAACATAACGAGAATTTAATTCACCGGGAAATAATAAATAATTATCATAGGTTCCATTACTTAATTTATTATTCCATGTGAAACCCCATGTAAAATAATAATAGCATTGTTATTATTTCCATGTCATGTGATTAACTTACATGTTATATTTAAATACTATTTAACCAAATAATATTTCATATTATTTCTCACTAGACACATAATTTGGTCTTCCAATCCTCCTCAATATTTATTGGGCCTTGAATAATGACTATTTATTTATAAAATAAATATAACTATATTATTCACTAATAAATAAACATTATATCAAAAATATATTCTCTCAAATAACTAGCATTGAAATAAATGTGATCATGAATACTTGAATAATTATTAAACCATAACCGAGAACAATATTTATTCAACTTGTTTAATAAATAAATTATTTAAATGAGATATTGGCTACACTTAGTGTGTGACCCTCTAGGACTCTTTCTCATTGGCATTAGGAGGGCTTACCTAAAGTCCAAGATTACTATATAGCAACGGGTCAAAGCACCCAAGATAAAGAAGTTGATGCCATAACATTGTTTCCCCTCATATGAATGATTACCATGTAACAAAATCCCTTTGTCCTGATATCTCCAATCAAGAAGGTTGCATGCAAGTGCCATCAACACTTGTGATTGATTTCTCATTCATTGACTTCCTAGAATTAAAATTTCCTATATAACACCATGAACTTGGATTTATTTAGGCTATATCATTTCCATCAAAGGTCCTAAGATATCTACTTCTTTAGAAGTGACGAATCCTTTCTCACATTATTCATTAATGCAGTATTAATCATGACACACCCAACATATCCTACCTCACCGTGAACATATATTGTCACGGTTTTTGTCAATAAATCTAAGTGTATGAGTCATAATACCCATTAATAATAATATTAAATTATAAGGACAAATACAGATGTTTGTAGGTAGGAACATCCAATGACACATAGGAATGTGGATTTCCTAGTGGTGGGTCTTGTTCTCATAATATCCTCCTGGATATTACCAAGGGTGCACACCATGAGAAGGTGTCTCAATGTTTCATGAGTCCCCACCCCTAATAGCCTGTATCATTTCTGTCCCTTAAAATTATATCATACATCCATAGAACATATATTCAAGAATAGTGTCATGGCACTTTCGGGTTCTCATCAAAGCAGGGATCCACTATGAAATTTTAGTGCGATAGCTATTATTAGGACATTATCACATGCTATGTCATGTAGAAGAACAATCATGATGTGATAAAGGGTTTATTAATATTTATCCAATAAATATAGGTTTATCATAAAGTACAAAAAAGTTGGTTTCTAGGGCACCAACTCCAATAGTTCGGTCCTTTTCCACTATATCGGTCGAGGTGGAAGCATGTATCAAACTTATGATCACTGATGCAATGAACCAATAGGTCAAAAAATATTTTTTGGATGATGAGATCCTATGGGCTCTAAATCATATCCATTCCAAAAAATCCCTGGGTCCAGATGGATTTAATTCTCTCTTCTTCAAGAAATATTGGTACATTATTGGGCTTGATGTTTCTACTATTATGAAAGATATCTGGGTAGGGAAAATCAACCTTTTCTCTCTCAAAGGGACCATTATAACCCTCATTACAAAGATGAAGAAACCCTTATTGGATTCATACTTCAGGACAATTATTTTATGCAGTGTATCCTATAAATTTTTCTCAAAGCTTTTAGTCAACCGACTACGTATGTGGTTGCCTTACATTATTTATAAAAATAAAAGCACCTTTGTCATGAAATGGTCCATCACAAACAATGATATTGTGTTCTATGGGGTGTTCTACTCATTGAAAACATGCTCAACTACAAAAAGAGGGACTATGGCCTGGAAATTGGATATGAGTGAGACATATGATAGAGTGGAATTGAATTTCCTCTAGTTTTTCATGACTAAAATGAGTTTTTGTTCAAAATGGATTGATATTATCATGCACTATGTTTCATCTATTTCATTCAGGATCAACATTAATGGTGTACTTTCACAAGGCTTTACCCCCACCCGAGGCCTTGATAGGGAGACCCCCTCCCCCGTTTCTCTTCATCCTTGGGGCTGATGTTTTTTCCAACCTAATTTCTATGGTATCTTTCTCTAACTCATTACATGGGGAAAATGTGTGTCAGATTAGCTCACATATTTCTCATCTCTTATTTGTGGATGACTACCTTATATTCTCTAAAGGCACACATGATGAATGAATTTCTATTTGCAACGTGATACTCTTTTATAATAGGGCCTTTTTACAGTTGATCAATCATTCCAAATCATAAATTTCCTTTAGCTATGGTGTTCCACTAAACAAGAGAGAAGAGATTTGTCGCACTACCAGAATTCAGATGGTCGAAAAAACATAATAAATAACTTGGGTCCCCCATAATGGTAGGTCAATAAAAAAAGAAAATTTCTCATCCAATGTGGATAGAATTGAGAAAAAAAATTGGGTTGGTCTCTGAAAATAATTTCTAAATAAGGAAAAGAAACTCTTATGAAGAAATATCTTCAGTCTATCCCAACCTATATCATGTCTCTATTCAATCTTCGTGGTGAAATTTTTTATCAAATTCACTCATGGATTGCCAAATTCTTGTGGGGAAATATTAATGGGAGAAACAAAATTCATTGGATTTCCAGGAAGTCACTATACACCCCTAAAGTGGGTGGCGGTATGAGTTTATGGGAACTCATACTATTCAATGATTCCCTTTTGGCTAATTAGGGCTGGCGCCTTTTGAATCAACCATAATCTCTATACATGTGGATTCTTTGTGAAAAATACTCTTCTCACTCTGATTTTCATAACTCCTCTCTTGGCCCCAAACCCAGTTTCCCTTGGAGATGTATTTGGGGATCATGAAAATTACAAGATAGAGGAATTGGATGGAGGATTGGGGATGGAACAAAATTCAACATTTGGAATGAACCTTGGTTGATTGATAAAGACAACATGATAGCTACTTCCTCGACCATTACTAGATCTAAGGATGCCACTATCTGCTACCTGTTCGATGATACTGGTTCTTGGTGATTCTGGGATAAAATTAACTCTTGGTTTAATGAAAGGGATAAAAGGATTATTCTCAGAATTCCTTGTGTGATGGATGTGGGGTAGGACAGTCTCTTATGGAGCAATGATATCGCAGGAGCCTATTTAATGAATCAAGGGTACAAACCTGCTCTTGATTTGTAAAACCCTGAGATTTTATGAGAAATATTTTGTTTTTATGTGTTATGTTATACGCAACACCAAAGAAATCTTTCAATAGACACAACATTGTCTTGGATTTTGTTAGGCGCAAGAGAAACCTTTCCTCGATAGCTTGTGTTGTACGCAATACTGAGTTTCACTAAACAACGATATATTATTATGGACTAGCCGTTATGAATAGTACTAACTACATTTTGAATTTTATAACATTATCTTACAAATTTTATAGAACATTGTATGAGAAAAAAATAATTTTTTTGGGTAAAATAATTATTATTCAAAAAATGCAGTTTTTACGCCTTTTGATGGCGCAACCACTTTAAATATAGATTTTGACGTGTTTATAAGTTCAATTTGACAAAATAAAATTCTTATTTGTAATCAGGATATAAAAATTTACTTTGGATAAAATTTTCATATTATTCTGATAACTTTCATATTTTAATGAATAGTAAAAACACGCTATATTTTAATTAAAAAGAACCTTAGGAATAAGATATTACCCTTTAGGTCCACTTGAATTATATTAGGACATTTATTATTATTTAATTCAAAGAAGATTTAATAGAGTTAAAATCAAAGCTTAATAAGTAAAACATTTTTAATATAGGGTTATACATAAGATAAATTCAACTATAAATATTCATAAGAAATCTAAAAATATTTTATACATAATGGTATTTTATTTATAATTTTTATACAATAAATAATTTAATTTATTTAAGACACAATGATGATGCACTAATTACATTATTAATGAAATATTAATATAATTGATATTATAAATACCCAAATAAATGTAATTTGATACTTTTTATGAATTAAAATAATTTTATAGGTTAATATAACATATTAGGGTTGGTTAGATGAATATCTTTCAAAGTAATAATCCTGTTATGAATTTATCAAAAAAAATACCAAATAGTCTCAAAATTGACAAAAAAGAGTTTTTAAAAGAAATATTAAATTATTAATTGATATTATATTCCAAAAAATCTAAGGTTAAGCCAAAATACTTATATAATAATATATATTACATTAATGAACCAATTTGGGTTCTATTGGTAGTTTATAGTAAGTTTATTAACCATATAGTGTAAGAATACAAGAAGACATGGTAAACGTTAAATTATTTAACTTAGAGTTAAATCTAAATGATAAGGTTAAAATGGTAACCTAAACATGTATAAAAACATATTGGTTGAGATTATTTCTACCCATCCCCACCCTGGACTCTAAATAATTCACTTTGGATCCATTATAAACCGAATATGAATTTATTATAAATTAATATTTTTATGTTTCCAAAGTTTCCCCTCTCCTCCTTTATAAAAGGTCACCTCCTACCTCTCCTCCTCACACCACTTTTATCCTTAAAGAATGAAAAACCCCTGACAATTTCCCTTCTCCACTTCCCTAGAAACATACTAGAGGTCCTGGTCTTCTTCAAATACCAGCTTTAGTACCCTAAGAGGAGGTTAAGAAGAGGCGTGTCAAAGAAGAGGTAATATCCTCTACCGATCCTTTACAATTTATTTCTCCTTCTACTTCCTCTTATTTATATGTTTCATCATAAATTAATAACATAATTATCAATAATATACTGATATGTTATTATAAATATGAAATAACCCCTTTTCACCTTCTATCCATCCTATGGAAAATGAAATCACTACGTGTGCGTATGTACGGAATACCGTCTCCATGCCGTGGTGTAATCTGTTTTCCACCACCACCTTACTTGGATGGGTATAATGGTTTAAAGAATAACTATATATTATTAATATAACATGATACTGATTCTGAGATATTATATCATCAACTCCAATTCCATTCATATAATTATAGGAACGATATCATCGCTCGTGCGTACGTACGGCCTACCGTCTCCACGATGTGATGCAACTCGTTCTACATGATATTCATTGAATAATGATTATATAAATGAATTGAATGAATATATATGATATATATTACAATAATACCATTCTTTAAATGAGGTATTTATAACCTAAAAATAGGAATAAGAATTTATTCGACAAAACATGAATAAGAACATAAAGCAATGAACACCCGAATAACAAGTAGCAATGAAATATTATTAATAATAAGATAAGAATATGACCATATATGATATGATAATAATTACTATGATTATAGAATAAGTCAATGACATTATTTAAATCTTTATACAAGAGATTCGGATACGTACAAAGCTTATCGGACCTAAGGTAATGGAAAATCTCACAATCTCATTTTTATCCGTGATTATTTATACTTCAGAATTTACTGGGGCATATTTATCGTCCAAATTCATGTTTCCTCAATATTTAATATTATTTCTATCCTCCTACAATTTTTTAAATCCAATTTTACCCATTGGATAACTTTTAGTAAAATATATGGAAGGAATCTTTTGTTGTTTTCAGTACGAGTTACTTTTTGACTTTCAGGCCAAAGTACAAGAAGAATGTTTTTTTAACTTATACAGCATTAATGGGTTTTTATGATTTCATAGAACATTATTTCCATGAATATTCCTTTACATGTTTTAAATTTTATTTTCAATTAACTTCTTTTAGGGTAAAATTGTACGACATGTTAAGAAAGAAAAAATATCTTTCAAGTAGAAAGGATATTTTCCTCAAGAATGGAGTTCAAGTGTTTTATCAAAATTATTTTCCATCTAAGATAATATAGAGTTATATTTATATCCCTATTATTACATTTATTTGATTATGTTTTGATGGAATTATTTTTATAAAGTCCTTTTATCTTATATGGATTATGTTATGATGACATGATGTTTAAGAATCCCATTTTTATTACATGGGTTATGCTATGATGTATGATTTATGATTTTGTGGAACACATAAGAATGGTATAATTATGATATGGGTGGGACCTATATCTCCATACAATTCATTGGGTAAAGATTTATATCTCATGAGATAGACATGGATGGAACGACAAGTTAATCTGGTTTAGTGATACAGGACTAGAACGAGGAGTGAACTCGTTTCAGAAATGGACTTTGTCCACTATGATAGTCATGGAAATGAGTCTTGACTAATAAGAAATGATTTTATATGATTATGTGTTTATTACACAAATTTTCATGTTTTATGTTATGATTTTTGGGATTACATTTCACTACTATGATTTATCCCATGATCTCTTTTGTAGGTTAAGGTTTTCAAAATGTTATGTTCTTATGAATATGATATGATTGATATTTCCTTTGTTTACCCTTACTGAGCATTTTAGCTAACTCTTTTATATGTTTTATTTTCCCCAAATCAGGAAGAAGGGTATTAAGTAGGATATGCCAAAAGGGACTCTAGATATGATTAAATAAACATGAGATAGTGTATATGATTTATGAACCAGCTGTTTATGTTTCCCAGATTCTAAAGACACTATACCTATACGTCCTTTCATGGTTTTGTTATATGTTGTAATAAGTATGATTCAATTATGAATTAATAACAATGTATGTAAAGTATGGGTCATTATATTTGGTATCATAGGAAAGTTATAGTCAACCTTTAGAAACTATGATGTGAAATCCTTAGTAAGAACCCCAAGGATATGTCTAAGCATAGAACACAATATTATTATTTTAGAAATGGCCATGAATAAGCTATTATAAGACCTAAAGTGTGAAATTTTATTCTTTATTATGTGGTTTTCCTATTATGATTAGTGTTTCTCACACTATTCTTATTGGTTTTAGTCAATGGATGGAACCTGAAGGAACCGTGTTAATGCTGAATGCAATGGGCAATGCAATGATTTTCCCCCTGAGAAACCAAACATTATGGGAGATGGAATGAAAAATATTGTAGCTATGCTCACACAACTTTATCAAGCTATGAATCATGAAGGACTTCCAAACGAGCAAAGGAAGAAGCAACATTCTGTTGAATCCTTCTTGAGGCAGCATCCACCCTCATTCCACGGGTCTACTGATCCATTAGTGGCTAAACAATGGATCAGTACCACTAAAAAGATATTTTAAGTTATTCAATGTTCTGAACATGATAAAGTCATCTTAGTAGTATATCGTTTGGAAGGTGAAGCTGATCAATGGTGGAATCTTATCAAGAATATGAGGCAAATAGATGAAATTGAGTCCATGGAACGGGACGAGTTCAAGAACATATTTTTCAATAAGTACTTCCCTCATATTCTTCGAACAAAGATGGAGAAGGAGTTTCTTGAACTAAAGAAAAAGGATGATGAATTGGTTGGTACCTACAAAGCAAATTTTACAAGGCTTTTAAGGTACGCTTCTAGGATTATTATCCAACCTGAGAGTAATATCGATCGATTCTTTAGTGACTTAAAACCAAGTCTTCAAAGGGCATTATCCATAAGGGACTTCAATAGCTACAAGGAAATTGTTCGATGTGCTCTCGAGGTTGAGATGGAGATTGGAGTAACCCATCAGTCATATGGGTTTGATAAGAAGAGGAAAATGGAATTCAAAGGGAAATCTAAAGACCACACTGAAAAGAAGATGAGTATTCCCTTATGCTCAAAGTGTGGAAAGAAACATGGAGGGAATTGTCTTAAAGGGACAAGTTAATGTTTCAAATGTGGAAAAGAAGGTCATCGGGCATTTGAATGCCGCAATGATGGGAAAAAGATGTCTAGTGATGCGAACAAAGAAAAGGCTACACAGAATGTACCTCCTACACTACAATGTTACAAGTGTAAGGAAATGGGGAATTATGCTAATCAATTACCTAATCAAAGGGTTGTTGATGATGATCGACATCAACAAACTCTTAAGGCTAAAGACAAAGGAAAGTCACATGCAATTTCTATCGGCGATGTGGAGTGCGATAACGAAGTGGTGAAAGGTACACTTACCATCCACTCTAAAGTAGAAAATGTTTTATTTGATTCTGGATCCACCCACTCTTTTATTTCTAAATAATTTTATAAGGGTATCTCTGTATTACCTCATCGATTAGATGTTGAGTTAGTTGTGACAACCCCCAATGTCACAACAGTCACATCAAAAGTTTACAATTCTTCTCTAATTGATGTTTGTGGGAATGTACTGCCTACAAATCTTGTGATCCTTCCTATAGTAAAATTTTATGAGATTCTTGTCATTTATTGGATTTCTTTATATGGACCTCATATCAATTTCCAAAAAAGGGAAGTCACATTTCATATTCCAGATCAATAAACGATCATCTATCGATGCAAGGATGAATATAACCTTCCAGTGGAAATTTCTTCCATCTTATTGTTCTTGATTCCAATAAATGAATGTTTTTTATCTCAAATGGTTGGAGAGAAACTCACAATTAAGAATACACCCATTGTATGGGAGTTTGAGGATGTCTTTCCAGAGGAATTTATAGGTCTTCTACCAAATCATCAAGTTGAGTTTTTAATAGAACTCATACCGGGTGGTATACCTATTTCAAATACACCTTATAGAATGGCCCCAATTCAGTTGTGGGAATTGAAGAAGAAACTCCAAGAGAATCTTGATAAGGGCTTCATACACCCTAGTCCATCACCTTTGGGATCACCTATTCTGTTTTTTAAGAAGAAAGATGGATCAATGAGACTCTGCATTGATTATCAAGAACTTAACAAGATCACTATCAAGAACAAATATCCTCTCCCATACATTGATGACTTATTTGACCAACTACATGGAGATGAATACTTTTCCAAGATTGATCTTCATTCAGGGTATCATCAATTAAGGGTAAAAAGGGAGGATATACCAAAGACGACTTTCCGTACAAGGTATGGACACTATGAATTTATAGTGATGCCATTTGGTCTTACTAATGCCCCTGCTATCTTCATGGATCTAATGAATAGAGTCTTTAGAGAATATCTTGATCAGTTTGTGGTAATCTTTATAGACTATATTCTTGTCTATTCAAAGAGAAAGGAAGAACATGAAAATTACTTGAGAATTGTATTAAAGACCCTGAGAAAGGAGAAGCTTTATGCCAAATTTACCAAGTGTGAATTTTGGCTTCAAAAAGTTTCATTTTTGGGTGACATGATCTCAAAGGAGGGGATATCTGTGGATCCATCAAAAACAGAGGTTATCAAAAGATGGTCGAGACCAACAACAGTAACTGAGATCCAAAGTTTTCTTGGTTTTGATGGATGTTATCGACGTTTTGTGAAAGATTTTTCATGATTATCTAATCCACTCACCAGGTTGACTAGAAAAAGAGTTAAGTTCATTTGGAGGGAGGAGTGTGAAGAGAATTTCAAGGAGTTAAAAAGAAGGTTATCCAGTGCACATGTTCTCACACTACCTTTTAGTGGAGAAAGGTTTGTGATCTATAGTGATGCATCCAAGAAGGGATTGGGGTGTGTTCTCATGCAAAATGATATGGTGATAGCTTATGCCTCAAGAAAGTTGAAAATCCATGAGAAAAATTACCCAACTCAGGATTTGGAATTAGCTATGGTAATATTTACATTAAATATTTGGAGTCATTATATTTATGGTGAAATGTGTGATATTTATACTGATCATAAAATTTTAAAGTATATTTTCACACAAAAGGAGATGAATATGCGCCAAAGAAGATAGTTGGAGCTGATTAAGGATTATGACTGCTCAATTCATTACCACCCTGGGAAAGCAAACAAGGTGGAGACATATTAAGTCGACAAGACCATGCTAGCTTATCCATGATGAGGATCACAAAATATCCAATATTCATGGATTTACAAAGGATGGATCTTGGAATTATAATGTAAGTGAAAAAATATTATCATTCTCAAATGAATGTTCAACCATCTATACATGTGAAGATTAAAGATGCACAGAAAGAAGATGAGGAGTTACCAAAGAAGGTGAGAAATGTTCCTGAATTCCACATTGATTGTGATGAAATAATAAGGTTCAGGAATTGGGTTTGTGTTCCTCCCATTCCAGAATTAAAGAAGGAAATATTGGATGAAGCTCATAGTTCTTCATTCTCTATTCACCCTGGAAGCACGAAGATGTATAGGGACCTGAAGGAGTACTTCTGGTGGGATGGCATGAAAAGAGATGTTGCTAAATATGTCTCTAGATGCTTGGTTTGTCAGAAAGTTAAAGTTGAGAGACAAAAATCTAAGGGGATGTTACAACCCTTACCCATACCAGAATGGAAATGGAAAAATATCACAATGGACTTTTTCACTAGACTTCCTAAAACATCCCAAGGTAATAATGCTATCTGGGTTATAGTTGATCATCTTATGAAGTCGGCACACTTCATTTATATTAGAGAAGATTTCTCTCTTGATTAGTTTGCCAGGATATATGTGAAGGAAGTCGTAAGATTTCATGGAGTACCACTTTCTATTATATCTGATCGGGGTCCGAGGTTTACCTCGAAGTTTTGGTGAAGTCTTCAGCATACTCTAGATACAGAGTTGAGTTTCATCACTGCTTATCATCCTTATACAGACGGTCAGTCTGAGAGGAAAATTCAAACTCTAAGAGACATATTGATATCTTCCTCTATGTATTTCAGAGGTGGTTGGGATTAATACCTACCTTTGGTAGAATTTTATTATAACAATATCTTTCACTCTAGTATTCATATGGATCCTTATGAAGCTATCTATGGAATGAAATGCAGAACTCCAACTTGCTGGGATGAATTTGGGGAAAGAAAGCTATTAAGACCTAATCATGTTGATGAGATGGAAGAAAAGGTCTGATCTATTCAAAAACACATAAGATCATCTTAGAGTCGACAAAAAAGTTATTTCGATAACTGAAGAAAATACCTAGATATTGAAGTGGGTGATAAAGTGTTCTTACGAATATCTCCCTGGAAGAGAGTAATGAGATTTGGAAAGAAGGGCAAGCTGAGCCCTATGTATATTGGTCCTTTTGAAATACTGGATCATGTTGGGAAGGTAGCTTACCGATTGGCGCTTCCACCAAATCTCTCTCAAGTTCATGATGTGTTCCATGTATCTCTCCTGAGAAAGTACATACCTGATCCTTCACATGTACTAAGATCAGAAGTTGTACTGCTGGAGCAAGATCTTTCTTATAAAGAACAGTCGATAGAGATTATGGATCGTAGCGAAAAAGTTCTATGAAACACGACCACTCACTTGGTTAAAGTTTTATGGAAGAACCACCAATTAGAGGAAGCTACATGGGAACTTGAGGATATGATGAGGGAGACATATCCTCATATCTTTGTTAAGAAGTGACAAATTTTGAGGGAGAAATTCTTTTTAAAGGGGGTAGAATGTAACAGCCTGAGATTTTATGAGAAATATTTTTTTATGTATTATGTTATATGCAGCACCAAATGAATGTTTCACTACACACAACACTGTCTTGGCTTATGTTACACGCAAGATCAACCTTTCCTAGATAGCTTGCATTGTATGCAATATTGAGTTTCACTAAACAACGATATATTATTATGGACTAGACATTATGAATAGTATTAAGTACATTTTTATTTTTATAACATTATCTTACACATTTTCTAGAACATGGTATGAGAACAAAATAAATTTTTCGAGTAAAATAAGTATTATTCAAAAAATGCAATTTTCCCACCTTTTGATGGTGCACCCACTTTAAATCTAGTTTTTGACATGTTTATAAGTTCAATATGACAAAATAAAATTCTTCTTTGGAATCAGGATATAAAAATTTACTTTAGATAAAATTTTCATATTATTATGATAACTTTCATATTTTAATGAATAGTAAAAACACACTATTTTAATTAAAAACAACCTTAGGAATAAAATATTACCCTTTAGTCCACTTGGATTAGATTAGGACATTTATTATTATTTAATTCAAAGAATATTTAAAAGAGTTAAAATCAAAGTTTAATAAGTAAAACCTTTTTAATATTGGGTTATACATAAGATAAATTAGACTATAAATATTCATTAGAAAGATAAAATTATTTATTACATAATGGTATTTTATTTATAAATTTTATACAATAAATAATTTAATTTATTTAAGACGCAATGATGATGCAGCAATTACCTTATTAATGAAATATTAATATAATTGATATTATAACAACCCAAATAAATGTAATTTGAGACTTTTTATGAATTAAAATAATTTTCTAGGTTAATATAAATTATTAGGGTCTTTTATATGAATATTTTTCTAAGTAATAATGCTGTTATGAATTTATCAAAAACAAAATACCAAATAGTGTCAAAATTGATAAAAAAGAGTTTTTAAAACAAATATTAAATTATTAATTGATATTCTATTCCTAAAAATATACGGTTCTCCAAAAAGACTTATATAATAATATATATGACATTAATAAACCAATTGGGGTTTGATTTGCAGTTTATAGTAAGTTTATTAACCATATAATGTACGAATACAAGAATACATGGTAAACGTTAAATTATTTAACTTAGAGTTAAATCTAAATGATAAGGTTAAAATGGTAACCTAAACTTGTCTAAAACCTATTGGTTGAGAGGATTTAGACCCATACCCACCCTAGAATCGAAATAATTCACTTTGGATCCATTATAAACCGAATATGAATTTATTATAAATTAATATTTTTAGGTTTCCAAAGGTTCCCTTCTCCTCCTTTATAAAAGGGCACCTCCTCCCTCTCATCCTCACACCACTTTGAGCCTTCAAGCTCAGCCAAACCCTACCAAGTTTCCTTCTACACTTTCCTAGAAATATACTAGAGGTCCTGGTATTCTTCAAAGACCAACTTTAGTGCCCTAAGAGGAGGTTAAGAAGAGGCGCATCAAAGAAGAGGTAATATCCTTTACCGATCCTTTCCAATTTATTTCTTCTTCTACTTCTTCTTATTTATATGTTTCATCATAAATTAAAAACATAAGTATCACTCATATACTGATATGTTATTATAAATATGAAATAACCCTATTTTACCTTCTATCCATCCTATGGAAAATGAAATCACCGCGCGTGCGTACGTACGAAATACCGTCTCCACACCGTGGTGTAATCTGTTTTCCACCACCACCTTACTTGGATGGGTATAATGGTGTAAAGAATAAATATATATAATTATTATAACATGATATTTATTCTGATATATTATATCATCAACTCCAATTCCATTCATATAATTAGGGGAATGATATCATTGCTCCTGCGTACGTACGGCCTACCGTCTGCAGGATGTGATGCGACTCGTTCTACATGATCTTCATTAAATAATGATTATATAAATGAATTTAATGAATATATGTGATATATATTACAATAATACCATTCTATAAATGAGGTATCTATAACCCAAAAATAGTAATAAGAATTTATTTGACAAAACACGCATAAGAACATAAAGCAATGAACACCCGAATAACAAGTATCAATGAAATATTATTAATAAGAAGATAAGAATATGGCCATATATGATATCATAATAATTACTATGATTCTCTAATAAGTCAATCACATTATTTAAATCGTTATATATGATATTCAGATATGTACAAATCTTATCGGACCTAAGGTAAGGGAAAATCTCACAATCTCATTTTTATCTGAGATTGTTTATACTTCAGAATTTACTAGGGAATATTTATCATCCACATCCATGTTTCCTCAATACATAATATTATTTATATCCTCCTACAATTTTTTAAATCCAATTTTACCCATTGGTAAATTTTTAGTAAAAGATATGAAAGTAATCTTTTGTCGTTTTTAGTACAAGTTAATTTTTTACTTTTCCGTCCAAAGTACGAGAAGAATGTTTTTTTTAACTTATACAACATGAATGGATTTTTATGATTTTATTGAACATTATTTTCATGAAGCTTACTTTACATGTTTTCAAGTTTATTTTCAATTAACTTCTTTTAGTTTAAAATTGTATGACATGTTAAGAAATAAAAAATGTTTTTCAAGTAGAAAGGATATTCTCCTCAAGAATTGAGTTCAAGTGTTTTATCAAAATTATTTTCCATTTAAGATAATATAGGGTTCTATTATATCCCTATTATTACATTTATTTTATTATGTTTTTATGGAATTTTTTTTATGAAGTCCTTTAATCTTATATGGATTATGCTATGATGACATGATGTTTAAGAATCCCATTTTTGTTACATGGGTTATTCTATGACGTGTGATTTATGATTTTATGGCACAAATAAGAATGGTATCATTATGATATGGATGGGACCTATATCTACCTACAATTCATTGGGTAAAGATTTATATCTCATGAGATAGACATGGCTGGAATGGAAAGTTAATCTGGTTTAGTGATACAGGACTGGAACAAGGAGTGAACTCGTTTCAGAAATGGACTTTATCCACTATGATAGTCTTGGAAATGAGTCTTAACTAATAAGAAATGATTTTATATGATTATGTGTGTATGCCAAAAAGTTTCATGTTTTATGTTATGATTTTTGGGATTACATTTCACTTCTATGATTTATCCCATGATCACTTTTGAAGGTTAAGATTTTCAAAATGTTATGTTCTTAAGAATATGATATGATTCATATTTCTTTTGTTTACCCTTACTGAGCATTTGATCTCACCCTTTTATATGTTTTATTTTCCCCAGTTCAGGAAGAATGTTATTAAGTAGGATATTCCAAAAGGGACTCTAGATATGATGAAATAAACAAGAGACAGTGTAGATGATTTATGAACCAGTTGTTTATGTTTCCCGGTTTCTAAAGACACTATACCTATACGGTCCATTCATGGTTTTGTTATATGTTGTAATAAGTATGCCTCATTTCTGAAGTAATAACAATATATGTGAAGTATGAGTTGTTATATTATTCCCACATTGAGGATAGATAGTGACTTAGGAAAATACTTTGGCACTTGGACTTCCCCCCAAAGATCCAATACTTATAGTGGCAGATTTCTAACTGGTATTATTCCCACCCTAAATTTCCTATCCCTCCTCCATGTTATGGAAAACCATATTTTACCCCTTTGTTCAGATGGTATGGAATCCCTTGTGTATTCTATCATCCATTGCCCAGGGGATATGGAGGTTTGGATTGCATGGGGTCTCTTATAGATCTTATGTTGGATACAATATCGTATCTCCCATAACTATTGATGGTGTTGTCTTCCATATTCACTATTTATAAGGTTGCATCACTGTGTGTTGTGGCTTGGATTATATGGGTTATATGGAATGATTTAATTTTTAATCACACCTCAAAACCCTGTGGTTTATAGATCAAAGGAGAAACCTCATGGATTGATGGAAGGAATCAGGACCTGGAATAGAATGGTTTCTCTGAGTCTCCAGTGGATGAAGCTAGATGGACCCCCCCCTGATGGAAGGATCTGTAAAGATCAATTTCGATGCTACCTTACCCAAGGATGGATATTTTGGAATCATATTGATGTTCTGGGACCATTTTGGTAAGATCATCGCTTCCAAAAAAGAATCAGACCATGCCTTCTAAGAACCCATGGTCGCTAAAGCCCATGTTGTCCTTTCCAGTCTGACCCTTACTAATGATTTTGGTTGGAAGGATATAAAAATTGAATATGATTTTATCAACAACATCAATGAAATAAAAACAAATTATTTTAGCCTCCAATATTATGGATTGATCTTTAGGAAAATTTAGTCTCTCAGTCACAGCTTTTCAGCTTTCTCTTTCTCTTTCATCAAATAGGAGGAAAATGAAGCAGCACATCATCTGGATTCTCATTGTTTTCTAAGAGAGAATAACTTTTGGATTCAAATTTTTTCCTTCATGGATGTTTGATCTTGTTTCTAATATTCTCCGTGATTAATATATCTTCCTTATATTGTCAAAAAAATAAGTGCATGCAAGAAAGTTTTAAATGAGTAATGTGATGTATTGATTTATTTATTTTAAACCCCCATGTGACAGATTTATTAACCAGTTCAAGTGGGATATATATACAAAATACTAAATGATAATATTATCCCCATTTTAATGTTTTTTATACCATTTTATTTTCTTTAACCCAAATGTAAATTATCATTGTATTCTTATTTTGAATAATAATAATAATGTTTCCCCTCTCTATCCTAATTATCATCATGTCAAATCTTGTGCAACTTGAATTAACTACACTTGATTTCATCGGAAGTAATTATATTCCATGAACAATAGATATTTAAATGAATCTCAAATCAAAGGATTTCATGAAACCGATTAAATAAAATAATTCAATAACCCTCCGAAATAAAAGAAAAGGCAATAATATTCCTCATAAGACATCTCGATGAGGGATGAAATGTGAATACATCACAAAAAAAGATCTAAGTAAGCTCTAGAAAAGTTTTGAAGAGATGTGTGGTCATAAAAATGAGGTTGTTATTCTAGCAAATCACGATGAATGTAATGTTTTACTCTTCCAAGACTATAAATGGGTCAGTGATTACAATTATTCCATGTATAGAATTGTATCACAGTTACTTTGGTGTTGAGATTACAGATTCCGATATGCTTGAAAAGTCATATATGACATTTCATGCATGTCACATCACCCTAAAATAGAAATATAACTTACGAGGGTATATAAAATATTCTGATATTATATCATCATTACTTGTAGCTGAGAGGAACAATGATATTTTGATTTAAAATCATCAGTCTTGTCATGTTGGTTCAATAGTAGAATTTCCTAAAGCAAGTGTTATATTTCATGAAAATAATCATGGAAGAATTAGGGGATGTGATTCTCATGGTGGATGTGGTTTTGGTAGAATACACGGTTTAGGGAAGGGTCATAACCATGGACATAGTCAAAATGAATATCAAAATCAAAGAAATATCAGCTCAATCACACCAATAAATCCTAAAGATTCCCATTACTGGTGTGGTTCTAAGGGACATTGGTCTTGAGTTTTCTGAACCCAAAAAGATCATTGTAAACTCTATAAAGTGTCTCTTGAATCAAATAATACTGAACCATATTTTTCTGAGGCATCCTATAAAGGAAAAGAAAAGGAGCTAAATTTTAATGAGAATCATGATCCATTAAATAATTATTTCACTTACCTCGAAGTGGGTGATTTTACTTGTGATTTTGATAAGATGATAGCTTGAATTAATTCAAAAAAACTATAGTTGTTATGATATTTGATATTTCATTCCATTCTGTATGCTTTATATTTTTTATGTTTTAATATCACAAGGTGTTTCTTATAATATTACTATATTTAATTTGAAGTATTTAAATGTAATCTGTAAACTAGACATATATTTTCATACCGGATAGTGGAACAACACACAATTCTTAAGAATAAAAAATATTTTTTCTGAACATAAACCAATAATACCAATTGTGAATATTATATGTGGTCCTATAGATTTAATAGAAGGGTTTAGTAGAGTGAATTTTTCTTGAGCTAAGGGGACATAATTTTTTATAAGAGATGCGTTATTTTCCCCAAAGTCCAAAATAAACTTATAAATTTTCAATGATATATACCAACATGGGTATGATACCCAAACTATATCTGAGAGAAATGAAAATTACATTTTCATTACCATTAATAAATCTGGTGGGAGTCATGTAGTAGAAAAAATATCAAAATTATCATCTTGATTACATTACACATATATAAGTGCAGTCGAAACACATATGGTAGTTTGGAATGGATCATAAATAATTAATTTATGGCATGGTTGATTAAGTCATCCTGGTTTGGTAATGATGTGAAAAATAGTTGAAAGTTCTCATGGACATTCAATAAAGGTCCAGAAGATATCTGTACTAAGAAAAATTCCATGAGAGTCTTATTAACTTATAAAGCTAATTGTGAGAGCATCTCTAACTAAAATTAAGGTTGAAATTTAAGCCTTTATTGAATGAATTCATAGGGATATATGTGAATCAATTCATCCATCATGTGGGATATTTAAATATTTTATGGTATTAATTTATGCATCTATCATATGGTCACACATATGTTTTCTATCAACACATAATGTAGCGTTTTCATGATTTATTTCTGAAATAATTAAATTAAGAGAACAATTCCATAATTATGTCACCAAGAAAGAAAGCCCTGATAATTCTAGAGAATTTACCTCTCAAGTTTTTAATGGTTATTTTATATAATTGGGGATTGTTGTGGAACATCAAGTCACCCATGTGCATACACAAAATGGTTTAGTTGAATCATTGATAAAATGCATCCAACTTTTATTAGACTATTAATAATGTGAAAAAAAAATCATCCAAGCTCCATATAAGGGTCATGGAATATTTCATGCCTCGGTATTAATTCACATCAGACCAAGTTCATATCATGATAACTCTCCACTCCAATTGGATTTTGACCAAGAGTCCAACATCTCCCACTTAATAATCTTTTTTAGGTCCAAAGCCATGTTTTCATTTTCTAAAAAACCGGTTTAAGGGTTACCGGTAACCGTACAGACAAAAGCGGTACCCAACATTCCACACATATTTAAAATTTCAAAATTCACAATTTCCCAGAATTTAAATTTTGAGCGCAAAATTGAAAAAACCCATGCCACGCGTCAACCTCGCGTTGTGTAGTCTATGTACCAATTGTTCCCCCACATCGTACAAATAAGGAACATCAAAGGAGTTTGGGAATATATTTAGGATATAAATACTCATCCATCATCAGATATCCTGAAAAAAACTAATGATTCTTTGTTAGCATTTTTTCTTGATTATCACTTCAATGAAGAAGTATTCCTAGTATTAAGGGGAGAAAAGAAACAAAGAGAGGGTATTACCTAGAACGTGAAAACGTTAACTTTTTTCTATCCTCCCACCTAGTAGTGTGAGATAGAAGTGAAAAATATTTTACATTTTCAATAACTATCAAATCAATTTCCCAATGCATTTACTAATTCAAAGGGTGTGACTAAATAACATGTATCAACTATAAATGCACCATATAAAATTTATATTCCAAAGACACAATTACATAATGATGTTACAAAAATCTCAAAAACATTCATGAGACATGGAAGACCAATTTTCTCTAAGGATAAAAATATTTGAAAAATAAAATGAATGATTATAATTGAAAACTCCATTATGGTGGTGTATGTTCCAGAAGAAACACATAATTAAAGTGTTCTTAAATAAAAACATGATGAAATCATAAAGATAATTCACATGATATAGAAAACCCAGAATGTGTTGAAAATAATGAAATCGCTCTTAATTATTCCACTACAGGTGATATATTGAATTGAAGTAATGTAGAAAATATTGAAAAAATATTTTCATATTCTATGTCACATGATATAGAAAATGAAGACCCTGAACCAAGGTCTATTATGGATTGTAAAAAATGTGGCAATTGGAATAAATGGAAAGATGCAATACATTGAATTAAATTCACTTAATAGGTGAAGGGTTTATGGACATATCATGCTCACACCAGAAGGTATGAAGCATGTTGGATATAAATGGGTTTTTTATGTAAGTGTAATTAGAATAAAAATATTGTAAGATAATGGATGCTATTAATTTTCGGTATCTAATTAGCCTTACAGTAGTTGAGAAGGCTAATATGTGACTTATGGATATTATTATAGCTTATTTATACAGTTTACTTTATAGTAGTATATATATGAGAATCAAAAAAGGATTAAAAATACCTGAAGTATTGAAATCAAAACCCAAAGACCTATATTCAATTAAATTATAAAAATCTATGTATGGATTAAAAAAATCTGGGCATATTTGGTATAATCATTTGAGGGAATATTTCTTAAATAAAGGGTATGTAAATAACCCCATATGCCCATGTGTTTTTACTAAGTATAAATCATCTAGATATGAAATCATTTTTTTATGATTTAAATACCATAAAAATTCCATAAGAGATCAATTAAACAATGAGAAACTTAAAGGATGAATTTGAAATGAAAGACCTAGGATAAACCAAGTATTGTCTTAGATTAAAAATTGAGCATATGCCAAGTGGTATATATTTTCATCAGTAAAATTACTCTAAAAAGGTCTCAAAATGATTTAATATGGATAAAGTGAATACTTTAAGTACTCGAATGGTTTTTCAGACTTTAAATATTGAGAAAGATCAATTTCGACCTTGTGAAGAAAATGAGGAGTTGGTTGGTCCAGAATTACCATACCTCAGTTCCATTGGAGAACTAATGTGTCTTGATAATTATACTCATCCTGATATATATTTTTCTACTAATTTATTGGAAATATTTAGTTCAAACCCTACATAAAGTCAATAAAATGGATTTAAACATATTTTTTGTTATCTTTTCGACACTATTTATTTGGGCTTATTCTATTCTAACAAAATAGAAAAAAATGGATGGTTTTTCATATGCAGTTTATTTATCTGATCCTTATAATGCATTATCAAAAACTGGTTGTGTGTTTACAGTTAGAGTTACTACCATATCTTGGAGATCATAAAAATATACACTTTTTTCAATATGTTCAAATCATGTAGAAGTAATATAATTGCACGAATCATGCCAAGAACATGTCTAGTTGTGTTCTATGACTCAAAAAAATTCAAGCTACAATTGGATTGCCTATCAAATTTATCCCAAAAATATTATTCGAACATAATATTGTGTGCATCACATAATCAAAGAAGGATTCATCAAGAATTATCATACAAAACACATACCATCATAATTTTTCTTCTTCACATAAGAGTTAATGAAGAACGGAAATATCAATATGCAATATGTTCGATCCAGTGAAAACATTTAAGATTTATTTATAAAATGCACTACCAACTATTATATTAATAAATTTTTTACATAATATAGGGATTATTAGATTGAAATTTTTTGTAATGTAATGTAACTTTCAGGGGGATCCTATGTGACTGTACTCTTTTCCTTATTCTGTTTTTGATCCCACTGAGTTTTTTTAGATAGATTTTTAATGAGGTAATATCAAAACACATATGAAATTGGTAGGGGTTTGAATCCCATGGTGGAGTTTTATGAAGCCACTGAAAGGTGGTTCCAATATTTAACGAGGGCCCCCCACTATGTTTCAATTCCTATAAAAAGGTAGTGCTACCCCCTGGAAATGAATGAACAGATATAAAGAACATGTTCAAAACCTCGATAAAATATATATCTTTATTTATGCTCATCTTTCTCCTCTATTTAAACTTTACTCGTTTCATTTTTTTAGGAAAATATTAAATTTTCCTCATTTATAATCTCTCATTATCATCACATTTCATCTTTCATTTTTTAAAAATGGGTAGTGGTCGTTAATGATCAAAAGAGTTCCTTAATTCTAATTAAGGAAATATTTTATTTCAGACTAAAGTGAATTCTCATTTCAATTGAAAATTCATAATATTTTTAGTTCTTTATTGATATTTTCTTATTTTTTGGTCTCAAACTAACATTAACAGCCTGTTTTGGTTTTGAATCTCCATTTTCCCTAAACAATATCATATAACCTATATTCATTCCTTTACTTAAAAAAATATTTTTCGATAAATTAATTTTTAATTAATATTATATCAACTCCTTTTATATAAATTTTATTTTGAGAAATAGTATTTTTTTAATTTTTAATAAATAACTCGATGAAATTTTATTTTTTATCATACGTAACATATAAATAAATTTTATATGATTTTTTAAGAAAACTCTCAACATATTATTATAAAAAAATAATAGTTTTTAATTTAATTTTACTTTGCTAATGAGATAAGATAAATTTATTATAAAAATTAAATAATTTAAGAAATGTGAAACTAAAATTGTAACAAATTTTATTTTTTCCATGTATTAATTTAGAATATTATATGGATTATTTTCAAAGATGGGTGATGATACGGCGTGATATTATGTGGTCTAGTGAGTCCGGAATTAATTTTTGAAATATTTTAAATATTTTAAATATCACATGTGCACAATTTTTCTAAAAAATGTGGAATAAATCTTAAACAGGGGCTCATATTAGAAATATGAGGCCTCCATTGAGCTTAAAGCATGATATTTACCTTAGGTGTGACATAATCTTTGTTAGTGTTAGACATTTGATTAAAATCCCCGATGGGCATGAATAATAAAATAAATTTATTTATTTATTTATTTTATTAGTGATGCAGAAACCTATTTTTTCTCTATTTAAGCATACTAATGAACAATTCTTAGGGTTGGCCACATAACCCTTATAATTGTGAGATAAAACTATAGAAATCCTTGGCAAATGAAGACGATGGATTGAAGATCATTTATGCCAACAAAATTCAAGGATCTCACCAACAACAACGATGTGGATTCGTTCTTCATCAACAATTGATCCATCTGGAGGTTGGATGTTTGTTTTATGTGGATTTATCACTGTTTTATTATCCTATAATGAATGTGGATCAAGTTACTAACTGATTGATTCACAGATCGACCGTATTGTGAGTGCGGGTTTATTTGTGGGGAATTCTTGGAGAAATTTTTATATTTGTTTTGGATATTCATTTTTTGTTATAAGGATAATGAATTGAGGCCAACCTAAACATGAATAAGTTTTGTTCCTCTCTCTTTTTTTCTTGTTTTTCTCCAACTTTTCTTTGTGCATTCATCACTGGTGTTTTATTTGACTGGTGGTTTGATGAATACCCAAGAAATCAATTTTTATGCACCCATTTCTTGGTGAAATACATTGATACCACATATCTAGGTTTATTTTGTTGGAGGGATCAAGATATAATGAAGGATGATCAATCGAGGATGAATTTAGGGGTACACGTTCTTTGTATCTTCAGTATGCGATAATAGTGTGGTTCGATGAACGGTTTTCAAGCTGATTGAGGCATGATATTCGGTGACTAGGTGACAGAGAGGATTGGTAGAAATATATCCATGATCTCCAAGAGAGATCGATAGTAAAACCGAAGGTGATGACAACATGGGCATAGAGAATGGAATAAGGCGGTGTTCTATGAAATTCTAGGTTACAGGACATGTAATACGGAATTACACTCCATGTGGGACCCTTAGTACGGTAATAGGGCTTTCACAAGAGTAAAAATATCAGACGACTTGTGATGGCTGTCACACAGTGTGTGACCCATACCTAGAAGCTTGGTGTGTACCTAGGAGGGTACACAAACACAGATAGAAGTACACAGGATCAGACACATTGTGTAATCGGATACAGATATGGGCATCCAGACGTGTACATGGCCATCCAGACACGAACATGACTAGGTATACATGGTCATGGACACACCATGTACTTGGATAAGTTTAGTTAGGGTATGTTCCCTTGATCCATTATCTAATGGTTTAGTATGGAGTTGTGTCATATGGATAGGATGGTGATCCTCTCTAAGGAACTTCAATCTTGGATAGAGTTATTGGAATCCTTCCATGAGGCTTGAAGTGAGATCCTATATCATCATCACTTCCCTAGGTGAGGTTCTTGGTATCATTGTGACCAACACTACAGGGGTGTTGATCCCCTACTTAGTGGGTTAATTCAGATTGGGTTGTTGGTATACCCCATGGCCTTGGGTGTGATCCACCACTATGTATTCTTCTCTTTAGACTTATAGAGTGTAATTTTTATGGTGAGACATGAAAAGCACGATATCTCAGTTGAACACCATTAGTGATATCTGACTTATAGAGTGTGTTCTCTTGGATAAGTGTAATGTGGATCCTTTGAGCATGAATTGTAGGATGGAAATACAGTTGTGATCATACTAAAGGATGTGTGTCTACTATAAGTATATATGGATATTCTTGTTATATAAGTCATTAAGATATACCTATGATGGGATGACTATTATTCTTGATGTTATATGATTAGTGATTTTAGGGTGTCCTACTAGGTATTTTTGTACTCACTCCTACATGGGTTTTTCCCATACGTGTCGTGTATTATGCAGACAAACAGACTTTTGATGGAGTCCTATAGGGACTAGGACAAGGACTAGGCAAAGCTTAGTGAGCAGAAAAAAGTGAGATTTATTCTTGCAGTAACCTTGATACCAATCCTCTTCTATTATTTAAGGTTATAATTCACTACAAGAAAATAGAATTTTAGTAGCGGTTTGAAAAACCACGGCTACATATTTTTCGAACAAAAATTTAGCGGCGGTTTTTAGAACCACCGTGAAAAAACTGCCGCTAATTTTTTTTAATTTTTTTTTAATTTTTTTTAAATATCATCTAAAAAAATTTAATTTTTTTAACGGTGGTTTTTTTAAAAAACCGTCATGAAATAGCGGTGGTTTTTTGTAAACCGCCAAAAAATTTAAGAAAAAAAATTAAAATTTTCTTTTAAAAAATATTAATTATTAATTATTTATTAATTATTAATTATTATTTATATTATTATTTACAATAAAATATAGTTTATTGTTTACAATTTTATATATTTATAATGTGTCAATTAATTAATATTTATAATTATTAGTTAATGAAATTTTTAAACAGAAAGAAAATCTTAAATAAGTAGAAGAACAGACTTCGGCATCAAATGACCACAACTTCTGATCTGAGAGTCCATTTCAGCTCCTCAACCAGTCAAATCAAAGTTTATCAAATGATAAAAAACCAAGTGAGATTTAAATCACGTGATAATCAAAGGAAAAAAATATATATTCAAAATTCAAAAGTCAAAAAACAAACTCGAACTTCAAACGACCATAACTTGTACCCCTTTTTATTCCACCAGAAAGGCCCAGAAGGCCTTCGAAGTAGAGGTTTTAGTTGTAGACACCGATTTCTTGAAATTCAAATGGTTATAACTTTCGATCCAGGTGTCTGTTCGGCATGTACCACATATCATATCGAAGATTATTTCACGATCTTCTATTTGACTGGTTGTGGCACTAGAAAATGAGCATCAGATCATAATTTATGACCATTTCAATGTTTTTAGGGTTTTCAGAGGTTCTTAACGTTTTATGATTTATTTAATTAATTGTTTATTTAATTAATTAATTATTTATTTAAATATTATTTATTTATTTATTTATTTATTTATTATTTAGTTATTATGTACACATTAATTAATAATTTATTTTTAATTTATTAATTAATTAATTATTAATTATTAATTATTAGTTTATTATTCATTATTTATTTATTCATTTATTTAATATTTATTTATTTATTCGTTATTCATTATTTATTTATTATTTATTTATTATTAATTAATTAATTATTATTTATTAATATAAATTATTAATTATTAGTTATTAGTTATTATTAATTATTAATTATTAATTATTTATTATTTATTTATCAATTTATTTAGTTATATATTTATTTCTTTATTATTTATTTCTTTATTATATATTTTTTATTTTTTATCTTTTATTATTTATTATTTATTATTTATTTTTAATTTATGAAATATTAATTTATTATTAGTTTATTATTCATTTATTAATTATTTATTAATTATTTATTATTTATTTATTATTTATTATTAATTAATTATAAATTATTTATTAAATATTAAAATTAAAATATTAATTATTAATTAATAATTAGTAATTTCATAATTATCAATTATTAATTATTAGTTATTATTAATTATTAATTATTAATTAGTTATTATTTATTTATGTATTTATTTATTTATTATTGATTATTTATTGATTATTTATTAATTATATATTAATTCATTATTAATTAATTATTAAATATTAAATATTGAATATTGGATATTAAATATTAAAATTAAAATATTAATTATTAATTAAGAATTATTCATTTTATAATTATCAATTATTAGTTATTAGTTATTATTAATTATTATTTATTAATTAATTATTATTTATTTATCTATTTATTTGTGTATTTATTTATTTATTATTTATTCTTTATTATTTATTATTTATTAATTTATTTTTAATTTACTAAATATTAATTTAGTATTAGTTTATTATTCAATTTATTATTTATTTATTTATTTATTATTCAATATTTATAAATTATTTATTAATAATTTTTTAATTATTTATAAATTATTTATAAATTATTTATAAATTTATAAATATAAATTATTAATTATTAATTATTAATTGTTAATGATCAATTATTAATTATTAGTTTTTATTAATTATTAATTATTAAATATTAAATATTTATTGTTTATTATTTACTATTTACTATTTATTATTTATTATTTATTATTTATTATTTATTTATTTATCTATTATTAATTAATATATTATTAATATTTATTTATTTATTATATTTTAAATTATTTTTTAATTAATTTATTATTTATACATTGCTTATATATATATTATGTTATATATTATATGTTATATGTTATATATTATATATTATATATTATATATTATATATTATATATTATATATTATGTATTATGTATTAAATATTATGTATTATATAATACATAATATAAAATATAAAATATAAAATATATATTATATATTATATATTATATATTATATATTATATATTATATATTATATATTATATATTATATATTATATATTATATATAATACATTATATATTATATATTATATATTATATATTATATATTATGTATTATGTATTATATATTATGTATTATATATTATATGTTATATGTTATATGTTATATGTTATATAATATATATATATATTATTTTATTAATTATTTATTATTGATTAATAATTATTGATGAATAATTATTTAGTTTCTATATATTTGTTATGTATTACTTGTTTTTCCAATTAATATATATATATATACATATATAAGTATATTAAATTCGATTTATTGACCACATGAAGAGCTTGCTCGAGTGGTAAAGTCTTTGGAGAATAAGCAAGAGGTAAGGGGTTCAAATCTCACCCAACGCAGAATTTATATATATGGCATGGGCATGTGCATGGGCATGTGCATGGACATAGACTTATTCATAGAGATGGATGGGCATGTGCGTGGAAGTAAATAATTAATTAATTAATTAATTTAAAAAATTAAAAAAAATTAAAAAATAAAAATGATTTAGCGACGGTTTAAACCTCGGCTAAAAAACCGCCTCCAATTAAAAAATTAATAAAATTTAAAAAATTTAAAAACAATTAAAACGATGTAGCAGCGGTTTAAACCGCCCCCAAAAAACCACTGCTATTTATTTCTTGACGCACGATTTAGCGGTGGTTTTCCAAAACCGTTGTAGAATGATTTAGCGGCGGTTTAAACCGCTGCTAAATACAAATTTTGGCGTAGTGATTATTTTTAGTTTCTTTCGAATGGGCTTCTCCTTTTTCTTTTCAGCACTTGTTGTCATACTTTGACAGTGGGATTTTTTTATGTATGGATACATGGTTATTAGTTGTTTTATATTTCAGAATTGAATGAGTTTGGATATGTGTGGGTGTATACATGTACATTATACTAACGTCACTCGTGTGAATAATATGCCTACTCGTTGCCGGTCGCTAGCCCCTGGCCTATTGATGTTGAGCTTGGAGTGGTCATGGTTTGGGTCTCATTGGGTCGGGTCATGACAGAGTGGTATCAGATGAATTGGTTATACCTTAGGATTGAAGTCTATGATATTGGTTTGGGGTAACAGTGTAAAGTGTTTTGAGTTTAGATCCTAGGAATGGGACTCCAGTGTTAGTGCAATGGTCGATGTATCCATACAGCAGGACTCTGATAACCTTCTCGTATAATCAGTATATATAGACACTAGTTACAGGGAAAATATTAGTATATGCATCATATAAGAATGTTTTGTGGTTTTCATATACTTCTTTTGATATATCTCAAGATATACTCATTGAACGTGGTACATCTTGTTGATTTTAGGATGCCTCCATGATGTTTTCTAGATAATATTTAGTAGAATGATCATGAGGATGATCTCCTCAGTTATGATGCTTTGATACATTGACTTTTAGGAGATGTTACCTCCAAGTGATGCACCAGTATTACCCCCATCTTCTGAGTAAAAGATGGTACTAGAAGTACCATCAAATGAGGGGCGCTAGTTGAGGGTGATTCATGAGTTTCAGTGTTAGAGACCCCTCAAGTTTCTAGGTGAGACCAACCCCTAGGTGTCTGAGGATTGGCTTGAGGTTGTGGTGTGAGTCTTCCATCTTATCGGGACACCTTCAGACCATATGGTGGTCTAGATAGCGAGCCTTATCCATGGCTATGTAGGATGATGGGGGGAGGGCTTAGTGACCTAGTTTTACAATGAGGAAACTTTTGTATGGTCAGAGTTTGAGTGAATATTCAGAGAGGAGTTTTATATATCTATATTGAGGGATGTTTTCATCTTAAAGATTCTACATCTTTATCACGGAGGTACAATTGTGGTTGAGTATTCATCGGTGTTCACCAGCCTCTCTTGATACTTGATGGATAAGGTGTGTGATCAATTATTTTAGGATCAAACCTTTTAGAGAGGTCTATGAAGATACATATGAACTAGCGTGATACCTCCATTCATTCCTATATATGATGGGGTGCTAGAGTGTGCTTTGGTAGTCAAGATTTGGTTGAGAAGATGCAAACAGTTGGTGCCAACAATGGGAACATGGGAGATGATACTACTAGAAATTAGGGTATCTATGCCCCTTGAAACGGGAGACCACCATTGGAGGTCACTATTGTTCATCAATAGCAACCACCAAAACTGGTCTCTAGCCTTAAAAAAAGGTATCTATCATTCCCCCACCTCACACACAGTCCTCCCCCTGGGAAAACACTACCCATCTGCTGCCACCCATCCTCCCCCCCCCCCATCATGTTTTCCCTCTCCCTCTCTAACACCCCTATCCACCTCTGCCTTCACCTCTTCCTCCATCTCTCTCTCCCACCCTGACTCCCCTCTACACATCTGCATTCACCTCCACCTCCCTCACCCCAGCTCCCTCTCCCTCGTGCCTCACCTCTCAACAACGCCTCACTCGAAGCCACTGCCACCACCCATCCACCCTCACTACCACCCCTCCCCCATGCCTTACTTAGCCTCCACCTCTGCCCCCACCCCTACCTATGCCCCGGAGGTGCTATCTTCTCCCATCCACCCCCACTATCTCCCCTCCCTCACGCCTCACCCAACCTATATCTCCACCCCTACCCCCACCTATGCCCCCAGTATCTCTCCATGAATTCGTGTAGGGTTCCCACTGTATCTGGATTCCTTACTTGACATTCTTCTCCTTGATCAATGTTATACTATAGTGTCTTTGTGTATTATCCTAGGGTTCCCATAGTTTAGATGAGTATTATTTCCCAACTTCACTGTCGTTTGTCATAATTTTCTTATCTTTTTTTTTGTTATCATAATGTAGTATATCGATTTTTTTCATATAGAAATCACAAAATCTATTGTGTTTGGTCAGTAAACACCAATCCTTATTATAGTTTAGGTAACCCTACCTGATTTTAATAATTAATTATTATATAGAAACGTGAATTATTAGTTCATTTGAGACATTTAGGAGTAAATTATATATTAATATGATATATTATTTTTTGTAATGATCCAAAGTGATTTTTCTAGATTATAAGTCAATTTAGCATTTATAACATGTGCCATGTGATCTAAACCAAGAAAACGAGTCAGAGTATCACAAAAATTTATGGGAATAATAATCAATTAATTTTTCAATTTTTGAAAGAAACCATACATCAATTTAAAAATTGGTTTTCCCAAAATGATTTAATATTTATCTTTCTATTAAAATTCCTTTAAGTTCTATAAACAAGCATCAAAAGATCAAAACCGAGCACATAAACTAGATTATTACCAAAATTTAGGACAATGATCAATGATTCGTCTATAACCTATATAAATAAGGTTTCTATCAAATTGATACGAAATTTCTCTGAATGATCAAAAGTGAATTTTCATAATTATCAACCCTTGATAAGTTTAAACCCACTTTATATAATATATACCTAGAGAAAAGATCTTGGATAATAAATAAAATTATATACAATAACTATTGATTGATTTTTGAGTTTTGGGAATAAAAAACATATAAACCCAACACGTGATTTACCCAGAATTGCCAAAGTACATTTTTAAAATTATAGTTTGAATTTATCAAAAAAAAATGTTATTTTGTGATATGTTTTTTTTATATTTTATGTTATCAGTTTTTAACTAGGTTAATGTTTCATACTTGAAGTCTCATTTGTATTATTTATAGATGAATGGAATGGTAATGATAGTTATTCATTAAATATTTGTGTTACTATATCATTATAAAATAAATTTCCTTATATATAAGTCAATTTCCACTTTTAAAATAAAAAATTCAAGATTTTAGTTCAATGGTAATAGATATTATACACATGTATCCATTGATTCTATGTTTTACCTTAGAAAAACACATAAACAAGAAATTCACATACAAAATTAGTCATTCCATTAAACTAAAATATTGGACACTTGATTTGATACAATTAAATTCAATCTTATATGTATGGAAAGTTATTTGGAAATGATATACTTATGCTATATTGATTATATAAAAATAATTTAATGTATCATTTTAATGCATCAATTTTACACCTTAATGTATAAATGGTTACCCCGCACATGGATTGATTCATTGATGCTTTGTATAATGAACATTTATGGAAATGATATGTGATGGATTGAATAATCTATTTTGGTTCACTAAAAATACATAATCTTTTCTTGAGTAGTTATATAAAGTATTTCACCATCAAGTGATATATTATTTGATCTAATATTTTCAATAAATAGATTAATAGTCCTTCATTTTTCCTTCTCTTATGAGTTCTGATCAATTGGTTTTTGAAGAAAAATAATCATGGAGCTGACACAAATGAGTGGTACATTATTTTGGTGTGTACTATTTTCAATTTATTAAAATAATATAATCTTATATCTTGGATACTTAATTGATTAAGAAATATCTGTAATTATTATTTTCGATCATAATTATCTCAATTTGAATTAGTAAACTATTTTTTACTTATTGTGATAATTTTTTAATCATGAAAATATAAATTTCAACCAATGGACCTTTATTCTATTTTAGACCACTAAATGGATAATATTTTTATTTATAAAGTTAGATTAGTTTATATATTTATAATTTTATGAAATTTAATTAAAATTATTTCAAGTACTCCAGATAATGATTGATAATTTTTTAGTACATGGATTTTAAAAAAAACAATAAATGGGTTAATAATGAAGGATTGGGATGATAATGAAGATTCCTTAAATTCATTGGGATGTACCATTTGGGGGTTAAGGTTTGGGTTGTGAGGATTGATTGAATGAGATGTACCTAATAGAGTCCACGACACAATATATTTATTTTCAGTTCTTATATTATTAAAAAATACCGATTTTGAAAACTTATTCATATACTATAATCAAGACTGAATGTTTTCATTATATCTACTTATCCTTTAACTGGCTATTCCGATTTCCTTATCTATTAATAGGTTTAACAAAAAAAAATCATTTCATAAAAAAACATATCTTGATTGATTTTTATTTTATATATTCATTTGATCAATATTTTCTTTCTCTTAAAAATATTTGTTTTATCCAGACATTTTTTATAAGCGCCTCACTATAAAATATTTAGTCATGTACAAAACAATACTTTAAAAAATAAAATGTATAATTAATTAAATATAATGCGATGATCGTGTCATATGTGAATTTTTTCTTGTTTTGGATGAGTATGAATTGAATTCCACATAAAATTGGTTAGTCTTTATTTTAAATATATTTTTTCATATGAAATTCTAAAAATTAATGCAATATGATGTCTTGTGTAAATGTTACTACTCATTTTATAGATAAAAATATGGATAAGAGATGGATTGATCCTACAAATAGAACATCTAGAGAATTTACTTGCAAAAAAATAATATCTATATAATATTTTGAAGTAATTATGCAGTTTATTGATTTAACTAGAGGATTTAAAAGTGACTATATTAGTTTTCTATGTAGAAAATGTAAAAATATATATCGATTCATATGAGATTCCATGAGGGAATACCTATTCTTTAATGGGTTTCTGAAAAATTATAAGAGTCAAACTCATCATGGGGAATAATATAATCATTATCATCCTAGAGAAATAGTTTTTATGGATGTTGATGTGAGGATAAATGATCTGATGCATGAAATGATTACTGAAATGCTATGTGGGCTGGCTCTGAAGGCATTAACATATGGAATGTTGAGATCGGTGAGATCAATTTTTGCTCTGGTGCAGATCATGATTCCTTATTTTTTTTTATGAAATACATGATGATGCACAAATTGAATTATATTTTGGGTGTACTAATTGTAGTAAATTTTCATTTATCTTATAGTTTTTCACTTGAAGACTTTGAATTAGTGGTCAAATACATTGTTCTACATGCTGTCGGTGTTATTGAAAAAATTAATTATTACTAAATCTAAGATTACTAAGTCATATTACCATCTCATAAGTTTACAGAGAACTTAGGTTTCACATATGATACCATAGATTCATGTGAAAACAACTTTATGTTGTTTATAAAGAAACTATCTATTTTGAAAATTGTACGGTCTGTGACTCTTCCATGTAGAAAGATAACAGGGGAAATAAAACTCATCAAATTCAAACTGCAAAATAGGGGAAACTGATTCCTGTAAAGAAAATTCATTAGTTTCCAATGAAGAAGAGGTTGAAAATATTATTTTATGTCATTTTAAGTTTCTAAATTAATGAGATGACATATGGAAAGAAATAAGGAAAGTGATATACTAACCCACCTGATATACTCTCTTGCAAGGAAGTATTTCGATCAGAGACCCCCTGACTTTGCTAAAGATAGTCATAATGTCTGATTGGGGTTAGAAGTAGATGGTTTTAATCAATTCAGGTCTATAGTTGGTGAAACTCACATGGACTGTGGTGTTTATTCCATATAATCTTTCTTCATGGATTTGTATGAAATAATAATTTTTATTACTTTACACTCTTATTAATGGCCCTGAAAGTCTGGGGGATAGGTTTGATGTTTACCTTCATCCATTGATTGATGAGATGAATGAATTTTAGGGTGATGGTGTGATGAATTGTGACTGTGGAATGAATGAAATGTTCAAATTTTGGGCTTCTTTATTATGGAAAATCAATGACTTTATGGATTATGAAAAATTTTCAAGTTTAAAATATTATTCATTTCATCAAATGTATAAGTCTTGGGTCATAAAATGTTAATTG
This sequence comes from Viscum album, assembly GCA_963277665.1. Classification (NCBI taxonomy): domain Eukaryota; kingdom Viridiplantae; phylum Streptophyta; class Magnoliopsida; order Santalales; family Viscaceae; genus Viscum; species Viscum album. The sequence continues at coordinate 1,808,265,893 of OY728157.1, forward strand.
GAAAGAATTATTTGAATCCTAATTTTAATATATTAACACATTTTTAGTTTTGTTTTTATACATGTTAGTGCATCCCATTTTTTCTCACTGATATATATTTGATAAAAAAAATTATTTCTTGGAATCACCATAGTGAAGAGAGAATCATTTTTTTACTAATTATTCTTTTTATTCATTCATTATTAATTTTGTTTTAAATGTTTCTAATTGTTTTAATATTTTTCTCACTTTTTATCTATTTTTTAATCTTATTTCATAATAAATATTTTGTAAATATTTAAATTTCCAATTTTTTATATGAAATAGATATTTTCATGTAAGAATGATGTTCCCTCATTAGTTTATTTTCATTTATCCATTTTTTAATTATATTAGTTGTCCATATTTTTATAGCCCATCATCAATATGCATAGATGAAAATGAGATATAACATCCCTCATAAGAGAAAACAATAGCATTTCAAATTGATTAATCAATCACATGTTTTTTAAAATCACTAAACTCTTCATCTACAACAAAATCAGAAGTATAGACACTAGTAATCCCATTAGTAACTTCATCCTACATCCAACACTGTCATATAAATAGGCCTATAAAATCCATCACGCTAATAACCATAAATATCCAAAATCCATATATTCTATCCACTAATAATCCCTTCCATACCCTCGTGTAGAATGAAACATCGTAACAAACAATCTATACACTTTGAACTGATATATACCAGTGAACATGGAAAGAAAATTATGAATATTGGACTCTAAAAACCACACTGAACACTCAGATCCTCTTCATCATACTTCGAATCCACCTAAGAATACCACCAATTGAACAAAATGTGTAGTATTTCTCCACGCCTTTAAATGCATAGAAAAATGACTAAAATTCATAGAGATCAGTGTATATGTCACAAATACCAATTTTATACTAGTAGTGTCCCCTGCTATTAAATTAAAACAATTATGCACAACAGATTATCAGTAATAACAAATAATATCAATCTTTAGTATCACCCTATATCTAACTTAAATACAAACTGATCTAGATATGAATTAGTCCAAAACCAAGGCCTCTAAATAAAACAGAAATAAGAGACTCCCAAGTAATGAAATTATCAACACACAAAGACAAATCCTTTCAATTAGTCTAAATATCCCATAAAACTGATTTTGAGAGAAAACAATCATGTTATGGTTAGCCACATGACCTCCCTAACCACTAGTACACTGACCTATCTTAAAAGTTTTAATAGATTTCCACTGTTTATCATGATCATTTTTTCATCTTTAAAGACATCATCAATGATAGAAGCCTCTTTCACCAAATTGGTAGTCTTAATATTTTTTCAGAATCTAAAGTCTTACTTCAAACAAGATATATGGATCGATCATGTCAAAATAATCACCAATGGAGACCTTATATGTCACCTTTATATAAATTGGTTGAGTAAGGTCGCTAATACCATTATAAGTGGCCTGATTTGAGGAAAAAATTGAACTTGGATTTCACATCCTATTGAAATTAGAAAATCATATATGAAAAGAAACTGATTTGGAATGTCTATGACCAAATACAAAAGGGTTGTCCCTCTTTAGTAGAACACAAACAACTACCTTCTTACCCAAAAGTTTTGTCCTTGTAGACTATTTAAAACCAATATCCTTCATGATTGAAATATAATATCCTTCCTTAGAAGTAAACCTACCTAGGAAAATGGATGGATTGATTATGGTTGAAGTAGAATGAATGGATGGTGAAATCATATTTTATTTTTATGTATTTCTTTATGGACAGTGAAATTATATGCCTCTCTTTATGCCTCAATTTATGAATGGAAAATGAATGGATATTGAAATCATATGCCTCTATTTATGAATGGAAAGTGAATGGACAGTTACATCATATTTTATTTTCATTCCTCTCCTTACGGACTGTGCAATCATATGACTCTCTTTATGAATTAATAATGAATTCATAGTGAAATCATATTTTATTTTCAACTCCTTCTATATTCTATAAAACTTCTAGCTGTAGAAGTTTTATGCCTATATTTATGATATATGAAATCATATTTTATTTTCATTCATGTATATTCTTCTTTTACAGTATATATATAGCATCCCACCTTTTTATCACATAAACTTTCATTACATTTTACAAAACCGGGGATCTTTAAGGTTTAGTATCTTGGAAACTAGGAACTTAAAACATGGAATCAACATAAAACATTCTTCTCGAACACTTGAAAGGCTTCTCCTTAAGTTCATCCTAGCTTCATTACTGCATCTCATAACCTGGGGACATACATCAAAAGAAAGGGTGAGTAGAAGGCCCAGTAAGGGAAACAAGAAAAACATTTAACATGTGAACTTGAGATACATCAACTATGTCATGAAAAAGAAATTTAAGGCATGAGAAAGAAATCATGTGGAATATCATAATAAAAATAACATTTTTCATAACTTTAAGATGTGGCTACATCATTTAACATAGACAATCATGAACATATCACCAAGGTCCATCCCCAAGGTGTCATTTGAAAATTACCAAGGTTATTCACCAAGATATCGTGAAAATTGTAATCTCTAGTGGTTACATCATTACCCATTGAATTGGAGCGCTATCAGGGTGCACCCTTAAATTTGCCTTTATTATCATTTGATCCACATATATCATCATCAAAAATTTCATAAATAACCCGTATAGCATAAAATAAATGGGTTTTGATTTCATAATCATAACGTTTTAAAAAACTGCTTTAATGACATTATCTTTACGTCACATTAAACCCACGGAAAAAGGAAAGCGGGTTTGATGTATGTAAATACCAGAATTTAAAATAGAAAATTTTGATATATATGTGAATTCACATGTAGAAATAAGAGCTTTGAGTATTAACTTAATAACATAAAATAATTTTGAGAAAAGAGAGAGGCATTTTGTGAAGAAAATTCTGCAGCATAACGGCTACATTTCGGGGTTTTAGAAAACATTGAAAAGAGAGGGGGTATGGGTCAAACATTCATAAATGACCCATAAAACAGTATAGGGACAGAATATAAGGGATTTAAGAACATGTTAATGAAATTTGAAAATATACCATATGAAATGAAGAACATGAAAGGAAGACAAAATAAGATTTCTCTTATGAAAACTCTCTAGCCTAACGGCGTCACATAAACTTCAACCAAAAATGAATTGATGAGATAAAATAGGGTCTCTCATCATATGAACATAAAATATCAGTATGATAGATATAGAGATCATACCCCAACATAATAGAAAGGAACTTGCAAGACTGGACATGGAATTAGAACTTTGCAAAATGAAAAAGGTGAACGAATCCCTTAAAAATTCGGCAGCCTAACGGCGCCACTTAAACTTCAACAAAAATGAATTGACGAGATCAAAAATGGTCTCTCATAATATGAACATAAATGATAAGTATGATAGATATAGAGATCATACACCAACATAAATTAACTTGAAAGACTTGACAAGAAAATAGAACTTGAAATTGAGAAGGGTGAAAGAATCCCTTAAAAATTCGGCAGCCTAACGGTGCCACTTAAACTTCAACAAAAATGAATTGACGAGATCAAAAAGGTTCTCTCATCATATGAACATAAATGATCAGTATGATAGATATAAATATCATACCCAAACATAAATTTACTTGAAATACTTGACAAGAAAATAGAACTTGAAAATGAGAAGGGTGAAATAATCCCTTAAAAATTCGGCAGCCTAACGACGCCACTTAAACTTCAAAAAAAATGAATTGACGAGATCAAAAAGGATCTCTCATCATATGAAAATAAATGATAAGTATGATATATATAGAGATCCTTAGTTTTGTAAAATGTAATGAAAGTTTATGTGATAAAAAGGCGGGATGCTATAATATAATAGTTATGATATTTAATTATTAGTAATGGAAAGAAACATTCAACAATTTTTATTTCCTAGTGTTGAGAAACTGAGCCTTTATGAATTTTTCATTATTGATGAATAAAATTAATGGTTATTGAATATTTTTTTATATAGTATTTCAATATTATGAAAAAATAAAATATCATATGTTTTCCTGGACATGTGTTTTGATCCATCCACTCCTTTATATTTGTTGAAATATATGTGTAATAAATAAAAAGTACACAAGTCCTTTGTTTTTCACATTATATATAAATATAATAGGAAATTAATCCTTTCTTTACTACTTATTTATATGACTATGAACACGTCTGGTGAACATGAACATGATCCACATCATTTTGTAGATCCATCTGTATATACGGGTTGAGGTATACATGAATGTAAATGTGTTTTTTTAATTAAGTGTTAAACATATATATGTATGTCTATTTAATTATTTATTAAATTGTTTTTAATATGATCAAACTCAACCACTTATTCCTCTCATAGGAGAGGCCATGGTCATGGTATTTCATCATGGAATTCTGACATGACCCTTGACATATCATTTGACAATACATACCATCATTTGAGAGTGGGTGACCCTACATTTATTCTCTAGTTGGGTCATATCATATGAAAACCACATAGATTTTCATTAACTATAAGTGACCATTATTCATTCACCAATGATACATTATATCGTCTATGGAGGGAAATTGTTGTTAGAGGATCATTTTAGTTTCTTAGTTATGTTTAAAAAATACTAACATTTTTTATAATTTTTTTCTTAAATAGAATAATCTGAGAGTGTACCACACTGATTTTAGGCTAGTGTGTATGGAACAATTTCATAAGATGTGGAAATATCATAAAGTAAGAGTTAAGAGAGAGCACTAGGTACCAAATGTGGGTGCCCCATACATTCTGGAGAGAGTCCTAAGAGGCGTTCTCCCATCTAAGTAGTGTGATTTAGTGGCATATCAGTCCACTGATACTGCAATAGTGAGTATATTCATTTTAGTTTATATATTTTGAAGAATGTGTATCATTTCACATGTTATAAATTTTATTTAATTGTATGTAGTAGGTGGCAGTGCATCATTCTGAGAATCATTCATTAAAGGTACCACCTCATAGGCTTGGGACTCTCCATGTGTCCCAAATTTGACATGATTTATTTATTATTAAACTTTTAAATTTATTACTTAATATGGTTTTTTGTTCTATATTTATATATTATTGGTATACAGTTATAGGAGAAAGGTGCACCAACGGATAAAATTTTTGTAACGACCCAATGTTTTATAAATGGAAATTATTCTCTTATAAATATTTCATATAATCACATGAAATCACAACATAATGAACTAATAAATGCTATGTGACCTTTAAACATAAGTTTTTCACTTCTGTGTTTGGAATTTCGAAAATATGACAGACACAGTTGTGATTAGTAAGTTATTTGGAGTTCGATAAAAAAACATAATTTTTGGTGAATAGTAACCTACCCTTATGAATAGTAACATACCCTAATGAATAGTGATATATCCTAATGAATAGTAAACTTACCTATAATAGTATAAAAATAATATTCAAGTGAAAGTATGATGTATGTATATTTTAGAATATGTAAATGAATGTTTTAAAACTGGTTTTTTAATATTAAATTATGAGTTTAATTAAATATTAAATTAATCATATTTGGAAAATTATTTTGGAAAAATGGAATTCATTTTTTGATTCTACACATTAAAAAATGGTTAGGGAGAATTTTCGAGATTTTTCTAAAATACTTGAATTTTTAGTGAATAGTAAAATACATTAATTTACCGTATAAATACACTATAGTGAAAATACACTATTCCTAACATCACAAGTGATGTAAGCACCCAAATATAGAACTCACATTCATTTATTACTACTCTTGGTCATGGAATACTTACTAATCCTTTTTTGTGAAGAAATAATAAATTAATGATTATAATATTATGAAAACCCCCCTCCCCTCCACTATAAATACCACCCATTCTTACCTCTTCTCTTCACTCCTCTCAAGCCTTGTGCCCTACCAATGTTCTGCCCAAATATCTCCCCAATATCCTCCCCCATGTCCAATATCCTCTATTCTCTTCAAAATACCAAAACCTCTCCCCTTAAAAGGTTCTCAAAGGAGGAAGACTCAAGAGGTAAATTCCTCTTTCCAATTCTTTCATTTCTTTTAAGTTCTTTTCTTTTTGTTTATTTCCTCACCTCCCTTCACCCAAATGGTATGATAAATCCCATAACATAAATGTATTATAATTCTATTATTATAATGGGATAATTCATTATATCCTCTCTTTTCCCCATATTTTATTTGAAAGAAATGAAAGCACCGTTTGAGATGTGCTAATTTAGCACATTCAAGGAAAACAGTTTATCAATTTCTATTATCATCTTTAGTTCTAGTATTAAAATCATTTGTGTTATGGTTGAACCAGATTATTATATATTTAATATATATCCTATTTATGGTTCTGTAATCATTTTTTAGAAATGGTATTAATTTATAAATCAAAACATGTTCGTTGTAATCAAAACCCACCAATTGACAAAAATGGTTTTCACTTTGGTTTATATAATAATTCATCTTCAATCCCAAAAAAACATAATGAGTTACTATAACCATGTAATATCCTGGATGTTCACTAATATAATATAACTTAAATTCTGGACAACCACTTTCATTATACATGTTTATCCAAACATGAACCGATCATTAAAAACCAAGCAAGCAAATGGACCCGAACAATGAAATTGAACCTTATAACCAATCAAAAAGGTCTAGAATGAACTAAAAAGGGTTATTCTAAATAAATTTAATATAGAAGTTTTTATGGAATTATTAATTAATAAACCTAATTTTTTAATCCCGGTCATTAAGTTCAAGAAAAGATCACAACCAAACTTAAGGTAAGGGATACTCTCTATTTCACTCTTAATCAAGATTGTTCTATATGCTATGACTTTTATGCGTAATCCCAAATGATGGGGTATGTTTTAGCACCTCCCCCATACTACCCTCATGATTTATAAGTGACTAGAAACCCCTTTTCTCTCTCACCAAACCCTCTTAGGTACACCTGACACGATGCCAATAAACTGTAATGAATTCTACCCGAACATTTTTACTCTTTTGGGATTCTTTATCTTTATTTTTATCAAAATGGAGTTATCTTATATGTTTATGTACATATTATAAATTATTTTTAGTTTTAAAAAATTAATTTATGAAGACCCTTTCTTCATTCTCTTTTGGGGATATACATGTTCTTAAAATATTCCCTCCTTAGAACTTTCCGATAAGCTAACCTGTTTTAAGGGAACTTCCCGAATTTTTACCCAGTTTCAAGTGCACTCTATCCTCTATTTTAAGACACAATTGTCTTTATAAAATCATTTTTATATTATGAAAACCTTCTTAGTTCAATTCTGATTTTATATAAAATATTTCCCTCTTTCTATTTTTAAAAGATCTATAGTATTTTCCTTAAAACTGCATAAAAAGGTTTTAATGCTAATGTTTCTAAAATACATTTCTTATATGCTATCACTCATGTTTAACATAACTTACCATGTTATATGAATATTTTACCTTATTAACATCCATGTGTGTTCTAATCCCTTTATTTCATGGACACTTTCATGATACGCTCATTGGTTATTCTTTATGTCATGATTGTGGTACCCAATTATTTCCATGGGTATCCTTATGTTTATGTATGGTTGATTATGTATGATTATTTATGTGGAAAGAATATTCATGAAAATTTTGAGATGGGTGTGCCTAGATAGCACTCCAATGCATTCGGTAAAGTGAAGTCTCGTGAGATGCGCTGTGAAACGGGATTGGCGGTTAGCCTTGACCCGTACTAAAATAGGAAACGGGATTGGCAGTCAGCCATGACCCATACTAAAATGGGAAACAGGATTGGTGGTTATCCTTGACTAGTACTAAAATGGGAAATGGGATTGGCGGTTAACTTTGACTCATACTAAAATGGAAACGGGATTGGCGGTTAGCCTTGACTCGTACTAAAGAAATGTTTTATGGTCCATCCACATTTATATGATTCCATGTTTATATGATTCCAAGCTTATATTATATGATTTTATATGTTCCATTCTTTGGATATCATTATGTCATTCCTCCTAAATCATGTGCTTAAGATGTATCCTTATGTTCATTCCCTTACTGGGCTTTTTAACTCATCCCTTTGTTCATGTTTTCCCCAGGGTACCCTATGCAGATGTAAGGGCTCAAAGGAAGTTAGGAGCTCTTTATGGAGATTAAATAAAGAAGTGTTTTTTTAGCCCCATGTTTTATGTATTATGTACCTAGTATTACAAGACACTATACTTAACAATCCTTGGCTTTTAATCTGATGTATAATTATGCTTAAAATCATGTAATGTTATATGTAAAAGGATCAGGTTGCTATAATGTTGGTGTGGATGATGACTCATGATCAAAATGATCTGGAGGTTACAACTCTTATAGAAAGTTATTGTACAAATTATCAACAATTACATAGATTTTTATATACATATATATTTATAATTATATATTATATAGGATCAATTTGAGGTTGAGTTATCATAGTTTCCAAAGGACCAACAAAAACTTTCCATGCGAAGAGATGAGATATTCCATCACATTATTATTCGCGATGAACATAGATACTGACTGACATATGGAATAAGGATTCCTAATTATATAGTTTCATGCACTGAGGTTGTGGATCCTATTTTTGATAGGATGAAATAGAAGGATACATATTTGGAGGCATGGATGTGTGCTTTCAAGGTGGTAAATGTGTACTTTTTAGCTGAGGTTAGAGAACCACATGAGTATATGCATTGGGGTGATGGTACAAGGAATACTATGATGAAATTTTATACTTTTATTTATTATTACATACATTATTGTTATATTCATGATTTTTATTTTTTCTAGGCACCATCTGCACCAGGAGGAGATAACAACCATGGTCTTGCATGATTCATCAGATTCAAGAGGTCTGTTTTTTTATATTTCTAGTTTCTCGTTCAAATTGACTTTATAATTTTGTTTTTTTATTTTTAGTAAATTCATTAATCACATTTACATTTTAATTAAAATGAAATTTGACCAATTAGGGCAATGTGTGAAAAATATTTTGGTCTTCCCATCATCTTTGGAATATTCAAGGAGGGGATATTTTGTACAGTGGTCTTTCATAGTTGGGAAAAATATTTTCAAGACTGGAAAAGAGATTTTGATAAAATCTATTGCTCATTTGATTCCATTATAGTTCATGCATTTATATAAACTATAATATACCCTTTTTGATCAAATTCATTCATTTATCTCTAGTTTATGATGGGGCAGTGTTGATGGTAGAAAAAAAATAGTGTTGGGATTCATGGGACTCTATTTGGTGGCCTAAGAGCACTAGGATTCTGGGATTCAGGAACTTAAACAATTTCAATTTTTCACTCCTTGAAAATAAATGTTAGAGGTTATTTTCCATTTTCCATTATTTATGTGTGAATTATATTAAGGAAAATTAATTTTCAGCCTGTGATTTTCTAAGTTCTCATCTCATCCCACATACTAACTTTCTTTATCATCTTTAGGGATCTAAATAACTTTTTATGGAAGATATAGAGTTTCTAATGGTATTGGGATTAGAATTTTTAATGACCCTTGGTTGTCTAGGGTGGGTAATTGGTTTCCTTTATCAGATATCAAGCATGGTTGAGAGGGTGATATAATTCAGGATCTAATTCTAGATGATTTTTTAGGCAGGAACTTAGAGATGGTGAATAAAATATTTAATGATGGAGATCAGGACACTATTCCACCAATTCCTACTTTTTAGTGGCTATATAGAAATCGGTTATTTTGGATGTACTCCAATGATGGAGTGTATTTGGTGAAGAAAATATATGTGTTACTGATGAATAGTTTTCATATACCTAGGGATAAATTTTATAAGGTTGTGTGGAATTTTAATTCTGGACCAAGGTTTCTCTTTTTATGGAATATTTGTTATAATATGTTATCCATAAGATATTTTCTACTATGAAGGCATTTCATGTTCGATAATTTTTTTCTTCTCTATCAGGGAAATGTGTAGTCAGTGGTGTATTCTTTGTTAATGTCTCCTTTTCTAAGGTCATTATGGGAGAAATGGAGGAAGCTCATCACACTTGTTTTGGATAATTCAGTGATGGAAATATATGTTCTTAATACTTGAGTGGACTCACAAACATCAGATGTGATTTTTGAGGTGTTTTCCTTATCTTGGAGGATTTGGGAACAAAAAGGTGATGAAATAGATACTCTTCTATTATAAAAGTAAACGAAATCATGGAACTGGGTTAATTTATTCATTCCTAGAATAACATAAAAATAATTCATATTAAGAACTATCAAATCCTAGAGGTTCCCAAATGATTCATGATAAAGATTCTATTAATATTACTATTCACTACCTTATTAGATAATCTCTATACTCGGTGTATTATTTACCATGTAAAGAAACTTCCACTAAATATTGAGATTCCATACACTCATTGAATTATCTACTGGAAATAGCTATATCTAGTTCACAAACCCTTTCATCCAAACCCATGACCAGATTGAAATCACTAGTGAGAAGTCAAGAGATTTGAAACCAGAACACTAGAAAACCACCATGGATAAAAAAGTGGAAACAAATGGTCATCCACTCTAAGTAAAAACCCAATTGAACTAGCGATCTATGAAAAAACCAAAACAAATTCAGTAATTAATTCCTTAAATAAATTGGATCAGTGTAGAACCAATACTCTCTGCCCAATCAGGTCATTAAAAAAAATTCAATGATGTAAATGGCCAACCATATTAATCAATTTCAGTGAAAAAAACCAATTAACACACTCTATTCCTAATTATCCCACTACCATCACTGATAAAACAATGAACGTACATTATTTCCACCAATTAGTGAGTTCAAACAATATGGAAATTTATAATAACAAACAAACAACATAGGATCACATGTTCGATTAAACACAACCTGATTGTTACTATATCACCAACTATAAAAAACCTTTATCACCAATAATCCATAAAGAATAGATTTCACTAAAATAAATCAAGGGAAATCATTTCCCTTCATTATCCCTTTTTATAAGTATTAATAAGGATAACTCTTTTTTAGAACTAATTTAGCATTGATAAAAATATTCTTTCCTAGTGCTTACTGGGAAAGGGATTTAAATATGTAACCTAACATGATTTTTTCCTCCTTCTCCACCTTTACTCACATATGGTGGATTTGATATTACCAATATCCAACCAAAGTGACCTCCTAACTTGATAATTATTCAAAGAATAAATTAAATATTCATAAATGGAGTTACCTTTAAAAGTGAATTTACCAGATATCATCTATTGACTGATATAAATGATAGTTAATCCAATCACTTTAGTGGATACAAGAACCTAGAGAGTTTCACCATAAGTAGAGTATTGATTTATCCCAACAATATCATAGCCTAATGCCCTAAAATTCAATCCTTATAATGATTTAAGCTGATCTATAGGCTCAAAAATCCTTATAATTAGAGGATTATGGTTTAGAATGAGTATTTTGGGAGTAATAGTAGTTAATGAGTTGGATAGTCCTTGAAAATTCCAAAAAATAACATTTTTTTACCATGCCTCATTTTGAATTTTTTTCCACTTGAATGTGGGTTTTTGTAACCCATAGAACCCTTAAAATTGATCCTTTTCCCTAATTACTGAGGTAAAAGGTATTTCACCTATTTTGTACCAATTTGAGTTTTTTTATCCTTAATACTGGTATTTTTAATTATCTTCTAATTAGTTGAAACATTAGGCGCCTCTTTATTTTTCTCCATATTCTAAAACACCATCACCTAGCCAATTGTCCCTTGAAAATTAGTATGTTTAGAGGTAGTTATATTCTTTGAAGGTATTTTTTCACTCTTCTACATGCTATTTAATGGGAGTTGGGACTTCTACATTGGAGGTATAGTGTCTTCATCAGCTAAATCACTCAGTATTTTACCCATAAATTCCCCATTCTTGGTGAAGTTCTCAATATAGACTTCTTCTTTCCCTTTAATAGAATTTTCTACATATTAGTTGAGTTTTCATGTTGTTTTAAATCATCCTATCTTTTTCTACTCAAACCCTCCTACACCCACTGGTAGAGCATAAGATGAACACTTTTGGGTCTATTCAATTCTATTTCCTTAGGGATCATCAAAATTCATATATAAAGATGAAGCACCCATATTTTTATCAATAAGTGATACCAATTGATTTAAAATAAATTAATGAGAATTACCTGGATCAAATTAATCACAAGATAAAGTAAAGGATACTATAATAGAACATCTCACAATATAAGGACCAACTCTAGCATCAACTATAGGTTTCTCTATATTATACATATTGCTTGCTCCCTTAAATCAGCCCTGAGGAATAAATCCATTCTCAGAAGACTGTATAATAGCCAATCGGGCCTGACTAACACACACCCTTGAATTCAATTGTACCAGAACACACCCCTAATAACTAACCTACATACGATTGAACCCTATTATTCACCTGGAATGATTGAAAACAACAGTCAATGTTTTCTAGTGTTTAAAATGACATATCTCCCATTAGAGGGTCAAAATTGAGAAAAAAAAGTTCCCATTGATGTAAAAATCCAGGAGAACATTCCTCAAATCATATGATATACATTGAAATAGACCATGTATTAATATTATTCTTGGATTGTTCGGTATAATTAAAAGTTCATTTTCATATTTATGACCATTTTTGTGATAATAGGAAACTCATGTGTGCAAGGGTCAAAACCTACCAAACATACTTTGATGGATATAAAATATTAAGACAATGATATGTTGTTTATTTAAATTCTATATAAATAATTGGCATTTGGATCACATGCCTGAATTGATTTATATGATTGAAAATGGAATTTGTCCCTCATATTTGGAGTTAAGTTACAAATCACATTAAACGAGTAAATATACCATGAAATCACACTTGGATTAAAATGAAATCATGAGAGAACAATCACTGAGATATTTTTGATCTATAGGAATCAATGTTTCATCCATAGGATGCTCATGTCCTATGACATGATGGAAAATGATGGGTAATGTTTTATTGTGTTATTAAAATGACATATCTCCCATCATGGGGTGAAAAATGAGAAAATTAATTCTAATTGGCGTGAGAATCTTGGAGAATATTCCATGAATCATATGGGATCTGTTTAAATCAACTTCACATCAATCCAGTGTCTTTATTGGTTGATACAGTTAAAAATTCATTTTCATATTTATTACATTTTTTGTAATGATGGGAAAATCACGGGTGTAGGGGTTAAAACTGACCAAATGATCTCTGATTGACATGAAATATTAGGAAAATGATATTTATGCCAATTAAAATCTAAATGAATCATCAAAAAATAGATAGTATTTAATTTTTTATTATGATCAAAAATAGTGTTCATCCCATGGATTTGGAGTGAAGTGAAAATCAATTAAAAGGGGCCGATACTAAGAAAACACACTTGGTTTGACATGAAATCATGGGATAATGATCAATGATCCATTTTTGATTTGTATGAATCAAAAATACATCTGTCAGATGCCCGTGTCACTCAGTATGATGGAAAATGATGGGAAACATTTTCTAGTGTTATTAAAATGACATATCTTCCGATAGAGGGTCAAAAATTAACAAACAACTTCTGATTGTTATGAAAAACTAATAGAACACTCCTGAAAACATATGTGATCTATTGAAATCAACCACATGTCAAATAATTTCCCAGATTGGTCGGTAAAATTAAAATTTCATTTTCACATTTATTACAATTTTTGTAATAATGAAAAAATCATGTGTGTAGGGGTCAAAAATAACCAAATGAGTTCTGATTGACATGAAATATTAGGACCACAATATTTAAGTCATTTAAAATCTATAGGAAGAATCCGTACATGGATCAGAAACATTAATTGATCAGTATGGTCAAAAGTGATGTTTGTATCTCAGATTTTGAGTTAAGTAAAAAAACACATAAAAGGAGTGAGTACTAAGAAAACACACTTAGATTAACATGAAATCATGTAAGAATGATCACCAAGTCATTTTTTATCTGAGGGAATCAATGTTGCATCCATTGAATTCTCATGTCTCCTGATATGATGGAAAATTATGGGTAACATTGTCATGTGTTATTAAAATGACATATCTCTCATCCAGGGGTCAAAAATAATAAAATGACTTCTGATTGACATGAAAATCTAGGAGAACATTCTTCAAATCATATGTGATATATTAGAATGAACTTCCATCAATCTGATACCTGGATTGATCAGTATGTGGTAAACTTGGTTTTTAAGTTTTAATAGTCATTGCTTAATTGATAAATAGTGTAATCAGATATTTGATATTAGCTTTTCCATATTTTTGTATTTATGATGATTTCTGAATGTAACTTCATAAAACTATTTTGATTATCACATATATATATATATATATTAATTGGATAATTTTTAATAATGTTAAATATATTAATTAGTTTTTTGATTTGATTAATTGTTGTGTTTATATTATCATCTAGGTTGATTAAGAATGAAGATTGGAAGGATCTATAGCTATTTGGATCTATGGGTTTGTCTGGATTTCTATTTTTTATTTGATGTTTTTGTTCTCTGGTGGTTTTTTTATTTGGGTTTTTGGTGGTTATAAAAAATATGAATTTTTTTTAAAAAAATCTATAGCATAGCAACCGCCTTAGGCAGTTGCTAATACAATCGATTTCTAAAATCATTAGTGACCACCTATAACGGTCACTAATACTATCAATTTCTGGAAGCATTAGTGACCACATATAACAATTTCTAATGATATTAATTTCAAATAGAATTAGATACTGCCATAGGCAGTCGCTAATATTCTTCCCAGTGACCGCCAATGCGATTTTCTAGTGGAACCCGATAAACACCATTAATAGCGATCGCTATGTCCCTTTTGCAATGGGTCAACTATGACCGCCAAAAGTGATCAGTTGGTGGTTGAAAAATACATTTAGTGACTTCTTTTTCAAATCACTAAAGGCCAAACTTCAAGTAGTGTGATATTTAAACGGAAGGGAGACGAAGACACAAATAGGGGCCTGGACATGCAAGACATTTTAGGAGGTGATCCCAGGATAGAGGGTCTGCAGGGTTGTCATACCTCACCTTTGTGTAGGTTTCTATTCTCTAGTCCAATCCATCTTATTTTGAATACTAGTCAAATTTTTCCTCCCTTTTTTTGTAGCCAAGCCATGTTCGGTAAAAGAGTGGGTGTGCCATCATACAGACCGAAATTCTAATATTCCCCAATAGGTATCCACATAGAACTGTAGCAGTCATTAATGTTATCTAGTCAACAAACAAGATCAATGAACTTATCCCAAGATAAGTATATGGAATCACATATTGTGACCACATGTCCACAAGGATATTGTAATGATTTAAAGTTACCACAATCACAGTAACACTGCTCCAATAAAACCACTAGCACATGCTAATGGTATAGGGGATCGATTACCATCTTGTGTGTGGACAATCAATAATGTTCTAGTATACTTTACATAAATAAATGTGCCATCAATCAATATAAAATTATTATATTTTCTAAAATATTCCACACATGGTAAAAATTTCCAAAACAATCTATCAAACACAACACTACTACAAAATAGTCCTTTAATAGTGCCAAAATTGGCCTTTATCGATATTAGAAAAGCATTGAATACTGAAGTGTGATTAAAATCCCTAGGCTTTTATCAGCATTCGAAAAGTGCGGATAAAGGGGTCCTTTATCAACACTTTTAGTAGCGCTGATAAAGGATGACTTTATCTGTACATTTAGTAGTGATGAAAACGGGGCATTCTGCAGTGTGCTATAACAGCACACTACATCATCATAAAGAAGAAAAATCAGGTATAGATACAAATTTTATATGAAATAAAATTTACAACACAAATACAAGAAAAAAATTATATGATATAAATTTCAAACATTATTTTATACAAATACCTGAGTAAGTACAAATTATCACATACATTCAAAAACATCAATGTTCCTTTGTCTTTTCCCCTAACCCCAAATCATGATATTTCCAAAAAAACCACCCATGATCTAGAAAAAGAATACACCTATATAAGAAAATAATTCTTTTATTAGTAACAGTATAAAGAAATAAATTGAATAGAAAGTGTTGATTTTAAACTAAACTTTGAGTCATGCCAGGAACAATGTGTATCAGACTAAATTGTGGTTGACTCTTTCACATCGAACCATTTCTTGTTCATCTCCAAGAATTATCATTGTAGAAATTAACTAAATAAGTAAAAAACATCTAGGCTTGTTTGTTAGGTTTTGCTAATGTGATGCACATTTTAAACTAAAATGACACTTATATATAAAAACACACACACTTTGAGTCATATCAGTCACATCGTGCATCAGATTGAGGTGAGGTTGATTCCTACATGTCTCAAATGACTTATGAATCATTTTACTAAAGTACCAAAACAATATGAATGTGTTTTATCAGTTTTGAGCATGTCACCTGTTTTTTACTAAAATTTCATTTTAAACTAGAAACACGCACTTTGAGTCATACCGATCACATCATGTGCTAATTTTACATTAGATAGATTCTTGCATATCACAAATGACTTATGAAACATTTTCTTAAATTATCATGAAAATCCGAGTGTGTTTTATTGGTTTTCAGTGAGTGATACTTTTTGAACTAAAATTCCAATTTTAAATTAAAAATAGAGACTTTGAGTCATAACAGGAACATAGTGTATCAGATTGAGGTTCAGATGATTCATACACTTCACAAATTACTTATAGATCATTGTACTAAAGTATCAACACAATCCAAATGTTTTTTCTTAGTTTTGATTATGTTAGTTGTCTTTTTTACTAAAATTAATTTCAAATTTAAATAAAAAGACACACTTTGAGCCATATCAGTCACACTATAAGTTTTCTTGGTTTTGAGTACATCACTTGTGTTTTTTACTAAAATGTCATTTTAAACAGGAGACATGCACTTTGTGTCATACCAGTTACATTATAATTCGGTTTGACATGATATTGATTCCTACACATCACAAATGACTTAAGAATCTTTGTCTTGAATTTTCAATACAATCTGGTCGTGTTTACTTGCCTTTAAGTGAGTGACACTTTTTGACCTAAAATATCAATTTTAAACTGATAATAGAAACTTTGAGTCATAAAAGTCACACCATGAATTAGATTGAGGTTTGGATAATTCCTACATGTCCCAAATGACTTATTGACCTTTTTACTAAACTATCAAAACAATACAAATGCATCTACTTAGTTTTGAGTATGTCAGTAGTCTTTTTTTCTAAAATTAATGTCAATTTTAAATAAAAATACACTCTTGGAGTCATATCAGTCACACCATGCATAGGATTGAGGTACCTCTATTCTCTAAAAGTCTTAAATGACTTATGGATAATTTTACTAAATTATCAAAACAATATGAATGTGTTTTCTCAATTTTGAGTACATCACTTGTGTTTTTAATGAAATGTCATTTTAAACAGGAAACACACACTTTGAGTCATATATGTCACATCATGTGTGAGTTTGACATGAGACTGATTCCTACACATCAAAAATGACTTATAAATCGTTGTCCTAATTAGTCAAGATAATCCAAGAGTGTTTTCTCCATTTTCAATGAGAAAAACTTTTTGAACTAAAATGTCAATTTTAAAATGATAACGAACACTTTGAGTCATACCGTGTATATAGTGAATCAGATTGAGGTAAGGATGATTCATATTTGTCACAAGTGACTTAAGAATCATTTTCATAAAGTATAAAAACAATTTGAATGTGTTTTATCCATTTTGAGTAGGTCAATTTTCATTTTTACTAAAATTAATGTTAATTTTAAATAAAAAGATACACTTAGAGTCATATTGGTCGCACCATGCACTAGATTGAGATGCAGCTAATTCCTATACATCCCAAATGAATTATGGATAATTTTTATAAAGTATCAAAACAATATGAATTTATTTTCTTGGTTTTGAGTTTGTCACTTTTCTTTTTTACTAAAATGTCATTTTGAACTAGAAACACCAACTTTGAGTCATATAGGTCACATAATGTGTTGGTTTTAAGTGATATTGATTCCTACACATAAAAAATGAATTATTAATCATTGTCCTAAAACATCAATTCAACTCTATTACACGTGTTTAGTTTTTTGTTGAGTGAAACTTTTTGAAATAAACAGTCAATTTTAAACTGATAACATACAATTTGAGTTATACTAGTCACACCGTGCTTCAGATTGAGGTGAATTTTATTACTACATATCCCAAATGACTTATGGATAATTTCCCTAAGAGTATAAAAACAATATGAATTCATTTTCTTAGTTTTGAGTACATCACGTGTCTTTTTTATAAATTTAATGTCAATTTTAAATACAAAGACACACTTAGAGTCATAATGGTCACAATGTGCATCAGATTGAGGTTTGAATGATTCCTACACATTTCAAATGAATTATAGATCATTTTCATGAAGTATCAAAATAATAAGAATGCATTTTCTCGATTTTGAGTATGTCACTTTTCTTTTTTACTAAAATGTCATTTTAAACTAGAAACACACACTTTGTGTCATACCAGTCACATTGTGTGTTGGTTTGACACGAGACTGAATCCTACATGTCAAAAATGAATTATAAATCATTTTACTAAATTATTAAAAGAATCCAAGCACATTTTCTCAGTTTTTAGTGAGTGGCACTTTTTGAACTAAAATGTCAATTTTAAACTACTAATGGACACTTTGAGTCATATTGGGCACATCGTGAATCAGAGTGAGATAAAAATGATTTTTAACTATCAAAAATTACTTGTGGATTGTTTTTAAAAAGTATCAACATAATACGAATAGTTTTTCTTGGTTTTGAGTATGTTAGTTGTCGTTTTTACTAAAATTAATGTTAATTTTAAATAAAAAGACACAATTGGATTTATAGCAGTCACATCATGCATTGAATTAAGGTGAGGATGATTTTTATATGTTTCAAATGACTTATGGATAATTTTCCTAAATTATAAAAAAATCTGAATAATTTTTCTCAGTTTTGAGTATATCATTTTTCTTTTTTACTAAAGTGTCATTTTAAACTTGAAACACACAATTTGAGTCATGCCATTCACATCACATGTCGGTTTGATGTGAGACTGATTCATATACATCAAAAATTACTTATGAATCATTTTACTAAATTATCAAGACAATTCAATCATGTTTTCTCAGCTTTCAGTGAGTGACACAATTTGAACTAAAATGTCAATTTTAAACAGATAATATACACGTTGAGTCATACCGAGCACATCAAGTATCCTATTGAGGTAATGATTATTCCTACACATCAAAAATGAATTATGAATCACTATCGTAAAGTATCAAAACAATATGATTTATTTTTCTTGGTTTTGAGTATGTCAATTTTCTTTTTTATTAAAATTAATGTCAATTTTAAATAAAAAGACACACTTGGAGTCATACCAGTCACACCATGCATCATATTGAGTTTCAGATGATTCTTACACATCCCAAATAACTTATGGGTCATTTAACTAAAGTATCAAAACAATATGAATGCATTTTCTCAGTTTTGAGTATGTCACTTGTCTTTTTTTACTAAAATGTAATTTTAAACTAGAAACATGAAATTTGAGTCATACCAATCACATAATGTGTCATTTTAAAGTTAGAATGATTCCTATAAATAAAACATTACTTATGAATCATTTTCCTAAATTTTCAAGACAATCTGATCATGTTTTCTTGTTTTTTTAGCGACACCTTTTTAACTAAAATGTCAATTTTATACTGATAATGCACACTTTGAGTAATAACGGCCACATCGTGTGTCGGATTGAGGTTTGGATGATTCATACATCTACCAAATTACTTATGGATCATTTTCCAAAAGTATCAAAAAATCCAAATATGTTTTGTCATTTTGAGTATGTCACTTGTCTTTCTTACTAAAATTAATGTCAATTTTAAATAAAAATACACACTTAGAGTCATACTGGCCACACCATATGTCAAATTGAGGTGTGGTTGTTTACTAAATTTCCCAAATGACTTATGGATCATTTTCCTATAGTATCAAAACAATTTTAATGTGTTTTATCAGTTTTGAGAATGTCACTTGTGTTTTTTACTAAATTGTCATTTTAAACTAGAAACATGCACTTTGATTCATACCGGTCGCAGTGTATCGATTTGATATGAGACTAATTAATACACATCAAAAATGACTTTTGAATCATTTTCATAAATTATCAAGAAAATCTGAACATGTTTTCTCGGTTTTTAGTGTGTGACACTTTTTGAACTAAAATTTCAATTTTAAACTGATAACGGACAGTTTGAGTCATACCGGGTACATCATGTATTAGATTGAGGTGAGGCTGATTCCTGAATATAAAAAATGACTTATAGATCATTTTACTAAGGTATAAAACCAATAAAAATTAATTTTCTAAGTTTTGAGTATGTCACTTGTCTTTTTTACTAAAATTAATGTCAATTTTAAATAAAAAACACACTTGGAGTCATATCGGGCACACCATGTGTCAGATTGAGTATTGTATAATTATTACACATCCAAAATGACTTATGGATAATTTTAATAAAGTATAAAAAAATCTGAATTTTTTTTCTTAGTTTTCAGTACGTCACTTGTCTTTGTTACTAAAATTCTATTTTAAACTGGGAACACACACTTTGAGTTATATTAGTAACATTGGGTATCAGTTTCGCATGAGACTAATTTATAGAAGTAAAAAATGAATTATGAATGATTTTAATAAATTATCAAGAAAATCCAAGTGCGTTTTTTGGTTTCAGTGAGTGATACATTTTAAACTAAAATGTCAATTTTAAAGAGATAACGGACACTTTGAGTCATATTGGTTACATCGTATATCAGAGTGATGTGAAGATAATTTTTAAATGCCACAAACGACTTATTGATTTTTTTCCTAAAGTATTGAAACAATCCTAATTATTTTGATTGGTTTTGAGTATGTTAGTTGTCTTTTTTACAAAAAAAATAGTGTCAGTTTTAAATAAAAAAACACCCTTGGGGTCATATCGGTCACACCGTGTGTCGGATTGAGGTTTAGTTGATTCTTAGACACCCCAAATGACTTATGAATCATTTTAATAAAGTATAAAAACAATATAATTACTTTTTCTTGGTTTGTTCATGTCACTTTTATTTTTTACTAAAATTTCATTTTAAACTTGAAACACACACTTTGAGTCATGTTGGTCACATCATGTGTCGTTTTGAACTAAAATGTCAATTTTAAATTGATAACACACACTTTGAGTCATATCAGACACATCATGTATCAGATTAAGGTGATGTTTGTTCATACATGTCTAAAATTACTTAAGGATCATTTTCCTAAAGTATCAAAACAATATGAATGCATTTTCTCTTTTTTGAGTATGTCACATGTCTTTTTTACTAAAATTAATGTCAAATTTAAATAAAAGGACACACTTGGAGTCATACCGGTCACACTATACATCAGATTGAAGTGAGGCTGATTCATATACATTAAAAATAAATTATGGATCATTTTCCTAAAGAATAAAAACAATACAAATTCATTTTCTTGGTTTTGTTTACATCACTTGATTTTTTTACTAAAATGTCATTTTAAACTGGAAACACATACTTTGAGTCATGCTGGTCACATCATGTGTCGATTTTATGTGATACTAATTACTACATATCAAATATGTCTTATGAATCATTTTACTAAACTATCATGTAATCTAATCATGTTAGATTATTTTTTGGTGAGTGGCACTTTTTGAAGTAAAATATCAATTTTAAATAGATAACGGACAATTTGAGTCATACCAAGCACATCGTGTATCAGATTCAGGTGAGGTTGATTCTTATATGTCAAAATGACTTATGGATCATTTTACAAGAGTATAAAAATAATATAAATGTTTTTCTTTGTTTTTAGTAGAACATTTTTCTTTTTTACTAAAATTAATGTCAATTTAAATAAAAAGACACACTTGGAGTCATACCGATCAAACCATGAATAGGATTGAGGTGTGGTTGATTCCTATATGTCTCAAATGAATTATGGATAATTTTACTAAAGTATCAAAACAATATGCATGTGTTTTATTGGTTTTGAGTATCTCACTTGTCTTTTTTACTAAAATTACATTTTAAACAAGAAACACAAACTATGAGTCATGTTGGTCACATCATGTGTCACTTTGACATTAGAATAATTTTTACACATCAAAAATGATATAGGAATTGTTTTCATAAATTATCAAGACAATACGAGTGTGTTTTTTCAGTTTTCAGTATTTAATTTATCTTTTTTACTAAAATTAAAGTCAATTTTAAATAAAAATGCACTATTAGAGTCATATAGAGCACACCATGCATCAGATTTTGGTGCGACTAATTCTTACATGTCATAAATGACTTATTGATTATTTTGCAATAATATCAAAACAATATTAATGTTTTTTCTCAATTTTGAGTATGTGGTGTGTGTTTTGAACTAAAATTTAAATTATAAACTAAAAACATAAAGCCTGAGTCATATCGAGCACATTGTGTATTGGATTGAGGTTTTCCTGATTGAGTATATGATATGTGTTTTTCGTTCAACTGTCTAGAAAAATATAGAAAAGAGAGACCATGTTCCATTCTAATGGAAGAGGAAACCTCATGTTGCCTCAAACACATCACGTTTCAGGCATCATGGGGTTTCCTCTTCCATCAAAAAGAAATATGATCTCTCTCTTTTCTGGGTTTTTGTAGATAGTTGAAAGAAAAATATGACTTACCAAAATATCTATGAAAAAACTAAATAAGTAAGAGATAAAAATGAAAAGGTGTCACGACCCGACCCTATACGGGCTCGAACCGTAACTACCCCAAGCCCGCCTCCATAGGCCAGGGGCTGGCAACAAGCAGCGAAGGCTAAAAAACCTGGGGAGGCCTTTGCCTGAGTATCTGTACACACACACACAGCACACTCAATTAAAAAGTGCAGAGTAAAAAGAAAATCCAAATAAAGTAAAGGGGAACTGCTATAAATAAACCACAAAAGTGCATCGACCTCTAATAGTACAAAGTAAAATCTGAAGGTAAACTGAAATGAAAAGGGGAAAAACACGCGCCCAACCAGAAAAGTGCCACAACCCGGCAACAGGTAAACAGATGAAAAATAGCTGGAAGGGTCCCCCACCTGGGACCCAACTCTGACCACCGCACGCAGTCCAAGCTCCCAAACTCCTAAGCTCCGATGAAGTCATGACCAAACTGTCTGTCATCTGCAAGGTCACACCAAGTGCGGGAAAATCCCAAGTAGGGGTGAGTATAAAAATACTCAGTAGGATACCCCGAAGGCTCGAGGGAGAAACAAAGTGGGTACCGAAGGGTGAGAAGTAGATCGAATATGGAAAGTAGAGGAGTACAACTGAGAGTGCAGTAAGAGTAACAGTAGAGAGTCCAACTCAACCCAACAAGAGAAAGGAGGTAGACTCGTCCAGACACAAGGAGCTGGAAATGGTGAAAAGATGAACTTCTCATCGATTCTTCACTACCTATAGTAGGAGAGTAGACTCATCCAACCCCGAGAAGCTAGACACGAAAAGCACATGGCATACCTCGCGCGTCTTCGCCTCTCCTGGAGGGAGAGTAACTAAGCACAAGAAGTGGGCACTAGAACAAGGTATATACATATACATATGCTCAACAAGAAGCCCGAATAAGGTCATAAGGGGATCTCCATACTGTAGCTCAGCCCAAGAAAGTGAGTAGCCAACAGTCCCAAAAGTAAACACCATCGATGCCCAGCATCCCGCACGTCAGCCCCGAACTGCAAGTCAAGGGCTCAAATCACCGTACCTCGATAGTATCTGCTTTGGATGACACTGAATCACCCGCACAGTTTTTAGGTCACGTCACAAGGACGTGTATCGGTGGGTAAAGTTCCCCTTGTACTTGAGAGTTCTCGGGGAACATCAAACCACACCTCGTCACTGCCACGCAGTCGAGAGGTCTCCTCAAAGTCGACAGCCGACCCCCTACCCAGCCCCACTGGAGGGTAATCCCTGGAAGTCGACGGGTTCCCACTGGAGGGAGACCCGGCAAGAGTCGACGGGTGCCACATTGCCCAGTCTCGTAATAGGGTAATCCATTGGAGGGAGACCTGGCTAAAGTCATCGACGAGTCCCAATTCCCAGTCCCGTAAAAGGGTACTCCACTGGAGGTAGGCTCGGAACTGTCATCGGGGACCACTTCCCATCCCAGCTGGAGGTAAACCCGGCATCAGGGACCACTTCCCAGCCCAGCTGGAGGTAAACCCGGCATCGGGGACCACTTCCCAGCCCCGCTGGAGTTAAACCCAGAACCACTCTGGCCATCCCGGCTAGATGGTACTACTCGGTGAACACCGATGTACTGGCCGTCCCTACTGGATGGTAACCCACTGGCCATCCCTACTGGATGGTACAACTGGCGAGCCCTACTAGAAACAACCTCAACCCTGCTGGAAACAACCTCAGACCTGCTGGAAACAACCTCAGCCCTGCTGGAAACAACCACCTGGGTAGAGGATCGGTGCCCGCGTAAAGTGTTGGTCACACTGAATCCACAAGAACTCTACTAGGAAACACGAAGAAACAGTAGAAACTCCTCGGGCCCCTCAGGGCGATCACGATCCAATACGCTGAGTCACTGTCGAAGTGTACTGAGACAACTCATCCTAGAAAGTGGGAAAACACCCACGTTGTACGAGCACATGTATTCTCAAACGGTGTCGTAGTCCGATGAAAGGGGCACGGTACTGAAACCCCTCACAACTGAAGAAACAGAGGAACCAAACCATCCCTATTGGCCAAACGAGAACAGAACCAGGGGAAAACTCAACCCTTCTGGTCAACAAATGAGAACAAAGGGACCCTCTACATCGTGAGAGGTCAAAGGGTATGCAAAGCAGAACACAGCACGCACATGGGGCCCACACAACGTGTGTCTCCAAGTCAACCCCCAACCGAGCGCACAAACGTTCTCAGGTATAAACAACCACATGTACCTCCAAGCGTTTCCCGTATACTCCCAGGTTATACCACATTCCAGCCCAAAGTGTATCATGCACTCGGCACTCAACGTCAACGTGAAGACGTAACGTAACAACTCCAACTTTCCACCTCATCGGCCCAGGCACGACCAAGTACATCTCTTCAAGAATTCACTTCACTCTCCCAAGAGGGAACACGATCACACACCAAGGGTTCTCTGCAAACACCACAGGAAGAACGTCCACCGGTACACCTTTCGTGCTTCCACATTTAATAAGATCGCGCAAGAGGCTCCGCACGCTTGAAAAAATTACACCATAGTAATCCTCGCGGAAAAACATGCGAGATTGACTACTTACTCACCTCCAACGGATATCCGACGGAAAATTCGCCAACACCGCTTTACGCCCGAACGACGTCCCGTGATCCTGAGCCTTGGCCCCGAAAACAGTCGGGTGCATCGCACCATTGTGATCCCCTCGGGAAAACACATCAAAAGGACTTCCCACTTGAGTGCAACGGATATCCGAAGAAAAAGATGCATTCCGATGCACCCCACACGAGCGGTGCTACGTGGGACCCGCATCCCGGCCCTGAATCACAACGAACGGATCGCGCCGCTGCGGTCCTCTCGAAAAAGTACACAAGTTTGACTATTCATTTTTCTGAAATGGACACCCGGTGGTAAAGCTGGAAAAATCACCGTCAACTCCCAAACGGCCCTCGCGGGGCACGCACCAGCGTGCGGAATTTAAACGAGCAGACTGTGCCAATGCAATGCCCTCGGAAAAACACCCAGAAACGACTGCTTCCACACCCCAAACGGGCATTCGATGAAAAAGTCGCAAAAAGCTGCGTGCAGCTCGAAATACAGGCTGTGGGGCCCACGCCTCAACTTCGGAATCAATGCCCGAAACCACCCTGGAAAGATCCGCCTCGATGCCAGGGTCCCAACACCACCGACGGCGCTCAAAACGGACGTCGGACGCGTCCGCGCCGTCCAAAACAAGATCCCCCGGAACAACGTCAATTCACTTAAAGACGTGTCGGGCCTCCGAGGCCCCTCATTTTGGGAATTAAAAATTCCCAAAACTTTCTAAAAAAAGTCTGTCTCAACATCTGGAGTTCACTTCCATAGACGACACTCAAAACGGACGCCCGTAGCAGAAATTACGGGCGTCCGAAAACTGAGGGGCAAAGCCCCTTGGGCTGGACCGGCCTGGACCGGCCGGTCCGCCCGCCCTGGGCCGGCCCGTGGCTTAGCCGCGCGGGCCGGCCATGGACCCAAGATCCATGGTTCCACCGACCAGCCTCGAGGACGGTCGGTCCTTCCACGTGGAGACCTGTGTATGGCGGGTCTCTGTCCGGCCGCGGGGTCGCACGACACGACCCCTGTCTCTGCTTTGCGCCGCGGAGCACCCCCGCAGGCAGGCGCTCGGTGCCCCCTGCTGTCCGCTGTCGCCCTCGGCGAGGACCTCGCCCGGCCGCTCAACCTCTGCCCATCTTCTGACACCCCCGGCCTCCTCCGCTCAGCCCCAGGCCGCCGCCACCGTATCGCGCTCCGCCGCCGCCTGCCGAAGCTCGCCGGACCGCCGAAACCCGCCGGGAAACACCACCAAAACCAGCAAACTTCGCAGAACAACCGCGGCCTCCTCCGAAATCGGATTTACAAACCGAAAATTGCGTTGGAAAGGTCAGAAAATATACTACACATTCATGGGATTTTCTCGATAATTTGACAGAGTTTCGATACAAAAATTCGAGCTCAAAGTAGATGCGGAAATAAAAATTGAAACCGCAACGATCCTACCTTGTTGGGATTCACCTGACGCTTCACGGAGGGTCCGCCGCCGCGCTGCTACCTTTCTGGAGGGGAGGAGTAGAGGAGGAGGTTGAGGGGTTGAGGGAGGGTTTCTCTAGGGGGTGAAAATGAGGGTGAGGGGAGGAGAGAAGAGTTTAAATAAATAAACTCTAATTAAAAAAACTCAACCCCTGAAAACACCAGCGTCCAAAACCTCCGGTTCGGTCAAGATTAAGCTTTGCCTAGGCCAAACACCACCTCCTGAGCACAATGGCGATCTAGAAATTTTAATCTGAGGCCCCTTCCAAAAGTTATTAAACTCAACGTCCAAGGACGCCAAATTACAAAAATGTCGCTGGTGGAATTTTCCACAGACGGCCCGTGCCCGTGAAACTTATACTCCTTCTAGGGTAAACGGCATGCTCCAAACTTAGCGGTGCCCTCGATTTTCCCATCCAAGCCACCGTTTAAGAGATACTGAGTTTAACCATTAAACTGATAAACTAATTACTTAATTTATCCATTTCACGTTCCGAAAGCGAGCGAGGGGTTCAAAAGTCTCGTGCTGACATGCTTTATGTTGTTCCTAGGGTAAACACCACATTCTGGAACCATCTGTACACTCGGATCTCTGATCTGGATCACTGTTTAGGAGTTATTCCATTTATTTGGCGTTCCTAGAGTGAACGCACTGAAAATTTAATTCCGGCCACACCGGGGCTCGGAATCGCACGCCGTCTGAAGGCGTTGCTCTGGAATAATATCAAGAATATTCCAAAGTCTTTCGCAGAAAAAAATGGGTTCTTATATCATTACCTCCTTCAATATTTTTGTCCCCGAAAAGCAAAACCAGGGAACAAATCAGGGTAATAAGAATGCACCCGGCTCTCCCGTACCCAGAAGAACTCTTACACAGGTCCACGCCACTGCACACAGACTAAAGGATTTGATCTGTTCACGCGAGTTCTACCCTCACCGATGTCGTGCATAGGATCAAACACACTTCTTCTCAGGTAAGTCATGTGGGAGACGTCGTTCACCCACTCTAGACTTTAGGGTTAGGGCAGGGCAGTAGGGAACCACGTCATCCCTCTGCACGGTCTCAAACGGCCCGAAGGCTCTCGGGGGTCGCTCAACTCCCTGATCGAACCTCTACGTCGCACGCCGCGACTGGAATCACCACACGCACCTAGAACAAGGCCCGATGATTCCCTCCTTCAGAACATCCATATGGTGAAACACCTAAGGATATCTGGTCATGCAAGATTTCATAGTTGATGTACCACAACCAATACCCTCTTACATGCCCGGAAGCGAAGGAGTCAACACCATCGACTAAAGAAAAGGTCATATGCCTTTTTACCTTACCAACACAGGGCCACGCCGATGCCCCACGTCACCTGGTAACACCTCAAATAAGGATCAGTGAGATAGGCATTTCACACACAGAGTCTGACAATTCTACTACAAAAAGTAGAAGAGTTGTAGAGCGTACCTCCTGCCACCTCATGATCTTCAGAATCGTAGACATCCAAAGCTTGTGGCTATCCGCAGTCTCAACTGTCAGCTCCCGGAGCCTGACATGGACCTCTTAGTGGTGATGAGAAGACCTCGTAAATTCTCCCTCCACTTCCAACTCCTCCCGCTCCTTTTCTAGCACCACCTATCTGGGTACTACTCTGATCACTGCACTGCCTCCTCCGCGGTGGTGCACCTGCTTCCTGCCCAAAGCTCTCTACATGCCTGGTCGGGCAGTCCCATGCTAGGTGACCTCACCCATCGCAAGAATATCACTGAATCTCTTCGGGATGTACTAGTTCCCTCGGGCGCCACTGTGGTGTACGACCACACCCCTGAGTCCGGTTGTCAGAAAGCCACCTGCGTTGAGGTTCTGCTTGCCGACGCCCGCTAGCTGCGGCAGACGTCTTGTCTCCAATGTGCCTGCTGCCACCACCAACTCTAGAACGTGACAGGAAGCTCTTTGTCACCAGCACCTTCTCTAGCACCCTGAAATATGTGGAAATTCCCAAGGGTACTATGAAAGCACAAATCTCTCGGCAGAGAACTTTCCCAAACTTCTGTGCCCGGATGCTGTCATCATGGACCAAGTTTGGGTAAAAGCATGCACAGTCTGCGAAACTATCCGCGTACTCGGCCACCGTCATCCCTCCCTGTTGAAACTGCAGGAGCTCCTGAATCTGAACGGAGCACAAGAAGGAGGGGAAAAACTCCTCACGGAACAACAACAGAAAGTCACCCAATGAAAGCGACGACTCGTCAAGAAACTGAGTCACCATACTCCACCAACGCCAAGCTACCCCGTGAAAAAGGCTGGCAACCAAAGCCACCATAAGATCTATCGACGTCTGTACAAGGCTGAAAAGGCGAACCACTGTCTCAAACCAAAACTCTGCTGCCTCAGGGTCTAGCTCACCAATGAAACTCAGCGGTATCTGCCGCTGGAACTCACGGAGCGCGCTCTACCTGCGCTCAAGCTCTATCTGCTCTGCTAAAGCTGTCTGCTGCTCAACAGGTGGGAGTGCTGCTACCGGCCCACCCAGAGAAAGGGGATTGCATGATGGGTCTTGGACTGAGGCCTCGTAGCTCACAGGGTTGTCGTCACGAACCAAAGCTGGTATCCTGGCTGGCTTTCTTCCCGAAGATATCCAGAATATTATCAAGGAGTGTCGCGGTCAGATGAGCATATATGTATATCACAACAACAACAATGATAGGGAGATGACTCAAGAAGGATAGTCAAGACTCGATCCTATGTGATGCACCAACCAATTTTCCCTGCAACAAGTGTCTCATCATGCCGAGTCGACAAGCGGGTTATCAGGGTCCTGGTGAATGGATACGTCGGTCGCCGCACCATCACTGGACTCCCTGGCCTGAGAGCCGCTCTCGAGACACGTTAACACTGTTTCCCTAAATCCCAACCAATTACTTTTTAGGGACGTCCGAACAACGTCCCAAGGAACGAACCACCTTTGATACCAATTTTTCACGACCCGACCCTACCCGGGCTCGAGCCGCAACTACCCCAAGCCCACCTCCATAGGCCAGGGGCTGGCGACAAGCACCGAAGGATAAACAACTCTGGGAAGCCTTTGCCTGAGTACCTGTACACACACACGTAGCACACTCAATACAAAAGTGCAGAGTAAAAAAGAAAATCCAAATAAAGTAAAGGGCAACTGCTATAAATAAACCACAAAAGTGCATCGACCTTTAACAGTAAAAATTAAAAGCTGAAGGTAAACTGAAAAGAAAACGGGAAAAAAATGCGCCCAACCAGAAAAGTGCCACAACCCGACAACAGGTAAACAGATGAAAAACAGTCGGAAGGGTCCCCCACCTAGAACCCAACTCCGACCACCGCACGCGGTCCAATCTCCCAAACTCATAAGCTTCGTTAAAGTCACGACCAACATGTCCGTCGTCTGCAAGGGCACACCAAGTGCGGGAAAATCCCAAGCAGGGGTGAGTATAAAAATACTTAGTAGGATACCCTGAAGGATCGAGGGAGCAACAAAGTAGGTACCGATGGGTGAGCAGTAGATCGAACAGGGAAAGTAGAGGAGTACAACCGAGAGTGAAGTAATAGTAACAGTAGAGTGTCCAGCTCAACCCAACAAGAGAAAGGAGGTAGACTCGTCCAGACACAAGGAGCTGGAAACGGTGAGAAGATGAACTTCTCGTCGAGTCTTCGCTACCTATAGCAGGAGAGTAGACTCGTCCAAACACGAGAAGCTAGACATGGAAATCATGTGGCATACCCCGCGCATCTTCGCCTCTCCTGGAGGGAGAGTAACTAATCCCAAGAAGTGGGCACTAGAACAAGGTATATACATATACATATGCTCAACAAGAAGCCCGAACAAGGTCGTAAGGGGATCTCCATCCCGTAGCTCAGCCCAAGAAAGTGAGTATCCAATAGTCCCAAAAGTAAACACCATCAATGCCCAACATCCCGCACGTCTTCCCCGAACTGCAAGTCAAGGGCACAAATCACCGTACCTCGACACTATCCACTTTGGGCGACACTGACTCACCCGCACAGTTTTAGGTCGCGTCACAAGGACTTGTCTCAGTGGGTAAAGCGCCCCTCATACTTGAGAGTTTTGGGGGAACATCAAACCACACCTTGTCACTACCCCGCAGTCGAGAGGTCTCCTCAAAGTCGACAGGCGACACCCTGCCCAGCCCCGCTGGAGGGTAATCCCTAGAAGTTGATGGGTTCCCACTAGAGGGAGACTCAGAAAGAGTCGACGGGTGCCA
Source organism: Viscum album (assembly GCA_963277665.1). Taxonomy (NCBI): domain Eukaryota; kingdom Viridiplantae; phylum Streptophyta; class Magnoliopsida; order Santalales; family Viscaceae; genus Viscum; species Viscum album. Next base: position 1,808,297,188 of record OY728157.1, read on the forward strand.
CACTGCCCAGTCCCGTAACAGGGTAATCCACTGGAGGGTGGCCCGGCTAAAGTCGTCGACGAGTCCCAATGCACAGTCCCGTAAAAGGGTACTCCACTGGAGGGAGGCTCGGAACCATCATCGGGGACCACTTCCCAGCCCAACTGGAGGTAAAACCGACATCGGGGACCACTTCCCAGCCTAGCTGGAGGTAAACACAGTATCAGGGACTACTTCCCATCCCTACTGGAGGTAAACCTAGAACCACTCTGGCCATCCCGGCTGGATGGTACTGCTCGGTGAACACCGTTGTACTGGACATCCCTACTGGATGGTAACCCACTGGTCATCCCTACTAGATGGTACAACTAGAGAGCCCTACTCGAAACAACCTCAGACCTGCTAGAAACAACCTCAGCCCTACTGGAAACAACCTCAGCCCTGCTGGAAATAACCTCCTGGGTAGAGGATCGGTGCCCGCGTAAAGTGTTGGTCACACCGAATCCACAAGAACTCTACCAGGGAACACGAAGTAATGGGAGAAGCTCCCCAGTCCCCCCAGGGTGATCACGCTCCAATCCGCTGAGTCACTGTCAAAGAGGACTGAGACAACTCATCCCAGAAAGTGGGAAAACACCCACGTTGTACGAGAACACATAGTCGCAAATGGTGTCGCAGTCTGATGAAAGGGGCACGGTACTGAAACCCCTCACAGCTGAAGAAACAGAGGAACCAAACCATCTCTGCCGGCCAAATGAGAATTGAACCAGGGGAAAAATCAACCCTGCTGTTCAACAAACGAGAACAAAGGGACCCTCTACGTCGCGAGAGTTCAAAGGGTATGCAAAGCAGAACACGGCACGCACATGGGGCCCACACGACGTGTGGCCCCAAGTAACCCCCAAATCGATCGCACAAACGTTCTCAGGTACAAACAACCACATGTACCTCCAAGTGTTCACGTATACTCTCAGAGTATACCACGTTCCAGCCCAAAGGCTATCGTGCACACGGCACTCAACGTCAACCTAAATACGTAACGTAACAACTCCAACTTTCCACCTCATCCGCCCAGGCACGGACAAGTACATCTCTTCAAGAATTCACTTCACTCTCCCAAGAGTGAACGCAATCACATGCCAAGGGTTCTTTGCAAACACCGCAGGAAGAACCTCCACCGGTACACCTTCCATGATTCCACATTTAATAAGATCGTTCAAGAGGCTCTGCACGCCTAAACGGATTACACCATTGTAATCCTTGTGGACAAACATGCGAGATTGACTACTTACTTGCCTCCAACGGATATCCGACAGAAAAGTCACCAACACCGCTTTACGCCCGAACGGTGTCTCGTGATCCCGAGCCTCGGCCCCAAAAACATTTGGGTGCATCGCACCATTGTGATCCCCTCGGGAAAACACGTCAAAAGGACTACTCAATTGAGTGCAACAGATATCCGGAGAGAAAGATGCATTCTGAAGCACTGAACACGAGCGGTGCTATGTGGGACCCGCATCCTGGTCCCAAAACACAACGAACTGATCACGCCACTACGATCCTCTCAAAAAAGTACACAAGTTTGACTATTCATTTGTCCGAAACGGTCACACGGTGATAAATCTGGAAAAATCATTGTCAACACCCAAACGGCCCTTGTTGGGCCCGCACCAGCGTGCAGAATTAAAGCGTACAGACTGCGCCAATGCAATTCCCTCGGAAAAACACCCAGAAACGACTACTCACACGCCCCGAATGGACGTCCGATGAAAAAGTCGCAAAAATCTATGTGCAACTCGAAATACGGGCCATGGGGCCCACGCATCAACTCCATCATCAACGCCCGAAACCACCATGGAGAGCTCCACCTCGATTCCAGGTTTCCAACGCCACTGACGGTGCTCAAAACGGACGTTGGACGCGTCCGCGCCGTCCAAAACAAGATCCCCAAAAAAACGTCAATTCACTTAAAGACGTGTCGTGCCTCCGAGACCCCTCTTTTTGGGAATTAAAAATTCCCAAAACTATCTCAAAAAGTCCACCTCGAAGTCTGGAGTTCACTGCCACAGACGGCACTCAAAATGGACGCCCGTAGCGGAAATTACGGGGGTCCGAAAACTGAGGGGCAAAGCCCCTTGTGCTGGACCGGCCGGTCCGACCACCCTGGGCCGGCCGTGGAACCGTGATCCACAGTTCTTCTGATCGGCCTCGAGGTCGGTTGGTCCTTCCACTTGGAGACCCGCGTATGGTGGGTCTCTGTCCGGCCACTGGGTCGCACGGCGCGACCCCGGTCTCCGCTCCGCGCCGTCGAGCACCCCCGTAGGCAGGCGCCCGGCGCCCCACTGTTGTCCGCCGTCGCCCTCGGTGAGGCCCTCACCCGGCCGCTCGACCTCCTCCCCATTGCTGATGCCCCCGGCCTCCTCCTCTCAGCCTCACGTTGTCGTCACCATAGCGCGCTCCTCCGCCGCCTGTCGAGGCTCACCGGACCGCCGGAACCCGCCAGGAAACACCACCAAAACCCACAAACTTCTCCGAACAACCGCGGCCTCCTCTGAACTCAGATTTACAAACCGAAAATTGCGTTGGAAAGGCAAAAAAATATACTACACATTCATGGAATTTTCTCGATAATTCGACAGAGTTTCGATACAAAAATTATATCTCAAAGTAGATGCGGAAATAAAAATTGAAACTGCAACGATCCTACCTTGTTGGGCTTCGCCCGACGCTTTACGGAGGGTCCGTCGCCGCGTCGATGCCTTGCCAGAGGGGAGGAGGAGAGTAGGAGGTTGAGGGGTTGAGGGAGGGTTTTGATAGGGGGTGCAAATGAGGGTGAGGGGAGGAGAGTATAGTTTAAATAAATAAACTCTAATTAAAAAAAAACTCGACCCCTGAAAACACCCACGTCCAAAACCTCAGGCACAGTCAAGATTAAGATTCCCCTAGGCCAAACACCACCTCCCGAGCACAACGGTGGTCTTGGAATTTTAATCCAAGGCCCCATCCAAAAGTTATTAAACTCAACGTCCAAGGCCACCAAATTACGAAAATTCCCCTGGTGGCATTTTCTACAGACGGCCCGCGCCCGCAAAACTTATACTCTCCTAGGGTAAAGGACACACTCCAAACTCAACGGTGCCCTAGGTTTTCCCATCTGAGCCACCGTTTAATAGATACTAAGTTTAGCCATTAAAGGGATAAATTAATTATTTAATTTATCCGTTTCACGTTCCGAAAGCGAGCGAGGGGTCCCAAAGTCCCGCGCCGACATGCTTTATGTCGTTCCTAGGGTAAACACCCCATTCTGGAACCATCCGTACACTCATATCTCTTATTCGGTTCACCGTTTAGGAGTTATCCTATTTATTTTGCGTTCCCAGTGTGAACACACTGAAAATTTAATTCCGGCCACACCGGGGCTCAGAATCGCACATCGTCTGAAGGCGCTGCTCTGGAATAATATCAAGAATATTCCAAAGTATTTCGAAGCAAAAAATGGGTTCTTACATAAGGAAATTAACTTAAAAATATTAGATAAATGATGAAAAAATAATTAAATAAGTAGTATGAATTCACCATTTCATGATGGTTTTATGTATTTTTTACCCATTTCCTTATTATAATTATCTTAGTTGAATCACCAAAGTCCAATATCTCATGATTGTGAATAGCTTCGAACCCATCCAACTCGAATAAAATAATCCACCTATATAAGAAAAAAAATCTTATATTAGTAATACTAAATAAATTAAACATAAATATGAAACAATACATTACTTATATGGAAAATTATTTTACTATCTAAACATCAAGATTGGAAAGCATGTGCAAGAGAAGAAGTTTTGGAAATATTCAAAAGAACCAACTGAACAAGTTTTATTTTAACTCACTAAATTTATTTGATAAAATATAGATATAGCTTAATGTTGTTCGGATCTTGGGGAGCATGTTTTCTCAGTTTTGAGTATGTGATGTGTTTTTTGAACTAAAATGTAAATTATTAACTAAAAAAATATAATTCAAGTAATAATCAGCACACTATATGTTGGGCGGAGAAGAAAAGGAAGTGATGGCAAGAGGGGGGTGAAATGCCTTTTAAAAATTAATTAACAAATTAAAAATCAAAGTGAAAGTGCAGCGGAAATAAATGAGGCAAGACACAAGGCTTGATAACGGAGTTCGGCTTAAAACCCAAGCCTACGTCTCCGCTCCCAACTCAACCGTTGAGAGATTTACTACCGCTTGCTTTTCAATGGTTGTAGCAAGAAACCCACTAGCCTTTTTACAGGTGAAGGCTAGCTCACCTATTACAGCTTGCTTTTTAATGGTTTGAGCAAGAAACCCACTAGCCTTTTTACGGGTGAAGGCTGGCTCACCTTTGACTCAAGCCTTTTAAAAGGAAAGGCTTGACTAACCTCTTCACACCTTGAAGGTGGTGTGAGAACCCAAAAGAGAGGGTGAGAGAAAGAGATGGGGGTTTGTAGGCACAAACCCAAAATGAAGCTCAAAATAAATAAAACAATGAAAAACCGTAATTGGGGAGAAGCCTTGGGCGCCAATAGATGATTGGAGTTGAAGACGTGCACTCCCAAGCTTCTATGGTGGTGCTCCTTGGATGTGGAATTGGATTGGAGCAGTTGGGGTTCCTTGGAGGAAGTCCGCCGGAGGTTCGCCAAATGATGTTAAATATGTCCCGTGGGCTTCCATACATGTGTCACTTGTTCCGGGGCTTCAAGGTCCTTTATTTATAGAGGGGGAACCCTCATATGGCTGTTGGAGGCCTTTGGAGCCGCTGGAGAGGCTTTCGGAGCCGTTGGAGGCCAAGTGGACAGGCTGGTCAAAAGCCCAACGGCTAGTTTGACTGCCTCCACCGGCTGACCGGTACAGGGCCACCGGTTGGCCGGTGCCTTGGAGATGGGTGGATGCTTCTGTCCAGATGCCACCGGCTGGCCGGTGAGGAGGCCACCGGTTGGCCGGTGCTGAGGCAGTGGCTGACACTGTCCTGGCTGGGTGCCACCGGCTGGCCGGTGCTGAGGCCACCGGTTGGCCGGTGCTGAGGCAGTGGCTCAGCCTTCTGGCTGGGTGCCACCGGCTGGCCGATGCTGAGGCCACCGGTTGGCCGGTGCTGAAGCAGTGGCTCAGCCTTCTGCCCAGGGTCCATCGGCTGGCCGGTGGTGAAGCCACCGGTTGGCCGGTGGACTGAATTTCAGTCCACTTTGGCTTTTTGCCTTCTTGGCCTTCTTGGCCCAATTCCTTGTCACCCTGAAATTATGCCTATCATCCAAAAACACTTAAAACAAAATTAGATAAAAAGGAAAGTGATTGTGATCATGAAAATTAAACCACGAGGGGTACGAGAGGTACAACTATCTCCCCCTATTTTGATGATCACAATCACCAAAACAAACAATGTAAAAATGGAATGAAAGGGATGCTTTAAATTGTTTACTTACAAATTTATCCTTTAAAGCATGAGAGAAAGATTTCTCCCCTAATCAACCAAGAATTTCTCTCCCTTTGTGATTATCAAAATAGCACAGGGCATGAAACTTGATTGAGGGAAAAAAATATTTTTAACCAATTGAAATTTTTGAAATTTGAATTGAAAGTTTTGAATCAAAAATTTGAAATGAAAGTTTTGAATGAAAAATTGAATAATAGTTTGAATTGAAAGTTTTTGAATGAAAAATTGAATAACAGTTTGAATTGAAAGTTTGAAATGAAAAATTGAATAACAATTTAGAATTAAAAAATTTGATACCAAGTGTTGAAATTGAAAGTTTGAATCGAAAATTTTGAAATTGAAATCAAAAGGGCTTAAACGATCCTAACTCCCCCTAAATAAAAACAACAAATCACCGGGGAGAGGTTTTTGGAACCGAGACAAATTTTGGCCCGGAGAGACTCGCTAAGAGGTATTTTTCAATCCATACTTGTCTAGTGGCGGGTCTTCTCCTAAAAAATTCATCATTAAGGAAAATGGTTTTGGGCCTACCATACCGGGCATTTTTGCAATTGCACTCATAGATTAAGTGCCCGAGTTTTTTGCAATAATTACAAAATTTAAATTGGGAGCTCCCCCTTACAAAAATAGTGGGTGCATGGGAAGAGGAAGCTTGCTTGGAATAGCCAATCCCTTGGGTGGTTCTAGATACACGTTGGGAACCTAGTAGTTTGGTCAAATTTTGTTCCCCTTGGGTGAACTTGGCTAGAGATTCCCTTAAATATTTGATTGTTGATTCCATGGAATCAACATCGGGAAGGTTTTGGATTTTGAGGGTCAACTCTTCCTTCTCTTTGAGAAGTTGTTCTTTTTCGGAAGAGAGTTTTTTGAAATTCTTTTTTAAAGAAACAAATTTGGAAGAAAGTTTGTGAAAACCTTCCTCCAATTGATCTCTAGCATATTGGAGATCCTCATAAGATAAGTGATTAAAAGAATTTTAAGAACAAGAGGAAGAGGATTCGGAAGATGTTACCTCATGAAATGCCATTAGACATTTGTTACCGTTGTCGCTCGAGGAGGAGGAGGAGGATGTGGAGCTATCACTCCTTGTGGCCTTGAAATCCTTCTTCTTCTCCTTTTGCTTGGCCTTTTTCTTGTTGAGTGGACAATCGGGCTTGTAATGGCCTTTCTTGCCACACCCGTAGCATGTTACCTCGGGCTCAGATTTTTCGTTGGATTGAGCCTTGCGGGATTTCTTCTTTTTGTGCTTCTTCATGAACTTGTGCATTTTGCGGGCAAGATTCTCCATTTCGGAATCGCCGCTTGAAGAGGAAGACGATGAGGAGGAGGAGCTTTCTTCTTTTTGAGCTTTGAAGGCGATGTTCTTTGGAGTTTTGATCGGTTTGCCTTCTTTTTCAGCTTGCCTCCTCATGGTGATCTCATAGGTCATGAGGGATCCGATGAGCTCTTTGACCGGCATATTCTTGATGTCCTTTGCTTCTTGGATTGCCGTGACTTTTGGTGCCCATGTGCTTGGTAGGATCCATGGGATCTTCTTGACCATTGTTTCTGCAGAAATACTATCTCCAAGAGATTTTCTTCCATTGCAAACGTCAGTAAAGCGAGTAAACATATCAGTAATAGATTCGGATGGATGCATGGAAAAAGACTCAAAATCTTGACGGTGCATGTCCAATCGAGTATCCTTGACTTTGTTGGTCCCCTCATGGGTAACCTCCAAAAGTTTCCAGATTTCATGTGAGGAGGTGCATGTGGAAACTCGATTGAATTCATTACGATCAAGGCCGCAATGAAGAGCGTTCATGGCTTTGCCATCAAGCTCGAAATTTTTAAAATCGGCTTGAGTCCATTTGGATTCATCGGGAGAGGAGAGAGTGTAACCATGCATGACAATTTTATAAATGGGATAACCTATACTTCTAAGAAAAGCGGTCATGCGGGTTTTCCAATAAGTGTAGTTGGTTCCATCAAAAAATGGAGCACGACCCAAAGAATATCCTTCGGGGGCAAAAGAGGTTGATGCCATCACAATGGATCTTAAATTTGAAACCGGTTAGGGTATTACTCAAATCTTCCTCTGATACCAATTGTTGGGCGGAGAAGAAAAGGAAGTGATGGCAAGAGGGGGGGTGAATTGCCTTTTAAAAATTAATTAACAAATTAAAAATCAAAGTGAAAGTGCAGCGGAAATAAATGAGGCAAGACACAAGGCTTGATAACGGAGTTCGGCTTAAAACCCAAGCCTACGTCTCCGCTCCCAACTCAACCGTTGAGAGATTTACTACCGCTTGCTTTTCAATGGTTATAGCAAGAAACCCACTAGCCTTTTTACAGGTGAAGGCTAGCTCACCTATTACAGCTTGCTTTTTAATGGTTTGAGAAAGAAACCCACTAGCCTTTTTACGGGTGAAGGCTGACTCACCTTTGACTCAAGCCTTTTAAAAGGAAAGGCTTGACTAACCTCTTCACACCTTGAAGGTGGTGTGAGAACACAAAAGATAGGGTGAGAGAAAGAGATGGGGGTTTGTAGGCACAAACCCAAAATGAAGCTCAAAATAAATAAAACAATGAAAAACCGTAATTGGGGAGAAGCCTTGGGCACCAATGGATGATTGGAGTTGAAGACGTGCACTCCCAAGCTTCTATGGTGGTGCTCCTTGGATGTGGAATTGGATTGGAGCAGTTGGGGTTCCTTGGAGGAAGTCCGCCGGAGGTTCGCCAAATGATGTTAAATATGTCCCGTGGGCTTCCGTACATGTGTCACTTGTTCCGGGGCTTCAAGGTCCTTTATTTATAGAGGGGGAACCCTCATATGGCTGTTGGAGGCCTTTGGAGCCGCTGGAGAGGCTTTCGGAGCCGTTGGAGGCCAAGTGGACAGGCTGGTCAAAAGCCCAACGGCTAGTTTGACTGCCTCCACCGGCTGACCGGTACAGGGCCACCGGTTGGCCGGTGCCTTGGAGATGGGTGGATGCTTCTGTCCAGACGCCACCGTCTGGCCGGTGAGGAGGCCACCGGTTGGCCGGTGCTGAGGTAGTGGCTGACACTGTTCTGGCTGGGTGCCACCGGCTGGCCGGTGCTGAGGCCACCGGTTGGCCGGTGGCGAGGCAGTGGCTCAGCCTTCTGGCTGGGTGCCACCGGCTGGCCGATGCTGAGGCCACCGGTTGGCCGGTGCTGAAGCAGTGGCTCAGCCTTCTGCCCAGGGTCCATCGGCTGGCCAGTGGTGAAGCCACCGGTTGGCCGGTGGACTGAATTTCAGTCCACTTTGGCTTTTTGCCTTCTTGGCCTTCTTGGCCCAATTCCTTGTCACCCTGAAATTATGCCTATCATCCAAAAACACTTAAAACAAAATTAGATAAAAAGGAAATTGATTGTGATCATGAAAATTAAACCACGAGGGGTATGAGAGGTACAACACTATATATCATATTGAGGTGTGGCTGATTGACTATGTAATGTGTGTTTTTCTTTCAATCATCTACACCAAGCCAGAAAAGAAAGAAATGTTCCATTTGGGTGGAAGAGGAAACACCATGCTACCTAAAATGCCTCATCCAAAAGCACCATGTTCTTTATTTTCTGTCTTTTTGTAGATGATTAAATGAAAATTTTGACTTCCCAAGAGATTTGTGAAAATAATAATAATTATTAGATAAAAATGATGGGGAAATTAAATTTAAAGTAGTAGATAATATGCTAACAAAATTAACTAAATATGTTATAGGAATTCTCCTTTTGATGATCATATAAAAGGATTGAATCATCCTTGTTGACGAATTCATTTCTTCATGATCTCTATGAAAATTAACAAAGTAAATATTAGATAAAAATGATGAGTAAATTAACTAAAAAAATTAGATAAAATTATGAGAAAACTAACTAAAAAGAAATTTGTTCTAGTTATATATCATTAAACTATAATATAATTATTCTTGATCATATGAAACTAAAATACAAGGAATTTAGTCGATATTACATGACTTTGAAAGAAAATATTTTAGAATCTCATTCCCAAAAATGTGAATACTTAACCACTTTACAATACCATAACATTAATGTATTACAAAAAATTACCATAATTTTTTATCCTTTTGGGTTGGTGTAAAACTCACATATAAGCATTTTCGTTTTTATTTTCTACAAAAACTATCAAAACACATTATATATTCCTAGATTATACTAAACATTAGTATATCTTTTTTTATTTCTAGAAAACATTGACCATTAGTGCAAACCTATTAGCATTCGATGATTAAACTAAAATAAATATTTAAATTTGATTTTTTATGGAACATAATAAACCTATCTTTCCATTTCACCATCATAGACATTACAAACTCCATGATAAAAAATTTACATTCTTTGATGTAAAAAACTTCAGTGTGACCCATTATATATTTTCAGAAGACATTAAACTCCATTATAAAATTTTTACCCCTTTTTGACAGTATTAAGAATCATTATAACCCTTTATAGCATCCAAATGACACTAAAATATAGTGCATCCATTATGTATTCTTTTATTATTCTATATATTAGTATATCCTTTTCAATATTCTGGGTGATGATACACATTAACATAACATCATCATCATTTGTTCATCAAAATTAGAATATCCCTATTCTTATGTATTTTTTATTGAAAATGATGATGAGTTTTTTATTAATGATATTTTAAACATGGATCATTTTTCATAATGATTGCACATGTGCATATTAGTGATGAACCAGTGGACACATTTTTTTATGGTGAATAGGTGAAAAAGTATCTATATGCATAATAAGGATAGGTTAAACACCTCTAATCATGAAATGATTGTGATATTTTATGTGACATAATGGTGGAATGATTTTATTTCACATCATGTGAATTCAAAAGAACCATTTTTAGTCCATCCATTTTACTAATGTAAACTTTAGGTGTTACTTGTATGGATTTCACAAGCTTTTTTGATATTATATCATCCATCTAATTGATGTTTGAAAATCCCAAATAATCCCACCACCCACCAAAGTGAAATCAATGTTTTTTTTATTTTCTAAAAATTCCTAATTAAGTCAATGAAATTTTGTATTTATTTATTTTTTAGAGTTTATGGATCAAGATACTAGCTTTTTTCAAAGGGTTGTTTGTTTGGATTTTTAGTGCTTCGTGATTTCATATGAAGCGGGTTTTTCATTTTTCGGAATTTCTTTATAAAGTATTTTTTTTTCATTTTATGTAATGTTTCATTTGAATCCATCCCTCCTTGATGACTATGATCCCTCAATAATGGTTATCCTCCAGCAGATTTCTAATACACCTACAGCTTCGGTGGTTGATTACACACATATTTATTCAAATGTTTGAGATGGATTATATACTTTTTTTATGATTGTATTGGTTTTTTATGACTCTCAAGTGAATATTGGATCCACTAATAAATACATGGTTAGTTTCTATATGGTAGGTATATGTTAACCTTTTGAATTTCTTATGGTTGTAATGTTGCATTACTGGTTTTATTTACATCTATCTTCTTTATAGCTACAAAGAGTAAGCTCTTTAATCCCTGTGATGGATTTTTATCTTCAATAAAATGAAAGGATTGTTGAAAAAGCATAAGTAAATGTACTTCCATTTGTGTTTTTATACATGCATGTATTCATCCACACGTGTTTTATTACTAATATTCTGATTATATAATTTCTATTTTTTTGAAGTTACCTCAATTATCGAATTTATAGATTATGAATCCCTGCATTATTAGGGGAAATTTCAATATAATAATATTGAACAGATTCTTATTTTGGTTATTGTATGCTACTAAGACCCTTTATTTATAGTATAAAGAATCCATGGGCAAGCAACTACACAAAGTTTTTATTGTTATTCAGATTTTTCTGGTTTAGGGGTATCTTTCACACTTCGGTAATATTTGATAGTACTTGGAATGTGCTAAAAGAAATTGTATCCTATGATAATAAATTTGAAAAAATAAGTGGTTTTTGTTTTGTTTCTGAAAATAATTCCTCCACTTAAATTCCTTTACAAAATCACTAAAACAAGTGGTGAAAACATTTTTCAATAATAAACCGAAAACACATGAACAAAGTATCTTATCTTAAGTGAAAATATTTGTGCTCGCTTTTAAAAAAATGTTCTCAAACACAACCTTGGTATGATCTTCATTCGATTCCATTTACAAATAATTTTATTTTTTGTAGGCCAGCACTTCATCTCCTCGTCCACCTCGGTCTCCGCCTATGCCACATCCTTCACCTTGGTCTCTGAATCTACCTTTGTCTCTGCCATTTCCCAAAAAAATTATTATTTATAGGCCAACACTTCTAAACAAATCGATTTCCTCCATTATACTTATCCTTGAGAAATAGATCAAAAATAATATATAATCATTCTAATACTAATGATTCAAACCCCAAATAAATTTATAAGGATATAGCATGTACTAGATTACAAACATAGTAGGTAATCACCTAAATTTGTTTTTGACAAACATTCTGACACCATGTATGTTACACACTCATTTCTGAAAAAATTTACTTCTTCTTTTGAGTACGAAGGTTAGAAACGGTCTTGGTAGTACTGAGAAAATATATTCAAACAAATTATTAAGAAATATTTTTAATGAAATTTTAATTACCTTTGGAAATTAAGTCTTTGGGGATGAAGGTATTTTTATGGTTTATAATCTTTCTCATAAATTTGAAAACATAATATCCACAATCATTTCCATTATATTACTTCATACACTATAGAGACATTGACCAAAATATGTAAATTATTTTTGAAATAGGTTTTTATAGTTAAATCCTTTTATATATACCTCAATTTGTTTTAATTTTTAGTAATCCATTGGATTTTTAGGTTCAGTCACAAAATTCATTCCATAAAGTAACCTGTATTTAGAGACTACACTATCATAAAAAAATTCTTTTCAAAACAAATAAAGAAACACATAATTCGATGTTTATCTATAAAATGTTGAATGTAGTGTATTAAAAATTCTCAATACACAACAAGTGTGGTCGGTTTGTTGGATATACATGTATTAGATCCAAAAAATAAATATTTGGGATATTCAGATTGACTATGATCAGCATCCAGCGCTTTCTAAAAAATCCAAAACAAATAATTAATGCAAAAAATATGAATATATTTTATGTTATTAGATTTTATAGTTTTATCCCTGCATTGTAGGAAAAAAAGAGTTTTTTGTCTGTTATTGTTTTTCTCAAATGCATCATATGGATCATCTTTCTTCTTATTAATTCATTCCTTCTCCAAAGAAGTTTTTTGTTTAGAAATGATACAAGGATTAATGAATCCAAATCCTGATTCATATGGTTTTCCCTTTATATAATTTTAATATAAATTCCTATAGAAAAAATGAATAGTTCTTAACTTTAATGAACATATTATATCACTATTTGGAAAGAAGTATTATGAAAATTTCACTTCTGTATATATTCACAACTAAAACTCCCAACCATTCAAACATGAGAATCTCATTTATACTCTCAAGATCAACTTCACCTGTAATGAAAGTTCCAAAAATTTATTCTTCATATAAAATGTAAGACAATTTTTTTCTTTAAATTTGGTCTTATCATTAAGTTGTAATGATAATAAATGTTTATGTGGAACTAGTGGTGAGAAGGTACTCTCAGAAGTTCCTTTTGATTTCTTGGTTGATTCACTAAATTTTCTTCATTCAGACTTCTGTTTCCCCATCATTTTATCCATCTATAATACCATACCTCACTTTATACCTTTCTTCATAAACAGTTACAAGTTTTTCATAACAAAAAATTGTTAAATACATACCTTGTTTATATTTATAAGATTATAAATCCATGATATGAAAGTTTCAATAGCACCATTGACCATTATAATATCTAGATCATCAACTGGAAAAGGAAACTCAATGATTGACCCTTCAGCTACTTAAATCCCCACTCTCATGTGATCTTTTGGGAGTTCATTATTGTGTATCTTGTCTCCTAGTATATTATACACCATACCCATCACAACAAGGCAGTTCATGGGTGTTCATAGATATAAATCATATGCAACTTTACCCTGAATAATTTTAGTGATATAAAGTTACTTGAAGTTTTTTGATTAAAATTTAGGATAAAGAGTAATGAAAAAATTGACTACCCCAGGTAAAGTATGTGGTTTAGGGGAATGACTAGCCTCAAATCTAGCAGGGTCATTTTGTTCTCCATGTTCATATCTTTGTTCCACTTCCAGTTCGATTTGATCCTTTCTCATATATTGATCATCAAAACCAACCCGGAAAATAATATCTTGAAAGACATATAATTTTTTGTACAATTATTTCATCATATTATATGCATATTCTTGTGGTTTTGTATTTTTGAAATATGGTTGAGGAGAAACTTTAAAACTTAATCCTCTAATGCGACCATATTGTTCTGGCTACTTCAAAGCTACTAAAAGTAGTATTTCTTTCCCTATGGTTGTTGTTGATTCTTGTGTCTCAAACATATAAAAAACATATAAACATAAATATATTATTTATGTAATATTGTTATAAAGCATAAAAAATTTCTAGGATTTCATACTTACATATGTTTCCCATACTGCATTTGTGTTTTCATCAACTAGTTTACCCTTCTTATTTACGCGAGGCTCCTTCCACAACACATGACGTGGGATGGAAGTGGCTTCAGTTTTTGATTCATCAATATACATGGAAAAAAAGGAACATATTTTGTTTCATATCACATAAAAATTTTATTTTCAATTTAAAATACATACTAATTTCTTCTCTACTGAAGCATACCCCATCCTTTATTTGTGATAGGTGTACATTTGTTTTGATTCATGTTATTTATTTTCATCACACCTTTTTTGTTCCATAAATTAACAATTTTTGAATCAAATTGGATAAAATAAATAATGTCCAATAATATATTATCGACTACAATGCATCTGAAATGATTTCTCATCATGACAACTAATGAAATCATTCCATGTTTCTTGATTTATAATGTGTGCATAACTAACTGATAGGGGGATTTAATTTCCCCTAAGTATCCCTAAGATATAACTTGGTAAGAAGAGTCTGGAATCCTCTATGGGATTTTCCAACATCCATTAAGACACATTTCTTACAAAAATATTTTAAATTAAACAAACTACACAAGGAATAATGAAGATTAAATGAATGTTTTGTTATATAATTTTTCAATAAAATAAATAATTTATATAATAACATTACCTTTATATCTTCCCAAAGGGTTTTCTTCATTACAGGTTGGATGTGGTTCCATGGACTTATATCAATTAGCACATTCATCATCATTGTGCCCCCAAAATAACTAATGAACATTGACTTGTTGGGGTCAACAGGTTGGCCGTGTTGATTCCAGCTAACCTCAAATTCTATACCCTTAATTATTTCCTTTATAATTTAATTCAACACTATGATGATGTGTCATCCTTTTTTTCATCAACATGTTGTTGATCCCCTAATAATTCTTTAGTTTCAGCATCAATAATCTATTCTTCCCTGGGATTAGTAACAACATCATGTGCAGAAGACATTATTTTTTTGCATGATTAGTCAAAATTTTAATTTAAATTATTTTAATGTAGTAGAGGATAGATAATATTATGAGGAAAAACATTGTATATTAAAAAACATTTTAACCGTCTCATTAAACTCTATTTTTTAAGGTTGTGGGGATTTGGATCCTCTATTGGGAATCCAAATCCCCTCTTTGTGGTCCCCTCTAATATACAATGCATTGCATATATTGGGACCAACATGAAATAATTATGATCTCTTAATGAAAGGTCCATCCTTAATTAAGTTTTCATCTAACCCTATACTTATTTTAGTTTCTAGCTAGACAATCGACCAATTCTTGTTTGTTGTATCTAAGACATAAAATACTTGCACTACTTGTGATGCCATTATGAAAGGTTCTTCCTTTTCCCCTTTCACACTAAAATTCACCTTCATAAATCCCATTTCATTAACTTTCACTGCACTCCTATTTTCAACCCATTTACAATAGAAAATTGACACTTGAAATGTTCTATAATCCAACTCATATATCTATTCGATAATGATGAATTATGACAAATTCATATTAATTTTACTTCTATCCTTGGAACCATATATGTACATTTCTTCTTCCATAAGCATAACTCCACTGTTTTTCATCATACTACAATTATCATGTTCCTTTTATAGAACATATAACCATTTATTAAAAAACTAGTGTAAGTGTTAACATTTTCATTTGGTCCCCTGGCAAGCCATAAAAGTCATTTGGCAATTCAATTCAGATTTTTAGATAACTTATTATAAATTTGATCTCAGAACCATATTATAAATAGTTAATCATGTGTATTTGATATCCATACTTTAACCCTTGATGGACTCAAATCTCTAATAATTTTTTGTGGGCTTCAACATATGGATCACCATCTTCACTATTATGTAAAATGTAAAGGTATTCTTGTTCCCACTCAATGATGGTAATTATAACAACATCTATTCTGAAAATCCCTTCTCCCATAAGGAATCTGCTATGATGAGTCTATGGAAGACTGATGTTACTAACATCTAATAGGTAATATGTAAATAGTTCAAAATATTCTTTAGAAATGTATTGTTCTGCAATACAACCTTATGGAAAACTTTGATTCTTTATGTACCCTTTCAAAATATTCATATACTATTCAATGTGGTACATCCATCTGTAATAGATAAGACCACATAGTTGAACCTCTCTAATAAATCAAACCACAAGGTGTACCATTATATCAAAGAATTATGGTGGGAAGAATATCTCTAATTCACATAATATGACTGTAACCTCCTTATTCATGATTGGAAATTTATTCAGATCTATAAATCTTCTACAAATAGATTTGAAAATGAAGAAGATTATAGTTAATTTATATCATGCATTTTTTGGAAGAATGAAATGGAAATAAACAGGCATTAAATATTGCATCAAAACATGACAGTCGTGTGCTTTTAGTCACTATAAATTCAAATTATTCATTGAAATGAAATTCTTGGTATTTTATGAATACCAATATAGAACTTTTACACCATTAAGGAAAATAAAAATTTTCATTTTTTCCTATCTGGATAGAGTGTTAGCTGTTAGAGGAAGAAAATTCCACCATTTACCATTTATTAGTGCCAACTCTTCCCTTATCCCCATGTAAATTATGTCCAAACTAGTCTTAATTCCAAATTTTGTTTTACTAGGAATATTATGTAATGTTTCCATAACACTATAAAATGTATTTTTTTCTAAATGAATAACAACAAGAAATTTTTTGACATGCAAATAATTTCAATACAGTAATTCAAAGAAAATTGATCTCTTCTTCCAACCAGATTTCTTAAGGTTTTTCAAAAATGGTTTACCAAAAACAATGTCAATATATTTTACTTTATCAAACAATTGATCACCAGTTAGTGGATATGGTGTGATACCTTGTTCAGTATTCCCATTGAATGTTGTCATCTAGGATCCGTATTTATATCATCAAGGTAAAAAATTATGATGTCCAAAAAACACAGTCTTTGAGGAATATTTCCACTGAAATGAGTGTGTACATTATTTAAAAATTGGATACCCTAACATTCCTTTAATGTTATATCCTAAAAAATTTCCATAAGTAAGAAATTAATTTATTGTCCCATAAAACATGGCCCTAAATGTGAATTATTAACTTCTATGATCATCATAAATTATAACACATATATCCCACATCAATTTCAGATCTTCGATCAGTGGATCCAAATAGACATCAATGTCATTATTGGGTTTCTTTGGTCCAGAGATTATCATATATACTATAATGTATATTTTCTTCATACATAACCATGGTAAAAATTTATAATTTACCAACATGGAAGGCCATGTAATGTGAGTACTAATATATACACCAAAATGATTTACTCTATCTATAGATAATTCAAGATAAAATTTTATCATCTCATTTACAAATTCAATATACTCTTAATCAATTTTATTCTACTCAGGAGAATCTGCTGGATAACATAGGCTCCCATATTTAATTCTTGTATCTGGATGCCATATTAATTTTATCATGGTTTCCTAACATCTATATAGTCTTCTAATCTATGTAATGATAATAAATTACCACACATCTTTCTAAGGACATGATACATTTTTCTTGTATAGATTTGTACCACTCTTTTTGGAAATTTATGAGTGATTCATAGTCCTTGTGAAATAATATGAAGTCATTTGGACAAGAATGAATTTCTTTAGAGATCATTCCTATTGAATGTAGTATCTGTTTAGTGTCATATGTTAGATATGGAAGTTTATTTTCTTCTGGTATCATATCAATCAGGAGACCAAGTAGTTTTGTAAATCTTGTGACACTCTATCCACTGTCAGCTTTCAAGTTCTATAACTTCAACACAGTTTACAATGTTGTGTATTTAGTATAACCAATATACAGTGGTCTTTTAGCACAACTATTTAACTTTTCAAACAACTTTGGACAATCACAGAGGTCATCTTCAATTTCCATTTTCATTTCTTCCATGTGATCACCATCATCATTTACATTCATATTCATATTAGATTATCCATAAACTATAGTATCATCCCAATCAGTGTTCACGTTTTTTTTTCCCATGTTTAGTCCAAAAATTAGAGATAAGATCTATTATGTGAAAAACTCAAATGTTCTTCAAACTCTTCGAGGCTAATTTTTCTTGAATAACAACAATGTAAACATTGAAAAAGGATTTTAGAAGGGCTGTATGAATGCTCTATTACAAACTTTATGAACTCTTTAACATTGTCTTCATACTCATTTTTAAAATGATTAGTGTGCATCCATTTTTTATTCATATCCATCCTATTAGGTTCATAAAATATTTATTTTATATAATAAATAAATAAATACATATAAGATATTAAATATCAAAGGTGAAAGTTATATATAATTATATATGGGGAACCCAAAATTTGATTGTTTCAAATAATCTGAGTATTCTTTGAAGGAAATGGATAATTGAATTTAAGAAAATAATTACTCCTCTATGGCAGGTGTTATCTTATGAATTCATCCAGAATGATCATCGGTACTCGGTATGGGATGAATACCGCTTAGATTAGTTCAATCAACATAGTTGCATGTCTATAAGATATGGGGGATGGGTCTCAAGAAACAAAATGCAATAATAACTATTTAGAAGATGAAGCTGATGAGGATGGAAGTTGTCTCCTTAAAACTTTTTAACTCACCACATATTAATTTCAAATTTCAAATCATATCTCAAAACCACTTTCAAAATTCAAAAGGATGCTTTTTGAATTTTTAAAACCCCGATTGAAATACATTTTTTAATTCTATATGAAAATTGACCAATTTGTTTCAAAACACTTAATGGAATATGATCCCCATTTTCTAAAAAAAATTATCATAATTTGAAAAAAAATTAAAAACATATTTAAAAACCATTAAAAATAAATTAAAAGTTTAAAATTGTTTCCATGGAATGATTTAAAATTTGAAATATTTCAAAGTTTATAGGCTCATTTTGAGATCACTTCATGAGCTTCAAAACATGGAATCTATTTTAGTTCATCTTAATGGAAAACCTAGTTTTTTCATTTCAAAACCCACTTGAACATTTGAAACCAAGTTTCCTTTTTCAAAACTGAAATTGGAAATAGGCATGACCATAAAAATGTTTTGTAGGACACCACCCAGTCTAAACCAAAGCATGATTATTAAATATTTCATAAACATTTTATAAATATGGCATGAATAAAACATTTTCCAAAGGAAAATAGTAAATTAAAAATTTAAATCCTAAAATTAGTGTACTATACTACCCACCTAAATATCGAGGTTCCAATGGGATTATTTTAAAGTTCAATCAAGGGACTATTAATTTATCAAAAACCAGTTTATCAAATATCACACAAGAATCCACATATCCAATATTTCACTTTACATACAAATTATTCAATAATCAACATCAAGAAATTTTTAAAAATATTCATGGCATTAAAAGATATTTTCCAAAAGATCATGAGGTGTTAGACAGAGTTTGTGTGTGATATTAGGCATAAGTTTGATTTGAATTTATATGAGTGTGAGTCAAATTGGAGGTTCTCTAATACCCATGGTGATAGAATGATAGTGGATTTGGTTTTTGTTTGGAAAGGAACCAACCAAAAAGTTACACCGACTTTTGAGTTTGTATATTATTGTGGGTTTTTAGAAGATTAGGTAATGATTTTAGTTGATTAGGAATTGTGAAAGATCAATGAGATAGCATGTAGATGGGTGAAACTAATAATTTTCAATGAATATTTATCCATAGTAGGAAAAAATAATTTTTTCCCATAATATTGGGTGGGGTGAGATGGAAAGCACATCATACATGTTGTTCACATCATATATTTATGGTAGGTTTTTTTGTGTAAAGTATTTTTAACATGTTTACTTGTTTTAAAATTATTTATTCTATGAAATTAAATTTTTCATTTTTGTTCTTTAATTATTTAAATTATTTCATTTATATAAGTTCATGTTTATAAATTCTATAAGCTCCAAATCATATTAATATCCACATAGGAATGTAGTTATCATATATTTGGGTTATATTACCTCACTTTATTTTGATAAAGTAAAAGGAATATTCACATGTATTAGACCTTTGTTCAAGAAATAAAATTACTATTTTCTATATATTTATGTTTTGATATCTTGAGTACTTTTAGTAAACCTGAATTTAGTTTTAAAACATGAGTTTAAATTATAATGACCCAAACTTTTGTTAATGAAAAATCCCTCTTGATCCAATTAAAGTTCTTATTATATAGAATGATCATATAAAATGTATACACTTCCTTGGTTTTATGTTTTTCTTGGATTTTAAAATACCATTAGGAATTGTGGATGTTGCTAATATATTTGTTGTATAGTGATCACGTGATTATTATAAATATAGGGATTTAACTAATCAAATTTACTCAAAAAAAGGAAGCGATAGCCTCATCCAGTATAATTGCCACATAAAAGCCCATTTTTCGGAGCTCGAAAAGTAGGTGGAATCATTGGGTTTTGCTCTTGAACAATCCCAATATGAGCTTGAATACGTTAATCTTGAGCAGAACTGCCTACGAGAGAAGTGGAAGTTGATAGAGATTACCACTCGAGCGATGTTATCTGTGTCACCCCAAGATTCTATCACCATCACGCACCTTACCCTAAGGTCTTATGCGGGTGTTTTAAGGGGTTATGTAAAAATATTCTAGCGATATGACTATGTACATTATTTTTTTAGAAATAATATACATTCATTTTATTATTGTTACTTTGTAAATAGTTTTTAAAACACAAATAGTATTTTTAGTTAATATTCAACTAAGAAATCTATTTTAATAAATTAATGGATTTTTTAATTAAATAATATTTTAATAAATCATAATTTTTATTAAATTACTTTTTATTAAGTATAAATGATCGTATAATTTTTATGAATAAAATTGTAATTTTTATTAAGGTTTGGAAGCTATTTTTGTCAAAACCCATGAATTCTTGATAAATGTCAGTTTTTATTTTAAAAGTAAAAATTCACATATTTAGAAAATTAATTATATAAAATGAATATTATTTTTTGAATCAGGACATAAAAATTATCCAATGGTTAATTTCTCATAATTTTCTGAGACAATCGAATTTTTGGGTAAAAATTAAATACCGTTTAAATATATAATGTGTTGTATGACATTGTAATGACCCAATATTGATGTAATAAAATACTATAAATTAAATTTTCGTCCAATATATGTTTTATCCTTAAAATTATGTTATTTTATATTTATTTTATTTATTTTAAAAGGTTTGTTGGGCCCTCCAAGACTTATAAAACATTTTAGCTTTTTAGATTGTTTTCCTTGAGAGTGTGACTCACCTCCACATAAGACCCCATATTATTTTAAGAATTTCGGCCATTTACCATATAAAATATTGTTTTCCAATCCCCTTTAGCAAAAACCATGTGCAAAAACCATGGGATGGTTTGTGGTTTTGATTAGTGTAATGTGTGGTGTCCCAAACTTAAATAATAAAGAATTCCCTCTCCTTTCCTATATAAACCCACCCAATATCCCACATACTCTTCACTAAAAGCCTTTTTAGTTCGTCCAACCAATGACCTACTCCATATAGAATCCTCCCAAGGTGTCCTATGCTCCAAATAAGCCTCTCTCAAGCCTCTCCCAAGCCTTTGGGATCACACTTCCAAATAAGGGATTCCTTCTTTTCTCTTTTTATCCAAGTTTCTAAATATTGTTATGTCATTTTATTTTCAATTATAAATTTTGGGGTATGATTTATCAACTCCCCCATACTAACATATTTATTTTTGAATTATGAGATACCCCTTTCTCTCTCATTAATGCCTCCCATGTACACCCGTTACTATGCTGAAATTCTATAAGGAATTTCTCTCTCCTCATTTACATTCAAGAAATTATTTTTTATTATGAATCAAAATTCCATTAATTATCTTGGGACATGTATATATATGACCCCCATTACTTTCTATTTCATGTAAATATGATGAGACACCCCTTTCTCTCTCATCAACCATTTTTATGAGTTCTTATTTCACACTACCGAAATTGCACTTCGATTTTACAAAAGAAAGTCATTGTGTAGTGAATATCATGCCCATTTCTCTATCAAAGGTATTCACCTTTATACACATTTACTTATTGAATATAGAGTTTCATGTATTTATTCCAAATTCCTTTATCATGGAATAAAGGATGATGTTTAATGAATCCATGTTTTATGATCTATGTGGCACACTTATGCATGAAATAAAATTATTAAGAAGGGTGTTCCCTAATAGCATTCCAATGCATTGGGTAAAGTATAGTATCATGATACGTCATGTGAAATGAGTTCTGACTCATTCTAATTCAAATGCAACAAGGGTTTACTCGTTATTCTTGTCCAATGAGGGTTTACTCATGCTCTATGTGCAATGAGCCTTGGCTTATGCTAATATCTTGTTAAATGTTGTTTCCACATCTCCATGTTATGATTATCATGATTTATCATGCCTTTATGTTCATGTTTCTCTTGTGCTCCATTTATACAACTATTTTATAACATGTATTGTATTCTTTATGTTATTTCATATTTATTACCTTATTGGGCATTATAGCTCACCCTTTTTTATGCATGTCCCCAGGTTATCCCATGCAATACTAAGTACGAGGGAATGTAGCAGTCATGTAAAGGAAGTTTTCAATAATATGTTGCCTTTTATGATTTAAGTTGTTATGTAATGTTACTAATCCCCAAAGGCAGTAGACCTCTCAATCTTCTATGTTGTATCAAGTGAATGTTTTATGTAATAAATCATGTTTAAGTATGTAATAAAGAGCAGGGTTGTTATAGTTGGTATCAGATGGAGATTAAGTTATTTTTGGGAGTAGGATTAGAAAAACCTAGTGAAGCCTTAGAGACAACACTAAGTATAATAAAAATATCCCCAAGTTTTGGTGAGTATTTAGTAAGTTTTTATCAAGAAAATACATCCATGTCTAGATACGAGCAGGTATAGGCGGTTATGGCACAAATGTACCTAGGGGTGAAAACCCTGACAAGGAGTTTTGAGCTTGACCTGGGGTATCCTGGTACACGACAATGGGCTTTGCTACACTCTTGGTTACGACACTCATAGGGGATATGCTTTGGTAAATTCTCAATCTTTGTATGAACCATTATTAATGGAATTAAAAAAATTCCCTTAAGAATATATGTTAGAAAGTAGATCATGGATAACATAGATTGAATCCTATATATTCATAAGTTAAGTAAATAAAGGATATTTATAAGTCATAAATTTTGTCCTTGGATTACCCATTATGTGTTACCCCTAACTTTCCTTTTATTCCAGCTAATGGACGGTAATAAGAGGACTCGGGCTAAAAACCGATGCGAAGATCAATGTGATGACTATTCTAATGAGATGCCCAATTTGATGGGAGCAGGAATTATGAACTTTTTCATGATAATCTCTCAGTTAACTCAATATTTGAATAGAAAAATGGGTCAAGAGGAATGTTCACCCCCTAATAAAGAACAATTTTCTATTGATAGCTTCATGAGACAAAGGCCTCCTACTTTTAATGGATCATCGGATCCCTCAATTGTTGAAAAATAGATCAACTCCTTTGAAAAGATATTCTCTATCCTTCAATGTTCCGAACATGAGAAGGTTCTTCTGGATACTTATTGTATGGAGGGTGAAGCCGATCAATGGTGGACATTGATCAAAAATACGAAGCCTGAGGAGGATATTGATGCATTGGAATGGAAGTATTTTCTAGAAAATGTTTTTCGATAAATATTTTCCTCGCACCCCTAGGCTTAAGATGGAAAGGGAATTCCTTGAACTAAAGAAAAAAGGGGATGAATCCATCGGAGAGTATGAGGAAAACTTCACAAGGATTGCACGATACGCCTTTGTCTTTGTTTCTACCCCTGAATACAAGATTGATTGCTTCTTTGGTGGGCTGAAACCTAGCCTACAGATATCCCTGGCGATCTGTGACATCGATAGCTATGAGGAAATTTTCCGATGTGACCTAAAAGTCAAAATGTATATTTTAGAATTTCAGGGGTATCATGGGGATAATAAGGGTAAGGTAGACTTCAATTCTAGTGGTCTGCTGGATAAATCCAACAGTGCTAAGAAAATTCAGCACCCCATTTGCCAAAGGTGTAGAAAGAAGCACCTTGGAAATTGCCTGAAGGGGATGAGAAAATGTTTAAGTGTGGAAGAGAAGGTCACCTAGCGTGGATATTACTGTCCTATGAGAACAAATATCTAGATCAGATAATTGTGTCCCAGAAAGCAACCATACTTGAAGACATGCCTATTGTGAGGGAATCCTCTGAAGTGTTTCCTGAGGAATTGCCTGGTCTTCCTCCTAGAAGAGATTTTGAATTATCAATTGATCTTATACCTGGGGCATTTCCAATATCCAAGACTCTATATAGAATGGTTTTTGTGTAGATTGAGGAGATGAAGAAACAACTACAGGAGAATCTGGATAAAGGGTTTATACACCCAAGTGCTTAACCATGGGGTGCTCCAGTACTCTTTGTCAAGAAGAAGGATGGGTCAATTCACCTTTTCATTTATTATCATGAGCTCAACAAAATCATGATAAAGAACAAGTATCATATACCATGAATTGATGACTTGTTTGATCAGCTACATGGAGCACAATACTTATCTAAGGTGGATCTGTGGTCGGGATATTACCAAGTAAGGGTGAATAAGGAAGATATCCCCAAGACTACTTTTCGTACAAGATACGGGCACTATGAATTCATAATAATACCTTTTGGACTCACTAATGCTCCAGGAATCTTCATGGACAAGATGAATAGAGTCTTTAGAGATTACCTCGACAAATTTGTGGTATTCTTTATAGATGATATTTTAATATACTCCAAAACCAAGGAGGATCATGAGGAGCATCTAAGAATTGTACTAGAGACCTTGCAAAAGGAGAAGTTCTATGCAAAGTACAGCAAGTGTGAGTTCTGGTTGAAGGAGGTGTCATTCTTGGGTCATATCATCACAAGCAATGGGATATCTCTAGATCCCTCCAATAGAACTACAATTGAGGAATGGCCAAGGCCAGCATCAGTAATGGATATTCATATCTTCTTGGGGTTAGCTAGATATTATCTCCGATTTGTGAGAAATTTATCATGATTATCCAACCCTCTTACCAAGATAACTCGGAAGGGAGTAAAGTTTTCTTTGAGTGATGAATGTGAAGAGATATTCAAGGAGTTAAAAAGGAATCTTATCACTGCACCCGTTCTCACATTACCCATGAGTGGAGAACTTTTTGTGGTATTTAGTGATGCTTCAAAGAAGTTCATGGGTTGCGTGTTGATTCATAATGATAAAGTGATGGGCTACACCTCAAGGTATCTAAAAATACATGAGAAAAACTATCCCACGCATGATCTGGATTTGGCGGTTATGATCTTTGCATTGAAAATTTGGTAGCATTATCTCTTTCGGGAGAAGTGTAAAATATATACGGACCACAAAACCCTCAAGTATATATTCACACAAAAAGATATTAATATGCACCAATGAATATGGATAGAATTAATCAAGGATTATGACTGTTCAATCCATCACAACCTTGTGAAAGAGAACAAGGTGGTAGATGTTCTAAGTAGAAAGGACCCAGTGATTCTATCATTGATGAGAATTGAAAGGGATCCAATCTTCTTAGATTTAATGAAGATGGACATGGGAATCATAAAGAAGGGAACATCATCAATCCTTTCACAAATTATTTCTCAACCATCTCTTTTGGAAAAGATAAAGGATGCTCAAATAAAGGATGTAGAAATTTTAAAAAGGGTGGAAGCTATTAGAAATGGGAAATACTCATATTTTGTGGTTGAAAAGGATGGAATTGTGAGATTTGGGTCACAATTATATGTGCCATCTTATCCAAAGATAAAGAAGGAGCTTCTGAATGTCACACATAGCTCAACCTTCTCTATTCACCCAGGGAGCATGAAGATGTATCGAGATCTCTGAGAAAACTTTTGGTGGGACAATACGAAAAGGAAGATTGTTGAATATACATCAAACTGCCTGGTATGTCAGAGAGTGAAGGCTGAGAGGAAAAAGTATAAGGGGATGATGTAAGCACTGCCCATACCAATATGGAAGTGGGAAAACATTACCATGGAATTTTTCACTGGACTTCCAAGGAAATCCATAGGAAACAATGCTATATGGGTCATTTTGGATCATCTTATGAAGAAAACTCACTTTATCACAATTCGAGAGGAATTCTCATTGGATCAAATTGCACAGATTTACATCAAATAAGTGGTAAGGCGATATGGAATACCACTATCTATTGTATCTAATCGGGATCCAAGATTCACCTTGAAGTTCTGGAAAAGTATCCAACATGCTCTTATCATTGAACTAAAGTTCAGTAAAGCCTATCATCCTCAAACTGATGGCCAATCTAAGTGAACTATTCATATACTCGAAGATATGTTAAGATCATGTTCTATGGAATTCAAAGGAGGATGAGACCAACATCTTCCACTGGTTAAATTCTACAACAATAAAAGTTTCTACTTGAGCATCTGAATGGAACCATATGAAGCCCTTTATGGGAAAAGCTGTAGAACACTGGTGTTTTGGGATGAATTCGATGATCGTAAGCTGCTAGGACCTGAAATGGTCAAAGAAATGGTGGAGAAGGTGAAAACCATTCAACAGTATATCAAGGTAGCCAAAAGTTGACAGAAGAGTTATGCAGATAAATGTCGACGAGACCTCGAGTTCAAATATGGAGACATATTATTTCTATGAAAATCTCCAAGGAAGAAGTTCATGAGGTTTGGAAAGAAATGAAAGTTAATTCCTAGGTACATCAGCCCCTTTGAGATTCTTGATCGTATCGAGGTTGTGGCCTATCGACTAGCACTTCCACCTACCATGGCCAAATTAAATGATGTCTTTAATGTATCCTTCTTAAGGAATTACATATTTGACCCTTGACATGTACTCTCTTCAGAGGTAGTACATCATGAAGATGATATTTCTTACGAGGAGCAACCAGTGAAGATCTTAGATTATAGAGAAAAAGTTCTACTAAATAAGACAATCCCCCCATCAATGTGTTGTAACAAAATCACAAGATTGAGTAAGCGATGTGGGAATTAGAGGAAGTGATGAAGTAGAGTTACCCACATTTGTTTTAGTGTGGGAAAATGAAATTTCGAGGGCGAAATTTCTTAAGGGGGGAGATTGTAATGACCCAAACTTTTGTTAATGAAAAACCCCCTTGATCTAATTAAATGTCTTATTATGTAGAATGATCATATAAAACGTATTCACTTCCTTGGTTTTATGTTTTTTTTGGATTTTAAAATACCGTTAGGAATTGTGACTGTTGCTACTATAGTCATTGTAAAGTGATCACATGATTAGTATAAATATAGATCTTTAACAAATCCAATTTACTCAGACAATGGAAGCGATGGCCTCATCTAGTAGACTTGCCCCATTCAAAGCCCATTTTTCAGAGCTCGTAAAGGAGGTGGAATTATTGGGATTCACTCTTGACCAAGCCCAAGTCGAGCTTGAATATGTTAATATTGAGAGGAACCACCTATAAGATAAGTGGAAGTTGATAGAGATTACCACTCGAGCGATGTTATCTGAGCCACCCCAAGAGTCTGTCTCCATCGTGCACCTTACCCTAAGGTCTTATGTGGGTTTTTTAAGGCGTTATGTAACAAGACCATAGCACTTTTACTATGTACATCATTTTTTTTATAAATAATATACATTTATTTTATTATTGTTACATTGTAAATAGTTTTTAAAACACAAATAGTATTTTTAGTTAACAGTCAACTAAGAAATCTATTTTAATAAATTAATGGATTTTTGAATTAAATAATATTTAAATAAAGTATTATTGTTATTAAATTTCATTTTATAAAGTATAAATTATCGTATAATTTTTATGAATACAATTGTAATTTTTATTAAGATTTGAACGTTGTTTTTGTCGAAACCCGTGAATTTTCGATAAATATCGGTTTTTATATTAAAATTGAAAATTCATATATTTAGAAAATTAATTAGATAAAATGAATAATATTTTTTGAATCAGGACATCGAAATTATCCAACGGTGAATTTTTCATAATTTTCTGAGACAACCAAATTTTTGGGTAATAATTAAATATCGTTTAAATATATAATGTGTTTTATGACATCTTAATGACCCAATAGTGATGTAATAAAATAATATAAATGATTTTTTCGGCCAATATATGTTTTATACTTAAAATAATGTGATTTTAGATTTATTTTATTTCTTTTAAAAAGCTTTAGTAGACCCTCCAAGACTTATAAAAAAATTTAGCTTTCTAAATTGTTTTCCTTGAGAGTGTGACTCACGCCCACATAAGCAACCCTATTATTTTAAGAAGTTTGGACATTGGACTTATAAAATATTTTTTTCCACTACCCTTTGGCTAAAACCATGGGAAAAACCATGGTCTGGTTTGTGGTTTTGATTATTTTAATGTGTGGTGTCCCAAACCTGACTAATAAAGAATTCCCTCTCCTTTACTATATAAACCCACCCAAGCTCCCACTGCCTCTTCACTGAAATCCTTTGTAGTTCATCAAACCTCTAACATACTCTCTCTATAATCCTCCCAATGTGTCCCAATCTCCCAAGAAGCATATCTCAATCCTCTCCTGAGCCTTTGGGATCACACTTCCAAGCACATCGTGTATCATATTGAGGTGAGGTTGATTACTACATGTCAAAATGACTTATGGGTCATTTTACAAGAGTATAAAAATAATATAAATGTTTTTATTTGTTTTTAGTTTATCATTTGTCTTTTTTACTAAAATTAATGTCAATTTAAATAAAAATACACACTTGGAGTCATACCGATCAAACCTTTTCATAGGATTGAGGTGTGGTTGATTCCTATATGTCTCAAATGAATTATGGATAGTTTTACTAAAGTATAAAAACAATATGAATGTGTTTTATTGGTTTTGAGTATGTCACTTGTCTTTTTTACTAAAATTACATTTTAAACAAGAAACACGAACTATGAGTCATGTTGGTCACATCATGTTTCACTTTGACATGAGACTAATTACTACACATCAAAAATGATATAGGAATTGTTTTGATAAATTATCAAGACAATACGAGTGTGTTTTCTCAGTTTTCAGTATTTAATTTATCTTTTTTACTAAAATTAAAGTCAATTTTAAATAAAAAGGCACTATTAGAGTCATATAGAGCACACTATGCATCAGATTTTGGTGCGACTAATACTTACATGTCATAAATGACTTATTGATTATTTTACAGTAATATCAAAACAATCTTAATGTTTTTTATCAGTTTGGAGTATGTGGTGTGCGTTTTGAACTAAAATGTAAATTATAAACTAAAAACATAAAGCCTGAGTCATATCAAGAACACTGTGTATTGGATTGAGGTTTCTCTGATTGAGTATATGATATGTGTTTTTCTTTCAACTGTCTAGGAAAATATAGAAAAGAGAGACCATGTTCCATTCTGATGGAAGAGGAAACCTCATGTTGCCTCAAACACATCACATTTCAGGCATCATGGGGTTTCCTCATCCATCAAAAAGGAATATGCCCTCTCTCTTTTCTGGCTTGTTGTTGATAGTTGAAAGAAAAATAATACTTTCCAAAATATCTATGAAAAAAACTAAATAAGTATGAGATAAAAATGATAAAAAAAAATTAACTTAAAAATAGTAGATAAATGATGAAAAAAATAATTAAATAAGTAGTAGGAATTCACCATTTCATGATGGTTTTATGTATTTTTTATCCATTTTCTTATTATAATTATCCCAGTTGAATCACCAAAGTCCAATCTCTCATGATCGTGAATAGCTTTGAACCCCCCCCCCCCCCAACTCGAATAAAATAATCCACCTGTATAAGAAAAAAATTCTTATATTATTAATACTAAATAAATTAGACATAAATATGAAACAATACATTACTTATATAGACAATTATTTTACTATCTAAACATCAAGATTGGAAAGACTGTGCAAGAGAAGAAGTTTTGGAAATATTCAAAATAACCAACTAAATAAGTTTTATTTTAACTCACTAAATTTATTTGATAAAATATAGATATAGCTGAATGTTTTGCGGATCTTGGGGAGCGTTTTTTCTCATTTTTGAGTATGTGATGTGTTTTTTGAACTAAAATGTAAATTATTAACTAAAAAAATATAATTCAATTCATAACCAGCACATTGTATATCATATTAAGTTTTGGTTGATTGACTATGTAATGTGTGTTTTTCTTTTAATCGTCTACACCAATCCAGAAAAGAAAGAAATTTTCCATTTGGGTGGAAGAGGAAAGACCATGCTACCTAAAATGCCTCATCCAAAAGCACCATTTTCTTTATTTTCTGTCTTGTTGTAGATGATTTAATGAAAATTTTGAATTCCCAACAGATTTGATAAAATAATAATAATTATTAGATAAAATGATAGGGAAATTAAATTTAAAGTAGTAGATAATATGCAAAAAAAATAACTAAATATGTAGTAGGAATTCACCTTTTCATGATCATAGAAAAGGATTGAATCATCCTTGTTTAAGAATTCATTTCTCCATAATCTCTATGAAAATTAACAAAATAAATATTAAATAAAAATGATGAGTAAACTAACTAAAAAAGTAGATAAAATGATGAGAAAACCAGATAAAAATAAATTTGTTCTAGTTATATATCATTAAACTATAATATAATTATTCTTGATCATATGAAACTAAAATAAAAGGAATTTAGTCGACATTACATGACTTTGAAAGAAAATATTTTATAATCTCATTCCCAAAAATGTGAATACTTAACCACTTTACAATACCATAACATTAATGTATTACAAAAAATTACCATAATTTTTTTATACTTTCGGGTTGGTGTAAAACTCATATATAAGAATTTTTCTTTTTATTTGCTACAAAAACTAGCATAACACATTATATATTCCAAGATTATACTAAACATTAGTATATCCCTTTTTTATTCCTAGAAAACATTAACCATTAGTGTAAACCTATTATCATTCGATGATTAAACTAAAATAAATATTTAAATTTGATTTTTTATGGAACATAATACATATATCTTTCCCTTTCACCATCATCGAGATTACAAACTCCATGATAAAAAATTTATATTCTTTGATGTAAAATACTTCAGTGTGAGCCATTATATATTTTTAGAAGACATTAAACTCCATTATAAAATTTTTACCACTTTTTGACAGTATTAAGAATCAGTATAACCCTTTATAGAATCCAAATGACACTAAAATATTGTGCGTCCATTATGTATTCTTGTATTATTCTATTAATTAGTATATCCTTTTCAATATTCTGGGTGACGATATGCATTAACATAACATCATCATTATCTGTTCATCAAAATTATAATGTCCCTATTCTCATGTATTTTTTATTGAGAATGATGATGAACTTTTTATTAATGATATTTTAAACATGGACCATTTTATATAATGAATGTAGATGTGTATATTAGTGATGAACCAGTGGACACATTTTTTTATGGTGGTCAGGTGAAAAAGTATCTATATGCATAATAAAGATATGTTAAACACCTATAATCATGTAATTATTGTGATATTTTATGTGATATAATGGTGGAATGATTTAATTTCACATCATGTGAATTCAAAAGAATCAGTTTTAGTCCATCCATTTTACTAATGTAAACTTTATGTGTTACTTGTATGGATTTCACAAGCTTTTTTGATATTATATCATCTATCTAATTGATTTTTTAAAATCCCAAATAATCCCACAACCCACCAAAGTGAAATGAATGTATTTTTATTTTCTAAAAATTCATGATTAAGTTGATGAAATTATGTATTTATTTATTTTTTATAGGTTATGGATCGAGCTACTAGATTTTTTCAAAGGGTTGTTTGTTTGGATTTTTAGTGCTTCGTGATTTCATTTGAAGTGGGTTTTTCATTTTTGGGGATTTCTATATAAAGTAATTTCTTTTCATTTTATGTCATGTTTAATTTGAATCCATCCCTCCTTGATGAATATAATCCCTGAATAATGGTTATCCTCCATCATTTTTCTCATACACCTGCAGCTTCGGTGGTTGATTACACACATATTTATTGAAACATTTGAGATGGATTATATACTTGTTTGATGATTGTATTAGTTTTTTATGACTCTCAAGTGACTATTGGATCCACTAATAAATACATGGTTAGTTTATATATGGTAGGTATATGTCAACCTTTTGAATTTCTTTTGGTTGTAATGTTGCATTACTGGTTTTATTTACATCTATCTTCTTTACAGCTACAATGTGCAAGCTCTTTAATCCCTTTGATGTATTTTTTATCTTCTAAAAAATGAAAGGATTTTTGAAAAATCATAAGGAAATTTCCTTCCATTTTTGTTTTTATACATTCATGTATTCGTCCACGCGTGTTTTGTTAATAATATTATGATTATATAATTTCTATATTTTTGAAGTTACCACAATTATGGAATTTATAGATTATGAATCCCTGCATTCTTAGTGGAAATTACAATATAATAATATTGAACAGATTGTTATTTTGTTTATTGTATTATACTAAGACCCTTTATTTATAGTATAAAGAATCCATGGGCAAGCAACTACACCAATTTTTTATTGTTATTCAGATTTTTCTTATTTAGGGGTTTCTTTCACACTTTGGTAATTTTTGATAGTACTTGGAATGTGCTAAAAGAAATTGTATCCTATGATAATCAATTTGAAAAAATAAGTGGTTTTTGTTTTGATTCTGAAATAAAATTCCCCCACTTAATTTCCTTTACAAAATCACTTAAACAAGTGGTGAAAACATTTTTCAATAATAAACCTAAAACACTTGAACAAAGGATCTTATCTTAAGTGAAAATATTTGTGCTCATTTTAAACAATTGTTCTCAAACACAACCTTGGTATGATCTGAATTCGATTCCATTTACAAATAAATTTATTTTTTATAGGCCATCACTTCATCTCCTCCTCCACCTCGGTCTCTGCCTATGCCACATCCTTCACCTTGGTCTCAGAATCCACCTTTGTCTCTGCCTTTACCTCTACCTCTGCCATTTCCCAAAAATTTTATTATTTACAGGCCGACACTTCTAAACAAATAGATTTCCTCCATTATACTTCTCCTTGAGAAATAGATCAAAAATAATATATAATAATTCTAATACTAATGATTAAAACCCCAAATAAATTTATAAGGTTATAGCATGTACTAGATTACAAACATAGTAGGTAATCACCTAAATTTGTTTTTGACAAACATCCTCACACCATGTATGTTACACACTCATTTTTGAACAAATTTACTTCTTCTTTTGAGTACGAAGGTTATCAAAGGTCTTGGTAGTACTGAGAAAATATATTCAAATAAATGATTAAGAAATATTTTTAATGAAATTGTAATTACCTTTGGAAATTACCTCTTTGGGGATGAAGGTATTTTTATGGTTTATGATCTTTCTCATAAATTTGAAAGCATAATATCCACAATCATTTCCATTATCTTACTTCATACAATATAGAAACATTGACCAAAATAAGTAAATTATTTTTGAAAAAAGTTTTTATAGTTAAATCCTTTTATATATACCTCAATTTGTTTTAATTTTTATTAATCCATTGGATTTTTAGGTTCAGTCACAAAATTCATTCCATAAAGTAACCTGTATTTAGAGACCGCACTATCATAAAAAAATTCTTTTGAAAACAAACACTGAAACACATAATTCGATGTTTATCTATAAAATGTTGAATGTAGTGTATTAAAAATTCTCAATTCACAACAAGTGTGGTCAGATTTTTGGATATACATGTATTAGATCCAAAAAATAAATATTTTGGATATCCATATTGACTGTGATTAGAATCCAGCGCTTCCTAAAAAATCAAAAACAAATAAGTAATGCAAAAAATAAGAATATATTTTATGTGATTAGATTGTAGAGTTTTATCCCTGCATTGTAGGAAAAAAAGAGTTTGTTGTATGTTATTGTTTTTCTCAAATGCATCATATGTATTATCTTTCTTCTTATTAAGTCATTCCTTCTCCAAAGAAGTTTTTTGTTTATAAATGATACAAGGATTAATGAAACCAACTCATGATTCACATGGTTTTCCCTTTATATAATTGTAATATAAATTCCTATAGAAAAAATGAATAGTTCTTAACTTTAATGAACATATTATATCACTATTTGGAAAGACGTATTATGAAAATTTCACTTATGTATGTATTCACAACTGAAACTCCCAACCATTCAAACATAAGAATATCATTTATACTCTCGAGATCAACTGCATCTGTAATGAAAGTTCCAAAAATTTATTCTTTATATAAAATGTAAGACAATTTTTATCTTTAAATGTGGTCTTCTCATTAAGTTGTAATGATAATAAATGTTTATGTGGAACTAGTGGTGAGAAGGTAATCTCAAAAGGTCCTTTTGATTTCTTGGTTTATTCACTAAATTTTATTCATTTGGCCTTCTATTTCCCCATCATTTTATCCATCTATAAAACCATACCTCACTTTATACCTTTCTTCATAAATAGTTACAAGTTTTTCATAACAAAAAATTTGTCAAATACATACCTTATTTATATTTATAAGATTATAAATCCATGATATTAAAGTTTCAATAGCATCATTGGCCATTATAATATCTAGATCATCAAATGGAACAGGAAACTCAATGATTGACTCTTTAGCTACTTAAATACCCACTCTCATGTGATCTTTTGGGAGTTCTATATAATTTAGCTTGTCTCCCAGTATAGTATACACCATACCCCTCACAACAAGGCGGTTCATGGGTGTTCATAGATAGAAATCACATACAACTTTACCCTGTATAATTTTAGTGATATAAAGTTACTTAAAGTTATTTGATTAAAATTTAGGATAAAGAGTAATGAAAAAATTGACTACCTCAGGTAAAGTATGTGGTTTATGGGAATGACTAGCCTCAAAGATAACAGGGTCATTTTGTTCTCCATGTGCAGATCTTGGTTCCACTTCCAGTTCGATTTGATCCTTTCTCATATATTGATCTTCCAAACCAACCCGGACAATAATATCTTGAAAAACATATAATTTTTTGTACAATTATTTCATCATATTATATGCATATTCTTATGGTTTTGTATTTTTCAAATATGTTCAAGTAGAAACTCTAAAACCTAATCCTCTAATGTGACCATATTATTCTGGCTGCTTCAAATCTACTAAAATTAGTTTTTCTTTCCCTATAGTTGTTGTTGATTCTTGTGTTTGAAACATATAAAAAACATATAAACATAAATATATTTTTTATGTAATATTGTTATAAAGCATAAAAAATTTGTATGATTTCATACTTACATATGTTTACCATACTGCATTTGTGTTTTCATCAACTAGTTTACCCTTCTTATTTACGCGAGGATCCTTCCACAAAACATGACGTGGGATGGAAGTGGCTTCAGGTTTTTATTCATCAATCTACATAGAAAAAAATGAACATATTTTGTTTCATATCACATAAAAAATTTCTTTTCAATTTAAAATGCATACCAATTTCTTCTCTACTGAATCATACCCTATCCATTATTTGTGATAGGGGTACATTTGTTTTGATGCATGTTATTTATTTTCATCACACCTTTTTTGTTCCATAAATTAACAATTTTTGAATCAAATTGGATAAAATAAATAATGTCCAATAGTATATTATCGACTACAATGCAGCTGAAATGATTTCTCATCATGAAAAATAACGAAATCATTCCATGTTTCTTGATTTATAATGTGTCCATAACTAACTGATCGGGGGATTTAATTTCCCCTCAGCATCCCTAAGATATAACTTGGTAAGAAGAGTCTGGAATCCTCTATGGGATTTTCCAACATCCATTAAGACACATTACTTACAAAAATATTCTAAATTAAACAAACTACACAAGTAATAATGAAAATTAAATCAATGTTTTGTTATATAATTTTTCAATAAAATAAAAAATTTATATCATAACATTACCTTTATATCTTCCCAAAGGGTTTGCTTCATTACAGGTTGGATGTGGTTCCATGGACTTATATCAATTAGCACATTCATCATCATTGTGCCCCCAAAATAACTAATGAACATTGACTTGTTGGGGTCAATAGGTTGGCCGTGTTTATTCCATCTAACCTCAAATTGTATACCCTTACTTCTTTCCTTTATAATTTCATTCAACGCTATGATGATGTGTCATCCTTTTTTTCATCAACATGTTGTTGATTCCCTAATAATTCTTTAGTTTCACCATCAATAATCTGTTCTTCCCTGGGATTGGTAACATCATCATGTGCAGAAGACATTATTTTTTTGCATGATTAGTCAAAAATTTAATTTAAATTATGTTAATGTAGTTTAGGATAGATAATATTATGAGGAAAAATATTGTATATTAAAAAACACTTTAACCTTCTCATTGAACTCTCTTTTTTAAAGGTTGTAGGGATTTGGATCCTCTATTGGGAATCCAAATCTCCTCTTTGTGGTCCCCTCTAATATACAATACATTTCATACATTGGGACCAACATGAACTAATTATGATCTCTTAATGAAAGGTTCATCCTCAATTAAGTTTTCATCTAACCCTATACTTATTTTAGTTTCTAGCAGGACAATCGACCAATTCTTGTTTGTTGTATCTGAGAAATAAAATACTTGCACTACTTGTGATGCCATTATGAAAGATTCTTCGTTTTCCCCTTTCATACTAAAATTCAACTTCATGAAGCCCATTTCATGAACTTTCACTGCACTCCTATTTTTGACCCATTTACAATAGAAAATTGACACTTGAAATTCACCTTCATTAAGCCCATTTCATTAACTTTCACTGCACTCCTATTTTTGACCGATATTTAATCCTTGTATTTGGATGCCATGTTAATTTTATCATGGTTTCCTGACATATATATAGTCTTCTAATCCATGGAATGATAATAAAGTACCACACATCTTTCTAAGGACATGATACATTTTTCTTGTATAAATGTGTGCCACTCTTTTTGGAAATTTATGAGTGATTCATAGTCCTTGTGAAATAATATGCAGTCATTTGGACAAGAATGAATTTCTTTATAGATCATTCCTATTGAATGTAGTATCTGTTTAGTTTAATATGTTAGATATGGAAGTTTATTTTCTTCTGGTATCATATCATTCAGGAGACCAAGTAGTTTTGTAAAGCTGGTGACACTCTATCCACTGTCAGCTTTCAAGTTCTATAACTTCAACATAGTTTACAATGTTGTGTATTTAGTATAACCAATATACAATGGTCACTTAGCACAAATATTTAACTTCTCTAACAACTTTGGACAATCACAAAGGTCATCTTAAATTTCCATTTTCATTTCTTCCATGTGATCACCATAATCATTTACATTGATATTCATATCAGATTATCCATAAACTATAGTATCATCCCAATCAGTGTTCACGTTTTGTTTTTTCCCATGTTTAGTCCACAAATTAGAGATATGATCTATTCTGTGAAAAACTCAAATGTTCTTCAAACTCTTAAAGGATAATTTTTCTTTAATAACAACAATGTAAACATGGAAAAAGGATTTTAGATGGGCTGTATGAATACTCTTTTACAAAATTTATGAACTCTTTAACTCTGTCTTCATACTCCTTTTTCAACTGATTATCATGAATCCATTTTTGATTCATATCCATCCTATTAGGTTCATAAAATATTTATTTTGTATAATAAATAAATAAATACATATAAGATATTAAATATCAAAGGTGAAAGTTATATATAATTATAATATGGGGAACCCAAAATTTTATTGTTTCGAATAATTTGAGTATGCTTTGAAGGAAATGGATAATTGAATTTAAGAAAATAATTACTCCTCTATGGAAGGTGTTATCTTATGAATTCATCTAGAATGATCATCGGTACTCGGTATGGGATGACTACCGCTTAGATTAGTTCAAGCAACATAGTTGAATGTCTATAAGATATGGGGGATGGGTCTCAAGAAACAAAATGCAATAATAACTATTTATAAGATGAAGCTGATGAGGATGGAAGTTGTCTCCTTAAAACATTTTAACTCACCACATATTAATTTAAAATTTCAAATCATATCTCAAAACCACTTTCAAAATTCAAAAGGATGCTTTTTGAATTTTTAAAACCCCGATTGAAATCCGTTTTTTTAATTCCATATGAAAATAGACCAATTTGTTTCAAAACACTTAATGGAATATGAACCCCATTTTCTATAAAAACTTTTAGCATAATTTGAAAAAAAAATAGAAACATATTTAAAAACCATTGAAAATAAATTAAAAGTTTAAAATTGTTTCCATGGAATGATTTAAAATTTGAAATATTTCAAAGTTTATAGGCTCATTTTGAGATCACTTAATGAGTTTCAAAACATGGAATCTATTTTAGTTCATCTTAAGGGAAAACCTAGTTTTTTCATTTCAAAACACACATGAACATTTAAAACCAAGTTTCCTTTTTCAAAACTGAAATTGGAAATAGGCATGACCATAAAAATGTTATGTAGGACACCACCCAGTCTAAACCAAAGCATGATTATTAAACATTTCATAAACATTTTATAAATCTGGAATGAATAAAACATTTTCCAAAGGAAAATAGTAAATTAAAAATTTAAATCCTAACATTATTGTACTATACTACCTGCCTAAATATCGAGGTTACAATGGGATTATTTTAAAGTTCAATCAAGGGACTATTAATTTATCAAAAAACAGTTTCATCAAATATCACACAAGAATCCACATATCCAAGATTTCACTTTACATACAACTTATTCAATAATCAACATCCAGAAAATTTTAAAAATATTCATGACATTGAAAAGTATTTTCGAAAAGATCATGAGGTGTTAGACAGAGTTTGTGTGTGATATTAGACATAGGTTTGATTTGAATTTATATGAGTGTGAGTCAAATTGGAGGTTCTCTGATACCCATGGTGATAGAATGATAGTGGATTTGGTTTTTTTTAAGGAACCAACCAAGAAGTTACACCAACTTTTGAGTTTGTATATTATTGTGGGTGTTTAGAAGATTAGGTAATGATTTTAGTTGATTAGGAATTGTGAAAGATCAATGAGATAGCATGTCGATGGGTGAAACTAATAATTTTCAAAGAAGATTTATCCATAGGAGAAAAAAATAATTTTTTCCCATAATATTGGGTGGGGTGAGATGGAAAGCACATCATACATGTTGTTCACATCATATATTTATGGTAGGTTTATTGTGTAAAGTCTGTTAAACATGTTTACTTGTTTTAAAATTATTTATTCTATGAAATTAAATTTTTCACTTGTGTTCTTTAATTATTTAAATTATTTCATTTATATAATTTCATGCATATAAATTCTATAAGCTCTAAATCATTTTAAGATCCACAAAGGAATGTAGTTATTATATATTTGGGTTATATTACCTCACTTTATTTTGATAAAGTAACCTGAATATTCACATGTCTTAGACCTTTGTTCAGGAAATAAAATTACTATTTTCTATATATTTATGTTTTGATATCTTGAGTACTTTTAGTAAACCTGAATTTAGTTTTAAAACATGAGTTTAAATTGTAACGACCCAAAATTTTGTTAATGAAAAATCCCTATTGATCCAATTAAATGTCTTATTATGTAGAATGATCATATAAAACGTATGCACTTCCTTGTTTTAATGTTTTTTTTTGGATTTTAAAATACTGTTAGGAATTGTGACTATTGCTAATATATTTATTGTATAGTGATCACGTGATTATTATAAATATAGGGCTTTAACTAATCAAATTTACTCAAACAAAGGAATAGATAGCCTCATCCAGTAGAATTTCCCCATACAAAGTCCATTTGTCGGAGCTTGGAAAATAGGTGGCATTATTTGGTTTTTCTCTTGACCAATCTCAATCTGAGCTTGAATACATTAAGCTTGAGCAGAACTACCTATGAGAGAAGTGGAAGTTGATAGAGATTACCACTTGAGCGATGTTATCTGAGCCACCCCAAGAGTCGGTCACCATCACGCACCTTACCCTAAGGTCTTATACGGGTGTTTTAAGGGGTTATGTAAAAATATTCTAGCACTATGACTATGTAAATTATTTTTTTTATAAATAATATACATTCATTTTATTATTGTTACTTTGTAAATAGTTTTAAAAACACAAATAGTATTTTTAGTTAATATTTAACTAAGAAATCTATTTTAATAAATTAATGGATTTTTTAATTAAATAATATTTTAATAAAGAATTATTATTATTAAATTGATTTTTATTAAGTATAAATGATCGTATAATTTTTATGAATACAATTGTAGTTTTTATTAAGGTTTGAAAACTGTTTTTGTCAAAACCCATGAATTCTTGATAAATGTCAATTTTTATTTTAAAAGTAAAAATTCACATATTTAGAAAATTAATTATATAAAATGAATATTATTTTTTGAATCAGGACATCTAAATTATCCAATGGTGAATTTCTAATAATTTTCTGAGACAGTCGAATTTTTTGGGTAAACATTAAATACCGTTTAAATATATAATGTGTTTTATGACATCGTAATGACCCAATAGTGATGTAATAAAATACTATAAATGAAATTTTCGTCCAATATATGTTTTATCATTAAAATTATGTGATTATAGATTTATTTTATTTATTTAAAAGGTTTATTGGACCCTCCAAGACTTATAAAACATTTTATCTTTTTAGATTGTTTTCCTTGAGAGTGTGACTCACCTCCACATAAGACCCCATATTATTTTAAGAATTTCAGCCATTTACCTTATAAAATATTGTTTTACACTCCCCTTTAGCAAAAACCATGTGCAAAAACCATGGTCTGGTTTGTAGTTTTGATTAGTGTAATGTGTGGTGTCCCAAACTTAAATAATAAAGAATCCCCTATTCTTTCCTATATAAACCCACCCAATCTCCCACCTCCTCTTCACTAAAAGCCTTTGGAGTTCGTCCAACCTATAAACTCCTCCCTCAATAATCCTCCCAAGGTTCCCTAACTTCCCAATAATCCTCTCTCAAGCCTCTCCCAAACCTTTGGGATCACACTTCCAAATAAGGGATTCCTTCCTTTCTCTTTTTATCCATGTTTCTTAATATTGTTATGTCCTTTTATTTTAAATTATAAATTTTGGGGAATGATTTCTCACCTCCCCCATACTGACCTATTTATGTTTGAATTATGAGATACCCCTTTCTCTCTCAGTAATTCCACCCATGTACACCCATTACTATGTTGAAATTCCGTAAGGAATTTCTCTCTCCTCATTTACATTCAAGCAATTATTTTTTATTATGAATCCAAATTCCATTAATTATCTTGGGACATGTATATATATGACCCCCATTACTTTATATTTCATTTAAATATGATGAGACGCCCCTTTCTCTCTCATCAACCATTTTTATGAGTTCTTATG
Source organism: Viscum album (assembly GCA_963277665.1). Taxonomy (NCBI): domain Eukaryota; kingdom Viridiplantae; phylum Streptophyta; class Magnoliopsida; order Santalales; family Viscaceae; genus Viscum; species Viscum album. The sequence continues at coordinate 1,808,338,890 of OY728157.1, forward strand.
TCACACTACCGAAATTGCACCGCGTTTTTCCAAGCTAAAGTCATTGTGTAGTGAATACCATGCCCATTTCTCTATCAAGGGTATTCACCTTTATACACATTTACTTATTGAATATAGAGTTTCATGTATTAATTTCATATTCCTTTATCATGGAATAAATGATGATGTTTAATGACTCCATGTTTTATTATCTATGTGTCACACTTATGCATGAAATAAAATGATTAAGAAGGGTGCGCCCTGATAACACTCCAATGCATTGGGTAAAGTATAGTATCATGATACGTCATGTAAAATGACTTCTGACTCATGCTAATTCAAGTGCAACAAGGTTTTACTCATTATTCATGTTCAATGAGGGTTTACTCATGCTCTATGTGCAATGAGCCTTGGCTTATGCTAATATCTTGTTAAATGCGGTTTCCACATCTCCATGTTATGATTATCATGATTTATCATGCCTTTATGTTCATGTTTCTCTTGTGATCCATTTATATGACTCTTTTCTAACATGTATTGTATACTTTATGTTATTTCATGTTTATTCCTTTACTGGGATTTATAGATCACCCTTTTTATGCATGTCCCTAGGTTATCCCATGCAATACTAAGTACGAGGGAATGTAGTGGTCATGTAAAGGAAGTTTTCAATAAGATGTTTCCTTTTATGTTTTAAGTTGTTATGTAATTTTCGTAATCCCCAAAGACACTAGACCTCTTGATTTTCTATGTTATATCAAGTGAAGGTTTTATGTAATAAATCATGTTGAAGTTTGTAATAAAGAGCAGGGTTATTATAGTTGGTATCAGATGGAGGTTTAGTTATTTTTGGGAGTAGGATTAGAAAACCCTGGTGAATCCTTAGAGACAAGACTAAGTATAATAAAAATATCCCTAAGTTTTGGTGAGTATTTATTAAGTGGTTTATCAAGAAAATATATCCATGTTTAGATACGAGCAGGTAGAGGCGGTTATGGAACAAATGTTCCTAGGGGTGAAAACCCTGACAAGGAGTTTCGGGCTTGTCCCGGGGTATCTTGGTACACGACGATGGGATTTTCTACACTCTTGGTTCCGACGCTCCTAGGGGATATACTTTGGTAAATTCTCAATCTTTATATGAACTATTATTAATGGAATTAAAAAAATCCCTTAATAATATATGTTAGAAAGTAGATCATAGATAACATAGATTGAATCCTATATATTCATAAGTTAAGGAAAAAAAGGATATTTAAAAGTCATCCATTTTGTCATTGTATTACCCTTTATGTGTTACCCCTAACTTTCCTTTTATTCCATATAATGGCCGGTAATAGGAGGACTCGGGCTAACAACTGATGCGAAGATCAATGTGATGACTATTCTAATGAGATGCCCAATCTGATGGGAGTAGGAATTGTGAACTTTGTCATGATACTCTATCAGTTAGCTCAATATTTGAATAGAAACATGGGTCAAGAGGAATGTTCACCCCCCTAATAAAGAACAATTTTCTATTGAGAGCTTTATGAGACAAAGGACTCCTACTTTTAATGGATCATCTGATCCCTCAATTGTCGAATAATAGATCAACTCCATTGAAAATCTCTTCTCCATCCTTCAATGTTTCGAACATGAGAAGGTTCTTATGGATCCTTATCGTATGGAGGGTGAAGCCAATCAATGGTGGACATTGATCAAAAATACGAAGCCTGAGGAGGATATCGAGGCATTGGAATGGAAGTATTTTCTAGAAAATGTTTTTCGATAAATATTTTCCCCGCACCCTTAGTCTTAAGATGGAAAAGTAATTCCATGAACTCAAGAAAAATGAGGATTAATCCATCGGAGCATATGAGGAAAACTTCCAGAGGCTTGCACGCCTTAAGCTTTGTTTTTACCCCTGAATGCAAGATTGACCACTTCTTTGGTGGGCTGAAACCTAGCCTACAGAAATCCCTGGCGATCTGTGACTTCGACAACTATGAGGAAATTGTCCTATGTGCCCTCAACGTCAAAATGGAAATTGTAGAATTTCAGGGGTATCATGGGGATAAGAAGCATAAGGTAGACTTCAATTATAGTGGTCTGGTGGATAAATCCAATGGTGCTAAGAAAATGCAGCACCCCACTTGCCAAAGTTGTAGAAAGAAGCACAATGGAAATTACCTGAAGGGGATTAGAAAATGTTTTAAGTGTGGAAGAGAAGGGCACATAGCTGTTAACTATCGGCAAGAAAAACTCGTGGCTGTGATAGAGGTGTGGCACACTCCGTTAAACTCTCAACGCATTGTTCATTACTTAAACTATAAAGAACCATGGAATCTTGAAAATTATTGCCCTAAGACAAGTGTTTTCGGAGGCAACCAACAACCTCCAAGGAAGAAAGGGAGAGATTTTTCCATCACTACTGCCGAAGTGAACCCCGAAAACAAAGTGGTGATAGGTATGCTAGTTATTCATTAAATAATAGAGAACTTACTTTTTTATTCTAGTTCTACGCATTCTTTTTTATCCTAAAAGTTTTGTAGAAAAATCCTAACACCACCACAAATCATGGAAGTGAAGATGTCATTGAGTATGGAAAATGGGGAAATCATTTCATCCTATGAATATAACTCCTCCCCTGTCACAATTTGTGGATTGAACTTCTTGGGGAAGATTATCATACTCCATCTGGTAGAATTTGATGCAATTATCTGCATGGATTGGATTTCCTTATATAGAGCCAACATAAATTTCTGTGAGAGGGAAATCACTCTCCATGTGGAGAATCAAACCCTGATTCTGTACAAGTTCAAGGAGGAGGATGAATCTTCTTTAGCTCAATCATCTCAAGTGTGTATATTACTGCCCTATGAGAACACGTATCTAGCTCAGATAATTGAGTCCCAGAAAGCAACCATACTTGAAGACATTCCTATTGTGAGGGAATCCTCTGAAGTGTTTCCTGAGAAATTGCCTGGTCTTCCTCCTAGAAGAGATTTTAAATTCTCAATTGATATTATACCTGGGGAATTTCCAATATCCAAGACTCCATATATAATGGTTGTTGTTTATATTGAATAGATGAAGAAACGACTACAGGAGAATCTGGATAAAGGGTTTATACACCCAAGTGCTTAACCATGGGGTGCTCCAGTCCTCTTCGTCAAGAAGAAGGATGGGTCAATGCACCTTTGCAATGATTATCGTGAGCTCAATAAAATCACGATAAAGAACAAGTATCCTCTACCACGAATTGATGACTTGTTCGATTATCTACATGGAGCACAATACTTCTCCAAGGTGGATCTGTGGTCAGGATATTACCAAGTAATGGTGAAGAAGGAAGATATCCCCAAGACTACTTTTAGTACAAGATACGGGCACAATGAATTCATGGTAATACCTTTTGGACTCACTAATGCTCTAGAAATCTTCATGGACAAGATGAATAGATTCTTTATAGATTACCTCGACAAATTTTTGGTATTATTTATAGATGATATTTTAATATACTCCAAAACCAAGGAGGATCATGAAGAGAATCTAAGAATTGTACTAGAGACCTTGTGAAAGGAGAAGCTCTATGCAAAGTACAGCAAGTGTGAGTTCTGTTTGAAGGAGGTGTCATTCTTGGGTCATATCATCGCAAGAAATGGGATATCTCTGGATCCCTCCAAGAGAACTACAATTGAGGGATGGCCAAGGCCGACATCAGTAATGGATATTCGTATCTTCTTGGGGTTAGCTGGATATTATCGCCAATTTGTGAGAAATTTATCACAATTTTCCAACCCTCTTACCAAGCTAACTCGGAAGGGAGTAAAGTTTTCTTGGAGTGATGAATGTGAAGATATCTCCAAGGAGTTAAAAAGGAAGCTTATCACTACACCCGTGCTCACATTAACCACGAGTGGAGAACTTTTTTTGGTAGTTAGTGATGCTTCAAAGAAGGGCTTGGGTTGCGTGTTGATGAAGAATGATAAAGGATAGCCTACGCCTCAAGGTATCTAAAAATCCATGATAAAAACTATCCCACGCATGATCTGGAGTTGGCGGTTGTGATCTTTGAATTGAAAATTTGGTAGCATTATCTCTTTCGGGAGAAGTGTAAAATATATTTGGATCACAAAATCCTCAAGTATATATTCACATAGAAATAGATTAATATGAACCAATGAATATGGATAGAATTCATCAATTATTATGACTGTTCAATCCATTACAACCTTGGGAAAGCGAACAATGTGGAAGATGCTCTAAGTAGAAAGGACCCAACTATTATATCATTTATGAGAATTTAAAGGGATCCAATCTTCTTAGATTTGATTAAGATGGACATGGGAATCATAAAGAAGGGAACATCATCAATCCTTTCCCAAATGATTGCTCAACCATCTCTTTTGGAAAAGATAAAGGATGCTCAAAAAAAGGATGTCGAAATTTTGAAAAGGGTGGAAGCTATCAGAAATGGGAAATCCTCAGAGTTTGTGGTTGAAAGGGATGGAATTGTGAGATATGGGTCACGATTATGTGTACCATATTATCCAAAGATAAAGAAGGATCTTCTTAATTTCACACATAGCTCAACCTTCTCTATTCACCCAGGGAGCATGAAGATGTATCAAGATCTCCGAGAAAACTTTTGGTGGGACAATATGAAAAGGAAGATTGTTGAATATACATCAAAGTGCCTGGTATGTCAGCTAGTGAAGTCTAAGAGGAAAAAGTCTAAGGGTATGATGCAATTACTACCCATACCAACATTGAAGTGGGACAACATTACCATGGACTTTTTCACTGGACTTCCAAGGACATCCAGAGGAAACAATGCTATATGGGTCATTTTGGATCATCTTAAGAAGAAAAATCTCTTTATCATGATTCTAGAGGACTTCCCATTGGATAAAATTGCACGGATTTACATCAATGAAGTGGTAAGGCGGTATGGAGTACCACTATTTATTGTATCCAATCGTGATCCTAGATTCACCTTGAATTTATGGAAAAGTATCCAACATGCTCTAAGCACTGAACTAAAGTTCAATAAATCCTATCATCCTCAAACTGATGGCCAATCTGAGTGAACTATTCATACACATGAAGATATGTTAAGATAATGTTATATGGACTTCAAAGTAGGATGGGACCAACATCTTACACTGGTTAAATTCTCCAATAATAAAAGTTTCTACTTGATCATCTGAATGGAACCATATGAAGCCCTTTATGAGAAGAGGTGTAGAACACTGGCATTTTGGGATGAAGTTGATGATCGTAAGCTGCTAGTACCTGAAATGGTTGAAGAAATGGTGGAGAAGTTGAAAACAATTCAGCAGTGTATCAAGGAATCCTAAAGTTGACAGAAGAGTTAGGCAGATAACTCTCGATGAGACCTCGAGTTCAAAGATGGAGACATAGTATTTCTATGCAAATCTCCATGGAAGAAGTTCATGAGGTTTGGAAAGAAATGGAAGTTAATTCCTAGGTACATCGTCCCTTTCGAGATTCTTGATCGTATTGGGGTTTTGGCCTATCGACTAGCACTTTCACCTACCATGGCCAAAGTACATGATATCTTTCATGTATCCTTCTTAAGGAATTACATACTAGACCCTTGACATGTACTCTATTCAGAGGTAGTACATCTTGAAGACGATCTTTCTTACAAGGAGAAACCAGTGAAGATCTTAGATCGTAGAGAAAAAGTTCTACAAAATAAGACAATGCCCCCCATCAAGGTGTTGTAACGAAATCACAAGATTCAATAAGCGATGTGGGAATTAGAGGAAGTGATTAAGTAGAGTTACCCACATCTTTTTTAGTGTGGTAAAAGTAAATTTTGAGGGTTAAATTTCTTAAGTGGGGAAGATTGTAACGACCCAAACTTTTGTTAATGAAAACCTCCCTTGATCCACTTAAATGTATTATTATGTATAATGATCATATAAAACGTATGCACTTCCTTGGTTTTATGTTTTTTTTGGATTTTAAAATACCATTAAGAATTGTGAACATTGCTACTATAGTCGTTGTACAGTGATCACATGATTAGTATAAATATAGGTCTTTAACAAATCCAATTTACTCAGACAATGGAAGCGATGGCCTCATCCAGTAGACTTGCCCCATACAAAGCCCATTTTTCAGAGCTTGGAAAGGAGGTGGCATTATTGGGATTCACTCTTGACCAAGCCCAAGCCGAGCTTCAATATGTTAATCTTGAGAAGAACCACCTATGAGATAAGTGGAAGTTGATAGAGATTACCACTCAAGCGATGTTATCTGAGCCACCCCAAGAGTCTCTCACCATCGCACACCTTACCCTAAGGTCTTATGTGGGTGTTTTAAGGGGTTATGTAACAAGAATCTTGCACTATAAATATGTAAATTATTTTTTTTATAAATAATATACATTCATTTTATTATTGTTACTTTGTAAATAGTTTTTAAAACACAAATATTATTTTTAGTTAATAGTCAACTAAGAAATATATTTTAATAAATTAATGTATTTTTGAATTAAATAATATTTTAATAAATTATTATTGTTATTAAATTTATTTTTATAAAGTATAAATTATCATATAATTTTTATGAATACAATTGTAATTTTTATTAAGATTTGAAAGTTGTTTTTGTCGAAACCCATGAATTTTCGATAAATGTCAGTTTTTATATTAAAATTGAAAATTCGTATATTTAGAAAATTAATTAGATAAAATGAATTTTATTTTTGGAATCAGGATATCGAAATTATCCAACGATGAATTTTTTATAATTTTCTGAGATAGCCGAATTTTTGGGTAATAATTAATTATCGTTAAAATATATAATGTGTTTTATGACACCATAATGACCCAATAGTGATGTAATAAAATATTATAAATGATATTTTCGGCCAATATATGTTTTATCCTTAAAATAATGTGATTTTAGATTTCTTTTATTTCTTTTAAAAAGCTTTAGTAGATCCTCCAAGACTTATAAAACTTTTTATCTTTCTAAATTGTTTTCCTTGAGAGTGTGACTCACGTCCACATAAGCAACCCTATTATTTTAAGAAGTTTTTAAATTGGCCTTATAAAATATTTTTTTCCACTCCCCTTTAGAAAAAACCATGGGAAAAACCATTGGCTGGTTTGTGGTTTTGATTATTTTAATGTGTGGTGTCCCAAACCTAAATAATAAAGAATTCCCTCTCCTTTCCTATATAAACCCACCCAAGCTCCCAGTTCATCTTCACTAAAATCCTTTGGAGTTCATCCAAACTCTAACATAATCTCTCTATAATCCTCCCAATGTGGCCCAAGATCCCAAGAAGCCTCTCTCAAGCCTCTCTTGAGCCTTTGGGATCACACTTCCAAGTAAGGGATTCCTTCTTTTCTCTTTTTATCCAAGTTTCTTAATATTGTTATGTCCTTTTATTTTCAATGATAAATGTTGGGGTATGATTTATCACCTCCCCCAAACTAACCTCTTTATTTTTTAATGATAATATAACACTTTCTCTCTTATTAATGTCTCTCATGTACACCTGTTACCATGCCGAAATTCCGTAAGAAATTTATCTCTCCTCATTTACAATCAAGAAATTATTTTGTATTATGAATCCAAATTCCATTATTTATCTTAGGAAATGTATATATATGACCCCTATTACTGTCTATTTCATCTAAATATGATGAGACACCCCTTTCTCTCTCATAAACCATTGTTTATGAGTTCTTATGTCACGCTACTAAAATTGCACCATGATTTTCCAAGCCAAAGTCATTGTATAGTGAATACAATGACCATTTCTCTATCAATGGTATTCACCTTTATGCACATATACTTATTGATTATAGAGTTTTATGTATCAATTCCACATTCCTTTATCATGTAATAAATGATGATGTTTAATGAATCCATGTTTTATGATCCATGTGGCACACTTATGCATGAAATAAAATGATTAAGAAGGGTGTGCCTTGATAGCGCTCCAATGCATTGGGTAAAGTATAGTATCATGATACTTCATTTTCAATAAATGTTGACTCATTATAATTAAAGTTAAATGAGGGTTTACTCTTTCTTTATGTGCAATGAGGGTTTACTCATGATCCATGTGTAATGATCCTTAGATCATGCTAATATCATGTAAAATGTTTTTGTCACGTCTCCATGTTATGATTATCATACTTTATCATGTATTTATGTTCATGTTTATCTTGTGATCTATTGATATGCCTATTGTCTAAAATGTATTGTATTCTTCATTTTATTCCATATTTATTCCCTTACTGAGCTTTATATCTCACCCTTTTTTATGCATGTCCTTAGGTTATCCCATGTAATGTTAAGTATGAGGGAATGTAGTGGTCATGTAAAGGAAGTTTTCAATAAGATGTTGAATTTTATGCTTTAAGTTGTTATGTAATGTTCCTAAGCCCCAAAGAAACTAGACCTCTCGATCTTCTATATTGTATCAAGTGAAGGTTTTATGTAATAAATCATGTTTATGTATGTAATAAAGAGCAGGGTTGTTATATAAATGGTATGAATATTGAATTTCCAAAGGATCAGATAACAATTGAGAAGGGGGTTGAATTAATTGTTCACTTTTTATAAGTTTCAAGACTTTTAGAAACTTATCCCATGAAACTTTTTGAAGTTTATTTACTTTTAATCTTTTAGTAAATACTTATGCATGGAAAATTAGAAAAGTAAGTAAAGAAAAAAAATATTTACAAGGTTTGGCCTTAGTGTGAGAATCCACATCCTTTCTATAGCCACTCCTACAGGTCTATGGAAATTCACTATTAAGAATAAGTGAATACAACTTATGTCAACTCCCATTAGACACCTTATAACTTTATATAGGAATGATCATATTAAACCCCATCAGTTTACAAAGTTTTATTATAAACAATTGATCTGAATAAAGAATAAAGAATTTTCTCAAACTGGTCTACAAATACCCAATCCTGAATCCCCAATACTATGTGGTTGGGTTCGATTCTCTCAGTTCAATAAGGCTCAGTATGATGGACTTAGTACGATGAACCCATTATCAAACTGCATCTCTCAAACTCTTCTTAACTGCTCATTTTAATCTTCCTCGATCCATTATTCCTCAGTCAAATCGACTAAATATGATGTTTCTTAGTCCGGTAAACAAAAAAAATAGATTTCTGACCTTCTAATGAGATCTCTATCCGGAAAGAACTCAGACTCAAATTTTTTAACACTCCACCTTTTTCACACATGAAAAATATTACAAAGTATGAATGTATTGTGATTCTATTTACTGTAACCCTAGAATGGAAAATTTGAGAAACTTGAAAACTTTCCCCACTCTCTCAAATTAAAAAACTATGAGATCTATGCATATTTGAATTTCAAGTTTTACCACTTAAACTCTTCAAAAATATTCTAGAATATTTTCAAGTCTTCTTAATAATCTGTCTTCTTGAACTTCTTAACTTTTCTTCAGTACGATGGAACTTCCTTAGCTCATTATAATGGAACTTCCACAGATCATTACAATAAAACTTACTAACCTAATTATAATAGAACTTCCTCATCAGAGTCAGTCTGATTGAATTTCCTCCTTAGAGTCAGTCTAATTGACTTTCCTCTTCAGAGTCAGTCTAATTGACTTTCCTTCCCATAGTTAGTCCAATTAACTTTTCTTCCTATAGTCAATATAATTGAATTTCCTTCTCAGAATTAGTCTAATTAACTTTCCTTATAAAAGTAATTCCAATGGAATCCTCATAATGATAGAATTTACATTACGATGGAATTCTGATTACAATTGAATTCTCATTATGATAGAAACTCCACTCTGTAACTTTGAAATTATTCAAACCACATCAAATATAACTCATTATGACTTATAAAAACTTTTGTGCCTTGTATTTATAGATATGATGCAAAATTTTTCTTGATTACAGTAAATGATACAATCTTTATGATTCCTCCATTTATTCAAAATCTTTTATCATGAGAGTTTTCATGATTTATGAGAACTTCAAGATTGTAAAAGCAATATCAAACTTAGGGTTAGAAGTTTTAAGAAATTTCTAATTCCTAACATCACTGTATTCATTTAACCTCTTTAGAAACATTATGAATTTATAACTCATTAGTTTCCTTATATATCTTATTACGGTAAAGGTAAACTTCCAAAAATCAAAAAAAAATTGCCTCTGATTCTTTTGGATCTGATGATCTGTATATTTGATTTATTAGTCTGGCTAAAAACTAGCATCTTCGACTTCTCATGTTTATTCTCACCAAGGGACCTGAGTCTAATGATTAGTATTTAAAAACTTTTATATTTCATCTTCCTGAAAACTTTTTCATATGGTACTACTCAGTCCATACTTCTACATCCAGAGCTCCTCGGTTTGCTCCTATGTGTCTAGAAAACAAATTTCTCAAAAACACTTTTCTCACCCTTTGTGTTTGAGTTCTAACATTTCAACAACTTTCACATATTTTTTAAAAACATTCTTTCATAAAAGATAATTTTTCAGCAAATACAAAACATTTTTAAAAAAACATCACAAGGGTTCTTCAATCTTCACTTTTGATTTGTTGACAACACTCGTTAACAACTTTTTCAACTCTTGGATTTTTTTTTCACGAATCAACTTTTGTAAACAAATCAAGGTTTTCAAATTTTATAAAAACACATATTTTCTTAAAAGATAGTCTCCTAACACCACACTACTAGATAAATTAATGTTTTTGAAGGAATTACAACCCTCTGTAACAAGAAAAAATTATGGACATGCAAATATAAACTCTCCTAACTTTTATCTTTTCCTCCTGATTTTCCTTTTCTCTCCCCCATTTTATGATAACAGTATATTTAGATTCATTAAATAAAGATAATTAGAAACTTATTACAAAGTAAAAAAGTTTTTACTTTTTCTCTCCCTTTTTCAACATTATCCAAATTATGGTGGGGGACTTCTTTATGAGATTTAGGAAGTTATTGGAGGAGGTTGAACATGAAGTTGCAGCCTCAACTTAACAAGCCTTTCTTTTAGAATTACATTTTTGAAGATATCAGCAATTTGATACTTCATTGAGATATATTCCAGAAAAACATATTTAGCAGCAAATTTATATTTTATAAATTTAAACTTTAGATGAATGTGTTTTTATCTTGAATGTTGGATAGGATTCTTAGAAAGATCAATTGCACTCAGATTATCACAAAGTATCATCAATGGTTTAGAAACATTTATTTTTAAATCTTACATATGAACTTTCATCCACAACATCTGAGTACAAACCTAAGTAGCCTCAACATATTTTGATTATGTTGTGCTCAAAGTTACTGAACATTTTTTCTTATTATTTCAACTCACACAACATTCTCCCAAGAAAAATGTTCCTCCTGAGGTTGATTTTCTATCATTACAATCTCTAGAACAATCGAAATCAATATAACCATGAAAGTTCATCTCACAATTTCATTTTTATAATAATACATGTGAAGTTGTTCCTTTTACATATCTCTTAATTCTCTTTTCTACCAACATATTTTATTCTTTTGGATAACTTTGATACCTAGAACATAGAGTCGCAACATAAACAATATCAGGTCTTCAGGATATAAGGTAAAGTAGAATTCGTATCAGTTTCTAAAAGTCTTTTTGATTCAAAATTTTTCTATACTCATCTTTACTCCACTTTATCCCCACTCAGATAGGAGTAGAAACTTCTTTGGATTATTCCATGCCATACATTTGTAACAATTCCCCGACATAATTTTCTTGAGATAGGAAAATGTATTTTTTTTTAACTTGTAAACCAAAGAAGAATTTTAATTCTCCTAACATTGACTTCTCAAAGTTTCTTTTCATTTATTCAGAAAATTTTTTACAAACATATTCTATATCCCCATAAAAAATTATATCATCCACATAAACAATTACAATTAAAGTTATAGAGTCAACATATTTCACATATAAGTTTATATAAACTTTTCCTTTAGAAAAATTCAATATTCTCAAACAATTATAAAGTTTTAAATACCATGAATGTGGATATTGTTTTAGCCCATACAAATCTTTCTTCAATTTACAAACATTTTTTTTCATCCTCAACAAATAAAAAACCACAAGGTTGTTCAGTGTAAAATTTTTCCTCGATCTCTCCATTAATGAAATATGGTTTTACATCCATTAGTTAAAATTTTAATTTCTACGTGAATCCAATAATATAAACATTCTAATAGTTTATAATCTTTCAACTAGGGAAAAATATTCATCAAAATACACACCTTTGACCTATGCATAGCCTTTACAAACAAGACTTACTTTGTTTCTTGAAACTTCTCCATGTTTATTAAACTTGTTTCTGTAATCCCACATTATTTCGATAACATTTTTACCTTTAGGATGTGGAAAAAGTTCCCATGTTTCATTTTTCTCAATTTGATCCAACTCTTCATTCATAGAAATCACCCATTCATTGTGTATAATTTCTTCTAAAACTGATTCTAGTTAAACTTTTGAAATAAGTGAAGTATGATTTTATAATATCATATTCTGTATGGTTTAAAATGGAGGATTATGATTCTCAATAATATTTTTAGACTCAACATGTTTTTGTAAAGAAGTAAATTTCCTATTTCTTCTTCTAACTTCACTTTCCTAATCACATGATTCTTTTGAATCTTCATGTACATTACTTTTCTCACTTTCATTTTTGTTAGAAACTTTCATTTTTTCTTCCTCAACATTACCAGAAACTTTTTTAAAGAATTTGGGTTTTAAATAAATTTCACATCATATTATTCTACCAAATTTTTCAAATGTTTTTTACAACATTTATAACTTCTTCCATTAGGTGAATAACCCATAAATGTTCCTTCCTCATGTTTCTCATCAAACTTTCCAAGATCTGGATTTTTTATTTTAAGTAAACATGGAATTCCAAAAACTTTTAAGTAATTTAATGAAAGTTTTTTGTTATACCACATTTCATAAGAAGTCATATTGGATTTTGGTCTCAATAAACATCTGTTCTGAATATGTACAACAATATTAACAGCTTATCTCTAGTAGAACTTTGAAAGTTTGTATTGTTCTAACATAATTCTTCCCATTTCCACCAAACTTTTATTATTTATTTCTGTTACTCCATTTTTTATGGAGTGTAGGGAGCACTATATTGATTTTTGATACCATGTTTTCTCAGAAAAGTTTAAAAGGTATTTCTTGTGAATTCAGTATCATTATATGTTCTCAACTTCTTTATATAGACCCTCATTTATTTCTCAACTTATTTTTTAAAAAACCTAAACATTTTCACAGCCTCTAGCTTGTGTTTATTAAAAAATATGTTTTTCATTTGAGTGAAATAATCAATAAAAGTGATAAAGTATAACTCTCCTTTTTTTTAATTGATGTCTCATTGTCTCTCATAAATCAAAATGAATAAGTTCAAGAGGTCTGGTAGACTGAATCTATACTTTATTATGACTTTTATTAGTCATATTTCATTTCTAAAATGTTACATAAACATCTTCTTCTCTTCTTTTCAATTCTAGAAAATTTCATGCAACATTAATTTTAGAGAGTTTTTTCATACTTTTCTTCCCAAGTTGGCCAAGTATCTGGTGCCACAACTTATTCCCATATTCATCACTTAGATTACATGAGTTTTTAACTTCTCCAATCTGAAATATATTCCCACTGGTTATTTCTACTTTTGTAATAACTTTTCCATATTTCACACTTTTGATAATAGAATAATATTTTTTTTAGATTACTTATTTTACATCATCAAAAAGTTGAATCACACTAAGTAAGTTATGTTTTAGTCCATAAACAAATTAAACTTCCTTAGATTTCAATTTTTCTACTTCAATATAAGCCATTCAAATTCCTCTAATTTTTAAATAACTATAATTCCCAAAGGTAAAGACAACCCCATCCTAATTTTAAACATGTTTCAAGATTTTCAAATCACATGTCATGTGTGAATAATAACCACCATCATGTATTTATGGTTTTTTATTTTCACTTACTTTCAAAGCTATCTCAAAAATAAAAGATATTTCCTCAACTTTATTCTTTCCAGCTTCCTTTTCTTTTCTAATATAAGAAAATTTTCTAGAAGGAGTGTCATACATCTTTTAGCATAGTCACTTACGTAATCACATATTTCACAAACTTATTCAATACATTCAAATTAGTTTTTTTGGAAAGTTTCTCACATCTTGATAATTTTATTTTATAAATTCATGTATGTTAATTAAGTTACTCATTTTTATTTCACCATTTATTTATTTCTGTTCAATAATTATTCTAATAATAGATAAGTTATTCCAATAATTATAAGCTTTGTTCCCATAGATTCCATAACACTAGAAAAACCCAAAAAATCTTGATTTTATATTGAAGTTAGATCTTTCTCTATAAAAACATTATTGAGGTAGAAAACTTATTTTTATTATAACATACTTTGGGAACGAATCATCTTTCCTTATGAGTGATTTTTTAACTTTTGTAGATGTGATAGGTTTCTCACATACATTTTCCACCCAAAACATCCTATTAAATGTTAGAAAAATCTGATGAAACGTTATTTTTTTAGGGTGAGTATTTAAGATAATTCATGATTTGATCTTTCTCAATAAATTTAGAAGTCTCTACTTTTACTTCCAAATATTTTTTAAGTTTTCATTCATCTTTTTCAAGGTACTTTCAGACTCAAGAACTTCATATTGAAACTTATTGACTTATTCTTCCTTAGATTACGTTTTCTTACTGAGATCTTCAACCATATTTCCATGTTCATCAACTCTTAATTTGTAAATTAAGATCTCTTGAATGTATTCTTCCTTATACTTGATGACATATTTTTTACCTTCCATAATCTATTCAAAATATTTCTTCATTACTCTGATTTCTTTTTTGAGATTTCTATTTTTACAAAGACATGAAACAGGTTTTTTTATTTGAAACTCTCTATTTGATTCTTCACCACCTTCTTTACTATTTGAGGAATTTTTGTTCTCAACTTTTTCAATGAAAGTTATGAATTTTTATAAACTTGTATCTTACAAAGAATTGTTGTTAGTTGATTTTGATTCACATTTCTTACTCAGCATACTCATTTTATATCTAGTGAACTTCTTCTTATATTTTTCGGATGACTTTTCTTCTTTGGAACTTTTGTTCCACCTCTTCCATCGAGGTTTTTCATCAGAATCATCTTGATATTCTCTAAATATATTCTTGGTAAAATTCATAGAAAAGTGTCCAATTCCACCACAGTTTAAAAATTTGAGAGTAATTTTACCTCCATACTTTTCTCTTCCTCTTTGATAGTTATTAGATATAAGAGACATGATTTTTTCATTCAAATAGGCATACTATTTATCATTAGAGTCACAAGGATCAAAGTCTTCAACATATTGTTTGTTCATTTTTCTCATGGATTTAAAATCAATTGTATCTTTCATGTTCTTTTTGAACATTGGATCTTTCCTTATTTCATAAGAAATAATAAATTTATGCAATTCATCAAGAGATAAATCATCCTTATCTTCTAAAGAGGAAATTTTAGAATCAAACCTATCCAAAAAATTTCTCATAAGCTTCTTCAAAATTTTAGAATCCTCTAAGACATATCTAAATCCTATGATATTGAAAAAAATCATTTTATTTGGTGAATTATTACTTAATAGTTTCTTAATCTCTCGTTCTTATGTCTTTATACTTACTACGCCATATTTTTATCTTTGCTTCCTTCACTTTGGTATTCCCTTTGAAAATACTCTCCAGCTTGTCCCACACACTCTTTGAAGTTTTAAGACCCATCACCTTCATATAAAAATTTTATGATTATGAAATAAGGATATAATTTATAAATTTTCCATCAACGTTGATATTTCTATTATCAACAAAATTCATCAGGGCGTCCTTATTAATAAGTGGAAACCCAATTACAGTAGCATCGAAAAATTCTAGGACAAGATATAGGAGATAAGGAACCATCCTACTTTTCTATCCATAATAATTTTTTCCATCAAATGTATGAATTCCTCTACTGTTTACAGAAATTATATTATCCATGATAAGGATAAAACAAGGTAACCTTTTCTATGATACCAATTGAAGTTATAAAGGATCAAATAACAACTGAGAGGGGGGTTGAATTAGATGTTCACTTTTTATAAGTTTGAAGCCTTTTAGAAACTTAACCCCAGCAACCTATTAAATTTCATTTCCTTATCATCTTTTAGTAAATAATCATGCATGAAAAATTGGGAAATCAATTAAATCATGCAATATTTATAAGGTCCATCCTCAATGTGAGAACCAACATCCTTTCCATAGTAACTCTCATGGGTCGATAAAAATTCACTATTAAGAATAAGTGAATACAACTTGTGAAAAATCTCATAATACACTTTTTATATCCTGATAGAAATGATTATAATGACCCCAATAAGTTTAAAATGTTTTCGAATCAATAATTTATCCAAAACAAAATAATAACTACTTTAATCAAACTGATCCACAAATTATCTATCTTGAATCCTTAGTCTGGTGTGGCTGGGTCAGATTTTCTTAATCTGATGAGATTGGTTCTGATGGACTTAGTATGATAAACCCATTCTCAATTAGTATCTCTCAAACTTTTCTCAACTTCTCAGTCTGATCTTCCCCAGTCCGATATTCCTCATTCCGATCGAATCAATATGATTTTTCTAAGTTCAGTTAAAAAAACAAAATATGTATGACCTTCTAATGATATCTCTATTTATAAAGAAATATGACTCAAATTTCGACTCAAAATTTTTATCACTACACCTTTTCCACACATGAAAAATATTACAAAGTATGAATGTATTGCGCTTCTATTTATAGGCACCCCAGAATGAAAAATCCAATAAACTTGAAACTTTATATTATCTCTCAAATTCAAAAACTATGATATCTTTTCATATTCTAATTTAAATATTGACCACTTAAACTCTTCAAAAATATTTTAAAATATTCTTTATTCTTCTTAGTAATTAGACTTCTCAAACTTCCTAACATTTATTCAGTATGATGAAACTTCCTCATCTCATTTCGATGGAACTTCCTCATCTCATAAGGATAGAACTTCCTCACCTCATTATGATAAAACTTCCTTGTCAAAGTCAGTTTGATTTAATTTCCTCATCATAGTCAGTCTGATTGATTTTCTTTCCCATATTTATTATGATTAACATTAATTCTTAGAGTCAATCTGATTGAATTTCTTTCTCATAATCAGTCTGATTAACATTTCTTCTGAGAGTCAATCTGATGGAATACTAATAAATATGGAATTCCCATTATGATGGAATTATCATTACGATTTAATTCTAATTATGATGGAAACTCCACTCTGCATCTTTTAAATTTTTCAAACCTCATAAAATATAACTTATTAATACTTCTAAAAACTTCTTTGTCTGGTACTTATGGATCTGATGCAAAAATTTTCTTGATTCTTGGAACTGATACAATATTTATGATTCCATGATTTATTCAAAATATTTATCATGAGATTTTTCATGATTTATGATAACTTAAATATTAGAAAAGCATCATTTTACTTATGATTATAAAATTTTAGAACTTTCTAACTCCTGACATCACTATCTGCATTCAACCACTTCAACAACATTCTAAATTCTAAATCAACAACTTCTTTCTTTATCTGCTTACGGTAAATAAAAACTTCCAACAATCAACAATTTCTGCCTCTGATTATTTTGGATTCGAGAATCTGTATATTTTATTTATCATTATGAATAAAAACCATCATCTTCTAATTCTAACGTTTCTTCTCACCGATGTACCTCGGTCTGATGATCAGTATTGCAGAACTTTTACATTTTCCTGACAACTTTTGCGTCTGATACTGCTCAGTTTGAACATTTTCATCATAAGTTCCTCAGTATAATCCTCTTTTTCTAGAAAACAACTTTCTCAAAAACAAAACTTTTCTCCCCCTTTGTGTTGGGATTTGAACATTTCAACAACTTTCACCTATATTTTAAAAAACATTCTTTCACAAAAGATTAGTTTTCAATAAATAAAAAACTTTTTTTAAAAAATCACAAAGGTTCTTCAAATATACTTATTTAGTAATCTCTTTTATACCTTGAGGTAATAACATCATATGAGTTAAAATATTGTTACAAACCATCATTGTTATAAACAAAGGATACCATTTATCAATTACCAAGAAAGCTGGTTCGAAATACATATAGAGAATATGCTTTTATGTTTTTAAGAAAATACAACCATGATCTTTTCTTGAAATCGATATTTAAAAGTGAATAATATTTTAAACAATCCTTTAGAAACCATTATTAAACTTTTTTTCCTTTTAAACGAAAAGAATCACTTGAAAATCATTTTCCTTGGCCCAATCCTTATTTATTTAAAACACTCACTTAGAAATACCTTTTGGATTTGTTTTTATAAAAATGAAACTAAGAAGGGAAACCCAGTATAATAAAATGTAACTAAAATGAAACAAATAAATAAAATCCAAATAAGAAACTAAAGTGTAGAAGATGTAAGAAATAAAATTAAATAAGGGTGATGGAGATAATCTTCCATAAAATTTAAACTGGGTACAAAACAATATATATAATATCACAAGTATAAGACACAATGCATGGTGAGGATATCTCATCTGTGGGATCTAAAGGTAACTAACTCGCTCATAGAATACCAGTCGTCTATGTGACAAAAACAAGTAATGTAGCTCGGGCCTCTCTAGGAAACTAAAAATGACCCCCAACTAATACCTCAATTCAGATAGAGCAGCACCCATATGTTTACCATCTAATCTACAGTCTCCCATGTGAAAATCAAAAAATGATCCTTATAAAAATCATCCATTCCATTAATAATAAAACCCCAAAATTTATACTATTCCACCTTTCGAAAACCCATTTTAAATCTCCCTAGAAAATCAATCATTTTTATTAAGTCCATTTAAAAAAATGGTTAGCTCAAAACTATTTTTAAATGAAAAAAAAATTTAAAAACCCCTATTTAGAAAACTATATAAGAAAACCAAACATAATAAACGTGTTTAAATTTGAAAATATATCTTAAAATGTTATAAACATATGCAATTACACACATACATATCTAAACTTATCTAAATAAAAATATTCACATATTTTCATGTGAATACACTTATGTGTCTAATATATATATACACACACTAATAAAAATATGTATAAGCATAAAAAATGAAAGGATGAATCCATAACATTGAGCATAAATAAATAACAAAATAAAAAAGTAAAACATAAGAAAAATTCTCAAAAAAACCTCAATTAATCAATGTCATGAACTCATGAATTAGACAAAGATATAGTTGTCAAAGAAATGTGGTGCAATAAAGCGCAAAGGTCACATAGGCATGTGGTGTGAGGCACTGTGTGAGGTGTGTGCCTCTCAAAACTAAGGTGCATACGATGACATAATTAAATATACATCATTTTCAAAAAAAACTAAAATATAAAATATAAATTCTATCAAAATAATACAAATTAAAGTACATACTAATAGTTTTCAACCAATCCAGAATCCAATAAACAAATCCTTGAGAAAATAAACATCAAAATCATCATCAATGTAAGCTTAGTCAGTAATAAAAATTAAAGGAGATAATGGTGTTGGTGCCTACATTACCAAATAGTGTAGTTGTTACCCAGGGACAATGTGTCTTCTCTTGCTACCTAGATTAGAGAAAGCGGCCTACTGTCCTCCTTCTAATGGAGGCGAAGCTTCAATTTTTAAAATTTGTATAATATTTTTTTATTATTTCATTAAATGAATAATTTAAAGTTTTTTTATGAATGACTCACAACTCCCGTTTTTTCAGTTCTTTTTGAAAAAGAGACATGATTTTGGGGTGGGTGGAACCACTTGTGTGCCTTGAACCTAATCACCTGATGGAATCGAATGTGAGTCAAGTGCCTTTAGCGTGCATCGGTGAGATTGCCTCACCTCGACAGTGTCGAGGTACTATAGTTGCACCTCTCGTGGAGGCATGCGACTCAACGCTCCTTTGACAACAAGGATCAAATAGATTCCATAAAAACACAAAATAATTTTAAAACACCAAATTAATTTTTTAAAACCATCATAAATATTTTCACTACCACAAAACTGGGCAAGGTAAGAGCTGCCCTTTATCAGCGCTAAACAGAAAGCGCTGATAAAGGGGTATGCCTTTATCAGCGCTAGTTAAAAGTGCTGATAAATATAACTTTTATCAGTGCTAAAATAAGTGATAATAAAGGTATACCGTTTATCAGCACATTTTTTACACTGATAAAAGGGCACATTTATCAGCGCTCAAATAAAAGCACTGATAAAACATATATTTATCAGCACTGAAAAAGCGGTGATAAATATATGTTTTATCATCACTATTATTTTAGCACTGATAAAACATACCTTTATCAATGCTTTTAATGAGTGCTGATAAAGTTTCAAGCGATTTCTATTTAATAACCTAACGGGCCCTCTTCTCTCGCATGCGGTAAAGCTTTTGCGGAAGCTGAACCAGGACCCTCTTCTGCCGCGACTTCTCCTCCTCGTCTGCGCCGCGTCCTCGTCTTCCTCCTCCTCCTCGTCCTTCTCCTTCTCTTCCTCCTCCTACGCTGCCACCGCCATTGGGTTTTTCTCCTGCGTCGTGACTGCCACTATCTCCGCCACCGCGACCGTTGCCGTGACCGCCACCGCGACTGCCACTGCCTCTGTCACCACTGCCTCCACCGCCGCTGCTTCCGCCGCTGCCTCCACCGCCGCTGCTTCCGCCGCTACCGCCTCCACCGCCGCTGGTCCGTGTAGGAGTATTTATATCATGGTTTTAATGTGGCCATCACTATTTAACCTAGATGGATGGGTTTAGGGTAATGAAGCATGGGTATATTCCTTTGGTTTTGGAATAATGTTGGGTAATTGGTGATCATGTGGTGATTTTTGGCATGGTGTGATGTTAAGATTGGAAAAGAGTACCAGGGGTGTCCCATTGGAAATATGTGTGTCCCCCCTAATTTTTGTCAATATATATGGGTAGGCTCATTAAGTTTGAATAGGTATATGATCCTACTCACTAGATACCACGTGTTTTGTTGAAAAGATTGTACCATGAAGTTTAAAGTCATGCGATTGGGATGTATGTGTCATGAAAGGTGTGATAATAGAGGATTGATCAGGGATTACTCATTTGGGATATGCTATCTAGAATAAACTTGGGGATTATACCTAGTAAAGACCTATTGGTCAGGGCTTACCCATTGTATGTTCATCTTTTATATTTTAAAAAGTCTGTTGAACTCATTCTATCGAAGGTGGGTTCTATAATTTCTTGTTATCTTAAGGTGTGTTTAACCATGGTGTGGGTTGATTTAGGTTTTAGTGAGTTCTTGGGGTTTGTGGGATGTGGTAAATGGTGTACTCGGATTTAGATTATTTTATTCTCATGAGTTTCCCCTATTTTATGTTTTCTTTTCAGTTGGAAATCTCCTCTGTTGTGCGCCTCTCCTCTTCCACGAACGCACCTCTACCGTGTGTTTAACGACACCTTCGCGGTGATTTTTCCCCTGTTACTCATTGATTTCCTCTTTTTTTCATGTTATTATTGTTTGATATTGATTGTTATAATGTGAAATGTACGTGCTAAACGCCCCGCTGAAAATCGTGGCCGTTGGTGGTCCTTGTTTGTACACTAAATGAATTGCATGTTGGTTGGTTCTTGTTGAAAATTTGAATATAAAAATTGGTAATTTACGTATACTTGAATTATGAATGAACTCCCTAGGATGATAAAACTTCTGTGATAACCCCTAAATTAACAAACAAAATTGAATAAGGGATGCTTTGTAAAATCTAAAATTGTGATTACTTGGTTTGTATGGTGTTACGATTGTGAGCACGATTGTGTTTTTGTATGGTGTTGCGGTTGTTGGCATGATTGATATTTCATTTTTTTCCATGTTGTAGTTCTTCCACCATTGAATATCAATCAAAAATTTACCCATTTCAATAGCACCACCACTTTGTTACTAGTACAATTCCACTGAATCCTAAAAAACCACTTCTAGAGGACTCTATGAGACACTTTATTGTGTGAAGATGATGTTTTTCAGATTCTATATATTTTTAAAATACATGGTATGTAGTATTGTTAAATGGAACATGCTTCACCATACATGGATTTCATATAGATTTTAATGCCAGACAACAGTTATATCCAAAATTTACACCACATGACTCATCTTCTAACTCGAACTTGGTATAAGTTTTATTTTAAATGTTACATGTCATTTGAACATAGGTCACACACAATGTATCTCCAATACATATACTTCATCATGAAACCATGTACATACCATGAAATAATGGTAGAACCATACGATATGTGTTTTACTTCACTCACACCATGTATAGATACCATAGAAACTTGATGTGTATAGACGATACACCCCTAGTGGTCATGTAAGGACTACACACTGTGTATTCCACAAAAATGTGATGCATAGTCGGTGAAGTGACTCATTTTGTATCTAAAGTACACGCCTTTAGCTCAAGTTGTTGTATATGTCATGTATTTTCAAAGGCATCATGTAGTCTTTGTAAGACTAACTTGGAATTAATTTGATATATGTCATATTAAATCAGGTATCTTATCCATAGATGATGTTCACCCTACTAGACACACCATGTATATGGATTTCACATGAATTTAAAAATGGTGGTATACAACCAACCTTGACTGAGAACCCTACACATTTTGTATCCATTGAACAAATTGTGTGCTATGTTAATTTCATTATTATTATTTATTTTTCACTTACATGATAATATTTCATGTATGAGTAGCCCATTATAAATATCTTATCCTGTAGATCACAATATTATGATTCCCTCATTCATTGGAAATTGCACACGTTGTGGTTTGGATATTTTAATTATCTTCACACTGCTTGAGAGTTGACAAGTGACAAGTGAGATGTTTGGAGAAAATATGGACTATGGTACTCCCCCATGTTTTGATGAAGAGTCCTCCATGTATAGGTTTTAGGAACTCCATTGAGATATATAAAAGACAGGGCACAATCCCCCGTATATAGATAGAGTTCAATTACTTTCACATGTTTTGGGGTAGGTTCCTTTATTTCATTGTAGAGGCATTTGTACCATGATTTTTTTTATAAAACCCAAACAATGCTTCTTGATTAATTAAAACTTAATATTAGGAAAGTTTGAGATCAAACCTATTAAGACGATGAATATGAATAAATAATGGATGAATTCCAATCGGTTGACAAAAGAGTATGAAGATAGCGTGAAAGAGTTTATCAAGTTTTCAAGAGATCATGCATGTGACCCTTCTCAAATCCTATGTCTGTGTTTATGCTATTGTTATTCAAGACAAATTAGTCCAGAGGAGTTGGAAGAACACCTGATCTGTCACGAAATAGATCAAAGTTATACATGTTGGAATAAACACGGGGAAAAACGAATGTAGGTAGTGGCTCAGATAACACAACATTTTATGGAAGATCTGATATGATTACAAGCATGAATAATGAAGACGGTCTTATGGAGGGTGTGATTATAGATGTGAATGATGATGAAGATCGTATTGAGGAAATGACAAGGACAGTTGAAGATGAACTTCGTGATTGCCCAAAATTGTTTGAGAAGTTAAAGAGTTGTGTAAAAATTCCATTGTATGCTGGTTGCACTAAATATATAGCATTGCCAACTGTACTGAAGCTATATAATTTGAAAGCAGGCAACGAGTGGAGTGATGTCAGTTTTACGGAACTACTTTCTCTCATGAATGACATGATCCCAGAAGATAATGAACTCCCAAGACAAACATACGATGCCAAACGAATGCTACGATCGATGGGTATGATCTTTGAAAGAATACACGCCTGCCCGAATGACTGTATATTGTTTCTCAAGGACCACAAATGACTTAAAGAATGCCCAATGTGTGGTGATTCTCGATACAAGAAAGATTATTCTAGTCCTACAAAATTTGTATGGTACTTTCCAATCATTCCAAGGTTTAGGCACCTATATAGAAGTGAGGAGACTGCAGGACAATTGAAATGGCATGAAGATACAAGAATTAAAGATGGGAAACTACGTCACCCGACAGACTCTCCTCAGTGGAAGAGAATTGATCACGAGTATCCTGAATTTGGAAACGATCTAAGAAACCTTCATCTGGCGTTATCTATAGATGGGGTGAATCCTTTTGGTTTTCAAAGCAGCAGTCACAGTACATGGTTGGTTATGTTGGTAAATTATAACTTACCATTGTGGTTATGCATGAAATGAAAATAAATCATGTTATCTATGCTTATATCATGACCAAAACAACCGGGTAATGATATTGATGTTTATTTTTCTCCATTGATTGAGGATTTGAAAATATTGTGGGATTTAGGTGTTACGTTGTATGATGCTTACAAAAAAGAAGATTTCACTTTGAAATCCATGTTTTGCGGGACGATAAATGACTTTCCTTCTTATGGAAATTTTTCAGGATATAGCATTAAAGGAACTCAAGGGTGTCCGGTTTGCGAACAAGGTACATAGTCAATTAGGTTGAAACATTCATCGAAAACCGTGTTTTTAGGACATCGTATATTTATACCCCGACGGCTTAAGTACTAATCTTGGACGACATCATTTGACAGAAGTTCAGAAGAATGTACAAAACCGTCTCCACTAATAGGTGATCAATTGTTTGAGAAGGTAAAAGATTTGAACAATACTTTTGGTAAACTGTTTTCGAAAAACCTTACAAAAACTGGTTGGAAAAAGAGATCAGTTTTTTTTGAATTACCATACTGGAATTGTCTGTATGTCAGACATTTTCTTGATGTTATGCATATTGAAAAAAAAAATGTATGTAATAGTGTCATCAGAACGTTTCTAAATGAACCCAGAAAAACAAAGGATGTAATTAAGGCTATATTGGACATGGTTGATATGGGAATACGAGAAGAGTTGACACCAGTGAAGGGTGAAAAATGAACCTTTCTTCCTCCTGCTTCTTACACTCTTTCCAGGCAGGATAGATATCAGTTTTGCAACTTCTTAAATGATGTAAAGGTTCCAGAGGGGTATTCATCAAATATCAAGAACATTATGTCAATGAACGATTTAAAATTAAAGGGTCTGAAATCACATGACTGCCATATTTTGATGCAATATCTAATTCCTATAGCTTTACGTGGAATTTTTCCCAAGAATGTCTAACATACATTAACGAAGCTCTATTTCTTATTCAAATCTATATGCAGCAAAGTTATAGACCCGGCGAAATTGCCAACTATGGAAAGAGAAATTTCAGTCATATTATGTGAATTGGAAATGTTCTTCCCACCGACATTTTTTGATATGATGGTTCATTTGGTGAGAGAGATTCGACTATGTGGTCCTGTACATTATAGATGGATGTACCGCATTGAACGGTATATGAATATTTTGAAAGGATATGTCAAAAATTGAATTCGGCTAGAGGGTTGTATTGCGGAGAAATATACTGTTGAGGAAGCCATTGATTTTTGTACGGAATACTTGTCTGGTGTGGAAAACGTTGGCCTACCAAAATCTCGTCACACTAAGCGACTTGAGGGTGAAGGAATTTCTGGAAGAGATGTTGTCACAATCAATATTACAGATCGGGAACAGGCTCACCTTTACGTTTTGCATAACAGTTTCAATGTTGAACCATATGTTTAAACCCACAAAGAAATTATTAGGCATTTGAATCCATCTAGGTCTGAAAAATGGATATCAGATACACATAATAGATAGTTTATAGGATGGTTTCAGGACTATATTTTGAAGCAGTTAGATGAAAATCCAGACTCTGATGGCTAGCCGGAGGAGCAAGTGTGTATGTATTATCTTACAATGCTTATGAAGTTAATGGTTATACATTATATACTAATGAACATGATGAAGAAAGTACCATGTAGAATAGTGGGGTTACACTTGTGGCTGAGGCGATGCATGTTTCCGATGCTAAGGACAAAAATACAATTTATGCGAATATGTCATACTTTGGCATCATCAAACGAATATGGGAGTTGGATTATATGAAATTCAAAGTGCCAATTTTTCAATACAAGTGGGTTTATAATAGGAGTGCTGTTAAAATAGATGAATTAGGATTCGTGAAAGTTGATTTTAGTAAGGAAGGGGAGAAAGACGAACCATTTATAATGGCATCACAGGCAGTACAAGTATTTTATGTTCCAGACCCCGCAAACCAAAATTGGTCAATTGTTCTATTATCGACCAAAACAACTGAAGGGTCAGATGAATTTTCAACGGAGGATAACCCTTTTATAGGGACTTCATAATCATTTCGCAGCGGTCTCAATGTAGACGGTGTTTTGTATTTCATAGGAGACCACAATGAAGGGATTTACATAGTCGATAGAGGAGTCAAATATCTTCAGCCTTAAAAGAAAAAAAAAGAGAGTACAATAATCCGGTTATTTGTTTATTATAATATACATTGTGTTACGTTATGTTATTATCTATCCGCTGCTGCTTTTATGTAATCTAAATTAAATGTTAAACCACTTCCGCAGATAATGACTTCTTCACCTGCTGATGCGCCCAATACCGAGGCGCAAAAGGTCTCTCAACCACCTGCTGGTGGTCCCAGTGCAGAGCAACAACAGGTTTCTCAACCAGCTACCGGTGGTCCCAGTGCAGAGAAACAACATGTTTCTCAACCTGTTGTTGCTGGTCCTAGTGCAGAGCAACAACAAGCTTCTCAACTTGTTGCGGCTAGTCCCAGGGTTGATGCTTGTGCTCCGAAGAAATATATTGATGATACTTCTATGGAAATGGTAGGAAATGAAGCCCTGAAAATGCAAAAAAAACAAGAGTGTCATAGTTTGACAATGTTAGTCAAATTCCCTAAGGAAAAAGAAATAGTCATCAAATTTGAGGTGGGATGGAATAAGCGAGGCCAACATGTTAACCCCAACAAATCCATCTTTAGTAGCTACATTGGAATCGTCACTCGGCAACGCGTGCTGATTGATGTACAGTTGTGGCACCATGTTGTCACTGGTCTTAAGTCACTAATGTGGCAAGATATTACGGTAACATTATGATATCATTTTTTTAATTTATTAAAATAAAATATCTAAACATTGACTTACTCTTAATCATCCATTTCAGAGTGCATTTATAGTAGATTCCTCACACAAGGAATATGTATTAAGAGTTGTAGGAAGGATTCATAGAGGTTTCCGCACAATTTTAATGAAATGTCATCTTAAAGATGCTGAAGGAAAAATCAAGCCGCGCCCACCTCCTCTTTATGTACACTTGATATCCCAAGGAGTGTGGGACGTGTTTATCAACCATCGTGGGGAGCATGCTTTTCAGGTACACTGTGTGGGGTAATATATTGTTTGACGTTAGTTGTATTAATCACTTTGATTGATAGTTTTTTATTTATGAAACAGCATCTGAGTGCTGAAAATAAAAAACGCGCAGCAAAACCAGCGTACCCTTATTGTAAAGCAAGGTTGGGGTACGCTTCACTTGAGAAAAAATTGGTATGTCTTTTAAATCTACCGTACTACTTATATGTGACATAAAACAACACCATAACCATGTTTCTCTATTTATATGCAGATTGATGAATCGAAATCGAAAACCAAATCCATCTCACGCCATGTGCTATGTAAGGAGGATCGTGTAAATAAAGAGGGGATACTGATAGATGAAAACACACAAAAATTGTGGGAAAAATGTGTAAGTATGACATAATATAAATTTGATTTGTTTTAAATCGCTATTACATTATAATGACTACTTATTTTTCTATATTTTCTATTTGACATAGTCACAGGAATCCACAACACCCACACCAGATGCAGACATACTTTTAGCAGCCTTGAAGCGGCCAGACCAGTATGGTCGCGTCAGAGGTGCGGGTTTTGGGGGGACACCCCGAACATATTTTCAAAAACAAAAACAAGTGGACAATGAAAATTAAAAAATGGAAAAGTTGCAAGAAAAATTATCTATTTTTCAAGAATAATTACAGTACTAGATAGAGATGACAGAAACATTGATGGGGGAGAGGAAAATAGAAGAAACAACTCAACAACAACCCGTGCGTGACGATCCCGCCCCACCCCCCACTAGCTTTGAGGTAAGACATTCCCCTAAAAAACCTGACTTAGCTGAGGTAATCAATGTTTTAATAATTTTTTCTATGAAATGTGATTCACATAGACACTGATACCTTTCTGGTACTAATATTCTACAGGGTGAAAATGACTGTGATTTATATCTAGCAACTCCCACCTATCGCCTTCTATCGAGGGCTACGGTGTTCAATACGTAGAATGACATACTACACAACAGACAACTTCCAACATATCATTTCAAAGTGTCAATTAACATAGCTAATGAGCCGAGTGTCGAGCTACCTATTCCAAATGACGATGACGACATTCATACGGTTGAACAAGCTATTGGAACATTCATCGCATGGCCGTCAGTTCTTCTAAAAAAACATGTTGACAAGGAGGTATCCATTTCCAAGTTATTTTTCAATATGGACCTTTAACATTTAATGAAAAAAGGTCTGAACTGATGAATCTTATTACAGAATGATAAAGAGAAGGGTTGAAATGAAATATCAGCTCAAAACTATCTCAAGGATCAACCAACTGATTTAAACAGTCTACTGAGAGCACCTTCACCCCGCCCATTCTATATCCATAGTTAATATCATTGCATGCTCATGTGGATACAAAGTTGATAGACAGCAATTCTCACACAGTTTTTTTTGAAAAGAATATATACAGAGAGGAAACATCAGATTTCATTAGTGCTGAAAATGTAATTGAAATCCTCAAGTATGAATGGCTAGGTGCCTCAGCTGTAAATGTATACATGAGTTATGTTTTCATGATTTTATTTTACAAAATATGATATACTCTGATAATAATGACTAAATACATTTTATATTTTTCACGGGCATATAAATGAAAAACAATTGAAGGGATTTCCCCATGAACAAAAATTTGGACTCATTAGTCCTCACACCACCTCTTCAAAAGAAGAAATAGATTCTGATAAAGAGGTTGCAATAATGTCATCCCTGCTCAAATCATTTGAAAACAAAATTACAGATGACATACTCTTTTTAATACCAACTATTCAGGGGTAAAACTCTACAATTTAATCATATCAACTATATTTTAATGTCTTTCTTTAATTATTACTTTTTATATTTTTAGGGAGCATTGGATTCTGATTGTAGTCAATTTGGATACTCCAAAGATTTATTTTCTGGATTAAACACATGGATATCCAACAAACCGACCACGCATGATGGCGTTTATTAATTTGTAATACACTAGATCCAAAATTTTAAAACTAAACATCTAGTTATATAATTTATGTTATATTTTAATGAAGATTCTGTTATGATAGGGTGGTGCATCAATATAGTCTAATGCCTGGAATGAATCCAGGGCATAAGGATGAGCAAGCATACAAGAACTACAACTAGAAAAGTATACAGGTATATATAATAACATTGAACTATCCAAACACATATCAAAACAAATTACTTATTATTGTCGATGTTTCTACAGTTTACAAAAAAACAAACGGAAAGGACTGTGGTTATTATGTTTGTAAATTTATGAAAGAGATCGTGTTTCATCCACAAACTAGCATCCCTGAAGAGGTATTGTCACGACCCGCCCTTGGGGCCCGTGCCGTGACTACCCCAAGCCCGCCTTCCATAGGCCAGGGGCTGGCGACTAGCACCAAGGCGTAAATCCCGGTAAAAAGGGAAGGCATTGCCTTTATAAAGTAAACAAGCACCACAGAATAAGCAAACGGAAAAGTAAACAATAAGTAAAAACAGAGTACAACTGAAAGTGCAGAAAAGTAAATGGGCCAGTATACAAACCCAAACTGAAAGTAAAGTACAACTCGAAAGGGAAAACAGCAACTGTAAAGTAAAAGCTGCTACACCGAGCTGTCCACTGGAAATCCCACCTGAAGGGTGGGTACAGATAGCTCCACTGCTCCTCGGGTTCCGTCATCCGCTCCAAGCACGTCCCGCCCAGTGGTCCACCTCCAGGTACCGTCCTGCTCTGCAAGCCTCAACCACGATCAACGATGTCCGTCGACTGCAACCAACACAACGAAGTGCGGGCATATCCCGTGCAGGGGTGAGTATAATCTACTCAGTAGGGACCCCGAGACCCCCGAAGGTCTCCCAAAATCCACAAAGGATAAACCACAAGGAAAGATACAATCATGAAGTAACATCCGACAGTGCTTAGGTATATGCTCATACATATACCTAAGTCATCAATCCCAATACGCTCCAACCTCCGAGCCCAAGTACAACTCATTCCACACAGGAAAGTATACGTATTCCACACAGGAAAGCAAAACGAAATCCACACAGGATAGCACAACACTATCCACGCAGGAAAGCAACAGGATTCAGCTCACACAGGTATACTTTTTCGAGGACGATAGAGATGGTCACCGATCCATCTAAGTCGTTGGACCCACAAAGGATCGATAGGTACTAACCCCCGCAAAGACCCACACAGGATCGGACCCACACAGGATCTGTAGGCGCTGGTTCACACAGGA
Organism: Viscum album; assembly: GCA_963277665.1. NCBI lineage: Eukaryota > Viridiplantae > Streptophyta > Magnoliopsida > Santalales > Viscaceae > Viscum > Viscum album. The sequence continues at coordinate 1,808,369,585 of OY728157.1, forward strand.
CCGCTGAGCGCAGACCCACACAGGATCAGACCCACATAGGATCGGTAGCACTGATCCACACAGGATCGCTTAGTGTTGTAGTCATCGTCATCGAATCCACTAAGGATCTCTGCACAGTCGTCGTCGCAGTCACAGTAGCAGTCGCAGCCAGCTCTAGGGTTCCCGCACACAGCAAGCTCATTCGGGAGGGTCCGCTCCACGAGCCGAGAATCTGATACATCAACTGTCTCAAAGTCCAGAGTTGATGTATCCAAAAGTTCCGTATCGCCAACAGGAACTCAACGCAACAGACGGCGCGTCGATCGGACGCCCGGTCTGAGAGTTATTGGCTTTTTCGTCCCAGGGGCCCGGTAGGTTTTTAAGGCAAAACCAATCCGACCGTACTCCACCTACGTCCAAACCTTGGGTGGATTATGCCAAAAGACCCGTCTCACTAAGAGGAACTCAACAAAGCTGACGGCACGTCAATCGGACGTCCGTAGCTCAAGATATGTGTGTTTCCGCTCTGAGGGCCCGGTTGGTTTCGTGTACGAACCAACCCGGCCAAACTCAAAGTATTCCAAAACCTTGAGTGAGATATACCAAAACGACCGTCTCGATCCAAGGATCGTATCTCCGCTGACGGCACGTCGTTTGGAAGTCCATAGCCCGAGTTATGGGCATTTGAATCCAAACCGCTCGGTAACGGGGGTTTCGAGCCCGGGCCATCCCGGCCCAAGACCCCCCCCCCCCCCGGTTGGCCCGGCCCGGACAGGGTCGACCCGGCCCGGCCCGGCGCGGACCGGCCAAGCGCGTCGGTTCGGCGCAAGGCAGCGCGCTGGGCTCACTGCCAGCTCGGCCGAAGGCCGAGCTGATTGGAACGGGGGGCGCCTGCCCCCCCCCCCCCTCTTTGTGAAACCCCCCCCCCCCCCCCTCTCATTATGGCGGGACATTTATTTGCTGGCCGGGAGAATTAATTCCCCCCTGTTTTCCTCCCTTCCGGCCGGCCGGTTCTTCCTCAACGGGACCGGCAAAGGCTGGTCCCCTTCCGGCTTCCGACACCGGCAGCCCGGTTGGCCGCCAGTCTTCTCGTTTCGCCGCGGCCCAGAACCGGCTGCAGCCTTCGTTGTCCGGCGCGGCGCGACGGCGTCGCGCCATTCCGCCGCGGCCCTGCTCCGGCCACGGTGTCTCCGAATTTCTTCGACGCGGTGCGACGGCGTCGCGTCCTTGCATTATTTTACGACGCGGCGTGACGGTGTCGCGCGTTTCTTGCCGTATGATCCTGTGCGGTGCGACGGCACCACGCCACACCCGTTTCAATCCACAACAGAATCAACATGAAAAAGGAAGAGGGTAGGCCGTGTTCATGCGGTCCGGCCCCCTCGCGTTATTTGCTAACAATTGGAAAAATTTCACGAAGAAATATTCACGGGTATAAATCATGAACAAAAGAATAAAATAAACCCCTACCTCGGTTTCAAGTGTGGAGCACGTCAACAAGCCGCGGAAGACAAGCGTCGCGGAGGTCGGGCATCGTGAAAACTGAACGTCGTTTCCGTTGACGTCGAGGTGCGTCCGAAGAGGTACGTCGCTGGAGAAGTTTCGTAAGCTGAAGGAGAAAGTCCGAGGAGGAAACGGCGTCTCCTTTCGTTGACACGGGAAGAAGATCGAAGATGCGGCGTCGTTGATCTTCGGAAACACACCGGCTACGAAGAAGAGAAGCGGCGTTCTTCGTCGGAGCTTAAGTGTTCTTCGAGTTCTTCTTCAAGGTTGAAGAAGATGGAGAGAACTTCTCAAATCCTCTCAAGGTGGCAAAGAATACCAACCAAAATAAAATAAGCTTAAAGCTTATTTTATTTACACAACTAAACAACTTGAATTTCAAAAGTTTGAAATTAAAACAACTCAACTCAATAAGTAACCCAAGTTGTCAAGATTAATTAAAGAGGATTTATAGGGAGTTTAAATGGAAGATGAAGTGTTAGGGTTCATGTGGGACCCACCACACTTAATCCTCTCAAGGGAGGTTAAGTGGATGTGGGTCCCACCCCTAACTCCCTTTGGGAGGTTATAACCAACTTGGATAAAAATAAAATGTGTTTTCACATTTTATTTAACTTCATTTTAAATTCCCAAAAACTAACTCTCAACCCGCATAAAACGCAACCTCAGAAAAAGTCTCCTTAAGCGAATATCGGCGCTGCGAGTTTATCGGTGCCCTCGGAATACGATTCCGGGCACCGGTTCAAAAGTTAGAAATTCTCGCTCGTTCGTTCACTGAACGTACCCGATCCAAACTTTGGAAATTGATTCCGGGCACTCCGGGCCTCCGAATCAGGTGTCGTCAGAAACCGCGTTCTTGTAAAATTCTAAAGAAAATTAAGAAAAAATTTCCCTTGAATTTTACGGGTCTTTACATTACTCCCACCTCAGGGCTTTACATCCCCGTAAAGATACATCAAAACTAGGGAAACAAATGAGGGTACTGAGCACGTATCTGACCCTCCCGCTCCCAAGTGCTCTCCTGGAGATTCTCGTGCTGCCATCTGATGCACACAAGAGGAATCGACCGTCCATGTAGGACCCGCTCCTATCGATCCTCGATCTCCACCGGGACCTCCGTAAAATTCTCCCCATCGTCAACGTCAAGCTCCCCATGGTCAATGATGTGCGTCGGGTCGTGCATGTATCTCCTCAGCTGAGATATGTGGAATAAGTCATGCACCCGGTGCAGCTGAGGTGGTAGAGCCAGGCGATAAGCCACCTCGCCAATCCTGTTGAGGACCTGGAATGGTCCGATGAAGCGCGGAGATAACTTGCCGCCTCGGCCAAATCTCAGTATACCACATCGAGGTGAGACCCGCAAGAAGACGTGGTCACCATTCTCGAACTCTAGTGGCCTCCGCCTCCTGTCAGCATATGACTTCTGCCGGCTCTGAGCTGTCCTCATCCGCTCCTGGATGACCTGGACCTTCTCTGTCGTGGCCTGGACCATCTCCAGTCCCACAAGTGCTGACTCCCCAGGGTCTGTCCAGCACAAAGGAGATCTATGCACGCCGCGTCTCACAGTCAGCGTCCCCACGCTGTGCCTCTCTGAACTGCTGTAGAAGTGGGGGAGTGACTATGAGAGACTGAAGGAAGGATGCTCCATCTCTATCCACGAAGGATATCTGCAAAGAGGCTAGCTGCTCCGTCGACTCCTCAAGTAGCTGGATGCCCGTCCTCCTGCTGAGGGCATCGACTACTATGTTCCCCTTCCTAGGAGTATAGACTATCTCAAAGTCATAGTCCTGGAGGAACTCGAGCCATCGTCGCTATCTCAGGTTCAGGTCCTTCTGTGAGAAGATATACCTGAGACTCTGATGATCAGAAAAGACTGTAAAGCGCTCGCCCATCAGGTAGTGTCGCCATGTCTTCAGAGCGAAGACCACTGCTGCTAACTCCAGGTCATGGGTAGCATAGTTCTGGTCATGCGGCCTCAACTGTCGTGATCCATAGGCGATCACTGCCCGCTCCTACATCAGAACACATCCGAGTCCGGTCCCTGATGCATCGCAATATACTACGTACCCTACTCCCTCCTCAGGCAACCTCAAGATAGGTGCGCTGGTCAATCTCTGTCTCAGCTCCTGGAAGCTCTGCTGACATATGTCTGACCACACGAAGGGTTTCCCCTTCTTCATCAAAGCTGAGAGTGGTTTCGAAACTCTAGAGAAGTCTGGCACGAATCTCCGGTAGTATCCAGCTAGTCCCAAGAAACTTCGCACCTCTGTCACGCTCCGGGGTGGCTCCCAAGCTAACACTGCCTCGATCTTCGCAGGATCCACTGCAACTCCCACCTCAGAGATGACGTGTCCCAAGAAGTGGACCTCACGTATCCAGAATTGTAACTTCGAGAGTTTACCATAAAGCTGGTGCTCTCGAAGTGTGTCTAGTACAACTCGCAAGTGGTAGGCGTGCTCCTCATCAGTCGTCGAGTAAATCAAAATGTCATCGATGAAGACCACGACAAATCGATCGAGGTATGGCTAAAAGATCCTGTTCATGAGGGCCATGAACACTGCTGGAGCATTGGTTACGCCGAAAGGCATAACCAAGAACTCATAGTGGCCATACCGACATCTGAAGGTCGTCTTCCGCATGTCCTCGTCTCTTACTCTGAGCTGATGATAGCCTGACCTGAGGTCTATCTTCGAGAACCACCGTGCTCCCTTGAGCTGATCAAAGAGGTCATCAATCCTCAGTAGCGGATACTTGTTCCTCACTGTCACCTGGTTCAGGTGATGATAGTCAACACAAAGTCACAAGCTCTCGTCCGCCTTCTTTGCGAACAATATCGGGGAAGCCCAGGGTGAAACACTGGGTCGAATGAACCCCTTGCCCTGCAAGTCCTCCAACTGTACCCGTAGCTCTCGAAGCTCGGCGGGGGCCATCCGATATGCTGGAGTCGATATCGGAGCTATCCCAGGGTATAGGTCAATATAAAATTCTACCTCTCTACGAGGAGGTAGCCCTGGAACGTCGTCGGGAAAAACGTCCTCAAACTGATCCACCACTGCAGGAAAACCAAGACTCTGCACGTCCACTGCTCCTAGGATGAGACTATCCAACTGATGAGTGATGGGCTTTCCTCTCCTCTGCGGAAGTCCATCCTGTGCTGTGAAGGATCCCTTCTTGTCGGTGAAGGTGAACCTGCTCCCGTCGGTGCGTACACATCGCACCTTGCGCCTAAAACAATCAATATGTGCATGGACCATAGATAACCAATTCATGCCTAAGATGACGTCGTAAGGCCTCGACGCTGCTACAAGAAGATCACAGCCGAAGCTCTCGCCTCCTAGAGTAAGCTCACACTACCGGCACCAGTGTGTAATCTTCGAGTCTGCTCCCGTAGGAGTCTCTAGCCGTAAGGATCGAGCCAACGGCTCTGTCGGAATCTCCAAGCTCCGAACAAGGGCAGCGGCTATGAAAGAGTGACTCGCTCCTGTGTCTATAAGTACTGCAACAAGGGTGGAATAGACACAGATAGTACCTCGAATCATCTCGGGCGCGCCGTGGTCGTAGGCCACTGCTGCGTGGAGATGTGTCTGTCTCTGCCCGCCAGCTCCCTGTGGTCGGGGTGGACCTCCTGGTGGTGGTGGTGGTAGAGCCTCAAAGCGTCGCCCACCACCTACTGCTCGGCCATCTCCTCTGCCTCGTCCGCCTCCTCCCTGCAGACTGCCACGGTCGACCCTCTGCCTCTGCCTCGGTGGTCCCTCAACCGTCTGCCGCTCCTCGGCACGGCGGGTCGGGCAATCACAAGCCATGTGGCCCTGCCCGCCGCACGAGTAGCACTGTCTGCCTCTCGAAAGACTGGCTCCGCGCTGTGTGCCCCGCACTGCTGATCCAGTGTCCTGAGGTCGTCTGCCTGAAGGTCTGGTCTGCCTGGACCCCTGAGTCATCCGTTGACTGCCTGCCGCAAAATAATCTACCACGTGCCGCCCTGCGGTGGGTCTCGGCGCTGGTGTAGACTCAGCAAGGAAGCTCTCGATCAAAAGGGCCCGCTCCAGTACTCTCGTCTGAGTCGGAATGCTGAGGGAGATCAACGATGCTCTGATCTCGTGTCTCAATCCCTGATCGAAGGTCTGGGCCCAGAAGAATGGGTCTCGTACCATGTCAGTCGAGTAGTGCGAGAGATCGGTAAATCTCGCTGAGTACTGAGTGATCGTCATGCTGCCCTGCCGCAGCTGAAGAAGCTCCTGAATGCGCACCGCTCGAAGGGTGGCTGGGACGAACTCCGAGCGGAAGAGGATCTCAAAGTCTGTCCAAAGTAGAGATGCCTCATCGTGCACCTGGAGCATCAAGCTCCACTATTGGCCCACTACTGCGTGCGGTAGGCTCGCAGCGAGGATCACCATGAGATCTGCTGGTGTCCTCACTAGCCTGAAAACACGTACCACTGCCTCCAGCCAGTCCTCTACTGCCTGGGGATCCGTCTCCCCACGGAACCTAGGCGGTCGCCGGTGCTGTAACTCGTGCAGAGCTCCAAGGTGACGTGCATCGTCAGTGGCTGGTGCTGGAAGCATCGGTGGCTCGGCGGGTAGTGCTACCGTCGGTGCCACTGCTGGCAAAGGGCCCTGCACCGAGGCCTCGTCGCTCGGTGGGTTGTCGTCACGCTCAAATCTCGCAACCCTAGCTGGCTGCCGTCGTGGGGCCATCCTGAAAAGGAAACAGGTGTGCCATGGTCAGAACAGTATACCTGGTGAGCTGATACAAAGTAATCACAAAGAAAACTTGAAACACACACGCAATCAATGTTTTCGTGCATTAAGTCGGAAATCAGAAGTCAGGGTCCTGGTGTACGGATACGTCGGCCGCCGCACCAACACTAGACTCCCTGGAATGATAACCACACTCAATACGCTAAACATTATTGCTTCACATAGAAAATATCAGAGTTCGCGGTAGAACCGAACTCCTCTGATACCAATTTGTCACGACCCGCCCTTGGGGCCCGTGCCGTGACTACCCCAAGCCCGCCTTCCATAGGCCAGGGGCTGGCGACTAGCACCAAGGCGTAAATCCCAGTAAAAAGGGAAGGCATTGCCTTTATAAAGTAAACAAGCACCACAGAGTAAGCAAGCGGAAAAGTAAACACTAAGTAAAAACAGAGTACAACTGAAAGTGCGGAAAAGTAAATGGGCCAGTATACAAACCCAAACTGAAAGTAAAGTACAACTCGAAAGGGAAAATAACAACTGTAAAGTAAATGCCGCTACACCGAGCTGTCCACTGGAAATCCCACCTGAATGGTGGGTACAGATAGCTCCACTTCTCCTTGGGTTCCGTCGTCCGCTCCGAGCACGTCCCTCCCAGTGGTCCACCTCCAGGTACCGTCCTGCTCTTCAAGCCTCAACCACGATCAACGCTGTCCATCATCTACAACCAACACAACGAAGTGCGGGCATAGCCCGTGCAGGGGTGAGTATAAGCTACTCAGTAGGGACCCCGAGACCCCCGAAGGTCTCCCAAAATCCACAAAGGATAAACCACAAGGAAATATACAATCACGAAGTAACATCCGACACTGCTTAGGTATATGCCCATACATATACCTAAGTCATCAATCCCAATATGCTCCAACCTCCGAGCCCAAGTAAAACTCAGTCCACACAGGAAAGTATACGTATTCCACATAGGAAAGCAAAACGAAATCCACACAGGATAGCACAACACTATCCACACAGGAAAGAAACAGGATTCAGCTCACACAGGTATACTTCTTCGAGGATGATAGAGATGATCACTGATCCATCTAAGTCGTTGGACCCACAAAGGATCGATAGGTACTAACCCCCGAAAAGACCCACACAGGATCAGACCCACACAAGATCTGTAGGCGCTGGTTCACACAGGACCACTGAGCACAGACCCACACAGGATCGGTAGCACTGATCCACACAGGATCGCTGAGTGTTGTAGTCGTCGTCGTCGAATCCACTAAGGATCTCTGCACAGTCGTCGTCGCAGTCACAGTAGCAGTCGCAGCCAACTCTAGGGTTCCCGCACACAACAAGCTCGTTCAGGAGGTTCCGCTCCACGAGCCGAGAAGCTGATACATCAACTGTCTCAAAGTCCAGAGTTAATGTATCCAAAAGTTACGAATCGCCAACAGGAACTCAACGCAACAAACGGCGCGTCGATCGGACGCCCGGTCTGAGAGTTATTGGCTTTTTCGTCCCAGGGGCCCAGTTGGTTTTTAAGGAAAAACCAACCTGAAAATACTCCACCTACATCCAAACCTTGGGCAGAGTATGCCAAAAGATCCGTCTCACTAAGACGAACTCAACAAAGCTGACGGCACGTCAATCGGACGTCCGTAGCTCAAGATATGAGTGTTTCCGCTCCGAGGGCCCGGTTGGTTTCGTGTACGAACCAACCCGGCCGAACTCAAAGTATTCCAAAACCTTGAGTGCAATATACCGAAACGACCGTCTCGATCCAAGGATCCTATCGCCGCTGACGGCGCGTCATTTGGAATTCCATAGCCCGAGTTATGGGCATTTGAATCCAAACCGCTCGGTAACGGGGGTTTCGGGCCTGGGCCATCCCATCCCAAGACCCCCCCCCCCCCGGTTGGCCCGAACCGGGTCGACCCGCCACGGACAGGGTCAACCCGGACCGGCCCAGCCCGGCCTGGCCTGGCGGACCGGGCAGGCGCGCCGGATCGGCGCAAGGCGGCGCGCTAGGCGCGCTGCCAGCTCGGCCGAAGGCCGAGCTGATTGGAACGGGGGGCGCCTGCCCCCCCCCCCCCTTTGTGAAACCCCCCCTCCTCATTATGGGGGTCGTTTATTTGTTGGTTGGGGGAATTAATTCCCCCCGGTTTTCCTCCCTTCCGGCCAGCCCGACCTGGCCGGCCGGTTCTTCCTCAACGGGACCGGCAAAGGCCGGTCCCCTTCCGGCTTCCGACGCCGGCGGCCCGGCTGGCCGCCGGTCTTCTCGTTCCTCTGCGGCCCGGAACCGGCCACGGCCTTCGTTGTCCGGCACAGCGCGACGACATCACGCCTTTCCGCTGCGGCCCCGCTCCGGCCGCGGTGTCTCCGAGTTTCTTCGACGCGGTGCGACGACATCGCGTCCTTGCATTATTTTACGACGCGGCGCGACGGCGCCACGCGTTTCTTGCCGTATGATCATGCACGGTGCGACGACACCGCGCCACACCCGTTTCAATCCACAACAGAATCAACATGAAAAAGGAGGAGGGTCGGCCGTGTTCGTGCGGTCCGGCCCCCTCGCGTTATTTGCTAACAATTGGACAAATTTCACGAAGAAATAATCACGGGTATAAATCATGAACAAAAGAATAAAATAAACCCCTACCTCGGTTTCAAGTACGGAGCACGTCAACAAGCCGCAGAATACAAGCGTCGCGGAGGTCGGGCATCGCGGAAACCGAACGTCGTTTCCGTTGACGTCGAGGTGCGTCCGAAGAGGTATGTCACTGGATAAGTGTCGTAAGCTGACGGAGAAAGTCTGAGGAGGAAACGGCGTCTCATTTCGTTGACACGGGAAGAAGATCGAAGATTCGGCATCGTCGATCTTCGGAAACACACCGGCTACGAAGAAGAGAAGCGGCGTTCTTCGTCGGAGCTTAAGTGTTCTTCGAGTTCTTCGTCAAGGTTGAAGAAGATGGAGAGAACTTCCCAAATCCTCTCAAGGTGGAAAAGAATACCAACCAAAATAAAATAAGCTGAAAGCTTATTTTATTTACACAACTAAACAACTTGAATTTCAAAAGTTTGAAATTAAAACAACTCAACTCAATAAGTAACCCAAGTTGTCAAGATTAATTAAAGAGGAGTTATAGGGAGTTTAAAGGGAAGATGAAGTGTTAGGGTTTGTGTGGGCCCCACCACACTTAATCCTCTCAAGGGAGGTTAAGTGGATGTGGGTCCCACCCCTAACTCCCTTTGGGAGGTTATAACCAACTTGGATAAAAATAAAATGTGTTTCCACATTTTATTTAACTTCATTTTAAATTCCCAAAAACTAACTCTCAATCCGCATAAAACGCAACCTCGGAAAAGGTCTCCTTAAGCGAATATCGGCGATGCGAGTTCATCGGTGCCCTCGGAATTCGATTCCGGGCACTGGTTCAAAAGTTAGAAATTCCCGCTCGTTCGTTCACTGAACGTACCCGAGCCAAACTTTGGAAATTGATTTCGGGCACTCTGGGCCTCGGAATCAGGTGCCGTCAGAAACCGTGTTCTTGTAAAATTCTAAAGAAAATTAAGAAAAAATTTCCTTTGAATTTTACGGGTCTTTACAGGTATTTTCGAAAATAATTACGAGTTCATTTAAAATATTTATTAATCCTTTGTGTATTTATATTTTTTCAGTACTACCATGACTGTCGCAAAAACTCATATTCAGAAGATGATATAGATGTGTTTAGAAAAGAATGGGAAACATACCTGATGGAAGATTGTACACAAATAGGATGAAGGTGAATTCCTACTAATGTTATCCATATATGATCATTGATATCTCCCTTGTTTACACTTACTGAGCAGATATGATCACCCTTTATTATGTTTTATATCCTTAGGTTATGAAGAATGGTTTTAGATATGATTTGTCTTTCTAGTAAAGCATAACTCATTGGAATACACTGGTCGATAGTGTGGAAGTCGATCGATGCATAGTCATTCAGTCCACTCACGAGCATCTTAAAATCTTGATGGGAACCAATATCTTGGATTTTCAATTTTCTAATTTTAGTTTCCCTTATATGTGGGTGGGGGTGTCCAGGAGGGAGGGGGTGTCCAGGAGGGGGTGTGTCCAAGAGGGAGTGGGTGTCCAGATGTGACGTGTATGAATCGACCGCACCTCAATCTGATGCATGGTGTGACCGGTATGGCTAAAAGTGTCTGATACCAGTTTGAAATTGACATTAACTTTAGAAAACAACACTACTGACATACGGAAAACCTAGAAAACATGTTCGGATTGTTTTTATACTTTAGGAAAACGATCCATGAGTCATTTGTGAGGTGTAAGAATCGACCACACCTCAATCCGACACACGGTGTGACCGGTATATCTGAATTTTTCTGATAATAGTTTCAAATTGATATTAAGTTTAGAAAACAACACAAATGACATAAGGAATACCAAGAAAACGCGTTCATATTGTTTTGATACTTTAGGAAAATGATCCATGAGTCATTTTTGACGTGTACAAATTAGACTCACCTCAATCCAACATACGGTGTGAACGATATGACTAAAAGTGTCTGATACCAATTTCAAATTGACATTAACTTTAGAAAACAACAATAATGACATACGGAATACATAGAAAATGCATTCGGATTGTTTTGATACTTTAGGGAAACGATCCATGAGTCATTTTTGAGGTGTACGACTTGACCACACCTCAATCCGACGCACGATGTGACCGGTATGGCTAAAAGTGTATGATATCATTTTGAAATTGACATTAACTTTAGAAAACAACACAAATGACATACAGAAAACTAAGAAAATGCATTCGGATTGTTTTGATACTTTATTAAAATGATCCATGAGTCATTTTTTATGTGTATGAATCGACCTAACCTCAATCCGACGCACGGTGTGAAAGGTATGGCTAAAAGTGTCTGATATCAGTTTGAAATTGACATTAACTTTAAAAAACAACACTACTAACATAAGTAAAATAGATCAAATGCATTCGGATTGTTTTTATACTTTAGGAAAACGATCCATGAGTCATTTTTGAGGTTTATGAATCGACCACACCTCAAACCGATGCACGGTGTGACCGGTATGGATAAAAGTGTCTGATACCAGTTTGAAATTGACATTAATTTTAGAAAACAACACTAATGACATATGGAAAACCGAGCAAACACATTAGGATTGTTTTGATACTTTAGGAACATGATACATGAGTCATTTTTGAGGTGTACAAATTGACTGCAACTTAATCTGACACACGGTGTGACCGGTATGGATAAAAGTGTCTGATAACAGTTTCAAATTGAAATTAAGTTTAGAAAACAACACAAATGACATACAGAATACCACGAAAACGTATCCATATTGTTTTGATACTTTATGAAAATGATCCATGAGTCATTTTTGATGTGTACGAATTGACCTCACCTCAATCCGATGCACGGTGTGACCGGTATGGCAAAAAGTGTCTGATAACAGTTTCGAATTGACATTAACTTTAGAAAACAACACTACTAACATACGGAATACCGAGAAAACGCGTTCATATTGTTTTAATACTTTAGTAAAATGATCCATGAGTCATTTTTGAGGTGTACGACTCGACCTCACCTCAATCTGACATACGGTGTCACTGGTATGTCTAAAAGTGTCTGATATCAGTTTGAAATTGACATTAACTTTAGAAAACAACACAAATGACATACGTAAAACCAAGAAAACGCATTCATATTGTTTTCATACTTTAGTAAAACGATTCATGAGTCATTTTTTGAGGTGTACGAATTGACCTCACCTCAATCTGACGCACGGTGTGACCGGTATGTCTAAAAGTGTCTGATACCAGTTTGAAATTGACATTAACTTTAAAAAACAACACTACTGACATACAGAAAACCAAGCAAATGCATTCGGATTGTTTTGATACTTTAGAAAAATAATCCATGAGTCATTTGTGAGGTGTAAGAATTGAATTCACTTCAATCCGACGCACGGTGTGACCGATATGACTAAAAGTGTCTGATAACAGTTTCAAATTGACATTAAATTTAGAAAACAACACAAATGGCATACGGAATACCAAGAAAATGTGTTTGTATTGTTTTGATACTTTATGAAAACGATCCATTATTCATTTTTGACGTTAAATAATCGACCGTACCTCAATCCGACGCACGGTGTGACCGGTATGACTAAAAGTGTCTGATACCAGTTTCAAATTGACATTAACTTTAGAAAACAACACTACTGACATACAGAATACCGGGAAATGCGTTCTGATTGTTTTGATACTTTAAAAAATGATCCATGAGTCATTTTTGAGGTGTATGAATCAACCGCACCTCAATCCGACTCACGGTGTGATCGGTATGGCTAAAAGTGTTCGATAACAGTTTCAAATTGACATTAACTTTAGAAAACAACACAAATGACATACGGAAAACCGAGAAAATGCATTCAGATTGTTTTGATACTTTAGGACAACGATCTATGAGTCATTTTTGAGGTGTAAGAATTGATCGTACCTCAATCTGACACACGGTGTGACCGGTATGGCTAAAAGTGTCTGATACTAGTTTGAAATTTACATTAACTTTAGAAAACAACACTACTGACATACGGAAAACCAAGAAAACGTTTTCGGATTGTTTTGATACTTTAGGAAAACGATCCATGAGTCATTTTTGAGGTGTAAGAATCAACCTCACCACAATCTGATGCACAGTGTGACCGGTATGGCTAAAAGTGTCTGATAACAGTTTCAAATTGACATTAAGTTTATAAAACAACACAAATGACATATGGAATACTAAGCAAATGAGTTTGGATTGTTTTGATACTTTAAGAAAATGATCCATGGGTCATTGTTTACATGTACGAATCGACCGCACCTCAATCCGACGCACGGTGCGATCGGTATGACTAAAAGTGTCTGATACCAGTTTCAAATTGACATTAACTTTAAAAAACAACAATAATGACATACGGAATACCGAGCAAATGCATTCAGATTGTTTTTATACTTTAGGAAAACGATCCATGAGTCATTTTTGAGGTGTACGAATTGACCTCACCTCAATCCGACGCATGGTGTGACCATTATGGCTAAAAGTGTCTGATACCAATTTCAAATTAACATTAACTTTAAAAAACAACACTACTGACATACAGAATACCAGGAAAACGCGTTTGGATTGTTTTTATACTTTAGGAAAATGATCCATGAGTAATTTGTGAGGTGTACGAATAGACCACACCTCAATCTGATGCACGGTGTGACCGGTATGGCTAAAAGTGTCTAATAACAGTTTCAAATTGACATTAATTTTAGAAAACAACACACATGACATATGAAATACCGAGCAAACGCGTTCGGATTGTTTTGATACTTTAGGGAAATGATCCATCAGTCATTTGTGAGGCATAATAATCGACCTCACCTCAATCCAACTCATGTTGTGACCGATAAATATTTTCATTAGATAAAGAATCAGTATTTATTAAATGAGATAAATCATCCAAAAATATATTGATTTTACATTATTCCCTTTCATTGTTATCAAAATGAAAAAATTTGAGTTTATTATTTCCATATTTTAGTTTCACATTTACTTATTAATGTATTATTTTATATTAATTTTTTAATTTATTTCATTATTGTATTACTAATATAATATATTTTTTCTTATATAGGTGAATTTTTTCCTTGAGTTCGGATGCTTTGTTCAGCAACAAATACTGTGGACAACAATTTTTGAGAGAGGATCACGGATATCAAAGGATGAAACATTAATTTTTATAAATTTTGTTGGATAATTGTAATTTTAACCATGTAAAACATTGTTTGAAATGTATATAGAAGGGTGTTTTTTTGTATTCATGATGTTAAGTAAATGTATATAGGATTGTTTGTCAAAATATTGTGCGTGGGTGCTGTTTTGTATAGGTGTGTAGGTGTTGTTTTGTATAGGTGCAGGTGTTGGTTTGTGTAGGTTCTAGTTCTACTGGTGCAGCTGAAGGAACCTTTATCAGCACTATATTGAGTGATGATAAAAGACACCTTTATCAGCGCTATCTTAAGCGCTGATAATAGGGCCCTTTATCAGCGCTCAAGATAGCACTGATAAAGGAACCCCTTTATCAACACTGGAAAAGCGATGTTAATGTCGGTTTTTAGCGTCGATAAAGGGCCAATTTTTAGTAGTGTTTATTGGCCAAAAATATAATTTATATTTTGAATGCAGATAAAAAACAAGGCCAAATCCACAAGAACCCAATTGGAAATCAATTATAATCCCTTAAAAACCTTGATAAAGAAGAATATTTAAATCCATTTAAACCTAAACAACAATTATAATTTTAGAGAGACCAATTTCAATCACCCAAGAACATGAAACAAATGAGGGAATAGAGAAATCATAAATACACCTACTTAAGGATATCATAGATGATGCAAAACCTTCAGTAATAATGAGTGGAAGGCTTTAAGAATAAGGGAAAGAATCGATGGAAAATAAAGAGTCAAAATCACCTTACATGGAACCCAAACAAGAAATCAACGAGTGATGAGGAGGAGAAAATAAGGAGCAGCCCCATACAGACTCTACAAAAATGAGCAGCCCAAGAAGAGGATTCAGAGCAGGTGCACTCACCAGAGTTGATCCAAATGGATTGTCAGAATGAGAGGGTATGGCTATGCGATCAGGACCATCATGTGCTTGCACGGGAAGCCTAGCCAGATGGCCATGTGAAGGTGGAGAGCTACAATCACGATGCAGATGATGTGGAGGGGCAGTTCCTTGTAGATTGTCTGGTTGAATTCCCTAAGACCTTCAGGTCAGGTAATCTCCTAAGCCTACGGGCCTTGTAATATCTGAGCCTACAGGACTTGTAAGGGTTCCCCCTCATCCCTTGAAAAGGGGGTTATCAAAAATCAATAAAAAATAAGGCCTTCGGGCCATTCGGGTCATTATATATAATTTTATAAATATAGTAAATATACATTTATAAATATATTTATAATTATTTTTTTATAATTGTAAGTATATTTATATCATTATATATATTTATATAATTATATATATATTATAAATATATATAAATATAAATATAGTAAATATATTCATTATTTAAATATATTTATTATAATTTCATGATTATAAATATATTTATATCATTATATATATTTATATCATTATATATATTTATATCATTATATATATTTATATCATTATATATATTTATATCATTATATATATTTATATCATTATATATATTTATATAATAAATAAATATAAATATAAATATATTCATTATATTCATTATTTAAATATATTTATTATAATTTTATAATAATTTAAATATATAATTATTTATTTATAATTATATAAATACTTTTAAAAAAATAATATTTATATATTTAAATCATTATATATATTTATATAATTATATATATATAATATATATACATTTAAATAGAGTAAATATATTCATTATTTAAATAATTTTATTATAATTATATAAATACATTTTTTAAAAATAATATTTATTTACAAATATATTTTTATCATTATTAATGAATATATAATCTTAAATTCATTCATGTTAAAATTGAGTGAAATTGAATAATTAAACATGATTACACTTTAAAAATATTGAAAAATGGATAAATTTTATTAATTAAATATAAATTATTAAAAAAATTGGATATATATTGAAATAAACATGAATACATATTGATAATATTAAAACATAGTGTATATATATATATTAGGTTTTGGGGGGTATAATTAAATTAAACACACACACCACACACATAGGCCGGAAAGGCAGGTCATAGCCCCTTGAGGGATAGTCCACCCATCAAGCCTTATTTATTTAGTACATTGATCGAATGCCCAGCGGGCATGAAACTGATTACATGTCCCAAAGGCTCAAAAACTTGTCTAGAGGCCCAATGCAGTGTCATGCCTATATCATGCCCGCATCACCATTTTCCTCCATCATGTTTGCATCACCTCCTGCATGCATCATGTCTACATCACCGTCTGCCAGTGATAATTCACTCCCACCCGGATCTGAACCTGGATCTGATGCAGAATTACGGGGAGCCTTTACCACTCAGGTAAGCCCCCAACTGCATAGTATATATATATATGTAAACAAATAATAAAGAATTATTTAATTCCTAGAAAAATAAAAAATATTAAAAATTAATTAATACATAACTATAATAATATTAAAAATAAATTATTAAAATTACCAATTAAAAACATAATATATTAAATTTATCATATTATTATTAAATTCTAAAATGCATAATAAAATTAGAATAAATTATATAAATATTAGGTGTATGTATTTCTATATAAGATTTCATTAATTACGTAAATATGTGTGTTTGTGCATTCTATATAAAAATGCATTAATTCCATATATGTATGTGAAATCAATGTAACACATGTTTGATAGATATTAAATTGAAAAATCGACATTCAATTATGTCCATTACTTGAGGAAATTAGTCAGTATTTTTAATTAATATTATTTTTCAATTATAAACCATTCTTCACAAAATATATGAGTTGTTTAATGTAAAGCATACTTTTAAATTATATGAATAATATTTTATGAAATATTATATAAATTCATATATATATATATATATATATATGAATATATTTCTATATTAAATGTATTAATCAATAATTATGTATAAAAACCATTAAAAATTAATAAGACATTAATATGTTTTTAATTATTACATTTTATTCATTTTCTATATTTATATTTAATATATATTATTTATTACTCTCTATAATATTTATATATATATATTAAACTTATTCATTTTGATTAATAATTGTTTCATTAATAATTTTTTTAATATTTTTTTCATTTTTTAATTTTTAATTTGTTTTTAATTATTATAATTTATTCATTTTTATTTTTTTGTTTAATTATTACAATTTATTCATTTTATATATATTTATTTAAAATATAATATTTATTAATATTTATAATATATATATATATATGTATATTAAATTTATTCATTTTTATCAATAATTATTTAATTAATAAAAAAATTAATATTTTAAAAAAAAATCATTTTTAATTTTTATTTGTTTAATTATTTCATTTTATTCAGGAAATTTATCAGCACTAAAAATACACTAATAAATGATACCCTTTATCAGCATGAAAAATAAAGCGATGATAAAGGGTACCCGTTATCATCGCTAAAAATAAAGCACTGATAAAGGGTACCTTTTATTAGTGCTAAAGAAAAGCACTGATAAAAGTTACCATTTATCAGCACTAAAACATGGTGATAAAGTGTATCTTTTATCAACGCTTTTTTCTATCGCTAGTAAAGGTCAACACTACTAAATGCTTGTTTTGTATTAGTGAAACCATGGACCTTGGTTGTGTTTGTTAGCATATTTAATAGTATATAATTGATATATTGATGGTTCTAGACACAACAAAAGCATACAGAGGTGGGAGATATATTAAAATTTCTTTTAATAATCGCTTCCCGAAACCAAGATTGAGGATCTTTCATGCCAAATTTATAATTAATTTTTTAATATTTAAAAAAATAAATACATGGTCTTTGGAAATTTTTTCCTTAGTGAATGTTTATCATCTAAAAGAACCCTTTCAGATTACCTTCATTGCACTATGAGGATCCAATGGTAGAATCCCTCTAGTGGTGATCTACACATGCTCCTATGATCTTCGAGCAACACCACTCGATCTCTGAGTGCTAGCATGACGAGTCGAATGTATTGTGATGTTCGTTCTTGATCACTCATTCATCGGTCTTGAAGAAATATCCCTTTCAATTCTATTTCTTAATATGGATAGAGAAGGAAGGGTTCCAAAAGAATTAATTGTATTCAACAATTCTCTATTCTCAAATTTTTGTATACTCTACACAAAAAACATAACCATCTATTTATAGAGTTAGAATTTTAAGTTAAAATATTATTTAATTGCATCTCGTCCATTAAATAACATTTATTACCTTTAATAAACCCCATGACACATAATAATAATAATTATATTATTATTATTTTGTGGGTCATGCCAACTTTCACAATAAAAAATATTATGTAACAGTCTTGTTAATTAATATTTTTCACTGGACTTAGTTTTGGTCTTTTCTAACTCCTCTATCATTTATTGAACAACTGAATAAATATTTTATTCATAAATAAATATTTTATTCACAATATATCAAATAAATATTTATTAAAATAATCAATAAATAAAATAAATATTTTATTCACATGCTGACGAATAAATATTTATTCAAATTATGCGATCAATAAAACTTGAATAAAATTATTCCTCAGACTTTATAATAATATTTATTTCATTAATTAAACTCAAATAGAATTTAATCGAAATCAAAGGAAACACTTAGTGTGTGACCCTCTAGGATTTTTTCTTTTTGTCATTAGGTGGGCTTTCCTAAAGTCCAATATTCTTGTCTATAAATGAGTAAAGGCACCAAGAGAAGGAAATTAATATCATAACATTGACAACCACATACAAATGCTCACTATGCAATATAATCCCTTTATCACAATATCTCATCAAGCAGGTTGCATAACCATGTCACCAACCTATATGCTTAATATGTCTTTCATTGACTATCTAAAATAAACATGTTGTTACACCATGGCCATGGAATTTAATGTGATTATTCTATTCCAATCAAAGGGCTTAGATATCAGCTTCCATAAATATGGAAGTGAAAAATCCTTCCTCAACTTATTCATTAATTACATGTCACTCGTGACACCTCCAACATATCCAACTTCACTATGAAATGTTATCGTCATGGTTTACGAAATACAATTAAGTACATGATTTGTAACATGCATTAATAACAATATTAAATTCTATGGACAATCATACACGCTTGTAGATAAGAATATCCAATGACACCAAAACATACAAAATTACTACTGGAAGGTTTGTGTTCATAATCTCCCATCTTAAATATTACCAAGTGAGAACTTCATGAGAAGAAGCCACATCTTCTTACGAGTACTCGCACCTAACATTCTATGTACTTTGTGTCCCATCATAGTATATTATCCAACCACGGAACATTATTTGAAAATATCATCATAGCACATCAAGGTTCTCATCATAGTGGGTAACTACTATAACCTTATCAATGCGATGTATACTCTATGACATTATTACATTAGAGTCATGTAGAATAATAAAAATATATAATAATAAGTTTTATTAATATTCAGTACATTGAATATTCATATAATCAAAGTATAAATTGTTGGTCCTAGAACACCAACTCCAACAAACTCCTACTCAGACTAGATCCAATTGCCTATAACCTTGAGTCTACTAGACCTCACATGATAGTCATGTTTTTGGTAAGTCAAGTATTTGGTCAATGGGTCCATCATGTTGTCTTATATGGAAATATTGCTCACTACAACTTCACCTCTATGAGAAAACTCCACCAGGAGATGATACTTCTGAAGTATGTGCTTCGCCTGTTGATGTGACCTCAGTTCCTTTGCAAGAGCCACTGCTGCAATACTATCACAATAGAGTGAGATAGAATATTTACTGCTAGGTACCACATCAATTTATTGGATGAATTTGTGCATCCATACTACTTATTTAGTTTCCTCATAATCCGAAATATACTCAGACTATACTATATAATTTGTAACTACATTTTTCTCTGAGCTCTTCCAGATCACAACACCTCCATTAAAAGTGAAGATCTATCTTGTTTGTGACTTTATATCATCTTGATCAGTTTGGAAACTAGCATCTGCATATCCTCTGATGACTAGTTCTGTATCTCCTCTATAAACTAGAAACCAATCCTTAGTATGCCTTATATACTTAAGGGTAGTCTTGACTGCCATCCAATATCTGTTACCTGGATCATCTTGATATCTTCCTACCGCACTTAATGAATAGGAAACATATATCCTAGTACATATCTTAACATACATGAATAAACCAATCACTGATGCGTATGGAATCCTTTCATTTTTTTTATTTCCTCAAGTGTCTAAGGACACATGTTTCTGGAAAGATGAATTCCATGTGATGCTGGAAACAATCCCCTCTTGGATTTTTCTATACTGAATCTATTCATTATCTTGTCAATGTATGTACTTTGACTTAGGTTGAGAAACATCTTGTATATATCAAGATATATCTTGATCCCAAGAATATATGTCACCTCACTCAAGTCATTCATAGAGAAACATTTATTCAACCATGCCTTAAAAGATTGTAAGACTGGTATTTTCATTTTCAATGAGTAATATGTCATCAAAATATACTATTAAGAAAATGAATGAACTCACACTAAACTGTTTATATACACATGGCTCACATTCATTATTTATGAAAACAAATTCTATTAAGGCCTTATCAAAACAAATGTTCCATGGCCTGGATGCTTGCTTGAATCCATAAATGGATCTTTGTAACTTGAATACCTTGTTGGAATACTTTGGAGTCACAAACCCTTTGGGTTGTCTCATATAGGAATATTCTTGAAGTTCACCATTAAGAAAGTCTATTTTGATATCCATTTTATAAATCTCATAATCATGTAAAGTCACAATGGAAAGTAAAATTATGATATATTTTAGTATTTCAACTGGTGAAAAGGATTCATCATATTCAATGCCTTAATGTTGTATAAACCCTTTTGAAACCAGTTTCACCTTAAATATACTAAAGTTTCCTTCCATGTCTAGTTTCTTCTTGAATACCCATTTTCAACCAACAGGATTTATATCTACTGGAGGGTCTACCAAAATCTAGCCTTGGTTTTAGTACAATGAATCTATTTTAGAATTCATGGATTCTTTCCACTTGGAAACATCTGTTTCGATTACTACTTTCTTGTAGGTTAGAGGGTCATTATTATCAACTAATAATGATTCAAGATCCTCAGTTATAATAAAACCATATTGTTTTTGTTCTCTAACCTCCCTAGCACACCTATGTATTAATTGTGTCTCTAGAATAATTTCTTTTTTCCATGAGGCTTTGTGGAATTTGTTATTATGCCAAATCTTGTGTATATTGAGCCTGGACTTGATCAAAGTCTTTCTTAATCCCACTATCTCTTTTATATATAATATCATCTTCATGAAATTTGGGACTATTTTCAACCACAACCTTTATATCTGAAGGAATGTATAGGTAGTATCCCTTTTTTCTTTGGGATATCCTATAAAGATACACTTTGTGCCTCAGGGTGAAAGCTTGTAACCTGTATAGGACTTAAAAAATTATTTACAACCCCACACATGCAAGTAAAAAAACACAGGTTTCTTTCCATTCCATAATTGGTATGGTATACCATCTTTTTCTATATTTTTCACTCAATTTTTTTATGTATGCTACTGTTTTTAATGCATATCCCCAAGAGGATAATGGAAGACTCTCATGAATCATCATTGATCTCACCATGTCCAACAAGGTGTTTTTCTTCCTTTCACTTACACCATTACACTGAGGCATATAAGGAGGAGTTAGTTGAGATAAAATCCCAAACTCCCATAGATAATAAATGAAGTCTTGATTAAGATATTCTCCACCATGGTCTGAGTGAAGATTCTTAATCTTATTACTAATCTTGTTATCAAATTCATTCTTGTATTTCTTGAATTTTTCAAAAGAATATGAATTATACCTCATTAAGTATAAATATCCATGTCCACTAAAATCGTCCATTAAAGTTATGAAGTGTGAGTACCCACCCCTTACTTCAATAGGAAATGGTCCACACACGTTAGTATGAACTAATTCAAGAATATCTTTATCCCTTTCTCCTTTCCCACTAAATGGGTATTTGGTTATTTTTTCTTGTAAATATGTGTGACATACACTAAGTGGTTTTAGTTCAAAAGAATCTAAATAACCATCTTTATATAATTTAGTCAAGTGATTTTCAATTACATGACCTAGCCGGTGATTCCAAAGTTGGGTGTGGTATGAGTCATGTGATATAAATTAGTTATCAATTTCTATTATTTGGTTCATGTAGTCCAACACATAAAGACCATTATTTAAATGTACCTTACCATAAAAAATGATATCTTTATAAAATAAGAAACATTTATTCCCAATTTTGAAAATAAATCCATCTATACCAAATATGGATACAAAAATAATATTTTTTTGGTAACTGAAGGGACATAATAACAAACCATTAAAACCAAGATCATTCTAGTTGGTAATGTGAGGTGGTAGTCCCTAATATCTAAAATAGTAAGTTTATCTCTATTGTATGCTGAAAGATCTATCTTTTCTTGGTCAATTTTTCTAAATCTACTTGGTTTATGCATTTTCATACATATGCGATCACCAAAAGCTGTATCTAATACCCAATTTGTAGAAATAAATAAATTGAACTCGATAACAAATTCACCTGAAGCTTCCCCATGCTTCCTTGTCGAGGTGCATTTTTTCCTCTAGTGTCCCTTCTTACCACATGTGAAATAGACAACATCCTATTCCCTTGCTTTCCCCTTTATCTTCCTCTTCTTAGAAGGGTGTGAAGAAACTTTGGGCTTAAAGATCTTCACTTTCCATTTCCTTTTTTCACCATAAGGATGGAATGTTTTTTACATTTCTTATCCTTATCTACTTTTAGAAGAAGAGTAAGAAGATCTTGTAGATAATTCTCAATGTTGTTCATGTTAAAATTCACAAAAAAACTTGAGAATCATTGATGGAGTGATGATAGAATGAGGTTGGTTCCTAGATCTTTGGGGAGTTTAAACCTAAGAACCTCTAAGCACTCAATGTATCCAATGATCTTGACTACTTTAGGCCCATCTGGGGAACCCACTCCAATATTGATCTAAAAAATAACCTTTTAAATATTAAACCATTTCTATTTATCTATATCCTAGTAAAGACCATATATATTCTCAATCTTTCTATATGCATCCATGTTTTTGTGAGACTTCATTAGTTCACTAGACATCAATGAAAGCATAAAACATTTAACATCGACCGTGCCACTAAAAAATTTTCATATAAAAGGAACTCCTCATCACTCACCTATTTAGAAAGAGGATCATCTATTGAGGATTCTAGCATGTAAGATTTCCGTTCATAGAATAGAACAACCCGAAGGTGTTTAAACCACTCTTGGAAGTTACTACCAATTAGGAGGTTATCTTTTACCAATATTGATAATAGGGATAGTGTGGATGATGAACTCTTCGTTTTATTCTAAAATTAAAAATATCATATTATTAGTACTTTTCTTGATTAAAAAATAAGTGAGATATAATAAATTAAATGTTTTTATTTATTTATTTATAAAATATCCCACTATTTTATAGACTCAATAACCCTTACCATTGAACTTGGAATGTCTAGTTGCTTTAAAATTCTAGTGTTAAGGATCCCCATTACATTTCTTAATGATTCATACTTTTTTCATGAAAACCATAATAAAGTAATTAGCTAGGTAGTCTTGATAGATGCAGACTTGAATCTCCTTGATCTATTGAGTGGGTTCATCTATCTTGAAATTCTAACTTGGATTTCTTCAACACTTTCCTCCAATTTTGTGTTGAACAGTCTTTGGTTGTTAAACTCAATACAATTTCGATTAATCCAACCCAAAAATCTCATGATAACTCCCTAGTAAAATTAAGTGTCCAAACATTAGCCATGTACTACACTTAGTTCTATGGTTTCATTATCAATCAAGTAATGAAAGGTGTAGTTTGAATTAATATTTAGTTGAGGGATTTAAATATATTATTCATAAATTTTATCTTATTTTATCCTTTACATATCTTGTTAATATTAAGTGGATGTTAATTAATTAACCAAGTTCGGTAAAACATTTATGCATAATTCATTTATTTAATTTCCATATTTGAACATTAATCCATTTATTTATGTGATCACGGCCTTGAATCCATAAAATAAATAAATACATAGATATAAATAATTAATTAATTAAATGAAACATTCATTAGATTTATCTAATGGTTGATTTAATTTTCTTAACTCCTATTGTCAGTCTTCGCACGAGTTACAACATTTCACATGTCCACCTGTGTATCACGTGGGTTTGCATTATTATGGTTCCGTCTTAAACTGCCTCCATGTGCCTTGGGATACTATATTGATTACAAATATTTATTACTCACACACAGGTGAGGGGAACCAAAGGATTGTTTAAATGTGGTTACATAAATATTCTTGGACATGTTGGTCCTGTATAATAATGGAGGTATGACTCTCAATCCATCATTTAATTTAATATTAAATAATTGAAAACTCATGAAATAAATTAAATTAAAACATCCAAAAAATACACAAGTCTTGGTCAAGATCATGAATGGTCATACATGTAATGAATACACAAAATTAAATAGCTAGCATTCATTTCTTTATTCGTTCTTTTATTTTTTAAGATAATTGTACTCACATTAATTAATTAACTAATTCTCTTTCATCTTAATCATCATATGATCTTATTTAAAGATACCCATCATTAATAGCATTCATGGAAAATAAATGAAAAAACCAATAATGACATATTAATTATAATAAATTAATTGAGCATTTAAAATTATTTAAAACCATTATTAAATTTTCAAACACACAGTGGTGTGCCAATAAATAAAATAAGGTTTTAATGCTACAATTTTCAAATTTAATGTAATTTTTATTTTTTCCATTAATGGGAGACTACATAGCATGTACATGAAGATACATGTCATGTACCTCAGTTGTCGTATATCCAAGTCACACACCTGGGGATTCAGCGTGTTAACTCGACCAGACTACATGGTGTGTACATGCTAGATACACACCCTGTATCCACTTTCTGTGTGCTAGGTTGGCCCGGTCAACATATGGTGTTCAATAAAAAGCATCACATTTAATTAATTGTTCGACCTATCTAGACACAATGTGCATGGGTATACAACATGTTCTCCAACCGCATGCCATGTAACCCGGTTTTATCATCCAAATATTTGGCACTTCCTGATGGCATCTCCAGATGTTCTTCATTTGTTCTTAAAGATTTAAGAAAATGAAACAATGAACTAATATGATTAATATGTCGATATCATGTTAATTCAAATCGGATTAAAGAAAGAATAGATTTAAATGAAAATCTAACAAAAATCGTGCATAGATCAACAATCAAATAAATAATTATAAATTTAAACATGACCACTTTGATACCACTTGATGGTTTGAGGCACATCAGAATCATGAAGAGTTGGGTGATATATTAAAATTTATTGTAATAATCATTTCCCGAAACCAAGAGCGAGGATCTTGCATGTCAAATTTACAATTAATTTATTTAATATTTGAAGAAATAAATACTTGGACTTAGGAACTTTCTTCATTGGTGAATGTTGATCTTCTGAAAGTAACCTTTCAAATTACCTTCATTGTGTTGTGAGGATCCAATGATAAAATCCCTCTAGCGGTGATCCACACGTGATCCTATAATCTTCGAGCAACACCACTCGATCTCTGTGTGCTAGCACGATGAGTCAAATTTCTTGTGTTGTTTGTTATTGATCACTTATTCTTTAGTCTTGAAGAAATCTATCTTTCACTTCTTTTTCTTGAGAGGGAGATAGAAGGAGGAGTTGAGAGATAATTTTTTGTACGGAATAATTCTCTATTTACAATATTTGGATACTCAAAAAAATAGACCAAGTCTTCTATTTATAGAGTTAGGATTTAAGTTAAAATATTATTTAATTGCATACTGGATATTAAATAACATTTATTACCTTTAATAAACCTCATGACACATAATAATTATTATATTATTGTTATTATTTTGAACATTCCAACTTTGAAAATAACAAATATTATGTAACAATCTTATTAATTAATATCTCTCACTAGACTCGGCCTTAGTCCATTCAAACTCCTATATTATTTATTTAAATAAAAAATAAATATTTTATTAATAAATAGATATTTTATTCACAATCTAGTGAATACATATTTATTAAAAAAATTCAATAAATAAAAGAATATATTTCTTCACATGACGACGAATGAATATTTATTCAATTCATGTGATAAATATAACTTGAATCAAATTATTCCTCAGACTTGAGAATAATATTTATTCCATTAATTAAACTCAAATTGAATTTAATGTAGATCAATGGAAACACTTAGTGTGTGAACCTCTAATATTATTTCTCATTGACATTGGGAAAGCTTTCCTAAAGTCCAAGATTACTATTTATCAATGGGTCAAGGTACCAAAGGGAAATAACTTAATGTCACAACGTCAGAAAACAAATAGGAATTCTCACTATGTAATATAATATATTTTTCACAATATATCATAAAGAAGGTTTCATAACTATGTCACCAACCTATGTGCTCGATATGTCTTTATTTGACTATCTGAAATAAATACATCATTACACCATGACCATGGAATTTAATGTGATGGTTCTATTCCAATAAAAGGGATAAGATATCAGCTTGCATAAATATGGAAGGGAAAAATACTTCCTTGAATTATTCATTAATGACATGTCACTCGTGACGCACCCAACGTATCTAACTTCTCCCTGAACTATAATCATCACGGTTTATGAAATACATCTATGTACGTGAGTTCTAACATGCATTAATAATAATGTTAAAGTCTAACGACCATCACACAGACTCATAGATAGGAATATCTGATGACACCAAAACATACATAATTCCTATTGGTGGGTTTGTTCTCATAATATCCCATCTTAGATATTACCAAATGAGAACTTTGTGAGAAGAAGCCTCATCTTCTTATGATTACTCGTACCTTACAGTCTATATATTATGTGTCCCATCGTAGTATGTTAACAAACACAAAACATTATTTGAGAATATAGTCATAGAATATCAAGGTTATCATCATAGTAGGGAACTTATATGACCTTATAAATGCGACATATACTATAGGACATTATTACATTAGAGTCATGCAGAACAACAAACAATATGTAATAAGAAGTTTTATTAATATTCAATACATCGAATATTCATGTAACAAAAGTAAAAACAGTTGGTCCCAGAAAACCAACTCAAACATATATAACTTTATTTTTTTGGTTTAAAATCTCCATAATTTGTGGTAAAACTTTATAAGATTCATCCCATTCACTATAAACTTTCACAATAGGCTTCTGTTTTTTCTCTCATGCCTCCCAATAAGATATTTGATAACCAAAATCCTCTTTGATTCTCTCCACCACCAGAATGATAGGAAAGTCTTGACATGACCTTATCATTTCAACAATAATAATTGAAATAAACTCATCTTATAATGATGATTTATCCTATGACAAGTTTATTTTCACACATGTGTATGGTATCCCGCCTTTTTATTGCATAACCTTTCATTACATTTTACAAATAGAGGATCTGTAAAGTCTAGTGTCTTAGAAATCAGGAACATAATACATGAAAACATAAAACATTATTTTAATACCCATTAAAATATTCTTCAAAAGTTCATTCTATGTAAAATTACAGCATCTCATAACCTGGAGACATACATCAAAGGAAAGGGTGAGTATAAGGCCCAGTAAGGAAAACAAGTGAAACGATTTACATGTGAACTTGAGCGATATCAATAAGAACATGGAGATAAAGAAGCATGTCATAATAATAATAACTTGAAAAATAAATTAAAAATATTTCTAAAAAATTTAATTTAGGCATTCATAATCATATCACCAAGGTTCATCCCCAAGGTTTTATAATAATTACCAAGGTTATTCACCAAGGTATCGTAAAACTTGTCATCTCTAGAGATTAATTTTTTTGCCAAATAAATTAGAGTGATTTTAGGGAGAACCCTTAATATATATTTATTTTCATGTGATCCACATATATAATAATCAAATATTTCATAAATAACCCAAATATAATAAATTAAATGGGTTTCATATCAAAATCGTGACATTTCAAAAAGTCCTTAAAAACAAGATTATTATGTCATTTATAACCCATGGAAAGGGAATGAGGGTTTTATGTATGTAAATTATAGAATAAAATATATCATTTATATGTCTTGATGAATACACCAAGAAATGAAAAAGGTTTTTCTATTCACATAAATAGAATAAGATAATTTCTTGAGAAAAAGAGTGAGATTTTGAGATGAAAATTCTACAGCATAACGACTATACAACATGGTTTTAGAAAACATTAAAAAGAAAGGGGAAAAGGGTATACCATCCATAAATGAATCATAATATAGTAGTGAGATATAATAAAATTTAAATAATAATATGGTATGGAATCTTGAATTTTATACCAAATAAAAGAGAACTTGAATGGAAGAAAAGAGAAGTTGATAATTCCCTTACGAAAATTTGGCAGCCTAACGGTGTCGCTTAAAATTCAGAAAAAAATCAGTTGATGAGAGTGGAATGGGTCTCTCATCATTTGGACATAAAATGGACAGTAATAATATTATATAAGAACAAAACCCAACATAATAAAATGAAAACTAGTAGACATAACATAAAGGAATTCTTGACTAAAAGAGGAGGGTGAAAGGTTTCCTTACCTTGAAGAGTAACTTTAAAAACTTGAAGGTTGGGGCCTTGGGGGATTGAGGTAACCTTGGGAGGACTCCTTGGGAGTTAAAAATACCGTACCTTAATTGAGTAGGAATTTGTAATGAAAGTAATAAAGGAATGGGTTGGTATTTATAGCAAAAGTGAGGGAATATTTTATTAATTTCCAAGGGACACCTCATTAGTAGTATTTGAAAAATCATGGGGTTTCCCATGGTATTGGACAATTGGGACACCTCATTAGTGGTATTTGAAAAATCATGGGGTTTCCCATGGTATTGGACAATTGGGACACCTCAAAATATATTTTACTATAAAAAAGTAGACCAGAATTATTACATCATTATTACATCATTAATGATGTCATTAAACACACTGAAACTCAAAACTATAATTTTATTATTCACCAAAAAACAAAACATTTTATAAAAAAACTCATAAATTCACCCTAACCTAATATCGATGCTATGAATTCAAAAATGAAATCTATTTTATCAAAATAGTTTTATAATTATGAGATATTTATTTTTTAAGTAAAAACACTATTTACCTGAAAAAATATTAATACTTAACTAATAATTTTTGATACAGTTGTTTACTTATGCTATTATATCACATTACCAATCAAGATGCATAAATTATATTTATACTTTCTTAAGTGAGGTTATTATTCCATTGGTCGCACTACTATTCATAAGGGTAATATTACTATTCATAATTTACTATTCACCAAAAAATAATTTGATCTTATTAGAATCTAAATTTTTTACTGATCACAACTGTAGAAGACCATTTTTTGAAAATCATTTCACATAATTAATTATTTAAAGTATAAAAAAAATATTTTAAAATACCTTTTTCTCCAATATTCATCAATAATATGAAACTTCTATAAATTCATCATATATTTATTTCTATATTTAAAATTCACAAATTTTACCATAATAATAAATAACAATTTTATTTATACAAAATGATTACACAAAGTAACTAAGGCCTCATTACATATCCCCTTATAACACCTACATAGAAACTAAGAGTAAGGTGTGAAATGGTGATAGAATCTTGGGGTAGCTTGGACAACATTGGTTGAGTGGTGATTTCTATCAGCTTGAACTTCTCCCAAAGGTGACTATGTTCAAGCTTAATATATTGAATCTTGTCTTGGGCTTGGTCTAGAGAAAATCCCACTGATGCTACCTCCTTCCCAAGCTCTGACATATGGGCTTCGTACGGCCCGACACTACTTGATGAGGCCATTGACTCTTCTTTCTATATTAATTCACCATGATCATTTGTATTTATAAACAATAATCATAATGTTAAGAGTATAGTTTCCAATGGTCATATTAACCAATGGTCATATAACAGTCGAAACCCAATGGTCTCATTTTAATTACACTCACTTCATTAATAAAAGGATGTATTTTTGTTGAGTACAAAATAAAATAACACAAAAAATCGGGAAAAATATTATTCAAAAGTTCAGGTCATTAAAATGTGTGTGGAGTAAATTTTTAAATGCACCAACAGTGAAAATTGTTATCAATTATAGATCGAAAACACATATGACATCATAAATCATATTTGTCACAACAGATAAAATAATGAGATCTATTTGACTCTTATACAACATAATTGTAATGTATTTAAATGTGATATTGTTTTATTAGATTTTTCATTGCTTCTTTATTGTAAACTATCTTTTAATATATATAACACCATCATATGACACTTGATTAGTGCCACCAATAATCTGTATAAATTTTTTAATAAGAGTAATAATCAACCAATAAAATTATGGCAAGTGTCTCATGCCTTCGGTTGACCATGATTTCAATGGTGGAGGATGGTTCAAAGGTCAGTTTAACCTCATATGAGTGGGCATATAATGTTATTAGACATGTTGTTCTTCTTCAAATTCTTTTTCATCTTCTTGTTCTAAATTTCATCATCCCCGAAATAATTGATGAACATATCTAAACTATGTGGAGGACTATCCATGGAAACATCACTACCTATATGAGACATCACAACTTGGGGATAACTATGGATTGATTATATGATGTAATAACTACCATTGTTGATGGAACTTCTTGAGGTCTTATAGCATGAGTATGTGACATTGTATTGTGAATTTGTGATGGACCAACTTCCAATGTCAATGGAACTTCCATTGTAGCTATGGAGACATACATGTGACACCCCTAATGTCAGTCTTATGTGTGGGTATTTGTTAGGTGGTTTAGTCCCTTGAGTTTTTGGTGTTTTGGCCTCAAAGGATGATTTTTTTGGGAATTTTTCCAAGTCACATGGTTAAGGTGCATGGTTAGTTTAACTGTGAAGCCTGTGTAGCTCTTGTTAGTTGGGACTTACACGATTTTTGTGAAAGGGTTTTATAAAAGGTGATCTTTGAGGTAGTGTATATTTTAAAAACCTTGTTATGACATTATTTAGAAATTGTTCTTTGGAGAAAAGTATCTTCTATATTGGTTTTCCTTATATATGAAAGGGAGAATGAATAGTTATTTTTTCTATTATTTCCAAATTAGTAAAGTAGGTTTCTTTATTAAAAGGAATGAATTGGAATCATGTGAAGGTACTATGAACACAATGGAAGCCCCAAAAGATGGGATTTTACAAAATTCCACTAAAGATCGACATGAACCCATTAACGTCGGTGAATCGCTGCCTGGTATAAGTAGAGGATCCTGGGTGAAGTTTTTTAAGCACAAAATTAAATCTATAAATACCTAGTTAGATATGAATTCATGCTTAATATTTTCTCATTGTTGGAGATTTCTGCTCAAATAATTCAAAGATGAATTCCTCTAGATCTACCAAACATGCTTCAGGAACCTTTGAGAGCTCTGGTCATCAAAATATGGGTGCTAGCGTGGAGTTTCGACAATGTCTTAGATGCTCTAATGATCACTACATCACCTTTCTTGTGATGTGTGTGATAGGGCTCGATCCGAGCTCTTGGATCTAGAGACTCTATCCCCAGAATGCGAGAGAGAGAAGAAGAGAGAGATAGTTTGTGAATAGTTAATGGTGAGTATCTTTTTTTCTCTATTTATAGTATGTTTAGAAATTACCTAGAAATGTCTTCCCAACCCCCAAATAATTAACACTCTATATAAACAATATTTTGACTACTAAACTGAGTAATAAATATCATTTATTATTATTATCACCTTCTTATAATATAATAAATATATTATGTGATAATACCCGAGATATTAACTCGACTCTTCATTCCTGCAAATATTAAATGAACCTTAAATATTTTAAACTAATATTCATTCAAATAATATTTTCATGTATTTACTTTAAAAAAATTGTAAATACATTAAATAAATAGATTAAATTCCAATTATTATTAACTTAAATAATATGAATTTATTTATTTCTTTGGCGATCATATATCTTTGGACAAAACCCAGACCCCGGTGGTGGGGCCCACCATGTCTAATATACCTATTCAACTAAATAAGGAAGATTCTTGAATACGCTTTTGTGTGTGACCCTCTATGTAATTGTCTCAATAGTAGTGAATATTATCTATAGACCAAGAGTGAGATCTATCAAACCATCATGGCCCCTAAAGAGATAAGGATAGTCATAGGAATGACAACCAAACTATGAAAACGCACTGTGTAATATAATATCTTTATCTTTAATATCTTATAAATTAGTATGCACACCCATGTCATCATCATTTTCTTAATTTATTATTTTTTTATCCCACTATAAGGATTTACCCTTGACTTTCATGGTCATGGTCTTATGAAGGTACTACCATCCTGATCAACTTAGACCGAGATATATTACTTCCTTAACCTAGAAGTGAAAAATCCTTTATTGACCATTAAATCAATGTCATTCCACCAATGATGCACCCAACACAAGCTACCACACCATGATTTCATTATCATGGTTTTTTCATTGCATCAAAGTACACAATCAAATGGCATACATTGGTAATGATCTCAAGTCCAGAGACCATTACACATGTATGTAGATAGGAAAAAACAATGACACCCAAAATATGTGGTGTTCCTATTAGAAGTTTTGTCCTCATGATCTAACTACTAGAGATCACCAAGTGAAAACTTTATGATAATAAGTCGCAATGATTATGATCCCCTAGCACCTAATTGTCAAACATATACTCTGTTCAGTCAATAATATGTATCTAGATCATAGGACATATATTTAATATTAATTTCATTATATCTAGAATTTCTCATTATAGATTGGGATCTACTATAACCTTTTTATACGACAATTAATCTATGGAAATTACCATTAAATAGTGGATGCAAAAATATCTACACTATATTGGTAAGTATACATCATGTATAACTAACTATATACACGACATGGTAATCAAAAGTACTGTATAGTTGGGTCTTTAGAATCCACTATTACAATACTCCCACTTTCACTAGATCCAACTTTATAACCATACTTATTAGCTATCACATGATTAAGATCATGTTTCTGCTGAGTCACAACTTTAGTTGCAGGGCTTTCCACTATTCCTCTGTGTGGCTATTCTGTTATATGTGGAACTCATCTCCTTAAGTAAAAATTTTCAAGATATGGTATCCTTGATTATATCCCTTTTTCCAAGTATCATAAATTGACATCTTGGAATGTAATAATATCATAATTTTTCATTATGATAATACTTTACTTATTAGGTGCAATTCCAAGAACTGGAACAAATCATTGCATTTAACTGCTTCTTAGTTGCCTCAAAAGCTACAACGTACTCATTGTTTGTAGATATGGATACCACTAGATTATATGATCTTATCTCACTCATCACATTATAGATTTTAGATCACATTAATCTAAGTAATACTGGTTTGTATCCCCTAAATACTAGTATCCTTTCTTATCCACTTACCGGGTACATGTATTTTGTACTTGCTGAAGTACAATCAGATAGTTATGACTACTTTACTTATAGTGATCCTAGATGTAATTTATATTTTCCTACAATAAATTATATCTTGGAAATATCAATTAGTGTACATATCATGACATATGTGATTGATCTGTTGCTTAAGTGAATGGATTTCAACTTACCACATTAATCTCTTCCTATGTCTCAGATATATCAACCTGGAGAGATATATGTCATGTGACATTGGTAACAATTCTTCTCTTGTATTGTTCCATATTTTATTTTTCAATACCATGTCACTATATGTATGATTGACTAGGTCCAACCAACCTTTAGATCAACCTCAGTAAATCCATTTCCGTAGAACTTAGGTTGCTACTTTAAGTAAATCCATAGAGAATAACTTTTATCCCAGTCTTAACTTACTTTAAGATCAATAGTTTTTTTCCATATGTTGTCTAACATATTTTACTTGCAAAACAATAGTTCTACCACCAACCTTTGGTAGACACATGGAAAATATTCATTCCAAATGAATATTCTATGATCTTGTTTCTTACTTCAATCCTAAACTGGATTTCAGTAACCTGCATCCTTTATTAGCATTTTGTGATGTGACCATCCCTTTCTTGATGAATTGTATAGTCACCTTCCATTATTGGTGGTCATGGGATCTAATGCTCAATAAAATGATCATAGAAAGTATCTATTATAAGTAAAATTCTAATGGATGTACGCATAACCAATTCAGCCTTATTGGTACTACGCTTATACCATCCATTTATAATCTCATTTGAATACCCACTATAGTGTTAAAAATAATAATCCCCTTTACACTTTCATACATAGAATCTATTATTTAATTTTAATTGGTCTTTTCAATATTATCTAATTTCCATATACTGCTTAATTATAGGAATTATTATTCACAATTAATAATGGATCATCATCCATGGTGAATATAAAACCATCACCATGGTTTTAACTTTCCTATGAAACATGTGTCTCTAGAACATTCATATTCCACGTGCACTTGTGTAACTAGTTCCTATACCAACTATATGTGCATTTATGGAATTGACTAAAACCAAGTCAATTTGGCTCCTACTATCTCTAATAGAGATGTTCACCCTTATATAGAAATGTAGTCATTAACTTTGACTATATATTTTCTATATTAGGGATTTATGTAATATCCTAAACAACTATTAGGATAATTACATTAGATGCACAGTGTGTTTGTTCTTGATGCATGTTTGTTTATGTCCTAACAATTTCTTTGCATCCAAACACATGTCCTTATGACATAATGGATTTCTATCATAATGAAACTATTATGATATCCATTAGTAATTATAGTTGACATGTAGTTATGGTATAAAACTATTATTTGCAAATCATGTTTTGAACTATAATGGAAGTTTCTACAAGTTGCAACATTGATACTCCTTACATCATAACTCTGATGTATAAAATGTGTGTTTAGGAATTTCTCTAGGATACATTTTATTGATCAATGTTAACATGTAAGACTTCATCATCGATATTTCTTATTAACATCAATGTTGTTATTTCAATAAGGTAATGTGAATTTAGGAATTACTCCTTGCTACATTATATTGATCAATGATTTCTTGGTCGAGATATTCTTCGGCATGCCAACTTGAAGAAACTCTTCTCTTCTGACCATGCATATATCATACTTCACTTTCATATTCCTTAACTACTTAAAGGAATTTAATTAAGTATATCTACCACTATATTACCCTTGGAATAGTACACACTCTCTAGCTGAAATAATTTCAAAAGCTTTGTGGAATACCTCATTTTTAATGGTTTCTTTGTTCAAAATAAAGACATAAATAATACCAAAGGTGTTTATCCTTACCAAGCCTAAATACCAAACTAGTTATATCCTTGACATCCACTTTAGTTTTACTTGACAAAGATTTATCTTTCCACAATTGGGTATAAAAGTATTATATCTTATATTCATCATTTATTTCCTATGATTCATGTATCACTAAACTATTTATTGAGTATTAGACACTAGAAAAAACATTCATTCTGGAACTTAGAATAATGTCTTCTCATGTCCAAAGGATACGTGAGATAAATGTTTTTTGTTACACTCAATAATAATTATACAAGAATCATTCACTTGGCAATATAAAAGTTGTGTACTTCTCACTACTGACTTAGGAATCACCCTTTATCAGTTACTTGAAGAATATAACTTAATTTTAGTAATGTTTCTATACTCACTTGGTTATTGTATTTAAATACACATATGTGAAATACATATTGTATTAAATACCCAGAAGTAATATTGAAACAAGTGTTGGATTGTTCACCCACCAATAGGGAACGTGAGCTGGGTTTAGACCATCATGAGACAGGTTAATTTTACCCTACTTATACTTTTATATTGATGAATATACTTGAAGAAGAAGTGGTAACTTGCTTGTTTAATTCATTTTATTACATTTCAACTTCAATAGAATTTATTTCATGTTACATGATGAAAAAAAACCCAGTTTATATCCACCCTCATTCATTGAATGATGTTACAAATGTGGCCTTGTCCTATCAATTTCCATTGGCCTTTTCACCTTGTATTTCAAATTATTCACCGTAATAATTAAAGATTAATCTATATTTTATATTCTTATTACTTGGAGAACTTTACCAAAAAGGTAATAAAGCATTTACTCAAAATTGTCTATTTTTTTACTTAAAATGAGACTTGAGTAAATGGGGGATATGAGAAAAAGATCCATTGAAAGATCATGATCATTATTTCAATTTACACATGTCCAGTGTAATCATCACCTTATTCATATCTTACTTAAATTTATCCTTGTAAACTTCTTGAAGAGGAGACTACATGTTATATCATCCATGTCCTGATGTAGTAATCGCAACTAACATCGGATGTTGATGATAGCATTATGACATAACAATTTTCTGATTTATACATGAGTCTCCTATAATAATTTTTACACCCTTGCTTCCTAAGGTAGCTTAACAGGTATTGGGAACACTATCAACTTGAATTTCTTGTACCGTAGTATTATGCGCAAGCACTCGTACTTCACTTGGAATCCTATGCCAGTGTGGACATTTACTTTGTCCATTATTTATTGCATTATTTATTGTGGTATAAATTTCCAATTTCTACAAAAAAAAATCTAGAATATTAGTACTTTTTACCATGATCAGTGATTTAGAAATTTTGATTAATTAATTAATTAATTAAATCATTAATTGTCTCCCACTATTTTATTGAATTCAAGGAACCATCTATGCTAGAATCGGAATACTCTATCACTTGAGTATTCTAATGGAAAGGATCCCTGAAACTCCCCTCATAGTCCACAAACTTTGGCTATGAAACTACTTGGAGGGCTCAAGGTGGGCGTTTGGCTGGCCAATTGCATTAACTCGTGGTTCCTTGATCTATTGAGTGAAGTCCTAGCTTATAAAATATTAATATAATTTACTCAACACTTTCCTCTAAGATGATATCAACTTATCTTTGGCTAATCCTTACTATCGCTTTAGTAAAGTCAACCCACCACTCTTATAACAACTCCTCGGTAATAATAGGTTCCCTCATCTTTGGCATAAATAGCACCTCGAACACCTAGTTTTGTCCAAATTTGAATGATAGAAGGTAGTTACGAATTAATATTTATTTGAGGGTTTTTATTGTTTTTATGTGATGAAAGAAATCATTTTCCATTTCATAAGAATGTACTATGTGATCACACTCACAACTGAACCTGCAATAGAAAATATTCATCGCGTCAAATGTTCGTTTTATCTTGCATGCTTGTTTATTATTCTATATGATCATGTGTAAACTACCCATTCACAAAATAATAAACCATGAAAAAATAAAATGACAATGTGATCATGAGTTGATACTAATGGTTGATCTATTGAGTGAATAATGGATCATCCTAGACCCTAGGGGTAGTACCTTGAGTCGTATGGCTTGTAACTCGAGTTGTAACACCTTCCCATCCAATGCATCAAGATCTTGTCTGGTTCATCATCATAGCTCGACGTGAAATGTGTCTCTTCTCATCTCATCATTATACAAAAATACTCACTCGCATATGAGGAGTACTAGGGAGTATAAAATACAACTCCAAAAGTGGACACAAATGACCTTATACATTCAATGACAATTAGATGACACACAGATCACCTTTTATTAAATTAATTATTACAAACAATGCATTGAAATAATAAATTAATAAAATAACATACACCAGACATTCATTGGTAGATATTAGGCTCGTGATTAGTCTAATACACTTTAAACTTGCGTATTAATATTAAATGTATAATTATAATTAAACTTGTGTTATAAATATTTTTCGAGGGCAATTTATTGAATTAAAATTCACTCTTATTTTAATTCAATGATTTTCATTGTTTGGTCCCATTAAAATTCACTCTTATTTTAATTCAATGATTTTCATTGTTTCGAGGGCAAACTATTGTAGACCCCATGGAGAGGAATTCTGGGCTGGGTCAGGCCACCTATGCCCATTCCAGACTAGGCTGACCTACCCATGCCCGTTTTGGGATGAGTCTGGTCCTACATAAATATAGAAGGGACTAAGAAGGTACCTCCCATGGGTTGGGTGGTCATGTAATCTGATGAGGTTCGCACTTCTGGAGGAGTGAGCCTACTAAAGGCCACTAACAGGAGTGGAGCAGGCAAGGTTGGGTTGGCCTGGGGCAAGCTGGGAGCCAGCATGGGTTGGTGGAGGCCAGATCTACATCAGCGATCGGAGATGGAGCCTGGTTCATCGTCTAAGAGGGGTCCATTATGGAGGGATGATTACCGTCCAACTTGATAATGATACCTCAAGGAGAGCCATGATGTTCTAGGCAAGGAGGGCATTGCGGGGCAGCCAGTGGTGGTGAGGTTAAATGGCATTCGGTGGTTCGTGGCCAAATCTAGGGTGGGTCTTGACTGGTACAGTGAGCTGACAGAGAACGTGTTGTTGGGAGGATGGAGCCCATGCGCAGAGGGGGGCCAACCTACATGGAAAACATTGGTGAGGCAAGCGAGCGATGGCCAATGGAGGTGATACCGACTAGGGTCATAGGTGTTGAGCAGGAGGTGGACTCTCGAGTGGTCAGTAGCTCGTCGGTGTTGTGATGAAGGAGGGGTGGTCGGCCTCGGGTACGGTCTCGGGAGCTAGTTCCATATAGGAAATGATGTGACTTGGCCTTGTTCAGTTGTCGATGGCCACAATAGGAGGAAGGGAGATATACGGGGCTCATCGCGGGTGAGGGTAATAGGGTAGCCCATCAAGGATAAGTCTCAATTTTTTTTAGCCACCCCTTTTTAATTTTCCACAATTGGCATATAGCCAATTTTCCAACCGGGAAAGAAAACTAAAATGCCTACATAAAAAATGGTTATATTATAAATTAAAAACAAAAATAATTAAATAAATTAAATTCTATTTTATTTCAAAAATTCTCAAACTAGTGGAAGGTCTGCCCTACCAGAGAATCCAATTTCGGCCACCGAAAAACCAATAAAAAATTTAGGTTAAATAGAATCTATTTTTACCAATGGGTTTGGTTATTTAAAGATATATAAAAGTTAATCAATTTAATACCCACAAATTTACCATTTTAAATCTGATTCAAAACTTCAGATGACCGCAGACTGGTCATCCAGTGTGAGATTAAAACACGGTTTGCAGCATTGGGACCAGAACGATTCCCTCTACTATATTTAATACAAATTTAATTTTTTACTTGGCTTAAAAAACATCATGAATACCTCTAATACCAGTTAAAGGTATTGGGCCTATAGAAGAAGCCTCAAAATATGGGATTTTAAAAAAAACCATCGACGATCGACATGAACTCATCGACGTCAATGAATCGCTGCCTAGTATAAGACAAGAATTCTACGTGAAGTGTTTTAAGCACCAAATTAAATCCATAAATACCTGGTTAGATCTGAATTCACACTCAATGTCTGCTCATCATTGGCAATCACTTCTTGAAGAATTAGAATCTGAATTCCTCTAGATCACCCCACACACTTTAGGAATCTATGGGAGTGACAATCATCGAAATCTGGGTGCGAGCATGGAACTCCGATGATGTATTCGATTCTATGATGATCACTATATAGCCTTACTTGTGATGTGTGATAGAGAGTTTGATTCGAACTTCTCGATCCAAAGCCTCGCTCTCTAGGATGTGGGAGAGAGAATAATAGATATTGGGGCTATGAATAGTTAATGGTGAGTCCCTCTTCTCCTCTATTTATAGTATGTTTAGAAATTACCCACAAATGTTAGCCCAACCCCCAAATAATTAACCCACTATATAAACAATATTTTGACTACTAAAATGGGTAATAAATATCATTTATTATTGTTATGACCTTATTGTAATATAATAAATATATTACGTGATAATACCAGAGTCATTAAATCAACTTATCATTCCCACAAATATTAAATGAACCATTAATATTTTAAACTAATATTCATTAAAATAATATTTTCATGTATTTACTTTAAAAAACTTATAAATACATTTAATAAATAAATTCAATGCCAATTATTCTTAACTTCAATAATATTAATTTATTTATTATTTTGGTAATCGTATATCTTTGGAAAAAACTCGTACCCCATTGGTGGAGCCCATCGTGTCCAATTTACCTATTCAACTGAACAGGGAAGATTCCCAAATACGTTTTTGTGTGTGATCCTCTATGCCCTTATCTTGAAAGTAGATAATATTATCCATAGACCAAGAGGGGGATATTACAATACATCACGGCCCCTAAAGAGATAAATATAGTCATAGAAATGATAACCAAACTAAAAACACACATTGTGTAATATAATATATTTGTCTTTAATATCTCATAAAGTAGGATGCACACCCATGTCATCGTCCTTTTCTTGCTTTATTGTTTGTTGATCTAACTGGATAGATTTATCCTCAACTTTCATTTCCATGGTCTTATGAAGGTACTACCAACTTGATCAACTTGGAAGGATATATATTAATTCCTTAACCTGTAAGTGATAAATCTTTTCTTGACCATTCAACCAATATTATACCACCAATAATGCACCCAACAAAAGCTACCTCACAACAATTTCATTATCATGGTTTTTTCATCACATGAAAGTACGTGATCAAATTTCATACATTGGCAATGATTTCAAGTCAGGAGACCATTACACATGTCCATAGATAGAAACAACCAATGACACCCAAAACATGTGGCGTTCCTATTGGTGGGTCCGTCCTCATTATCTCACTACTAGAGATCACCAAGTGCGAACTTCATGGGAATAAGTCTCAATACTAATGAGCCCCCAACACCTGATAGTCAAACATCTACTGTGTCTAGTCAATAAGATGTATCTAGACCATAGGACATATATTTAAGATTGATCTCATTGTAACCGGTGGTTCTCATTATAGTTTGGGATCTGCTATAACCTTTTGATATGATAATTAATGTATGTACATTACCATTAAATAGTGGAAACAGAAATATATACACTATAATGGTAAGTATACTTCATATATAACTAACTATATACACAACATGGTAATCAAAAGTACAGAATAGTTGGGTCTAGGGAACTATAACACCCCGAGCCCGCTCTTCTGGAATCAATGCTTAAAAATGCTATGTAATTTTTTTTTATAAAAACAATTTGAATAATTACACAACCTATTACACAAACGAGGACCTTTTACCAGTCTAGGTTCTAGAGGATTAGAAAACACCTTACAATTATCAGAGTTGAAACAAAAATGAAATATATTCCTACTACTCTTCTACATGCTAACTCTGAAAGTGAAGCCCTCTGGAATAGAACTTCTAAGATACCAGTGAAAAATAAATTTTAAACAAAGGGTGATCATTCAATTTCTCAGTAAAGGGTTTTTTAAAATCGTTGAGATTAATTTTAAAATATATTTCTTTGAAAATAATCTTTGAGAAATTATTTCAAATTTTCTTTAGTTAATACCATAAAAATACTTTCTGGAATACCTTTAAAAATAATATTGAAATTATTTATGTATTGAAAATGCATAAATATTTTGAAAATACTTATGCTCAAATTGCTTTAAAAATAATCCAACGATATTTATAAAAAACTTGTATGAAATATTTTGAAAACAAAAAAAAATTGGAAACTTGAAACATTAAAGGCTATCTTGGGTATACCCACTTATTGAAGGATTGGCTTCACTCCCCTATTACCTACCATTTTTACAACGATCAAGTACCAGATTTTATAAAAATCATTTTTAAGCTTGATTTACATATATATATAGTTTCACTAGAGTTTAATATATATATATATATGTATATAATCATACATGAAATAAATATGTTCACTTTTATTTATATATAATTATTTAAATAGAAATCTTCATTGGAAATTACATGTTTGACTTGGTACGACCAAATCTTACGATACATAAACTTTGCTTAACCAGATGGAAAATTAATTATTACTCACGTACTTAAAAATTTCAAAGAGATGTTTATTTAATTTCTTTTTATGCATTAAATAATGACATGAAGGTATGAACTAATAGAAATAGCGAACACATACTTTCATCTTCTTAAAATTAATCATAAGAAATAGATAATTATGTGTCATGCACAAAATTATCAAAGTAGCATTTCTTTACAAAGTACAATCATCCTTTCATGGATGTATATATATATATGTACTTAAGATTTAAGTAATGTAACTTTAAGAAGTACATATATATATACATAATCATAGAACTCGAATTAGAAACCAATGATCTTGAACGTTAAATAAATTATTTATATATACATGCTTGATTAGCATGTACACATGTACCTTACACCCATAATTAGATACTTG
Source organism: Viscum album (assembly GCA_963277665.1). Lineage (NCBI taxonomy): Eukaryota > Viridiplantae > Streptophyta > Magnoliopsida > Santalales > Viscaceae > Viscum > Viscum album. The sequence goes on from OY728157.1 coordinate 1,808,412,250, forward strand.
GATGGTTAAATCGAAGTGTGTGAAAAATAACACTTCAATATATATATATATATATATAACATAAACATGAAAATTTGTATATATTCATATATATGTATGTATCATGCATAAATAAAACACACACATATTCAATTTTTGAATTAAAAGTACATATTTGGACTTCATAGAAGTATAAAACATGGAATAAAAATAATAAAATAATTAAAAACCCACAAAAATAGGGATTATAATTTGAAATGAACAAAATCCCCTTACATAAACTTAAAATTATATCTTGAAAATAATTGAAAACTGCACTAAAATATATAATTTGGCTTTATATAATAAAAAAAAATCTTTTTAATAAAATGATCCCTTACTATAATTTATCAAAGTTTCAAAAGAGAAAAACCTATTTATTTTGGTTTATAGAACCCATTCTAAAAATAAATTTCCATTGCACAATTATAATTTGAGAAGAAAAATAATTGAAAAAACAAATATAAGAAATCCCTTACTAATTTTTGATTTAAGAATCCTTCACTCTCTACGCAGAAAACATAAATTGCCTTAAAATGGGAATACAGTACCCTATCTATTTATATCCTCAAATGAACAGTATAGACAAAGACACTCTTAAATTCTATAAATTAAATTGTCTCAAGAATAGTAGTTTCATTGTTTGAATTGGAAATTATTGGTTTCGATGAAATGCTTGTTGAGAAAGCATAATATATAATATTCATATATTGCAACATATCTCATATTAGGTCAAAAAACAAAAACTCAGTGGATTCAATGAATGAATCTCATCCAAATCTGGGAAAAGAAAATTTAATTTAAATCGAATGTTTACAGGTGGGAACCGACGAAGAGAAAAATAAATGGATCTGTGAATCATCATTGTGAAGTTCATAGAAACAAGACAAAATTAGACAGAAATGTTGACATAAAAAGATCCTGAATCAATATTAGCACTTAAAAGATTATTGTTAGACATATACATTAGAAGAAAAATCTCAAATGATGTGAAACAGTCAATAGGGATATAAGAACTGAAATCTGTAATACCAGATAGACAATAATTTAGGTATTTATTACACTTAAAATCGAATCTAGAAAACAGATTCGGATAAAAAAAATAGACACCTACTTGTAGATTTGGAAAACGTGAAGAGATATCTGAATACAAAGTTTTTTTCCCCAAAATATCAATCGCGGCTCAGATCGGGTGTGTGATGGACTTCGAACACGAACTCAGATCTAAATATGTTCATGTCGCTCAGCCTCGACCTTGAATCTGAAGACAAACTAGCCTCAATCTCACTCGGTTGGGTCTGATTCTACATCGATGGTCAACTCCCGAAGAAGAAAACGAAGATGAACCCTCACATCCACCTCAGATCTCAGTCATGCTTTCCCTCCAACCTCGCGGCCAACGCTCGAAGACTCCATGGTTCGAACGAACCCGACCTCAGCCTCCTCCTATAGAGGAAACCCGTTGTGCCTCTTGACTTGAAACCCTAACTTTTTTTAACTTTTTTTTATCATTTTCATATTTTGTTTTTTTTTATTTTTTTCATTTAACATATATATAAATATATCATATTATATATCAAAAAATAAATTAATAATTTGTTAAAATCAAAATAACAATTTTAACATAATTTGTTCAGAAATATTTATAATTTTGAAATATGAAAATTAATAATGTTAATAATTTCAAATGTCATTATATATAATTAAAAATGAAAAGTAAGAATTTTTTTTAAAAAATTTCATTTTTTATTATATAATGTAAAAGTTTATAGTTAAGTATTTAAAAACAAATATTTTATTTTATTTTATTTTAATTCAAAACATAACTTTTTTATTACAAACAAATTCATAAATATATACAATATTGACAAAAATACTAAGTTCCTTTTAAGAAAAATTTATAAGAAGTTTTTAACTTTAATTATTTTTATTTATAAAATAATATATTAAAAAATACCATTTCAGGATACTATATTTCATAAAAGTATAATTAATTTTTATTTTTGATATATTGTCATGTATTAAAAGTAACATTTTATATTTTAAATAATAATTCATTTACTATTTACTTAAAATTTCCAGGATGTTACATTCTCCTCCCTTAAACGAATTGTGCTCTTGCAATTCGTTCGTCGAACTTGAGAAAATTATCAATTTTCATCTTTAGAATTAAAGAATTTCTAGGGGTACATATCTATCTAAAGGAAACTCCATCGTGTAGATTTTTTTTCTCAAAATACAATATCTAATCTCCAAATTTATCTAGACCATTCCTCTAATACCAATTATAACACCCTGAGCCCACTATTTCAGACTCAATGTTTAAACTGGTTTGTAATTTTTTTATAAAAAGAAACTGAATAATTACACAACCTATTACACAAACGATGACCATTTACCAGTATAGGTTCTGGAGGATTAGACAACACCTTACATTCATTAGAGTTGAAACAAAAATGAAATATATGCCTACTACTCTTCCGCACACTAACTTTGAAAGCGAAGCTATCTGGAATAGAACTTCTAAGATACCTGTGAAAAATCAGTTTTAAACAAAGGGTGAGTATTCAATTTCCCAGTAAGGGGTTATTAAAAATCATTGAGATACATTTTAAAATATATTTATTTTAAAATAATCATTGAGAAATGATTTCAAATTTTCTTTAGTTAATACCATAAAAAAATTTCTGAAATACCTTTGAAAATAATGTTGAAATTATTTATGTATTGAAAATAATTCAATATTTTGAAAATACTTATGCTCAAATTGCTGTAAAAATAATCTAGTGATATTTATGAAAAAATTATACGCAAGATTTTGAAAACAAATACATTTTGGAAACCTGAAATATTGAAGGTTATCTTGGGCCTATCCACTTATTGAGGGATTGGGTTCACCCCCCAATCCCCTACCATTTTTACAACTTTCAAGTATCGTCTTTTATAAAAATAATTTTTAATCTTTCTTTACATATATATACAGTTTCACTGGAGTTTTAAATATATATATGTATAAAATCATACATGAAATAAACATGTTCACTTTTATTTTTATAGAATTATATAAATACAAATATTCATTGGAAATTACATGTTCAACTTGGTATGACCAAATCTTATGATACATAAACTTTGCTTAACCACACGGAAGATTAATTATTATTCACATATGTAAAAGTTTCAACGACCTGTTTTTTTAATTTATTTTATGCATTAAATAATGACATGAATGTATAAAATAATAGCAATAGTGAACATATAATTTTTTCTTCTTAAAATTAATCATAAGAAATAGATTATTATGTTTCGTGCACAAAATTATCAAAGTAGCATTTCTTTAAATAGTAAAATCATCCTTTCATTGATGTGTATATATATATATGTACTTTAGGTTTTAAGGAACATAACTTTAAGAAGTACATATATATATATACGCACATAATCATAAAACGCGAATTAGAAACCAGTGATCTTGAACGTTAAATAAATTATTTTTATATATATGTTTGATTAGCATGTACACATATATCTTATGCACATAATTAGATACTTGGATGATTTAATCGAAGTGTGTGAAAAATAAAACTTCAATATATATATATATATTAATCATAAAAATGAAAATTTATATATATTCATATATATATGTGTCATGCATAAACAAAACCCACACATATTCAATTTTTGAATTAAAATTATAGCTTGGGACTTCATAGAAGTATAAAACATGGAATAAAAATAGTTAAATAATTAAAAACCCACAAAAATAGGGATTATAATTTGAAATGAACAAACTCCCCTTAAAAAACTTAAAATTATATCTTGAAAATAATTAAAATCTGAATACTAAAATATATAATTTGGTTTCATATCATAAAAAATAAATCGTTTTAATAAAATGATCCCTTACTATAATTTATAAAAGTTTCAAAAGTGAAAAACATGTTGATTTTGATTTGAATAACCCATGGTAGAAATAAATTTCCCTTGCACAATTATAATTTCGGAAGAAAAAATTATAGACAAAAAAAATATAAGAAATCCCTTACTAATTTTTTATTGAAGAATCCTTCACTCTCTGCGCAGAAAACATGAAATGCCTTAAAATGGGCATGCAGTACCCTATCTATTTATAACCTCAAATGAATAGTATAGACAAAGACAATCTTAAATTCCATAAATTAAATTGTCTCAAGAACAGAATTTTCATTGTTTGAATTGGAAATTATTGGTTCCAATGAAATGCTTGTTGAGAAATCATAATATATAATATTCATATATGGTGGCATATCTAATATTCAGTAAAAAAACAAAAACTCAATGGATTTAATGAATTAATCTCATCCAAATTTTGGAATATAAAATTGAATTTAAATTGGATGTTTATAGGTGGGAACCGATGAAGAGAAAAAACAACAAATCCATGAATCTTCATTGTGAAGTTCGTAGAAACAAGACAAAATCGGACGGAAATGTTGACATAAACAGATCCTAAATCAATATCAGCACTTAAAAGATTACTGTTAGACATAGGCATTGGAAGAAAAATACCAAACGATGTGAAACAGTCAATAGGCATATAATAACTGAAATCAATAATACCAGATAGATGAAAATTCAGGTATTTATTACACTTAAAATCAAATATAAAAAACAGATTCAAATAAAAAAAATAGACACCTACTTGCAGATTTAGAAAACGTGAAGAGATGTATGAATACAAAGGTTGTTTTCCCCAAGATCTCAATCGTGGCTCATATCAGGTGCGCGATGGCCTTCGAAATCGAACTTAGATCTAGATCCGTTCATGTCGCTCAGCTTCGACCTCGAATTAGAAAACAAACCAGCCTCGATCTCACTCAGTTGGGTCTGATTCTACATCAGTGGTCGACTCCCAAAGAAGAAAACGAAGACAAACCCTCACATCCACCTCGACTCCCAGTTGTTCTCACCCTCCGACCTCATGGCCCATGCTTGAAGACTCCATGATTTGGATGAACCCGACCTCAGCCTCCTCTTATAGAGGAAACCTGTTGCACCTCTTGACTTGAAACCCTAATCTGGTTTGACTTTTTTTTATCGTTTTCATTTTTTTTAATTTTTTTTTCATTTAACATATATATATATCATATTATATATCAAAAATTAAATTAATAATTTTTTAAAATCAAAATAACAATTTTAACATAATTTGTTCATAAATATTTATAATTTTGAAATTTGAAAATTAATAATGCTAATAATTTCAAATTTCATTATATATAATTCAAAATGAAAACTAACAATGTTTTTTTAAATAATTTCATTTTTTTTATTATATTATTTAAAATTTTATACTTAAGTATTTAAAAACAAATTATTTTAATTTAATTTCTTTTAATTAAAAACCTAATTTTTTTAATATAAAAAATTCATAAATATATACAATATTGAAAAAAATACTAAGTTTATTTTAATCTAAATTTATAAGAAGATATTAACTTTAATTATTTTTATTTCTAAAATATTATATTAAAAAATACCATTTCATGTTACTATATTTCATAAAAGTCAAATTATTTTTTATTTTTAATATTTCGTTATGTATTAAAAGTAACATTTAACATTTTAAATTATAATTCGTTTACTATTTACTTACACTTTCTCAGATGTTACATCCCCCCCAAGGAATTGCGCCCTCGCAATTCGTTCATCGAACTTGAGAACATTTTGAGTTTCTATTTTTAGAATTAAAAAATTTCTAAGGGAACATAACTATCTAAAGGAAACTCTATCATGTATATTTTTTTCTTAAAAGACAACTTCTAATCTCTAAATTTTTCTAGATCATTCCTCTGATACCAATTATAATGCCCCGAGCCTGACCTTCCGGACTTAGTGATTAAAAATACAGTGTAATTTTTTTTATAAAAATAAACTGAATAATTACACAACCTATTACACAAATGAGTACTTTTTACCGGCCTAGGTTCTGGAGGATTAGACAACACCACACATTTATCAAAGTTGAACAAAAATAAAATATATTCCTACTATGCTTCCGCATGATAAATCTAAAAGCAAAGATGCCTAGAATAGAACTTCGAAGATACTTATGAAAAAATCAGTTTTAAACAAAGGGTGAGAATTCAATTGCCCAGTAAAAGGTTTTTAAAAATCGTTGAGATACATTTTAAAATATATTTATTTGAAAATAATCTTTGAGAAATGCTTTCAAAATTTCTTTAGATAATAGCATAAAAATACTTTCTGAAATACCTTTGAAAATAATATTGAAATTATTTACATATTGAAAATACGTCAATATTTTGAAAATACTTATGCTCAAATTTCTTTAAAAATAATCCAGTGATATTTATGAAAATTTTATATGCAATCTTTTGAAAAAAAAATTTGGAAACTAGAAACATTAAAGGCTATCTTGGTCCTACCCTCTTATTGTGGTATTGGGTTCACTCCCCAATTTCCTACCACTTTTACAACGTTCAAGTATCGACTTTTATAAAAATCATTTTTAAGCTTGCTTTACATATATATATAGTTTCAATGAAGTTTTAAATATATATATGTGTGTGTGTGTGTATAATCATACATGAAATAAACATGTTCACTTTCATTTATATATAATTATATAAATACAAATCTTCATTGGAAATTACATGTTTGACTTGGTATGACCGAATCTTATGATATATAAACTTTTCTTAACCACGTGGAAGATTAATTATTATTCACATGCTTAAAAATTTCAAAGACAAGTTTTTTTAATTTATTTTATGCATGAAATAATTACATGAAGGTATAAACTAATAGCAATAGAGAACACATAATTTCTTCTTCTTAAAATTAATCATAATAAATAGATAATTATGCATCGCGCACAAAATTATGAAAGTATCATTTCTTTACAAAGTACAATCATCCTTTCATGGATGTATATATATATGTACTTAGGTTTTAAGGAATGTAACTTTAAGAAGTACATATATATATATACATAATCTTAGAACTCGAATTAGAAACCAATGATCTTGAATTTTAAATAAATTATTTTTATATATATGTTTGATTAGCATGTACACATGCATCGTACAACCATAATTAGTTACTTGGATGGATTAATCGAAGTTTGTAAAAAATAACACTTATATATATATATATATTAAGCATAAACATGAAAATTTATATATATTTATATATATATGTATCATGCATAAAAAAAACACACACATATTCAATTTTTGAATTAAAATTAGAGCTTTGGACTTTATAGAAGTATAAAACATGGAATAAAAATACTTAAGTAATTAGAAACCCGCAAAAAAGGGATTATAATTTGAAATAAATAAACTCCCCGTACACAAACTTAAAATTATATCTTTAAAATAATTAAAATATGAATACTAAAATATATAATCTTTTTTCATATCATAAAACACAAATCGTTTTAATAAGATGATCCCTTACTATAATTTATCAAATTTTCAAAAGTTTAAAACATGTTGATTTTGATTTGAAGAACCCATGACAGAGATAAATTTTCCTTGCACAATTATAATTTGGGAATAAAAATAATTGACAAAACAAATATAAGAAATACCTTACTGATTTTTTATTGAATAATCCTTCACTATATGTGCAGAAAACATGTAATGCCTTAAAATGGGAATGCAGTACCCTCTCTATTTATAACCTCAAATGAACAGTATAGACAAAGACACTCTTAAATTCCATAAATTAAATTGTCTCAAGAACAGTAGGTTCATTTTTTGAATAGAAAATTAATGGTTTTGATGAAATTATTGTTGAGAAAACATAATATATAACATTCATATATTGCATTGTATCTCATATTCAGTCAAAATAAAAACAAAAACTCAGTGGATTTAATGAATGAATCTCATCCAAATCTGGGAATAGACAATTGAATTTAAATCATATGTCTACAAGTGTAAAATGATGAAGATAAAAATCAACAGATCCCTGAATATTCATTGTTAATTTCATAGAAACAATACAAAATTAGATGGAAATATTGGTATAAACAGATCCCGAATCAATATCAGCACTTAAAAATATTATTTTTTGAGACAGACATTGGAAGAAAAATCCCAAACGATGAGAAACAGTCAATAGGCATATAATAACTAAAATCGGTAATACAAGATAGATAAAAAGTTAGGTATTTATTACACTTAAAATAAAATCTAGAAAATAGATTCGTATAAAAAAAAATAGACACCTACTTACAGATTTAGACAACATGAAGAGATATCTGAATCTGAATGTTATTTTCCCCAAAATCTCAATTGCTGCTCAGATCAGATGCACGATGGCCATTGAACTCAAAATCAAATCTAGGTCCAGTCATGTCGCTCGGCTTTGACCTTGAATGTGAAGACAAACCAACCTCGATCACACTTTATTGGGTCTGATTCTACATCGGTGGTCCACTCCCGAAGAAGAAAATGAAGACGAACCCTCACATTCTCCTCGTCTCCCAGTTGTGCTCACCCTCTGACCTCACGGCCCACGCTCGAATAATACATGGTTCGAACGAACATGACCATGGGCTCTTCCTGTAGAGGAAACTTATTGCGTCTCTTGAATCAAAATCCTAATCCTTTTTTAATTTTTTTTATCATTTTCATATTTTGTTTTTTTTAGTTTTATTTATTATTTAACATATATATATATCCTATTATATATCAAAAATTAAATTAATAATTTATTAAAATAAAAATAAAAATTTTAACATAATTTGTTCAGAAATATTTATAATTTTGCAATTTGAAAATTAATAATGTTAATAATTTCAAATGTTATTATATATAATTCAAAATGAAAATTAGCAATGTTTTGTTTAAATAATTTCATTTTTTTATTATATAATGTAAAACTTTATACTTAACTATTTAAAAAATCATTATAATTTAATTTCATTTAATTCAAAATATAAATTTTTTATTATAAAAAAATTCATAAATATATAAAATATTGAAAAAATTACTAAGTTTCTTTTAAGAAAAATTTATAAGAAGATATTAAATTTAATTATTTTTAATTCTAAAATAATATATTAAAAAATACCATTTCATGAAACCATATTTCATTAAAAAAATAATTAAGGCGTGGTACTAAGATTAGAAATCTGGGAGGAATTTAGTGAAGTCCAGAATTGTTTGCGGAAGATGGTTCGTGGAAGACAGTTTGTAGAAGACAGTTCACGAAAGACAGTTTGCGGAAGACAGTTTGTGGACGAGGAGTTAGTCTGTAGAAAATAAGCAGTATGAAAATGCGGTTTCTAAAAGTAGTATGTGGTCGCAGTTTGCGAAGTCAGTAGGTGGAGGTGGTAGGTGGAGCAATGTAGTTCTCAGAGGAATGGTTTGCAAACTAAAAGTGCGTGGAAAAGTGGATTGCATCTACCAGTAAAAATAGAACTTCAATAGATCATTTATCTACAGTTGAGGATAAATTATTCAATGAAAATGAAGAGACCTACAAGTCCATAAAATTTGTGTGTATCCTTCCCAACGTAGTGAGAAAAGGGGGGTCAACAAAAGTGTTTAGAGGGACGCAATGAGTTATCCCTAAAACATTATAAAGGCAATGTTCCTGGAATATAGTGATTGTGCCTAAACTTTTGTACCCCATAACTAGTGAAGATTAGTGGATTTTGGTATGACTAATACACTATTAGTATATGTTTCTTGGACTATCCCTTAGTGATGAACCAAGTAAAATTTTTGTGTTGACTCTTTGCATGTGATTTTTTGTTTACTGATCATTCTCATTAGAAAGGTTTAACGGGTTCTTATCAACGTTGGAACAATATTTGTCACTTTTAAAGAAAAATTTGACACCCTTGTTGATCCCAGTGATTGAATTTGTTTGAAATGACATGTTAATATATTCTTAATGAGTGGATGGTTGAAGTAATGTTGATTGGAGTGTCCTAAATTCAGATGATTGAAGAGCTGGTATGAAGTTCAAAGACATGTGTCAATGAAGGAAACTGTTACAACAATTAAATAAGGCCATGCAATACTTGATTGCATGATGAATTTGGAAGATCCATCCACTAGTTTCTAATTGGATGAATTTTGAGTAAATGAGACAATTTTAAGATGTGTGCAAAAAGATTTTGCACATTGGTTATATTGAAGAGGCTTGGATTTCTAAGTTAGAGTGGCATGCATTTCATGTTGAAATCCCTTATATGTATACTTTGGTTTCTATGTGTTTTGGGGTTTATATAAAAAATATATGGAATTTGAATAACTAATCCAACTATCCAAGCCAGGGAAGTGTGTAATACCCCAAGCTTCCATGTTACACTTCTCTTTGAATAATACAATAGTTTGCATTGTACACAACTTCGAGTTCTAGCACACCACGACCAATCAAACTAACAGTTATGAATAGTAATAGCCACTTTTTGAAATTTTATAAATTTTATTTTTCAAAATGGAATTAATTTTTGGATTCAGAATATCAAAATTGCCTTAGGGTGAATTTTTTTTATTTTTCTAAAAACATTCAATTTTTGATGAATAGTGAAAAATACTGCATTATTATTTAAAACTGACTTTTTATTTAAATAATTAGTTATTTTATTTAAATTTATTTTAGGTCAAAATAGATACATAATACCTATATATGTTCAATTTAATTCATTGGAGTCATTTTATAATAAGATTAGATATATAAAATTTTATTGAACTTTTTATCATCTTTTACCCACCTTCTAGCCACATTTGCAAATTTGCATAAAGCGTAGTTTTACCACTTCTATAAATTGAATTTCAAAAATCTGAGAGACACGGTTGAAATCAGTAATTAAAATTTGGTTCTATAAGATGAAAATAAATTTTGTTGAATAGTAACTTTTGAATTTTATTTACGACAGTTAAAATTAAATAGGGTAATTAAAGGTAAAAATGATATTATAATTACCCTAACACATGTCCTAATTCTATTGGATAAGTGTATTTAGACCAAAATCAACCTTAGTAATAAAATATGATCATTTTGGTCCACTTGGATTATATTAGGACATTTATTATTATTTTATTTAAAGAAAAGTTAAAAGTGTTAAATTCAAAGTTTAATAACTAAACCAGTTTTAATATAGGTTTATACATAAGATAAATTCAACTATAAATATTAATTAGAAATATAAAACGATTTAATACATAATGGTATTTTATTTATAATTTTTATACATTAAATAATTAAATTTATTTATGACATAATGATGATGAAGTAATTACCTTTTTATTGAAAGATTCAAATAATTGATATTATAAATATTAATATAACTATAAATTTAGACTTTTTATATATTCCAAGAATTTTATAGGTTAATATGACATGTTAGGGTTTATTAAATAAATTTTTTTCGAAGTGATAAAGTTTTTATGACTTTCAGAAAAACCAAATACTAAATAGTGTCAAAATTGACATAAATGAGTTTTTAAAACAAATACTATATTATTAATTGATATAATATTACTAAAAATCTAATATTCAGCCAAAGTACTTATATAAGGTTATATATATCAATAATTAACCACATGGGATTCTCTAGGATTTTTATAGTAATTTTATTAACCATTTATTATAATAATACAAGAATACATGGTAAAAGTTAAACTATTTAACTAAGAGTTAAATTTAAAAGATAAGGTTAATATGATGACCTAAACCATTATAAAACCTATTGGTATAAATGTTTTATAACAATACCCACCTTAGACTCTAAATAAATCCTTGTTTATCCATTAGAAACTGAAAATGATTTTTTAATAAAATAATATTTCAATCTTTTCCTAAAGTGACCCTCACCTCTCTTATAAAAGGGTACTTCCCCTTCTCTCAAAATCACACCTCCAAAGTAATTTGGCTCGGTCAAAAATTGCTCAAATATCCTCACAACTACCATAAATTCAACCTATAGGCCTTACTTTGATCATAAATCCAACCTAAGGATCCCTTTTGATCAAATCAAAAGGAAGCACCTGAAGAACAGGTAATAATTTCATCACCTCTTTCAAAGTTATTTTCTTCTTCCACTTCCTCTTTCTTTGTTGTTTCCATACCAAAATAATAACCCTAGTACCTTATATGTACTATGATATTAATATAAATATGGTACAACCATATCATTATTCTATCCATCTTATGAATGGCAAAGTCACCATACGTGTGTACGTACGGCTTATCGTCTCCACGTCATGGTGTAGTTTGTTATTCAATACTTAATTATTTGGATGGGTATAATAATGAGTATAATTGATGTAAATAATAAACATAAAATTTTAATGATTCTGTATATATGATATACTATCCAATTACATATGATTCCACCATCAATAGAATGATATTGTCTCTCATGCGTACATACAGATTACTGTCTCCACGAACGCGATGAGATTCATTACCTATCGTAATCATTCAAGAATAATTTTTATTTTATGATTAAAAATAATGTTTAATAACTTAATATAATTATGGATATGAATCAAATAAATCCTATCCATAACAAATATGACTTACGTAACAAAATATATAAAGGAAAAAGAATCAGTTAACACCTGAAACAATGATACTACGAAAATATTATTAACAAAGCAATATTAAAAGATCATATATGATATCATATTTATGTATGTGGTTATTTTATAATTTAATAAAAATTATTTAACTATTATATAGGAGGTTAACATACCCTAAATCAAGGAAAAGTACAAGGTAAGGGTTAATTTTACAACCTCTTTACTTATCCAAGGTTGTTTATACGTAAGTATCTACTGGGAATTCTTTATCATCCACATCTATATTTTTTTAAAATGTATTTCAAAATAAATTACTATTTACTAGAATATGGGTCAAATTCATTTATACCCTTGTTTTACTTTTTATAAAATATTTATAAAGGAATCTTTCCATCATTTTCCAAACAAGTTCATTTACGACCTTTTTGACAAAATTAAGGAAAGAGTGTTTTTTTAACTTATACGGTGAGTGTGGATATTTTCTGCATTTATAACACCTTTGAATATTCCCTTAAAAGTTTATAAGAATATTTTTAAAGTAAATGTTTTCTTTTATAATTATGTGACTTTTAAATGATTTCAAAATAGAAAGAGATATTTCTCTCAAATAGTTTTGATTTCATATATATCAACATATTTTGATGGATTTTACACTTGTTTGAAGTTGATTTATTATAAGACGATATTCCATATTTTATTGAAGTTTTTGTGATATGTTTAACTATAGATGTGTTATTTTTATACCATTCATGGTTTATTGTTAAAGTATTAATATTTTGTATGCTAGTTTTAATACGAATGTTTATGTTATGTTTCAAACTTTTCATATGAGGAATGCATTGGACTTAGTAAGTGATGGGTGGATCCCTCTATAGATCCCCGATGCATCGGTAGGTCTCATGAGACAAACTAGTGTCTTAGAAAACAGCCTTAACAAAATCTTATTTGTATTTTTGGAATGAGGCCTTGACTATGTTGTGATGATGTCCGGTATTATGCATTCCATAATTATGAAATTGGATATTGATATTACGTGTGATTATTTGACTAGTAGAATATCCATGTGAATAAGTAAATGGAATTATTTGATTTATCTTTTCCATATTATGCTGAAGTTTAAGTTTAAAAGGATTTTGTTTTAGTCTTATACATTGCCTTAAATGTTTATGGTTATTTATGATAGTTTCTGCTATATTGTTATCCTTACTGAGAATTTGATTTAACCCCTTTCTATGTTTTATTTTTTCCAAGATGCGAAGAAGTATATTACGATTAACCTGCAGGAATAATCTAAGGGATATGAGTGTGTTCATAGGGGACATAATGTTGTTGTTTTTCCATTTCATGATGTAATGTATAACTTATGTATGTATCTAGCACTTACAAGGCTACTAAACTAATTGATCTTTTGAGACTTGATCTCTTGTGATCATGACAATGTTATGTAATAATGCATCGACTCTAGTTAACTAGGGTTGGGGTGTTACAGTTGGTATCAGAGAAGTTTAGTACAAACCTTGGAAGCTAGATTTAGAAAAACTCTGATTAGATAAAATTACCCTAAGATATACTTTGAGGATTGGTATAGAAGAACTTCCTAGAATTTTGGTAATGTAGAGATTTTGTGTATTTTCCAAGAAATACATCGTTGTCTAGATACGAGCAGGTAGAGGCGGCTCTGGCACAAATGTACCTAGGAGTGAAAACTCCAACAAGGAGTTTCGGGCTTGACCTGTGGTATCCTGGTACACGACAATGGGCCTTGCTTCACTCTTGGTTACGACACTCCTGGGGGATATGCTAAGGATAATTCAAATTTTCTTTACAAACCATTATGAAGGATTTATGAGTAAATACTTCCTCAAAGAAAACATTTTTTTATGATTATGGATTATATGCATAAACTATTTATGTTAGGTATTTACAAGTTTAAAATTATGCATTGCAATTCATAAACTAACCTAGTGTATTCCATTTTTTAGAAATGGTGCCTAGTAGAAGGAATGAGAACTCCAAAAATACACATGATCCAAATAGTAAGAAGGATCATATCTTTCATGGTCTTAATCCAATATTTAGAAGAGAAATAGTCTCCCACATATTCTGATCAAAAGAAGAAATAGTATCATGTGTTAATAAGATAAGTAAAGAATTCTCAGAGTCCTATGGATTTTAAGGGAAGACATATTTGAAAAGGATGGTAGAGATAAAGATGGATAAGGGGAAGAAGGTAAAAGTTAAATTTCCATCCTGTAGTAAATGTGTGAAGAAACACCCCGATACTTGCCTGAAGGGAATGGGAGTCTATTACAAGTATGGTGAAAAAAGCCAACAAGATCATGATTGCAAGGGAAATAAAGGGGTTGTAAATGTTGAATGCTACAATTATAGAGAAATGGGGCATTATGTAAATGAATATATTAAGCACCAATGGAACTTACCTCAGAAAAGGACAAGGGGTCAAGGCCAAGCTTATGCGATCACTACTGCTGAGGTTGAAGCTCTGAATGATGTGGTGGAAGGTAATTTAATGGTTTCCTCAAATTTAGCCAATGATTTATTTGATTCTGGATCATCGTATTGTTTCATATATTCCCAGATTTCTAAGAAAATTAGATATTTACAATTCAATTTAACAAGGGAGTTTTCAGTCAAAACTTCTAAGCGAAGTATCATTGCAACAAATTTTTGTGAATCAGTTCCCATTAGGGCATATAAACATACTTTATCTACCGATCTCATCTTCATACCCTTGATTTAATTTGATATAATCCTCGGTATGGATTGGATTTCATACCATGATGCTAAAATCTTTTGTAAGAAGAAGGAGGTTACACTTTTTGATGATGATAAGGAGTACCTTATCTTTAGAGCAGGAACATCACCATCTAATTCTCATCTAGATCCTCCCCCAGTAGCTCTACTAAATTCAATTATTGGGGAGGAAGGGAATGAAATAACTATGGGTGAGGAAAGGAATGTTCAAATAGTGGAAGTACCTATTGTGCAAGAATGTGTTGATGTGTTTCCAGAGGATTTACCTGGACATCCTTCAGAATGAGAAATTGAGTTTTCCATTGATATAATTCCTAGTTCAAGGGAAATATCGAAGACCCATTATAGAATGGCCACAATGGAATTAATGTAACTAAAGAAACAACTAGAGTAATTGAGTAATAAAGGATTTATTCGCCCTAGTTTTTCTCCAGGGGGATCCCATGTTTTTTTTTTGTTAAGAAGAAAGATGGATCTATGAGGTTGTACATTGACTACAGGGAGATCAATGTTGTAACAATAAAGAACAAGTATCCCCTACCTTGCATTGATGATTTACTCGATCAAGTTCATGGAGCTCAATATTTTTAAAATATTGATCTTAGATCAGGATACCATCAGTTGTGCATGAAAAAGGAAGACATTCCAAATACAGCATTTCAAACTAGGTATAGGCATTACGAGTTTACAGTAATGCCTTTTGGACTAACTAATGCACCCTCTATTTTCCTGGATTTAATGAATAGAGTTTTCAAGGAATATCTTGATGAACTTGTTGTGGTATTTATTGATGATATCTTGGTATACTAAAAAATCTACGAAGATCATGAAAATCACTTGCGTGCTATTCTAAAGACTCTTAGAAGAAATAAATTATATGGGGAGTTTAGCAAGTGTGAATTCTGGCTTCAGGAGATTTCATTTCTTGGCCATATTGTCTCTAAGGATGGAATCTCTATCGATTTTTATAAGACAAGAGAAATAAAAGAATGGACAACACCAACGATTATAACTGAGGTACACAGTTTTATTGGTTTATCAGGTTATTATCGGCATTTCATCTAGAATTTTTCCCTATTGGATAACCCATTAACCAAACTCACATGTAAAGGGTTTAAATTTTTTTGGACAAAAAAGTGTGAAGAATGTTTCGAAGAAATGAAGAGAAGATTATTCAATGATCCTATCCTGACTCTACCATTGGGGAATGATGGGTTTGTTATTTATAGTGATGCTTCAAAGAAAGGACTTGGTTGTTTCCTTATGTAGAATGATAGAGTTATTTCCTATGCATCATGACAGCTAAAAATTAATGAATAAAACTATCCCACTCATGATCTTGAGTTAGGAGCTGTAATATTTTCTTTGAAGATATGGATACACTATCTCTATGGTGAAAAATATGAGATATATACCAATCAAATGAGTTTTTAGTATATTTTCTCATAGAAAGAACTCAACATGAGGCAAATAATATGGATTGAACTACTCAAATATTATGATTGCACTATACACTACCATCTAGGGAAGGAAAATAAGGTGGTAGATGCTTTGAGAAAAAAAGGATCATGGATTTTTGAACAAGATGAGTGTTAAAAGGGATCCTATGTTCATGGATCTAGTAAATATGGATATGGGAATAATCATGGAAGGTGAAACATCAATACTTTTTCAAATGGTTTCCAAACCATCTTTACTATAAAGGATAAAAAGTTCTTAGACTGATGATGAGGAGTTTCAAAAAAAATTAATGATGTGAATGATGGGAGATTGATCAACTTTGTATATGAAGATGGAATTTTGAAATTTGGGAAGAGACTTTGTGTTCATGACATACCAGATCTAAAAAGGGAATTATTGGATGATGTTCATAGCTCCAATTTCTCTATACACCCTGGCAGCACTAAGATGTATAGATATTTGAATGAACATTTTTGGTGGAACAACATGAAGAGGGAGATTGCTGATTATGTGCCAAGATGTATGGTTTTTCAACAGGTGAAGGCTGGAAGACAACATCCTAGAGGAGTCACGCAACCTCTTCCCATATCTGAGTGGAAATGGGATGATATTACGATGGACTTTGTCATGGGGCTACCAAATACTCCTAGAAGGAATGATGCAATATGGGTCATTTTTTATCGTCTTACAAAGTCAGCACATTTTCTTGATATAAGAGAAGATTTACCACTTGAACGTTTAGAAATACTATATATTAAAGAAGTTTTAATACTTCATGGTGTACCCCTATCGATTGTTTTTGATCGTGATCCCCATTTTACATCAAGGTTTTGGAAAAGTCTTCAAAAATCCCTGGATACTGAACTTCGTTTGAGCACTGCCTACCACCCTCAAACTGATAGACAATCAGAACAAACTATTAAAACCTTAGAAGACATGTTGAGATCTTTCTCACATGACTTTCAAATTATGTGGGATCAGTATTTACCACTGGTATAATTTTCCTATAACAATAACTTCTATTCAAGTATTCAGATGGCACCATATGAAGTGTTATATGGAAAGAGATTCCGCACACCAACCTATTGGGATGATGTTGGTGAAAGAAAACTTATAGGCCTAGAACTTGTTAAGGAAACAATGGAAAAGGTTAAGATTATCCAAACCCACATCAAAGCAACTCAAAGTAGGCAAAAGATCTATGTCGATAATCGAAGGAAGGATTTGGAATTTCAAGTAGGAGATCATATTTTCTTGAATGTATCTCCATGGAAGGGTGTCATACATTTTGTTAATAAGGGTAAATTAAGTCCTAGGTACATTGGAGCTTTCAAAATTCTAGAACGAATTGGAGTTCTAGATTTCCATTTGGCAATGTCGCCAAGTCTCTCCAAAGTTCATGATGTGTTCCAAGTATCACTGTTGAGAAAATGCATGCCTGACCCAACACATGTACTCACCTGTGAAGAAATAGAACTGGAACCTGATCTTTCTTATTGTGAAGAGCCTATCAAGATTCTTGATACTAGAGAACATGTGCTGAGAAACCAGATGACTCGTCTGGTAAAAGTTCTATGGAGAAACTATAATATGGAAGAGGCAACATGGGAACCCGAGGAACTTATGATGAAGAACCACCCGAGTCTTTTTATGCAGTAGTATTCTAGAAATTTTGAGGATGAAATTATTTTAAGTAGGGAAGAATGTAGCACCCCAAACTTCCATAGTACGTTTCTCTTTGAATAATACAATAGCTTGTGTTGTACGTAACATCGAGTTTTAGCACATCACGACCAATCAAACTAGCTGTTATGAATAGTAATACCCACTTTTTGAAATTTTATAAATTTTATTTTTCAAAATGGACTTTATTTTTGGATTTGGAATATTAAAATTAGCTTAGAGTGAATTTTTGGTATTTTTCTGAAAACGTTCAATTTTTGATGAATAGTGAAAAAACATGGGGTTATTATTTAAAACCAAATTTTTATTTAAATAATTATTTGTTTTATTTAAATTTATTTTAGGTAAAAATATATACATAATACCTATATATGTTCAATGTAATTTATTGGATTAATTTTTTAATAATATTAGATATATAAGATTTTATTGAACTTTTTACCGTCTTTTACCCACCTTCTAGGCACATTTGAAAATTTGCATAAAACGCAATTTTACCACTTCTATGAATTGAATTTCAAAAATTCTAGAGACACAATTGACATCAGTAAGTAAAATGTGGTTCAATAATATGAAAATATTTTTTGGTGAATAGTAACTTGTGAATTTTATTTACCACGGTTAAAAGTAAATAGGGTAATTGAAGTTAAAAATGATATTATAATTACCCTAACACATGTACTAATTCTATTGGATAAGTGTATTTCGACCAAAATCAACCTTAGGAATAAAATATGATCTTTTTGGTCCACTTGTATTAGATTAGGACATTTATTATTATTTTATTTAAAGAAGAATTAAAAGTGTTAAATTCAAAGCTTAATAACTAAACCATTTTTAATATAGGGTTATACATAAGATAAATTTGACTATAAATATTAATTAGAAAGATAAAAATATTTCCTACATTATTTTATTTTATTTATAATTTTTATAGATTAAATAATTAAATTTATTTATGACACGATGATGATGAAATAATTACCTTATTATTGAAAGATTAAAATAATTGATATTATAAATATTAATATAATTATAAATTGAGAATTTTGATGTATTCCAAGAATTTTCTAGGTTAATGTGACATTTTAGGGTTGATTAAATAAATTTTTTTCAAAGTGATAAAGTTCTTACGACTTTCACAAAAACCAAATACTAAATAGTGTCAAAATTGACATAAATGGGTTTTAAAACAAATACTTTATTATTAATTGATATAATATTACTAAAAATATAAGGTTCATCCAAAGGACTTAGATAATTTTATATATATATCAATAATTAACCACATGGGGTTCTCTTGGCTTTTATAGTAAGTTTATTAACCATTTATTATAATAATACAAGAATACATGGTAAAAGTTAAACTATTTAACTAAGAGTTAAATCTAAAAGATAAGGTTAATATGGTGACCTAAACCTGTCTAAAACGTATTGGTTGAGAGGTTTTATACCCATACTCACCTTATCCTCTAAATAAATCCTTTTGGAGCCATTATAATCTGAAAATTATTTTATAATAAAATAATATTTCAAGCTTTTCATAAAGTGACCCTCACCTCTCTTATAAAAGGGTACTTCCCCTTATCTCAAAATCACACCTATGAAGCCATTTGGTTTGTCAAAACCTTGCTCAAATATCCTCCCAACTACTTTCACTTCAACCTAGAGGCCTTAATTTGATCATAAAGCCAACCTAAGGAGCCCTTTTGATCAAATCAAAAGGAAGCACTTGAAGAAGAGGTAATAATTTCATCACCTATTTCAAAGTTCTTTTCTTCTTCCACTTCCTCTTTCTTTGTTGTTTCCATACCAAAATAATAACTCCAGTACCTTATACATGTTTTTATATTATTATAAATATGGTACAACCATATTCATTATTCTATCCATCCTATGAATGACAAAGTCACCATACGTGCGTACGCACGGATTACCGTCTCCACATCGTGGTGTAGTTTGTTATTCAATACTTAATTATTTGTATGGGTATAATAATGAGTATAATTGATGTAAATAATAAACAAAAAAATTTAATTATTCTTTATATATTATATACCATCCAATTACATACAATTACACCATCAATAGAATGATATTGTCGCTCGTGCGTACGTACGGATTACCGTCTCCACGAACGCGATGAGGTTCATTACCCATCGTAATCATTCAAGAATAATTTTCATTTTATGATTAAAAATAATGTTTAATAACTTAATATAATTCTGGATATGAATTAAATACATATTATCCATAACAAACATGACTTACGTAACAAAACATATAATGGAAAACGAATCAGTTAACACCCGAAACAATGATACTACTAAAAAATTATTAACAAAGAAATATTAAAAGATAATATATGATATCATATGTATGTATGTGGTTCTTGTATAATTTAATAAAAATTATTTAACTATTATAGAAGAGGTTATCATACCCTCTATCTAGGAAAATTACAAGGTAAGGGTTAATTTTACAATCTCTTTACTTAGCTGAGGTTGTTTATATGTAAGTATCTACTGGGACTTCTTTATCATCCATATATGTGTTTATTAAAAATGTATTTCAAAACATTTTTACTATTTCTTATACTGTGAGTTAAAGTCATTTATACCCTTGTTTTACTTTTTATAAAATGTTTATAAATGAATCTTTCCGTCGTTTTCCAAACAATGTCCTTTACGACCTTTTTGACAAAATTAAGGAAAGAATGTTTTTTTAACTTATACAGTGAGTGCAGCTATTTTCCGCCATTATAACACCTTTGAAGCTTCCCTTACAAGTTTATAAGAATATTTTCAAAATAAATGTTTTCTTTTATAATTATGTGACTTTTAAATGATTTCAAAATAGAAAGAGATATTTCTCTCAAATAGTTTTGATTTCATCTATGTCAACATCCTTTGATGAATTTTACACTTGTTTGAAGTTGATTTATTATGATAAAATCTTCCATATTGTATTGAAGGCTTTGTGATATTTTTGACTATGGATGTATTATTTTTATACCATTCTTATTTTATTGTTAAATTATTAACATTTCGTATGTTAGTTTTAATACAAATGTTTATGTTATGTTTTAACCTTTTCATATAAGGAATACATTGGACTTAGTAAGTGATGGGAGGATCCCACTATAGATCCTCAATGCATCGATAGGTCTCATGATAAAAACTAGTGTCTTATCACAAGGCCTTGAAAAAATCTTATTTGTAGTCTTGGCACAAGGCCTTGACTATGTGGTTATGATGTTCGACATTATGCATTCCAAAATTATGAAATTGGCTATTGATATTACATGTGATTATTCGACTAGTAGAATATCCATGTGAATAAGTAAATGGAATTATTTGATTTATCTTTTCCATATTATTCTAAAGTTTAAGTTTAAAAGGCTTGTGTTTTAGTCTTATACATTGCCTTAAATGTTTATGCTTATTTATGACAGTTTCTGCTATATTGTTATCCTTACTGAGCATCTGATCTCACCCCTTTTTATGTTTTATTTTTTCCAGAATGTGAAGAAGTATATTATGATTAACCTGCATGAATAGGCTAAGGGATATGATTGTGTTCAAAGGGGACACACTTTTGTTGTTGTTTTCCCATTTCATGATGTAATGTAAAACTTATGTATGTATCTATCACTTCCAAGGCTACTAAACTAATCAGTATTTCGAGACTTGATATCTTGTGATCATGCCAATGTCATGTAATAATTTACCGACTCTGGGTAACTAGGGTCGGGGTGTTAAAAAGCAGCTCATACCACAAAGTGGGCAGCTGAGCTTGACCCCAGCCAGCCAGCTAGTAAGGACTGGCCAAAGGCGAGTGTGCATCGGGCACAAATGATCATGCCCACAGGGGCTCATGGGATCCAATAGATCACCACTGTGTGGGTAGATCGGTGGAAGAGCATAGGTTGGGCGCAAAGAGTGCCCGCAAGAGGATTTTATGGGGTGATACCGGAGGAGAGGGTAGAGAAATTATTAGCATGAGGCTACTGCGGATTGATATTTAAACCACACTGAAGCCACATCTTCGTTTTGATGTGGGACGAATTTTTAAAAACACAGATGAAATTGTAGTTGTCTATCTGACTTCATATGAGATCTCAATCACACATCGTATCCCGCAATGCAATCCATGTCATCCATCCATCCTTCACTGCATCTATTTGAACTAGTACCATTCGATGAGCCTCCACTCCATGTCGCCTTCAACCACTGGTCATCCCGATGCCAAAGCTCTATCGAGATGAAGTTGGGCCTCCATGATTGAACTCCGACTATCGTTGATGATCAAACCCAATACATAAGGTCCATCTAGACTTAACAATACCATGCATGAAATTTCATTTTCATGCATGCAGAAAAACACGAAGCTCAAATGAGGCCAAATAAAACACAGTTGTGAGGCCACATCATGGACCTCAGGCATTCATTATTGATTATTGCATGATTATCCTAATGCATGCATGTGAGGATTACACGACAATATGAGGATCCCGTGTTGAAGAGAAAAAAACTGATATATGTGGGATATCTCTATTCGCATTTGAATATTTCAGAATCAAAGATATCTGGATTTCAAGGATTTAAACTTCACAGCATATCCTATGGGATTTGAATGCGGAGAAATGCATTGATCTGCACCTATAAAAGGAGGATTCCCTCAATCGATCTTAGTGTTGAGAAAATTGAGAACTCTCGTTTCTCTGAAGAAATAGAGCCACTGCAAAGAAGGAAGATCCTGCAACCCTTTGACAATTGCAAATCACTCTCAAAGGAGCTTCACGAAGAACCAGTACCACACGACACTTTCTTACATGAGGAGAGTTGTCCTCCTTGAGAACATCCTACACATAGGAGCAGAAGAATACCATGAGCACTCAACATGTGTTTTACATACTTGAGTCGCTTTGTGAAGACTGGTTCTTGAAGCCCTACTAGGATAGTGCGCTCCACCTCCCTAGTTTGTGCTACACACCAGAACATGAAGCCTTCCTGGTTCATGGTGATAATCCTCAAGTTGAAGTAAAGAAAAACTCATGCACACATCAAGCATGTACCCATCTGAGCTTTGTGATCTTAATAGGCAATATATAAATCACCTACATGATCATCTCCTAATTTATTCCTATGAATCATTGATAACCAGTGAGTGTAAAATGAAGAAAAGAAGCAAATTGTTGTTCGAGTAGCATAAAACATAACCAAACATACATATATGAACATATTCATGACCATGCACATGTGGAGAAACATTTTTGTGTGTAAGTTGAATTGATAAATAAGAAACAAAAGTGAAAAATATTATGTAAGACCATTATTGCATATTAATTATCTTAAAGAAAGTGTGTTCACCACTTTCACACATCCAAGTGAGACTATGACTTTATCCAAAATAAAGAATTATTAGCCTGAGTATTTGTTGAAGCTGGGGGGTATAACCAGTTTCTGGAAGAATAGGAAGGTGTAGTGAAGTTAGGAGGCTTAACCAACTTGTAATTGGGGGGTTTAACCAATTACTTTTTGTAATCATATTCTGATAAAGTGAAGAATCCACGTTGGGGATAATAACCAACACGGAAAGGAGTATGTCTTTGTACCGAACCTTGTAAATCCCTATGTTCTATGATTTTGTTTAACAACATCATTTTAAGAGTGTATCAAGACCTTAACTATCCATAGAGGTTGAATTAAAAAAGTAGGCAATTCATAAAAAATAAAAATTAAAAAGTGGATCATCGATTCACCCCTCCCCTCTCAGTGATCTTGAACTATTCTGGGTATTTCAATTGGTATCAGAGCCAGGAACCCTCTATAAGGATCTACTACATTGAGAATATGGATAATCTAAATTCTTTCAATAGTAGGGGTGTTGCTAATTTTGATGTAAAGAATTATCACTATTAGAATAATAGGATGTTACCATATCTTCTATCTCTTGTCCTTAAAGTTGGAGATGTAGCTAATTTTAGATTCCCTCCTATTATTGATGAAGCTGTTATGACTTTCACTAATAAAATAAATATGGAAGTCTATGGAAAGGCTCAAAATTCCATTTTGATGTCTCTTTCAGAAAATTTGTACACAAAGGTTATGGGAATCAAAAATTCCAGAGAAATTTGGGAAAAATTGGAAAGTAACTATGAAGGAAACATGAAAGTCAAGGAAGCCAATTTGAAAATTTGGAGGACCAAATTAGAAGCTATAAAGATGGGAGAATAAGAAAACATTGATGATTATTTCATAAGATTCGATGGAATATTTAGTAATATTCAGGGCTTTTGAGAAAAGTTGGATGATTCAAATATTGTCAAAAAACTAATGAGAAATTTTCCTAACATGTTTGATCCCAAAGTATCAGTTTTGGAAGATAGAGATGATCTTTATCTTGATGAACTACGTAACATTCTCATTGCGTATGAAATGCGAAAGATTCCAATTTTCAAGAAGAAGGTCAATGATGAGATGGCTTTTTAGACCATGAGAAAACTCAAAATCAAAGATGATGAAGTTTTAGAATCAAGTGAATTTGATGATGAAGATAAATATGAAGAGTATAACAGAATAATTGCTCTTATATCAAAGAGATTCTGGAAAGGAAAGTTTAAGGGTAAAGGGAAAACACCACCAAGATGTTACAACTACAATGACATGGGACACTTTTCTAATAATTGTCCTAAGAAAATGTTTTTTTCACCTGAGACTGATTAAGAAAAACCAGAGAAAAGGAAATGGGGTAGAAGCTCAAAAGAATTTTGTGGAAGAAATAAAAATTTCTTTTCAGGTAAAAGAAGAAGTTATGTGAGAAAATAAGAAGATATAGACTCTACATTAGGCAGCCAAACAAAATATGAAACTAATTTCATGGCTCATGTGGAAAAAGGTTTTGATACTTCTAGAAGTGAAGATGATGAAAGTGAACGGAAAGAACTAGAACACATGTTTAAAAATTAATTTGAATATTGTCTTGATAAAAATAGAAAGCTTAAGAGAGAAAAGAGATTTTTATTGAAAGAAACAAAAAAGATAATAGAGAAAAAGGAATAATGTACAAAGAAAGAAACCTTTTATATTGAAGAAATCAAAAGGCACAAACTGATGGTTTCTAAAATGGAAAATATGGTAAAAGACCATGAGTAAAAGCTTCACCTCAAAGAATAAGAACAATCAATGACTCGGTCTAAATGTCTTGAAGAAAAAAATAGCTTGAAAGGGATCATAGAAGATTTCAACAAGGCTATTGAGGTCAAGGTAGAATCATCACACACTGTTGAAATTATGGTATCAAAGAAGTAGGTCAATTCAATATTCATCAAATCTCAAAATACATCTTTTATATATAACAATACAGGTCCAAAAGAAAATCTGAGATAAGTTTGGAGCACAAAGGCTAGAGATAAATATTCTTCCAATCTAAAGAAAGAGGAAAATTCTCCAAGAATTTTTTCCCCTAGAACAAAAACAAACTCAATCTTTGGAAAGAAAACAAAAAAAATCTTCAAGATAAGGCTTTTATCAGTGCGGAAGATCAATATTTGGAGGATACTACTAGTTTTGTGGAGTGTTTGGGCACAAAGCATATTTATGTTGGTATAAAATGTCCCTACCAAAATCGAGGCATGAAAAAAGGGAGAGCTATTATGAAAATAGAAGAGCAATACAAAATAAGAAAGAAATCTTGGAAAAATCATCTAATTTGCCAACTCAGAACAAGTTTGACTGATTAGAAGAATTCAGTAGAAGATATGATCATTAAATCCATAGTGTTAAAAAGTGCATGAGTATTCTTCCTAAACAAACACTCAATGAAAGGAATGGAAAGGGAATTCAAAAAATAAATGATGAAAACTCATGTTTTGTTGAGGTTACTTTAAAAGCCAGTAGTAAAACCAAGTCATGGATTCTCAATGGTGGATGTTCATCACACATGATTTTTGATAAAAAAAATTATATCCAACATAGAAAATCATGAGGGAGGAGTCGTAATCTTTGGAAATGATTTTTCTCTGAAAAAAAGGGAGCTGGAAAAGCATTGATTAAAGTCAGAAATCTAAAGTCCAATGATGTGTTGTTTGTTGAAGTGTTAAAACAAAATTTTCTTATTGTAAGAAAATTGTGTTATGATGAACATGAATTGTTATTTAAAAAGGATCCATGTGTCATCAAGAGCTCAAAGGATGGAAGAATCACCACTCAAGGAAAAAGGACCACTGGTAATTTATTTCAAATTAGTGATTCTGTTAATTCCTGTTATTTGAGTTCCAAGGATGAAAACAACCTCTAGAATAGAAGACTTTGCTATCTTGTTCAAAGGAGTATTTGTAAAATCTCAAATAATGACATTGTGAGAGATCTTCCCAAATTGAAAAGAGAAAGGGTTGAAATTTGTGAAACTTTTCAGAAAGGAAAATTGTTCCAAAGTTCACACAAAAAAAGTGGAT
Organism: Viscum album; assembly: GCA_963277665.1. Taxonomy (NCBI): domain Eukaryota; kingdom Viridiplantae; phylum Streptophyta; class Magnoliopsida; order Santalales; family Viscaceae; genus Viscum; species Viscum album. The sequence goes on from OY728157.1 coordinate 1,808,439,202, forward strand.
ATTCTATTTACTAGGCCCCTTGAGATTATTCATATAGAAATATGTGGGACAATGAGACAAAATTATATAAGATTTAATCTGTATTTCATAACATTTATTGATGATTACACTTGAATGACTAATTTTATGTTTATAAAACACAAGTCAGATGCAACCACAATGTTCAAAAATATTAGAAGGCAAGCTCAGAAGGCGATGGGTGTCTTTATAAATAAAGTGAGATCAGATAATATTAAAGAGTATACTTATGATGATTTTGAAATCTATCTTTGCAAACATGGAATCAATAATCAATACAGCACACCATATACTCCACAAAAAAAATGTGGTATCTGAAATAAATAACATAAGCATAGTTGAAATGGGAAGAACTATGTTGGACGAACACAATATCTCAAAGTTTTTCTGGAGAGAAGCTTTATGTATAGATATACATATATGGAACAGATGTCTTCTAAGACCAGAAACACAAATGATAGCTTATGAAATGTGGTACAATAGAAAACCAACTGTTAAATACTTCAAAGTTTTTGGAAGTCCCTGCATCATAAAGATTAAGAACATTAATCTAGGAAGATTTGAAGAAAAGGCAGAGAAAGGAATATTCATGGGCTACATACCAAATGGTAAAGGCTACAGATGTTGGAACAAAAGAATGAACAAGATGGTTGATTGTAGTGATGTCAGATTTATTGAAAACAATATCAAATAAAATATTGTTGATAATGTTGATTTAGAAGATTCGGTAGAAAATTCCAAGATTATGGAAAAAAATGATGAAGCTGCTGGGATAGAACCAAACAATGTTGATATAAATTCTAAACATACCAATGGTGAAGAAGAATATGATGCAAACAAAAAGAAACGATACAAAAAATTAAATAAACATATCGAGACAGAAAATATTATTGGTAATCAATAGTATCCAGTATAAACAAGAAGAAGATTGAGAATTGAAGATCAAAATAAACTTGTTTCTTAAGTTGAACCTCATAGAGTGGATAAAGCAGTTAAGCACGAGTAATGGATACAAGCTATGCATGAGGATATGGATTAAATTGATAAAAATTCCACTTGGGATCTTGTATCAAGACCTAGGAATAAAAATGTTATTAGAACCAAGTGGGTTTTTAGAAATAAGCTAAATGAAAAAGGGGAAGTTTCTAGAAATAGGTCCAGGCTAATATGCAAAGGATATTCACAAATAGAAGGAATTGACTTTGAAGAAACCTTTGCACTAGTAGCAAGACTAGAAACCATTAGAATGTTCTTGGTAGTTGCAGCACACAAGCAATATAAGGTTTATCAAATGGATGTAAAATCTGCATTTCTAAATGGAGATCTTAAAGAATAGGTATATAACGAACAACCAGATGTTTTTGTTCTGGAAAAAGATGGTAGCATGGTCTGTAGGTTGAGAAAAGCTCTGTATGGTTTAAAACTGGCCCCTAGAGCCTAGTACTCCAAATTATATGGTTGTCTAAAGGATGTGAATTTTTTCAAGGGGATAGTTGATAGTAACTTTTATGTTATATAAATGGCCACTTTTACTCTCATAGTAATTATATATTTGGATGACATCATCTTTGATGGTGAAAAGAAAGGTCTATGTGAAGAATTTGCTAAGAAAGCGAAGAGAAACTTTGAAATTTCCATGCTTGGTTAGATGTCATATTTTCTAGGATTTCAGGTTGACCAAAAAAATCCATATTTCTATCATAGGAGAACTATGCGATGGAATTGGTGAAAAAGTTCAGAATGGAAAATGAAAAATAGGTTTCAACACCCATTTCAGTTGGAACCAAATTATGTAAGGATGAAAAAGGAAATAGTGTTGATGAAAAATATTTCAGAAGAATCATTGGAGGCCTACTTTATCTCACAACATCAAGTCCAGACATACTTATGCAGTGACTCTATGTGCCAGATTTTAGAGGGATCCAAAAGAGTCTCACTTATTAGAAACTAAAAGAATTTTGAGATGTGTGAAATGAACTCTGAACTATGGGATTTTATAAAAACACAGTGCAGACATGAATTTATTGGGGTTTACAGATGCTAATTGGGTCGATGATTGTACTGACATGAGATCTACCTCTAGAGGAACCTTATTTTTGGGAGAAGGATGTGTCAGTTGGTATAGAAAGAAGAAGAATTCAGTAACTTTGAGCATATATGAGGCAGAGTATGTGGTAGCTACACATGAATGTACATAGATTATTTTGATGCAAGTAAAGCTAGTAGATTTGAAAGTTGAAAATGATAAAACACTAAAGATTTTATATGATAATCAAAGTGTCGTTGTATTATAGAATAATCCTATGAAATATTAAAGGTCCATGCATATTAATATCAAATATCATTTTATCAAAGAAAAGGTGGATTGTGGAGATATCAAGATAGAATACATTTCTACTAAAGATCAAGTTGTAGATATTTTCACCAAAGCAATGTCAGTAGAGAGGTTTGTTGATATAAGGCTAAAACTTCATGTCCATCCTTCTCCTCTCACTTGAATAACAATAAAAGGTCCCTCCTTATTCCATAAATCTATATACATTATTTTTTACTAATTTTTAGGGAATTGAAGGAGGTGAATTCATCCCTTGAGGGGGAGCATTTTTTGTTGTAGTTTGTGCAGGTTTATTGCAGTTCAGTGAAAAAACTATCTATTTCTATCCCCTTGGACATGAATTGATACATTTTGAGCATTATTTCATATATATGGTTATTTCTAGACAGTATTGAAAACCTTGTTCATATCTCTCTTGTTTTCTACATCGGGTTAGACCACGTAGAATTATAGTTGATTAACTAAAGGATCTTTGCTAAGTGAACCTTGTGATATCATCCCTCTATCTCAATTATTTATGAAGATATTATTTAAAGTAAGGATACAATGTTTGTGATAAGTCCCCACTTACCCTTTGTATTTGATTACCAATAAGGGGTAGAAAACATCTTGGCACACATATTGACTCTATAAGAGTGTGTATAGGAGATATTGACAACAAAATATGAAGGGGGAGATTGTTGAGCCCAGTGATTGCATCTGTTGTCAATGACATGCCAATATGTGCTTAATGAGTGGATGGTTGAAGTAATGCTGATCAGAGTGTCCTAAATTAAGACGATTGAAGAGATGGTCCTAAGTTCCAAGACATGTTTCAATGAATGAAACTTTGTTACAACATTTAAAGAAGTTCATGCAATACTTGATTTTGTGATTAATCTGGAGGATCAATCCACTAGTTTCTAATTGGATGAAGTTTGAGTAAATGAGACAATTGTAAGATGCGTGCAAAAAGAGTTTGAACATTGAGTACATTGAAGAGGATTGGATTTCTAAGTTGGAGTGTCATGCATTTCATTTTTAAATCCATTATATGTATACTTTGGTTTCTAATTGTTTTGGGGTTTATACAAAAAAATATGGACCTTGACCAGCCAATCCAAGGAAGCATCTTGCACCATAGAGTGGGCGGATGAGCTTGACCCTAGCCAGACGACCAACAAGGACTGGCCAAAGCCGAGTGCGTATGGGGCACAGACGAGCATTCCCACACAGGGGTGCATGGGATCCAACAGAGTGCCACCATGTAGGGCGACATGGTGGTAGAGCATAGGGTGGGCACAAAGCGCGCTCGCAAGAAGCTGGTACGGGGCGGTACCAAAGGAGGGGGAAGAGAAATTATTGTCATGAGGCTACCGCAGATTGATATTTAAACCGCACTAAATTTGTGTCTCCATTTCAATGTGGGGTAGATTTTTAAAAACAAAAACACAATCGTGGTTGTCCATCTGATCGCATGCGAGATCTCGGCCTCACATCGCATCATGCATCCCGTGATGCAATATGATCCATCCATCCATCCCACACCTCATCTGTTTGAACCAGGAATGTTCAATGAGCCTCCACACCATGTCATCTTCAACCTATGGTTATCCTGACATCACAAATCACCTGAGATGAAGTCGGGCCTCCATGATCAAACTTCAGCCATCATTTATGATCAAACCCAATGCATAAGGGCCATCGGGACTTAACGATACCATGCATGCAATTTCATTTTCATGCATGCAACAAAACACGAAGCTCGAACGAGGACGAATAAAATGCAGTTACAAGGCCACGCCATGGACCTCAGGAATTCATGATTGATTGTTTCATACTTCTCTTAATTCATGCATGTAAGGATTACATAGAAAAATTAAGAGTCCTCATTGAAGAGAAACAAACTGAGATATGTGGGATATCTCAATCTGCGTTTGAGTATTTCAAAATCGAAGATATCGATCTTTCAAGGATTTGAACTTCATGGAATATCCTATGGGATTTGAATGCAGAGCAACGCATTGATCCACACCTATAAAAGGAGGAGTCCCTTGATCGATATTGGTGTTGATAAAATTGAGAACTCTCATTTATCCAAAGAAACAGAGCCACTGCGAAGAATGAAGATCATGCGGCCCTTTGAAAAGTGAAATTCACTTTCAAAGGAGCTTCAAGAAGAACCAGTACTACACAACACTTTCTTGTATGAGGAGATTTTTTCTCCTTGTGATCACCCTATATAGAGGATAATAAGAATCCCACAAGTTCTCAACTTGTGTTTTACACACTTGAGTCACTTCGTGAATACTAAATCGTGAAGCCCTACTGGGACAGTGTGTTGCACCTCCCTAGTTTTCACTACACACATGAACACAAAGCCTTCCTAGTTCGTGGTGAGAATCCTCAAGAGGCAGTAAAGAAAAACTCATGTGTACACTAAATATGTACCCATCTAGGCTTTTTGCACTTAACAGGCAGTAGATAAATCACCTACATGATCATCTCATAATTTATGCCTATGAATCATTAATAACCAATGAGGGTAAACAGAAGAAAGGAAGAAAACTGTTTTTTGGGTAGCATAACACATAACCAAACATACATATATGAACATATGAATTCCCATGCACACGTGGAGAAAGATTTGTATGTTCAAGTTGAATTGAGCAAGAAGAAACAAAAGTGGACAGATTGTGTATGACCATTCTTGCATATTTATTATCTTAAAGAAAGTGTGTGCACCACTTGAACGCATCCAAGTGAGGCTAGTACTTCAACCATAAGAAATAATTATCAGCCTGAGCATTTTTTGAACTAAGATAACCGATCATTAATTGTGATCAGAATCATTGAGCAAGACCAAGAGATTCAATCAGAGTTTGTTGAAGCAAATTTAACAAGTACACAAGCAAGTTAGATTTTACAAGCTCATGGAGAAAGATTGTCATATCATCCTATAGTGGATCCGTCCATCTAAAGAGAGAATTTAAATCTCGAGGGTATAACCAGTTTCTAGAAGAATAAGAAGGTGCAGGGAAATTGGAGGGTTTAACCAACTTGTAATTGGGGGGTTTAACTGATTACTGTTTGTAATCATCTTCTGATAAAGTGAAGAATCTATGCTGGGGAGAATAACCAACATGGTAAGGAGTAGGTCTTTGTATAGAACCTTGTTAATCCATGTGTTTTGTGCTTTTGTTTAACAGCATCATTTTAAGAGTGGATCAAGGCCTTAACCAGCTACAGAGGTTGAATTGAAAAAGAAGGAAATTCATAAAAAGAAAAAATTTAATAGTGTATCACTAATTCACTTCTCCCCTCTCAGTGATCTTTCACTATTCTGGGTATTTAAACCCTAATTTACCCCTACCCTCCCTGGGTGTTTCAGGGTCCTTCATAGTCTTCATGTATTGTGCAGGTTTCTCTAGGTTTTGGATTTCATGTTGGATCTTGTTTTGTCTTCCTTGGGAAGCGGGTGTTGCTCAGGTGATGGTGGTGACTGGAGAGTCACATGGAGTTTGTGATTGGACCTTCGTTTTTGTGGAACTAATTATCCTAAGCTTTGTATTGGCATCATTGGTCTTTATTTTGTTTTAGATTCTGTTGTATTTTTGTAACTCTGATTGGTTGATTATTTATATGTTATGTGTAGTGGATTTTATCTTGTAATTTTATTGTTATGCATTTTTTTAGATGTTTTTATTTGTTTTAATGAGGGTGAAACCATTCCCAAATGTTATGTATGATATCCTTGATGCTAGTCGTCAGCCCGGGGGGGTCAAGGATGCTCCTCGGGTATGTGGTGGGCCATCTCAGGAATCCGATTGATGGATATCCTAGTTCGTGTCATTATAAAGTGGTATCAGAGCTCTAGGTTTATTTCAATGGGTCTTGGGGTATTGAGAAACCTCTTTGTTATTTGGTATGTATCTATGTAGTATGGAGATCAGAATTACCGTTGGGGCTCGGGTGGATGTGAGGGTAGGGGCTTGGCCAGCTCTTCATCGCACTGAACATCAAGTTTCCTTGGGAGTATCAGGATTGAGTCTTGATCTTGAGTTCTAAATTGGATGCTTTGATGGATTTTGATATGTTGAGATGATTCTTTGATCCCTATTGAGTATATCAGGGATTCTGAGGTTCTGTTTGAGTTTCAGGTCTGGAAATGGTGAATGTTCTAGGGTCTCACAATTAGCACGCATGGTCTCGTAAACCATGAGGTGCCCATGCAACATGAATCTATAAATCATGATAGATCTTGTTTCACGATTAGCGCATGGTTTACTAGCTCGTGCATCCAAACCATGCATAGTGTGGTTTCCACTCTAAAATTGTTCTTTTGGATTCCTTTCTTCATGTATTGACTCCAATGGAGTGTGCCATTGGTGTATTATCCTATAGGGGGTTAGTGGGGATTTTATGGAAATTGGTGTCATGAATGTGGTTTGGTTTTATATTTTTGCTTGTATACTTTGTTTTGTACCTTTTGAGACCTTGTTTTGAAAAGTGGAATATTGGTTCTTGAAAGGGAAAGGTTTTTTCGTTTTTGAAAACTATTTTGTGGTGGTTTGAAAAAACATGTGGGTTTTTTTCGAAACCAAGCTAAGAAAAAAAATTAATTTGAAAATCATTTTGGATCAAGAAGTGGAATTTTTTGAAGCCCTTAAATTCATAAATGGAAGTTTTATGAATTGGATTATGAAAGTGTTCCCTTGAGATAATTTATTTTAATGAGACATTTTGAAATTGTTTTTGAAAGGAGTGTGAGATTTAATTTTTATGAAAAGTAATGTAATTATTTTGAAATAGAAAAGGGTTGACTCTTATCTTAAATGCATTTGAGACTGGTGGGTCTTGGTGATGGGTTGTGTTCTTAGGGAAAGTTGTGATAATATTTTGGGTTTACAAATGATATTATAAATTTGGCTTGAAGTGGTTTCAAAATATGTTTTAAATGGGGTTTTCTTGGTTCCCTTAGTTATGGAAATGTTTGTATTGTTGAGGATCATGGGTGGTTGAACTCATGTATTCTGTTTTTTTTGTTAAGTGCCTCCCAAAAACGTCCTAACGGATGAGAGAGTATTGTTCCTAGGGGTTATCTTTTTTTTTTATCCTTGGGTTTTAACCTCCTCTATTTTGGATGTCATTCCTTGAGTGATCGATAGTTTTAAAATAGATTATTCTTAAGGTTTAACTCATGTGTGTTAGATTGTTTGGGTTTTTAAAATGTGTTCAATGTGAATTTTTTTATTTTTATCGAAAGATGGTTTTCACATGGAATTTCAAGTGAGACTTGAAATAAATAGTATTGTTAAATTTTAATGGTTGATTTAAAGATTTTATGTGGAATTTTAAATGGGTTTGGACCTCGTTTAGGTCATGAAATGAAAACTGAATGGGTGGTATTAAACTTTTAAAAGGTTTTCTTGGATGATACAAGGGGTGATTTAAAGTCTTAGGTGACTTAGAAGTTGTTGAAAAAATGTTTTAAAAGGGAGGGTTATGTTTTAAAATGTTTTAACCCTGATTGGGTCGTGTTGTGAAATTTTAAAGGGGTGTTTAATCCTATTGAGGGTTTTGAAGGAAATTTTTTTTTGTTTTCTGGAATTTTTATTCTTTTTTTTGTTGCAAAAACTCATTTGGAAGATGTTTTTTGAAATAGATTTCATAAGCTTGGTTTTGAAAGTATGATTTAAAGGGGGACTTCAAAAATTTAAAAAGTAAAACCTTTGGTGTTTCCTTAAATGGAGTGGATGATATATGTTTTAAATTCTCATTAAAATTGTACTATGGAAATGACTTGAGAAGTGGTTTTGGATAATATAGGTGTTTTTATTTGACTTGTTTTTGAGAAAACATTTGAAAGGGGCGATATGGATTTTTTTGGTCATTTTTTTTCTTATAAATGGTCCTCTTTGTGTGTGTGTTTTTCAAAAGGGGCTGAGGATTGAAAATATGATTTTCATGTGGTTGTTAATGTAAATCAGTTAGAGAATTTTTTGAAATGCTTGGGTGTGTTTTGGATTTTATATTCTTGTGGTTTTTGTGATTACCTTACGACTTGGGTGATGCCTTGGTTTTGAGCTTAGGCGCATGCCTTGTTGTTCAGTTGATTTCTTTTGAATCCTCTAGTGTTTTATTATGTAGTGTCCTGTTTTAAGGAAAAATTCTTTTTGATATGGGCTTAAGTTAACTTGAGTTCAGTACGTGGTTAATTTGGATGGATGTTACCTTTAGAACAGTGAAAACTTGATGGTGCTGGTTTTTTGGGGTTCACCATGGGGTGGTGTTACATTTTGAGGTTCTAGATTACCCATTGAGTACGGTGACTTGGGTCAAGAGCCCATGTCATCTCTTAATGTGGTATGACTTGAGGTTATTTCTAGATAAGGTGTGTGATAATCTTGTTTATGGATCAACCATGTGATTTTTGATTCATTTAGGTTGGTTTTCCTTTAAGGGAGTGAAAGCTTGTTTATAAGTGTTCTTTGAGCTTTTTGGAGATGTTTCCCATAGTGGTGTTTTATGTTTGAGATGTTCTCTTTGTTACACAATTTAGAAGAATTCTAATTTTTGGGAATACATGTGCCCAATCTCTATTTCCTTTTATATATTATACCATAAAGTGCGGCTAATTTTTTCATGGGTACTCTTGGTAGCCCTATGGATTTTGTGGTTTGTTTTTAATGATTTGTTGTTTCTTTGGAGTTTCTTCCTAGGGACCTCTCTAGTGGTTTTTCATTCAAGTCACCTCACTTTTCATGTGGTGTATTGTAGCTTGTTATTTTACTTTCATCTTAACTCGGGACTTTATGAGGATAGAAAGTGGCATGGTGGGTATATCGTGACACCCCTAGTGTCACTTTTATGTGTGGGTATCTATTATGTAGTTTATCCCCTTGAGTTTGAGGTGTTTAGGGCTCAAAGGATTATTTTTTGGGGACTTTTTCCTAGTTTCATGGTTAAGTTGCATGGTTATTTTATGTGTGATGCCTAAGTGTACATCCCATACATCTCTTAATATTGGGGACTTTCATGGTTTGTGCACGATTTGTTTAACCATGTGAGATAATCATGAAACTCACCCGAAGATAGATATTTTTGTCTCTTTGTCTTAATTTTAAGTGGGGTTTCTTCCATTGGACACCCCACTTGATTTCCCCCAACTTGGATGCCTTCCATGGTGGGTTTTCCCTCTCCAAAGCTCCTCCAAGTGGATTTTTAAGGGGTTTCTTGGTGGTTCTTCACCCAGATTGAAAGGTTAGGGATCCCCTCTCTTTCTCCTTTGGTTTTCTTCTATTTTCCCTTCCTCATATAAACCTATTATCCATGCTTGTCTGATTTACATGGATGGGGTGGTGTTCAATTGGGGGTTTTGTTTTATTAGGGTTGTGAGCTATAGTAGGAGTGTCTTTCTGGTGGATTTCATCAAAGGAAACATGATTCTTACAGTTGAGGTAGGTGTTTCTAATTCATTGACTTTTATTTAAGAGTTACTTTATTTCTTAATACTTTAAGTGTGTTTTAATTTAAATTATTGATATATATGATAACTAGTTTGGATTCATTAAATGTTTTACATTCTTAATTAAGGTTTCCTTTGGAAAAAGTGAGTGAATTACTTGGTAAAGTGGAACTTGGTTTGGAAATGGTATTTCATGAATTATTTGTGTTTGATAAAATGACAATGAGGGTTTTCTTTGTTAAATGTAATTATTCCTTGGTATTTAGACTAAATGGGGTTTTTAAAGTGATCTCCCTTTAGTGTGTAAGGGTTTCCTTATTTTTAAAATGGTGGTTTGGATTTATAATGTGAAAAATGGAGTTTCCCTTAGATCGTTGGTTGTGGTTGTTGATAATCACGCTTTATTTTGTAATTGTATTTGAATTAAAAAATATTTTAGAAGGATATCTCCAAATAATGTGACATAAGTGAAAATCATGGTTGGATTATTTAAAATTGGTTGAATGAAATGAATGACTTGTGGCTTTATTTTGGTTTTTCAAGAGTGAGACCCATGTGTGGCGAGTGGTTTTGTAATGTTTTGAATGCTTGGGTGATTTTGATATTTTTTTAGAAATATTTTTAAATGGTTTTCATAAAGTATAGAGATTTTGATTGGCATTCCAAGCCATGTTTGGGTATTAAAGGCCCGGTTGGAAATGTGGTTTTTAAAGTGGGTTCTCCAAAATGGAAGTGGATTGTTTGCACTTCATGTGCTTGATGAAATGGATCAAAGGGGTTTAATGGTTTAGAATGGATTTTTAAAATTATTTGAGAAATGGTTTTACCTTATTGAATGTATATTGTAAATGGGCATGTTGTTGTGAAAATGGTCTATAATTTGACTAATGAAATGTTTTTGGGATATTGGACTAACGCTCCACTCCTATGGTTGGTCCTGAATGACACTTGGGAACCCCTGTGCACAATATTTATTTGGGGAAAAGACGGATGCTCATGAACCAAAGGGTATGTAAATGGTATTCCATATCATGGATGGAATGGTTGAATATTTCGTTCTGAGTATAGGTTGGATTCATGGATATATTCTCTATGATTGTCGGCTTGTGACCCCTTTGATATATGGTATGGTTACCCAGACTAGTACTCTGTGGTAAAATGGATTAAATTATTGGGTCAAAGTAATCTATAAATGTTTCCCTTGTTTTCTAGATTACTTTTATTGGGTTTGTAAAAGATGTTAATAGAAAAAAAGAGAACTGGTTCTCAAAGTGTCATTATTTGTTAGTATGCTTTTGAAATGTTTTACACCATGTGTGGGATGATTATTCGAAATTATGGTATTTTAAAAGAGACACAGCTAGAAATTTGTATTGGAATGTGTATTATTTATTGCTTGGAAGGATTACTTTGAGTGTTGACCCTTTTTTTGTTTAGCCTTGTTTTTTGCTAGTGTCATTCCATCCATTTATCTAGCTTGTTTCTTTTGATTATCTACCCTTATTTCCTTTTTTTACCCTGATTTGGGTGTATGTATAAGGTTTTAAAGGAAAAAAGGGGAAATAGTTTTCAAAAGGACTTCATATTAGAAAACTATTTAAGTATTTTATACCAGGTGTGGGTTAATTTCTAAAGAATAATTTTTTAAGGAAAATTTTTGGGTTTCCTTGGATGTGGATTTGTTTTGGAGTAGCACAAATTTTGTGAAAGGGTTTTATAAAAGGTGATATTTGAGGTAGTGTATATTTTAAAAGCCTTATTATGACATTATTTGGAAATTTTTGTGCTTTGTAGAAAAGTATCTTCTATATTGGTTTTTCTTATATATTCAAGGGAGAATGAATACTTATTTTGCCTATAATTTCCAATCTAGAAAACTTGGTTTCTTTACTAAAAGGAATGAATTGGAATCATGGTGGTATCCTGCTAGATTTGACTCATACCCTACAAAATCACATTGGTGGGTATGTAGTCTTCATGTCCTGTGCAGGTTCCTCCAAGTTTTGGATTTCATGTTGCATCCAGTTCTGTCTTCTATGGGAAGTGGGTGTTGTTCGGGTGATGGTGGTGACCGGAGAGTCACAAGGAGTTGGTGATCGGACCTTCGGTTTCATGGAATTGGTTTTCCTAAGCTTTGTATTCGCATCATTGATCTTTATTTTATTTTAGCTTCCATTGTAGTCTTGTAACTCTGATTGGTTGTTTATTTATATGATTTTTGTCTTAGATTTTATATTTACATTTTATTTTCATACCTTGTTTGGATGTTTTGATTTGGTTTCTTGAGGGTGAAACTATCCCCAAAGGTTATGCATGATACCCTTGATGTTAGTTGTCATATCGGTGGATCAAGGATACTCCTCAGGTATGTGCCAGACCGACTTGAGAATCCGATGGATAGATGTCTTGGTTCGGGTCGTTACAATACAACTCCATCATTTAATTTTTAGGTTGATACTTAACCAATGACAATATGTGTTCTCAATCATCACCATCAGTTACTGGATAGGATACATGCCACAACCTATCATTAAATTGTAGATGTATGTATATGATGAAATCTATCACTTGATTCACCGTTAGTTTTAACCTTCGATGGCTTTTTCTTTGAACGGATTCCAAAGTTGTACGCTCTCCAAGCATCACAACTCTTTCTGGTTGTATACTATAACTACATCTATGTTCAATATAAATTATTTCATCGTTTCAATAAATATAGGTAACCCTCTTCTTTTATTTATAATAAAACATTGTTATTAATTAAATCTAATCAGAGAAACAAAATATGAATGTCAAGTATTTCAACATTTCTATGGAATCTCACACAATCTTCACTTTACCTAAATTTTAGAACGTCTTCTTATATCCTCAAAGACGACACTAATGTTTCATAGTGTAATTTTTAATCTTCTTAAATGTATTTTTAGCAATTTATAAAGAGAATGAAAATCATATGAAGCATATCCTCTCAGAGTTTCAAATTGGATGTGCAACAAGACTCATTGTCATGCACCAGTTCCCGATTGAGTCTAGATTAATATGGTGTTTTTTTGGGTTGTTACCCCTCGATACATCTATTTTAGATCCACATCCATTTCTAGTATCCAGAAAAGGATTTCATTGCTTGGATAAGCAAACAATCTCCACTTTATCAAAATTGTAGAATGTCTTTTTATATCCTCAAAGATGACACTAATGTTTCATAGTACATTTTTTAATCTTCCTAGAAGTATGTTCGGTAGTTTATAAAGAGAATATGAATCATCTAAGGCATATCCCCTAGAAGTGTCAAACTAAGTGTGCAGTAAGACCCATTGTCAGGCACCAGTTTGCGATCGAGTTTAACTCAATAAGGCGTTTTCGGTGTCATTACCCCAAGGTACATTTGTGAAAGATCTATATCCACTTATAATATCCAGATAGAGATTTAATTGCTTAGATAACCACACAATCTTTACTTTACTGAAATTTTAGAATTTTTCTCATATCCTCAATGATGACAGTAACATTTTGAAGTCCTAATTTTATTATTCCTAAAGGTATGAATCGTCTAAAATAGATCTTGTGAGAGTGACAAATCAGGTGTGCGGTTAGACCTCATTGTCATGTAATTAGCCTTCTTGGATCCTAAGTTAATTCAATGTTAATATGAAGTTAATCGACAGTTATTCATTATTTAGTCCTCAATTCATCCTAAGTTAATCCTAAGTGAATTAGTAATTAATAATTACATACTATGTAGCTCATAATTAGTGAATCCTAAGTTAATCATTCTTTAACCATTCATTAATTAGTTATTTACTAATTAATTAATTTTTAATTATAATTAAATAATATTTCATTATTAATTAATTAATTGACTAATTTGAATGAATTAATTACTAATTACAATTAACTAATTACTAATTACAATTAATTAATACTAAATTAATTACTAATTCCAGTAATGTAATTACTAATTACATTTATTTAATTACTAATTGCAATTAATTACTTAATTAATTAATTACTAATTACAATTAATAAAATACTAATTACAAATAATTAATTACTAATTACATTATATTATTTACTAATTAAAATTTATTAATTACTAAATAAACTTAATTAATAAATAATTACAATTAATTAATTACTAATTAAAATAATTCAATTACTAAGTATAATTAATAATTAATTAATTACTAATTACAATTATTTAATTACTTGTTACATATAATTAATTAAAAAGTATAGTTATGTAATTACTAATTACAATTACATAATTACAAATTGAAATTAATTAATTAATTAATACTTAATAATTATAATGCATAAATTTATAAGCAATTAATAATTATAATTAATTAATATTTATAAAGTATTATTATTTAATTAGTATATACATTATAAAATTATTATTAGTTAATTAGTTATTATATTTAATTATATTTTTAATTGTTAATTATTATTCATATTACTTCTTAATAATATTTACTAATTAATAATTAATTACTAATTGATTACTAATTATGGTTATTTATTACTAATTTCAATTAATTAAGTAGTAATTACACCTAATTTAATACCGATTACACCTAATTAACTACAAAATACACCTAATTAACTAATAATTGACTACTAATTACAACTAATTAACTACTAAGTATAAGCCACTTCGATGGTGGTGTAGTTGTGAAGGAGAGGGGTACAACAACATTGTTCTTTGGGAGTTGCAGGGTTTGAATCCTAGGAGTCTGCTCTTAGGCGAATTTCTCCTTCCCTTGAGATCCACTCGTCTTATTAGGTCACTCAATTCCTTACTATATGAGTGAAATGAGGCACAACTCACATGTGCTAACAGATTGCTGTGTCGAACCATCACTGATCGGGTCATCACTCTTCGGGATGCTCTGCCATCTTGGTCAGCAATGACTTCTTCCCTGCTGAGGCTCTCTCTGGAGTGATCTATTTGTGGGGAGGGGGGTTTCCTGGTGTAGAGGGTTTGAAAATTCCGCACCTAGGGGATTCCCTTTATGAGAAAAAAATACTAATTATAACTAATTAATTATTAATTACAATTAATAAAGTACTAATTACAATTAATAAATTACCAATTACAACTAATTAATAATTAATTAATTACTAATTTCAATTATTTAATTACTAATTACAATTAATTAATTAATAATTATAATTAATTAATTATTACTTAATAAATTTTATAAATTATTAAGAGAAAAATATTTATAATTTATTACTAAATATAAAAAATTATACGATGGTAGTATATAAACAATTAAAAATGCAAATTAATATTAAAATAAAATAGTACTAAAAAATTAAAAATATATATTAAAATACTAAAAAAATAAATAGAAATAGAAATACCTCAAAATTTTGATGGCCATAAATTTTTTGAAGCACTGTTGAGGACCGTTGAAAACCCTTTGAAATAAGATTTGGGAGTGCGACCTTTGGGATCTGGAGTGAGAATGAGAGGGAGAATTGGGAGTGGAGAGGGTGAATGTGGGAAGTTATGAGTGGAGAGGGGGTATTGTGCACTTTTTATAAGGGTTGAAAGTGAACGAAGTGGCACCCTTCTAAAAAATTGAATTGAAGGGCGCTCGATGAAATGACACCCTTTGATTTGTGCTTCCTTGAAGAATGCCATTTCAAGTGGCGTTCTCTTATTCCCTTCAAAATGTTATTCCCTTCAAAATGTTACTTCAAGTAATGCTTTTGTCTATGCGGCTGCCAACACCAATTCAAATAGTGTTGACCAAACTCGTTTACATCAAAATTAAAACATCAACCCTTCTAATTTAAATATATATATATCCATCATGGAAAATTTTACCCTTTCATAATGTGACAAAGGTCTAACGAACCATCATTGTATCTTGATATCTTAGGATCACCTCCTCTTGATATCTTAGGAGAACCTCCCTTCTAGTTCATCAAATACCACCATGTTGTGGAGGGCGAAAAAATCGATATGGGTGTGGAATTCAAACTCTATGAGACAAGCACACTCGATGAAATTTACAGCACTAATTATTTATCTATACTTTGTACCACTGAACTATGTTAAAATAGAAACATTGAAAAAACTCAATTATTAATGGATTTCATAATTATAAAAATAATAATGACTCCTCAATTCCCAATTAATTCCCCTCTTAATGACCAACCTTAAATATTCTCAATCCATTGGTATTCTAGTCGTTGGATTAAATATTATAGGGATTAATTTGAACCATTAGATCAGATCTCATGTACTCTATAAATATGGTGATATGTTAATAAAATGGAATGGACATTGGGCTCTACATTGTATTCTTTACTTTTGTATTTATTTTGTATTTGTATTTCCATTTTGTTGTTATCATCGTCATACGCAAATACGACATCCGCTTTCTCAACGATGCGCTTCGCCTACGATCGATCTTATATTTCTGGTTTCAAAATGCTTCGCGGTTTCAATCGGCATTCGATCAATTTCATAACACATTATCAGCATGATCGTCTTCTTCGCATTGCACATCGTGACGTCGCTACCTTCATCCCCATCATCGGCATAAGAAAAAATTTGTGGGAAAAAGGTATGTCACGTGTTTTTATAAACATTATTATTTTGACATACTCTTTCTCATGCGCATCGGCTCCACTCATTCGAAGTGATACATCAAAAGGGTGAGTCTTATTTTATATTTAATATATTGTTACATTTATTTTTCCCCTCTTGATAAATCTAAAAATAATATATGATTTCCTTAATCTTTTGTTGCGGGAAAAATAATGAGCTCCTGAAGAGATGTAATGACTCACGATTGAAAATTTTCATTTCATTCCCTGGAGAGAATGTATTTGATTAATAACTGATGTGGTCGATGTCGAGACAAACATCATTCATCAAATGAATAAAAAAACTACACCACCAGAAGTGGTTGAATAATGAACATCACATACCCGTCGTACATCGATCCTTTGAACAATGAACATTGCTTACCCGTCGTACATCGAGCCGTTGAACGATGAACATCACGTACCCGTTGTACGTTGAGCCATTGAATGATGGACATCACGTACCCGTTGTACATCGAGATAAAGTTTGATGAACATCACGTACCTGTCGTACGTTGAGACAAAGTTTGATGATCATCGCTTACCTGTCGTATGTCGATCTGAAATTCACTAATCATTCCATGAACCATGAAATTTCATATCTTTTATTTCTTGTTCACCTTGAAGGTGTCAAGTTTGATTATGCTATATAAAAGTTCATGATGGAGATGATATTTACTTTGAATATTTGTAAATATTTGTTTTATTTCTTTTCTCTCTTTTATTTCTTATAAAATGTTTTAGATAAATTAAATATTCTTGATAAACAAGCGTAAATATATTTTATATATATTAATCCCCCAAAGTGGATGAAATTGATGAAATTGATGAATTGAATATTCATGCAATTTTCTTGAAGACACTATAAAAATAGAACAAATAATTTTATTCTATTCCCTGGAGTGGATGAGAATATTTATTGAAAATGATTTATTTCATTCCCCAAAGTGAATGCAAATATACCTGGTTTTATTGTAAATCAAGTTCGAGGTGAATATGATGTTTTGTGAATGATCATTGTGTTATATTTTTTTATAAAAAATAATAAAAATATAACCACCAGAAGTGGTTTAATGATAGTAAATATTTACAGAGCACAATGAATTTTATTGATATTTATAAAATATCGAATCCCTAAAGGATGATATGAAAATAATTTCCTTTGACGTTATATTGAAGAATATATTCATTTATCATTTATTGTTCCCGCAACAACAATATCAAGAGAAACATTATTATTTATCATATTCTTATGGTTTATCAATATCATCTCATGTAATTCATCTATCCCCTGAAGTGGATGTTGTTGTTCATATAATTCATAAATGAAATGATTGAATTACATAGTTTTGATAATCCGATATATATTATGAAAATGATTTTACCACCTGAAGTGGTTAAAACAATGATCATCATGATCAATAAAATTTATATTTTATGCAAGATGATCATTATTGATAAATAATAAATTATAATTCATGGATCATGAAATCCGATGAATGAATTCATTCCTTGATGTGAATGTAGTTTTAACTACTATATCTCATTCCTTGAAGCGAATGAAATTATTCATGATTTTTTTTTATGATTTATGATATCATGAATATTTGAGAGTTGATGAGGTTTGATCAAATGATTTATCTTTCATTTGATAAAGTGAATGTTGTTTATGAATTATAATTTTGGATGGTGATAAAGTGTGTCGTGAATCCAGAAGATTCTTCCACATTGGTTCTCGCTACCACATTCACCAACTTTAAAAGACGTGGGGGATCCTATCCCAGGTAGATGTATTGTAAAATAATATTTGGACCTAAAGTTCCAAAATATTTTGTCCAGAAGTTCTAAATTATGCAATAATTTTCTTGGTGATGAGCCTAACCCGTTATGATTATATTATGAATTCATTAACCACCATAAGTGGAAATTATAATGACAAATATGAGTTTTCACAATGAAAGATCCTGAAGATCTTATATTTTTAGATCTTGAAGCAAAATATTATTTTGATTAAATGCTTCAAAATAACTCATATATGCATTAGTATATGCTCATATAAGTACATTTACTGGTAGTGAAAATTAATAAATGACACCAGAAGAGCGAATATATTTCTACTTGGTAGTACAAATTCTTAATGCTTTGTTAAGTCTCAATGAGATATATGAATGGTATTCTTGAAAATGAATATCATATGGAGACAAAAGAGGTACCTCGATATGTAACAAGCATTCATAAAAGTGATTATAAAAGAATTTGTTATGTACAATCGAATCAATAATGGTAAACCAGAATTTTACTGATCCTGGCACTTCAAATATATGACATGATGATTTAGGCCATCTGGAATTAATTATAATGAAAGATATTGATTCAAGTATACATGAGCATCGATTTATTGATAACATAGTAGACATCCATCAGGGGGAGAATGATGAATTTATTTAATAGATGCATGTCTAAAAAATTATCAATGAATTTATTATCATTAAGTCATTATGAATTCCCCCTGTATGATAATTTACAATGAGGTACCCATTTTTGAGGTAAATTATTTATATCATTAGCAGCTATTATGGAAATAAATTTCCCATATACTTATGAAGAAGTATATATGGGCGCGCCCACCTACCATGTGATCCATCTATATGAAAGATGCATCCACTAAGTGATCACATGTGTTATTTGCTGCTGGTAAGTATACATTGCATGATATGCATGTTGATTAAATGAAATATTGAGTATCATATATTATATGGTCCTGCGAAACCATGGACAAGATGCTCACAACACTTACATGAATGTAAAGTGTTGAAAATCAATAGTCTGATTATACACACCTGAAGTGTGGTTGAACTGATTATATAAATTCATTGGTCATCATGAGTAGAAAGTAATAAATATATTTTCCATTGAAGAGGAAAATGAATATATCGACAACATTATATCTTTTTAGATATTGTCCCTGAAGTGACGTTGGTACCAGAAAAAATTATGAGATCTCAATCAAATGTTATTGATGATATATTTTCTATGCTTTTAAAACTCATTGACTATGGATTTTTATAGATGTCGACATCATAATAATTGGCCAAAATTATTAAAGGAACTTATGAAATGTTCAACATATAAAGTTCTAGATTGATTATCCAAACTATAAAGATTATTGAATATCAATGATCTTATATTCTTCCTTATTTGGATATTTATCTGAATCCCAGAAGGATTTGAAACGCCTGAAGCATATTCAAAATTATGGAAGTTTCGCCCAATCTGATAAATTATGCGGTGAATTGAATAAGATTTATCCATATCAAGTTAAGGAAGAATATAAGTTGAATTTATCATCCCATGGTTTGTATGAATCATTGTATTATTAAGGTGTTTTGAAAAACATCTACGCTCTTGAAGAGTTTTCTGAAATCAATGAATTATTTGATCATGAAATTACATGGAATGTCCTTGTATTTTGAATTAATCATCCTGAAGATGAAATATTAAATTTTTGGAATGGTTTTACCCTTAATGAATAGTTAAAGTGATAGATTTCATACATAAGGGGTTGATAAAGAACATACTTATCCTAGAAGGATTAAATATAAATGCACATTTTATTAATCCATGAAGGATATACATGTACATGTGCGTATGTACCTTGCAAATGGCAGTGAATCATATTATGATGCAAGGTAATGTTCTTCCCTATTCATTGAAATCAAAAGGGTATAGATTATTATTTCAAAACTGAATGTTTTGGTTATGAATTGATCATGGACATTCAATGAGATAAATGATGATCATTATGAATGGGAGATGTAATTGTTGTACTCTTTTCCCCTTAGTCAAGTTTTTTCCACTGGGTTTTCTTGATAAGGTTTTTAACGAGGCAACACTCAGGGGACTTGATGTTATTGTACTCTTTTTCCCTAATCAAGTGTTTTCCCCTGAAGGGTTTTTCCTTGATGAGGTTTTTAATGAGGCAATCATACATCATAATAGATATCCAATGGAATGTTATAAATTATTATGAATATCTATAATTAATGGCAATTTGTGGTCTTCCCCGTGAGTTGTAATTTTTAATGAGACCATTCATTATTACCTATGGTCTTCCTCCCATGTCCTGAAGACATAATTAAATAATAATATTAATTCATGTCCTGGAAACACAATTTAATGATATAATCAGGGGGAGTTGGGAATGCTACACTCTTTTTCCCTTCATCGGGTTTTTTCCCACTCGGTTTTCCTGATAAGGTTTTTAATGAGGTAGCATGACATGTAATTCTTTTATTTTGGATTCACTTATTTTTCCCACAGGGTTTTTAAGTGAAGATTAAAATAAGATTCCATGGAATTATGACATCAATGGATGTCATAATTATGAAAATAATAATGACTCCTCAATTCCCAATTAATTCCCCTCTTAATGACCAACCTTAAATATTCTCAATCCATTGGTATTCTAGTCATTGGATTAAATATTTTAGGGATTAATTTGAACCGTTGGATCAGATCTCATGTACTCTATAAATATGGTGATATGTTAATAAAATGGAATGGACTTTGGGCTCTACATTGTGTTCTTTACTTTTGTATTTATTTTGTATTTGTATTTCCATTTTGTTGTTATCATCGTCATACGCAAATACGACATCCGTTTTCTCAACGATGCGCTTCGCCTACGATCGATCTTACATTTCCAATTTTGAAATGCTTCGCGGTTTCAATCGTCATTCGATCAATTTCATAAAAATTTAGGATTTATTGAATTACGATCAAATTGCACTTGTACCCGAATTCACAAAGTCGTCTGTACTCCTTAGTTGTCCAAAGCTCCGCCGAACCGACCCAGAAAGGCCTTGAGATTGCGGTCGGATGACCTGCCTTCCCTCACCGCTTCTCCGGCCAACCCCTTCCAAAATATTAATGAAATTCAATATAGATATCAATTTTTATTCATAGGTCAACTAAGTAAATCTTTGAGCACAAATCATACATTTTAAAAACACATAGATTTACAAAGTCTTGACATAAAATTCAATTGTATACTACATGATTAAGCATTTTGAAACATCACACAATGTAAATCATACATTAATTAAGAGAAAACATGACATTAATATATTCCACACATCATATCAAATAATGAATCATAATCAAATAAAAAATGGTCAAACAGAATTTAAAAAGGTAACAATGAATTCCCTTTAAATTGGATGATCAAGGGTGCATTCATGTGTAAAACATTCATTCCCCGCAAAAAAAAGTTGTATATTTTCTAAGTGGATTGTATATTTTATTACATCATATAGAATGAAAACATTTTACTTTCATTAAAATGGAATTCATACCTAGATTGAGACGTGAAAAAGTAGTCAATTATAAATTCAATATTAGTACTTTTTCATTGGCATGCCCCTCTTTCTCTTGTTTTAAAAAATGTTGATTTGTAAAAAATATTTTTAAAAGGGTAATTAATCGATTTCATTTAAAAGTCTATATTAGATTATCTCATTGTTGTTAAAGGCGTGTGCCTCAATGCGCCTTGACGTGAGGCGAAGGGCACCTAGTACGTCTCGCCACTGGTGAGGTGATGTGACCTCACCGAGGCACGCCAAAGATGTGTGCCTCGCGCACCAACTTGAGAGGTTCTATAGGGCTAGGCACACCACCAACTGCCGAAATCATGGGGAACAGAGCGACGAAAATCATGGGTACAGAGGCGACGGAAATCAAAGACGACCTGATGGAAATCAGGAGTGGCGGTGGAAAGAATGATGATAAAAAAACAAAAATAGATATTGTCAAACAAACAATCAATGAGTAAGAAGGAGAAAATAACATACCTTGGGTTGAAGTTTTGAATTGTCTGAGAGAAAGTAGATATATCGTCAAATCTGGAATTCATTCGAGCCTTGGATTCGTCCGAACCTTGGATTTGAGCCTTGGAATTGTTCAAGGTTTGATTTGAGCCTTGATTCGAGCTTGGATTCGACGAGGAGTGCCGGAAGCAGGTGGCTTCCGCGGAATGTTTCGGATATCGCGACTAGTTCGCGATTGTTAGGGTTCTTAGAATAGATCAGGACACTCTTATCAATGCTTCCAAAAAAATGTTGATAAAGATCTCTTTTATCAGTGCTTATTACTTAAGCGTTGATAAAGAATTTATAATTATAATTATAAATAAAAAAATTGAAAATATATTTATGTAATTTTATATATATTTAATAAATGTAAATAAATATAAATATAGTGAATATATTCATTATTTAAATATATTTATTATAATTTTATAATTATTTAAATATATAATTATTTTTATAATTATATAAATACTTTTTTAAAAAATAATATTTATATATTCATATCATCATATATTTTTATATTTTTATATTTTTATATTTTTATATATACACATATTTAATAAATATAGTAAATATATTCATTATTTAAATAAATATATTATAAATGTATGATTATTTAAATATATATAATTATTTATTTATAATTATATAAATACTTTTAAAAAAATAATATTTATTTATTTATAATTATAAATCTATAAATATAGTAAATATACATTTATAAATATATTTATTTATAAATATTTATTTACAAATATATTTTTAATATTATTAATGGACATTTAATTTTAAGTGCATTCATGTTAAAAATGAGTAAAATTAAATAATTAAAAATGAGTACACTTTAACAATATTGGGAAAATTGAAAAGTTTTATTAATTAAATATAAATTATTAAAAAATATGAATATATATTCAAATAAAGATGAATGCATATTGAAAATATTAAAACATAGTAAATAAATAAATATAAATAAATAATAGAAATTGATAAAATTCCCAAAAAAAATAATAAATATTAAAAATGAATTAATTCCTTACTGTAATAAAATTAAAAATAATGAAATTCTAAAATGAATACTAAAATCTGAATAAATTACATAATGATTTCATTAATTACGTAAATATTTGTGTGAGTGCATTTAAAAATGAATTAATTATGTATATGTATGTGAAATCAATATAACGCATGTTTGATATATGTTAAATTGAAAAAACAAACGACATTCAATTATGTCAATTACTTGATGCAATTAGTTAATGTTTTTTATTCATATTAATTTTTAATTATAAATCATTATTCACTAAATATATGACTATTTAATGTAAAACATAAATATTTTGTATTATATGAATCATATTTATATACATTTATATATATATATCTATATATTTAATATATACTATTTATTAATATTATCAACAATTATTTAATTAATAAAATATTTAATATTTTTCTTAATTTACATATTTTTAATTTTTATTTGTTTATTTTTCATTTTATCTATATTTACGTATTTAATACATACTATTTATTAGTATTTATAATTTATATATTGTATAATCAATTTATTCATTTTTATCAATAATTATTTAATAATAAATTTTTTAATATTTTTATTAATAAACTCATTTTTAATTATTTTATTTTAATTGATATATTTATCTGCGTTAAAAAATCAATGATAAATGATATTTTTATATAAAGCTAAAAATAAAAATAAAACATTAATAAAGAATACATTTTATTAACGTTAATGAACTAGGTTCAAATTGCACTTGGACCCGGTTCACTGCTTTGTCCGTACTTCTTCGTTGGCCGCAGCTCTGCCGAACCGACCCAGGAAGGCCTTGAGATTGCGGTCGGATGACCCGCCTTCCCTCCCCGCCTCTCCGGCCAACCCCTTCCACTTCCGACAATTCCTCCTCATTTCCTCCCCCTTCTCGCCGCCGCACATCACCATTTTCACGCACCTCCCGATCTCTTCCTGCCCCACCACCCCGTCACCGCCGGGCCTGGCCCGCACTCCGATCCCCCACACATCCTCGATCAGCTTGGCGTTCGTCATCTGATCCGTCCACAACGGCAGCGCCACCACCGGCGCCCCCAACGCCAGGCTCTCCGACGTCGAATTCCACCCGCAGTGCGTCACGAAGCACCCCAGCGACCGGTGAGACAGCACCTCCAGCTACGAGCACCACGTCACCATCATCCCCTTCCTCTCCATCTCCGCCCCGCAGCTTATCACCTCCTCCCCCTCCCCTCCGCCCTCCAGTGCTCTCGCCACCCACAGGAATGGCTTCCCGCTGTCCAGCAGGGCCCGGGCGATCTCCTCCATCTGCGGCTTCGGCAGGAGGGAGTAGCTTCCGAACGACACGTATATCACCGACGACTCCGCTTGCGCGTTCAGCCACTCCATGTAATCTGTGGAGCTCTGATACAGATCGACCCAAGCCGGCAAATTTAGCCGGGGGGGTCTTTTTTTTAATGGGGTAGGGTAGAAAATATTTAGGGAAATGGGTGCCTTTAGCGCCACTTCAAGTGACGCTATTCAAAGAAATGAATAGCGCCACTTCAAGTGGCACTAAACTGTTTTTTTTTTGTTTTTTTTTATTTTTTTATATTTATTATGTTATATTTACTATAATTAGATAATTTTTATATTTATTATAATTATTATATTTATAATTATTATATATTCAATATAATATTAATTATAGAATTATAATAAATTTATAATTATAAATATAATAATTATGATAAATATATAAAAATAATAAATATATAAATATAGTAAAAAGAAAAATATAATAATTATATAATTATAAATACAGTAAATACAAAAATATAACTATATAAATATAATAAAATTTATAAATGTAATAAATATAATAAATGTAGTGTAAATGTAATTATATATTTATGTATACATTACATATATATTTTCGCATTGTAAATATGAAATTTTAATTATATATATTGTATAATTAATATATTCCTAGAATAATTATTTATTTTAATTATATATTTATTATATTTAGTGTTATTAGTATATATGTATACATTATATAATTCTATATATATACATTATATATATTTTTTACATTATAAATATGTAATTATAAAAAATATGTAATTATAATTAATATATGCCTATAATAATTATTTATTTTAATTATATATTTATTATATTTAGAGTTATAAGTATATATTTATAATATTTATAATTGTAATTATATATTTATTATAATTATATAAATATAAATAGAATAAATATATAATGTATATATAAAGATAGAATAATTTGTAATAATCAAATATTAATAATAAATAATTTGTATTTTAATTAATGAAAATTAATTATTTATAACTAATTTATAATTATAATAACTTACAATTATAATAATTTGTAATAGTTACCAATATAATTACTTATAATAATTTGTAATAATTGTATTTTACACATATAACAAATAGTTAAAAAAAGGAATTTCATAAAAAACGTCGACCGGAACTATTTTTTAAGAAATCAGACACTTATTTGAAACTTAAAAATGTTACAAATACTTGTCTTTGAAAGACTATAATAGATAAACTATAACACCGATATAGATTAGACTTTAGTCATTGATTAAACATATAATAAATATTTGAAAACATAATGAATTTAATGAAAAATGTTGAGAAAATAATTTATAAGATTTCAATTTGAAAGACTATAAAACATAAACTATTACACGGATATAACTGAAACTTTAAACATTGATGAAACATATAATAAATAGTTGAAAACAAAAGGAATTTCCAAAAAAAATGTTAGTGAAAGATATCATTAATTATTAAATTTAAAATAGAGAACTTTAAAACAGTAGAAGGGTTTTAGATAAAACAGTAAGTGTGTCTTCCTCCACTCTCACTCGGAGGTTTACCACGGACGTCTCTCCTTCGTTGAACGGTATGAACCCAGGGGCGTCATAATTGGGGGGTTAATTTGGATATGTGACTGATATTTCCGTAAAAATGAGGGGCTGTCCAGATTTAATGAAACTGA
The DNA here is from genome assembly GCA_963277665.1 of Viscum album. NCBI lineage: Eukaryota > Viridiplantae > Streptophyta > Magnoliopsida > Santalales > Viscaceae > Viscum > Viscum album. The sequence continues at coordinate 1,808,465,526 of OY728157.1, forward strand.
ATTGAACAGTTAAGCTGCATGTAAGACACTGTGGTGGTGTTCCCCCCAAAACGAAAGGCGACTTCAACCTTTCTTGAAATCCAGTATAGATTTTGATATCCAATTCACTGCAACAAATACCAGAACCTCCACATAAACACACCATTTCTGGTATTTTTTGCAGTGAATTGGATATCAAAATCTATACTGGATATCAAGAAAGGTTGAAGTCGCCTTTCGTTTTGGGGGGAACACCACCACAGTGTCTTACATGCAGCTTAACTGTTCAATTCAGTTTCGTTAAATCTGGACAGACCCCCATTTTTACCGAAATATCAATCACATATCCAAATTAACCCCCCAATTCTGACGCCCCACGGTTCGTACCGTTCAACGAAGGAGAGACGTCCATGGTAAACCTCCGAGTGAGAGTGGAGGAAGACACACTTACTATTTTATCTAAAACCCTTCTATTGTTTTAAAGTTCTCTATTTTAAATTTAATAATTAATGATATCTTTCACTAACATTTTTTTTTGGAAATTCCTTTTGTTTTCAACTATTTATTATATGTTTCATCAATGTTTAAAGTTTCAGTTATATCCGTGTAATATTTTATGTTTTATAGTCTTTCAAATTGAAATCTTATAAATTATTTTTTCTCAACATTTTTCATTAAATTCATTATGTTTTCAAATATTTATTATATGTTTAATCAATGAATAAAGTCTAATCTATATCGGTGTTATAGTTTATCTATTATAGTCTTTCAAAGACAAGTATTTGAAACATTTTTAAGTTTCAAATAAGTGTCTGATTTCTTAAAAAATAATTCTCGTCGACGTTTTTTATGAAATTCCTTTTTTTTAGCTATTTGTTATATGTTTAAAGTTTCTGTTTTTTTTCGTTTCATAGTATATATTTTATAGTCTTTCAAAGTCACGTACTTGAGCCATTTTTAAGTTTCAAGTAGGCGGTTTTGAAAGCTTATAGATTACTTTTCACTAACATTTTTTTTGGAAAATCCTTTTGTTTTCAACTATTTATTATATGTTTAATCCATGTTTTATGTTGTTTTCAAGTATTTCTTATACGTTTAATCAATGTTAAAAGTTTCATTTATATTATTTTGTATATACTATCTATTTTATTTTCTAATTATATGTCTAAATAACATTCATTTCTCTAAATAAAGAGGGTTTTTAACATATATATCATGGCATCTGAATAAATCAATGTCGATGTCCCCTGGTACCACAACGTGGTGTCTGAATCTCACGTCCTCCCCGTGTTCGGCGTACGTGTCGCTCCGATGTCCTATCAACGAGATCCTCTGCTACTGGTGCATCCGGTGCCTCCTCATGATGCTGTGTAGAGGGCTAACCAAAATCATGCATGGATGACTGCCCAAAATCATACATGGATGACTGCCCATAATCATGCGTCGATCCATATGGTCCTGAGGCTCCTAAAAATGGTAGAAATGGCATACTGAAGAAGTCCTCGCCGGGAGGAGAGGGGGCTGCCACAAGCTGTGTCACCTGATCCAGCTCGTAGTCCATAGTAGTCATTGGAGATAATAGATGTGGTCTATAAACGTCTCCCTGCTGTGCAACCTCATCAATAAGTTGGGCATGATCATCTCTATGTGGTGCTGCCACATCTGCAGGAGGTGCTCTCGGATGTCTATCTCGCCGCCTCTGCCCCTCCCGAGGTCCTCGTCTCCGTCTCTCAGCTGGCGGTGGTGGTGGCGGTACATCGTCATCAGCAGGCATATCAGGCACATCATCACCCCCACCCTCAGGAGCTCCAGCTGGAGGATATGGATCAGGATATACCTGTGGCTCCTCGTCATAAAAACTGTCTCGTGTCATCCGGAGATGGTCGTAGAGAGCCAACACATCTCGATGAACTACATCACGTCTAATATATGCCTCCTCCTGAGGATGTGTGATATGTGCAAGATGATCAATGCTGTCTGTCTGAAAATGAAATGACATTCAAATTAATACCATAAAAGAGTTAAACAAATATAATATATCTTAATAAGTTTACCATCTGCTGAATGTCAATCCCCTGACGTGTAAGATGCATGATGGTATGACGTCGATACCAATCTGCATAATCCCCCTGGGCAGATAACTGATACTGTGCTGTGGGATATCCATATCGAGAAATACCATATCGGGCACACGCGTCCCACAACTCAATATGAGATGCATGAAACTGCCGCCAGTTCGTCGACTGTCTACCTGTAAGTACAATCGAATGCAACCCCTCTGGCTGTCCTAGTGTCATCGGGATATGTTGTATATAACCGAACTGGCGCATGACCCGATCGGTCTGGTGCCACTCAATGATATGGAAGTGGATGAGTGGCACCACTGCAGCACGATCTCCAATCATAGCTGTGCAGTATGGTGGAAGTGATGCATAGACATAACCTGTATATGGAGTCCACGAAACCTGAAATGTAAACTCAAAAAGTAAGTGACATATTAGCAAGATAATGTTGGTAAGATTACATTGTAAGAAATTAAAATAGTGATAACGAAATATAAAAAATTACTGTTTGACTTACATCAGCTGGCACTAATGCATCGAATATCTGTCGAAAGTTGTGCACACTATGTCTCGGTGTGTGTGCATGCTTCTGAGACTGACTCCACCTGGATACAAAATAGTAATACACTGTAAGTTGATAAAAAAAACAGAAGTACTAAATAACTGAAAGTAATGAAGTAAACATACCATCGTCCACGAGGACAATCCTGAAATAGATTTGCTGCAAGAGGTGCGATAGCTCGAGGAGCGATGCGCGGAAAACGCTCCCAGGCCCACATCTGTACTAAAGCCATACAACCAGCAATCTGATGTGCATCTGCCTGACAACTGGTACAAAGGGATCTGTACAGATGTGCTAATATAGCAGATCCCCAACTGTATGTAGCTGTATGATCAAGATCCTCAAGTAATGGGAGGTACATCATGTGTACCAAAAGGGTGGAGTAGTCGACGCATAACATTCCTCCGAGTAGTCGCAAAATATATGCACGTATATGCCTAATGAGCGTCTCCTCGTCTGCGTCATCAGGAATGACAGCGAAATGCTCATCAAGCCATGTCATACGCAATCACGAACCCACGAGGACACCTCGTACGCCAACGACATCAACGCCTAATAGTCGCTGTATGACGACAGCCCAGTTGCCACTAGTGGCACCCGTAACTGCCTGTCCATGGATGGGCAAACCAAGTATGTAGATGACGTCCTCTAAAGTAATGGTCATCTCCCCCTCTGGAAGATGAAAAGTGTGTGTCTCTGGCCGCCATCTCTCAACCAATGCTGCAATCAAATGATGATCAATAGTCTTGAAGTCACACATAGCGACTCCATAAAATCCCGCACGTCTAAGGTATGGAGAAATAGCTGCCGGGGGCGCATCGTGATGAAAATGACGTGCTCTCCGAACAGCAAGCTGTCGAACAGGTCGTCGCGCCAACACAAGACGCGACACATGCGTCTCCTGACCAGATAATAGTGGCTGCTCCATCTGATTGTACAAATAGTAAAACATTAATTTCATGTTAGTCATCACATTTATCATTTAAGGTATGAAATTTATCATGTAATGTATGAAAGAAGTGTGTAAGTAATTTAGGATATGTTCAATATATAAAGGAATTTATGATATGTTCAACATATAAAGTTGATAATATATTCACTTTGGATGATTTCAAAATTCAACGATGACATTGGATTTTGAAAGATATCGACGTCACAATAATTGACCAAAATTATTAAAGGAATTAATGATATGTTCAACATATAAAGTTTTGGATTGATTCTCCAACTCAATATGCTCATTCAACATCGTTTAGAAGGAATATGAAAAAACCTTTGATCCATGTACGGTTGACATGAAAAAACATCCTCCTTCTGCATCATAGCTTTAGTCGACCCAGTAAAAAACCAACTGTCACATATTCACGACCTCCGAATGAATATATGACAGTTGGTTCTTCACTGGGTCGACTAAAGAGGGAAAATGCCAATGTTGCAGAATGAATCAATGTTTTTTTTGGAGAAAACCCATTCTCATGGTTGAAAATGAGGGGCATAATGTTTTAATAATTTTCAAGAATATCAATTATTTATGTTCATCATTCTATTTAACAATTATAAAGAAACGGATGAGAGGGGCATAATGTTTGAATATCTTTATTTGTCATTTTCTAGGCTAGTAGTCTCATATTCTGTTATATCCTCAATTTATTCTTCACTATTATTCACTCTAGATAATTCTCAGATTTTGTTAAATTCTCTATCTTATATTTTATATATTTTAAAATTTCTTGTTATTTTTCTAAAACAACAACCACTTATTTAAATGATGATGATATATTAACTATGAATGCTTTCAAAACTCATCGATGGAAAAATATTGATTACATGTACAATATGTTTACAGTAACTGATGGAGTACAAAAATCATTTTAACCATTAAATTATTTCCCTATGTGTCTAGGGCAACACGTCTTCGTATGACCCTCCTGGCGGCATATGCTGCACCTTCGTCCAGGTGCCTGTTCTGTAGGCCAATCCATCTCATTCCGAATACGAGTCGACTTTGGCCTCCCTTTAGGTCGAAGTCTATTGATGTTCGGTAGAAGCGTGGGTGTGTCATCAGAGAGATGAAAATTCTGATATTCTCCGATTGGCATCCAGGGAGTATTGTATCATGAGTTGATACTGTCAAGTCGATAAACTGGATCAATAAACTGCTCCCAAGATACGTGTACGTAACCACAGGCTGCAATCACATGGCCACAAGGATATCTCAATGCTTGAAACTTTCTACATTCACAGTAACGCTTCTCAAGTAAAACAATTCGGATCCGACCATTGCTACAAGCCACAGCATCACCGGGCTCAGCGAACTCAAATCGTTGCTCTGGACGATTAAATGCGGTGACACGATAAGTTGCAGCTTCCTGAAGAACTGTATCTAAATCGCGTTGGAAATGGTGTCCATAACGCATCCCTCTGTTCAAGCCCTCTTCAGCTTGCTTTCCTCGTTCCAGAATATACTTGACACTACGATAGAAGGTCTCTTGTACCAAACCTACAATTTAGATTTAAGTCATTATACTAATAGTATATTATAATTATGTTTTTCTGATCAACATATAATTAAATATTCATATTTACCTGTGATTGGTAATTTTCGAACTCCCTTGAAAACCCCATTTATGCATTCTACGATGTTGGTAGTCATATGATCATATCTCCTCCCATCATCATATGCCAACGACCATTTCTGTTTTGGAATTTGCATCATATAATCATAAACTTCCGGATTAACTCTTTGAATATCTTGAAGACGCTCCTCCATTCTTTGTTGTTGAGGCTCATATGCTATCATACAAGAAAAAATCTGAACAAATAATGATCATAACTATGATAGGATTTGTTAATACAAAAAATGATTTTCATACCAATTTTCAAGATTGCTTTCTTCATCGACTCATTCTTGAATCTCTTTCGTAAATTGCTAGCAATGTGTCGAATACAGTATTGATGATGAGCATAAGGTGGTCTCCATGAAAGTCCCTCAGATTGTACTGCCTCTTTGATTGCACGGTGACGATCTGAGATAAGGCAAATCCCTTCCTCGCCCGTAACAAACTCATGAAGACATGCGAGAAACCAACTCCATGACGAGAAGTTCTCTTTCTCCACAATTGCAAATGCCAAAGGTAGAGGGTCTCTATTTCCATCTTGTGTGGCAGCAATCAATAAAGTTCCTGTATACTTTCTATACAGAAATGTGTCATCTATTTGTATAAACTGCTTGCAATGCCTAAAAGCAGCCACACATGGTAAAAATGTCCAAAACAATCTATCAAAAACAACCATTGACTGGTCAACTTGGTTGTATTGGTTAACATATTCAATAGTATTTAACCGATAGATCACTTGATTGTTGTGGCGTAAAAGCTCCAGAAGTTGGGTTAAAACTCGATAAGAGTCATCCCAATCACCATACACCTTCACAATAGCCTTTTGACGTGCTTCCCATGCCTTCCAATATGAGATTTGATACCCAAAAAGTTGTTTGATTCGCTCCATCACAAGAACAACAGGAACATCTTGACAAGCTCTAATCATTTCAACAATAACTGTTGAAACAAAGTCAACATCTAATGAAGAATGTTCTTGTGACAAGCTTGGGTTCACACATGTGTGTGGAGTAAATCTTGTGATGCGTCAGCTGTGAAAAGTGTTATCAATTATAGCTCGCATATGCATTTGACAGTTCGAATCATATTTGTCGCAACGGATCAAATAATAAGATCTTTTCGACTCTTCTACAACAAAAGAGTAATGTCTGTCAATGTGATATTGTTTTATCACATTTTTCATTGCATCTTTACTGTCAAACTCTCTTCCAATATACAGAACACCTTCATCTGCCACTCAATTTGTGCCTCCAATAATTCCTGGAAATTCTGAAGTATGAGTAATAACTGACCAATTGAATTCTGGCAAGCGATTCATGCCTTCCGTCGACCATGAACTCAATGGTGGGGGGTGGTTCAATGGTCGGTTAAACCTCACATGAGTAGGCACTGATTTTTCTTCCGCATGCGCTTCCTCTTCATCTTCAGCTTCCTCTTCATCTTCTTCTTCTAAATTGTCATCGTCCTCAAAATTATCAACCAACGCATCTATAGTATGTGGGGGACTATCTATTGAAAATGTGGCTGAGGGAAATGATGGTACCAATGCTGATGGAACTTCTTGATGTGTTCTAAAAGGAACATATGACATTGTATCGTGAAATTGTGATGACCCAACTTCCAATGTCGATGGGATCTCCATTGTAGATATGGTCACATACAACTCCATCATTTGATTGGCAGGTAGAAACTTAACCAATGACAGTACGTATTCCCATTCTTCATCATCATTTATCGGATAGGCCACATGCCAAAATCTATCAACATATTGTAGATGTCTGTATATGATAGATTCTATCGCTTGGTTACTTGTCAGTTTCAACTTTCGATGAATTTTCCTTTGAAGAGTTCCCAAAGTTGTACAGCCTCCAAGCATTACAACAGCTTCTGGTTGTATACTATAACTACATCCTTGTTCCGTCTCAATTATTTGTCCGTTGCAATAAATATAAGCAGCCATCTTTTTTATCTAAAATAAACCTTCGTTATTAATCACATATGATCAAAAAATCTAATTATGTCTGCATGCTTTTAGAATTTATGTAATTTATGTTGGAATCCTAGTCCCTCCACCAAATCAATATGTTCAAACCATATTGATGTGTAACTCGCTTTACACAACCCACAAGTTTGTGTTATTTACCCAAAAATAGTAAGTCAAACATATTCATACATATCCACATCCATCATATGGATGAGGTACATGAACATGTCATGTAAAAGCATAGAGTTATCTGAACTTGAAAAACTCAACATGAATAAGCCCGGAGCGACAGATAGTCAACCCCATTCACTTTTCTAGACAAGGCAAGCCTCCAGGAAAGTAGGTGGTCCGACCCAAAGCCCCTCTATCCGGGGATACTTTACTCAAGAAAGAATTTCAGTTCATGACAACTCTAACACTTAATATGTAAAAATATATTAAACTACTAAATTCAAGTTCATAACTACAATTACAAACCGAGGTCAAGGTAGATGACAAACTAAATAAATTATCATACTTAGAATGGAATGCAAATATATATTATATAAACAATTCTTATTATAACTACTTTGCTAATTACTGTAACTACTTTGCTAATTACTGTAACTACTTCGCTATTTACTGTAACTACTTCACTATTTACTGTAACTACTTCGCTATTTACTGTAACTACTTTGCTAATTACTGTAACTACTTCGCTAGTTATACTTCATTACTTAACTAATAAGATTTCATTTCATTACTTAACTAATAAGATTTCATTAATTAACTAATTAGATTTCATTAACTAATTAGATTTCATTAACTAAGTAGATTTAATTAACTACCTACTTAAATTTAGTTAATTACCTAATTAGTGTTCATTAATTTCCTAATTAAAATTACATAATTAACTAATTAGAATTGATTGCTTAAGTTGAAATATAATTGATTATTTAAGTTGAATTAGCTAATTAGAAATCATTAAGTAGCTAATTAGAAGTCATTATGTAGCTAATTAGAAGTCATTATGTAGCTAATTAGAAGTCATTAAGTAGCTAATTACAATTAATGAACTCCCTAATTACAATTAATTTACTCCCTAATTACAATTAATTTACTCCCTAATTACAATTAATTTACTCCCTAATTACAATTAATTAACTCCCTAATTACAATTAATTAACTCCCTAATTACAGTTAATTAACTCCCTAATTACAGTTAATTAACTCCCTAATTACAGTTAATTAACTCCCTAATTACAGTTAATTAACTCCCTAATTACAGTTCATTAACTACCTAATTACAGTTCATTAACTACCTAATTACAGATCATTAACTACCTAATTACAGTTCATTAACTCCCTAATTACATTTCATTAACTCCCTAATTACAGTTCATTAACTCCCTAATTACAGTTCATTAACTCCCTAATTACAATTAATTAACTCCCTAATTACAATTCATTAACGAGCTAATTACAATTAATTCACCAGCTAATTACAATTAATTAACCAGCTAATTACAATTAATTAACCAGCTAATTACAATTAATTAACTCACTAATTACAATTAATTAACTCACTAATTACAATTAATTAACTCACTAATTACAATTAATTAACTCACTAATTAGAAATCATTAAGTAGCTAATTATAATTAATTAACTAGCAAATGAGAAATCACTAATTACAAATCATTAATTCACTAATTACAAATCATTAATTCACTAATTACAAATCATTAATTCACTAATTACAAATCATTAATTCACTAATTACAAATCATTAATTCACTAATTACACATCATTAATTCACTAATTACACATCATTAATTCACTATTTACACATCATTAATTCACTAATTATAATTAATTACTTCACTAATTATAATTACAAATCATTACTTCACTAATTACAAATCATTACTTCACTAATTACAAATCATTAATTCAGTAATTAGAATTAATTAATACACTAATTAGAATTAATTAATACACTAATTAGAATTAATTAATTGACTAATTAGAATTAATTAATTCACTAATTAGATTTAATTAATTCACTAATTCGAAATCACTAATTACCTAATTAGAAATCATTAATTAACTAATTAGAAATCATTAATTAACTAATTAGAAATCATTAATTAACTAATTAGAAATCATTAATTACTAATTAGAAATCATTACTTCACTAATTAGAAATCATTACTTCACTAATTATAATTACTTAATTTACTAATTATAATTACTTAATTAACTAATTACAAATCATTAATTGACTAATTACAAATCATTAATTGACTAATTACAAATCATTAATTGACTAATTACAAATCATTAATTAACTAATTAGAATTAAATAATTACTAATTACAATTAACTAATTACTAATTACAATTAAATAATTACTAATTACAATTAACTAATTACTAATTTAAATTAACTAATTACTAATTTAAATTAACTAATTACTAATTACAATTAACTTATTACTAATTACAATTAACTAATTACAATTAAGTAATTACTAATTACATTTAACTAATTACATTTAACTAATTACAATTAACTAATTACAATTACTTAACTACTTACTATTAATTAACTAATTAAAATTGATTAATTAACTAATTATTATAATTAATTATTAAACTAATTCTATAAAGTAAACAAATAAATTAATAAACAAATTCAATAATCTAATTACATTAACTAAACAATTAAATAAACAATTTAAAATATTAAACAAATGTAAATAAAAACTTACCTCGAATTTGCAGAACTTCGAATCCCCAAAAAACTCCTCGGTTGGATGAGAATGAGGATGAGGGAGAGGGGTTGGATGAGGATGAGGGAGAGGGGGAGGATGAGGGAGAGGGGATGAAGAGAGTGAAGAGGGAGAAAGAGGAGGGGAGTGGAGTGGAGGGAATGAGGAGAGGAGGAGGGGGAGAGGAGTTTTATAGGGGTGGGGAAAGATCAGCACCACTTGAAGTGGCGCTGATAGGCATATGGATAAGTGATCAGCGCCACTTCAAGTGGCGCTGATGCATAATTACCGGTTTCCCGGTTAGCGCCACTTCAAGTGGCGCTATGTCGTTTTTTGCCATTAGCGCCACTTTCAGGTGGGGCTAGAGTGACCCATTTTCTAGAAAATGGGTAACCCATTTTGATAAAAAAAATAAATAAAATGCCCCCCAACCGCAAATTTTCCACCCGAGCCCGAGCAGCGGGGGGATCCGCAACGGATGGCGCCTTGTTTCCATCCGAGAAGAAGGGCTAGGGAATCAGCGGGCCCACAGGGATCAGCTCCAGATCCTCGACGGCGTGGATGGCTCTGGCTTCCAACGCGTCGAACGAGTTCACCAGGACTTGGGGGTGGGATTCTTCCGCCAGCAGCTGCATGTGTTCTTCAATCAAGGGCAGAGCAAAGTCTGCTTTGGAAGAAGGGAGCAAAAACGACGGCAGGTCGCCGGCGGAGAGCCGTGGGAGGCCCGGCAATTCAACGCCGCCCAAGGCATCACCGGCAGCATCCCTGATGGCGTCGCCGTAGCCGTTGAGGTTATAGTGGTATATGAGAAACACGGCGGCGGGCTGGATCCACAAAAGGGCCGACGGCACTTGATGCTCACGCGCCACCCTTCCTGCCCAGGAAATGAGCGTGGCGTAGAACAAGCAGGTGAAGGGTCGGCCGGCTCGGTCGGCGTCCCGGATGAGCTGGGCCAGGGAGCGGGAGCCGCAGCGCTTGAGCTCGGACATGTACCGGCTCACGTCGCCCTTCCGTATCTGGTCAAAATCGGCGACGCCGTCGGAGTAGGAGGCGAGGGAGAGGGTGGGGGGAGTATCGGCGGTGAGGTTGATGCGGGCGAGAGCGGAGGCGCTGGTGGCGAAGGTGACGTCCGCCGCGCCGGCTCGGAGGAGGCGGTGGGCGAACTGGATGCCGGGGTTGATGTGTCCTTGAGCCGGGAAGGTGAGGACGAGGTAGCGGGGCTCGGCCATCGCGGGGACGGAGTTAGAGCTCAGCTTCTGGTGGTGGCGGCCTCTGAAACTGGGGCGGGGAGAGGGAGGATATAGGGGCGACGAGGTGATGTGACTGGGAACGTGGACGTAAGCGGTGACGAGTGGCGTCCGACGTGGACAAATTAATGCTGCGCTGACATCAGTCGGCGAGTCAGCCTTGGCGGCCGGGTCCGTCCGGATTCGGTTTAATAAGTGATTCCCTCCGGCTGAGCGACACCTCACACCGTCTAGGACCCATTTTTTTAAACACACATTTTGTGAGGCAGCCCCTGGAAGTCGGCTGCGATATAGGGTGGGGTGTCCACCCCCACAGATACCCCCAGTTGTCATGATGTACTGTGTATAAAAAGGGCAGTGCACCCCTTATAAATGAACGGACATATAAAGGAAAACGCCCGAACCCTCAATAAAATATTCCTTTCTTTATGCACATCCTTCTCCACTGTTTAAAATTTACACATTTCAATTTTGATGTTGACAACACCTCATCACCACGAACTCTCAAAAAAAGACAAAAGATATGTTTTATTTATTTATTATAAACCTTATTCTCATTGTCTGATTGGACGGTTCTAATTATCTATTCTTTTCAACTTAAACCATTTTTGTCACCACCTTGTTAGACAGTTCTAAGAAATTAAAAAATAATATTATTTATTTACTGTCAGATTGGACGGTTTATGCAATTTATTTAATTACCACAATAAAAGTCGGGACGTCACCTGTCCAGACGGTTTTAATTTATTTATTATACACCGTCTGATTGGACAATCTAATTAATAAATCAGTGCAATTCTCTCCCGCTGCGAGAGCTCCCCTCCTAGGAAGTCCTAGGGTTGGTAGTTCCCTGGTGTTCCTCTTGCGGCTACCCTCCTTCCCAGATCGATGTCGGCTTAGGGTTCTACTCGCGTCTCAAGGTCGTTGTTCCTTCCTCGACTCCTAGTTTTCCCTTTTTGCGAGTGCAGTCTTCTTTCAATTTCCAGATCTTCTTTCGGCTCAAAATCGGCCTCTGATCCCCCGACGGTCTCTGACTGTTCCAGATCTGTGGCTTTCGTCCCTCCTAAGGTTTTCGGCTCGCGAACAACGAAGGACCCGTCTTCTGTTTGAGATCTGCGACTACTTGAGATCTTCGACTGTTCGAGATCTGCGGCTTCTGACCCAATTTTCTGGTCGAGATTTCTTGATCTCGTCGTTCCGCCTTCATGAACCCGTCTTCAGCGGTCGGCGGGGTGTGCCAATCACGAAGGACTTCATCAATCTACCTCGTAAGAACCAGATTCTTATTTTGAGGTACAGATCTTTCCCTTTCGGGTTATACTTATGAAAATGAGGGAAAAGAGGTCAAGGGCTAGCTACAGTCCTGTTACACGACATGACTGGGGACTACAGGGCGTGTATTTTTATGTACACGTCGTGTATGTAGGGCTACACTCCATGTAATACCAGTACACGACCATGTAATGGTCTGTTCATGAGTTGTACGGACACGACATGTAGTCTCAAGCACACACTGTGTACTTTTTTAAATTATTAATTCGGGCAGTAGTGTCGTTTTTCCAGATGGACAGAAACGGGCCCCCTTCAACGAGCAATGTGCCCAGGAAATCCAAACGGGAATTAGCCTCCCATTTCGCCATCCGACGCCCGACTCGAACACCATCGGATCCGTTGAAATTCCCTTGGTGAGTGCTCGATTCCTTTTGAGCTTTTCTTCCCGATTTCATCTCTCGATTGAGTTATCAAAGGATGATTATTTTTGCTCATTTTGTAGATCTACTTTGTTCTAGGTCAAATCAAAGCCCAATGAGAGTCATACTAACACGAGGTAGGTGGTCTTGTGCCTTTCGTTAATTGTCGAGTTGATAATATATGTCGAAGTGCCGCACACCCACTTTTAGGGTGTCGCTTGATTGAATAATGAACCATGTTATTGCCTATTGATGATTTGATAATTAATTAGATGATTTGAAAGCATGTTTAGGGATGTGAATCTTAATTTAGGGTCACCCCATGGGTGTGTTTCCCTTGGACGACCGTTTGGCCGAGAATGCCTATGAGGCTTGACTTGAATTTCCTATTCTTGGGTTGTTAAAAATGTATTGCTCATTATATGAATTGCCCACATGAGTTGATTATGTTAAAACCATGTGATAGTTTAACTCACAAGTGTTGCTTTTGAGATGGAATGTGTATTCGAACTAAATGATAAAAAGATGTAATTAGCAATGGGTGAGCCACAGTCTCAGTTAAAAGACAAGGTCAAGTTTGTGTGTCTAATTGCATCTTATATACATTGGGTGAACCATTGTCTCGGTTAAAAGATAATGAACGGGCTCAAGAGGTTAATTATGTAAGGGCCATGAGCGAGCCACGTATATGGTGGTCGGGCTCATTGAGTCTTATTTAAAATGCCCAGTGAACCTAGGATCTATTGAGGGATACCCAATCCGGGCTCTATCAGCAAATGATTAAATGACTATTATGTCACGAGTTGACAATTACCTTTATACGGGGGTCGTCGGGCCTAGATTGGGCCTCAAGACTTCTATATATATAATCCAATGGACTTGAATAATGAAATGAATGACTTATGACGCGTCTTTCAAGCCAAATCACAAGCTTGGATTCAGTCTGCACTTATACTTGTTTACATTGTCTTCCGAGACATCTATTGTGCTTGCTTTTGAGTACCCATAGTTTACTACTTTCACTATTGTACACTGCTTATTATATATATATCCACTGACAAATTGGCACAGACCTTGGGTGGTTACCTAGTGGGATTTAGTCTCACACCTTGTTTGGGTCATGCTTTTGAGCCCAAATAGATTATATGATTGCAGGTGTTGATCTGGGCAAACGCCCTGTAACAAGTACTTGATGTGCTGCTCAGGAGTATGAGAGCATGGGACCGAGCCGAGACTTGCGATGCTTCCTAGTCCCTTTTTGTTTATTTGGTGATTTTGATACCTACATTGCGTGTTACTGCAATGTACTTGTTTTGGATGCTTTTTTAGAACATATAACATGCTGCATCATCTTTTGTATGGAATGATGCTTGGTTATTTATCTTATTAGTCTTATGAGTTTATTTAAGTTGTATGTTGTTTATTGCTTCCGCTATTGTCTATTATTTATTATGTTGTGTTACACTCTGCCAATGAGGGCATAGTTTACCAACTATCACACCTTAGGCCCTTGTTGCACGGAGGGGCGATGAGGATGGTCGGCTGGTGCGGCGAGGTCGGTGCAAGGAGAAGGCGGGGTTGGAGCTTCGGTGGGGAGATGAAGTGGCGGCTGGGGCTGCGCTGCAGGCCGAGCAGGAGGGGATGGTTGTGCCTGAAAGAGAGGGAGAGTGAGCGGCGAGGTCGAAGGGGCGCCGGTCGGGAGGTGGGCCGCGCGCATAGGAGGTAGTCAGGGTGTGGGGGGGGGGGGGTCTGAGCGCGTCACTGGGGAGAAGAAGGGGGAGTGATTCCCCCCGAGGGTTCACCTCTTTTTTTTCAATTATAATAATAATTATAATAATAATAATAATAAACATAATAATAATAATAATAATAAGAAAACCATAATATTATTACCATCGTTATTAATAACCATTTAAAAAAATTCTATTTTATTTAGTTTATCTAACTTAATTTTATTTCCTTTATCATTTAATTAATTAATTAATTAATTTTGAATGTCGGGCAGCCATACGTCTCGCATGCCGTCAAACGTAAGGTTGAGCAAACTGCGCTCGAACTGTGTCACCCGACACTGACTGCTTACAGGGTTAAGTTGCGTGCTTGTCGCGTAGTTTTCTAAGTCGCATGCAAGTCATGCGTCAACCAGATCGGGGTGTCACATATAACATGCTACATTATCCTTTGTATGGAAGGATTCTTGGTTATTTATCTTATCAGTCTTCCGTTGTTTATTTCAGTTGTATGCTATTTATTGCTCCTGCTATTTGTCGATTATTTATTCCGTTGTGTTGCACTTTGCTAACGAGGGTATAGTTTCTCCACTATCACACCTTAGGCCCTCACTGCTAGTCGACTGCCTCTGGTGTTTGGGGAAACGTGTTTGAGGCCATGTGACCAACCGAGTACGGGGCACCAATTGAGTGACATTCAGATCTGGGACGTTACAAAGTGCTATCAGAGGGTTTTATTTCCTGGTTTGCTTTACTATTTGTCGATGATATAAAGGAAATGAAATTTTGTAATTAGCTGTGCCCAGGAGTAGCTACCACGTGTATAGGGAAAATCCAAATTACCTCAAATTAAATTGTGCTTTTGGATTTTGAGCTATTAAAGTTGATTCGATTTCACTATTGGGTGATGCACTTCTTTTGTGTTGTTATTATTGATATCATTGTGGTTCTATTTTGTTGCAACCGAATGAGATGAGGGTATGTCATCTCATGCATCATATAGACACTCATTAGAAATCACATGTCATGCATTCTTGCCATGCCATTTAGAGAACATTACTGATTTCATGCCTTTGTGATAGATGTCGTGCTAGATATACATGCAGTTGTGATAGGTACCATGATAAATATGCTTGCTATTGTGATAGGTGTATTGGTACGTGTTATGGTTGAATTGGATGGACGCCAAAATTTGGTCCCTGAAGAGTATGCACCCTCTTGGATCAGAATTTGATGGATCATGTTTC
Source organism: Viscum album (assembly GCA_963277665.1). Lineage (NCBI taxonomy): Eukaryota > Viridiplantae > Streptophyta > Magnoliopsida > Santalales > Viscaceae > Viscum > Viscum album. Next base: position 1,808,481,401 of record OY728157.1, read on the forward strand.
AGCCATGGGATATAGATTGTGTTGTTCTATGCTATATATGGATGCCAAAATTTGATTCGTGGGGAGTATGGGCCCCCATGGATTATAATTTGGCACACCATTGCTATACTTTTCAAAAACAGGGGTTACAAGGACGTTTCAGAGGATTACTGTTCGAAAATCCAGACAACACGGTGTGTGATGCTATGAACACACGCCATGTATTCTTCTGTTCGGGAAGAAAATAACTTTTTAAGTACATGCTGTGTACTTTGAGTACACACCGTGTGGTTTTTGATCGCGTGTTCGGTCATATGAGGGAGAACATGGGTTGTTGTCTTTTGGTTAGTGCACGCCGCATACGGTAGACACACACCGTGTAGTTTTACTTAGGCGAACCCCGTGTGATGCTGGCCATGTGGAAGTACATGGCCAGGAGGGAAGACATGAGTACACACCGTGTGCTAGCCTGATACGCCGTGTACCTAGGATGATTACATGACCAAGGCAGGTGGAGTTACACACCCATGTGAGAGCTTAAGTATACACGTCCTGTGTTATCTGGACACGCCGTGTACCTAGGATGATTACACGAACAAGGCAGGTGGAGTTACACGCCCATGTGATAACTTAAGTATACACGTTGTGTAATGTTTCTACACACCGTGTACTCTTCCTTTTTCATTTTGAGTATTTTTATCTCTTGTTTAGTTCTTGCTCTCTTGAAATGTGAACCTTGATGATCTTGAACTGAGGTGTGTGTTTGACCTTACAGAGTCATACCTCCTCGACGACCTCCAGTTGTGCGCCAGGAGAATGAAGATGATCATACCCTAGAGGTGGTAGGTCATGGGCTACCAGTGGACCCTCCAATCGTGCCAGTTGCGGCACCAGCTATTATGCCAGACGCATGTGCCGATTCACTTTTCTATGAAGGCTTTATGAGGTTCATGCAAACCTTTCAGGGAGCACCACAGTCTACTGTGTCTATGGAAGAACTGAGACATGTGTTCCAGCAGTAGCATCTGCCCACGTTTTCTGGGGAAGGCAGACCACAGGATGTAGAGTCATGGTTAGAGGCCATATTATCGATCTTTGAGCATCTGGAGACGCCTGCTGAAAGGAGGGTCAAGCCCAGAACTTATATGCTGCGTGATTCCACCAAGAGGTGGTGAGATGTTACCGCACATATAGAGCGTCAGTGGGACATGGAATGAGAAGATTTTTAGATATTCTTCCATGAATACTTCTATCCCAAGATGCTGAGGGCCAACAGATCCCATTAGTTTATGCATCTGGAGCGGGGTGCTCTATCAGTTATGGATTACTTTGCACACTTTACTGAGCCCCAACACTTCACACCTATTCTAATGGGTGATAATCTATCAAAGGATAGGCGATTCAAGGATGGTCTCAGGTACTATATCCGCTCGCAGGTTAATATCTTTCGGCTGACTACCATATCTTTTATAGTGAACCAAGCTCTGATTACTGAGCGAAATCAGAGGGAATCTGGAGGTGTGAGCCAAGGCGGTTCGACACCGAGATCTGGTACTGTTTCTACCAGTAGCAAGAAGCATCATATGGAGCATACATGTGGTGAATCTAGTACTCAGAATGTATCTTCCGGTAGCTGGGTGAGATGCTTCTAGTGCATAAGAATTGGGCATACTAGACCTTAGTGGCCGATGGACCCAGTCAAGTGATGATCTTGCGGCAAGATAGGCCATTTGCAGTGTTTCTGCATAACGTTTCCACCAACATCTAGTGAGAGAGGGTCTGCACCAAATCCACGTTCAGGAGCAGGGTCAGCAGCTTCTCACCATTTAGGGATCTAGAATATGTTAGGCCGATCAGGCCGAGGTGGTAGTCGGGGTCATGGTAGCCAGACCCCAGGATTTCAATGACAACAGGGTAGGTCATCTTAGGGTAGCCAGGAAGTGTCTCAGGGATGTGGTACGGGTCAGACTTATACAGTGCAACAGACCCAGCAGGAGTAGGATCCCAAACCTTATACTGTCATAGGTACTATTCTAGTCACCTCCGTTTTAGCTTCTGCACTCTTTGATACATGGGATTCACATAGTTTCATATCTGTTCCCATTGTGGAGAGCCTAGGGATCTAGGTTTTCATTTCTGATGACATTATGGAACTATACACTCTGTTAGGGATTAGAACAACATGTGTATGATAGTGAAAGGAGTGTCCCCCTTAAAATTGGTGGGTGTCACTTCATTTTGGATCTTTATGTCTTAGAGATGGAAGGATTTGATTTCATACTCAAAATGGATTGGTTAGTCTCCTTCCAAGACTTTGTCGATTTCTATCGTCGTAGGGTGAGTTTTAGGTCACCAGAGGGCAGATCGTTTCTACACATGGGTGAATGGGATGTACAGGTAGGCCGAACTGGACCCGAGCATCATGGGTTGAGTGGGATGACAACACAGATTTTCAGTTTATATCTGGATGACCAGGGGATACATCACATGGATTTTCCACCAGTGGTTGATCATTTCAAGGATGTCTTCCTGAATGACTTTTCAGGTTTACCTCCAGTAAGAGAGGTAGAGTTATCTATCAAGATAGTACCGGGATATGCACCGGTATCCATTCCTCCTTATAGGATGAATATGACGGAGTTTCATGAGCTCAAGAGGCAGCTAGAGGATTTGGAGTCTAAGGGTTTCATCTAACCCAGTACTTCTCCTTGGGTTCGTCAGCCTTTTTTGCAAAAAAGGAAGACGGTACACTCTGAGTATACATGGATGATCAAAATCTAAACTTGTTGAAGGTTAAGAACTAGTATCCTCTACCAAAGATAGATGATATCTTCAACCATCTCTGAGGAGATCACATTTTCTCAAAGATTGACCTGAGATCTAGTTATCACCAGGTGCGTGTTCGACCTGCAGACATACCTCGTACAACCTTTCATAGCAGGTATGGGTTATATGAGTATCTGGTTATGCTGTTCGATCTCACGAACCCGCTAACAATTTTTATGGCGTTGATGAAACAAGTGTTCCATCCTTACTTGAATTATATTGTGGTGGTTTTCGTGGATGATGTATCGGTTTATTCTCACAACCGACACGACCATGCTAACCATCTCGAGATCGTTTTGAGTACACTGAGAGAGCATCGGTTATATGCTATGCTTACAAAGTGTCACTTATGTATGGATCAGATTCATTTCCTGGGTCACGTCATCTCATAGATAGGAGTATCAGTGGACCCAAAGAAGGTGAGAGCAATAGTTACCTGGGAGCAACCCAAGAACATCTTTGAGGTGTGGAGTTTTCTAGGGCCAGCTGGTTACTACAGTAATTTCATACCAAACTTCTCATGCCTAGCAGCGCTGATGATGAGCTTGAAAAAGAAGGGTGTGAAGTACGTATGGTTAGATTCTTATGAGATGGAATTTCAGGAGTTTAAAGGGAGATTAACGCTAACACCAATACTGGTTTTTCCAGAGCCGATCAGAAGTTACACTGTGTACTACGATGCATCAGGTATCTAGCTGGGAGTAGTGCTTATGCAGGGGGATCATGTTGTTGTGTACGGGTCTTGATAGTTGACGCCACATGAGAGGAACTACCCAATGCATGATATCGAGTTAACCGTAGCTGTTCATGCCTTATGCTGTTGGAGACATTACTTATTGGGGGAGCATTTTGTGGTGTACATAGACCAAAAAAGTCTCAAGTACATATTTACTCAGCATGATCTAAATTTGAGGCAGCGAAGGTGGGTGAAATACCTTCAGTATTTTGACTTCAAGCTTGTATACACACCTGGGAAAGGCAATGCAGTGGTGAATTCACTGAGTAGGATGACTTAGATATAGGTAGTGCAGTATGCCATTAGCGAGTGGTAGCTAAGGGCGTTGTTCTCTAAGATGCATCTGGAGGTGCATGACGGGCAATGAAAGAATTTTTTTACATACTTAGTTGTTACCTATACCCTACTAGACAGAGTGAAGATAAGGAAACTATCGTATTCTGAAGGCCTAGTTCTACGAGAGATTATATTAGGAGAGGACCCTCCTCCTGGTTGGACCATAACCGAGGATGAGATTCTACGGTTATAGGGTCACATATGGGTTTCAGTAGACATGCATGAGGAGTTGATGCGGGATTTTCATGCTTCAGTTTGGGAAGTGAATCATGGTTTCACCAAGATGTATCGGGATTTATATCATTAGTACTGTTGTCTGGGTATGAAGGGAGACATAACTGGTTTTTTCATGAGATGTTCCACCTATTAGCAGTGAAGGCAGAACACCAAAGACCAACATGACTTTTGCAGCGACTACCCATTCCTGAGTTGAAATTGAATGACGTTGTGATGGATTTCATGATAGGTTTACTGTGGTTTCCCCAAGGTAATAATGTAGTATGGGTTGTGGTTTAAATGATTATGAAGGTTTCACATTTCCTACCGATCAAGGAAACCTTCAATGTTGATGAACTTAGGAGGTGGTACATCCGAGAGATTGTACAACTACACAGGGTTCCTCATTATATCATTTCAGATAGGGACACCCGTTTTAACTCTCATTTCTAGTAAGATCTACAAATAGATTTGGGTATACATGAGTTTCTATGTACAACTTACCACCCTCAAACAGATGGCCAGTTAGAGTGCAAGATTTAGGTGCTAGAGTGTAACACCCGAGATTTTTATGAGAAATATTTTGTTTTTATGTTATATACATCATCAAAGGAATGTTTTACTACACAAAAAACTATCTTGGCTTGCTTTATACACAATCATGACCTTCCTCGATAGCTTGCGTTGTACGCAATACCGAGTTTCACTAAACAACGATATGCTATTAAAATATTATTAAAACTAGCCATTATGAATAGTAATAACCACTTTTTAAAATTTTATAAATTTTATCTTTCAAAATGGACTTCATTTTTGAATTCGGAATATCGAAATTATCCTAGGGTGAATTTTTGATATTTTTCTGAAAACTTTCAATTTTTGATGAATAGTGAAAACACTGGGTTACTATTTAAAAACCGACTTTTTATTTAAATAATTATTTATTTTATTTAAATTTATTTTAGGTCAAAATTGATACATAATACCTATATAAGTTCAATGTAATTCATTAGAGTCATTTTATAATAATTTTAGATATATAAAAATTTTATTGAACTTTTCACCGTCTTTTACCCACCTCCTATGAGAGTTTGAAAATTTACATAAAAATTAATTTTACCGCTTCTGTGAGTGGAATTTCGAAAATCCGAGAGACACGGTAAATATAAAGGAGTAAAATTTGGTTCAATAAGATAAAAATAATTTTTGTGGAATAGTAACTTTTTACTTTTATTTACCATGATTAAAAGTAAATAGGGTAATTAAGGGTAAAAATGGTATTATTATCACCCTAACACATGTACTAATTCTATTGGATAAATTTAATTCGACCAAAAAAACCTTAGGAATAAAATAAGACCATTTAGGTCCACATGGATTAGATTATGACATTTAATATTATTTTTTTTAAAGAAGAGTTAAAATAGTTAAAATAAAAGTTTAATAACTAAAACATTTTTAATATAGGTTTATAAATAAGATAAATTCGACTATAAATATTCATTATAAATATAAAAATATTTCCTACATAATGGTATTTTATTTATAATTTTTAGACTTTAAATAATTTAATTTATTTATGACACAATGAGGATGCAGTAATTACCTTATTAATGAAATATTAACATAATTGATACCCAAATAAATGTAATTTGAGACTTTTTAAGAATTAAACTAATTTTATAGGTTAATATGACATATTAGTATTGATTTAATTAACTTTTTTTTAACTAATAATGCTGTTATGATTTTCACAAAAATCAATTACCAAATAGTGTCAAAATTGACAAAAAATAGTTTTTAAAACAAATATTATATTATTAATTGTTATTTTATTCCTAAAAATATAAGGTTTGTAAAAATGACTTATATAAGGTTATATATATTAATAATGAACAACTTGGGGTTCGTTTGGTTTGTTATAGTAAGTTTATTAACCATATAGTGTAAGAAAACGAGAAAACACGGTAAAAGTTAAATTATTTAACTTAGAGTTAAATCTAAATGATAAGGTTAAAATAGTAACCTAAACTTTTCTAAAATCTATTTTTGAGAATATTTCAACCCATAACCACCTTATCTTCAAAATAAATCAATTTTGAGCTATTAAAAACCAAATATGACTTTATTATAAAATAATATTTTAAGTTTTTCCTAAGGTGCCTTTCTCCTCCCTTATAAAAATGCACCTCCTCCCTCTCCTCCTCACACCACTTTGAGCCTTCAATCTCGGACAAACCCTACCCATTTACATTATCAACTTCCCTAGAAACATCCTAGAGGTCCTGGTCTTCTTCAAAGACCATCTTTAGTGCCCTAAGAGGAGGTTAAGAAGAGGCACTTCAAAGAAGAGGTAATGTCCGTTACCGATTCTTTCAAGTGTATTTCTTCTTATACTTTCTATTCTTTAGTTGTTTAAATATGAAGTAATAACATCAGTATAAATCATATATTTATATGTTATTATAAATATGAAACAACCCTATTTCACTCTCTATCCATCCTATGGAAAATGAAATCACCGCGCGTGCATATGTACGGAATACCATCTCCATGCCGTGGTGTAATCTGTTTTCTACAACCACCTTACTTGGAAGGGTATAATGGTGTAAAGAATAACTATATATGATTATTTTAAAGTTATATTTATTCTAAAATAGTATACATACACTTCAATACAATTCCACGATCATGGGGATGATATCATCGCTTGTGCGTACGTACGACCTACCGTCTCCACGATGTGATGCGACTCTTTCTACATGATCTTCAATGCTTAATGATTATATAAATGAATTGAATGAAAAAATATGATATATATTACACTAATACCATTCTGTAAATGAGGTATCTATAACCTAAAAATAATAATAATAATTTATTCGACAAAACATGCGTAAGAACAAAAAGCAATAAACACCCGAATAACAAGTAGCAATGAAATATTACTAATAAGAAGATAAGAATATGACCATATATGATATCATAACAATGAATATTATTATAGAATAAGTCAATAACCTTATTTAAATAATTATATAGGAGGTTCAGACATGTAGAAAGCAAATCGGACCTAAGGTAAGGGAAAATCTCACAATCTCATTTTTATCCGAGATTGTTTATACTTCAGAGTTTACTGGGGAATATTTATCATCTATATCCATGTTTCCTAAATATGTAATATTATTTCTATCCTCCTACAATTGTTTAAATCCAATTTTACCCTTCGGTGATTGTTTAGTAAAAGATATGAAAGGAATCTTTTGTCGTTTTTTTTACGAGGTACTTTTTTGACTTTTCCGGCCAATGTACGAGAAGAATGTTTTTTTAACTTATACGGCCTAAATGGATTTTTAGAACATTATTTCCATGAATATTCCTTTACAAGTTTTCATGTTTATTTTTAATCAACTTCTTTTAGTTTAAAATTGTATGACATTTTAAGAAAGGAAAAATGTTTTTGAAGTAGAAAGGATATTTTCCTCAAGAATAAAGTTCAAGTGTTTTATCAAAATTATTTTCCATCTAAGATAATATAAAGGTCTGTTTCTATCCCTATTTTTACATTGATTTGATTATGTTATGATGGAATTATATTTATGATGTCCTTTTATCTTATATGTATTATGTTATGATGGCATGATGTTTAATAATTCCATTTTTATTACATGGGTTATGTTATGATGTATGATTTATGATCTTGTAGCACACATAAGAATGGTATCATTATGAGATGGGTGAGACATATATCTCCCTCCAATGCATTGGGTAAAGATTTATATCTCATGATATAGGCATGGCTGGAACGGCAGGTTAATCTGATACAGTGATACAGGACTGAAACGAGGAGTGAACTCGGTTCAGAAATGGACTTTGTACACTAGGATAGTCTTGGAAATGAGTCTTGACTACTAAGAAATGATTCTCTATGATTATGTGTGTATGACACAAAGTTTCATGTTTTAAGTTATGATTATTGGGATTACATTTCACTACTATGATTTATCCCATGTTATGAAATTATGATCTCTTTTGCAGGTTAATATTTCCAAAATGTTATGTTATTATGAATATGATGTGATTGGTATTTATTTTGTTTACCGTTACTGAGCATTTGAGATCACCCTTTTGTATGTTTTCTTTCCCCCAGGTCAGGAAGAAGGGTATTAAGTAATATATTCCAAAAGGGACTCTAGATATGATAAAATAAAAGGGAGATAGTGTTGATGACTTATGAACCAGTTGTTTATGTTTCCCAGTTTGTAAATACACTATACCAATACGGTCCTTTCATGGTTTTGTTATATATTGTAATAAGTGTGCTTCAATTTTGAAGTATTAACAATGTATGTAAAGTATGGGTCGTTATAGTTGGTATTAGAGGAAAGGTATAGTCAACCTTTGGAAACTAGGATGTGAAAGCCTTAGTAAGAACCCTAAGGATAAGTCTAAGAATAGAACACAATCTTAGTGTTTTAGAAATGGACATGAATAACCTATGATAAGACTTAAGTGTGAAATTTTATTTTTTATTATGTGGTTTTCCTATTATGATTAGTGTTTCTCACACTATGCTTATTGGTTTTAGTCAATGGCTGAACCTGAAGGAACCGTGTTAATGCTGAATGTGATGGGCAATGCATTGATTGTCCCCCTGAGCAACCAAACGTTATGGGAGCTGGAATGAAAAATCTTGTAGCCATGCTCACGCAACTTTCTCAATCTATGAATCATGTAGGACTTCAAAACGAGCAAAGAAAGGAGCAAAATTCTGTTGAATCCTTCATGAGGCAGCGTCCACCTTCATTCAGTGGGTCTACTGATCCATTAGTGGCTGAACAATGGATCAGTACCACTGAAAAGATATTTTCAGTTCTTCAATGTTCTGAACATGATAAAGTCATCTTAGCAGTATATCATTTGGAAGGTGAATCTGATCAATGGTGGGATCTTATCAAGAATACGAGGCCAAGAGATGAAATTGAGTTCCTGGAATGGGATGAGTTCAAGAACTTATTTTTCAATAAGTACTTCCCTCGTATTCTTCGAACAAAGATGGAGGAGTTTCTTGAACTGAAGAAAAAGGATAATGAATCTGTTGGTACCTACAAATCAAATTTTTCAAGACTTGCAAGGTACGCTTCTGGGATTATTATCCAACCTGAGAGTAAGATCGATCGATTCTTTAGTGCCTTAAAACCAAGTATTCGAAGGGCGTTAGCCATAAGGGACTTCAATAACTACGAGGAAATCATTCGATGTGCTCTCAAGGTTGATATGGATATTGGAGTAACCCATCAGTCATATGCGTTTGATAAGAAGAGGAAAATGGAATTCAAAGGGAAATCTAAAGACCACACTAAAAGAAAGATGAGTTTTCCCTTATGCTCAAAGTGTGGAAAGAAACATGGAGGGAGTTGTCTTAAAGGAACAAGTAAATGTTTCAAATGTGGAAAGGAAGGTCATCTGGCATTTGAATACCGCAATTATGGGAAGAAGATTTCTAGTGATGTGAACAAAGAAAAGGCTACACAGAGTGCACCTCCTACACTTCAATGTTACAAGTGAAAGGAAATGGGGAATTATGCCAATCAATTCCCTAATCCAAGGGTTTTTGACAATGATCGACATCAACAAACTCTTAAGGCCAAAGACAAAGGAAAGTCACATGCAATTTCTATCAGCGATGTGGAGTATGATAATGAAGTGGTGAAAGGTACACTTACCATCCACTCTAAAGTAGCAAATGTTTTATTTGATTCTGGATCCACCCACTCTTTTATTTCTGAAGAATTTTCTAAGGGTATCACCATATTACCTCAACAATTAGATGTTGAGTTAGTTGTGACAACCCCTAATGGCACAACAGTCGCATCAAAAGTTTATAATTCTTCTCTGATTGAAGTTTGTGGAAAAGTGCTTCCTGAAAATATTGCGATCCTTCCTATAGTGGAATTTGATGTGATTCTTGGAATGAATTGGCTTTATTTATATGGATCTCATATCAATTTCCAAAGAAGGGAAGTCAAATTTCATATTCCAGATCAATCTATGATCGTCTATCGATGCAAGAATGAACATAACTTTCTAGTGGAAATTTCTTCCATCTTATGGGTCTTGATTCCACTAAATGAAGGTTATTTATCTCAAATGGCTGGAGAGAAACTCATGATTAAGAATACACCCATTGTAAAGGAGTTTGATGATGTTTTTCTAGAGGAATTTCCAGGTCTTCCACCCAATCATGAAGTTGAGTTTTTAATAGAACTCATACCGGGTGCTATGTCCATTTCAAAGACACCTTATAGAATGGATCCAATTGAGTTACAGGAATTGAAGAAGCAACTCCAAGAGAATCTTGATAATGGATTCATACGTCTTAGTGCATCACCTTGGGGAGCACCTGTTCTATTTGTTAAGAAGAAAGATGGATCAATGATACTCTGCATTGATTATCGAGAAATTAACAAGATCACTATCAAGAACAAATATCCTCTCCCACGCATTGATGACTTATTTGAACAACTATGCGGAGCTCAATACTTTTCTATGATTGATCTTCATTCTGGGTATCATCAATTAAGGGTCAAAAGGGAGGATATACCAAATACGACTTTCTGTACAAGGTATGGACACTATGAATTTATAGTGATTCCATTTGGTCCTACTAATTCCCCTGTTATCTTCATGGATATAATGAATAGAGTCTTTAGAGACTATCTTGATCAGTTTGTGGTAGTCTTTATATATGATATTCTTTTCTATTCAAAGAGAAAGGAAGAAAATGAAGACCACTTGATAATTCTATTAAAGACACTGAGAAAGGAGAAGCTTTATGCCAAATTTACCAAGTGTGAATTTTGGCTTCAAAAAGATTCATTTTTGGGTCACATAATCTCAAAAGAGGGGATATCTGTGGATCTAACAAAAATAAAGGTTATCGAAAGATGGTTGAGACCAACAACAGTAACTGAGATATGAAGTTTTCTTGGTTTGGCTGGATATTATAGACGTTTTGTTAAATATTTTTCATGATTATCTAATCCAATCACCAGGTTGAATTGAAAAGGAGTTAAGTTTGTTTGGACGGATGAGTGTGAAGAGAATTTCAAGGAGTTAAAAAGAAGGTTATCCAGTGAACTTGTGCTCACACTTCATTGTAGTGGAGAAAGGTTTGTGATCTATAGTGATGCATCCAAGAAGGGATTAGGGTGTGTTCTCATGAAAAATGATATGGTGATAGCTTATGCCTCACGACATGTGAAAATCCATGAGAAAAATTACCCAACTCATGAATTGGAGTTAGCTATGGTAATATTTGCATTAAAAATTTGGAGGCATTATCTTTATGGTGAAAGGTGTGACATTTATACTGATCATAAAAGTTTAAAGTATATTTTCACACAAAAGGAGCTGAATATGCTCCAAAGAAGATGGTTGGAGCTGATTAAGGATTACGACTGCTCAATTCATTACCACCCTGGGAAAGCAAACAAGGTGGTAGATGCATTAAGTCGACAAGACCATGCTAGATTATCCATGATGAGGATTAAAAAAGATCCAATATTTATGGATTTACAAAGGATGGACCTTGGAATTATAATGGAAGGGGAAAAATATTATCTTTCTCAAATAAATGTTCAACCATCTATACATGTGAAGATTAAAGAGGCACATAAAGAAGATGTAGAGTTACAAAAGAAGGTGAAAAATGTTCCGGAATTCATCCTTGATTGTGATGGGATAATAGGGTTCAGGAATCGGGTTTGTGTTCCTCCCATCCCAGAATTAAAGAAGGAGCTGCTGGATGAGGCTCACAGTTCTTCATTATCTATTCATCCTGGAAGCACAAAGATGTATAGGGACCTGAAAGAGTACTTCTGGTGGGATGGAATGAAAAGATATGTTGCTGAATATGTCTCTCAATGCTTGATTTGTTAGCAAGTTAAAGCTGAGAGACAGAAGTATAAGGGGATGTTACAACCATTACCCATACCAGAATGGAAATGGGAAAACATCACTATGGACTTTGTCACCGGAATTCCTAAAACATCCAAAGGAAATAATGCTATCTGGGTTATAGTTGATCATCTTATGAAGTCGGCACACTTCATTGCTATTAGAGAAGATTTCTCTCTGGATCAGATTGCCAGAATATATGTAAAGGAAGTGGTAAGATTGCATAGAGTACCACTTTCCATTATATATGATCAGGATCCGAGGTTTACCTCAAAGTTTTGGCAAAGTCTTCAGCATAATCTGGATACAGAGTTGAGTTTCAGCACTGCTTATCATCCTCAGACAGACGGTCAGTCTGAGAGGACAATTCAAACTCTAGAAGATATGTTGAGAGCATGCTCTATATATTTCAAAGGAGGTTGGGATCAACACCTACCTTTGGTGGAATTTTCTTATAATAATAGCTTTCACTCCAGTATTCAGATGGCTCCTTATGAAGCTCTCTATGGAAAGAAATTCCAAACTCCAACTTACTGGGATGAAGTTGGTGAAAGAAAGCTATTAGGACCTGATCTTGTTGATGAGATGGAAGAAAAGGTCCGATCTATTCAACAACACATAAGAGCAGCTCAGAGTCGAAAAAAAAGTTATGTTGATAACCAAAGAAAAGACCTAGAGTTTGAAGTGGGTGATAAAGTGTTCTTACGAATATCTCCTTGGAAGAGAGTAATGAGATTTGGAAATAAGGGAAGTTGAGCCCTAGGTATATCGGTCCTTTCTAAATAATGGATCGTGTTGGGAAGGTAGCTTACCGATTGGCGTTTCCACCAAATCTCTCTCAAGTTCATGATGTGTTCAATGTATCTCTCCTGAGAAAGTACATACCCGATCCTTCACATGTACTCAGCTCAGAAGTTGTACCGTTGGAGCAAGATCTTTCTTATTAAGAACAACCAATAAAGATTCTGGATCGTAGTGAAAAAGTCCTACGGAACAAGACCACTCGCTTGGTGAAAGTTTTATGGAGGAACCACCAACTAGAAGAAGCTACATGGGAGCTTTAGTATATGATGAGGGATAGGTATCTTCATCTGTTTGTTACAAAGTGACGAATTTTGAGGGCGAAATTCATTTTAAGGGGGGTAGAATGTAACACCCAAGATTTTTATGAGAAATATTTTGTTTTTATATTATATACATCATCAAAGGAATATTTCACTACACACAATACTATCTTGGCTTGCTTTACACACAATCGCGACCTTCCTCTATAGCTTGCATTGTACGCAATACCGAGTTTCACTAAACAACGATATGCTATTAAAATATTATTAAAACTAGCCGTTATGAATAGTAATAACCACTTTTTGTAATTTTATAAATTTTATCTTTCAAAATGGACTTCATTTTTGAATTCGGAATATCAAAATTATCCTTGGGTGAATTTTTGGTATTTTTCTGAAAACTTTCAATTTTTGATGAAGAGTGAAAACACTGGGTTACTATTTAAAAACCGAATTTTTATTTAAATAATTATTTATTTTATTTAAATTTATTTTAGGTAGAAATTGATAAATAATACCTATATAAGTTTAATGTAATTCATTAGAGTCATTTTATAATAATTTTATATATATAAAAATTTTATTGAACTTTTCACCGTCTTTTACCCACCTCCTAAAAGAGTTTGAAAATTTACATAAAAATTAATTTTACCGCTTCTGTGAGTGGAATTTTGAAAATCCAAGAGACACAGTTAATATTAGGAGTAAAATGTGGTTCAATAAGATAAAAATAATTTTTGGTGAATAGTAACTTTTTTACTTTCATTTACCACGGTGAAAAGTAAATAGGGTAATTAAGGGTAAAAATGGTATTATTATTACCCTAACACATGTCCTAATTCTATTGGATAAGTTTAATTCGACCAAAAACAACCTTAGGAATAAATATGACCATTTAGATCCATTTTTATTAGATTAGGACATTTAATATTATTTTTTTTAAAGAAGAGTTAAAATAGTTAAAATCAAAGTTTAATAACTAAAACATTTTTAATATAGGGTTATAAATAAGATAAATTAGACTATAAATATTAATTATAAAGATAAAAATATTTTCTACATAATGGTATTTTATTTATAATTTTTAGACTTTAAATAATTTAATTTATTTATGACACAATGACGGTGTATTAATTACCTTATTAATGAAATATTAACATAATTGATACCCAAATAAATGTAATTTGAGACTTTTTAAGAATTAAACTAATTTTATAGGTTAATATGACATATTAGTATTTATTTATTTAACTTTTTTCGAACTAGTAATGATGTTATGAATTTCACAAAAATCAATTACCAAATAGTGTCAAAATTGACATAAAATAGTTTTTAAAACAAATATTATACTATTAATTGTTATTATATTCATAAAAATCTATGGTTTGGCCAAATGACTTAGATAAGGTTATATATATTAATAATGAACAAATGGTGGTTCGTTTGGTTTGTTATAGTAAATTTATTAACCATATAGTGTAAGAAAACAAGAAGACACGGTAAAAGTTAAATTATTTAACTTCGAGTTAAATCTAAATGATAAGGTAAAAATAGTAACCTAAACTTGTCGAAAATCTATTGTTTGAGATTATTTCAACCCATCCCCAACTTATCTTTGAAATAAATCAATTTGGAGCTATTAAAAACCGAATATGACTTTATTATAAAATAATATTTTAAGTTTTTCCTAAGGTGCCCCTCTCTTCCCTTATAAAAGGGCACCTCCTCCCTCTCCTCCTCACACCACTTTGAGCCTTCAAACTCGGCCAAACCCTGCCCATTTCCCTTCTCAACTTTCCTAGAAACATACTAGAGGTCATGGTTTTCTTCAATGACCATCTTTAGTGCCCTAAGAGGAGGTTAAGAAGAGGCACTTTAAAGAAGTGGTAATTTCCGTTACCGATTCTTTCAACATTATTTCTTCTTATACTTATTCTTCTTTAGTTGTTTCATTATGAAGTAATAACATAATTATCACTCATATACTGATATGTTATTATAAATTTTAAACAACCCTATTTCACCCTCAATCCATCCTATGGAAAATGAAATCACCACGCGTGCGTACGTATGGAATACTGTCTCCACGCCGTGGTGTAATCTGTTTTCCACCACCACCTTACTTGGATGGGTATAATGGTGTAAATAATAACTATATATGATTATTTTAAATTTATATGGATTCTGAAATAGTATACATACACTTCAATACAATTTCACGATCATGGGAATGATATCATCGCTCGTGCGTACGTACGACCTACCGTCTCCACGATGTGATGCGACTCGTTCTACATGATCTTCAATGCTTAATGATTATATAAATGAATTGAATGAATAAATATGATATATATTACACTAATACCATTCTGTAAATGAGGTATCTATAACCTAAAAATAATAATAAGAATTTATTCGACAAAACATGCATAAGAACAAAAAGCAATAAACACCCGAATAACAAGTAGCAATGAAATATTACTAATAAGAAGCTAAGAATATGACCATATATGATATCATAACAATGAGTAAGATTCTGGAATAAGTCAATAACATTATTTAAATCATTATACAGGAAGTTCGGACACGTATAAAGCAAATTGGATCTAAGGTAAGGGAAAATCTCACAATCTCATTTTTATCCGAGATTCTTTATACTTCAGAATTTACTGGGGAATATTTATCATCTACATCCATGTTTCCTAAATATGTAATATTATTTCTATCCTCCTACAATTTTTTAAATCCAAATTTACCCTTCGGTGATTTTTTAGTAAAATATATGAAATAAATATTTTGTCGTTTTTTTACGAGGTACTTTTTTGACTTTTCCGGCCAATGTACGAGAATAATGTTTTTTTAACTTATACGACCTAAATGAATTTTTAGAACATTATTTCCATGAATATTCCTTTACAAGTTTTTATGTTTATTTTTAATCAACTTCTTTTAGTTTAAAATTGTATGACATTTTAAGAAAGGAAAAATGTTTTTGAAGTAGAAAGGATATTTTCCTCAAGAATAAAGTTCAAGTGTTTTATCAAAATTATTTTCCATCTAAGATAATATAAGGGTCTGTTTCTATCCCTATTTTTACATTGATTTGATTATGTTATGATGGAATTATATTTATGATCTCCTTTTATCTTATATGTATTATGTTATAATGGCATGATGTTTAAGAATTCCATTTTTATTACATGGGTTATGCTATGATGTATGATTTATGATCTTATGGCACACATAAGAATAGTATCATTATGAGATGGGTGGGAAATATATCTCCCTCCAATGCGTTGGGTAAAGATTTATATCTCATGAGATAGGCATGGATGGAATGGTAGGTTAATCCGATTCAGTGATACAGGACTGAAACGAGGAGTGAACTCGGTTCAGAGAAGGACTTTGTCCGCTAGGATAGTCTTGGAAATGAGTCTTGACTACTAAGAAATAATTCTCTATGATTATGTGTGTATGCCACAAATTTTCATGTTTTAGGTTATGATTATTGGGATTACATTTCACTATTATGATTTATCCCATGTTATGAAATTATGATATCTTTTTAAGGTTAAGATTTCCAAAATGTTATGTTATTATTAATATGATGTGATTGATATTTCTTTTATTTACCCTTACTGAGTATTTGAGCTCACCCTTCTGTATGTTTTATTTTCCCCAGGTCAGGAAGAAGGGTATTAAGTAAGATATGCCAAAATGGACTCTAGATATGATAAAATAAAAGGGAGACAATGTTGATGACTTATGAACCAGTTGTTTATGTTTCCAGGTTTCTAAAGACACTATATCTATACGGTCCTTTCATGGTTTTGTTATATGTTGTAATAAGTGTGCTTCAATTTTGAAGTATTATCAATGTATGTAAAGTATGGTTCGTTATATAGAGGAAATGCTTTAGGCATGAATCTTAGATTTCGATGGTTCCTAGGAGACACACATACCCCTTATTGAGTTCGCCTACAATAATGGCTTCTAGGATACTATTTAGATGGTTCCATATGAGGTTTCATATGGCAGGCCATGCTGATCACCCCTGTGTTGGATGGAGTCAAGAGAGGCAGTGATGCTGGGATCTCGTCTTGTCCAGGAGACCACTGAGTTGGTTTAGTTGATTCGGAAGCAGATGCCATCAATGACCTTTGGAGTTCAAGGTTGGGGATTGAGTTTTCCTACGTGTTGCACTGAGGTTGGGACATAAGAGGATCAAGAGATAGGGTGAGATTTAATTGAGATACGTCAGTTTGTTTGATATTATAGAGAGGGTCAGGCCGGTTGCTTATCGATTGTAGTTATCTCATAGGTACAAGGATATGCATGACATATTCGACATTTCTTAGTTGAAACATTACATTTCGGACTTGTATCAGACCTTTAATCCTGAGGAAGTGGAGTTTTAGGAAGATGTGTCCTTTGAGAAGCATCCCATTCGTATTGTGGATCATAGCACAAAGGTTCTCTATGTCTGGTCTATTCCTTTTATGTACATGCAATGTATGTAGGGATATAATCCATGTAATACCACTACACAACCATGTAATGGTCTGTCTAGGAGTTGTATGGACATAGACTGTACTCTCAAGTACACATCATCTAATTTTGTTTTAATTATTAAGTCGGGCAGTAGAGTTGTTTTTTCAAACAGACATAAACATACCCCTTTGATGAGCAGTGTTCCCAGGAAATCCGAACAGGAATTTTCCTACCATTTCATCATCTGATGCTTGAATCGAACACCGTAGGATCTATTTAAATCCTCTCGGTAAGTGTTCTATTCATTTTGATCCTTTCTTTTCGATTTTTTATCTCGATTATGTTATCAAAGGTTGAGCATTTTTTCTCGTTTTGTAGATCTACTTTGTTCTAGATCGAATCAAAGACCGATGCAAGATGAGGAGAGTCATACTAACACAAGGTAGGTGGTCTTTTGCCTTTTGTTTATTGTCGAGTTGATAATATATGCTAGAGTGTCGCACACCCACTTTTAGGGTGTCGCTTGATTGAATAATGAACCCTATTATTGCTTATTGATAATTTGGTAATTAATTAGATGATTTGAAAGCATGTTTAGGGTTTTTAATCTTAATTTAGGGCCACCCCATGGGTGTGTTTCCCTTGGACTACCCTTTGGATGAGAATTCCTATGAGTCTTGACTTGAATTTCCCATTCTTGGGTTATTAAAAATGTATTGCTCATTATATGAATTTCCCAAGTGAGTTGATCAGGTGAAAGCCATGTGATAGTTTAATTCACATGTGTTGCTTTTGAGATGGAATGTGTATTTGAATTAAATAATAAAAATGGGTAATTAGCAACGGGAGAGCCACAGTCTTAGTTAAAATACAAGGTCAAGCTCATGTGACTAATTCCATCTTGTATACCTTGGGTGAACCATTGTCTCGATTAAAATATAATGGGCGGGCTCAAAAGGTTAATTATATAAGGGCAGTTAGCGAGTCATATATAGGGTGGTCAGGATCATTGAGTCTTTTTTAAAATTCCAGATAACCTAGGATCTATTGGGGGATACCCAGACCGGGCTCTATTGGAAAATGATTAAATGACTATTATGTCACGAGTTGACAGTTACCTTTATATGGGGGGGTCGTCGGGCCTAGGCCGGACCTCAAGACTTTTATATATATAATCCAATGGACTTGAATAATGAAATGGATGACTTATGATGCATCTGCCAAGCCAAAGCACAAGCTTGGATTCAGTCTGCACTTATACTTGTTTATATTGTCTTCTGAGACATCTATTGTGCATGCTTTTGAGTACCTATAGTTTACTACTTTCACTATTGTACACTGCCTATTATATAAATCCAATAACATATTGGCACATAACTTGGGTGGTTGCCTACTGGGATTTAGTCTCACACACTGTTTAGGTCATGCTTTTGGGCCTAAATAGATTATATGATTGTAGTTGTTGATCATGGAAAGCACCCTTCTACAAGTACTTGATGTACTACTCAGGAGTAGGAGAGCATGAGACCGAGTTGAGGCTTGCGATGCTTCCTAGTACCTTTTTGCTTCTTTAGTGATTTTAATACATATATTATGTATTATTTTAGTGTACTTGTTTTGGCTGCTTTCTTAGAACATATAACATGCTGCATCATCTTTTTTATGGAACGATTCTTTGTTATTTATTTTATCAGTCTTCCGAGTTTATTTAAGTTGTATGTTGTTCACTGCTTCTGATATTTTCTATTATTTATTCTATTGTATTACACTATTCCAATGAGGGAATAGTTTATCCACTATCACACTTTAGGTCGTCGCTTCTAGTCGGCAGCCTCTGGCATTTGGGGAAATGCGCTTGAGTCCATGTGACCAATCAGGTACGGCGCACCAGTTGAGTAGCATCCAAATTCAAGAAGTTACATGCCTGTTACAGAAAATGGACGTTCTAATCATGAAGGAATCTATCATTCTATCTTTTTAGGTGGTGGAGGTGTTGTTCGCGGCGATAGGTCCATGTAGAGATCACTGACATTTTCATCTCTCACGGTTCGCGGAGGTCTCGCACATGAAGGAGGTTGTCGGGCATGGTCCGCGAAGGTGAAACCCACGAAGGGGTTTTTCTTGCCGAAGGATCCATCTAAATAAAATATGTGGATTGCTAAGGAATTGTTCCTTTTTGTGTGTGGATCGCAATAAATATGATTATGGTGGTTTTGGCATGTAAAGACCCCTACCCGCAAAGGTTTTCTCTTGAATATTATTGTTCGCAAAGGCCCGAGTCATTGAGTGTTTGGCTCAGCGATTAGAACTATTTTACCTAGGGATTACTATGTGCACGATTTTGATAAGTTGGCATTCACCATAATAATGGATGATGATCAAATTATTTGGTGGAAAAATCTCTCACTCACTGACAAAGAGAAAAAAAATTTATCACCAACAATGACGATGATACCTTCCTTGCATGGCGTATGTCTCTATTATTAATTTGGAAAGCTATATCTGAAAGACCCTTCCACCTGGGTGCGTTGAATAATAAAATGAAATCGATATGGATCTTGGATGATGGAGTAGAAATAAGGGAATTATAAGGTGGACATATAATATTCGAATTCTTAAATATGAAGGATAAAAAAAGTTATCCAAGGGAGGTCATGGTCGTTTGATAACTATCTCTTGATGATAGAAGATCTAAAGAGAAGGGAATATATCCTCAATACTGGTTTTTCTAAATTCCCTATCTGGATGCATCTAAATGGCATCCCCTTTAGTGGCAGATCGGATTGGGTGATACAAGAAATTGGGAATTGTATAGGCATGTTCATGGAATGGGATCGATCAGACCCCATCCAATGGGGGCCACCAGTAAGGATTAAAGTACTGATTGAGGCTGAAAACCCCTTATGAGGGGAAACTTCTTGACTCTTAATGGATCAAAATTTTGGATATCCTTTGAATATGAAAATATTCCAATTTTATGCTTCTTCTTTGACTGTCTTGGACATTCAGAAAAAGACTGTGCGGGAAAAGTGACAAACAAAGAAGGTAACCTGGTGATGCAGTACGGTCCATGGTTATGTACAAAAGTTGTGTGAATGTATTTCATCCTAGAAACGGAAAAGAAAAGAGATCAATGAAATCTCACCAAATCTCTCATGGAGAAAAAGGCCTCCATGAACAAAAAAATATCATTTTTGTGGGACCTCCTCATCTTTAGGAAAACTTATGCAACCTAGAGCAATTAAGGGGAGCAAAGAAACTACTAACTAACATCCCATTGGTGGAAACTAGAAACAAGGATAAACCCCAGATGACCCCCTCGACAACAACGACTATGTTTACGAGCTTCAATCCCCAACCCTTTGGGGAGTATACTTGCCCACCTTCCATTCCCAAAAATATATTCTTGGACCCCCACAAACATTATAAGCATTCCTAGGGGAGACCCCAAAATGCATGTTTCACAAATAGGGGTGACCCTTTTCCCTACTGCCTCGCCTGTGCCTAAAATGAAATGTATGTGGAAGAGGAGGGAAAGAGGTGATAACAAATATGATATGGGATTAATAGAAGAAATAATATATAAAAGAACTCTAGATGACCCACTAGAAACTGAAAGTTACCCCAAAATGTAGAAATTTGCTGAATATGGAATACTAATCGAACTTCAAGAGCCGAAGGCTAGAACGAACCAGCCCCACCTATCACAATGATTATCCTAATATGGAACTATCATGGGCTTGGAAACCCATGAATGGTTCATATTATCCAGTGCCATTGTGTTAAAATTTTCCTTGATATGGTTTTCTTATCCGAAACCATGTTGGAAAACAAGGGCAACACTGGAATTGCTCACAAAAGTGGATTTCATGGTTGCTTCCCGGTCCCCCACCAAGGCCACTCAGGGGGGATATGTCTTTTATGGAAGGATAAAATTGATGCCAAAATAATCTCCTACTCTTCAAATTATGTGGTTGCATCTATCCACAATGGCCTCTCTCCACCATGGACATTTGTGGGTTTTTATAAATGACCTTCACAAAATGAGAAATGGAAATATTAGGATCTTCTTTGCTCGCTGTGACAAAGAGTATCTGGCCCTATCCAGTTTGGTGGTGATTTCAATGAGATCCTATTTCAGAATGAAAAATTCAGGGATGTTTTTTATGTAGGTTCCGGCCACAGTGGAAGCGCAAAATAGGCGTGTACCTAAGTGGTGACGAGTGGCGTCCGACGTGGAGAAATTAATGCTGCACTAACATGAGTTGATGAGTCAGATTTGGTGGCCGTGTCCATTTGGATTTTTATTAATATGTGATTCCCTATGGCTGAGTCTGAGTGAAACCTCATGCCATCTAGGAACCATTTTTTTATACACACATTTTGTAAGGCAGCCCCTAGAAGTCGGCTGCGATATAAGGTGGGGTGTCCCTCCCCACCGACCCCCCAGTTGTCATGATGTAATGTGTATAAAAAGGACAGTGCACCCCTTATAAATGAACAGACATATACAAGGAAAACGTCTGAACCCTCAATAAAATATTTATTTCTTTCTCCTCATCCTTCTCTACTATTTAAATTTTACAACACATTATCACCACAAACACTAAAAAAATGACAAAAGATATGTTTTATTTATTTATTTTAAACCTTATTCTCATTGTCTAGTTGAACGGTTCTAATTATCTATTCTTTTTAACTTAAACCATTTTTTTCACTACCTCGTTAGACAGTTCTAATTATTTATATAATATTATTTATTTAATGTCAGATTGGACAGTTTATACGATTTATTTAATTACCACCATAAAGGTCGGGATGTCACCTACTTAGACAATTTTAATTTATTTATAATACACAGTCTTATTGAACAATCTAATTAATAAATCAGTGCAATTATCTCCCGCTGTGAGAGCTCCCCTACTAGGAGTTCCTAGGGTTGGTGGTTCCCTGGTGTTCCTATCGTGGCTACCCACCTTCCCAGATCGGTGCTGACTTAGGTTTCTACTCATGTCTCAAGGTCGTCATTCCTTCCTCGAATCCTGGTTTTCTCTTTTTGCGAGTGTAGTCTTATTTCAATTTCTAGATCTTCTTTCGACTCGAAACCAACCTCTGATCCCCCGATAGTCTTAGACTATTTGATATATGTGTTTTAAATCCCTCCCAAGGTTTTCAACTTGCGAATGATGAAGGACCTGTCTTCTTTTTTAAATCTACGACTACTCGAGATCTCCGACTATTTGAGATATGCGTCTTCTGAATCTTTTTTCCAGTCGAGATTTGTTGATCTCATCATTCCGCCTTCATGAACCCGTATTCAGCGGCCGACGAGGTCTATCGATCACGAAGGACTTCGTTGATTTACCTCATAAGAACCTGGTTCTTCCTTTGAGGTATAGATCTTTCACTTTCAGGTTATACTTATGAAAATGGGTAAAAAGAGGTCAAGGGATGGATGCAAGCCTGTTACATGACGTGACTGGGGACTATAGGGCGTGTATTTTTATGTACACATCGTGTATGTAGGGATACACTCTATGTAATCCCAGTACATGACTATGTAATGGTCTGGACAGGAGTTGTACGGACAAGACATGTAGTCTTAAGTACACACCGTGTACTTTTTTTTAATTAATAATTCGGGCAGTAGCATCATTTTTCCAGATGGACATAAACAGGACCCCTTCGACGAGCATTGTACCCAGGAAATCCGAAGGAGAATTTGTCTCCCATTTCATCGTCTGACGCCTGACTCGAACACCATCAAATCCATTGAAATCCTCTTAGTGAGTGATCGATCCCTTTTGATCCTTTCTTCTTGATTTCCTATCTCAATTAAGTTATCAAAGGTTAAGAGTTTTTGATTGTTTTGTAGATCTACTTCATTCTAGGTTGAATCAAAGCCCAAATCTAGATGAGGAGAGTCATACTACCACGAGGTAGGTGGTATTGTGCCTTTTGTTGATTATTGAGTTGATAATATATTCCAAAGTGTCACGCACCCACTTTTAGGGTGTCTCTTGATTGAATAGTGAACCAAGAAGGAGGGGAGGGACGCACCTGGGAGAGAGGGAGAGGGAGAAACAAGGTCATAGGGGCACTGACTAGGATGTGGGTCGTGTGCACAAGAGGTAGCCAGGGGGGGTCCAAGCGTGCCACTGGGGAAAAGAAGGGGGGGAAACGTCCCCCCTAAGGTTCACCTCACTTTTTTTTCAATAATAATAATTAACACAATAATAATAATAATAATAATAACATAATATTATTACCATCATTATTACTAACCATTTTAAAAAAATTCCATTTTATTTAGTTTATCTAACTTTATTTTATTTCCTTTATCATTTTATTAATTAATTAATTTATTTTGAATGTCGAGCATCCGTACGTCTCACGTGCTGTCAAATGCGTGGTTGAGTGAACTGTGCTCGAACTGTGTCACCCAATAGTGACTGCTTACAGGGTTAAGCTGCATGCTTGTCGTGCAGTTTTCTAAGTCGCATGCAAGTTGCACGTCAACCAGGTCTGGGTGTGACATAAAACATGTTTCATTATATTTTGTATGAAAGGATGCTTGGTTATTTATCTTATCGGTGTTCCACTATTTATTTTAGTTGTATGATGTTTACTGCTTCCGCTATTGTCTATTATTTATTCCATTGTGTTACACTTTGCCAATGAGGGAATAATTTCCCCACTATCACACCTTAGTCCCTTACTACTAGTCAGCAACCTATGGTGTTTGGGGAAATGAACTTGAGTCCATGTGGCCAACCGGGTACGGGGCACCAATTAAGTTGCATCTGGATCTGGGACATTACAAAGTGGTATCAGAGGGTTTTCTTTCTTGGTTTGCTTTAATATTTGGTGATGATATAAAGGAAATGAAATTTGGTAATGATCTATGCCCGGAAGTAGTTACCCTGTGTATAGGGAAAATCCAAATTACCTCAAATTGAATTGTGTTTTTGGATTTTGAGCTATTATAGTTGATTCGATTTCACCATTGGGTGACACACTTCTTTTGTGCTATTATTATTGATACCATTGTGGTTCTATTTTGTTGCAACCTGATGATATGAGGGTATTCCATCTCATGCATCATATAGGCACTTGTTATAAATCACATGCCATGCATTCTTGCCATGCCATTTAGAGAACATTACTTATTGTATGATGTTGTGATAGATGTCGTGCAAGATATGCATGTTGTTGTGATAGGTACCATGATAGATATGCTTGCTGTTGTGATAGGTGTATTGGTACGTGTTATGGTTGAATTGGATGGATTCCAAACTTTGGTCCCTAAAGAGTATGGGCCCTCTTGGATCGGAATTTGGTGGATCATGTTTCAGCCATGGGATATATATTGTGTTGTTCCGTGCTATATATGGATTCCAAGCTTTGATTCTCAGGGAGTATGGGCCCCCATGGATCGGAATTTGGCACACCATTACTTTACTTTTCAAAAATAGGGGTTTCGGGGAAGTTTTAGAGGCTTACTATCCGGAAACCCAGAAAACATGACATGTGATGCTATGAACACACTCCATGTATTCTTTTGTTCAGGAAGAAAAGAACTTTTTAAGTACATGTAGTGTACTCTGAGTACACAACGTGTGGTTTTTGACCATGTGTCCGACCATGTGAGAGAGAATATGGGTTGTTGGCTTTGGGTTAGTGCACACCGCGTGCGGTAGATACACACCGTGTAGTTTTACTTATATGAACCCCGTGTGATGATGGCCATGTGGAAGTACATGGCTAGGAGGGAAGACATGAGTACACACCATGTGTTATCCAGACACACCGTGTACCTAGGACAATTACACGACCAAGGTAGGTGGAGTTACACACCCATATGAGAGCTTAAGTATACATGTCACGTGTTAGCCGAACATGCTGTGTACCTAGGATGATTACACGACCAAGGCAGGTGGAGTTACACACCCATATGAGAACTTAAGTATACATGTTGTGTAATGTTTCTACACACCATGTACTCTTACTTTTTCAATTTTTTGAAGTTTTTCATATCTTTTTTAGTTTTTGTGCTCTTGAAATGTGAACCTTGATGATCTTGAACTGAGGTGTGTATTTGACCTTGCAGATTCATACCTCCTCAATGACCTCCAGTTGTGCACCAAGAGAGTGAAGATGATCATACCCCAGAGGTGGTAGGTCATGGGATACCAGTGGACCCTCCAGTCATGCTAGTTGTGGAACCAGCTGTTATACTGGATGCATGTACTGATACAATTTTCTGTGAAGGATTTATGAGGTTGATGCAAACCTTTCAGGGAGTACCACAACCTACCATATCTATGGAAGAACTGACACATGTGTTTTAGTAGTAGCATGTTCCCATTTTTTCTGGGGAAGGAAGGACACAGGATACCGATTCATGGATGGAGGCCATATTATCGATCATTGAGCATCTGAAGATGTTTCCTGAAAGGAGGGTCAAGTTCGCAACTTATATGCTGCATGATTCCACCAAGAGGTGGTTGGATGTTACCACACAGATAGAGCATCAGTGGGATATAGCATGGGAATATTTTTAGATAGTCTTATATGAATACTTCTATCCCAAGATGCTGAGGGCCAACAAAGCCTATGAGTTTATGCATCTAGAGCAGGGCGCTCTATCAGTTATGGATTACTTTGCATGATTTACTAAGTTCCAATTATTCACACCTATTCTAATGGATGATGATCTATCAAAGGCTAGGAGATTCGAGGATGGTCTTAGGTACGATATCCACTCATAGGTGAATATCTTATGGTTGACTACCATATCTACTACAGTGAACTAGATGTGAGAAAAATTAGAGGGAATATGAAGGTGTGAGCCAAGGAAATTCGGCACTGAGATCTGGTACTATTTTGACTAGTAGTAGGGAGCATCATCTAAATATTACATGTGGAAAATCTAGTACTCAGAATGTATATTCTGGTAGCCAGGTGAGATGCTTCTAGTGCAGAAGAATTTGGCATACTAGACCTCAGTGCCTGATGGACCTAGTCAAGTGCCAAGCTTGTGGAAAAATGGGCCATTTGCAGTGTTTCTACAGGATGTTTCCACCAAAATTATGTGAGAGAGGGTCTACACCAACTACACGTTTAGGAGCAGGGTCAGTAGCTTCTCACCATTCAGGGAATTGGAATACGTTAGGCCGATCAAGATGAGGTGGTGGTTGTGGTCATGGTAGCCAGACCCTAGGATTTCAATGATAGCAGGGTGGGTCAGCTCAGGGTAGCCAGACAGTGTCTCAGGGTCGTGGTACATGTCAAACTTATACAGTGAAACAGACCCAGGAGGAGTAGGATCCCAAACCTTCTATTGTCAGAGGTACTATTCTAGTCACCTCTGTTTTAGCTTCTGCACTCTTTAATACATGGGATTCACATAGTTTCATATATGTGCCTATTTTGGAGAGCCTAGGGCTTTGTGTTTTCATTTCTGATGACATTATGAAACTATAAACTCCGTTAGGGATTATAACGATAGGTTTGTGACAATGCAAGGAGTTCCCCCTTGAAATTGGTAGGTGTCACTTCATTTGGGATCTCTATGTCTTAGAGATGACAAACTTTGATGTCATACTCATAATGGACTGGTTAGTCTCCTTCCAAGCCTTTGTCAATTTCTAACACCGTAGGGTGAGTTTTACTTCACCAGAGGGTAGATCGTTTCTACACAAGTGTGAATGGTTTGTCTAGGTGAGCCGAGCTAGACCCAAGAATCGTGGGTTGAGTAGGATGATAGTACAGATTTCCAATTTATATTTGGATGACCAAGGACACATCAAATGGATTTTCCACCAGTGGTTGATCGTTTCAGGGATGTCTTCCCATAAAACATTTCAGGTTTACCTCCAGTAAGATAGGTAGAGTTCTCTATCAAGATAGTACCAAGAGATGCACCAGTATCGATTCATCCTCATAGGATGGATATGATAGAGTTGCAAGAGCTCAAGAGGTAGCTAGAGGATTTGGAGTCTAAGGGTTTCATCCGAACCAATACTTGTCCTTGGGGTTCTTCAGTCCTTTTTGTGAAAAATTTATATAGTACCCTCGGACTATGCATGGATTATCGAAAGCTAAACTAGTTGAAGGTTAAGAACCAGTATCTTCTACCAAGGATAGATGATCTCTTCGACCAGCTCCGAGGAGATTGTGTTTTCTCAAAGATTGACCTAAGATCTGGTTATCACCAGGTGTGTGTTCGACCTACAGACATACCCCATACAACCTTTCATAGTAGGTATGGGCTATATGAGTATCTGGTTATGCTGTTCGGACTCACGAACCCACCGACGGTTTTTATGGCATTGATGAACTAAGTGTTCCATCCTTACTTGGATTCTTTTGTGGTGGTTTTTGTGGATGAAATCTTGGTTTATTCTCATAATCGACATGACCATGCCAACCATCTCCAGATCATTTTTAGTACACTAAGAGAGCATCAGTTATATGCTATGCTCACAAAGTTCCACTTCTAGATGGATTAGATTCATTTCCTAGGTCATGTCATCTTAGAGATAATAATATTAATGGACCCAAAGAAGGTGAGATAAATAGTTACCTAGGATCAATTCAAGAACATCTTTGACGTGTAGAGTTTTCTAGGGCCGACTGGTTACCTTAGGCATTTACTACCAGACTTCTCATGCCCAGCAGTGCTGATAACGGGCTTGACAAAGAATGGTGTGAAGTACTGGTTAGATTCTTGCGAGATGGTCTTTCAGGATCTAAAAGGGAGATTAAATTTAGCACTGATACTGGTTTTTCTAGAGCTGGTCAAGAGTTACACTGTGTACTAGGACGCATCAGGTATCGGGTTGAGAGCAGTGCTTATGCAGGGGGATCAAGTTGTTGTGTACGAGTCTCGATAGTTGAGGCCACATGAGAGGAACTACCTAATGCATGATCTCGAGTTAGCCGCAGTTGTTCATTCCTTGCACTGTTATAGACCTTACTTATTGGGGGAGAGTTTTGTTGTGTACACATACCACAAAAGTCTCAAGTACATATTTACTCAGCATGATCTGAATTTTTGGTAGCAAAGGTGGGTGGAATACCTTCAGTATTTTGACTTCGAGCTTGCCTACACACCTGGGAAAGGAAATGTAGTGGCGAATGAACTGAGTAAGAGGACTCAGATACAGGCAGTGCAGTAGGCCAGTAGCGAGTGGCATCTGATGGCGTTGTTCTCTGAGATACATCTGGAGGTGCATGATGGGCAATGGAAAACTTTTCTCACATCCTTAGTTATTACCTATAACCTACTAGATAGATTGAAGATGAGGAAACTATCATATTTCTAAGGCCTAGTTCTACAGGAGAGTATGTCAAGAGAGTACCCTCCTCCTTGTTAGACCATAGGCGAGGATGAGGTTCTGCAGTTATAGGGTAATGTTTGGGTTTCAACAGACATGCGCGAAGAGATGATGTAGGATTTTTATGCTTCAGTTTAGGAAGTGAATCCT
This sequence comes from Viscum album, assembly GCA_963277665.1. Lineage (NCBI taxonomy): Eukaryota > Viridiplantae > Streptophyta > Magnoliopsida > Santalales > Viscaceae > Viscum > Viscum album. The sequence continues at coordinate 1,808,510,500 of OY728157.1, forward strand.
GGTGTCACCAAGATGTATCTGGATTTATATCTTTAGTACTGGTGTCCAAGTATGAAGGGAAATGTAGCTGGTTTTGTCATCATATGTTCCACCTGTCCGTAGGTGAATGCGGAACACCAAACACTAGCATGGCTTTTACAACAACTATTCATTCTTGAGTGGAAATTGAATAACATCGTGATGGATTTTGTGATAGGTTTACCAAGATTTCCTTGAGGTAATAATGTAGTATGGGTTGTAGTTAACAAGATTTCGAAGGTTTTACATTTCCTACCAATCAAGGAAACCTTCAATGTTGATGAGTTAAGGAGGTTGTACATCCAAGAGATTTTACAACTACACAGGGTTCATCATTCTATCATTTCAGATAGGGAAACCCATTTTACTTCTCATTTATAGAAAGAGTTACATAGGGATTTGGGTACAAAGGTGTTTCTGATTACAACTTACCACCCCAGACAGATGGCTAGTCAGAGTGCTTGATTTAGGTGCTGGAGGACATGATTTAGGCATGCATCCTATATTTCAGGGGTTCCTGGGAGACAAACATACACCTTATTGAGTTTTCCTACAATAATAGCTTCTAGGATACTATTTAGATGGCTCCATATGAGGCTTTTTATGGTAGTCCAAGATGATCACCCCGGTGTTGGCTGGAGTTAGGAGAGGCAATGATAATGGGACATCTTCTTGTCCAGGAGACCACTGAGTAGGTTCAATTGATTCAGAATTAGATGGATACTACGCAGTCTCGTAAGAAATAATACGCCAATTGTCATCGATGGCCTTTGGAGTTCGAGGTTGGGGATCGAGTTTTCCTATGTGTAGCACTGAGGTTGGGACACAAGAGGATTATGAGATAGGGTAAGATTTCATCGAGATATGTTGGTCTGTTTGATATTCTGGAGAGGGTTGGTCCGGTTGTTTATCGATTGCAATTACCTTCGAGGTACATGTCTATGCACAATTTCTTCCACATTTCTCATTTGTGACAATACATTTCGGACCGTCTCACACCTTTTAACCCGAGGAAGTGTAGTTTCAGGAATATGTGTCCTTTGAGAAGCATCCCATTCATATTGTGAATTGTAGTATGAAGGTTCTCTATGTCCGGTCTATTCCTTTTATGTACACGCCGTGTATATAGGGCTACACACCATGTAATCCCACTACACAACCATGTAATGGTCTAGCCAAGAGTTTTATGGATGCAGAGTGTACTATCAAGTACACATCTTATACTTTTTTTTAATTATTAAGTCGCGCAGTGCACCCAGGAAATCCGAATGGGAATTTTCCTCTTATTTCATCATTCAATGCTCGACTCAAACATTATCAGATCTATTGAAATCCCCTCAGTGAGGCTCGATTCCTTTTGATCCTTTCTTCCTGATTTGTTCTCTCGATTAAGTTATCAATGTTTGAGCGTTTTTTCTCATTTTTTAGATATAATTCGTTATAGATCGAATCAAAGACTGATGCATGATGAGGAGAGTCATAATAACACAAGGTAGGTTGTCTTTTTTCCTTTCATTGATTGTCAAGTTGATAATATATATTGGAGTGCCGCACTCCCTCTTTTAGGGTGTCGCTTGATTGAATAATGAACCCTATTATTGCTTATTAATGATTTGGTAATTAATTAGATGATTTGAAAGCATGTTTCGGGTTGTGAATATTAATTTAGGGCCACCCCATGGGTGTGTTTCCCTTGGACTGTTGTTTGGGTGAGAGTTTCTATGAGGCTTGACTTTAATTTCTCATTATTTGGTTGTTAAAAATGCATTTATCATTATTTGAATTTTCCATGTGAGTTGATTATGTTAAATCCATGTGATAGTTTAATTCACATGTGTTACTTTTGAGATGGAATTTGTATTTTAATTAAATGATAAAAAGAGGTAATTAGCAATGGGATATCCATAGTCTTAGTTAAAATACAAGGTCAGGCTCATGTGACTAATTGTATCTTATATACCTTGGGAAAACCATTGTCTTGGTTAAAATATAATGGAAGGGCTCAAAAGTTTAATTATATAAGGGATGTAAGCAAGTCACAGATAGGGTGGTCAGGCTCACTGATTCTTATTTAAAATGACAAGCGAACCAAGGATTTATTGAGGGATACCCAGACTGGGCTCTATTGGAAAATGATTAAATGACAATTATGTCACGAGTAGACGATTACCTTTATATGGGGGGTCGTTAGTCCTAGGTCGGATCTTGATATTTTTATATATATAATCCAATGAACTTGAATAATGAAATAGATGACGTATGCTGCGTCTTCCAAGCCAAAGCACAAGATTGGATTCAGTCTCTACTTATACTCGTTTACATTGTCTTCCGATACATCTATTGTGCATGCATTTGAGTACCTATAGTTTACTGATTTCACTATTGTACACTACCTATTATATATATCCACTGATAGATTGTCACATACCTTGGGTGGTTGCCTACTGGGATTTAGTCCCACACCCTATTTAGGTCATGCTTTTGGGCCCAAACAAATTATATGATTATAGGTGTTGATCAGGGTAAGAACCCTGCTACAGGTACTTGATGTGATACTCAAGAGTAGGAGAGAATGGGACCGAATTGAGGCTTGAGATTCTTCCTAGTACCTTTTTTTTCTTGGGTGCTTTTGAGACATATATTGTGTATTACTTCAGTGTACTTATTTCGATTTCTTTCTTAGAACACATAACATACTGCACCATCTTTTTTATGGAAGGATGCTTAGTTATTTATCTTATTAGTCTTCCAAGTTTATTTAAGTTTTATATTGTTTACTGCTTCCTCTATTATCTATTATTTATTCTATTGTGTTACACTCTGCCAATGAGGGCATAGTTTACCCACTATCACACCTTAGGCCCTCGCTGATAGTCGGAAGCCTCTGGTATTTGGGGAAATGCGCTTGAGTCCATGTGGCCAATCGGGTATGGGGCACCAGTTGAGTGGCATCCAGATTCAGGACATTACATGCCTGTTGAAGATAGTGTACGTGCTACTCGCGAAGAAATCTATCATTCTGTCTTTATAGGCAGTGGAGGTGTTGTTCGCGGTGGGAGGTCTGCATAGAGCTCCCTGACATTTTCATCTCTCACAATTCATGGAGGTCTTGCACATTAATGAGGTTGCCAAGCACGATCCGTGGAGGTGCAGCCCGTGAAGGGGTTTTTCTTGCCGAGGGATCCATATAACTATTTTATGTAGATCGCAAAGGCGTTGTTTATTTTTCTGTGTGTCTCACAAGAAATATTATTACGGTGTTTTCGTCTCATGAAGATCCCTACCTGTGAAGGTTTGCTCTTGAGTATTATTGTTCACGAAGGCCCAACTCATTGAGTGTTTGGTTCAGCGATTGGAACTATTTTACCCAGGGATTACTATGCACACAATTTTGATAAGTTAGTATTCACCATAATAATAGAGGACTATTTGGTTGTTTGGTGGAAAAATCTCTCGCTCACTGATAAAGAGAAAGAAAAACTTATCACCATAAATGACGACAATACCTTCCTTGCATGGCGTATGTACCTATTATTAATCGGTAAATCCATATATGAAATACCCTTAAACCTAGGTGCATTAAATAATACACTACAACTGGTATGGAACTTGGATGATGGAGTGGAAATAAGGGAAATAGGAGGTGGACATATAATATTTGAATTCTTCAATATGAAGGATAAACAAAAATTTCTCCAAGGGAGGTCATGGTTGTTTGATAACCATCTCTTGATGATGGAATATCTGAAGAGCAAAGAAGATATCCTTAATACTGATTTCTCTAAATCCACTATCTGGATGTGTCTAAATGGTATCCCCTTTAGTGGAAGATCATATCGGATGTTTCATGAAATTGGGAATCATATAGTCATGTTCATGGAATGGGATCGATCAGACCCCATCCAATGGGGACCACCAATAAGGATTAAAGTACTGATTGAGGTCGCAAAACCATTTATGAGGGGAAACTTCTTGACTCTTAATGGATTAAAATCTTGGATATACTTTAAATATGAAAAGATTCTAATTTTATGCTTCTTCTTTAGCTATCCTGGACATTCAGAAAAAGGCTGTGTGGGAAAAGAGACAAACAAAGAAGGTAACCTGGTGATGCAGTACGGTCCATGGTTACGTGAAAAAGTTATGTGAATGTCTTTCATCCCTGAATAAAAAAGCAAATAGATAGATGAAATCTCACCAAAGATCTCAATGAGCGAAAGGCCCCATGCACAACAAGATCATTTTCGTGTGACCTCCTCCTCTTTAGGAAAACATATGAAACCCAGAGCAATCAAGAAGAGCAAAGAAACTACTAACTAACATCCCGTTGTTGGAAACTAAAAACAAGGATAAACCCCAGATGAACCCCCTTTACAACAACGACTATGTCCACATGGCTCAATCCCCAACCCTTTGTGGAGTATCCTTGCCCACCATCTAGTCCCAAACACATATGCTCGGACCCCCAAACATTATAAGCATTCCTAGGGGAGACCCCAAAATGCATGTTTCACAAATAGGTGTAGAGACCCGAAGCTTGACGTACATTGACATTACATTACATTTGCGGAATACTTAGTACATAACAAAAACACACACACAAGTACCGTAATAGTTTAGTGTCTTTGGAAACTCGGAATATAATCTTCTAATCGTGGTGAAAGATCTTCAACATCTCCTATAAAGATCTTCTTTTTTTTACCTAAAACCTTTCTTTATATCCTGGGGAAAAGAAAACATAGAAGGGTGAGCTCAAATGCTCAGAAAGGGTAAACAAAAGAAATATCAATCACATCATATTCATAAGAACATAACATTTTGGAAATTATAACCTGCAAAAGAGAGCATAATTTCATAACATGGGATAAATCATGGCAGTGAAATGTAATCACAATAATCATAACTTAAAACATGAAAATTTGTGGCATTCACACATAATCATAGAGAATCATTTCTTGTTAGTCAAGACTCATTTCCAAGACTATCTTAGTGGACAAAGTCCCTTTCTGAATCGAGTAACCCTCGTTTCAGTCCTGTTTCACTGAACCGGTATAACCTACCATTCCAGCCATGTCTATCTCATGAGATATAAAATCTTTACCCAATGCATTGGAGGGAGATATAGGTCCCACCCATCTTATAATTAATCCTTTCTTATGTGTGCCACATAATCATAAATCATACATTATCGCATAACACATGTAACAAAAATGGGATTCTTGAAACATCATGACATCATAAAACAAATCATATATGGTAAATGACTTCATAAAAATAATTCCCTCACAAAATAATAAAATCAATGTAATAATAGGGATAAAAATATAACCCTTTATTATCTTAGATGGAAAATAATTTTGATAAAACACTTGAACTCCATTCTTGAGGAAAATATCCTTTCTTCTTCAAAAACACTTTTCTTTTCTTAACATGTCATACAATTATAAACTAAAAGAAGTTGATTAAAAATTAACTTGAAAACTTGTAAAGGAAGCTTCTTGGAAATAATGTTTTAAAAATCCATTCATGCCGTATAAGTTAAAAAAAACATTCTTCGTACTTTTGTCGGAAAAGTCAAAAAAGTTCCTCGTATGAAAAAATGACAAAAGATTCCTTTCATATCTTTTAAAAACTCACCGAAGGGTAAAATTGGATTTAAATAATTGTAGGTGGATGTAAATAACATTACATATCAAGGAAACATGGATGTGGATGATAAAATATACCCCAATAAATTTCAAAGTACAAACAATCTCGGATAAAAATGAGATTGCGATATTTCCCTTACCTTAGGTCTGATTTGCTTCGTAAGTGTCCGAACCTCCTGTATAATGATTTAAATAATGTCATTGACTTATTAAAAAATCATATTCATTGTTATGATATCATATATGGTTCACTTATGACATTATATTACCCGTTCTTTTGTAAATTCCATGTTAAAGAAGCGTTTTGGGTAAAATCGTTTCATTTATCGTAGGTGTTTTGACTTGTTGTTGTTGACATTATTATTAATTATATCATGATTTACTTACTTCCAGAATATAAAATATGACTTATATATCATATATATTCAGTATATATATATATATATATAATAGATAGATAAATAAAATGAAAAAACACCGTTCATGGAGACGGTAGTCCGTACGTACGCATGAACGCTGTTTTCCTTTCCTTATTGTCTTGAAATGGAAGTAAGTAGATGACATACACATATATATATATACATAAATCCAGTAGCTTTACAATGTCATATATTTCATTATTATTTCTTATATATACTTTATAATCATTCTTAAATGGTTAACATGGGGAATGAATCTCATCGCGTCGTGGAGACGGTAGTCCGTACGTACGCACGAGTGATGATATCATTTCCATAAATATTGAATTGAATTGGAGTGGATTATACAATATATCAGAAAATATGATGTTGTAATAACTATTTATAGTTATTCTTTACACCATTATACCCATCCATGTAAGGTGGTGGTGGAAAATAGATTACACCACGGCGTGGAGACGGTATTCCGTACGTACGCACGCGCGGTGATTTCTTTTTCCGTAGGATGGATAGATGGTGAAATAGGGTTGTTTCATACTTATAATAACGTATCAGTATATGATTGATACTGATGTTATTACTTCATAATGAAACAACCTAAGAAGAAGAAGTGGAAGAAGAAATAAAGATGAAAGAATTGGTAACGGTAATTACCTCTTCTTTGAAGCGCCTTTTTGAGACCTCCTCTTAGGGCACTAAAATTGGTCTTTGAGGAAGAACAGAACCTCTAGGATGTTGCTAGGGAAGTGGAGAAGAGATTTTGGCAGGGGTTGGCCGAGCTTGAGTGCTCAAATTGGTGTGAGGAGGAGGGGGAGGAGGTGCCCTTTTATAAGGGAGGAGAGGGGCACTTTAGGAATATCTCAAAATATTATTTTATATTAAAGTCAAAATCGGTTTATAATGGTTCCAAAGGGTCTTATTTCGAAGCTGAAGTGGGGATGGGTCAAAATCCTATCATCCAATAGGATTTAGACAAGTTTAGGGTATTATTTTAACCTTATCAATTAGATTTAACTCTAAGTTAAATAATTTAACTTTTACCGTGTCTTTTTATTTTCTTACACCATATGGTTAATACACTTACTATAACATGCCAAACGAACCCCAAATTGTTTATTATGAATATATATATCCTTATCTAAGTAATTTGGCCGAACCTTAGATTTTTAGGAATAAAATAACAATTAATAATATAATATTAGATTTAAAAACTATTTTGTGTCAATTTTGACACTATTTGATATATGTTTTTTGTGAAAGTCATAACAGAATTATATGTTCGAAAAAAGTTGATTAAATCAACACTAATATATCATAGTAACCTAGAAAATTAGTGGAATTCATAAAAAGTCTCAAATTACATTTATTTGGGCATTTATAACATCAATTCTGTCAATATTTCATTAATAAGACAATTACTGCATCATCTTTATGTCATAATAAATGATAATTATTTAATCCCTAAAAATTCTAAATAAATTCCTATGATGTAGATAATTTAATTAGATTTCTGGAGACTATTCATGTTCGAAGTTTCATGAAGTTTATCACTAAATTAAAATTAATATACTTATAAGATTTAAGAGAGTGACATGTTGTCACTTTCTTTGGTTTTAATAATAATTAAGTTATTTTCATGGACAAATGTCCATTAAATGATTATAATCCAACCCTTAGGTGATATGGGTCATTTTTTAGTCATGCAATAGAATTTTGACATTTTTTAGGGTAATTTTAAAATATTATATTTACCCTTAATTACCCGATTTACCTTTAACTATGGTAAATAAAATTTACCGTAGTTACTATTCATAATTCCCAAAAATAAAAAGTAGCTTATTAACATAATTTGGACCCACTGATTCCAAATATGGAATCCATTTTTCCAAATTCAATACACAAAAGATGCAGAAATTAAATTAAAATTAATCCCGTTGTCGAAAGAAAACGGGTTTTTCTTTAAAACATTGCAAAAGATTGAATTGATTTAACCTACGAATTCAAGGTAAAATCAATGCTAATGACATAAATTATATTAAATGGTAAAAATATATTCTGTTTATACTTTAAAACCATTCAATATTATAATTTAACCACATAAGATATTACGATGAAAAAAGTTGTTTTTAATTAAAATATAGCGTGTTTTTACTATTCATTAAAATATGAAAGTTATCGGAAAAATATCAAAACTTTATCTAATGTAAATTTTTATATCCTGATTCAAAAGAAGAATATTATTTTTTCAAATTGAACATATAAATATTTCAAAAACTATATTTTAAGTGGGTGCGCCATCAAAAGGCGGTAAAACTGCATTTTTTGAAAAATACTTATTTTACCCAAAAAATTTATTTTGTTCTTATACCATGTTCTAGAAATGTGTAAGATGAATAATAATGTTATAAAATTCAAAATTTAGTTAATACTATTCATAACGGCTAGTTCATGACAATATTATAATAATATAACATTGTTTATTAAAACACGGTATTGCGTACAACACACGCTATCGAGGAAGGTCGCGATTGCGTGTAATGCAAGCCAAGTCAGGGTTGCGTGTTGTGAAAGAATCCTTCGTTGTTTCGTATAACAGAATCCAACCATATTTCATTTATACATTTAATATATATATATATATATATATACTCAATGTTGCGTAAAATAACTATTATCAAAATTATGTGTAACACGGTCCAAGAATAGTGTTGCGTATACTGCAAGCTAATATAGTGTTGCGTATAGCGCAGGGTAATCTTGGTGTATAATACAACATAAGACATTAATGAAATTAAAATATTTTTCATAAAATCTCGGGCTGTTACATTCTACCCCCCTTAAAATGAATTTCGCCCTCGAAATTCGTCGGGGTTATAAATGGTTTACTATCCGAAAGTTTCTTTAATAGAAACCCACATCGTAAAAAGGAATACCAAAACTTGGCTTTAAAAACTAAAGTATGAAATGTAACGATTACCCAAATAAACTAATCACTGGGTTTCCACATAGATGAAAATATGGATATGGAAGAGAAATCTAACCATCATGTTCTGATGGAGAGTGGTAGAGAACATGGCTATGGAAAATCCAGTAATCACAAATCCATAAATTTGTGACGATCTAAGGTACCATCTGATTCATCAGGTATAAGATCACTAGGACAACATTTTTGGTTTTCAAGATCATTTCCCTAAAGTTGAAAATTTGAATTAGAATAAATACTTTCTTTATTTTGGTACAATCTCACTGTTGTTCATGCCTTGAACAATTTCCACTTCATCTCTTAAATAAATTAAGTTGAATTTGTTATTCGTGAAGTGTTAGCAGATCATGTGATAGAATGACAGGTCATTCCATCTGTCTCAAACAAAAGGTTAGCAAAAATTATATACATAAGTCGATCTATAGTGAGATTAATCACATATGGTTCCTAAAATGGACTTATATTTCATATATCATACTGATTAATATAATAAAACTAGTTTCTACTAAACAGGGACTTCCTGTAGGCCAGTGGTAGGCGATAAAGGCCAGTCGCACTTCGGTTGTGGGTTCGATTCCCACAGCCTTGTCCGACGCGATGGGCTGTCGCCCGTCCTGCAGGTTGTCCTTTTTCTAAAACTACATTACTATAACATCCCATCAATAATATAGAAAAAACTTCTATCCTTAAACAATACTCACTTATGTCCAACATAATCCATTTCAATCTTTAGGCTTATCCATAATACTGCAGTCCACTCTCATAACATAGTGAAAACGATTACCAGAGATTTAATACCATCGTTGATCCCCATATATCATAAGATATGTTTTGTTGGTCACATTCCAAACATTCAAAGTCCTTAATCATGTATTCTCTTGAATACCTTAGTGAAAACATGAATGCAGTTTAAAGTTAACACTTTCCACATACTAAAATCCTCAAAATTCTATATATTCAAACCATGATATCACTTAGTCCTTATATCAATCATGAGCTCATGAATACTATTAAACATTTCATTTTCTCATTTTCCCTTCATTATGCGCATATCATCTTATTTCCAAAAAATATCTCAATCACTTTGAATACCACATTAATAAATATTGCAATACTCAATGATACAACATTATTTTGGAATCCCATTACATAAACACTTAATCATTCCACCACATCATTGTCATATTCAACATTGCCAATAGTGATCGCATGTGACTTCCCTTTGTCCTTTGCCTTCAGTGGTTGCTCATGTTGATCATCACTAACCCTTGGATTATGGCATTTATTAGCATAATGCCCCATTTCCTTGCACTTGAAGCATTGAAGTGTTGGTGGTGCATTCTCTGCAGTGTTTGCTTTATTCACATCATTAGAAACCCTTTTTCCATTACTTCGACACTCAGCTGCTCGATGACCTTCTTTTCCACACTTAAAACATTTTCTAGTCCCTTTAAGACAATCTCCACCATGCTTCTTTCCACACTTTGTGCATAAGGAAACATTCATCTTCTTTTCACCATTATTTTGAGATTTCTCCTTGAACTCCATCTTTCGTTTCTTGTCAAAACCATGAGATGGATATGTAACACCAACTTCCATTTCTACCTTGATAGCACAACGCACAATTTCTTCATAGCTACTGAAGTCTCTTATAGCTAATGCCCTTCGAAGACTTGGTTTTAAGCCACTGAAAAATCGATCAACTTTACTTTCAGGTTGGATGATAATGCCAGATGCATACCTTGCAAGTCTTGTAAAATTCGCTTCGTATATACCAACAGATTCATCATCCTTTTGCTTTAGTTCAAGAAACTCCTTCTCCATCTTTGTTCGAAGAATACGAGGGAAGTACTTACTGAAAAATAAGTTCTTGAACTCGTCCCATTCCATGGACTCAATTTCATCTCTTTGCCTTGTATTCTTGATAAGATTCCACCATTGATCAGCTTCACCTTCCAAACGATATAATGCTAAGATGACTTTATCATGTTCAGAACATTGAAGAACTGAAAATATCTTTTCAGTGGTACTGATCCATTGTTCAGCAACAAGTGGATCAGAAGACCCATTGAAAGAAGGTGTACGTTGCCTCATGAAGGACTCAATAGAATATTATTCCCTGCTCATTTGGAAGTCCAGAATGATTCATAGCTTGTGTAAGTATAGAAATAAGATTTTGCACTCCATCTCCCATAACATTTATTTGTTCAGGAGGACAATCATTGCATTGTCCATTGCATTGATCAACACGGTTTTTTCGGGTTCCAGCCATCGTCTAAAACCCAAAAAGAATAGTGTGAGAGGCAAAAATCATGCTAGGGAAAACAACATAATAAAGGGGGAGTACCTTTAACATCTTAGGTTTAATTCTATGATCGTTAGCGTAGTTCTAGTACTATAACCTATACGTATACTTAACCTTAGGGACATCCCTAGACATACCGTAGAAATATCTCTAGGGATCTCACTAACGTTTTCGCATCCTAGTTTCCAAAGGTTGACTAAACCTTTCCTCTGATACCAACTGTAGAGACCCGAAGCTTGACGTACATTGACATTACATTACATTTTCGGAACACTTAGTACATAACAAAAACACACACACAAGGACCGTAATAGTTTAGTGTCTTTGGAAACTCGGAATATAATCTTCTAATCGTGGTGAAAGATCTTCAACATCTCCCATAAAGATCTTCCTTTTTTTTTTACCTAAAACCTTTCTTTATATCCTGGGGAAAAGAAAACATAGAAGGGTGATCTCAAATGCTCAGTAAGGGTAAACAAAAGAAATATCAATCACATCATATTCATAAGAACATAACATTTTGGAAATCATAACCTGCAAAAGAGAGCATAATTTCATAACATGGGATAAATCATGGCAGTGAAATGTAATCACAATAATCATAACTTAAAACATGAAAATTTGTGGCATTCACACATAATCATAGAGAATCATTTCTTGTTAGTCAAGACTCATTGTCAAGACTATCTTAGTGGACACAGTCCCTTTCTGAATCGAGTAACCCTCGTTTCAGTCCTGTTTCACTGAACCGGTATAACCTACCATTCCAGCCATGTCTATCTCATGAGATATAAAATCTTTACCCAATGCATTGGAGGGAGATATAGGTCCCACCCATCTTATAATGAATCCTTTCTTATGTGTGCCACATAATCATAAATCATACATTATCGCATAACACATGTAATAAAAATGGGATTCTTGAAACATCATGACATCATAAAACAAATCATATATGGTAAATGACTTCATAAAAATAATTCCCTCACAACATAATAAAATCAATGTAATAATAGGGATAAAAACAGAACCCTTTATTATCTTAGATGGAAAATAATTTTGATAAAACACTTGAACTCCATTCTTGAGGAAAATATCCTTTCTTCTTCAAAAACACTTTTCTTTTCTTAACATGTCATACAATTATAAACTAAAAGAAGTTGATTAAAAATTAACTTGAAAACTTGTAAAGGAATCTTCTTGGAAATAATGTTTTAAAAATCCATTCATTCCGTATAAGTTAAAAAAAACATTCTTCGTACTTTTGTCGGAAAAGTCAAAAAAGTTCCTCGTATGAAAAAACGACAAAAGATTCCTTTCATATCTTTTAAAAACTCACCAAAGGGTAAAATTGGATTTAAATAATTGTAGGTGGATGTAAATAACATTACATATCGAGGAAACATGGATGTGGATGATAAAATATACCCCAGTAAATTTCAAAGTACAAACAATCTCGGATAAAAATGAGATTGCGATATTTCCCTTACCTTAGGTCCGATTTGCTTCGTAAGTGTCCGAAACTCCTGTATAATGATTTAAATAATGTCATTTACTTATTAAAGAATCATATTCATTGTTATGATATCATATATGGTTCACTTATGACATTATATTACCCGTTCTTTTGTAAATTCCATGTTAAAGAAGCGTTTTGGGTAAAATCGTTTCATTTATCATAGGTGTTTTGACTTGTTGTTCTTGACATTATTATTACTTATATCATGATTTAATTACTTCCAGAATATAAAATATGACTTATATATCATATATATTCAGTATATATATATATATAATAGATATATAAATAAAATGAAAAAACACCGTTTATGGCGACGCTAGTCCGTACGTACGCATGAACGCTGTTTTCCTTTCCTTATTGTCTTGAAATGGAAGTAAGTAGATGACATACATATATATATATACATAAATCCAGTAGCTTTAAAATGTCATATATTTCATTATTATTTCTTATATATACATTATAATCATTCTTAAATGGTTAACATGGAGAATGAATCTCATCGCATCGTGGAGACGGTAGTCCGTACGTACACACGAGCGATGATATCATTTCCATAAATATTGAATTGAATTGGAGTGGATTATACAATATATCAGAATCAATATGATGTTGTAATAACTATGTATAGTTATTCTTTACACCATTATATCCATCCATGTAAGGTGGTGGTGGAAAATAGATTACACCACGGCGTGGAGACGGTATTCCGTACGTACGCACGCGCGGTGATTTCTTTTTCCATAGGATGGATAGATGGTGAAATATGATTGTTTCATACTTATAATAAAGTATCAGTATATGAGTGATACTTATGTTATTACTTCATAATGAAACAACCTAAGAAGAAGAAGTGGAAGAAGAAATAAAGATGAAATAATTGGTAACGGTAATTACCTCTTCTTTGAAGCGCCTTTTTGAGACCTCCTCTTAGGGCACTAAAATTGGTCTTTGAGGAATACCAGAACCTCTAGGATGTTGCTAGGGAAGTGGAGAAGAGATTTTGGCAGGGGTTGGCCGAGCTTGAGTGCTCAAATTGGTGTGAGGAGGAGGGGGAGGAGGTGCCCTTTTATAAGGGAGGAGAGGGGCACTTTAGGAATATCTCAAAATATTATTTTATATTAAAGTCAAAATCGGTTTATAATGGTTAAAAAGGGTATTATTTCGAAGCTAAAGTTGGGATGGGTAGAAATCCTATCATCCAATAGGATTTAGACAAGTTTAGGGTATTATTTTAACCTTATCAATTAGATTTAACTCTAAGTTAAATAATTTAACTTTTACCGTGTCTTTTTGTTTTCTTACACCATATGGTTAATACACTTACTATAACATGCCAAACGAACCCCAAATTGTTTATTATGAATATATATATCCTTATCTAAGTAATTTGGCCGAACCTTAGATTTTTAGTAATAAAATAACAATTAATAATATAATATTAGATTTAAAAACTATTTTGTGTCAATTTTGACACTATTTGATATATGATTTTTGTGAAAGTCATAACAGAATTATATGTTCGAAAAAAGTTGATTAAATCAACAATAATATATCATAGTAACCTATAAAATTAGTGGAATTCATAAAAAGTCTCAAATTACATTTATTTGGGCATTTATAACATCAATTCTGTCAATATTTCATTAATAAGACAATTACTGCATCATATTTCTGTCATAATAAATGATAATTATTTAATCCCTAAAAATTCTAAATAAATTCCTATGATGTAGATAATTTCATTAGATTTCTGGATACTATTCATGTTAGAAGTTTTATGAAGTTTATCACTAAATTAAAATTAATATACTTATAAGATTTAAGAGAGTGACATGTTGTCACTTTCTTTGGTTTTAATAATAATTAAGTTATTTTCATGGAAAAATGTCCATTAAATGATTCTAATCCGACCCTTAGGTGATATGGGTCGTTTTTTAGTCATCCAATAGAATTTTTACATTTGTTAGGGTAATTTTAAAATATTATATTTACCCTTAATTACCCGATTTACCTTTAACTATGGTAAATAAAATTTACCGTAGTTACTATTCATAATTCCCAAAAATAAAAAGTAGCTTATTAACATAATTTGGACCCAATGATTCCAAATATGGAATCTATTTTTCCAAATTCAATACACAAAATATGCAGAAATTAAATTAAAATTAATCCCGTTGTCGAAAGAAAACGGGTTTTTCTTTAAAACATTGCAAAAGATTGAATTGATTTAACCTACGAATTCAAGGTAAAATCAATGATAATGAAATACATTATATTAAATGGTAAAAATATATTCTGTTTATACTTTAAAACCATTCAATATTATAATTTAACCACATAATATATTACGATGAAAAAAGTTGTTTTTAATTAAAATATAGCGTGTTTTTACTATTCATTAAAATATGAAAGTTATCGGAAAAATATCAAAACTTTATCTAATGTAAATTTTTATATCCTGATTAAAAAGAAGAATATTATTTTGTCAAATTGAACATATAAACATGTCAAAAACTATATTTAAAGTGGGTGCTCCATCAAAAGGCGGTAAAACTGCATTTTTTGAAAAATACTTATTTTACCCGAAAAATTTATTTTGTTCTTATACCATGTTCTAGAAATGTGTAAGATGAATAATAATGTTATAAAATTCAAAATTTATTTAATACTATTCATAACGGCTAGTTCATGACAATATTATAATAATATAACATTGTTTATTAAAACCCAGTATTGCGTACAACACACGCTATCGAGGAAGGTCGCGATTGCATGTAATGCAAGCCAAGTCAGGGTTGCGTGTTGTGAAAGAATCCTTCGTTGTTTCGTATAACAGAATCCAACCATATTTCATTTATACATTTAATATATATATATATATATACTCAATGTTGCGTAGAATAACTATTATCAAAATTATGTGTAACACGGTCCAAGAATAGTGTTGCGTATACTGCAAGCTAATACAGTGTTGCATATAGCGCTGGGTAATCTTGGTGTAGAATACAACATAAGACATTAATGAAATTAAAATATTTTTCATAAAATCTTGGGCTGTTACATAGGGGTGGCCCTTATCCCTACTGCCTTGCGTGCCCCTAAAATGCCACTTATGTGGAAGAGGAGGGAAATAGGTGAGAAAAATTGTGATATGTTCTTAATAGAAGCAAGTGGATTGAAAAGAACTCTAGAGGACCCACTGAAAGTTGAAAGGTACCCCAAAATGTGGAAAGTTGCTGAAGATGGAATACTACTCGAACTTCAAGAGCCGAAGTCTGGAACGAACTAGCCGCACCTATCATAATGATTATCCTAAGCTAGAACTGTCATGGACTTGGTAACCCACAAACAGTTTTGATTCTCCAGTGACATTGTGTTAAAATTTTCTTTGATATGGTTTTACAATACGAAACCATGTTGAAAAACAAGGTCAACAGTGACATTTCTCACAAAAGTGGATTTCATGGTTGATTCCCGGTCCCCCACCAAGGCCACTCGGGGGGGGGGATATGTTTTTTATGGAAGGATAACATTGATGCCAGAATCATCTCCTACTATTCGAATTATATGGTTGCATCTATCCATAATGGCCTCTATCCCCCATGGATATTTGTGGGTTTTTATGGATTGCCTTCACAAAATGAGAAATGGAAATCATGGGATCTTCTTTGCTCACTGTTAAAAAGAGTATCTGGCCCTATCTTGTTTGGTGGTGATTTCAATGAGATCTTATTTCAGAATGAAAAAATCTGGGACGTTTTTCATGTAGGTTCTGACCACAATGGAAGTATAGGATGGGCGCGTACCTAACTTTTCAAATTTCCACAATCAATGATTAATCATGGATCAATATGATGATGAATGTTAATATCCATGGAATTAAATAAAAGATAAAAGAAAAAGGAGATAACCTGGAACTGAGAAGATATGATCAACATATTTTGTTTATAATTAATTTAATTAAATTATAGAATTACCTACAAGGTGATTCTTTCTTCGTTGATGAATCTAACCACGAGTCTGAGGTGTGGATTCATTGTGATGAAAAATCCAAGGATAGGAATCATCTAATAGTGACCCACACATGCTCCATGTATCTCCAGACGTCAATAAATGAGTATTTGGGTGTTGTCATGGAATATCCTTGTGCTTGTGAGGTCCGCCTTCAATTTCTTTGAGAATCGATTCCAAAGCGTTCTTCTTGATCCAGTGGAGGAGGATCTCTCTTGTTTTTAAGAGCATTCTTGGAGAGGGAAGAGTTCTCTAGGCTCTAGAGATTTTCTCCAAGGATGTTGTACACACAATGATTGGTTTTCTGGTGGAATGACGTCTTGGATAATTTAAATAATAATAACATAATGATAATTTAATTCACTAGGTAATAATAAATAATTATCACATGTACCATTTCTTAATTAATTATTCCATGTGAAACCCCATGTCAAATAATAATACAAATTTTATTATTTCCATGCCATGTGATTAACATGGACATTATATTTAAATATTATTTAACCAAATAATATTTAATATTATTTCTCACCAGACCCATAACTTGGTCTTCCAATCCTCCTCAATATTTATCGGGCCTTGAATAATAACTATTTATTTATAAAATAAATATAACTACATTATTCACTAATAAATAAATATTCCATCCACAATATATTCTCTCAAATAACTAGCGAATAAATAAATGCGATCATGCATACTTGAATAATTATTAAACCACAACTGGGAATAATATTTATCCAACTTGTTATATAAATAAATTATTTAACTAAGATACTGGTTTCACTTAGTGTGTGACCCTATAGGCCTCTTTCTAATTGGCATTAGGTGGACTTACCTAAATTCCAAGATTACTTTCTAGAAACGGGTCAAGGCACCCAAGAGAGAGAAGTTAATGTCACAATGACATGTAACCTTATATGAACACTTACCATGTAATATAATACCTTTGTCCTGATATCTCCAATCAAGCGGGTTGCATGCAAGTTCCATCAACCCATGTGCTCAATTTATCATTCTTTGACTTCCAATAATTGAAATTTCCTATATAAAACCATGTACATGGATTTATTTAGGCTATATCATTTCCATCAAAGGGCCTGAGATATCCAATTTTGTAGAAGTGACAAATCTTTTCTCACATTTTTCATTAATGCAGTATTACTCGTAATGCACCCAACACATCCTACCTCAACGCGAACATATGTCATCACAGTTTTTGTCAATAAATATAAGTGAACAAGTCATAATAACCATTAATAATAATATTAAAGTCTAAGGACCAATACACATGTATGAAGATAGTAACATCCAATCACACTTAGGAATGTGGATTTCCTACTGGAAGGTCTTGTTGTTATAATATCCTCCTGGGTATTACCAAGGGCGCACACCATGAGGAGGTGCCTCAAAGTTTCATGAGTCCCCATCCCTGATAGCCTGTATCATTTGTATCCCTTCAAATGATATCCTCTGACCATAGAATATATATTCAAGAATAGTGTCATGTAACTTTCGGGTTCTCATCATAGCAGGGATCCACTATGACATTTTAGTGTGACAACTATTCTTAGAACATTATCACATACTATGTCACATAGAAGAAAAATAATGATGTGATAAAGAGTTTATTAATATTCATGAAATGAATATAGGTTTATCATAAAGTAAAAATAATTTGGTTTCTAGGGAACCTAATCTAACAGACTCCCACTTGCACTGGAGACAACTGCTAACAACCTTCAGTCCAATAGCTCTCACATGATATCCATTCTTCTTCTGAGATAGCCCTTTAGTCATGGGGCCTTCCACATTCTCTTTTTTGGACACTCAACTCACTACAGCTTCACCCCTTTGATAAAAATCCCTCAAGAGGTGATACTTTCGGAGTATGTGATTTGTCCATTGATGTAAACTTGACTTTTTTTTCAAGATCCACCGCTGTAGTATTATCACAATACAATTTAATGAGATCTTTACTACTATAAACCGAATCAATATCCTGGAAAAAGTTTCAAATCTAGACATCTTCCTTGGATGCATCATAATATGCAATATATTCGGAATCCGCTATAGAATCAACGAAAACTAGCTACTTTAAACTCTTCCAGATCACAACTCCTCTGTTGAGATAGAAAAAATATCCTAATTGTGACTTCAGATCATTTTGATATGTCTAAAAACTAGCATCAACATACCCTCTGATGGAAATCTCCTCATCTCTTCCATATACTAGTAACATATCCTTAGTTCTTCTCAGATACTTAAGGATAGTCTTGATAGCAGTCCAATGCTGTTCTCCTAGATCTTCTTGATATCTGCCTACCATGCTTAGTGCATAGGAAACATCAAGTCTAGTATATAACATGACATACATGATAGAGCATATCTTTGTGGCATATGGAATCTTAATCATCCTATCTTTCTCATATTGTGTCTGGAGACACATTTTCTTGGAAAGATGTATACCATGTGACAATGGAACCAATCCCCTCTTGGAATATTCCATGATAAATCTCTTTAGAATCTAGTCAATGTATATACTTTGACTTAGTCCAATAAGCCTCTTGGATCTATCACAAATGATCTTGATACCTATAATGTAGACTGCTTCACCTAAGTCCTTCATGGAGAAGCACTTGTTCAACCAGTCCTTGACTGAGTGTAAGACTGGTATGCCATTTCTAATAAGTAATATGTCATCAACATACACTACTTGGATAATGACCACATTCCCATTAAACCACATGTAAATACATGTCTAACATTCATTCATAATGAAACCAAATTCTATTATGGATTCATTGAATCAAATATTCCACAATTTGGATGCTTTCTTTAATCAATAAATGGATCTATAAAACTCTCATACCCTTTTAGCATCACCCAGGGTCACAAACCCTTCTAGTTGTGTCATATAGATATCTTTCCTAAGGTTTACATTAAGGAATTCGTTTTTGACATCCATCTACCAAATATCATAGTCATGGAAAGATACTATGGAAAGTATGATTCTTATGAATTTAAACATGGAAACTAGTGAAAAGGTTTCATCATAGTCAATTCCTTGATGTTGTTTAAAACCTTTGGCCACTAGCCTTTCTTTATAGGTACTAACATAACCTTTCATGTCCATTTTCTTTTTGAATACCCATTTTCACCTAATAGGCTTCACATCAACTGGAACATCGACCAGAACCAAGACTTGGTTATGATACATGAAACCATCTCAAATTCATAGCTTCTAACCATCTTATAGCTTTTGAGATCTCTAATGATTTTTTATAGGATATAGGTTCATCATTTTCCAATAATAATGAGTCACCATCCTCAGTGACAAGGAAACCATATCTCTCTGGTTACCTTACCTCTCTTGTTCTCCTACATAGTACTTGCATTTCAGAAACTATCTCTTCCATGGGTACCTATGGAACTTGTTCCTATACCAAATCATGTGTATCTTGAGCACCAAATTCATCAAAGTCAATCTTCCTCCAACTATCCTTTTTGAGGATATGCTCCCTCTCAAGAAAGACACCCTATCTAGAAAAATTCACTTTCTTGTCTATGGGGTTGTATAGGTAGTATCCCTTTTTTTCCTTTGGATACCCTATAAAGATACACTTCATGCCCAAGGGTGCTAGTTTGTTTCTTGAGAAATCCTTAACAAATTCCTTGCATCCCCATATATGTGTATGAGAAAAAGTAGGTTTCTTTACACTTCATAGATCAAAGGGAATCCCATTTTTCACCTTATTTGGTACTTGGTTTAATGTGTATTCTGTAGTTTGCAATGCATATCCCTAAAAGGTTAATGGGAGATCTGCACAACTCGTCATCGACCTTACCATGTCTAACAAGGTATGGTTCTTCCTTTCATTAACACCATTCCAATATGGTTTATAAGGTGGAGTGATTTGAGATAGAATCCCAGACTCCCGTAAAAGGTCGATGAACTCTTGGTTAAGATATTCTACACCTCGATCCAATCAAAGCTTCTTTATCTTCTTACCAAGGTGATTCTTTAATTCATTCCTGAACTCCTTGAATTTCTCAAAGGACTCAGACTTATACCTCATTAAGTATACATAGCCATATCTACTCAAGTAATCAGTAAAAGTAATGAAGTAAGTAAATCCACCTATAGATTCTACTAGAAATAGTCCACAAACATCAGTGTGTACCAATCCTAAAATCCCTATGTCTCTTTCACCCTGTCCACCAAATGGTGGTTTAGTAGTTTTCCCTTGTAAAAAATCATGACATCTATCAAGTTGTTTTAGCTCGTAAGTGTCTAAATAACCATCTTGATAGAGCTTTGTCAGGTGCTTCTCATTTACATGACCAAAGGGGTGATGCCACAATTGGGTTTTGTAAGAGTCATGTGAACTTTGTTCGTTATCAATTTCCAACACTTGGTTCTCATAATTTAATACATAAAAACTGTTATTTAAATTCTCCATACCATAACATATGTTGTTCTTATAAAAGTAACAACATTTATTTTCAAACTTGAAAATAAATCCATATGTATCTAAACTTGATAAAAAAATTATGTTCTTGGTAACAATAGGTACATAATAATATCTATGTAAAAAAAATAATTCCCATTGGAAATGTGAGGTGGTAGTCACCAATGGAAAGAGCAACCAACCTTGCACCATTGGTAGCTTTCAGATCCACCTCTCCTCTGGAAATTTTCCATAATCTACTTGGTTTTTGCATTTGAGTATAGATGTGATCCCCAAAAGCTATATCTAATACCCAATGTGTAGAAATGGAAAGATTGCACTTGATAACTAACGCACCTTTGACTTAACCTTTCCTATGGGTGTAGTTCCTCTTCCTGTGGCCTGACTTGCCACATACAAATCATACTAACTCTTTTTCCTTGCCTTGCCTC
Source organism: Viscum album (assembly GCA_963277665.1). Taxonomy (NCBI): domain Eukaryota; kingdom Viridiplantae; phylum Streptophyta; class Magnoliopsida; order Santalales; family Viscaceae; genus Viscum; species Viscum album. Next base: position 1,808,532,312 of record OY728157.1, read on the forward strand.
TGGATATTCTTCTTCTTGGTCAAATAGTTTTCATAGGCTTTAGATTGTTTATAAATATTAGGACCCTTTTCCTTGTCCTTCCTCTACCTATTCACCAAAAGGACTGTGGGTTTTTCACACCCCGTGTCCTTATCAACTTGGCTAATCTGGGTAAGAAGATCCGATAGACTCTTATAATTATTTTTGATATTATGATTCACAATAAAACTAGAGAAGGTCTTAGGAAGTGATGATAATATGATATCTGTACACAACTCATTTGGGAATTTAATCCCTAAGATGTCCAGATGCTCAATGTAGCCAATAAGATTGAATACATGTGGTCCAACTTTCATAGAATCTCCAATCTTAGTAGTGAACAAAGCATTGAAGATCTCATACCTCTCCTGTCTCACCTTCTCCTGATAGAGATCTTGAAGGTGAGACATCATGCTATAAGCATCCATTTCCTCATGTTGCTTCAATAGACCATTGGTCATGGATGATAACATGAGGCATTGAACATACGTAGAATTTTTCAGATGTTTCTCATACACAGATATTTCCTCATCACTTGCCTCATTTATAGGTGCAACTGGTAAAGGCTCTTCCAGCACATAAAGTTTCCTTTCATGGCGAAGGATAATCTGAATGCACCTTTTCCACTCTTAGAAATTAGTGCTGGTGAGAAGGTTTTACTTCTCAAGTATGGATCACAATGATATGTTTTATTTCATTTTGATTGATATTTCTACAAATTAAGATGAACATAGTTTTACTACTTTATCTTGATAAATATAGACAAATAAATAAATTAATATCTATTAGTCTCCCACTATTTTGTTGAAACCTAATCGCCCTCACCATTGGCTTCAAAATATTTTATTTCTTGGACATTTTAGTGGAAAGGATCCATATTTACCTTCATATTACCCCAAATAGGGTTGGTTAAGCAACTTGAAAGGTTCTAGGTAGGCATTCTAAATGACAACTGCATTAACTCATAGCTCCTTGATCTGTTTAGTGGACTCCCCAATCCTGAAATCCTTAATTTTGGATTTCCTCAACCTTTACCTCTTAGTTACACCAAGTTCTACTAGGTCAATAAACCCTTGATGTAAACTAAGTTAGGTCAACCCAAAAATTCAAATTAGAATTCCATGAAAATTGAAAGCACCACAATTAGGGTTGGTCAAGAACTTTGAACTATGATTCGATTCTAAATGAAGTAATGGAATGCTATACTGACTTAATATTTAATTGAGGGATTTTATCCTTTATGTGTAAATTTCCACTTATTATCTTTTCACATTCATGTTAATGTTATGTGGGATATACTTAGGTGATTTACCATGTATAGATAATATTTACACATTGTAGTTCCATCTTCTATGCTTGTTAGTTCATCAATTATGTGATTGTGACAAACATCCATAATGAATAACCATACAACTGATAGAAATAAAATAAAGGGTATGATCATGAGATTTAATATTGGTTAGTTTATCTAGAAGTTGATAAACTAACCTGGACCTAAGGGAGAAACACCTTGAATCGTTTAAGGTTCATGTTTACAGCTTTCCACTTGTCCACCTTTGTATATCCTTGGATTGGTTTCACCTCAGATCCTAACTTGAACCACCTCCACTAGCATGGGATCTCCATCTATTACATATGCTTTTAACTCACACACAAGTGAGGGGTAAAAGGGGGTTTACATAAAAGAAACCATTGGCACACAAGCCCTACATATTAATGAGGATAAGGCACGCATGCCAAAAATTTTAATTTAATAAATAAATTAAATGAGAACCAATCACATTCAAAGGTATGGTCTATCTCATGATCATCCACATACATGCAAAAAATTACACATTTAATAAAATTGTAATTCAATTATTTAATCATTCTTATTAAGATAAATTATGCTCGAATCAATTAATTATTATCTTTAATTAATCAATCATTTTTATCTTAATACTTTTCTGAATTTCCTTGAGATTCTCATCCATAACCTTGTATATAACTTGTACCTTAGAAGAAACCCAGTGAATACCCATCTAAATCCACCCAGCATGTATTTATACTTGTATACATTTCATTATTTGTGACATGAAGCATGCATGCAGAATTATAATTGTAATACAACCCATACATGATGTGAAAATATTTTAACATTACACATATATTAATTAAACACACACACACACACACACACACACACACACACACACATATATATATATCAAACACCTATCACATGTTGTGTCCTAGATTTACACCCACACGAATGTACTTGTATCAAGGGTTAAATAATATAATATTAAAATTTTAAATATGTGTAATATAGAAACAGTACACGGTGTGTAGATATGACTACACGGCCTGTACCCTCCTCACCGTCCATCTGAAGTACATGCCTGGGAAAATTACATGTGTGGTATACTTCAGAAATATTTAGAGTACATGGTGTGTCCAATGGGCCACATGCTGTGCAAACTCCACATTACATGGTCACCAGTTGGGCATGCCGTGTATGGGATACACGACTTGAACCTGACCCGAAGGGACTACATGCCGTGTACAGTGGGCCACACAGTGTGTAGTCTGGATGACCATGCACTAGTCTGTCCTGGTCAACACATGATATAAGAATTAACTACACCATGTGTCATTAATGCACACAGCTTGAGTAATTTCCGAATTACTCCTGATGCATTGAACACAAATACGCAGTGTGTAGATCCAACTACATGGAGTGTATTTTTGTGTTATCTAGATATAACCGTCGGCATATCCTGATGAGATCATTGATTTAATTTTAATCATAAAATTATTCATTTCTGTTAGATCTTTTAGAAACAATAAGGGAGGAACAAATATCAAAATTCATATTACAAGAATGATTAAACATGAATTTAAAAACTAAATTATTAAAGTGTAAATCATCAAAGAATTACTTAAATAATTATAAATGAAAATATGATCGCTCGAATACCACTTGTATGTTTTGAGCACAACGAAATCACATGATGGGAGTGTACCCAACTTTGCAAATTTCCATAATTGATGATTAATATAGGATCAAAACAATGATGAACACTAGTATCCATAGAATTAAATCAAAGATAAAAGAAAAAGGAGAGAACCCAGGACCAAGAAGATATGACCGACATATTTTTTTATATAATTAATTAAATTAAATTAAATTATAGAATTACAACCAAGGTGATTCTTTTTTCGTTGATGCGTCCGACCATAGGTCCGAGGTGCAACTTCGTTGCGATGTAGAATCCAAGGATAAAAATCCTCTAGCGGTGATCCACACATGCTTCACGTATCTCCGGACATTGCCGAATGAGTATCTATGTGCTAGCATAGAAGATCATTATGCTTGTGATGCCCACCTTCAATCTCCTTGAGAATCACTTCCAAAAAGTTCTCGTTGATCTGGTAGAGGAGGATATCTCACATTCTTGAGAGAGTTCTTGGAGAGGGAAGAGTTCTTTAGTCTCGAGAGATTTTCTCTAAGGATTTTATGCACACAACGATTGGTTAGCCGGTGGAATGACCCCTTGGCTTATTTAAAGAATAATAACATAACAGGAATTTAATTCACCACATAATAATAAATAATTAAAACATGTTCCGTTACTTAATTTATTACTCCATGTAAAACCCCATGTCAAATAATAATAGAAATGTTATTATTTCCATGACATGTGCTTAAATTGCATGTTGTATTTAAATATTATTTAACCAAATAATATTTCATATTATTTCCCACTAGACCCATAATTTGGTCTGCTAATACTCCTCAATATTTATTGAGCCTTGAATAATGACTATTTATTTATAAAATAAATTTAACTATATTATTCACCAATAAATAAATATTCTGTTCGCAATATATTCTCTCAAATAACTAGCATTGAAATAAATGTGATCAGGTGTACTTGAATAATTATTAAACCATAACAGAGAATAATATTTATTCAACTTGTTAAATAAATAAATTATTTAAATGAGATACTGGCTACACTTAGTGTGTAACCCTCTAGGCCTCTTTCTCATTGGCATTAGGTAGACTTACCTAAAGTCCAAAATTACTATCTAGCAACATGTCAAAGCACCCAAGAGAAATAAGTTGATGCCACAACGATATGTCCCCTCATACAAACACTTACCGTGTAATATAATCTCTTTTTCCTGATATCTCCAATCAAGCGGGTTTCATGAAAGTGCCATCAACCCATGTGCTTGATTTGTCATTCTTTGACTTCCCAAAATTAAACTTTCCTATAGAACACCATGGACATGGATTTATTTAGGCTATATAATTTCCATCAAAGGTCTTGAGATATCTACTTCTGTAGAAGTGACAAATCCCTTCTTACATTATTCATTAATGCAGTATTACTCAGGATGCACTACCACAAAACTGGGCAAGGCATGCGCCTGCCTTTATCAGTGCTAACAGAAAAGTGCTGATAAAGGGGTGGGCCTTTATCAGTGTTAAAAAAAGCACTGATAAAGGTTCCCTTTATCAGCGCTAAAACAAGCACTGATAAAGGGCACATTTATCAGTGCTTTAAATATCCATTTATCAACACTTTTATTAGCACTGATAAATGTTACATTTATCAGCGCTTTTCTTAGCGCTGATAATATTTATTGTATACATTAAATAAAAACACATGTTATAACTAAATATATATATAATTAAATAATTATAATATTAATACTAAATATATTTATTATATTTATTAATTCGTTATATATTTATTATATTTATTAATTCATTATATATTAATTAGATTTATTATTTCATTATATATTTATTAGATTTATTAATTCATTATATTTATTAGATTTATTAATTAATTATATTTAATATATATATTTATTATATTTCTTTATATTTAATGTATTTGTTTTATTTATAAATATATAATGCGTTCTAATATATATGTATAATTGAAATTATTGAATATATATGTGTTTTCTAATGAATTGGGGTCAATATCATACATGCGTTTATATATATGTGTTTTCTAATGAATTGGGGTTAATGAATATATCATACATGCGTATATATGTGCATATTGAATAATGTTCATTTATAGATTATAATTCATTATGTTACCCGTGTAATATATATATATATATATATATAATGTACACTTAAAATTAAATTATATTTAAAAAATAAATATATATTTTATTATATTTTCAATGATATATATATAAATATACCTTTCAAATAATTTTATAGGTATAAATAGAGATATAAATATTTAGAGTTAAATAAATATATAATAATATAAAGAAATTCTTAAATTTATACGTTTATCAGCGCTTTTATTAGCGCTGATAAACTACGTATTTATATATATAATTAAATAATTATATATATATATATATATAATTAAATAATTATAAGATTAATAATAAATATATTTATTAAGATTTATTAATTCATTATATATTTATTAGATTTATTAATTCATTATATATTTATTAGATTTATTAATTCATTATATTTATTAGATTTATTAATTCATTATATTTAATATATATTTAATATATTTATTTATATTTAATGTATTTGTTTTATTTAATTGAAATTCTTGAATATATATGTGTTTTCCAATGAATTGGGGTCAATGAATATCATACATGTGTGTATATATATGTGTTTTCTAATGAATATATCATACATGCGTATATATATGTGCATATTGAATAATGTCATTTACAGATTATAATTCATTATGTTACCCATATAATATATATGTTATAAAAAATGTACACTTATAATTAAAATTAAATTATATTTAAAAAATAAATATATATTTTATTATATTTCCAATGATATATATAAATATACCTTTAAAATAATTTTATAAGTATAAATAGAGATATATATATATTTAGAGTTAATTAAATATATAATAATATAAAGAAATTCTTAAATTGATACATTTATCAGCGCTTTTATTAGCGCTGATAAACTACGTATTTATCAGCGCTACAAAAGCGCTGATAGAGTGTCTTTATCAGTGCTAAAATTAAAAGTGCTAATAAAGTCACTCTTTATCAGCAGTATAAAAGCGCTGATAAAGTCCGGCCTTTATCAGCACTAAAAAAGCACTGATAAAGGTGGTAGTTATTAGCGCTTTTCATTTTAGTGCTGATAAATACACCCTTTATCAGCGCTTTTTACTAGCGCTGATAAAGGTCCATGCGGGATTTATAAAATCCACCGGGTCCTCTTCCTCCTCCCCACACCCTATCAAGCTTTTGCGGAAGCCCTCCTTTGTGCCGCTGCCTCCTCTCCACCACTGTCGCCGCTGCCGCCGCTGCCACCGCCTCCTTCTCCTCCTCCTCTGCCACGACCACCACCACCTCCTCCTCCTCCTCCTCCAGTGCCTACTTCTCCTCCTTCACCACAGCTCCTCCTCTTCCTCCTCCTCCTGCGCTGCAGCCTCCTCTTCGCCAATGCTCCTCCTCCTCCTCCTCCACCGAGGCCTCCTCCTCCTCCTCCTCCTCCACCAGAGCCTCCTCCTCTGCCTACTCCACTGCCTCCTCTCCACCGCGGCTCCTCCTAATCCTCCTCCTCCACCACATCCTCCTCCTCCTCCACTACCTCCGCTACCTCCGAGCTGCCTCCGCTGCCTCTGCTGCCTCCGCGCTGCCTCCACTCTGCCTCTGTGCTGCCTCCGCACTACCTCCACTGTCGACGCCTCCTTATCCTCTGCCACTGGGTCCTCCTACTTAAGGTGAGTAAAATTTAATTTGTATGAATTAATTATGTTTGTATTTATTTTCAATATTGAGATTAATTATGATTTGGCGTGATTCTTGTGTGTGTGACACATGTATATGTGGTTGGTTACTTGTTTGATCTTGATTAGCTCTCCCCACTTACGGTTGGTTTACTTGTGAATTGATCTTTTTGAGTGGGTTTTGATGCCTTTTATGTTTTGGTTCATTGTGTGAACCCTTGTGGTTAGTTATAATTCCCCTTGTGTTTATTTAATTAGAATTTTTTGTATTATTTTGGACTCTATAAGTGAACTATTGGATGTAGGCATATTCATATGTGCATAGGGTGCAAATATGGATTGGTACACAACTGATAATGGATTTATAAAATGATGCTCACTTTAAACCCTGTATTTCAAAACAATTTCCCTCCTTTCCTCCTTATTTTCCTTATCCCTCCTCCTTTCAAATGGTTCTTATAAAACCCCAATGTTTCAAAAATGGATCCTTGGTTCCCAAATTTCAAATTTAGTTTCAAATTTGTTCCCTAAATCTAGGTATGTTTGACTTCTTGAGGCATGGTTTGGTTTCTAAATGGCATAAAGGCCCATTTTGAATCTTCATAGCTTACATGGTGTTTTTCCCTTGGTTTTGAAAATGGAATTTGATTTGTAAATTTTAAAGATCTATTGGTATTTTGTGGTGTTTTGGAAATTGGTTTTGAAACTCATGTGATGTATAAGCCCAGTTGGCACTTGTGTGTTATTGGTTTATACCGTGCATGTGATGGCCTCTTCATTCTCTGGTATACTACTATAATAGAGCACCAATGTTGGTTGTTTACTATGGAGGTATACCATATGTCGGCAGGTGAGTCTGAACCTTGTAAGTCTAGGAATTTCTTCTAGGTATGTTTAGGTAATTCTAATGATTACCTATCTATATGTTCTTCATTATTTTTCTGCACTTTGGTTATCTACTTTTCCAGTATTTTTCTTCTTTTATTGTTTCAATTAATTTCATCATGGATCTGTGATCACATTTTTTGGATTCTTATATTGAATTTTGAATTCATTTTTTAAACTAGATATCTATTTTAAAAAGGGAAGTCGTGATTTGTTTTGAAAATGGATTTTCTAAAAAATATGTGTTGGTTCTTTAAATGATAAAAACCTATTTTATAAATGTATTATAGGGTCCACCTACCTCAAAAAATAGATTAACCACCTCAAAAAGATCAACTCATCCTCAACCAAGACTATACATGCCTTATCTAATCTTGTACTAATGATTGAGACCCAATCTCAAGGCATAATTCCCAAATAATTAATTATAGAAACTTATAATTAATTATTCACCTTAATATAATTAGGAATAATCTTTTAAAAACTCACTGGGAAACACAACACCACCTAAACCACACAAAACATAGTGCGTTCATCATACAAGGATAACCTCTAGCCAATACAATCAAAATCTACATCATCTGAATTGATTTGAAGATGATATAGTGAAATCATCACACAAATGCTAGTTAAAATCATCCCAAATCATAGGAAAATAAAGGATAATAGTAATAGAGGAAGTATGAGGGAAAAAATCACTAACACACTATAAAAAACTCCCAAGAACCACCCCTCGTCAGGGGGGATCGAAGAGAGGAAGAGATTGGATGAATCCCAAGAACCACCCAAGATTTGCTATTAATGAGCACGCCCCCACCATTTTTGAAGTATCTAGTTTTTTATCTAAATTATACTCATATTCCTTCTCCCCTAACCTATATAATCATCCTATGGATTTCAAATAGGATGAATATAAATAAAGAATGGACAAATTCCAATCGGTTGACAAAAGAGTATGAAGAAGGCATGAAAGAGTTTATCAGGTTTGCAAGAGATCATGCATGTAACCCTTCTCAAATCCTTTTTTTTTGTGTTTACACTATTTTTATTCAAAACAAATTAGTCTAGAGGAGTTGGAAGAACACTTGATCTGTCACGGAATAGATCAGAGTTATACATGTTGGAATAAACATGGGGAAACAATGAATGTAGGTAGTGACTGGGATGACAATGCATTTTATGGATCATCTGATATGATTACAGACATGAAAAATGAAGATGACTGTATGGAGGATGTGATTACATATGTGTATGATGATGAAGATTGTATTGAGGAAATGACAAGGACCATCTTAGATGAACTTCATGATTGCCCAAAATTGTTTGAGAAGTTAAAAAGTTGTGAAAAGATGCCATTGTATGCTGGTTGCACTAAATATACAGCATTGCCAGCCGTAATGAAGCTGTATAATTTGAAAGCAGACAATGGGTGAAGTGACGCCAGTTTTACGAAACTACTTGCTCTCATGAATGACATGATCCCAGAAGACAATGAGCTCCTGAGCAGAACATACGATGCCAAACGAATGCTACACTCGATGGGTATGATCTTTGAAAGAATACATGCCTGCTCGAATGACTGTATACTATTTTGCAAGGACCATAAATCACTTAAAGAATGCCCAAAGTGTGGTGCTTATCGATTCAAGAAAGATGAATCCAGTCCTACTAAAGTTGTATGGTACTTTCCAATCATTCCAAGGTTTAGGCGCCTATATGGAAGTGAGGAGACTGAAGAAAAATTAACATGGCATGCAGATACAAGAATTAAAGTTGGGATACTACGTCACCCGACAGACTCTCCTCAGTGGAAGAGAATCGATTATGAGTATCCTGAATTTGGAAACGAGTCGAGAAACCTTCGTCTTGTGTTATCTACAGATAGAGTGAATCCTTTTGGTTTTCAAAGCAACAGTCACAGTACATGGCCGGTTATGTTGATAAATTATAACTTACCACCGTGGTTGTGCATTAAATGAAAATAAATCATGTTATCTATGCTTATATCAGGACCAAAACAACCGTGTAATGATATTGATGTTTATTTAGCTTCATTGATCGAAGATTTGAAATTATTGTGGGATTCAGGTGTTACATTGTATGATGCTTACAGAAAGGAAGATTTAACTTTGAGATTCATGTTGTATGGGATGATAAATAACTTCCCTGCTTATGGAAATTTTTTAGGATATAGAATTAAAGGAACTCAAGGCTGTCCCATTTGCGAACAAGGTACACAATCAATTAGGTTGAAACATTCATCGAAAACCGTGTTTTTAGGACATCACAGATTTCTACCGTGACGACATAAGTACCGTTCTTGGACGACATCATTCGATGAAAGTTTTGAATAACGTACAAAACTGTCTCCACTAACAGGTGATCAATTGTTTGGGAAAGTTAAAAATGTGGACACTACTTTTGGTAAACTAGCTTCGAAAAACCTTACAAAAATCTGTTGGAAAAAGCGATCAGTTTTTTTTTGAATTACAATACTTGAATTGTATGTATGTCAGACATTTTTTTGATGTTTCTCATGTAGAAAAAAATGTATTTGATAGTTTCATAGACACGATACTAAATACATCTGAAAAAAAATATGGAATTAAGGCTAGGTTAGACATGGTTGAGATGGGAATACGAGAAGAGTTGGCACTAGTGAAGGGTGAAAAACGAACATTTCTTCCTCCTGCTGCTTACAACCTTTCCAGGAAAGAGAGATATCAGTTTTTCAACTTCTTGAATGATGTAAAGGTTCCAGAGGGGTATTCGTCAAATATCAGTAACCTCGTATCAATGAGCGACTTGAAGTTAAAAGGTCTGAAATCACATGACTGTCATGTTTTGATGCAAGATCTCATTACAATTTCTTTACGTTGATTTTTTCCCAAGAATGTCCACCATAAATTAACGAAACTTTGTTTCTTCTTCATAGATATATGCAGCAAAGTTATAGACCCGGCGAAATTTCCAACCATGGAAAAATAAATTGTTGTCCTATTATGTGAATTAGAAATATTCTTCCCACCTTCATTTTTTTATATGATGGTTCATTTGATGGTCCACTTGGTGAGAGATATTCGACTATGTGGTCCTTTACATTACAGATGGATGTACCCCATTGAACGATATATGAAGATTTTGAAAGGGTATGTCAAAAATTGAAGTCAGCCAAAGGGTTCTATTGCAGAGCGATATATTGTTGTGGAAGCCGTTGAATTCTGTACTGAATACTTGTCTGGTGTGGAAAGAATTGACCTTCCAAAATCTCGTCACACCGGTTGGCTTGTGGGTGAAGGAATTTCTGGATGAAAGGTTGTCACAATCAATATTACAGAATGGGAGCAGGCCCACCTTTATGTTTTTCATAACAGTTTCGACGTTGACCCATATGTTGAAATCCACAAAGAAATTCTTAGGCATTTTAATCCATCTAGGGATGAAAAATGGATATCAGATACACATAATCGACAGTTTATAGGATGGTTTCGAGATCATATTTTTAAGAAGTTAGATGAAAATCTAGAGTCAATTTTCGAACGACTATGATGGCTAGCCGGAGGACCAAGTGTGTATGCATTATCTTACAATGCTTATGTAGTTAATGGTTATACATTTTATACAAATGAACATGATTAAGAGAGTACCATGCAGAATAGTGGGGTTACACTTGTGGATGAAGCGATGCATGTTTCCGGTGCTAAGGACAGAAATCAAATTTATGCGAATATGTCATACTTTGGTATCATCAAACAAATACGGGAGTTGGATTATACAGAATTTCAAGTTCCGATATTTCAATGCAAGTGGGTTGATAACATGAGTGCTGTTAAAATAGATGATTTGGGATTTGTGAAAGTTGATTTCAGTAAGGAAGGAGAGAAAGAAGAACCATTTATAATGGCATCACAGGCAGTGCAAGTATTTTATGTTTCAGATCCCGCAAATCGAAACTGGTCAATCATTCTGTTATCGACCAAAACAGCTGAAGGGTCAGATGAAAATTCAATGGAAGATGACACTTTCATTGGGACTTCTCAATAATTTCATAGTGGTCCCAATGTATATGATGTTTTTTATGTCAGAGTAGACCACAATGAAGGGATATGGATAGTTGATAAAGGGGTCAAATCCCTTCATCCTTTAAAAAAAAGAGAGTTCAATAATCAGGTTATTTTTTTATTGTAATATAGATTGTGTTACATTATGTTATTATCTGTTCGCTGCTGATTTTATGTGATCTAAATCAAATGTTAAACCAGTTCTACAGATAATGAATTCTTTACCTACTGATGCACCAAATCCTGAGACACAACATGTCTCTCCACCTGTTGTAGCTGGTCCCACTGCTGAGGTACAACATGTCTCTCAACCTGTTGCAGCTGGTCCCAGTGCCGATGCTAGTGCTTCGGAGAAACAAAATGATGATGCAGAAACTGAGGAAATGGTAGGCGACGAAACCCCGACGACACAAAAAAAAAGGTGTGCCGATGTTTGATAGTTTTATCCAAAATCCTTAAGGAAAAATCAAAAGGCATCAAATATGAGGCGGGATGGAATAAATGAGGCCAGCATGTAAACCCCAACAAAGCCATGTTTAGTAGCTACATTGGAATCGTCACTCAGCAATGCGTGCCTATTGATGTAGAGTCGTGGAACCATGTTGTCAGCAGGATGAAAACATTAATGTGGGAAGAGATTACGATAACATTACGATATCATTTATTTAATTTATTAAAATAAAATAAAATAAAATACTGAAATATTAACTAACTCTTCATCATCTCTTACAGAGTGCATTTATAGTATATTTTTTCACACAAAGAATATGTATTAAAACTGGAAGGAAGGATTCATAGAGGCTTTCAAACCATTTTAACGAAACATCATCTGAAAGATGATGAAGGGAAAATCAAGCCGCACCCGCCTCCTCTTTATGCACACTTGATATCCCAAGAAGCGTGGGATGTGTTTTCCAACCGTCGTGCGGAACAGACTTTTCAGGTACATTGTGTTTGGTTACACATTGTGTAATGTTTATTGTATTTATCACATTGATTGACAGGTTTTTATTTATAAAACATCAACTAAGTGATGAAAATAAAGAATGGGTAGGAAAACCAACATACCCCTACCGTAAAGCATGGATGGGGTACGCTTCAATTGAAAAACAATTGGTACATATTTTAAAAGTACTGTAATAATTTTATGTGACATAAAACAACACTGTAACCATGTTTCTCTATTTATATGCAGATTGATGAAGCAAAATCCCAAGCCACTTCCATTCCATGCCATGTACTGTGGAAGGAGGCTCGTGTTAATAAATAGGGGAAACTGGTAGATGAAAACACACAAAAAGTGTGGGAAACATGTATAAGTATGACATAATATAAAATTGTTTTGATTTAAATCCTTATTAAATAATGATGATTACTTATTTTTCCATAAATTATATTTGACATAGTCACAAGAATCAACAACACCCACACCGGATGTAGACATAATTTCAGCAGCCTTGAAATAGCCAGAACAGTATGGCCGCGTCAGAGGTGTGGGTTTTGGGGTGTCACTCCGGGCATATTTTCAGAAAAAAAACAAGAGGATGAACAAACTAAAGAATTGAAAGTAAGGAGAGATATAGTAGCTACCCTTGAAGAAAAATTCCAAAGTCAAGGAGAGATTCTAGAAAATTTTATGGAGGAGAGGCTAAGAGACCAAACAACTCAAGAACAACCCGCGCGAGAAGATCCCGCCCCACCCCCCACCAGCTTTGAGGCGAGCCATTCCCCTCAAAGACCTGACTTAACTGTGGTAATCAATGTTATAATATTCATTTCTGTGAAATGTGAATCACATAGACACTGATACCTTTCTTGTAATGATATTATACAGGGTGGAAATGATAGTGATTTATATCTGTCAACTCCCACCCATCTCCTTGTAGCGAGGGCTACGATGTTCAATATGCAGAATGACACACTACACTCCAGACCACTTCCAACCAGTCATGTCAAAGTGTCGATTAACATAGCTCATGAGACAAGTTCTGAGCTACCCGTGCCAAATGATGATGACGACATTCATACGGTGGAAAAAGCTGTTGGAACATTCATTGCATGGCCGTCGAATCTTGTAAAAAAATATGTCGACCGGGAGGTATTTGTCACGCTCGGACTTCTTTTGAGGTATGCGTTTAATTTTAAATTTTTATTTCATGAGTTTATTTTGTCAGCTTGATTTTATTGCTTTGTTAAGCGTGGGCTGAGTCGTTAGGGAATAATTGCAGAGGCGCTGATAAACGCGCGTTTACCTCACGTCGCTCGACACGTAGTGCTGATGCTCGGACGATGAATACTGGATGGAACTTTCATGGTTTTGGTTATTATTATAACATGGTTATTTTACTACTGTCAATGTTATATTATTATCATTGTTATTATTATGATAGTACTATTGATGATATATTATTAAGTCATTATCATTACTATTATAATATTAGTATCATTATTTTATTATGATCAATATAATAATATTATTATTAACTTTATAATTGTTTTGATAACATTATTATTATTGATAATATATATATATTGTATTATCATTATTACTAATACTATATTATCATTATTATTATTATTATTATTTATTTATTTTATATATAACTTTTATAATGTAATTGTTATTATTGTCTTTAAAATTTTTTATTGATTATTATAATTATTGTTATTACTTTTAATTTTATTATAAATTTTGTAAGTTGTTATTATTACTTTTGTTTATTTTATTTATTACTTTATTTATTTTTTTTCCTTTCTCTCTCCCGTAACCAATTCTGTTACACCGTTTTAGGTTTTCTTTTTTTTTTCTCTTTTCTTTTTTTTCTCTCTCCCTTTTTCCTCCTTCCCTTCCTCCTTTCTCCCGTCGCCGCACCCTGCGCGACTCCCGGCCCTACGCGAGTTCTGCACCAGCTCGTCGCCAGCGCCTTGCCAAGCCGTCCAGCGCGTCTCGCCAAGCCGTCCAGCCGCACCCCCCTGCTCTCCTGCTCCAACCGCACACCCTCTCCTCCCCTGCTGCATCTCCTGCTCAGCCGGTCCTCCCCGCCGGACTTCCGCTCGGTTGCGCCTCCCTGCTCGGCAACACCAGCAGCCGCTGCCTCCCTCATCTTCTTCTTCCTCTCCTCCTCCTCCTCTTCTCTCTTCTTCTTCTTCTTCTTATTTTCTTCTCCTTACTCCTCCGACCAGCCGGCGCACCACCTCCCCATCGGCCGCTTTTCCTGCTCCTCCTCGGCCAGCCGCCCCTGCCACTCTTCCTCTCCTCCTTCTTATCTTCTTCTTCTCTTCTTCTTCCCTTCTTCCTCTTCTTCCTTTTCTTCTTCTTCTCCTCTTCTTCTTCTTCTTCCTCCGCCTCCACCTCGGCCGACCTGCTGCTCCCCTTCCACCCCAGCCGGCGCAACCCCCCTGCCTCATCTCCTTCTCCCCTTCCTCTATTTCTCTTCTTCTCTTCTTCTCTCCTCTTCTTCCTCTCCTCTTCCTCTCCTCTCCTTCTTCTTCCTTTCATTTTCTTCCTCTTATCCTCTGTTCCAGCGCGCCTGTTCGGCCTCCTCCGCACAGGTCCATTTTTTTTATTTTTTTTTAGTTATTTTATTTTATTATTTTAAGTTATCTAAATAGGTATTATGTTTTATTTTGTTATTTTTATTAATATGTTATTTATTATATCATTACTATAAATATTAATATGTTAATATTGTAATTATGTAAATAATAATAATAATAATAATATTATTATTATTATTGTTATTATTATTATATTATTATCATTATTATTATTATTGTTATTATTATTATATTATTATTATTATTATTAATGTTATTATTATTATTTATAATAATTATTATTAATATGCTATTACTATTATTAATATTAATGTTATTGTTATTATTATTATGTATAATTATTATTATTATTACTATTATTATTGCTATCATTATTATATTATTATTATTATTCTATTATATTATTACTAAGTTTATTAACGATATTCTGTTTTAGGGCCCCTTGACGGCTTCCTACAGTGACCGTTGTTCGTCGGGAATTCGGTGTCGCGTCGTTTCACGCACCCGCTTGAGGTAGGTGGTTCCACACTCAAGTATGGGTTTATAATCCTTTGCTTGCACTCCTAGTTAATCAAATGTTTTATCCCCTGTTTACATACTATGAACTTTTTCCCCTCATTAAAAAAAATGTCATGTGTTTATTACTTGGACTTAGTTAAAACTTTGAATGTCTTTCTTTCTCTTTTTTTTTAAAATAGTTATCAGCAAGTTTTAAAAGTACTGTTTTGGTTTACCTGATTGAAGAAAAGAAAAAAAATGTTGTTTTATTTTTCAAACTGTGCTACTGGTTTTATTTAGCGTACTTGCAATACATACTATGTTTTGAAATGCTGTGGTGTGCGTGTGGTATTTTCAAAAGAAAGAATATCAGTGTGCGGGTGATATGGCAGTTGTTTTCTGAATTGGGTGAGCACAAGGAGGGAAGCCTGGGTATTAGGTGGGTGGACTAGGACTAGTGAGCTGGTAGTCCGGAGATGACTCGACCCGGTTTCACTGGCAGGTTTGACGATTGCAACACTAACTAAACATATGATATCTGAGGGTCGTGGCCTTCTAAGCCACGTGTTCTGAGGGTCGTGGCCTTCTAAGCCACGTGTTCTGAGGGTCGTGGCCTTCTAAGCCACGTTTTCTGAGGGTCGTGGCCATCTAAGCCACGTTTCACTGAGACACGATGTCCTATGGTCCCACTGTTACTAGTATCCTTAGGGCATTCCCATCCTCTGGTGCTACTGATACTTGTGCGCACACTGATCCGTGATATTTATACCATTTAAATTTCGCTCTGGTATGTGACTTGAACCGTTTTTCTTTGAAAGCATTTTGTGAAAATCTTTTATTTATTTTTGCACCTTTTACTTTATACAGCATTGCAAATGGATTTTCTCTTTATACTTGTGCGTGGAATCTTGCTTGGTGATATCCTGCTGGGCGATTGCTCACACCCTACTTACACCTTTGGGTGTAAGTAGATCTGTTTACTTCTGATACAGGTAAGGGCCCGGCTTTTGGAGGCAGTGGTTCAGGTTGTTAGCTGGACTGACTACGTGACATTTTGGTGGTGACTTGGAGGCAGTGTTCCCACATTGAGCTGCAGCCCCTAGGTTGGTTGTAGTCACCTTGTTTTTTGTCTTGTGTGAGTTTTGACTACTTTGTCTAAAAACCTGTATTGGTTAGATGGTTGTTGACTGTCACTTCTACTTTTACTTGGTCATTTTGGTTGGCTGCTTTACATTTATTCACTCGGGTAAATCGTTCCCAGGGTTTATTTTGATACCCGGGCACTTGTGCCAGCCCGTGGGGATCGGGAACGCCCTTCGGGCCTTGCCGCGGGCCGGGTCGGGCGCCGGTTCGGATGGCGACCCAATTCGGTTCGTGACAAAATGGTATCAAAGGGAGGTTGGTTGTTGGGGGTTATGTTATTTGGGATGAGTTGGGTTATACATGAGTTGGGTCTGTCGGGGCTCAGAATTCATGTTGCGAGTAGAGTGCCTGGCCAGCACGCCTCGTGACAGATACTGAGTCACCATGGGATGTCAGGGTGCTTGTTTCACTTTCTTTCTGGGTGGGACGTGCAGGCTGCAGACTGTACGTGGACACCATATAAGGAAAGTAAAACTTTTATATGGATTCATTTTTTCATGTTTGGTTTATTGATGAATAATTATCTTGCTGGAAAATTTATTCCCTTTTTATTGATGGGTTTCTTTTTCGATTGCTGCTCTTTTTCAGTAAGATGCCTCCCCGGAGAGTTCCCATGCATCCACAGGAGGAAGCCGGAGAGAGTTCTCCCGCGCCGCTTGATCAGAGATTTGTTGAGGCGATGGTCCGAGCTGTTCAGGCTTTAGGACAAGGGGCGACTCCTGCCCCCGCCCCCTGTTCCAGCTAGAGGGGAGGATTTTGGCTCCAGAAAGGATAGAGCTCAGGAGTTTCTGAGGAGCAAACCTCCTTCTTTCCGAGGTGGTTCAGAACCTCAGGAGGCAGAGGAGTGGCTTGAGAAGATAGAACGTATGTTTGATTTCCTTGACACGCCTGAGGAAGTCAGGGTGAAGTGCGCCTCGTTCCAGCTGGAAGGTTCCAGTCGCAAATGGTGGGAATCAGTGGTCCAGGCTGGGAAGCATGAGCACATGAGCTGGAAGGATTTCAAGGGTATCTTCAACGAGCAGTATTGTCCAGAGTTTGTAGCCTATGCTAGATCTCGGGAGTTCATGGAGCTATCGCAGGGGAATCAGACGGTGATGGAGTATGCGAATCGCTGTGCTGAACTGGTACGGTACGCACCTGAGATAGTTTCGAGCGAATTCTTGAAGGCTCGGAAGTTTGAGAAGGGCCTTCGACCAGAAATTCACTCCCAGGTTTTCTTGTTCAAGCTGAAGACTTATGATGAGGTGGTCGATCGTGCTTGTATGGCCGAGATTGACCAGAAGGGAAAGTCGGGGTTTTCTGGATCAGTGTCAGGGCTTGGCAGTAGCAGTTCATCTGAGAAGAAAAGGAAGCGTGATGAGCAGTGGAAGAAGGGTGATGGCAGCTCAGGTCATCCTCCCAGGCAGTTTTCATCTGGGGCTTCTAGTGCAGGGTCTGTTGTGTGCCATCAGTGCGGGAGGGCAGGACACATCCGACCTGTTTGTCCATACCCTCCCAGACCATGCCATGGATGTGGAGTGGTGGGACATCTACAGTGCTTCTGCAGGACTGCACGCCCTTATCAGAGTGGGGTTGGATCAGTGGCTTCTAGAGGGGTATCAGTTCAGTCAGAGCCGACCAGGACGACAGGATCTCGGTTTGGTGGGCGTGGTGGTAGGACCGGATCGTCTTCAGGGCAGAGCCATATCAGGGCGGAGCCTCAGGCGAGCGGTCGCTCTCAGGCAGGGACCAGGCAACTGCATGCTGTGGATCAGGCACCAGCGGGATCTGATGCAGGGCCTTCGACGGATCGAGGTACTATTCTGGTTGCATCTTCTATAGCTGCAGTTTTATTTGATACTGGTGCTTCAGTTTCTTTTATATCTGCACGTTTTGTGAATCTGCTGAACCTACCATCCGAGCTTTTATCGTTTGCTATGGAGTTGGTAACGCCGTTGGGGAAAAAGAGGGAGCAAGGCCTCAAGTGTCGATCGTGCGCACTCTCTGTGTCGGGTGTCAAGATGGAATGGGATTTCTTGGTCCTTGACATGGACCTATTTGATGTGATCCTCGGTATGGACTGGCTGGTGCGCTTCCAGGCGCACATTGATTGCTATCAACGCCGAGTCTGCTTTACAGCACCAGATGGGACTCCTCAGCTTTTTCACGGAGAATGGGATCCTCGGTCGGGATGTGCGGGACCTCCACTCCCTGAGCTTGGAAATCTTGCTTATCAGTTATCGTCGCTCGCGCTGGAGGACGATGGTGGTATTTCACAGGGCGGGTTACCTCGTGTAGTGGACGAGTTCCCAGAGGTTTTTCCAGATGATTTTTCTGGCTTACCCCCAGAGCGAGACGTGGAGTTCTCGATTGAGTTGGCGCCGGGAACACAGCCTATATCTCTTCCCTCATATCGCATGGCCCCCACCGAATTGAGGGAATTAAAGATACAGCTGGATGATTTGGAATCCAAAGGATTCATTCGCCCGAGCGTCTCTCCTTGGGCCGCACCGGTTTTATTCGCGAAGAAGGCCGATGGAACCCTTCAGTTGTGCATTGATTACCGGAAGTTGAACAAGGTAACCATCAAGAATAAATACCCTTTGCCTCGGATTGACGATTTGTTTGACCAGCTGAAGGGAGCAAAGTGGTTCTCCAAGATTGATTTGCGTTCGGGATACCACCAGCTCAGGGTGAGAGAAGCGGATATCCCGAAGACGGCTTTCCGAAGCAGGTACGGTCACTTCGAGTACTTGGTCATGCCTTTCGGACTGACTAATGCTCCTGCAGTTTTTATGGCACTCATGAATAGGGTGTTCCACCAATATCTCGACTCATTTGTCGTGGTATTTGTGGATGAAATCCTAGTCTACTCTGGATCTGAGGAGGAGCATGAGCATCACTTGCGCGTTGTTTTGGGCACCTTGCGAGATCACCGCCTGTATGCCAAACTCTCGAAGTGCACTTTCTGGATCAGGGAAGTGAAGTTTCTGGGGCACGTCGTCTCAGAACAAGGGGTTTCAGTGGATCCCGAAAAGATCAGAGCAGTTATGTCTTGGGAGCAGCCGAGAAATGTGTTTGAGATCAGGAGTTTTCTGGGCTTGGCTGGTTATTACAGGCGCTTTGTCCGGGACTTCTCGCGGCTTGCCTCCCCCATGACCGCACTCACCCGGAAAGGGGTGAAGTTTGAATGGAGCCCACAGTGCCAAACATCTTTTGAGGAGCTGAAGCGGCGGTTGACCACCGCACCTGTGTTGACCTTACCGGAGTCAGGAAAGGGCTATGTGGTGTACTGTGATGCGTCAGGTACGGGCCTTGGATGTGTGCTCATGTAGGATGACCATGTGGTGGCTTATGGTTCTCGCCAACTCCGTCCGCATGAGAAGAACTATCCGACTCACGACTTAGAGTTGGCGGCAGTGATGCATGCTTTGAAGACGTGGCGCCACTATCTTTTCGGGGAGAAGTTTGTAGTCTATTCTGACCACAAGAGCCTGGCCTATATTTTCTCTCAGAGGGATCTCAATTTGAGGCAGCGCCGCTGGGTCGAGTACCTGCAGGGTTTTGATTTTGATATTGTCTATACCCCTGGCAAGGGTAATGTGGTAGCTGACGCATTGAGCAGAAAAGTACCAGTGCAGGCGTTGAAGAAGTCCAGCGATGAGTGGACTTTGATGGGGCTCTTCGCCCAGTTGCATTTGGAGAGCAGGGAGCACAGTGGAGGTACTTTCTTGGCTAGAATCCAGTTGACTCCTGCCCTTCTAGAGTTGATTCAGCAGGAGCAGCCTAGTGATGAGTTTTGTCAGCGATCTATGCAGTTTCTTCATGGTGGGGAGACCCCTTCTGATTGGTCCTTGTCTTCCCAGAGGGTTCTATGCTTCAAGGGCCATGCTGTAGTGCCGTCGTCTCTGCGAAAGGTGGTGATGCAGGATAGCCACCAGTCTCAGTGGGCCGTCCACCCTGGTACCACCAAGATGTACTACGATGTTCGCCGGCAGTTCTGGTGGCCAGGTATGAGACGGGACATAGCCGACTTCGTATCCCGATGTTACACTTGCCAGCAAGTGAAAGCAGAACATCAGAGACCATCTGGCCTACTCCAGCCATTGCCCATTCCTACCTGGAAGTGGGATGAGGTCGCCATGGACTTCATCATTGGCCTGCCTCGTACACCCCGAGGGAGGAATGCTATCTGGGTGGTGATTGATCGTTTGACTAAGTCTTCTCACTTTATTCCGATCAGAGACACATCAAAGGTAGAGGAACTGGGCCGCTTGTACGTTCAGGAGGTGGTCAGACTTCATGGTGTGCTGTCGACAGTTGTTTCTGACAGGGACCCCCGTTTTACATCACAGTTTTGGGGAGGCCTCCAGAAGGCTTTGGGGTTGCAGATTAAGATGAGCACGACATACCATCCGCAGACCGATGGCCAGACGGAGCGGGCGAATCAGATTCTGGAAGACATGCTCCGGGCCTGTGTGTTAGATTTTGGAGGCTCATGGGATAGCCATTTGGGGCTGGTGGAGTTTGCTTACAATAACAGTTACCAGTCTTCCATCAGAATGACACCCTTTGAGGCGCTCTATGGCCGGCCTTGTCGGTCTCCTCTGTGTTGGGATGAGGTAGGAGAGGCCTCGCTCTTGGGACCGAGTCTTGTACAGGAGACGTCTGAGAAGGTCAAGCTGATTAGGCAGCGGTTGTTGACAGCTCAGAGTCGCCACAAGTCTTATGAAGATCAGAGGCGGCGGGATCTCGAGTTTTCAGTGGGGGACAGAGTGTTCCTGAAAGTGGCCCCTCGCTTGGGTCACCGTCGTTTGGGGAAACAGGGGAAGCTGACACCGAGATTTGTCGGACCTTTCGAGATTCTTGAGCGGATTGGCAAGGTGGCATACAGGTTAGCTTTTCCCTCGCAGTTAACGTCGATTCACGACGTATTTCATGTCTCCCAACTAAAGAAGTACAACCCCGACCCGTCGCATGTGCTGAATTGGGAGGAGCTGGAGATAGAGTCCGACTTGTCTGTGGTCGAGCGACCAGTGCGTATAGTGGATTCTCGGGAAAAGGTGCTGCGTGGAAAGTCCATTCCTCTGGTCCGTGTTCTTTGGCAGCACGGGAATGAAGAACACGAGACTTGGGAGCGGAAGTCATGGGTTGAGCAGGAGTACCCATTTCTATTCTCTGATCAGGCTTTGAGCTGACTTTCCGAGGGCGGAAAGTTTTCATGGTGGGGAGAATTGTCACACTCGGACTTCTTTTGAGGTATGCTTTTAATTTTAAATTTTTATTTCATGAGTTTATTTTGTCAGCTTGATTTTATTGCTTTGTTAAGCGTGGGCTGAGTCGTTAGGGAATAATTGCAGAGGCGCTGATAAACGCGCGTTTACCTCACGTCGCTCGACACGTAGTGCCGATGCTCGGACGATGAATACTGGATGGAACTTTCATGGTTTTGGTTATTATTATAACATGGTTATTTTACTACTGTCAATGTTATATTATTATCATTGTTATTATTATGATAGTACTATTGATGATATATTATTAAGTCATTATCATTACTATTATAATATTAGTATCATTATTTTATTATGATCAATATAATAATATTATTATTAACATTATAATTGTTTTGATAACATTATTATTATTGATAATATATATATATTGTATTATCATTATTACTAATACTATATTATCATCATTATTATTATTATTATTTATTTATTTTATATATAACTTTTATAATGTAATTGTTATTATTGTCTTTAAAATTTTTTATTGATTATTATAATTATTGTTATTACTTTTAATTTTATTATAAATTTTGTAAGTTGTTATTATTACTTTTGTTTATTTTATTTATTACTTTATTTCTTTTTTTCCTTTCTCTCTCCCGTAACCAATTCTGTTACACCGTTTTAGGTTTTTTTTTCTCTCCCTTTTTCCTCCTTCCCTTCCTCCTTTCTCCCGTCGCCGCACCCTGCGCGACTCCCGGCCCTACGCGAGTTCTGCACCAGCTCGTCGCCAGCGCCTTGCCAAGCCGTCCAGCGCGTCTTGCCAAGCCGTCCAGACGCACCCCCCTGCTCTCCTGCTCCAACCGCACACCCTCTCCTCCCCTGCTGCATCTCCTGCTCAGCCGGTCCTCCCCGCCGGACTTCCGCTCGGTTGCGCCTCCCTGCTCGGCAACACCAGCAGCCGCTGCCTCCCTCATCTTCTTCTTACTCTCCTCCTCCTCCTCTTCTCTCTTCTTCTTCTTCTTCTTATTTTCTTCTCCTTACTCCTCCGACCAACCGGCGCACCACCTCCCCATCAGCCGCTTTTCCTGCTCCTCCTCGGCCAGCCGCCCCTGCCGCTCTTCCTCTCCTCCTTCTTATCTTCTTCTTCTCTTCTTCTTCCCTTCTTCCTCTTCTTCCTTTTCTTCTTCTTCTCCTCTTCTTCTTCTTCTTCCTCCGCCTCCACCTCGGCCGACCTGCTGCTCCCCTTGCACCCCAGCCGGCGCAACCCCCCTGCCTCATCTCCTTCTCCCCTTCCTCTATTTCTCTTCTTCTCTTCTTCTCTCCTCTTCTTCCTCTCCTCTTCCTCTCCTCTCCTTCTTCTTCTTTTCTTTTTCTTCCTCTTCTCCTCTGTTCCAGCGCGCCTGTTCGGCCTCCTCCGCACAGGTCCGTTTTTTTTCTTTTTTTTTAGTTATTTTATTTTATTATTTTAAGTTATCTAAATAGGTATTATGTTTTCTTTTGTTATTTTTATTAATATGTTATTTATTATATCATTACTATAAATATTAATATGTTAATATTGTAATTATGTAAATAATAATAATAATAATAATATTATTATTATTATTATTGTTATTATTATTATATTATTATCATTATTATTATTATTGTTATTATTATTATATTATTATTATTATTATTAATGTTATTATTATTATTTATAATAATTACTATTAATATGCTATTACTATTATTAATATTAATGTTATTGTTATTATTATTATGTATAATAATTATTATTATTACTATTATTATTGCTATCGTTATTATATTATTATTATTATTCTATTATATTATTACTAAGTTTATTAACGATATTCTGTTTTAGGGCCCCTTGACGGCTTCCTACAGTGACTGTTGTTCGTCGGGAATTCGGTGCCGCGTCGTTTCACGCACCCGCTTGAGGTAGGTGGTTCCGCACTCAAGTATGGGTTTATAATCCTTTGCTTGCACTCCTAGTTAATCAAATGTTTTATCCCCTGTTTACATACTATGAACTTTTTCCCCTCATTAAAAAAAAAATGTCATGTGTTTATTACTTGGACTTAGTTAAAACTTTGAATGTCTTTCTTTCTCTTTTTTTTAAAATAGTTATCAGCAAGTTTTAAAAGTACTGTTTTGGTTTACCTGATTGAAGAAAAGAAAAAAAATGTTGTTTTATTTTTCAAACTGTGCTACTGGTTTTATTTAGCGTACTTGCAATACATACTATGTTTTGAAATGCTGTGGTGTGCGTGTGGTATTTTCAAAAGAAAGAATATCAGTGTGCGGGTGATATGGAAGTTGTTTTCTGAATTGGGTGAGCACAAGGAGGGAAGCCTGGGTATTAGGTGGGTGGACTAGGACTAGTGAGCTGGTAGTCCGGAGATGACTCGACCCGGTTTCACTGGCAGGTTTGACGATTGCAACACTAACTAAACATATGATATCTGAGGGTCATGGCCTTCTAAGCCACGTGTTCTGAGGGTCGTGGCCTTCTAAGCCACGTGTTCTGAGGGTCGTGGCCTTCTAAGCCACGTTTTCTGAGGGTCGTGGCCATCTAAGCCACGTTTCACTGAGACACGATGTCCTAGGGTCCCACTGTTACTAGTATCCTTAGGGCATTCCCATCCTCTGGTGCTACTGATACTTGTGCGCACACTGATCCGTGATATTTATACCATTTAAATTTCACTCTGGTATGTGACTTGAACCGTTTTTCTTTGAAAGCATTTTGTGAAAATCTTTTATTTATTTTTGCACCTTTTACTTTATACAGAATTGCAAATGGATTTTCTCTTTATACTTGTGCATGGAATCTTGCTTGGTGATATCCTGCTGGGCGATTGCTCACACCCTACTTACACCTTTGGGTGTAAGTAGATCTGTTTACTTCTGATACAGGTAAGGGCCCGGCTTTTGGAGGCAGTGGTTCAGGTTGTTAGCTGGACTGACTACGTGACATTTTGGTGGTGACTTGGAGGCAGTGTTCCCACATTGAGCTGCAACCCCTAGGTTGGTTGTAGTCACCTTGTTTTTTGTCTTGTGTGAGTTTTGACTACTTTGTCTAAAAACCTGTATTGGTTAGATGGTTGTTGACTGTCACTTCTACTTTTACTTGGTCATTTTGGTTGGATGCTTTACATTTATTCACTCGGGTAAATCGTTCCCAGGGTTTATTTTGATACCCGGGCACTTGTGCCAGCCCGTGGGGATCGGGAACGCCCTTCGGGCCTTGCCGCGGGCCGGGTCGGGCGCCGGTTCGGATGGCGACCCAATTCGGTTCGTGACAGTATTAATTTCCAATTCATTTTTCAAGAATAACCTTTAACATTAAATTAGAAAATGGATGAACTGATGAATGTTATTACAGAAGGACAAAATGGAGGAGCTAAAATGAAAGAGCGGCTCCAAAGGATCAACCAACCGATCAAAACAATCTACTGAGAGTGCGTTCACCCCACCTGTTCTATATCCACATTTAATATCATTGCAAGATCATGTGGATACGAAAATCTTAGGCGGAAAGAGTCGCAAATTTTTTTGTGAAAAATATATGTACGGAGAGGAAACATTAGATTTCGTTAGTGCTGACGCTGTTGCTGAGATCATCACATACGACTGGCTAGGTGCCTCAGTTATAAATGTATACATGAGGTATGTTCTCATGATTTGATTTTACAGAAGCTGATATACTATAATAATTATGGATAAATACATTTCATATTTTTCACAGGCGTATATATGAAAACAAATTGAAGGAATTTTCCCATGAATACAAATTTGGACTCGTTAGTCCTCACACCATTTCTACACAATGAGAAGAAATAGATTCTGATTTTTAGGCTGAATTAATATCAAATATGCTTAGAACGTTTCAAATAAGAATTACGACTAACATACTCTTTTTAATACCAACGTTTCAGGGGTAAAACTCTACATTTTAATCATATCAATTATATTTTCATTTCTATCAGTACTTATTCCTTTTTGTGTTTTTAGGGAACATTGGATGCTCATTGCAGTCAATTTGGATACTCCAAAGATTTATTTTCTGTATTCACTGCATGGATATCCAACAAACAGACCACACATGATGGCGATTTTCAATTCGTAATACACTAGATCTAACATTTTAGAACTAAATATCTAGTTATATAATTTATATTATCTTTTAATGAGGATTTTGTTATGATAGGGCGGTGTGTAAATATCATCTAAAGGATGGAATGAATCCAGGGCATAAGGACGACAATGCCCACAAGATCTACAAATGGAGAAGTATCTGGGTATATATAATTATATTTCTCTATCCAAATACATATCAAAACAAATTAATTATTTTTATCGATGTTTCTGCAGTGTCTGAAACAAACAAACGACAAGGACTGCGGTTATTATGTTTGTAAATTTATGAAAGAGATCATATTTCATGAACAAACTAGCATCTCTAAAGAGGTATTTTTGAAAATAATTACTAATTCATTTAAAATAATTATTAACCATTTGGGTATTTATATTTTTTCAGTACTACTATGACTGTCGCAAAAACTCTTATTCAGAAGATGATATAAATGTGTTTAGAAACGAATGGGCAACATACCTAATGGAAGAATGTAAACAAATAGGATAATGAAGGTGAATTCCTAATACTTATGTTATCTTTATATGGTCATTTATATATCCCTTGTTTACACTTATTGAGCATCTATGATCTCCCTTTATAATGTTTCATATCCTTAGATTAGTGAATTCCTAATACTCAGTTTGAAATTGACATTAACTTTAGAAAATGACAAAAGTGACATACGGAAAACCAAGAAAATGCATTTGGATTGTTTTGATACTTTAGGAGAACGATCCATTAGTCATTTATGATGTTTACTAATCAACTGTACCTCAATCCGATGCACGGTGTGACCGGCATGGATAATAGTGTCAGATATCAGTTTGAAATTGACATAACTTTAGAAAACAACACAAGTGACATTCGTAAAACTGAGCAAACACATTTGGATTGTTTCAATACTTTAGGACAACAATCCAGGAGTCATTTGTGATGTGTAAGAATCGACCGCACCTCAATCCAATGCACGGTGTGACTGGTATGACTAAATGTGTCTGATATCAGTTTCCAATTGAGATAATCTTTAGAAAACAACACTACTAACATACAGAATACTGGGAAAACACATTCAGATTGTTTTGATACTTTAGGACAACGATCCACGATTCATTTGTGACATGTATGAATCGACCGCACCTAAATCTGACACACGATGTGACCGGTATGGCTAAAAGTGTTTGATATCAGTTTCAAATTGACATAAACTTTAGAAAACAACACTACTAACATACAGAATACCAATAAAATGCATTCAGATTGTTTTGATACTTTAGGATAACGATACATAAGTCATTTGTGACGTGTAAGAATCGACCAAACCTCAATCCGATGCACGGTGTGATAGGTATGGCTAAAAGTGTCTGATATCAGTTTCAAATTGACATAAACTTTAGAAAACAACACAAGTGACATACAAAAAACCGAGAAAACATGTTCTGGTTGTTTTGATACTTTAGTAAAACGATCCATGAGTCATTTGTGACGTGTACGAATTGACCGCACCTCAATATGATGCACTGTGTGACCCGTATGGCTAAAAGTGTCTGATATTAGTTTCAAATTGACATAAATTTTAGAAAACAACACAAGTGACATAAGAAAAACCGAGAAAATGCATTTTTATTGTTTTGATACTTTAGGAAAACGATCCATGAGTCATTTTTGACATGTAAGAATTGACCGCACCTCAATCCAACAAACGATGTGACTGGCATGACTAAAAGTGTCTGATATCAGTTTCAAATTGACATAAACTTTAGAAAACAACACAAGTGACATACAGAAAACCAATAAAATTCATTCATATTGTTTTGATACTTTAGGAAAACAATCCATGAGTCATTTTTGATGTTTAAGAATCGACCGCACCTCAATTAGACGCACGGTGTGACCGGTATGGCTAAAAGTGTCTGATATCAGTTTCAAATTGAGATAAACTTTAGAAAAAAACACTACTAACATATGAAATACTGAGCTAACGAATTCTGATTATTTTGATACTTTAGGAAAATGATCCATGAGTCATTTTTGACATGTACGAATTGACCACACCTCAATCTGATGTACGGTGTGACCGGTATGGCTAAAAGTGTCTGATATCAGTTTCAAATTGAGATAAACTTTAGAAAAAAACACTAATGACATACAAAATACTAAGAAAAAGCATTTAGATTGTTTTCATACTTTAGGAAAACGATCCATGAGTCATTTGTGACGTGTAAGAATCAACCGCACCTCAATCCGACGCACGGTGTGACCATTATGCCTAAAAGTGTCTGATATCAGTTTCAAATTGACATAAACTTTAGAAAACAACAAAAGTGGCATATGACAAACCAATAAAATGCATTCAGATTGTTTTGATACTTTAGTAAAATGATCCATGAGTCATTTGTGATGTGTACGAATCGACCACACCTCAATCTAGCACACGGTGTGATCGGTATGGCTAAAAGTGTCTGATATCAGTTTCAAATTGACATAAACTTTAGAAAACAACACCACTGACATACGGAATACTAAGAAAACGGATTTTTATTGTTTTGATACTTTAGGAAAACGATCCATAGGTCATTTTTGACGTGTACGAATCGACCACACCTCAATCCAACACACGGTGTGACCGGTATGGCTAAAGGTGTCTGATATCAGTTTCAAATTGACATAAACTTTAGAAAACAACACAAGTGACATATGGAAAACCGAGCAAATGCATTCAGGTTGTTTTTATACTTTAGGAAAATGATCCATGAGTCATTTTTGACGTGTACAAATTGACCGTACCTCAATCCGATGCATGGTGTGACCGGTATGGCTAAAAGTGTCTCATTTCAGTTTCAAATTGAGATAAACTTTAGAAAACAACACTACTGACATACGAAATACCAAAAAAATGCATTCGGATTGTTTTGAAACTTTAGGAAAATGATCCATGAGTCATTTGTGACGTGTACAAATCGATCGCACCTCAATCCGATGCACGGTGTGACCAGTAATTCTTTTCATTAGATAAATAATCAGTATTTATTAAATGAGATAAATCATCCAAAAACATATTGATTTTACATTATTCCCTTTCATTGTTATCAGAATGAAAACATTTGAGTTTAAAATTTCATATTTTAGTTTCAAATTTCTATATTAATGTATTATTTCATATTTCTGTTTTAATTTATTTCATTATTTCATTACTAACATAATATTTTTTTTCTTATATAAGTGAATTTTTTCCTTGAGTTCGGATGCTTTGTTCAGCAAAAAATACCGTGGACGACAATTTTTTAGAGCGGATCACAGATATCAAAGGATGAAACATGAATGTTTATAACTGTTGTTGAATAATTGTAATTGTAACCATGTAAAAGAATGTTTGAAATGTATATAGCAGTGTGTTTTTTTTCATTCATGATGTTAAGTAAATGTATATACCGTTGTCTTTCAAAATATTGTGTACGGGTGCTATTTTGTGCAGGTGCAGGAGATGGTGAAGGTGTGGCGATGGTGCAGGTTCTGTTTTGTAGGTGTGAAGGTTCTGTTTTGTAGGTGTGAAGGTTCTGTTAAGTAAATGTATTCTAGTTTGTGCAGGTGTGCAGGTTCTGTTTTGTAGGTGCAGGCGATGGTGCCTTTATCAGCGCTTTTTTGAGCGCTGATAAAGTAAACCTTTAACAGCGCTAGAAGAGCGCTAATAAAGGACCCCCTTTATCAGTGCTTCAAAAAGCGCTGATATAGGTGACCTTTATCAGCACTTTTCGGAGCCCTGATAAAGGGGACCCCCTTTATCTACGCCGACATTAACAACGCTTTTCTAGCACTGTTAATGTCGGTTTTTAGCACTGATAAAAGGCCAAGTTGTAGTAGTGATGCATCCAACATATCCTACCTCACCGTGAACATATGTTGTCATGGTTTTCATCAATACATATAAGTTTGTGAGTAATAATACCAATTAATAACAATATTAAGGTCTAAGGACCAATACACATGTATGCAGATAGGAACATCCAATGACACTTAGGGATGTTGATTTTCTATTGGTGGGTCTTGTTCTCATAATATCCTCCTAGATATTACCAAGGGCACACACCATGAGAATTTCCCTCAAAGTTTAATGAGTCCCCAACCCTGATATCTTTTATTATTTGTGTCCCTTCAAATGATATCATCTGGCCATAGAACATATATTCAAGAATAATGTCATGGAAATTCCAGGTTCTCATCATAGAAGGGATCCACTATGACCATTTAGTGTGATAGCTATTCTTAGGAAATTGTCACATAATATGTCACAGAAAAGAACAATCATGACGTGATACAGGGTTTATTAAAATTTATCCAATGAATATAGTTTTATAATAAAGTAAAAATAATTTGGTTTCTAGGGAACCAAATCTAATAGTTCGGTCCTCTTCCATGATGTGTGGATTCCATGATGCGATCTAAAGGGAAGAGCCATATGAACTTGGCTTTACATGTAGTCCCTTCACCTAGTTTCAAGGGAACTCGGAAAGCACGCACATTTCAGAGTGTCTAGAGAGATTTTTGGGCTCAGTGAAATGGACTAACAGGTTTAGAATGTTCCATATCTCTCACCTGCCACTGAATTCATCGAACCAATGCCCTATTTTCATTGATTTATCTCACAAAATTCAAAATCAAAGATATATGAAACATTTCAGATTATAAATCTTATGGGTAAAATACCGGTAATGTGAATAGGTTTTTTGATCATGCTGGAAGGGTGAAAACTTAGAAAATTGCTCCAAACTCCACCAGATGGCCTCTAAACTGAGTTCTTGAAGAAAAAAAATTTCTTCATCTTGAAAAGCATTGAGATTAAATTGAGAGATAGATAAATACCCTTTTTTGATGACCACCAACTGAGGCTATTCTTTCCAAAATCAACTTTCTCCAAGGATAATTTGAGGCAACCCTTCGGATTAAAGAGAGATTCTGGGCTATGTGCACGTGAAAAGCCCACATTAAAGAAGGGGGCACCAAAAACCGTTACTTCCATCAGAAGGATTCTGCCAAGCACTAAAAAACACTATCACTTGCCTCTCATATCCTAATGGTAGGATTTAATCCAATTTTAATATAATTCATGAAATTATTTCTAGTTTTTTTAGAAGCTTTATACTCTAGGGGAGTCCACCATATCGATCGAGGTGGAAGCATGTATCGAACCTATTATCACTGATGCAATGAACCAATAGCTCACAAAATATTTTTCAGATGATGAGATATTATAGGCTCTAAAGCACATCCATTCCAAAAAATCCCTAGGTCCAGATGGATTCAATTCTCTCTTCTTCAAGAAATATTAGTACATTATTGGGCTTTATGTTTCTACTCTTATGAAAGATATCTGGGTAGGGAAAATCAATATTTTCTCTCTAAAAGGGACCATTATATCTCTCATTCAAAATATGAAGAAACCCCTCTTGTCTTTGGACTTCAGGGTAATTAGTTTATGCAATGTATCCTATAAAATTTTCTCAAAGATTTTAGTCAACTGACTACGTATGTGGTTGCCTTCCATTATTTCTAAAAATTAAATAACCTTTGTTGTGAAAAGTCTCATCACAAACAATTCTATTGTGGCCCATGAGGTGTTACACTCTATGAAAAGATGCTCGACTACAAAAAGAGGGACTATGACCTAGAAATTGGATATGAGTGAGGCATATGATAGAGTGGAATGGAATTTACTCTAGTTTTTCATGATCAAAATGAGTTTTTGTTCAAAATGGATTGATATGATCATGAAATGTATTTCTTCTCTTTCATTTAAGATCAAAATTAATGGTGGAATTTCACAAGGATTTACCCCCACATGAGGCATTTAACAGGGAGACCCCTCCCCCTTTCTCTTCATCCTTGTGGCTAATGTTTTTTCCAATATAATTTCTATGGAAGCTTCCTTTAACTCGTTACATGGGGAAAAGGTGTGCCATATTAGCTCACATATTTCTCATATCTTCTTTGCAGATGACTGCCTTATATTCTCTATATCCACACATGATTAATGCATTTCTATTTCCAATGTGATCCGCCTTTATAATAGGGATTCTAGATAGGTGATTAATAATATCAAATCATAAATTTCCTTTAGCTATGGTGTTCCACTGAACAAGAGAGCAGAGATTTGTCTCACTGTAGGAATTCAGATGGTTGAAAAATATAATAAATAACTTGGGATCCCCACGATGGTAGTTCAATCAAAAAAAGAAAATTTCTCATCCAATGTGGATAAAATTGAGAAAAAAAATCAGGGTTGGTATCTGAAAATAATTTCTAAAGCAGGAATAGAAACTCTCATCAAGGAATCTCTTTAGTCTATCCCAAGCTATATCATGTCTCTTTTCAATCTTCCTGGTGAAGTTTTTGATCAAATTTACTCCTTGAGTGCCTACTTCTGGTGGGGACATATTAATGGGAGAAACAAAATTCATTGGATTTGTTTAGTCAATAAGGTTTCCTTATGAATTTTCCTTTCCTCTATGTTCTAAAAATCACAAACACTTTATCTTAAGGAAAATTTTATTTTCCCTAAGAATTATCTTAATAAGGAAAATTTTCCTTCTCTAAGGAAATGTTATCTTTACCTTTATTTTCATTGTTCAATTTATAATATTTATAAATCTAACTCATTTTATTACTAAGTCAAAATTTGGTTTCATCTCTAAATTCTTGGAATCTTATAATTCCTTGAATATATAGTGTTCTATTTTTAGGTTCTTAATTCTCTAAAATTCAGGTTCTGAATTCTCTGAAATTCAGGTTCCAAATTCTATGAAATTCAGGTTCCAAATTCTTTGAAATTTAGGTTTTGAATTCTCTGAAATTAAAACTCTAAATTCTATGAAAACCAGACTCCGAATTCTTCATAATTCAGACTCTGAATTCCTTAGAATTCCGACTCTCAATTCCTCATAATTTAGACTCCAAATTCCTTAAAATTCAGATTTTGAATTCATTGGAATTCAGACACCTGAATATTTAGATTATAGATTCAAAATTCGTTGCAAAATAGAATATGAATTTCCATGCCTTATAGTCTCTGAATTCTATTTTTCCTTAGAATCTGAAAAATAGATTTGGTTAAGTAACTAATTTTTCCTTATAATTGTTATTGTTATGAAATGATGTTGTAAAATCTGTTTCTAACTAACCTTTGGTTGAGTGACACGTATATAGGTACCTCTAAGATTCAAGAAAAAATATGACCGTTGGAGGAGGGAGTCGACCATTGGAGAAGTGCCTATAAATAGGAGATCATTTGAGTAAGCTCAACACTCATTCCATCACTCTAGATATTTCATGCTGCAGAATTGATTTCTAGAGAGAGAGACTCTCATGCATTGTGCGGTTCTGAACATCTTGTTCAGATATCTTCGTGTGACTCCAATTGTTGCTGATTACAATCGAGGGCTTCCAGGGATAGGAAGACAGAGGTGCCGACTACCTTAAAGTTCGAGGGCTTGTGGGGATAAAAAGACAAATTCTGATATTCCTATCTAGGAATTACCCCAGTGTGGGTAAGATAGACTGTTTTGAAAGTATAAATCAAGGGACCTTTATCCAAGGTTATTGGATACCCTACTCTTTGGGTTAAAATATTTCATACTTGTTACTTATTTTATTTCAAGTTTATTTCCACTGCATTTTGATAAAGGAAAAAGTATAAACTTCTTATAATTTATTTTACCTTTTTATACTTTGGTAAGTAAGATTCTATATGCTTTAATGTAGAATATTTTCATTGTAAAATTTCCTTAAGTTTCATTTTGGGAATCATACTTCCATAACCTAGCAAGTTTTCTTAGTATAACTAAAATAGTTCTTGTGAATTTACCTTGTTTAACTTTGTTAAAAATAGTTTTTCTTAAGGTTAAAAATGAAAGTTTTTAATCATACAATTCTACTCCTCTTGTTATTTAGCATCTACATTCATATTTTAATCCTACAATTGGTATCATAGGAGGTCTCTGAAATACTTATATTCAAATATAAGTTTTTTTCTCAAGTTTTCATTATTCTAAATTTTTCTTGCTAACTTTTATTGCTTAAGTTTTTCTTATATTTTTTCATCCTTTTTAACAAAATTTTTCTTTTAACAAGTTTTGGGGAAGTATATTTTCTTATAGAATGGAAGGAATGAATGTCAGTTCGATTGAAAATCTAAATCCTAATAGACCACCTATTTTTTATGGTAATGATTATGAGTACTGGAGAGATCATATAAAGACTTTTTTAATTAATACTAGAGTGGAAAATTTTTTTATGCTTACAAGGGATTACAAGATTCCTGACAAGGAAGTCGAAACCTTTACCAATCAAGAAAAATCAGAATATCAACTAAACTACAAGGTACAAAATACTTTGTTATGTTCTATGACAAGGAATATATATAGTCAGATTTCTTCTTGTGAAGCTTCTAACTGCATCTGGAAGAAACTTGATGTTACAAATTTTGGTACATCTAAAGTTATAGAAATTAGAAGACCTATGCTTAGATCTTAATATCATTGATTTATATTTCCTTATGGATAACTAATTTGCAAGGTGCAACAAAGATTTATGACTATTGTCAATAGTTTACAATCTATGGGAGAGAAATGTCTTGATGATGAACCTCTTGTGGACAACATTATTGATATTATACCTAATGAGTGGGAATCTAAGAGAACAAATATTTATGAGAATAAGAAAGTATCTCAAATCACTCTTGATGAGATTTTTGGAACTCTTATTCAACATGAGACAAGAATGAAAAGAGATGCTGATATGAATAAGAAGAAGAATGGAAATGGAAGTTTAGCCTTTACTACTACTAAATCCAAGACTCCTGAAAGGGTTACAAGATCCAAGTCTAATAAAGTCATAGTTTTATCTGAATCTAGTGAAAGTGAACATTCTGAGAATGAGATATCTAATCTTACTCGAAGAATGAACAATATAGTTGGGAATAAAGACTTTCAGTATATATATAAGAATAAAGAAAGAAAAGACAAGAAATATTCAGAAGTCACTTGGTATGAATGAAAATGAGAAGGGAATATAAGGCCAGATTGTCTTATGATTAAGAAAAAGGATAGAAAGGAAAATCTTTCTAAAATTAATTAAAATAAATACTATAAGGATAAAGCTAAGAAAGTTTTGAAATCCAATGACACCTGGAGTGCCAGTGGTGGTGACTATTTAGATGAATCCTCAGAATATGAATCTTCTAGTCAGAAGAATATTGGTCTACTAGTCATACTACCCATTGAAAATCACTGTCTAATGGCCAAGGTACACAATTCTGAATCCATCACTAATTTATCCTTGAATACAAACTATATTAATGATAAATATTATGAGTCTTTAGATGAATAATATTCTTCTGATGAAGATAATAATTTACCTTCTTATGAAGAAGTGTCTATATTTGCTAAACTTCTTGAGAATGAAAATTCTAAACTCAAGAAAAATCTTGATAAGGAAAATTCTAAAATTTATATTTTAACCAAATAATCACATATATTTCTAAAGATCTTGATACGAAAATTTTTGATTTAGAAAAAGTTTAAAAAAACCTTGAGGAAGTTAATTCTGAGAAGGATAGACTTTATAAGGACCTTGAAAATATAATTTATAAGAAAAATATTTTATAGGCTAACTCTAGTTCTAAAACTAACATTTTTGAAGATAAAATTTTGTTATTAAACTAAAGTCAGAAATATTTTCCTTAAGGAAATGTTTGTCAAATTTTACCCTAGGAAAGAATTTTTTTGACAAGATGTATTCCAAAATTTGGTCTTTAAGAAATAGTTTTGGATTTGGTTATACTGATTCTAAACCAATTTTTATTAATAACTATTTTTTCCCCTAAAGTGTTCCATTTTGTACTAAATATCAGTGTGGTGGACATTGGCAGAAAAATTGTTTTTTAAACAAAACCCAATCCTTAGGTTTTCATAAAGCTTATTTTTCTAAGAAAATGTGGATTCCTGAAATTTTTCTTTCTGAAATTTCTAGAACCAAGAATGTTTGGATTCCGAAAGTATAACTCTTTTATTTTTAGGAAAACAAAGAATGTACCAAAAAAATACATGGTACATGGATATTGGATGTTCCCGACATATGACTAGTAATAAAAACATCTTTGAAAAGATTATCAAGATGAAAGGAGGAAAAGAAACTTTCGGAGATAATTCTTAGGGAGAAATTTTTGGTATAGGTAATATTGTTCTTCTTGAAAAAACTCTAATTTAAAATGTTTTATTTGTTAAGGTTCCTAAGAACAACCTCATTAGCATAAGTCAATTATGTGATGAAGGTTACCTTGTGAATTTTAGAAATTATAAATTCTTAGTACACAATTCCAAGGAAGAGTTTATATTTTCTTCCCATAGGTAAGAAAATGTATACACACTAAACTTAGAAGACCTTAGGAGCCAATATCTAACTTTCCTTAGTGCAATGGAAGATCAATATTGGTTATGGAATAGAAGGTTTGGACATTGTAACCTTAGGAACCTATGAAAACTCTCAAAGAAAAGACTTTTTAAGGATCTACCAGAGCTTATATTTGATTCTTTAAAAGTTTTTGATCCTTGTCAATATGGCAAGAAACATAAATCAAGTTTTAAATCTATTGATGAAGTCTCAAATTTTGATTCATTATAGTTAGTGCATATGGACCTTTTTGGACCAACACAATGTAGAAGCATTGGAGGAAAATATTATGTATTTATCCTAGTTGATGATTACATTAGATTTATGTGGGTCTATTTTCTAGCAAATAAGTCTGAAGATTTTTATTATTTAAAAATTTTTAGAGCCCAAGTTAAAAAATGAGAAAAATCTTCCATTGATAACTATTCATAGTGATCATGGAAGAGAATTTCAAAATTCAGATTTTGAAACTTTTTGTAGTAAGAAAGGCATTACTCATAACTTTTCTACTCTAATAACTCCTCAACAGAATGGTGTTGTTGAAAGAAGAAATCAGATTCTTCAAGAGATAACTAGAACCATGTTGAGTGAATATTCTATAGCTAATCACTTTTGGGCTGAAGCTGTAAGTACTTCTTGCTATACTATAAATCGAATTTTTATTAGGAATTTTCTTAACAAAACCCCTTACAAATTATAGAATGGTAGAAAACCTAGACTTTCTAATTCAAAGTATTTGGTTGAAAAGTATTCATTTTGAATACTAAATTCAATTTACATAAATTCACACCCAAATCTTATGAAGGAATTTTCCTAGGCTACTCCACAACTTCTAAGGATTATAGAGTTTTTAATAAAAATTCTTGTACAGTTGAAGAAATAGTACATGTTGAATTTGATGAAACTAATCCTTTTGTTTTTAAAAAATCTCAACCTACATCTTCAGTTGTATTTTCAAAAACTGATTTTCAAACCTTGATAGAAGATCCTTCTGATATGGAAAAATTTCAAGAAAATATTTCTAAATCATTTACCCCAGAAGATTTCCTACGATATGTTTATGAATAGGTTTTACAAAACCCAAATAAGTTGTTTCTTAAGAATAATCCTAGTGATAGTATCACTGGTGATGTAAAACAACCTATAAGGACTATAAGTTCCTTAATAAATGAAGTAGAACATCTAGCGTTTCTTTCCCAATTAGAACAAAAAAGTACTAATGAAGCTTTTGGTGATAATGATTGGATTAAATCCACGTGAGATGAGCTAAATGAATTCGAAAGGAATAAAGTCTGGATCTTGGTTGAAAGACCTAAGGAAACTTCTATTATTGGAGTAAAATGGGTCTTCATAAATAAGTGTGATGAAAATGGAATCATTGTGAGAAATAAAGCTAGATTAGTTGCTAAAGGATATAATCAACAAGAAGGAATAGACTATAAAGAAACCTATGCTCCAGTAGTAAGACTAGAATCTATTCACATTTTACTTTCCTTTGTAATAGTATCTAATTTTAAACTTTTTAAATGGATGTAAAATGTGTTTTCCTTAACGAATATGTTCAAGATGAAGTTTTTGTTGAACAAAATTATGGTTTTGAAGACAAAAAACATCCTAAACATGTTTTAAAACTTACCAAAGCTTTATATGGACTTAAACAAGCCCCTAGAGCCTAGTATGATATACTTACATGATTTTTGTTACAAAATAATTATGTTAAGGGAACTGATGATCCAAGAATTTTTATAAATAAAGATAAGAAAAATGTTTTTATTGTTCAAATTTATGTTGATTACATTATATTTGGTTCAACTTAGCAATCTTTAACTGATTTTTTTTGTGAATATAATGAAATCTAAGTTTGAAATGAGAATGATGGGTGAGTTAACATTTTTCCTAGGTTTTCAAATTTCTTAAAAACCATAAGGAACTTATATATCTCAATATAAGTATATTAAGTATCCTATTAAAAAGTATGTATATAACAACACTAATAGTATAAGCACTCCCATTGGTACCTCAAATTCTCTTGATTTTGATGAAGTTGGGAAACCGGTAGATCAAACATCATTTAGAGGTATGATATGAAGTTTAATATACTTGAAAACTAATCATCCAGACTTAATGTTTTTAGTATGCTTTTGTGCTAGATATCAATATAATTCAAAGGAATCTCATTTAAAAGCAGTGAAAAGAATTTTTCTCTATTTAAAGGGAACCATAGATTTATGACTTTTCTATACTTCTAAAAATGATTTTGTTTTAAAAAGTTTTTTGGATGCTTATTTTGGTGGATGTAGAATGGATAGGGAAAGTACATCTAGAACTTTTCATTTCTTAGGAGATTAATTAGTTTTTTGGTCATGAAAAAAGCAACACTCCATAACACTTTCCACTACTGAAGCCGAATATGTAGCAGTTGGAAGTTGTTGTGCTCAAGTGTTGTGAATGCAACACACACTCATATACTATGGTATGAGTTTTACCAAAACATAGATATTGTGTGATAAAACTAGTGCCATTTCTCTAAGAAAAAACCCTACACATCACTATCATGAAAAACACATAAATATAAGGCATCACTTTCTTAGGGATCACACACATAAAGGAGATATCATTCTTCAATTTATCAGAACGCAAGATCAACTTGCTGATATTTTCACAAAATCATTACCATCTGATAGATTTGAATACATTAAAAAAAGTTAGGAATGATAACCGTGAGATAATCTTCCATATTAACATTTTTTTGAAACTTATCTCCTTACATTAAGTAACTTCTTTTCATAGGGGGAGTAATTTTTTTTTTCATAATCAAAAATTTTCATAATCAAAATTTTTCGTAATAAAAATTTTTCGTAATCAAAATTTTTCATAATCAAAAGTTTTTGTAATCAAAATTTTGCGTAATCAAAATTTTTCTTAATCAAAATTTTTCATAATAAAAATATTTCGTAATCAAATTTTTCATAATCAAAATTTTTCGTAATCAATTTTTTTTCAGAATCTAAAGTTCTTAAAGGAAAATTTTCCTAATCATAGAAATTTTTTCTAGTAATTTGAAAGGTATGTTTCCTTTATCAAAATTTCATAATCAATTTTTTTTACATGTTGGTATTTTCATCTTATTTTAAGCATTTTTTTCTTAGATTCACTTTCCTTAAATCGAAATTTTTATCTTAAAAACTTCAAAAGATCGAAACCTACCAAAATCCTTCTTCATATTTTATCTCAACCGTTAGATCAAATCGTGCTCGTTTCAACCATTGGATTAATTTGAGAAGTTGAATCATCGCTTAAATGCCTATATAAAGTTCTCCCTTATAGTTATCCCACATAATTTTCAAGCTTTTACGTGCCAAATCTTTGCTTCTCTACATAAGGTTCGTTCCACATTTCCTTTTTTATTAAATCCGAATGTCATTGTAAGCATCACCATAGAAGAAAATTTTTCCAGTTAAAGAAATTTATGAATGGAATATCTATATAGAATGGTTAGTAGATCCAATTTTTTTTGCTATTTATGATTCTATTATTTCGAAGAATATCAATATGAACGGCGGGGAGAGTCTGTGTGTATCCAAACCAAAGGCACATGATCCGGTGTATCTATAATTGATGGTATAATTTTATGAGTCTGTAAGCTTTTTCAACGAAGGTTGGATAGAAAATTTTTCTTTTAAGAGTTATGAAAAAACCTATCCCCTTTCCTATAGTATGGATGCCAACATAATTGGAATTCCATATGAGGGGGAAGCTGAGTTCAGCACCCACAAGCTACCGGATATATCAGGAACATTTGATAAGGAGAAGGATTTAGAGTGCCTTGATTTATCATAAGTGAAGACACCAAAAATAAACCATCTTTTTATGAACCTCAGGATCTTATAGTTATGGGTTTAGGGATTTCTCATTTTGAGAAAAGGTGATAAGGATACCTTGAAGAAGAGTGATATTTATGTTTTTGATTTTTTGGTGAATCTTAGAAAGATTAATCTGGTGAAGTATGTCTTGCTTACAATTTTGAATATCAATAATGGGACTCTAAAATCTCAGATCATTATGTATCCTATTATTATTTCCATGATTATAGTCCTTTGTCTAGATTTATTCAAAATCCCATGTGGTTCAAAGCCAAGTAATTTAAAAGTCATGTTGCTCAATGATGATACCCTGAGGAGGATGAATGTTAGTTTTAACAGCAAGTCCAGAGAGTTTTATGACCTATCTAAAAGTGAAATCCAAGCCTTATCCAAGAAGATGGAATTATATGAGACTTCTAAGAAGGGTAGAAAGAAGAGAAATAAGAAATAACCGGAAGCTAAGTAAAAAACTCCTGTAGTTCAGGAAACAAAATCAACACCTCCAAAATCTAAGAAGAAAAAGACCTATCCAAATGAAGTTGTGACTAAGTGGAGAGAAAAATAAGAAGAAAAATATGGAAGGAGAGACTAGATTTGGGTTGGATTTTTCTAAGGCAAAATAATTAAAGATTATACTGAGGAATTTGAGAAGCAAGAAAAAGATAAGAAGAAAAAGAAGAAAATCTCTGAAGTTGAGATTGCTAATCTCTTTTCAAGGCTATTGATAAATCTTCTGAGTAGATCCAGGTACCAGAATCATTTTTACAAGAATCACTCCCAGTGACTTTGGGAAATAAGGTGGTCATTATAGAACCTGATGAAGAGGAAGAGATTATGCAGGAAGAGGAAGTGGAAGAAGAAGAAGAGGAATGAAGTGATGACACTGATTATATGATAAAGAAAGTTTAAGAATACCATGAGAAGGATAGACCATCTGAGAAATTATAAATATGGAATTCCCAGGCCAAATCTTCCAAACTTGCTTCCCCAAGAAAAGAAGAAGAGGGTCAGGAAGAGGTTAACAAACCAGCAGAAGAAGAGAGCAGCAACCATGAATTGGTTTAACCAGAGGATCTGGAGACATATGCTAAACAAGAAAAGGCTGAAGAAGATAAGATAGTCCAACTTTCAGATAGTGAACATGAATCACCAAAGGCTGTAGAGATCATTCCAAGAGCTAATAAAGGTAAATAGGTGACAACTAATACACCTTAAAAGGATGTGGTAGCTAAGAAGGATGCTGGTGGATCATCCAAGAGAAAGGCTATTGAGATAGAAAAAGATAAATCTAATTCAAAATCATCTTCTATGGGACATGATTTTGTGGTTCAATCCCTGAAGAAATTGTCTGATGGGATTCCTTTGTTTCTAAGTATTGACTCGAGATGTGAGATACTTCATCATTCTTTTAATCAGAAATTGGATTCTGTTTCCATGCTAATGAACAAAATTTTCAGGCTTGAGGCTGATTTTAAATCCTTCTATAATGGGTATGATGCACACATGAGGTCGTGAAAGAAAATTACTAAGTGGTCTAAGAAAAAAATTGAAGATCTGAGAATCTTTGATGACTTTTAAGATAATTTGAAGGATGATTTTGATACCAAAAACATCAAAATCAAAGAACTCACTTCAAGTTTCAATGAGAATCTCAATCTTGATCAATCAACTCAGAAGTAGGAAGACAAAGATCTAAATGGGAAACTTAATTCAGTTTCTTTGAATCTGAAAAGGGAAAGAGATCTCAGAATTGAGTTCGAAGAAAATATTAGTAATCAAGAAGAACTTTTGAAGACTCAGGAAGAAATTATTATGGCTCAGGAAGAAAACATCAAAGATTTGGAGAAGAAAAATAAAGATCATGATCAACTACTCAATAA
Source organism: Viscum album (assembly GCA_963277665.1). Taxonomy (NCBI): domain Eukaryota; kingdom Viridiplantae; phylum Streptophyta; class Magnoliopsida; order Santalales; family Viscaceae; genus Viscum; species Viscum album. The sequence continues at coordinate 1,808,574,767 of OY728157.1, forward strand.
TTTTGCAACGGATCATAAGGATCTTAAAAAATAAAGACCATTGTCAAGAAGTTTATTCTGAAGGAAAAAGAAGGATGATTTTTTTTCTTTAACTATGATCTTTTTCCGTATTACCTTTTTTGTACAATTTTTTTTAATGATAATGAAAATTTTGGTTGTTCGTCATGTGTTTTGTTGTATATTACTAATATTTCAGGTACCATATTTTTTTTCATTTCCTTTATTCCTTTTTAAGAATCACAAAGGGGGAGAAAAAATGATAAAAATAATACTAAGTAAAGAAGAAAATTCCCTAAGGGAGAGTCTATCTAAGGGGGAGTTTTATCTTAGAAGATTTCCTTATGCCAGAAAAAGAAAAATCTCTTTAAGGTATTCAAGAATAAGATCCTTAGGTATTTCAAAACCTTATGAGGAGTTAGTCATATTCACCATGATCCATAAGTAAAGGTAGATAAGTCTTTATTTTTAAGTTTATAAAGAAAAATTCTAAGTCCTTATATTTTTTTTCGTAAGGATGTTTGTGCTTTCCAAAAAGGGAGATATTGTTGAGTCAATAAGGTTTCCTTATGAATTTTCAATTCCTCTTTGTTTTGAAAATCACAAACACTTTATCTTAAGGAAAATTATATTTTCCCTAAGAAATATCTTAATAAGGAATTTTTTTTCTCCAAGGAAATTTTATCTTTACCTTTTTTTTCATTGTTCACTTTATTATCTTTCTAAATCTAACTCATTTTATTACTAAGTAAAAATTTGGTTTCATATCTAAATTCTCAGAATTTTATAATTCCTTGGATATATAGTGTTCTGTTTTCAGGTTCCGAATTCTCTGAAATTCAGGTTTTGAATTCTCTAAAATTCAGGTTCCAAATTCTATAAAATTTAGGTTCTGAATTCACTGAAATTAATGTTCAAAATTCTCTGAAATTTAGGTTCCAAATTATATGAAATTCAGAATCCAAATTCTCTAAAAATCAGACTCCAAATTATTCAGAATTCAGACTCCGAATTCCTCAGAATTTAGACTCCGAATTCCTCAGAATTCAAACTCCGAATTCTTTATAATTTAGACTCTAAATTCCTCAGAATTCAGATTTTTAATTCATTGGAATTCACACACCTGAATCTTTAGATTTCATATTTTGAATTCATTATAAAACAGAATCTAAATGTCCATGCCTTATAGACTCAGAATGTTTATTTAGTTAGACTCCAAATTCAATTTCTCCTTAGACTCTGAAAAATACATTTGGTTAAGTAACAAATTTTTCCTTATTCTTGTTATTATAATGAAACTATGTCGTACAATCTATTTCTAACTAATAGTTGGTTGAGTCACATGTGTATAAGTTTCTCCAAGATTCATGAAAAAATATGACCGTTGGAGGAGGGATCCGACCATTGGAGAAGTGCCTATAAATAGGACATCATTTGAATGAGCTCAACACCCCTTCCATCACTCTAGAGATTGAATGTTGCTGATGTGATTTATAGAGAGAGAGAATCTCATGCTTTGTGCGGTTCTGAACATCTTATTCAGATAGCTTCGTGCGACTCTGATTGTTTCTGAGTACAAATGAGGGCTTCCGGGGATAAGAATATAGAGGTTCCAACTACCTTAAAGTTCAAGGGCTTGCGGGGATAGCAAGAAAAATTCTGATATTCCCATCGAGGGCTTACCCTAGTGTAGGTAAGATATAATTTCATGAAATTATAAATCAAGGGACCGTTTTCCAAGGTTTTTGGATACCCTACTCTTTGGGTTAAAATATTTCATAATTATGACTTGTTTTGTTTCAAGTTTATTTATACTGCATTTTGATAAAAGAATAAAGTATAACCTTCTTATACTTTCTTGTACTTTTTTATAATTTGATAAGTATGATTCTATATGATTTAAGGTAGAATATTTTCCTTGTAAACTTTCCTTAAGTTTCATTTTTGGAATCATACTTTGAGAACCTAGAATATTTGTTTAGTTGAACTAAAATAGGTCTTGTGAATATACCTTGTTTAAATTTGTTAAAAATAGTTTTTATTAAGGTTAAAAACGAAAGTTTTTAAACTTACAATTCACCCCCTCTTGTAATTGAGCATATAAATTCATATTTTGATCCTACATGATTTCTTGGAAGTCACTAGCACCCCTAAAGTGGGTTGTGGTATGGGTTTCTGGGACCTGAGACTATTTAATGATTCCCTTTTGGCTAAGCATGGTTGGCACCTTTTGACTCAACCATTATCTCTCTACATGTGGATTATTTATAAAAAATACTTTCATCACACTGATTTCCAGAACTTCTCTCTTCCCCCCCCCCAATTTCCTTTGGAGAAGTATTTGGGGATCATAAAAATTACTTGATAGAGGAATTGGTTGGAGGATTGGGGATGGAACAAAAGTCAACATTTGGAATGAACCTTGGTTTATTGATAAAGGAAATATGTTGTATACTTCCCTGAATATTCCTAGATCTAAGGATTCCACTATCTGCTGTCTGTTTGATGATACTGGTAGTGGGTGGTTATTGGATAAAATTACCTCTTGGTTTAATGAATGGGATAAAAGGATTATTCTCAGCATTCCCTGTGTAATGGATGCGGGGTAGGATAGTATCTTTTGGAGAAATGATATCTCAGGAGCCTATTTAGTGAAATCAGGGTACAGAATTTCTCTTGATGCCCACATTGAGAATATAGAGGGAATTTGGAAAATTATTTGGCACATGGACTTCCCCCCAAAGATCCACTACTTCTGGTGGTAGATTTGTACCGATATTCTTCCCATCCTAAATTTCCTATCCTTCCTCCATGTTACGGACCACTAGATTTCCCCCGTTTGTTCAGATTTTATGTAATTCCCTATGTATTCTATCATCTATTTCACAGGGGATATGGAGGTTTTGATTGAATGAGGTCTCTTATGGAGCTTATGTTGGATATGGTGCCAGATCTCCCATCACTACTGATGATTTGGTCTTCCACATTCACTACTAATAAGGCTACATCACTGTGTATTGTGTCTTGGATTATATGGGTTATATGGAATGATTTCATCTTTAATCACACCTCAAAACCATGTGGTTTATGGATTGAATGAGAAAACTCTTGGATTTATGGATAGAATTGGGACCCTAAATAGAATGATTTATCTAAGTCTCGAGTGGATGAAGCTAGATAGAACCCCCCTCCAGAAGGAACTGTAAAGATCAATTTTGACTCTAATTTACCCAAGGATGGATTTTTTTGGAATCAGATTGATAGTTTATGACCATTGTTATAATATCATCACTGCCAAATAAGAATCAAACCATACCTTCTAGGAACCCATGGTCTCTAAAGCCCACACTATTCTTACCGGTCTGAACCTTGCTAATGTTTTTTTGGAAGGATATACAAATTAAATATGATTGTATAAACATCATAAATTCCATAAAAAAAAAATGATTTCAGCCTCCAATCTTATGGATTTATCATCAAGAAAATTCAGTCTCTCAGTCACAACTTTTCATCTTGCTCTTTCTCTTTCATCAAAAGGGAGGGAAATGAAGCATCACATCATCTGGCTTCTCATTGTTTTCCTGGAGAGAATCACTTCTAGATTGAATTTTTTCCTTCATAGATGTTTGATCTTTTTTCTTCTATTATTTTTGATTAATATATCTTCCTTGATTTGTCAAAAAAAATCAGTGCATGCATGAAAGTTTTAAATGAGTAATGTGATGTATTGATTTATTTATTTTAAACCCCCACAGGAAAGATTTATTAACCGGTTTAAGTGGGATATATATCAAAAAATACTAAATGATAATATTAGCCTCATTTTAATGTTTTTATACCATTTTATTTTTATTTAACCCAAATGTAAATTATCATTTTATTCTTATTTTGAATAATAATAAAGTTTTTTCCCTCTCTCTCTTAATTATCATCATGTCAAATCTTGTGCAACTCGAATTAACTACACTTGATATCATCAGAAGTAATTTTGTTCTATGAAAAATGGATGTTGAAATGAATATCAAATCAAAGGATTTCATGAAACCAATTAAAGAAAATAATTCAAAAACCCTCCAAAATAAAATAAAAGGCGATAATCTTCCTTGGAAGACATCTCGATGAGGGATGAAATGTGAATACACCACAGAAAGAGATCCAAGTAAGTTTTGGAAAAGTTTGAAAGAGATGTATGATCATCAAAAAAAGGTTGTTCTTCCAGTGACTTGTGATTAATGTAATGGTTTATTCTTCCAAGGATATAAAAGGGTTAATGATTAAAATTATTCTATGTATATAATTGTATCATAGTTACAGTGGTATTGAGATTACGGATGCCAATATGCTTGAAAGGACATATACGAAATTTCATGCATTTTACATCACCCTAAAAGAGCAATATCACTTGTGAGGGTATATAAAATATATTGATAAAATATCATCATTACTTTTAGCTGATAAGAAAAATGTTTTTTTGATTAAAAATCATCAGTCTTGTCCTATTGGTTCAACAATATCATTTTCTAAAGTAAGTGCTATATTTCATGAAAATAATCATGGAAGAAGTCAGGGATGTGATTCTCTTAGTGGATGTGGTTTTGGTGGAATACTTGGCGAAGGGCGGGTTTATAACCGTGGAAACAATCAAAATGAATATCAGAATCAAAGAAATATCAACTCAAGCACTCCAATAAATCTTTAAGATTCCCATTACCGGTGTGGTTCTAAGGGACATTGGTCTAAAGTTTTCTGAACCACAAAGCATCATTGGAAACTCTATAAAGTGTCTCTTGAATCAAATAATAATGAACCATATTTTTCTGAGACATCCTATAAAGGAAAATAAAAGGAAGTGAATTTTAATGAGAATCATGATCTATTAAATGATGATTTAACTTACCTCGAAGTGGGTGATTTTACTTGTGATTTTGATGAGATGATAGCTTGAATTAATTCAAAAACATTACAATAGTTATGATATATGATATTTTGTTCTGTTCTGTATGCTTTATATTTTTGATTTTGTAATTTCACAAGGTGTTTATTATAATATTACTATATTTAATTTGAAGTATTGAAATGGAATGTGTAAACTGGATAGATATTTGCATACCGGATAGTGGAACAATGCACACAATTATTAAGAATAAATTTTTTTTTTCTGAACTTAAACCAATAAGACCAATTGTGAATACTATATGAGGTCCTACAGATTTGATAGAAGGGGCTGGTAGAGTGAATTTTTCTTAAGTTAACGGGACATAATTTTTTATAAGAGATGCATTGTTTTCCCCAAAGTCCAAAATAAACTCATTAATTTTCAATGATATATACCAGCATGGGTATGATACCCAAACTATAGCTGATAGAAATGAAAAGTACATTTCCATTACCATTAATAAATTCAGTGAGAGTCATGTACTAGAAAAACTACCAAAATTATCATCTAGATTACATTACACATATATAAGTGCAGTCAAAACACATATGGTAGTAAATAATGGATCATAAATCATTAATTTATGGCATGATTTATTAGGTCATCCTGTTTTGGGAATGATGTGAAAAATAATTGAAATTCCTCATGTACATTTAATAAAGGTCCAGAAGATCTCTTTACTAAGAAAAATTCCATGCAAGGCTTGTTCACTTAGAATGGTAATTGCGAGACCATCTCCAACTAAAATTAAGGATGAAATTTTGACCTTTCTTGAATGAATTCAAGGGGATATATGGGGATAAATTCATCTATCATGTGGTGAATTTAAATATTTTATGCTATTAATTGATGCATCTATCAGATGGTCACACATATGTTTTCTATAAACACATAATGTAGCATTTTTATGATTTCTTTTTAATATAATTAAATTGAGAGCACAATTCTATAATTATTTCACCAAGAAATAAAGGCTTGATTATTATAGATAATTTAACTCCCAAGTTTTTAATTATTATTGTATATCAATGGGGATTTTTGTGGAGCATCCGTTCACCAATGTGCATACACAAAATGGTTTAGTTGAATCACTGATAAAATGCCTCCAAATTTTTTTAGACCATTAATAATGTGAAAAAATATTCCAAGATTTATATGGGGTCAATCAATATTCCATGCTTCGATATTAATTCACATCAGACCAAGTGTATATCATAATAACTCTCCAACCTAATTGTATTTTGACCAAGAGTCCAACATCTCCCAGTAAATAATCTTTTAGACACTATTGATTTGGGTTTTTTATATTCTAACAAATTAGAAAAGAAGATGGATGGATTTGAATATGTAGTTTATTTATCTAATCCCTGTAATTCACGATCACAAACTGGTTATGTGTTTAAAGTTATAGGTATTACCATATCTTGGAGATCATAAAAATAGACACTTGTTGCAACATCTTCAAATCATGCAGAAGTAACAACATTACACAAAGCATGCCAAAAACATGTCTAGTTGCGGTTTATGACTCAAAAAATTCAATCTACAATTGGATTTCTCATGAAATTTATCCCAATAACATTATTCGAACATTATATTGTGTGCATAACATAATCAAAGAAGGATTCATCAAGAATGATTAGACAAAACACATACCACCAAAAGTTTTCTTCTTCACATAAGAGTTAATGAAGAATAAAAATATCAATATAAAATATGTTAGATCCATTGAAAACATTTCATATTTATTTACAAAGGCACTACCAACTATTATCTTTATAAAATTTTTACATAATATAGGGATTCTTATATTGAAAATTTTGTACTGTAATGTAACTTTCAGGGGAAGTCTATGTGACTGTAATCTTTTCCTTATTCTATTTTTGATCCCACTGAGTTTTTATGGATAATTTTTTAATGAGGAAATATAAAAACACATATGAGATTGGTAGGGGTGTGCATCCCAAGGTGGAGTGTTAGGAAGACACTGAAAGTTGCTTTCAATATTTAACGAGGGTGGGCCACCCACCCCCAGTAATTCCCCCCACCTACCATGTTGTACTTCCTATAAAAGAGAAGTGCAACCCCTGGAAATGAATGTACATATATAAGGTACATGTCATAACCCTTAATAAAATATATATCTTTCTTTATGCTCATCTTTATCATATTTTTAAACTTTACTCATTTCAATTTTTTTTCACGACAATATTAAGTTTTCCCCATTTATTATCTATCATTATCATCACATTGCATTTTTTATTTTTTAAAAGGGGTAGTGACCATTAATGATCAAAATATGTCCTTAATTATAATTAAGGAACTCCTTTATTTTAAACTAAAGTTAATTATCACTTCAATTGAAAATTCATAATATTTTTAGTTCTTTATTGATTTTTTCTTATTTTTTTGGTCTCAAAATAACATTAACTACAAGTTTTGGTTATGGATATCAATTTTCCCTAAAAAAAAATCATATAACCTGTATTCATTCCTTTACTTAAAAAAATATTTTTTGATAAATTAATTTTTAATTAATATTATATCAACTCCTTTTATATAAATTTTATTTTTAGAAATAGTATTTCTTTATTTTCAATAAATAACTTGATGAAATTTTATTTTTTATCCCACATAACATACAATTAAATTTTATATGATTTTTTAAGAAAGATCTAAACATATTTTAATAAAAAAATCATATTTTTTAATTTATTTTTATTTTTCTCATGAGATAAGATAAATTTAATATAAAAAATAAATATTTTAAAAAAATGAAACTAAAATTTTAACAAATTTAATTTTTCCATGTATTACTTTAGAATATTATATGGATTATTTTTCGAGCTGGGTGATGAGATGACGTGAGATTCTGAGGTCTAGTGAGTCCAGAATTAATCTTTGAAATATATTAAATATCACATGTGCACAATTTTTCTGTAAAATGAGGAATAAATCTTAAATAGGGGCTCAGATTAGAAATATGAGGCCTCCATTGAGCTTAGAGAATGATATTTACCTTAGGTGTGACATAATCTATGTTAGTGTCAGACATTTGATTAAAAGCCACCATGGACATGAATAATAAAATAAATAAATAAATAAATTTATTTTATTAAGTGACACAAAAACCTATTGGTTTCTCTATTTAAGCATGATTATGAACAATTATTACAGTTTTATACATAACCCTTAAAACTATAAGAGAGAATTGGCGAAATCCTTGGCGAACGACGACGATGGATCAAGGATCATTTATGACTACGAAATTCAAGGATCTCACCAACAACAACGATGCAGATTTGTTCTTCATCATCAACTGATCCATATCGAGGTAGGATGTTTTTTTCATCTGGATTTATCACCGTTTTATTATCCTTTTATGAACGCGAATCAAGCAACTAACTGATTGATTCATAGATCAACAATATTGTGAGTGCGGGTTTATTTGTGTAGAATTATAGGAGATTTTTTTTTTATTTTTTTGGATATTAATTTGATGTTCAAATGATAATGAATCTAGGAAAACCTGAACATGAATGAGTTTTGTTCCTATCTCTTTTTTTCTTGGGTTTCTCCCACTATTCTTCGTGCATTCATCACTGGTGTTTCGTTTGACCGGTGGTTCGACGAGTACCCATGGTACAATAGATTGATACCGCATATCTGGGTTCATTTTGATGGTGGGATCAAGCTACAATAAAGGATGATCGATCAAGGATGAATTTAGGGGAACACGTTCTTTGTATCTTTCTCATGCGATAATAGTGTGGCTCGATGGATTTTTTCAAAGCTGATTGAGGCACGATCTCCGGCGAGTAGGTAACAGAGAGGCTTAGTATAACCAGATCCATGATCTCCAAGATATATCGGTAGCAAAACCATAGGTGATGAAAATATGGGCATACACGAAGGAAGAATATGGGGTTATCGTGAAATTTTGGGTTACATGACATGTAATATGGAATTACACTCCATGTGGGAACCTCGGTACGGTGCTAGTGTTTACATGAGAGGAAAAATATCACACGACTTGTGATGGCTATCACACAGTGTGTGACCCTTACCTAGTAGCATGGTGTGTACCTATGAGGGTACATTAACATAGCCAGGAGTACTCAAGATCAAACACACTATGTACTCGGATACAAATATGGGCATCTAGACACGTACATGGTCATCCAGACACGAACATGACTAGGTGTACATGGTCATGGACACACCCTGTACTTGGAAACGAACATGGACATGAGCCGTGATACATGAGTAGAACCTGATACTGAAGGGACATACCATATAATTTTAATACAAACTATGTACTCATTCAAAGATGTATTTGAGCCCCTTTCCTTATTAGATTGGATAAGTTTAGTTAGGGTATATTACCTTGATCAATTATCTAAGAGTTTAGTATGGAGTCACGTCCTATGGATAGGATGATGATCCCCTCTAGAGAACTTCAATCTTGGATAGAGTTGTTAGAATCCTTCTATGAGGCCTAAAGTGAGATCCTATATCATCATCACTTCCCTAGGTGAGCTTCTTGGTATCATTGTGACCAAAACTACAAGGGTGTTGATCCCCTACTTAGTGGGTTAATTCAGATTGGGTTATTGGTATACCTTATGGCCTTGGGTGTGATCCCCAATTTTTTATTCTTCTATTTAGACTTCTAGAGTGTACTTATTATGGAGAGACCTGAAAATCACAATATCTTAGATGAACACCATTAGTGATATCTAACTTATAGAGTGTGTTCTATTGGACGAGTGTTATGTGGAATCTTTGGGCATGAATCGTATGATGGAAATACAACTATGATCTTACTTGAGGATGTGTGTCTACTATAAGAATATATGGATATTCTTGTTATATATGTCATTTAGATATACCTGTGATGCAATGACTATTATTATTGATGCTGTATGTTTAGCGATTTCAGGGTGTTCTACTAGGTATTTTTATACTCACCCCTACATGGATTTTCCCCACACATGTCATGTCTTATGCAAAAAATGGCTTTTTGATGGAGTCCTAGAGGGACTAGGACTAGGCGAAGCCTTGTGAGATGAAAAAACTGAGGTTTATTCTTGTAGTTACCTTGATAGTAGTCCTCTTCTATTATTTTAGGTTAGAATTATTTTTAGTTTCTTTTGGGTGGGCTTGTATTTTCTCCTTTTTCTTTTTAGTACTTGTTTTCATACTTTGATGGTGGGATTTTTGGATGTATGCATGCCTGGTTATCAGTTTTTTTATATTTCAGCATTGTATGATTTGGGATATGTGTGGGTGTGTATAGGTACATTAGTATAAGGTCCCTCATGTGATTAATATGCCTACTCATCACTGGTCGGTAGCCCCTGGCCTATTGAAGGTGGGCTTGGGGTAGTATTGGTTTGGGTCTCATTAGGTTGGGCCATGATAGAGTGGTATCAGATGAGTTGGATATACCTTAGGATTGGATTCAATGATATTGTTTTGGAGTAACAATGTTAAGTGTTTCAAGTTTGGATCTTATGAAAGGGACTCTAGTGTTGGTGCAGTGGCCGATGTATCCATACACTAGGACTCTGATAACCTTCTTGTAGAATCAGTATATATAAACACTAGTTATAGGAAAAATATTAGTACATTCATCATATATGAATTATTTGTGGTTTTCATATCCTTATTTTGATATCTCTCAAGATATACTCCTTGAACACGGTACATCTTGTCAATTTTAGGATTCCTCCATGATGTTTTCTGGCTATGATTCAGTAGAATGATCATGAGGATGATCCCCTCAGTGATGAATCTTTGATAAAGGGAATTTTTAGGAGATGTTACCTCCAAGAGGTGCACCAGTATTACCCCCATCTTCTAAGGAAAATATGGTACTAGAAGTACCAGAAAATGAGGGGTGCAGGCTGAGTGCGCTTCATGAGTTTTAGTGTTAGTGACCCCTCAAGTTTCTAGGTGAGCCCGACCCCTAGGTGTCTGTGTATTGGATTGAGGTTGTGGCATGAGTCTTCCATCTTATCAAGACGCCTTCAGACCAGACGGTGGTCCATACAGAGAGTCTTATCCATGGATCCGTAGGATGATGGTGGGGCTTAGTGACCTAATTTTACAATGAGGCAACTCTTTTATGGTTAGAGTTTGAGAAAATATTCAGAGAGTATTTTTCTCTAGCTATATTTAGGGATGTTTTCATCTAGAAGTTTATAGAACTTTATCAGGGTGGTACAACTGTGGTCGAGTATTCATCAATGTTCACCAGCCTCTCTCAGTACTTGATGGATAAGGTGTGTGATCAATTATTTCAGGCTTGAACCTTTGAGAAAGGTCTACGAAGATACATATGAACTAGCATGATACCTCCATTAATTCCTATATATAATGGGGTGCTAGAGTGTGCTTTGGTAGTCAAGATTTGGTTAAGAAGATGCAGACAGTTGGTGCCAACAGTGGGAACATGGGAGATGACACTACTAGAAATTAGGGTATCTGCGCCCCTTGAAATGGGCGACCAACATTGGAGGTTACTATTGGTAATTAATAGAAACCACAAAAACCGGTATCTAGCCTTAAAAAGGTATATATCATGCCCCACCTCACAAATTGTCATACCCATTGGAAAACGCTACCCCTCCGCGGCCACCCATCCCCTCCCCCATCATGCCTGACCTCTCCCTCTCTGACACCCCTATCCACCTTTTCCTTAACCTCTTCCTCCATCTCCCTCTCCCTCCCTAACTACCCTCCCCAAATCTACCTTCACCTCCGCCTCCCTCGCCCCCAGATCCCTCTCCCTTATGCCTCACCCCTCGACGACACCTCACCTGGAGCCACTGCCACCACCCATCCACCCTCACTACCACCCCTCCCTCATGCCTTGACTAGCCTCCACCTCCACCCCACCCTTGTCTATTCCTCGGTGATGCTATCATCTCCCATACACCCTCACTGCCACCCCTACCTCATGCCTCACCCGACCTATATCTCCACCCCTACCCCCGCTATGCCTCCAATATCTCTCCATGAATTCGCATGGGGTTTCCACAATATCTGGATTCCTTACTTGAAATTCTTGTCCTTGCTCAATGTTCTGCTACAACATCTTTGTGTATTCTCCTAGGGTCCCCATAGTTTAGATGATCATTATTTCCCAACTTCATTATTGTTTATCATAATTTTCTTATATTAATTTTTTTTCTTATAATAATGCAGTATATTGATTTTTTTCATTTAGAAATCAGAAAATCTACTGTGTTTGGTCAGTTAACACCAATCATTTTTGTAGTTTAGGTAACCCTAGCTGATTTTATTAATTAATTACTATATAGAAACATGAATTATTAGTTCATTTGAGACCTTTAGGCATAAATTATATATTAATATGATATATTATTTTTTTGGAATGATCCATAGTGAATATTCTAGATTATAATTAATTTTAACATTCAAGACATGTTTCATATGATCTAAACCAAGAAAATGAGTCATATTATCACAAAAATTTAGGGGTACAATAATCAATTAACTTTTGAAATTTGGGAAGAAACCATACATAAATTTAGAAATTGGTTTTCCTAGAAAGATTTAATATTCATTTTCAGTTAAAATTCTTTTAAGTTCTATTAACAAGCATCAAAAGATCAAAACCAAGAACATAAACTAGATTATTACCAAAATTTAGGACAAATATAATTGATTCATCTATAACCTTTACAAATAAGGTATATATCCAATTAACATGCAATTTTCTTGAATGATTAAAAGTGAATTGTCATAATTATCGCTCCTTGATAAGTTTAAACCCACTTTATATAATATATACCAAGAGAAAAGATCTTGGATAATAAATAAAATTATATACAATAACTATTGATTAATTTGTGTGTTTTGGGAATAAAAATCATATAAATCCAACATGTGATTTACCCAAAATGGCCCAAGTACATTTTTAAAATTATAGTTAGAATTTATCAAAAAAAATTGTTATTCCGTGATATGTTTTTTATCTTTTATGTTATTAGTTTTTAACTAGGTTAATGTTTCATAATTGAAGTCTCATTTGTATTTTTTATAGATTAAAGGATTGGCAATGATTGTTATTCCTTAAATATTTGCGTTACTCTATCATTATAAAATAAATTTATTTATATATAAGTCAATTTACACTTTTAAAATAAAAAATTCAAGATTTTAGTTCCATGGGAATAGATATTATACAAATGTATCGATTGATTCTATGTTTTACCTGAGTAAAAAAAATAATAAAGGAATACACATACACAATTAGTTATTCCATTAAACTAAAATATTGGACACTTGATTTGATAAAATTAAATTCACTCTCACATGTATGGAAATTTATTTGGAAATGATATACTTATGCTATATTTCTTTTATAAAAATAATTTAATGTATAGTTTAAATGCATCAATTTTACACCTTAATGTATAAATGGTTAACCCGTACATGGATTGATTCATTGATGCTTCGTATAATGCACATTTATGGAAATTAAATAATGTCTTTGATTTGAACGATACTTGATGGATTGAATAATCTATTTTAGTTGATTAACAATCCATAATATTATCTTGAGTAGTTATATAAACTATTTCACCATCAAGTGATATATTATTTGGTCTAATATCTTCAAGAAATAGATTAATACTCCTTCATTTGTTCTTCTCTTATGAGTTTTGATCAATTGGTTTTTGAAGAAAAAATATCATGGAGTTGACACAAATGAGTGGTACATTATTTTGTTGCGTACTATTTTCAATTTATTAAAATAATATAATCTTATATCTTGTATACTTGATTGATTAAGGCAGATATGCAATTATTATTTTCTATCATAATTCTATCAATTTGAATTAGTAAACTATTTTTTACTTATTATGATAATTTTTTATCATGAAAATATAAATTACAACCAATGGACCTTTATTTTATCTTGTACCACTAAATGGATAATATTTTTAATCATAAAGTTAGATTAGTTTATATATTTATAATTTTATGAAATTTAATTAAAATGATTTCAAGCACTCCAGATAATGATTGATAATTTTTTAGTACATGGATGTTTAAAAAAAATAAGAAATGGGTTAATAATGAAGGAGTGGGATGATGGTGAATATGCCTTGAATTCATTAGGATGAACCATCTAGGGGTTAAGGTTTGGGTTGTGAGGATTGATTAAATTAGATGGACCTAATAGATTCCCTAAAACAATATATTTATTTTCAGTTCTTATATTATTAAAAAATACTGATTTTGAAAACTTATTCATATACTATAATCAAGACTGAATGTTGTCTTTATATTTACTTATCCTTTAACTGGATATTATGATTTACTTATCTATTAATAGGTTTAACAAAAAAAATCTCATTTCATAAAAAAAAATATCTTAGTTGATTTTTATTTTATATATTTGTTTGATCAGCATTTTCTTTCTCTTAAAAATATTTGTTTTATTCGGACATTTTTTATAAGTCCTCACTATAAAATATTTAGTCATATACAAAATAAGACTTTAAAAAATAAAACGTATAATTAATTAAATATAATGTGATGATCATGTCATTTTTGAATTTTTTTCTTGTTTTGGATGAGTATGAATTGAAGTCCACATGAAATTGGTTAGTCTTTATTTTAAATATATTTTTTGATACAAAATTCTAAAAATGAATGCAATATGAAACCTTGTGTAAATGTAACCTCCTGTTTTATAGATACAACTATGGATAAGGGTGGGATTGATCCTACAAATAAAACATCTAGAGAATTTACATGAAAAAAAGAACATCTAGATAACATTTTGAAGGAATTATGTAGTTTATTGATTTAACTAGAGGATTTCAAAGTGACTATATTAGTTTTATTTGCAAAAAATGTGAAAATAGATATCAATTCATACGAGATACCACGAAGGAATACCGATTCTTGAATCGGTTTCTGAAAAATTATACGATTCAAACTCATCATGGGGAATAATATATTAATTATCATCCTACAGAAATAGTTCATATGGATGTTGATGTGAGGATGAATGATCTAATGCTTGAAATTCTTAATGAAATGGTATGTGGGTTAGCTCCTGAAGGCATTAACATCTAGAATGTTGAGATCGATGAGATCAATTTGTGCTTTGGTGAAGATCATGATTCATTAATGTTTTATGAAATAATTGATAACGCACAAATTGAATTATATTTTGGGTGTACTACTTATATTAAATTTTCATTTATCATAGAGTTTTTTTCACTTGAAGACTTTGAATCAGTGGTCAAATACATTGTTCGACATGCTGTTGGTGTTATTGAAAAAATTACTTGTTGCTAATGCTAAGATTACTAATTCATATTACCATGATCATAAGTTTACAGAGAACTTAGGTTTCACATATGATACCATAGATGCATGTGAAAAAAAATTAGGCTGTTTATAAAGGAAGCAATCCATTTGAAAAATTGTGCAGTCTGTGACTCTTCTATGTAGAAAGATAATAGGGGAAATCATACTCATCAAAGTCAAACTACGAAATAGGGGAAACTGATTTCTGTAAAAAACCATGCATTACTTTCCAATGAATAATAGGTTTAAAATATTATTTTCTTTCATCTAAAGTTTCTAAATTAATGATATGGATTATTTAAATAAATAAAGAAAGTGAAATACTAACCCACCTGACATACTCTCTTGAATGGAAGTATTTCGATCGGAGACACCCTAACTTTTCTAAAGATAGTTGTAATGTATGATTGGGGTTTAAAGTAGATGTTTTCAATCAATTCAGGTTTATGGTTGGTGCAACTCACATGGACTGTGGTGTTTATTCCATATAATATTTTCTCATGACTTTGTATGAAATAATATTTTTTATTACTTTAAACTCTTATTAATGGCCTTAAAAGTTTAGGGGATAAGTTTAATGTTTACCTTCATCCATTTATTGATGAGTTGAATGAATTTTTGGGTGATGGTGTGATGAATTATGACTAGGGAATGAATTAAATTTTCAAATTGTGGGCTTCAAAATTATGGGAAATCAATGAATTTCTAGCTTATGAAAAATTTTCAAGTTGAAAAGATTATTCATTTCATCAAATGTACAAGTCATGAGCCATCAAATGTTAATTGGAAAGAATTATTTAAATCTTAGTTTTAATATAATAACACATTTTTAGATTTTTTAGATGTGTTAGTGCATCCCATTTTTTCTCACTGATATATATTTGATAAAAAAATTATTTCTTGGAATCACTATAGTGAAGAGAGAATCTGTTTTTTACTAATTATTCTTTTTATTCATTAAATATTAATTTTTTTAAAATTTTTTCTAATTATTTTAATATATTCCTCATTTTTTATCTAATTTTTATTATTATTTAATAATAAATATTCTGTAAATATTTAAATTTCTAATTTCGCAAATGAAATAGAGATTTTCCTATAAGAATGATGTTCCCTCATTAGTTTATTTTCATTTATCCATTTTTGAATGGTACTGGATGTCTATATTTTTCTACCCCATCATCAATATGCAGAGATGAAAATGAGACATAACATCCCTCATAAGAAAAAACAATAGCTTTCTAAATTGATTGATCAATCACATGTTTTTTAAAATCACTAAATTCTTCATCTACTACAAAATCAAAAGTATAGAGACTAGTAATCCCATTATCAACTTCAACATACATCCAACACTGTCATATAAATAGGCCTATAAAACCCATCATGCTAACAACCAGAAAAATAAAAATTCTATATATTCTATCCTCTAAACAACCCTCTATACGCCCATGTAGAATGAAACATTATAACAAAAAACCTATACACTTTGAACCTATATATACCAGTGAACATGGATAGAAAATGATTAATATTGGGCTCTAAAAACCACACTGAACACTTAGATTCTCTTCATCACACTTCAACTCTACCTAAGAATACCACTAATTGAACAAAATTTGTGGTGGTTCTCCACACCTTTAAATGAATTGAAAAATGACTACCATTCATAGAGATTATGGAATATGTTAAAAATACTAATTCTATGCTAGTAGTGTCCCCTTCTATGAAATTAAAACAATCATCCACAATAGATTATCCGCAACAACAAATAATATCAGTCTTTAGTATCACTCTATGTCTACCTTAAAAACAAACCAATCTAGATATGACTTAGTCCAAAACTAAGGCCTCTCAATAAAATAGAAATAAGATACTCCCAAGTAATGTAATTATCAACACACAAAGACAAATCCTTTCAATTAGTCTAAATATCCCCTAAAACTATGTCTAAGAGAAAAGAATCATTTTATGGTTAGCCACATGACCTCCCTAACCACTAGTTCATTGACCTATCCTAAATGTTTTAATATGGTTACACTGGTTATCTTGATCATTTTTTCAACTTTAAAGACATCATCAATGATAAAAGACACTTTCACCAGTCTGGTAGTCTTAATTGTTTTTTCAAAATCTGAAGTCTTACTTCAAAAAAGAGATATGGATCGAGCATGTCAAAATAATTACCAATGGAGACCTTATATGTCACCTTTATATAAATTAGATGAGTGAGGTCACTAATACCATTAGAAGTGGTTTGATTTGAGGAAAAAATTGAACTTGGAGTTCACATCCTATTGAAATTATAAAATCCTATTTGAGAAGTAAATGATTTGGAAGGTCTATGACCAAATACAAAATGGTTGGCCCTATTTAGTAGAACACTAACAAATACCTACTTAACCAAAAGTGCTTTCCTCATAGACTATTTAAAACCAATATACTTCATTATTTAAATATAATATACTTCCTTATAATTATACCTACCTAGATAAATGGATGGATGGATGATGGATTAAGTGGAATGAATGGATGGTGAAATCATATTTTATTTTCATGCCTCTCTTTATGAACAGTGAAATTATATGCCTCTCTTTATGACTTTCTTTATGAATGGAAAATGAATTGATATTGAAATCACATTCCTCTATTTATGACTCTCTTTATGAATGTAATGTGAATGGACATTTACATCATATTTTATTTTCATGCCTCTCTTTATGGACTAGGTAATCATATGACTCTCTTTATGCCTCTCTTTATGAATGAACAGTGAAATCATATTTTATTTTAAAATCCTTCTTCTATATTCTATAAAAATTATAATTATAGGAGTTTTATTCATGTATTTATGATATATGAAATCATATTTTATTTTTATGCATGTATATGCCTCTTTTCCAGTATATAATAGTAATGATATTTAATTGTTGGTAATGTAAAGAAACATTCAACACTTTTTATTTCCTAGTGTTGAGAAACAGAGACTTTATGAATTTTTCATTATTGATGAATAAAATGAATGGGTATTGGATATTTTTCCTTTATATGGGATTTCAAGGTTATGAAAAAAATAAAATATCATAGCTTTTCTTGGACATGTGTTTTGATCCAACCACTCCTTTATATTTGATAAAATATGTGTGAAATAAATAAAAAGTACACGAGTCCTTTGTTTTTCACATTATATAGAACTATAACAGACAATGAATCCTTTCTTTAATATTGAATTCTATGACTGTGAACATGTCTGGTGAACATGAACATGATCCACGTCATCCTATAGATCCATCTGCATCTACGATTTGAGGTATTCATGAATGTAAATGTGTTTCTATTTTTTTAATTAAGTGTTAAACATATATATGCATGTTTTTATAATTATATATTATTTTTTTAATATGATCAAACTCAACTGCTTATTCTTATCATAGGAGAGGCCATGGTCATGGTATTTCATCATTGAATTCTGACATGACCCTTGATGTATCATTTAACGTTACATACCATCCTTTAGGAGTGGGTTCCCCTACATTTATTCTACAGTTGGTTCATATCATATATGACCCACATATATTTTCATTAACTATAAGTGACTAGGATTCATTCCCCTATGATACATTAGATCGGCTATGGAGGGATGTTTTGGTTAGATAATCATTTTAGTTTCTCAGCTAGGTTTAAAAAATACTAACATTTGTGATAATTTTTTTCTTAAATAAAATAATTTGAGAGTGTGACACACTAATTTTAGACTAGTGGGTATGGAAAAATTTCACAAAATGTGGAAATATCATAAATTAAGAGTTAAGAGAGAGCACTAGGTACCAAATGTGGGTGCCCCAAACATGTTGGACAAAGTCCTAAGAGGCGTTCTCCCATCTAAGTGGTGTGATTTAGTTGCATATCTATCCAATGACACTATAATGGTGAGTATATTTATTTTAGATTATGTATTTTGAAAAATGTGTATCATTTTACATGTTATAAATTATATTTAATTGGATATAGGAGGTGGTAGTGCATCATTCTAAGAATCATTCATTAAAGGGACCAGCTCATAGGCTTGGGACTTGCCATGTGTCCCAGATTTGACATGATGTATTGATTGTTAAATTTTTAAATTTATTATTTAATATGGTTTTGTGTTATATATTTATATCTTATTGGTATAAAATTATAGGGGAAAGGTGCACCAACTGATAAAATTTCGTTGTGGATGATGACTCCTGATTAAAATTATTTGGAGATTAAAACTCTTGTAGAAAGTTCTTGTACAAATTATCAACACTTAAATAGATTTTCATATACATATATATTTATAATTATATATTATATAGGATCAATTTAAGGTTGAGTTATCATAGTTTCCAGAGGACTAACCAAAACATTCCATGCGAAGAGATGATATATTCCATTGCATTATTAGTTGTGATGAACATGGATACTGATTGACATATGAAATGGGGATTCTTCATTCTTTAGTTTTCCAAAATAATGTTGTGGATCCTATTTTTTCTAGGATAAAATATAAGGAGAAATATTTTTAGGCATAGATGTGTGCTTTCAAGGTGGTAAATGTGTAGTTTTTAGCTAATGTTAGAGCACCACAATAGTATATGTGTTGGGGTGATGGTGAAAAGGATCCTATGAAGCAGGTCTATACTTTTATTTATTATTACATCCATTATTATTGTCTTAATAATTTTTATTTTTCGTAGGAACCTATTTCACCAGGTGGAGATAACAACCATGGTACCACATGATGCATTAGATTCAATAGGTGTGTTATTTTTTTATCATTCTAATTTATTGTTCAAATTGACTATCTCATTTTGTCTTTTTATTTTTAGTAAATTCATAAATCACATTTACATTTTAATTAAAATGAAATTTTACCAATTAGGGAAATGTATAAAAAATATTTTGGTCTTCCCACCATCTTTGGAATATCCAAGAAGGGGATATTTTGTTCAGTGGTCTTGCATGGTTGGGAAAAAATATTTTAAAGACAGGCAAAGAGATTTTGATAAAATCTGTTTCTCATTTGATTCCATTATATTTCATGTATTTATATAAACTATTATATACCTTGGTTGATAAAATTCATTCATTTATCTCTAGTTTCTAATGGGTCAGTGTTGATGGTAGAAAAAATGTAGTGTTGGGCTTTATGGGACTCTCTTTGGCGGCCTAAGAAAACTAAGAGGGTGGGATTCATGAACATAAATAAGTGTAATTTTTCACTCCTTGCAAATAAATGTTAGAGGTTATTTTCCATTTTCAATTCTTTATGTGTGAATGTTTTTAAGTCAAATTATTTTTCAGCCTCTGATTTTTTAAGTTCTCATCTCATCCCACATCCTAACTTTCTTTAGCATCTTTAGGGATCTAAATAAATTTTTATGGAATATAGAGAGTTTCTAATGGTAATGGGATTATAATTTGTAATGGCCCTTGGTTTTCTGGGGTGGGTAATGGGTTTCCATTATCTGATATCAAGCATAGTTGAGAGGGTGCTACTATTCAGGATCTAATGCTAGATTATTTTTTAGGCTGGAATATAGAGATGGTGAATAAATTATTTAATGATAGAGATCATGACACTATTCCACCAATTCCTACTTTTAAGTGGATGTAAAGAATTCAGTTATTTTGGATATACTCCAATGATGGAGTTTATTTATTGAAGACAAGATATGTGTTAGTGATAAATAGTTTTCATCTACCTAGGGATAAATTTTATAAGGTTGTATGGAATTTTAATTCTTGCCCAAGGTTTCTCTTTTTTATGGAATATTTTTTATGATATGTTATCCATAAGATATTTTTTACTATAAAGGCATTTCATGTTGGATAATTTTTTCCTTCTCTATAATGGCCATGTGTAGTTAGTGGTGTCTTCTTTGTTTATGTACGCTTTTGTGTGGTCATTATGTGAGAAATGAAGGAATCTCATCACACTTGTTTTAGATCATTCAGTGATGGAAATATAAGTTCTTAATAATTGAGTGGCCTCAAAAATATCCGATGTGAATTTTGTGGTTTTTTCCTTGTTTTTGTGGATTTGGGAACAAAAAGGTGATGAAATGGACACTCTTCTATTATATAAGTAAATAAAAGCATAAAACTAATTTAATAAGTTCATTCCTAGAATAACATTAAAATAATTCATATTAAGAACTATCAAATACTAGAGGTTCCCAAAGGATTCATGATAAATATTCTATTAAGATTACTATCCACTAACTTATTAGCTAATTTTTTATACCCGGTTTATTATTTTCCATGTAAAGAAACTTCTACTAAATATTGAGAGTTCATGCACTAATTGAATTCTCAGTTGGAAATAGCTATATCTAGTTCACCAATCCTTTCATCCAAACCTATGACCACATTGAAATCCCTGGTGAGAAGTAAAGAGACTTGAAACTAGAACACCAAAAAATCACTATGGATAAAAAAGCGGAAACAACTGGTCATCCACTCTAAGTAAAAACCTTGCAGAATTGGCGATCTATGAAACAACCAAAACACAAAATTAGATTAGTGTAGAACAAATAATATCTTCTTAATCAGGTCATTAAAAAAATTCCATGATGTAAATGGCCAACCATATTAATCATTTTCAGTGAAAAAACCCAATTAACACACTCTATGCCCAATTATCCCACTACCATCACTAATAAAACAATGAACATACACTATTTCCACAAAGTAGTGAGATTGAACAATATGGAAATCTCCAATAAAAAACAAACAACATAGGATCACATGTTCGATTAAACATAACTTGATTGTTACTATATCACCATCTATCAAAAAAGTCCTTTATCACAAATAATCCATAGAGAATAGATTTCACTATTATAAATCAAGGGAAAGAATTTCCCTTAAATATCCCTTTTTAGAAGGCTTAATAAGTATAACTCTTTTTTAGAACTAATTTAGCATTGATAAAAATATAATTTCCAAGTGCTTACTAAGAAAGGGATTTCAATATTTTAATTATATGATTTTTCCTCCTTCTCCACCTTTACTAACATATGGTGGATTTGATATTCCCAATATCCAACCAAAGTGACCTCCTAACTTGATAATTATTCAAAGAATAAATTAAATATTCATAAATGGAGTTACCTTTAAAAGTTAATTTACTAGATATAATATATTGACTGATATAAATTACAGTGAATCCAATCACTTTAGTGGATACAAGAACCTAAAGAGTTTCTACATAAGTAGAGTGTTGATTTATCCCCACAATATCATATCCCAATGCCCTAAAATTCAATATTTGGAATGATTTTAGCTGATACGTAGGCTAAAAAATCTCTATAATTAGAGTATTATGTTTTAGAATGAGTTTTTTGAGATTAATAGTATTTAACGAGTTGGATAGTCCCTAAAAATTCCAAAAAATAACATTTTTTTACCATGCCTCTTTTTGAATTTTTTCCACTTGAATGTGGCTTGTTGTAACCCATAGAGCCATTCAAATTTCCCCCTTTTCCTAATTACTAAGGTAAAAGGTAGTTCACCTCTTTGGTACCACTTTGAGTGATTTTATCCTTAATACTAATATTTTCAATTATCTTATAATTAGTTGAAACATTAGGTGCCTCTTTATTTTTCTCTATAGTCTAAAACACCATCACTTAGCCAATTGTCCCTTGAAAATCAGTAAGTTTAAAGACAGTTATATACTTTGAAGGGATTTTTTCACTCTTCTACATGATTTTGTATGATATTTGGGACTTCTACATTGGAGGGATATTGTCTTCATCAACTAAATCAATTAGTATTTTACCAATAAATTCCCCATTCTTGGTTAGGTTCTCAATATTGACTTCTTATTTCCCCTATAAAATTTTCTACACATTAGTTGAGTTTTCATGTTGTTGTAAACCATTCTCTCCATTTTCCACTCAGACCCTTCTGTACCCACTGGTAGAGAATAAGATGAACACTTTCAGGTCTATTCAATTTTATTTCCTTAGGGAGAATCGAAAGTCATATATAAAGATGATGCACCCATATTATTATCAATAAGTGATACCAATTGATTTAAAATAAATTAATGAGAAGAACCTGGATAAAATAAAGCACATGATAAAGTAAAGGATACTATAATAGAATATCTCACAATATAAGGACCAACTCTAGAATCAGATACAGGTTTCTTTGCATTATGCATATTTCTTTCTCCCTTAAACTAACCCCGGGGAATAAATCCTTTCTCAGAAGACTGTATAACAGCTACTCGAGCCTGACTAACACACACCCATGAATTCAATTGGACAAGAACACACCCCTAATAACTAACCTATATATGATTAAACCCTATTATTCACCTGGTATGATTAAAAACAATAGGTAATGTTGTCTAGTGTTTAAAATGACATATCTCCCATCAGAGGGTCAAAAATGAGAAAAAAATTCCTATTGATGTAAAGATCTAGGAGAAGATTCCTCAAATAATATGATATACATTGAAATAGACCACACATTAATCTGATTCTTAGATTGGTCAGTATAATTAAAAGTTCATTTTCATATTTATTACCATTTTTGTAATAATGGGAAACTCATGTGTGTAAGGGTCAAAACCTACCAAACCTACTTTTATTGATACAAAATATTAGGAAAATGATATATTGGTCATTTAAAATATTTAGAAATCATTTTCATGTAGATCACATACCCTAATTGTTTTATATGATTGAAAATGGCATTCAACCCTCAAATTTTGAGTTAATTTAAAAATCACATAAAATGAGTCAATATACCGTGAAAACATACTTGAATTAAAATTAAATCACAAGAGAACAATCAAAAATATATTTTTATATATAAAAATCAATACTGCATCCATCAGATGCTCATGTCACACGATATGATGGAAAATGATGGGTAATGTTGTATTGTGTTATTAAAATGACATATTTCCCATGAGGGGGTAAAAAATGAGAAAATGAAATCTGATTGGAGTGAGAAGCTAGGATAACACTCCTTGAATCATATGTGAGCTATTGAAATCAACTTCACATGAATCCAGTGTCTGGATTGGTTTATACAATTAAAAATTCATTTTCATATTTATTACATTTTTTGTAATAATGGGAAAATCATGTGTGTAGGGGTTTAAACTGACCAAATGAGCTATGATTGACATGAAATATTAGGAAACTGATATTTATTCCATTTAAAATCTATAATAATCACCAAAACATAGATATGATTGAATTTTTTAGTATTATTGAAAATATTGTTCGTCCCATGGATTTGGAGTGAAGTGAAAAATCATGTAAAAGGGGACGATACTAAGAAAACACACTTGGTTTGACATGATATCATGGGAGAATGATCAATGAGACGTTTTTGATTTGTAGGAATCAACACTGCATCTATCAGATGCTTGTTTCATTCTATATGATAGAAAATGATGGGCAACATTGTCTAGTGTTATTAAAATGACATATCTTCCAATTGAGGGTCAAAAATTAACAAACAAATTATGATTGATATGAAAAACTAAGATAACATTCCTCAAAATATATGTGATCTATTAGAATCAACCACATTTCAAATAATTTCATATATTGGTTGGTAAAATTAAAAGTTCATTTTCATATTTATTACCATTTTTGTAATAATGAGAAAATCACATGTGTAGGGGTCAAAACTAACCAAACGAGTTATGATTGACATGAAATCTTTGGACAAAAATATTTAAGTCATTTAAAATCTATAGGAATTATTCTCACATAGATCAAATACCTTAATTGATCGGTATGTTCAAAAGTGACGTTCATCTCTCGAATTTGGAGTTAAGTGGAAAATCACATAAAAGGGATGAGTACCAAGAAAACACACTTATATTGACAAGAAATCATGTAAGAATGATCACTGAGTCGTTTTTTATCTGAGGGAATCAATGATTCATCCATTGAATTCTCGTGTCACCCGATATGATGGAAAATGATTGGTAACATTTTCATGTGTTATTAAAATGACATATCTCTCATCAAGGGGTCAAAAATAATGAAGTAATTTTGATTGACATGAAAATATTAGAGAACGTTCCTAAAATCATATGTGATCTATTAGAATAAACTTCCATAATCTGATACCTAGATTGATCAGTATGTGGTAAACTTGGTTTTCAACTTTTTATAGTCATTTCATAGTTGATAAATAGTGTAATCAGATATTTGATTTTAGCTTTTCATTATTTTTTTATTTATGATTCTTTCTAAATGTAACATCATATAAATTTTTTTGATTAGAACATATATATATATATTAATTGGATAATTTTTAATAATGTTAAATATATTAATTTGTTTTTGATTTCATTAATTTTTTTGTTTATATTATCATGTAGGTTGATGAAGAAAGAAGATTGGAAGGATCTGCAGCTATTTGGATCTCTGGTTTTGTCTAGATTTCTATTTTTTTATTTGATGTTTTTGTTCTCTGGTGGTTTTTTTATTTGGGTTTTTGGTGGTTGTAAAAAATATGTAATTTTAAAAAAAATCTTCAGCATAGGAACCACCTTAGGGAGTTGCTAATACAATCAATTTCTGGCAGCATTAGTGACCACCTATAATGAACACTGACACTATAAATTTTTGGCAGAATTAGTGACCGCCTATAACAGTTTCAAATGCTATTAATTTGAAATAGCATTAGAGACTGGCATAGGTAGTCACTAATATTCTTCTCAGTGACCGCCAATGCAATCATCTGGTGGAACCTGATAAAGACCGCTAATGGCGGTCACTATGTCCCTTTAGTGATGGGTCAACTGAAACAGCCAAAAGCAGTCGGTAGGTGGTTTATAAAGACCATAAGTGACCTATTTTTCCAACCACTGAAGTCTAAATTTAAATTAGTGTGATATTTCAATGGTAGGGAGTCGAAGACACACATAGGGGCCTGGACATGCAAGACATTTTAGGAGGTGATCTGAGGATAGAGGGTCTGTAGGGCTGTCATACCTCACCTTTTGGCAGGTTCCTGTTTTTTGGGAAAATCTATCTTATTTTGAATACGATTCGAATTTGGACTCCCTTTTGGTTGTATCCTAATCATGTTTGGTAAAAGAGTGGGTATGCCATCATACAAACCGAAATTCTAATATTCCCCAATAGGCATCCATAGAGAACTGTAGCAGTCATTAATGTTATCTAGTTGATAAACAAGATCAACAAATTGATCCTAAGATAAGTGTATAGAAGCAGATGTTGTGATCACATGTGCACAAGAATATTGTAATTATTGAAATTTACCACAATCACAACAACATTTATCCAATAAAATAACTAGCACATGTCAATGGTATAGGGGATCGATTACCATCTTGTGTGGGGATAATCAATAATGTTCTAGTATACTTTCCATATAGAAATGTGCCAACAATTAGTATAAAATTATTATATTTTCTAAAATATTTCACACATGGTAAAAATTTCCAAAACAATCTATCAAACATAACTCTACTACAAAATAGTCCTTTAATAGTGCTAAAATTGGCCTTTATCAGTATTAGAAAAGCATTGACTACCGAAGCATGATTAAAAGACCTAGGCTTTTATCAGCATTAGAAAATCTCTAATAAAGGGGTACTTTATCATCAATTTTAGAAGCGCTGATAAAGGATGTCTTTATGAGTACATTTAGTAGTGATGATAAAGGGCCATTCTTTAGTGTGCTATAACAGCACACTGCATCACCATAAAGAAGAAAAATATGGTAAAAATACAAATTTTAAATGAAATAAAATTTACAACAAAAATAAAAGAAAAAAACTATATGATAGAAATTTCAAACATTGGGTTATACAATTACATGAGTAAGTAAAAATTATCACATACATTCAAAGACATCAATATTCCTTTGTCTTTTTCCCTAACCCCAACTCATGCTATTTCCAAACAAACCACCCATGCTTAAGAAAAATAATACTCATGTATAAGAAAAAAAATTCATTTTTCAGTAATAGTATAAAGAAATAAATTGAATAGAAAGTGTTAATTTTAAACTAAAATTTGAGTCATGCTAGAAACAATGTGTATCAGACTGAGTTGTGGTTGATTCTTGCACATCAAACCATTTCTTGTTCATCTTCAATCATTATCATTGGGGAAATTATCTAAATAAGTATAAGATAAAAAAGATAAAGAAATTAATTAATTAATAGTAGATAAAAGGATGAAAAAAAATCTAGGCTTGTTTGTTCAGTTTTGGCGATGTGATGCGCGTTTTAAACTAAAATGACACTTATATATAGAAAACACACACTTGGAATCATATTGTTCACATTGTGCATCAGATTGAGGTACAATTGATTTCTACATGTCTCAAATTACTTATGAATCATTTTAATAAAGTATCAAAAAAATATGAATGTGTTTTATCAGTTTTGAGCATGTCACTTGTTTTTTTTTACTAAAATGTCATTTTAAACTAGAAACACACACTTTGAGTCATAACGATCACATAATGTATCGATTTAACATGAGGGAGATTCCTGTAAATCACAAATGACTTATGAAATATTTTTATAAATTATCATGAAAATCCGAGCATGTTTTCTTGGATTTCAGTGAGTGATACTTTTTGAACTAAAATACCAATTTAAAATTTAAAATGGATGATTTGAGTAAAAATGAGAACATAGTGTATCAGATTGAGGTGTAGATGATTCATACACTTCACAAATGACTTATGGATCATTGTGCTAAAGTATCAACAAAATACAAATGTTTTTTCTTGGTTTTGAGTATGTTAGTTGTATTTTTTACTAAAATTAATTTCAAATTTAAATAAAAATACACACTTTGAGTCATATCGATCACACTGTATGTTTTCTTGGTTTTTAGTACATCACTTGTCTTTTTTACTAAAATTTCATTTTAAATTGGAAACACGCACTTTGAGTCATACCAGTCACATTGTACTTCGGTTTGACATGATATTGATTCCAACACATCACAAATGACTTATGAATATTTGTCCTAAATTTTCAAGACAATCCGATCGTGTTTTATTGTCTTTCTGTGAGTGACACTTTTTGACCTAAAATATCAATTTTAAAATGATAAAAGACACTTTGAGTCAAACCAGTCACACCATGAATTAGATTGAGTTATGGATAATTCCTACATGTCTCAAATGAATTATTGACCTTTTTAATAAACTATAAAAATAATCCAAATGTGTTTCTTCAGTTTTGAGTATATAAGTAGTCTTTTTTATAAAATTAATGTCTATATTAAATAAAAAGACACAATTGAAATCATACCATTCACACCGTGCATCAGATTGAGTTACCTCTATTTTCCAAAAGTATTATATGACTTATGGATAAATTTCCTGAATTATAAAAATAATCTGAATGTGTTTTCTTAGTTTTGAGTACATTACTTGTGTTTTTTAATAAAATGCCATTTTAAATAAGAAACATGAAATTTGATTCATACATGTCACATCATGTGTCATTTTGACATGAGACTAATTTCTACACATCAAAAATGACTTATAAATCATTGTCCTAATTTATCAAGATATTCCAAGAGTGTTTGCTCAGTTTTCAATGAGTGACACTTTTTGAACTAAAATGTCAATTTTAAAATGATAACAAACAATTTGAGGTATATAGTGTATCAGACTGAGTTGAGGCTGATTCATATATGTCAAAAATTATTTATGAATCATTTTCATAAATTATAAAAACAATTTAAATGTGTTTTATTAATTTTGAGTGGGTGGTTTTTCATTTTTACTAAAATTAATGTCAATTTTAAATAAAAAGGCACACATGGAGTCATATTGGTCACACCATGAATCAGATTGAGATGAAGATGATTCCTACACATCCCAAATGAATTATGGATCATTTTTATAAAGTATGAAAACAATATGAATGCATTTTCTGGTTTTTGAGTATGTCACTTTTCTTTTTTAGTAAAATGTCATTTTAAACAATAAATACGTACTTTGGGTCATACCAGTCACATCATGTATCGGTTTTAAGTGAGATTGATTCATATACATAAAAAATTAATTATTAGTCATTTTACTAAATCATCAATGCAACTCTATTACATTTTTTTAGTTTTTAGTGAGTGACACTTTTTGAACTAAACTATCAATTTTAAACTGATAACTGACAATTTGAGTCATACTGGTCACACTGTGCTTCATATTGAGGTGAAGTTTATTAATTAATTTCCCAAATAACTTATGGATAATTTTACTAAAGTATAAAAAATATGAATTCATTTTCTTAGTTTTGAGTACATCACGTTTCTTTTTTATAAATTTAATGTGAATTTTAAATAAAAAGACACACTTGGAATCATAATGGTCACACCATGCCTTAGATTGGGGTTTGGATGATTCCTACACTTCCCAAATGACTTATAGATCATTTTCATGAAGTACTAAAATAATAAGAATGCATTTTCTTAGTTTTGAGTACACCACTTGTCTTTTTTACTAAAATTTCATTTTAAACTCGAAACACACACTTTGAGTCATACCGGTCACATTGTGTGTTGGTTTTACATGAGACTAATTCCTACATGTCAAAAATGAATTATAAATCATTTTACTAAATTATTAATAGAATCTAAGTACATATTATTTTTTTTAGTTAGTGGCACTTTTTGAACTAAAATGTAAATTTTAAACTCATAATGGACACTCTGAGTCATATTGGGTACATTGTGTATTAGAGTGAGGTAAAAATAATTTTTACCTATCAAAATCGACTTATGAATTGTTTTCTAGAAGTATTAAAATAATAAGAATGATTTTTCTTGGTTTGAGTATGTTAGTTTTATTTTTTAATAAAATTAATGTAAAATTAAATAAAAATACACACTTAGAGTTCTGCCAATCAAAATGTGCATTGAATTGAGGTACATATGATTTTTATATGTTACGAATGACTTATGTATCATTTTCCTAAAATATAAAAAAATATGAATGATTTTTCTCATTTTTGAGTATGTCACTTTTCTTTTTTACTAAAATGTCATTTTAAACTAGAAACACACACTTTGAGTCATGGCACTCACATCACATTTTCTTTGATGTGATATAGATTCCTACACATAAAAAATGACTTAATAATAATTTTAATAAATTATCAAGACATTTCAAGCATCTTTTCTCATCTTTCTGTGAGTGACATGAATTGAACTAAAATGTCAATTTTAAACTGATAATGTACACTTTGAGTCATATCGGGCACATCATGTATTGTATTGAAGTAAGGATGATTCCTACACATCAAAAATGACTTATAGATCACTTTCATAAAGTATAAGTAATAATATGATTTATTTTTCTTGGTTTTGAGTAAGAAAATTGTTCTTTTTATTAAAATTAATGTCAATTTTAAATAAAAAGACAGACTTGGAGTCACACTGGTCACAAAATGTATCAGATTAAACTTTGGATGAATTATACACATCCCAAATAACTTATGGGTCATTTAAATAAAGTATCAAAACTATATGAATTCATTTTCCCAGTTTTGAGTATGTCACTTGTCTTTTTTTACTAAAATGTCATTTTAAACTAGAAACACACACTTTGAGTCATACCAATCACATCATGTGTCAGTTTGAAGTTAGAACGATTAATACATATAAAAAATGACTTATGAATCATTTTAATAATTTTTTAAGACAACCCGATCGTGTTTTCTTGTTTTTCAATTAAACTTTTTGAACTAAAATGTCAATTTTATACTGATAACGCACACTTTGAGTAATACCATCCACATCATGTATCAGATTGAGGTTTAGATGATTCATAAATGTTCCAAATTACTTATGGATAATTTTTGTAAAGTATCAAAAAATACAAATATGTTTTCTTGGTTTTGAGTATGTCACTTGTCTTTTTTACTAAAATTGTCAATTTTAAATAAAAAGACACACATGGAGTCATACCGGTCACACCATATGTCAAATTGAGGTGTGTATTATTACTACATTTCCTAAATGACTTATGGATCATGTTCCTATATTATCAAATCAATTTGAATGTTTTTTATCAGTTTTGAGTATGTCACTTGTGTTTTTTACTAAAATGTCATTTTAAACTGGAAACATGAACTTTGAGTCATAACAGCCACAATATATCGGTTTGATGTGATAATAATTCATACACATCAAAAATAACTTATGAATCATTTTACTAAATTATCAAGACAATCTGAGCATGTTTTCTTAGTTTTCAGTGAATGACACTTTTTGAACTAAAATTTCAATTTTAAACTGATAATAGACACTTTGAGTCATAATAGGCACATCATATATTGGATTTAGGTGTGGCTGATTCCTGAATATAAAAAATTTCTTTTATATAATTTTTATAAAGTATAAAACCAATAAAAACTCATTTTCTCAGTTTTTAGTATATCACTCGTCTTTTTTACTAAAATTAATGTCAATTGTAAATAAAAATGCACACTTGGAGTCATACCAGCCACACCGTGTGTTAGATTGAGGATTTTATAATTATTACATATCAAAATGACTTATGGATCATTTTCATAAAGTATAAAAATAATCTGAATTTCATTTCTCAGTTTTGAGTAAGTCACCTGTCTTTGTTACTAAAATTCCATTTTAAACTAGAAACACACACTTTGAGTCATATCTGTCACATTGTGTATTAGTTTCACATGAGGATAATTTATAAAAGTAAAAAATTAATTATGAACCATTTAACTAAATTATCACGAAAATACGAGTGCATTTTCTTGGTTTTCAGTGAGTGATACTTTTTAAACTAAAATGTTAATTTTAAAGTGATAACAGACACTTTGAAACATATTGGTTACATAGTATATCAAAATGAGGTGAAAATAATTTCTAAATGTCAAAAATTACTTATGGATTTTTTTATTAAAGTATTGAAACAATCTTAATTATTTTTCTCCTTTTTGATTAGTTTAGTTTTCTTTTTTACAAAAAAAATAATGTTAGTTTTAAATAAAAAGACACCTTTGCGGTCATACTGGTTACACCATGTGTATGATTGAGGTTAAAATAATTATTATGTTCCCCAAATGACTTATAAATATTTTTCATAAAGTGTAAAAACTATAAAATTACTTTTTCTTGGCTTTTTGTATGTCACTTGTCTTTTTTACTAAAATGACATTTTAAACTGGAAACATGCAATTTGAGTGATACCAGTCACATCATGTGTTGGTTTGAGGTGATACTGATTCATACAAATAAAAAATGACATATGAATAATTTTCCTAAATTATCAAAATAATTCAATCATTTTTTCTCAGTTTTCAGTGAGTGACACTTTTTGAACTAAAATATCAATTTTAAACTGATAATGGACACTTTGATTCATACCGGGAAAATCATGAATCTTATTGAGGTAAAGATGATTCCTACAGATAAAAAATGAATTATGGATCATTTTCATAATGTATTAAACAAATATAAACTTGTTTTCTCAGTTTTGAGTAGGTCAATGTCTTTTTTACTAAAATTAATGTCAATTTAAAATAAAAAGACACGCTTGGAGTCATACTGGTCACACCATGCATTGGATAAAGGTATAGATAATTTATAAACATCCCAAATGACTTATGGATAATTTTAATAAAGTATCAAAAAATATGAATGCATTTTCTTGGTTTTGAGTTCATAACTTTTCTTTTTTACTAAAATGTTTTTTTAAACTAGAAACACGTACTTTGAGTCATACTGGTCACATAGTGTGTCAGTTTGACATGATACTGATTCCTGAAAATCAAAAATGACATATGAATTATTTTAATAAATTATAAATACAATATAATCATGTTTTCCTTTTTAGTGAGTGAGACTTTTTGAACAAAAATGTCAATTTTAAATTGATAACACACACTTTGAGTCATATCAAACACAACAAGTATCAGATTAAGGTGATGTTGATTCATAAATGTCCGAAATGACTTAAGTATCACTTTAATAATGTATCAAAACAATCTGAATGCATATTATCATTTTTGAGTATGTCACTTGTCTTTTTTACTAAAATTGATGTCAAATTTAAATAAAAGGACACACTTGGAGTCATACCAGTCACACCATACTTTAGATTAAAGTGAGGCTGATTCATATACATTCCAAATAAATAATGGATCATTTTACTAATGTATCAAAACAATAAAAATTAATTTTCTTGGTTTTGTTTACATCACTTGAGTTTTTTGCTAAAATGTCATTTTAAACTGGAAACACACACTTTGAGTCATGCTGGTCACATCATGTATCAGTTTTATGTGAGACTAATTACAACATTTCAAAAATGACTTATGAATCATTTTTATAAAATATCATTTAATCTTATCGTGTTTGATTAGTTTTTGGTGAGTTACACTTTTTGAACTAAAATGTCAATTTTAAACAGATAATGGACACTTTGAGTCATACCAGGAACATCGTGTATTAGATTGATGTGAGGCTGATTCCTAAATGCAAAAAATGACTTATTTATCATTTTCAAAGAGTATAAAAATATTATGAATCTTTTTATTGGGTTTTAGTATTTTTTTGTCCTTTTTACTAAAATTAATGTCAATTTTTTAAAAAAACACACTTGGAGTCGTACCAATCACACTGTGTATCGAATTGAGGTGTGGTTGATTCTTATATGTCTCAAATGACTTATGTATAGTTTTAAAAAAGTATAAAAAAATATGAATGTGTTTTCTTGGTTTTGATTATGTCTCTTGTCGTTTTTACTAAAATGACATTTTAAAATAAAAACACGAACTTTGAGTCATGTTGATCAAATCATGTGTCATTTTGACATGAGACTAATTCATATACATCAAAAATAATATAGGAATTATTTTTATAAACTATCAAGATAATATGAGTGTGTTTTCTCAGCTTTCAGTATGTCACTTATCTCTTTTACTAAAATTAATGTCAATTTTAAATAAAAAAACACTATTAGAGACATATAGAGCATACCATGCATCAGATTGTGGTGTGGATGATTCTTAAATATCAAAAATGACTTATGGATTATTTTAAAAAAATATCAATACAATATTAATCAGTTTTCTCAGTTTGGAGAATGTGATGTGTGTTTTGAACTAAAATGTAAATTATAAACTAAAAGCATAAAGCCTAAGTCATATTGAGCACACTGTGTATTGAATTGAGGTGTGAATGATTGAGTATATGATATGTTTTTTTCTTTCAACTATCTGAAAAAATATAGAAAATAGAGACCATGTTCCATTCTTATGGATGAGGAAACATCATGCCACCTCAAACACTTCACATTTCAAGCATCATGGGGTTTCCTACTCCATCAAAAAGGAATATGATCTCTATTGTTTGGCTTCTTGCAGATAGTTGAAAGAAAAATATGAGTTCCAAAAATATCTATGAAGAAAACTAAATAAGTATGAGATAAAAATGATAAGGAAATTAACTTACAAGTAGTAGATAAATGATGAAAAAATTAATTAAATAAGATGCAGGAATTCACCATTTCATGATAGTTGTATGTATTTTTGACATATTTTCTTATTATAATAATCTCAGTTGCATCTTCAAAGTCTAATCTCTCATGATCATGAATAGCTTCGAAAAAACCCCCCCAACTTGAATAAAATGATCCACCTATATAAGAAAACAATTCTTATATTAATAATACTAAAAAAATTAAATATAAATATGAAAAAATACATTACTTCAATGGAAAATTATTTTACTATCTAAAAAACAAGATTGGAAATCTTGTGTAAGAGAAGAAGTTTTGGAAATATTCAGAAAGAAACAACCAAACAATTTTTATCCTAACTCACTAAGTTTATTTGATAAAATATAGATATAGGTGAATGTTGTTCGGATTTTGGGGAGCATGTTTTCTCAGTTCTGAGTATGTGGTGTGTGTTTTGAACTAAAATGTAAATTATGAACTAAAAATATACAATTCAATTCACACCCAGCACACTGTGTATCAGATTGAGGTGTAGATGATTGAGTATATAATGTGTGTTCTTCTTTTAATCATCTGCACCAAGCCAGAAAAGAAAAAAATGTTCCATTTGGATGGAAGATAAAACCCCATGTTACCTAAAATGCCTCATCCAAAAATCACCATGTTCTTTATTTTCTGTCTTGTTTTAGATGATTGAATGAAAAATATGACTTCCCAAAATATTTGTGAAAATAATAATAATTATTAGATAAAAATGATAAGTAAATTAACTTTAAAATAGTAGATAAAATGATGAAAATATTAACTAAATAATTAGTAGGAATTCACCTTTTCAAGATCATAGAAAAGTATTTAATCATCCTTGTTAATGAATTCATTTCTTCATGATCTCTATAAAAATTAACAAAATAAATATCAGATAAAAATGACGTGTAAATTAACTAAAAAAAGTAGATAAAATGATGAGAAAACCAAATAAAAATAAATTTGTGTTAGTTATATATCATTAAAATATAATATAATTATTCTTGATCATATGAAACAAAAATACAAAAAATTTAGTTGATATTACATGACTTTGAAAGAAAATATTTTAAAAGCTCATTACCAACAATGTGAATACTTAACCACTTTACAATAACATAACATTAATATATTACACAAAATTACCATAAAGTTTTTTATCCTTTCGGGTTTGTGTAAAACTCATATATAAACATTTTCCTTTTTATTTTCTCTAAAAACTAGCATAACACATTATATATTCCTAGATTATACTAAGCATTAGTATATCCCTTTATTTATTCTTATAAAACATTAAACATTAGTGTAAACCTATTATCATTCAATTATTAAACTAAAATAAATATTTAAATTTGATTTTTTATGGAACATAATAAATCTATCTTTTCCTTTCACCATCATAGAGAGTACAAACTCCATGATAAACAATTTACCTTCTTTGATGAAAAAAACTTTAGTGTGACCCATTATATATTTTCAAAAGACATTAAACTCCATTATAAATTCTTTACCCCTTTTTTATAGTATTAAGCATCAATATAGCCCATTATAGAATCCAAATGACACTAAAATATAGCGTATCTATTATGTCTTCCTGGATTATGCTATAGATTAGAATATCATTTTCAACATTCTAGGTGATGATACACTCTAACATAATATCATCATTATTTGTTCATCAAAATTGGAATATCCTTATTCTGGTGTATTTTTTATTGAGAATGATGATGAGTTTTTTATTGATTATATTTTGAACATGGACCATTTTACATAATGAATGTGCACATGAATATTATTGATGAACCAATGGAAACATTTTTTATGGTGATCAGGTGAACAAGTATCTATATGCATAATAAGGATAGAACCTCTAATCATGTACTGATTGTGAGATTTAATGTGATATAATGGTGGGATGATTTAATTTCACATCATGTGCATTAAAAATAATCAGTTTTAGTCCATCCATTTTACTAATGTAAACTTTATGTGTTACTTGTATGGATTTCACAAGAATTTGTGATATTATATCATGCATCTAATTGATGTTTAAATATCCCAAATAATCCCACCACCGACCAAAGTGAAACCACTATATTTTTCTTTTATGAAAATTCATGATTCAGTCAATGAAATTTTGTATTTATTTATTTATTAGCGGTTTTGGATCAAGCTACTAGATTTTTTCAATGGGTTCTCTGTTTTAATTTTCAGTGCTTCATGATTTCATTTGAAGCAGGTTTTTCAATTTTGGGGATTTATTTATAAAGTAATTTCTTTTCATTTGATGTCATGTTTCCTTTGAATCCATCCATCCTCCATGAATTTGATCCCACAATTCTGGTTATCCTCCAATAGTTTTCTCATGCACCTTCTAGCTTTAGTGGTTGATTACACACGTATTTATTCAAACATTTGATATGGATTATATACTTGTTTGATTATTGGATTGGTTTTGTATGACTCTCAATTGAATATTGTATCCACTACTTAATACATGGTTAGTTTCTATATGGTAGTTATATGTCAACCTTTTTAATTTATTATGGTTGTAATGTTGCATTACTGGTTTTATTTAAATCAATCTTATTTACAGCTACAAAGTGAAATCTCTTTAATCCCTATGATGGATTTTTATCCTCTATAAAATGAAAGGATTGTTGAAAAAGCGTAAGGAAATTTCCTTCCATTTGTGTTTTTATACATGCATGTATTCATCCTCATGTGTTTTATTACTAAGATTCCACTTATATAATTTCAATATTTTTTGAAGTTACCTTAATTATGGAATTTATAGATTATGAATCACTGCATTCTTAGTGGAAATTTCAATATAAGAATATTGAATAGTTTCTTATTTTGGTTATTTTATGCTACTAAGACCCCTTATTTATAGTATAAAAAATCCATGGTAAGGAAAATACATAATTGTTTTTGTTTTTATTCAGTTTGTTTTTGTTGAGGGGTTTCTTTCATACTTTAGTAATATTTGATAGTACTTGAAATTTCAAAAAATAAATTGTATCCTTTGATAATGAGTTTGAAAAAATAAGTGGTGTAAATTTTTTTTTTCTGAAAAAAATTCCTCCACTTAAATTCCTTTACAAAATCACTTAAAAAAGCGGTGAAAACATTTTTCAATAATCAACCTAAAACACTTGAACAATGGCTCTTATCTTAAGTGAAAATATTTGTGCTCACTTTTAAACAATTGTTCTCAAACACAACCTTGGTATGATCCTCATTCGATTCCATTTCTACACAATTTTATTGTTTGTAGTCCAACACTTCACCTCATCCTCCACCTCAGTCTCCGCCTCTGCCTCATCCTTCACCTTGGTCTCTGAATCCACCTCTGTCTCTGCCTCTTCCTCTACCTCTACCATTTCCCAACAATTTTATTATTTACAGGACAACATTTCTAAACAAATCTGTTTCCTCCACTATACTGATCCTTGAGAAATAGATTAAAAATAATATATAATCATTCTAATACGAATAATTCAAACCCAAAATATATTTCTATGGTTATATCATGTACTAGTTTACTAACATAGTAGGTAATCATCTAAATTTGTTTTCAACAAACATTTTGACACCATGTATTTTACCCACTCATTTCTAAACAAATTTACTTCTTCTTTTGAGTATTAAGGTTATCAATAGTCTTTGTAGTACTGATAAAATATAGTCAAACAAATTATTAAGAAATATTTTTAATGAAATTTTAATTACATTTGGAAATTACCTCTTTGGGGATGAAAGTATTTTCATGGATTATGATATATCTCATAAATTTGAAAATCTAATATCCACATTCATTTCCATTATCTTGATTCAGACACTGTAGAAACATTGACCAAAATAAGTAAATTGTTTTTGAAATAGGTTTTTATAGTTAAATACTTTTATATATACCTTACTTTGTTTCAAGTTTTAGTAATCTTTAGGTTTTTTAGGTTCAGTCACAAACTTCATTCCATGAAGTAACCTGTATTTAGAGACCACCCTATCATAACAAAATTATTTTTAAAAAAAATAATGAAACACAGAACTCAATGTTTATTTATAAAAAGTTGAATTTAGTGTATTAAAAATTCTCAATACACATCATGTGTGGTCGGTTTGTTGGATATCCATTCATTGGATCCAAAAAATAAATATATTTGATATCTAGATTGACTATGATTAGTATCCAATGCTTCCTAAAAAAACCAAAACAAATAAATAATAAAAAAAATTAAAATATATTTTATGTTATTAGATTGTAGAATTTTATCCCTTCATTGTAGGGAAAAAAGAATTTGTTATCTGTAATTATTTTTCTCAAACGCATCATATATCTTATCTTTCTTATTATTAATTTATTCCTTCTCCAAAGAAGTTTTTTTTAGAAATGATACAAGGATTAATGAATCCAAATCTCGATTCACATGAATTTCCCTTTATATAATAGTAATATAAATTCTTATAGAAAATATGAATATTTATTAACTTTAATGAACATATTAGATTACTATTTGGAAAGACGTATTATAAAAATTTATCTTATGTATGTATTCACAACTGAGACTCCCAACCATTAAAACATGAGAATCTCATTTATACTCTTGAGACCAACTGCATCTGTAATAAAAGTTTCAAATATTTCTTCTTCATATAGAATTTAATACAATTTTTATATTTAAATGTGGTATTCTCATGAAGTTTTAATGATAATAAATTTTGATGTGTAACTAGTGGGGAGAAGGTACTCTCAGAAGGTCCTTTTGATTTCTTGGTTGATTCACTGAATTGTCTTGATTTGACCTTCTGTTTCCCCATAATTTTATCCTTCTCTAATACCATACCTCACTTCATAACTTTCTTCATAAAAAGGTACATGTTTTTCATAACAAAAATTTTGTTAAATACATACCTTGTGTATCTTTATAAGATTATATATCCATGCTATGAAAGTTTCAATAGCATCATTGACCATTATAATATATAGGTCATCAACTGGGATATGAAACTCAATGATAGAATCTTGAGATACCTCAATCCCCACTTTTATGTGATCTTTTGGGAGTTCTTTATTGTGTATCTTGTCTCCTAGTATATTATACACCATACCCCTCACAAAAATTCAGTGCATGGGTGTTCATATATAGAAATCACATACAACTTTACCCTACATAATTTTAGTGATTTAAAGTTATCTGAAGTTGTTTGATTCAAATTTAGGATAAGAGTAAAGATAAAATTTATTACCTTAGGTAAAGTATGTGGTTTAGGGTAATGACTAACCTCAAAGCTATCAGGGTCATTTGGTTCTCCATGTGCGGATATTTTTTCCACAACCAGTTCTCTTTGATCCTTTATCATATATTGATCTTCCAAACTAAACTAGACCATAAT
Source organism: Viscum album (assembly GCA_963277665.1). NCBI lineage: Eukaryota > Viridiplantae > Streptophyta > Magnoliopsida > Santalales > Viscaceae > Viscum > Viscum album. Next base: position 1,808,614,977 of record OY728157.1, read on the forward strand.
ATCTTGAAAAACATCTATTTTTTCTACAATTATTTCATCACATTATATGAATATTCTTGTAGTTTTTTATTTTTGAAATATGTTCGAGGAGACACTCTAAAACCTAATCCTCTAATGCGACCATATTGTTATGGCTGCTTCAAAGCCACTAAAAGTAGTTTTTATTTCGCTATAGTTTTTTCTGATTCTTGTGTCTAAAACATATAAAAAAAATATGAACATAAATAGATATTTTTATGTAATACATATATAAATCATAAAAAAATTTCTATGATGTCATACTTACACATGTTTCCCATACTACATTTGTGTTTTCATCAACTAGTTTACCCTTCTTATTGACACAAGGCTCCTTCAACATCACATGATGTAGGATGGAAGTGACTTCAGATTTTGATTGATCAATCTACATAGAAAAATAGAACATATGTTGTTTCATATCACATAAAAATTTTATTTTCAATTTAAAATACATACCAATTTATTCTCTAGTGAAGAATACCCCATCCTTTCTTTGTGATAGGGGTACATTTGTTTTGATGCAAATTCTTTATTTTCATCACACTTTTTATGTTCCATAAATTAAAAATTTTGAATCAAATTGGATAAAATAAATAAATTCCAATAATATATTATTGACTACAATGCACCTAAAATGATTTCTCATTATGCCAACCAATGAAATCATTCCATGTTTCTTACTTTATAATGTGTGCATAAATAACTGGTGGGGGGATTTACTTTCCCCTCAGTATCTCTAAGATATAACTTTGTAAGAAGAGTCTGAAATCCTATATGGTATTTTCCAACATCCATTAAGATACATTTCTTACAAAAATATTCTAAATTAAACAAACTATACAAGGAATAATGAAAATTAAATAAATATTTCATTATATAATTTTCAGTAAAATAAAGAATGTATATCGTAACATTACCTTTACATATTCCCAAAGGGTTTCCTTAATTACAGGATAGATTTGGTTCCATTAACTTATATAAATCATCATATTCTTCCTCATTGTCCCCCCAAAATAACTAATGAACATTTCCTTTTTGGGGACAATAGGTTGGCCATGTTGATTACATCCAACCTCAAATTATATACCCTTACTTCTTACGTTGAAAATTTTATTCAACACTATGATGTTGTGTCAGTATTTTTTTCATCAACATGTTGTTGATCACCTAATAATTCTGTTGTTTTAGCATCAATAATCTATTCTTCCCTAGGATTGGTAACATCATCATGTGCAGAAGACATTATTTGTTTTCATGAGTAGTCAAAAATTTAATTTAAATTATGTAAATGTAGTAGAAGACAAATAATATTATGAGGTAAACATAGTATATTAAAAAAAACTTTAACCTTCTAATTGAACTCTCTTATTTTAATGGTTATAGGGATTTGGATCATCTATCAGGAATCAAAATCCCCTCTTTGTGGTCCCCTCTAATATATAATACATTGCATACATTGGGACCAATATGAACTATTTATGATCTCTTAATGAAAGGTTCATCCTCAATTGAATTTTCATCTGAACCTATAATTGTTTTATTTTCCAATAGAACAATCAACCAATTCTTGTATGTTGTATCTAAGACATAAAATACTTGCAATAATTGTGATTCTATTATGAATGGCTCTTAGTTTTACCCTTTCACACTAAAATTCACCTTCATGAAGCCCATTTCATTAACTTTTATTATACTCCTATTGTCAACCCATTTTCAATGGAAAATTGACACTTGAAATGTTATATAATCCCACTTGGTGATGATAATTGTAACAACATCTCTTATGAAAATCCATTCTGCTATAATTAATCCACTATGATGAGACTTTGGGAGACTGATTCTCTCAACATATAATAGGTAATATGTTCACAATTAAAAATATTCTTCAATAATATATTATTTTTCAATACAACCTTCTGGAAAACTTCTATTCTTTACATACCCTTTCAAAATCATCATATACTATTCAATGGGGTACTTCCATCTCTAAAAGACATGACCACATAGTTGAACTTCTCTAAAAAATAAAACCATAAGGTGTACCATTATATCAAAGAATTATGGTGGGAAGAATATCTATAATTCACATAATCTGACTGTAACCTCCTTGTTCATGATTGGAAATTTATTCAGTTCTATAACTCTACTACATATAGATTTGAAAATGAATAAGATTCTGGTTAATATATATCATACATGTTTTGGAATAATAAAATGTAAAGAAACATGCATCAAATCTTTCTTCAAAACATGATAGTTGTGTGCTTTTAGTTCCTATAAATTCAAATTATTCATTGAAACAACATTTTTGATATTTGATGAATACCCCTCTATAACTTTTATACCATTAAGGAAAATAAAAAATTGAAATTTTTCCTATCTGGATAGAGTGTTAGCTTCTGGGGGAAGAAAATTCCACTATTTACCCTTTACCGGTGCCAACTCTTCCCTTATCCCCATGTCAATCATGTCCAGACTAGTCTTAATTCCATATTTTGTTTTGCTAAGAATATGCTATAATATTCCAATAAAACTATCAAATAATTTTTTTCTAAATGCATGACAACAAAAAAATGTATAATGTGAAAATAATTGCAATACAGTAATTCAAAGAAAATTGATCTATTCTTCCAACCTGGTTTATTAAGGTTTTTCAAAAATGGTTTACCAAAAATAGTGTTAATATATTTTACTTTATCGAACAATTGATCACTAGGGAGTGGAGATGGTGGTACACCTTGTTCAGTATTCCCATCAAATGTTGCCATCTAGGATCTGTATTTATGTCATTGAGGTAAAAAATTATGATTTCCTAAAAACATAGTCTTTGAGGAATATTTCAACTAAACTGAATGTTTACATTATTCACAAATGGGACACCCCAAAAATCCTTTAATGTTATATCTTGACAAATTTACATAAGAAAAAAATTCATTTATTGTCCCATACAACACGACCCTAAATGTGAATTATTAATTTCTATGATCATCATAAATTATAACACCTATATCCCACATCAATTTCAGATCTTATATCAATGGATCCAAATAGAAATAAATATCATTTTTGGGTTTCTTTGGTCCAGATATTAGCATATATACTATAATGTATTTTTTCTTCATACATAACTATGGTAAAAATTTATAATTTACCAACATGGTGGGCCATGTAATTTGAGTACTAATCTATACACCGAAAGGATTTATTCCATATGTAGATAACCCAAGATGAAAGCTTATCATATCATTTATAAATTCAATTTACTCTTAATCAATTTTATTCTACTAAAGAGAATCTACTGGAAAACATAGGTTCCTTATTTAATTATTGTATCTAGATGCCATGTTAATTTTATCATGGTTTTCTGACATCCATATAGTCTTCTAAGCCATGGAATGGTAATAAAGTACCACACATCTTTCTAAGAACATGATTCATTTTTCTTGTACAGATTCATGCCCCACATTGAGAATTTTATAAGCGATTCATGGTCCTTATGAAATAATATGCAATCATTTGGACAAGAATGTATTTTTTAGAGATAATTCCTATTGAATGTAGTATCTATTTAGTGTCATATGTTCAATATGGAAGTTTATTTTCTTCTTGTATCATATCATTCAGGATACCAATTAGTTTTGTAAAGCTGGTGTCACTCCATACACTTTCAGATTTCAAGTTATATAACTTCAATACAGTTTACAATGTTGTGTATTTAGTATAACTAATATACAATGGTCTCTTAGCACAACTATTTAACTTCTCAAAAAACTTTAGACAATCACAAAGGTAATCTTAAATTTTCATTTTCATTTCTTCTATGAGATCACCATCATCATTTACATTGATATTCATATCAAATGATACATAAAATATAGTGTTATCCCAATCAGTGTTTACATTTTGTTTTTCTCCATGTTTAGTCCAAAAATTAAAGATATGATCTATTCTGTAAAAAAATAAAATGTTCTTCAAACTCTTAGAGACTAATTTTTCTTGAATAACAACAATTTAAACATGGAAAAAGTATTTGAGAAGGGTTGTATGAATGATCTGTTGCAAACATGATGAACTCTTTAACTCCATATTTATACTCTTTTTTCAAATGATTAGCATGAATCCATTTTCAATTCATATCCATCATATTAGGTTCATAAAATATTTATTTTGTACAATAAATAAATAAATACATATAAGATATTCAATATCAAAGGTGAAATTTATAGATAACTATAATAAGGGGAACCCAAAATTTGATTATTTCAAATAATTTCAGTATGCTTTGAAGGAAATGGATAATTGAATTTATGAAAATAATTACTCCACTATGGTTGGTGTTATCCTATGAATTCATCCAGAATGATCATCGGTACCCGGTATGGGATGACTACTGCTTAGATTAGTTTTAGCAACATAGGTTCTTGTCCATAAGATATGGGGGATGGGTCTCAAGAAACAAAATGAAATAATAGCTATTCAGGAGATGACACTGATGAGGGTGGAAGTTGTCTCCTTAAAACTTTTTAAATTAACACATATTAATTTAAAATTTCAAATCTTATCTCAAAACCAATTTCAAAATTCAAAATGATGCTTTTTGCATTTTTAAAACCCCGATTAAAATCTGTTTTTTAATTCCATATGAAAATCAACCAATTTGTTTCAAAATACTTAATGGAATATGAACCCCTTTTCAATAAAAACTGTTAGCATAATTTTAATATTTTTAAAATCATATTTTAAGACCATTAAAAATAAATTAAAATTTTAAAACTATTTCCAGGGAATGATTTACACTTTGAAATATTTAAAAGTTTACAGGATCATTTTGAGATCCCTTCATGAGTTTCAAAACATAGAATCTATTTTAGTTTATTTTAAGGGAAAACCTAGTTTCTTTATTTCAAAACCCACTTGAACATTTAAAACCAAATTTCCTTTTTCAAATCTAAAATTGAAAATAGGCATGACCATAAAAATTCTATGTAGGACACCACCCAGTCTAAACCAAAGAATGATTATTAAACATTTCATAAAAATTTTATAAAGTTGACATGAATAAAAAAAATTCCAGAGGAAAATATTAAATTAAAAATTTAAATCCTAACATTATTGTACTAGAATACCTGCCTAAATATCGAGGTTCCCATGGGATTATTTTAAAGTTCAATCAAAGGAATATTCATTTATCAAATACTAGTTTCATAAAATATCACACAAGAAGCCACATATCCAAGATTTCCCTTTCCATACAATTTATTCAATAATAAACATCAATAATGTTTTACAAATATTCATGACATTGAAAGATATTTTCCAAAAGGTCATGCGGTGTTAGATATAGTATGTGTGTGATATTAGGATTAGGTTTGATTTGAATTTATCTGAGTGTGAGTTGAATTGGAGGTTCTCTAGTACCTAGGGTGATAGAACAATAGTGGATTTGTTTTTTTTGGAATGGAACCAACCAAGAAGTTACACCAAGTTTTGAGTTTTTATATTATTGTGGTTGTTTAGAAGATTAGGGTATGATTTTAGTTGATTAGGAATTGTGAAAGAGCAATGAGATATCACATCAATGGGTGAAAATAATCATTTTTAGTGAAGATTTATCCATAGGAGGAAAGAATACTTTTTCCCATAATATTAGGTGGGGAGATATTGAAACCACATCTTGCATGTTGTTCACATCATATATTTATTCTAGGTATATTGTGTGAAGTCTATTAAACATGTTTACTTGTTTAGAAATTTTTTATTCTATGAAATTAATGTTTGGACATGTGTTCTTTAATTATTTAAATTCTTTCATTTATATAAGTTCATGATTATAAATTCTATAAGATCCAAATCATTTTAAGATCCACAAAGGAATTTAGTTATCATATGTTTGGGTAATGTTACCTCACTTTATTTTGATAAAGTAACCTGTATATTCACATGTATTATACCTTTGTTCAAGAAATAAAATTACTATTTTGTATATATTTATGTTTTGATATCTTTGGAACTTTTAGTAAACCTTAATTTAGTTTTAAATCATGAGTTTAAATGGTATGAATATTGAAGTTCCAAAGGATCAAATAACAACTGAGAAGGGGGGTTGAGTTAGTTGTTCAATTTTTATAAGTTCAACACTTTTAGAAACTTAACCCATGAAAGATGTTAAAGTTCATTTCCTTATCATATTTTAGTAAATACTCATGCATGGAAAAGTAGGAAAGAAGGTAAAGAAAAAAATACTTACAAGGTTTGGCCTTATTGTGAGAACCCACATCCTTTCCATTGCCACTCATGAAGGTCTATGGAAACTCACTATTAAGAAGAAGTTAATACAACTTGTGTCAACTCCCATTAGACACCTTCAATATTTATATTGGAATGATCATACTGACCCCCATCAGTTTACAAAGTTTTATTATAAAAAATTAATACAAAAAAAGAATAAAGACTTTTCTCAAACTGGTCTACAAATTCTCTATCCTAAATCCTCAATCCGATGTGGTTGGGTCCGATTCTCTTAGTCTGATGGACTTAGTACGATGAACCTATTATCAAACTGCATCTCTTAAAATCTTATCAACTGCTCAGTCTAATCTTCCTCAGTATGATATTCCTTAGTCCAATTGACTAAATATGATGTTTTTTAGTTCAGTAAATAAAAAATAGATGTCTGGCCTTCTAATGAGATCTCTGTCCGGAAAGAACTCTAACTCAAATTCTGACTCAAACATTGTAGCGCTCCACCTTTTTCACACATGAATTTTTTTAAAAAGTATGAATGTATTGTGATTCTATTTATAGTAACCCTTGAATGGAAAATTCTAAAAAATTGAAAACTTTACCTGCTCTCTCAAATTAAAAAAACTCTGAGATCTATGCATATGTGAATTTCAAGTTTGACCACTTCAACTCTTCACAAATCTTCTAGAATATTTTAGAGTCTTCGTAATAATCATCCTTCTTGAACTTCTTAACTTTTCTTCAGTATGATGGAACTTCCTCATCTCATTATGATGGAACTTCCTAAGCTCATTACATTAGAAATTCCTAACCTCATTACGATTGAACTTACTATTCAGAGTCAGTTTGATTGACTTTCCTCCTTAGAGTTAGTATGATTGACTTTCCTCCTCAGAGTCATTCTGATTGACTTTCCTTCCCAGAGTTAGTCCTATTAACTTTCATTCCTATAGTCAATATAATTGACTTTCCTTCTCATAATCAGTCTAATTAACTTTCCTTCTCAAATTCAGTCCAATGTAATCCTCATAATGATGAAATTTACATTACGATGGAATTATGATTATAATAGAATTATCATTATGATGGAAACTCCACTATGAAAATTTGAAATTATTCAAACCACATCAAATATAACTCATTAAGACTTCTAAAAACTTTTTATGTCTTGTATATCTTGATCTGATGCAAACTTTTTCTTGATTACTAGAACTGATACAATCTTTATGATTCCTCCATTTCATCAAAATCTTTTATCATGAGAGTTTTCATGATTTATGAGAACTAAAAGATTTTAAAAGCATTTTCTAACTTAAGGTTAGAAATTTTAATAAATTTTGAATTCCTGACATCACTGTGTTCATTTAACCTCTTTAGAAACATTAAGACTTTATAACTCCTTAGTTTATTTATTTATATGATTGAGGTAAAGGTAAACTTCCAACAATCAATTTTTTTGCCTTTGATTCTTTTGGATCTGATGATCTGTATATTTGATTTTTTAGTCTTACTAAAAACCAGAATCTTCAACTTCTCATGTTTCTTCTCATATATGGAACTGATTCCAATGATTAGTATTTCAAAACTTTTAGGTTTCATATTTCTAACAACTTTTGCGTCTGCAACTACTCAGTCTATACTTCTACATACAGAGCTCCTCAGTTGGATCCTCTATGTCAAGAAAACAACTTTATCAAAAAAAAAAACTTTTCTCACCCTTTGTTTTTGGGTTCAAACATTTTAGAAACATTCACCTATTTTTCAAGAACATTATTTCATAAAGGATTATTTTTCATCAAATAAAAAACATCACAAAGGTTCTTGAATCTCCCCCTTTTGAGTTGTCGACAAATCTCGTTAACAAATTTTTCAACTCTCAGAATTTCTTTTCACAAATAAATTTTTTAAACAACTCATGGTTTTAAAATTTTATAAAAACATATCTTTTCTCAATAGAGAGTGTCCTAAAACCACACAACTAGATAAAGTAATGTTTTCAAATGAATTACATCACTCTGTAACAAGAAAAATTTACAGACATGCAAAGATAAAATCCCCTTCACTTTTAACTTTTCCTCCATATTTTCTTTTTCTCTCCCCCATTTTATAATAACCATAGATTTAGATTCATTAAATAAAGATAATTAGAAACTTATTAAAAAGTAAAAAAATTGTTACTTTTTCTCCCCCTTTTTCAACATAACCAAATCACAGTGGGGGACTTCTTTATGAGATTTATGAAGTTATTGGAGGAGGTTGAACATGAAGTTGCAGCCTCAACTTAATAAACCTTCATTTTGGAATTAAATTTGTGAAGATATCAGCGATTTGATACTTAGTTAAGATATATTCCAACAAAAAATATTCAGGAGAAACTTTATATTTTATAAATTGAAACTTTAGATGAATGTGTTTTTATCTTGAATGTTGGACATGATTTCTAGAAAGATCAATTGCACTCTGATTATCGCGTAGTATCTTCAATGGTTTAGAAACTTTTACTTTCAAATATTACATATGAACTTTCATCCACAACATTTGAGTACAAGCCTGAGTAGCCACAACATATTTTGATTATGTCGTGCTCAAAGTTACTGAAATTTTCTTCTTACTATGCCTACTCACACAACATTCTCCCAAGAAAAATGTTTGACCTGAGGTTGATTTTCTATCAATACAATCTCCAGACCAATCAATATCAGTATAACAATGAAACTTCATCTCACAATTTCTTTTTTATAACAACCCATGTGAAGTTATTCCTTTGACATATCTAAGAATTCTCTTTTCTACCAACATATTTGATTCTTTTGGATTACTTTGATACATAGCACAAAAAGTCACAACATAAACAATATAAAGTCTTCAGGATTTAAGGTAAACTAGAATTCCTATCAGTTTCTATTTTTTTTCAAAATTTTTCCATATTCATCTTTACTCCACTTTATCCCCACTGAGATAGGAGTATAAACTTCTTTGGATTATTCCATGAAAAACTTTTCCAAGAATTCCCCAACACACTTTTCATGAGATATGAAATGTTTTTTTGTTGAACCTATAAAACAAAGAAGAATTTTAATTCTCTTAATATTGAAATTTCAAAGTTTCCTTTCATTTATTCAGAAAATGTTTTACAAACATCTTCTCTATCCCTATAAAAAAATTATATCATCCACATAAACAATTAAAATTAAAGTTACGGAGTCAATATATTTCACATATAAGTTTATGTCAACTTTTCCTTTAGAAAAATCCAACATTCTAAACCAATTATCAAGTTTTAAATACCAGGAATGTGAAGCTTGTTTTATCCCATACAATTATTTCTTCAATTTACATAATTTTTTTTTCATCTTCATTAAATATAAAATGACAAGTTTTTCAATGTAAAATTCTTCCTCGATCTCTCCATTTATGAAAGATGGTTTTACATACATTAGTTAAAATTTTTAATTTCTACGTGCATCAACTAATAGAAACATTCTAATAGTTTATAATCTTTCATCTGGGGAAAGATATTCATCAAAATCCACACCTTCCACCTATAAATATCCATTACAAACAAGACTTTCTTTGTTTATTATAACTTATCCAAGTTAATTAAACTTATTTCTATAAACCCACTTTATTATAATAACATTTTTACCTTTAGAATGTTGAGAAAGTTCCAATGTTTAATTTTTCTCAATTTGATCCAACTCTTCATTCATAAAAATCACCCATTCATTGTGTATAATTTCTTCTGAAACTGATTCCAGGTAAACTTTTGAAATAAGTAAAGTATGATTTTATAATATCATCTTCCTTGTGGTCTAAACTGGAGGCTTATGATTCTCAATAATATTTTTATTCTCAACATTTTTTGTAAATTAGGAAATTTCAGAGTTCCTCTTCCAACTTCACATTCCTAATCACATGATTTGTCCAAGCCTTCTTGTACATTTCTTCTATCACTTTCATTTTTGTTGGAAACTTTTAGTTTTTATTCCTCAACATTCCTAGAAAACTTTTTTAAATAATTTTTATTTTAAATAAATTTCACATCATATGATTCAAAAAAATTCAAATGATTGTTACCACATTTATAACTTCTTCCATTAGGTGAATATCCCATAAAAGTTCATTCCTCGTGTTTCTCATAAAACTTTCCAAGATTTGGTTTTTTTATTTTAATGTTTTTATTCTTCTAACATAATTCTTACCATTTCCACCTAACTTCTATTATTTATTTCTGCGAATCCATTTTTTATGGAGTGTAGGGAGAAATATACTGATTTTTGGTACCATGATTTCTCAAATAAGTTTCAAAAGTATTTCTTGTGAATTTAGTATCATTATCTATAATCAAACTCTTTATATAGACCCTCATTTTTTTCTCAGCTTATTTTCTAAAAAACCTAAACATTTTTACAGCCTCTAACGTGTGCATCTTAAACACGATGATTTTCATCTAAGTGAAATCATAAATAAAAGTGATAAGTTATAAATCTTCTTTTTTAATTGATGTCACATTGTCCCGCATAAATCAGAATGAGTAAGTTAAAGAGGTATGGTAGACTGAATATCTACTTTCTTATGACTTTTATTATTTATCTTTCCTTTCTAAAATGTTACATAAACATCTTCTTCTATTCTTTTAAATTTTAGAAAATTTCATGCAGCATTAACTTTAGAGAGTTTTTTCATACTTTTCTGCCCAAGTTAGTCAAGTCTGTGGTGCCACAACTTATTCTTATCTTCATAACTTAGATAACATTAGTTCTTAACTTCTCCAATCTAAAATAGATTCATGATCGTTCTTTCTATTTTTGTGATAACTTTTTTATCTTTCACACTTTTGATAATAGAAGAATATTTTCTATAGATTACTTATTTTCCATCATTACCAAGTTGAATCACACTAAGTAAGTTATGTTTTAGTCCATCAAAAAATTAAACTTTCATAGATTTCAATTTTTATACTTTAATATCAACCATTTATACTCCAATAATTTTTAAAGAACTATAATTCCCAAAGGTAACAACACCTCTATCATGATTTTAAACACGTTTCAATATTTTAAAATCACATGTCATGTGTGAAGAACAACCACTATCAAGTATTTATGGTTTTTTATTTTTTACTTACTTTCAAATATGTATCAAAAATAAAAGATATTTACTCAACTTTATTCTTTCCAGCTTCCTTTTATTTTCTAACATAATAAAATTTTCCATGAGTGTCATACATATTTTAGCATGGTGACCAGTGTAATCACATCTTCCACAAACTTATTCAATACATTCAAATTGATTTTTTGGGAAATTTTCTCACATATTGAGAATTTTATTTTATAAATTCATGTATATTAGGAAAGTTACTCATTTTTATTTCCCCATTTGTTTATTTTTATTCAATCCTTCTTCTGAAAAGAGATAAGTTATTCCAATAATTATAATATTTGTTCCCATAGATTCCATACCAATAGAAAAAACCATCAAATCTTGATTTTATATTGAAGTAAGATCTTTATATATATAAACATTATTGAGGTAGAAAATTTATTTTTATTTTAACACACTCTAGGCATGGATAATCTTTCCTTATGAGTGATTTTTCAAATTTTGTAGATGTGATAGGTTTCTCACTTTATTTTTCCACCCAAAACTTCCTATGAAATATTAGAAAAAGCAGACGAAAAATTATTTTTGGAGGGTGAGGATTTAAGATGATTCTTGATTTGATATTTTTCAGTTAATCTAGAAGTCTATGCTTTTACTTACAATTATTTTTTATGTTTTCATTCATCTTTCTCAAGGTACTTTCAAACTCAAGAACTTTATATTGAAACTTATTGACTTATTCTTCTTTAGATGCGAATTCATTACTATGATGTTCAACCATATTTCCCTGTTCATCAACTCTTAATTTGTAAATTAAGATCTCTTGAATATATTCTTCCTTCTAATTGATGAAATATTTTCTTCCTTATATAATTTATTCACAATATTTCTTCATTAATATTATTTCTTTCTTGAGATTTCTATTTTTCTCTAGATATGAAAAATTTTCTATTTTGATTTGATACTATATATATGATTCTTTACCGCCTTATTTACTATTTGATGAATCTTATTTTTCTCAAATTTTTCAATGAAGGTTCTGAATTTTTCTAAACTTTCATCTTCAAAAGAATTTTTGTTAGTTGAGTTTGATTTAGCTTTCTTACTCAGTATACTCATTTTATCTCTAGTGAACTTCTTCTTATATTTTTTGGATGACTTTTCTTATTTGGAAGTTTTGTTCCACTTCTTCTGTTAAGGTCTTTCATCAAAATCATCTTGATATTCTCTAACTTTCTTCTTGGGAAAATTCATAACAATGTGTCCAATTCCACTACACTCAATACATTTGAGAGAAATTTTACCTCCATACATTCTTATTTTACTTTTATAGTTATTATATATAAGAGACATGTTTTTTTCATTCAAATCATCATCCTATTTATCATCATAGTCACAAGGATCAACAACTTCAATATATTGTTTGTTCATTTTTCTCATGGATTTAAAATAAATTTCCTCTTTCATCTTCTTTTTGAACATTGGATATTTCCTTATTTCATAAGAAGCAATAAATTTATGCAATTCATCAAGAGATAAATCATACTTATCTTCTAAAGAGAAAATTTTAGAATCAAAACTCTCTAGAATGTTTCTCAAAAGTTTCTTCAAAATTGTAGAATATTATGGGAAATCTATGAATCCTATGATGTTGTAAAAAATTTCATTTACTCTAGTGAGATATTCATTAATAGTTTCTTAATCTCTCATTTTTATGTCTTTATACTTATTATGCCATATTTTTATCTTTGCTTCCTTCACTTTGGTATTCCCTTTGAAAATACTCTCTATCTTGTCCCACGTACTCTTTGAAGTTTTGTGACCCGTCACCTTCATATAAACATTTTATAATAAGGACATAAGGATAGAATTTATAACTTTTCCATCAACTTTATATTTATATTATCAACAAATTTCATCAGGTCATATTTCTCAATAGGTGGAAACCCAATTGTAGCAGTATCAAAAACTTCTAGGACAAGAGATAATATATAAGGAATCATCCTACTTTTCCATCCATAATAATTTTTCTTATCAAACATAGGAATTTATATATTGTTTACAGAATTGATTTTATTCATGATAAGGATTAAACAAGGTAACCTTCACTCTAATACCAATTGAAGTTCTAAATGATTAAATAACAATTGGGGGGGGGGGGGGTTGAATTAGATGTTCAATTTTTATAAGTTTTGAGACTTTTAGAAACTTAACCCCTGCAACCACTTAAAGTTCATTTCTTTATCATCATTTAGTTAATAATAATTCATGAAGAATTGGGAAAGAAAGTAAAGTACACAATATTTACAAGGTTCATAATCAGTGTGAGAACATACATCCTTACAATAGTTACTCTTGTGGGTTGATAAAAATTAAATATTAAGAATAAGTGAATAAAATTTGTGAAAAATCCCATTAGAAACTTTTTATATCCCGATATGAATGATTATAATGAACCCCATAAGTTTACAAAGTTTTATTATCAACAATTTATACAAAACAAAAGCATAAATACTTTTTTCAAACTGCTCCACAAATTCTCTATCTGGAATCCTCAATCTAGTGTGGCTGGGTCTGATTCTCTCAATCCAATGAGGCTGGTTCCTATGGAATTAGTATGATAAACCCATTCTCAATCAGTATCTCTCGAACTCTACTCACCTTCTCAGTCCGATCTTCCTCAGTCTGATCCTCTTTGTCTAGAAAACAAATTTATTAAAAACAAAACTACCCCTTTGTGTCTGGGTTTGAACATTTCAGCAAATTTAACCTATATTTCAAAAACACACATTCACAAAAGATTAGTTTTCAATAAATATAAAACTTTGTTAAAAATAAAACATCACAAAGGTTCTTCAAATATACTTAGTTAGTATTCGCTTTTATACCTTGAGATCATAACATTAGATGGGTTAAAATATTGTTACAAAACCATCCTGGTTATAAACTAAGGATACCATTTTTCAATTACCAAAAATCAAGTTTAAAATACATATAGAGAATATGTTTTTATTATTTTAAGAAAATACATCCATGATCTTTTCCTGAAATCGATCTTTAAAAATGAATAATATTTTAAACAAGCCTTTAGAAACCATTATTAAACTATTTATTTTTTCCTTTTAAATGAAAAAGAATCACTTGAAATTCATTTTCTCTAGCCCAATCCTTATTTATTTAAAACATGCATTTAGAAATTCCTTTTGGATTTGTTTTTACAGAAATTTTACTAAGAAGGGAAACCCAGTATAATGAAATGTAACTAAAATGAAATAAATAAAAAAAATCCAAATAAGAAACTAAAGTGTAAAATATGTAAGCAATAAAATTAAATAAGGGTGATGGAGACAATATTCCATAAAATTGAAACTGGTTACAAGATAATATATATAATAGAACAAGTATAAGACACAACACATTGTGATGATCATTGACCTATAGGTTCTAAAGGTAACTGAGTCACTCATAGAATACTAGTCGGTTATGTGACCAAAACAAGTAATATAGCTCGGACCTGTCTAGGAAACTGAAAATAACCCCTAGCTAATACCTCAACTCAGCTAGTGTAACACCCGTTTATTTACCATCTAATCTACGGTCTCCCATGTAAAAACAAAAAAAATCCTCATAAAAATCATCCATTCCATTAACAATAACAACCCACAATTAAGAACACAATTGAAACTATTCTTCCTTTGAAAGATCCCTAGAAAATAAATAATTTTTCTTAAGTACATTTAAAAAAATGGTTAGCTCAAAAATATTTTTAATGAAAAAAAATTAAAACCCCTATTTTAAAAACTATATAAGAAAACAAAATTTAATCAACGTGTTTAAATTTGAAAATTTCTCTTAAAATGTTATAAACATATGGAATTACACACATACATATCTAACCAGATCTCATTACAAATATTCACATATTTCCATGTGAATACATGGATGTGTATAATATATATATACACACACCAATAAAAATGTGTATAAGCATAAAAAATGAAAAGATGAATCCATAACATTGGGCATAAATAAATAACATAAGAAAAAAGTAAAACATAAGAAAACTTATAAAAAAACCTCGATTAATCAATGTCATGAACTCATGCATTACCCAAAGACATAGTTGTCAAAGGAATGTGGTGAAATAAAGTGCAAAGGTCACATAGGGATGCAATACGATGCACTGTGCGAGGCGCGTGCCTCTCAAAACTAAGGTGCATACCATGACATAATTAAATATACATCATTTTCAACAAATTTTTGAAATAAAAAATAGAAATTCTGTCAAAATAATACAAATTAAAGTACATAATGATAGATTTCAACCAATCCATAATCCAATAACCAATCCTTGAGAAACTAAAATTCAAAATAATCATCAATGGAAGCTTAGTCAGTAATGAAAAGCAAGGGAGATAATGGTGTCGATGCCTACATTTCTAGATAGTGTAGTTGCTGCCGAGGGACAGTGTGTCTACTCCTACTACCCAGAATGGATCATGCGGCCTACTATCCTCCTTCTAATGGAGGTGAAGTTTCAATTTTTAAAACTTTTATAATATTTTTTTATTATTTCATTAAATGAAGAATTTAATGTTTTTTTTATGAATGACTCACAACTCCCATTTTGTCAGCGCTTTTTGACAAAGAGACATGATTTTGGGGTGGGGGAACCACTTTTGTGCCTCACACCTAATCACATAAAGGAATGGAATGTGAGGCAAGTGCCTTTAGTGTGACTTCATGACATTACCTCACCTCGATAGTGGTGAGGCGTTATAGCTGCGCCTCTCTCCAAGGCACGCACCTCAATGTGCCTTTGACAACAAGGCTCAAATATATTGCATAAAAAACCTCAAATAATTTTAAAACACCAAATTACTTTTTTAAAATCATCATAAATATTTTATTGGCCAAAAATATAATTTATCCTTCAAATGCAGATAAAAAACATGGCCAAATCCACTAGAACCCAATTGGAAATAAATTATAGTCCCTTAAAAACCATGATCAACAAGCATATTTAAATCCAATTAAACCTATATAACCATTATAATTATAGAGAAACCAATTTCAAACACCTAAGAACATGGAAAAAATTAGGGAATATATAAAGAAAAAATACACCTACCAAAGGATATCATAGATGATGAAAAACCTTTAGTAAAAATGAGAGGAAGGGTTGAAGAAGAAGGGAAAGCATCGATGGAAAATATAGAGTCAAAATCACCTTATGCAGAACCCAAACAAGAAATCAACGAGTTACAATGAGGAGAAAATAACATACATGGTATTCAATATTTGATTTGTCCAAGAGGAAGTAAAGATATCATGAAAGTCAGGATTCATTCGAGCCTTGGATTCATTCAATCCTTGATTCGTTGGAGCCTTTGATTTGAGCATTGGATTCATTCAACACTTGATTCAAACCTTGATTTGGGCCATGGATTCAAGGAGAGGAGTATCGATAGTAGGTGAGTTCCATGGAAGCTTGAGATAACGTGACTGATTGAGTCACGGTTAGGGCTCCTTAAATAGATCAGGAAGACTTTTATCGGTGCTTCCAAAAATGCACTGATAAAGATATATTTTATAAATGCTAAATTAATAAGCACCGATAAAAGATAGAGATTTATCAGTGCTAAAACATTATATCTGATAAATGATATATAATTAAAATCATAAATAAAAAAATTGTAAATATATTAATATATTTATTTATCATAATTTTATAATTATTTAAATATATAATTATTTATTTATAATTATATAAATAAATTTCTAAAAAAATATATCATTTATTTATAATTATAAATATATAATTGTATAAATATAGTAAACATACATTTATAAATATATTTATAATTGTAAGTATATTTATATCATTATATATATTTATATAATTATATATATATATACATATATTATAAATATATATAAATATAAATATAGTAAATATATTCATTATTTAAATATATTTATTATAATTTTATAATTATAAATATATTTATATCATTATATATATTTATATAATTATATGTATTTATATAATTATATATATATAAATATAAATATAAATATAGTAAATATATTCATTATTTAAATATATTTATTATAATTTTATAAAAATTTAAATATATATAATTAATTATTTATAATTATATAAATACTTTTAAAAGAATAATATTTATATATTTAAATCATTATATATATTTATATAAATATATATATATATATATATACATATATACATTTAAATAGAGTAAATATCTTCATTATTTAAATAAATTTATTATAATTATATAAATAATTTTTTAAAAAATAATATTTATTTAAAAATATATTTTTATCATTATTAATGAATATATAATATTAAATTCATACATGTTAAAAATGTGTGAAATTGAATAATTAAACACGATTACACTTTAAAAATATTGAAAAAATGGATAAATTTTATTAATTAAATATAAATTATTAAAAAAATTGGATATATATTGAAATAAAGATGAATACATATTGAAAATATTAAAACATAGTGTGTGTATATATATATATATTACATGTTTGGGGGTATAATTACATTAAACACACACACACCACACACACAGGCTGGAAAGGTAGGCCATAGCCCCCCAAGGGATAACACACCTATTAGGCCTTATTTATTTAGTACATGAATCAAATTCCCAATAGGTATGAAACCGATTACATAGACCAAAGGCCCACCAACTCTTCTGGAGGCCCAATACAACATCATGCCTATATCATGTCTGCATCACCATTTTCCTACGTCATGCCTGCATCACCTCCTGCATGCATCATGTCTATGTCACCGCTTGCAAGTGAAAATTCACTCCCACCCAGATTTGAACCCGGGTATGATGCAGAATTATGGGGAGCCTGTCACACTCGGATTTTCAATTTCCATCCTTTGTTTCAAAATCATTTTTGGTTCTTGGTTTTTACTTGATTTTTGGGTGTTCTGGGTTTGAATTTTGGGTGTCTTCTATGTTATTGAGCTATGACCTTGGTCTTAGGGGTATTTTATGGTACTTGTTCACCTATTTTTTCAAAGGTATGGTATGAGTTTTAGGTGGTTTGGAGTTGGATTTGTGACACTCCCAGTGGTACCCCTTGTGGGGTAAGTTGTTGGGGTGGTTTATACCCTTGAGTTAGATGAGTCTTGGGGTGGAAAGGTGGTTTTATTTTGGGTATTATTTCCCCTATACTTGGCCATCATTTCCCCCTAGGTTTACCACTTGAATCCACTTGGAATTGGAGGCAAATCAACACTTTTTGAGTGGATAGAAGGGGGATCACAGTTTGGGCGCACTGTTTGCTAAACCGTGCAAACAAACCATGCAGCCTTGTCCAGGTCATTAAAAATGTTTTTAATTTACAAATTTTCCCTCCCAGGATTTAGCCAAACTCAGATCTTTCTTCCCCCATTCAACCATTTCAGCCATGGAATCCTCCTAATCTCCCCATAATTCCCTTGGATCTCATTTTTAGATGGGATTTTGATGGGGAAACTTCAATCTCTTTTCAATTAAGTGCCTCTACCTTTGATTCCTTTCTATTATTTAGGTTTTATTCCATTTTTTTAAATTTTCTATTTTCAAGCAACTAGGGATTCTAACCTAGGGTTTTATCCTTGGTTTTATGGACTATTATTCTGGTTTTAGGCTTGATCTAAGTCTCTCGTGGTGCGACAGTGGTGCGGTTAGATTTTCGCACAAAGATTCAAGGGTTTTCATTATTGTGGTAGGTGATTCCATGGTTAATCAATACTAAATGAGTTATATTTGATGAATTTCTATTTTATCACACTTATTATTCATTATTATTGTTGTGAAATCTAGTTGTGGTGGTGTTTGCTAGGAAAATGAATTTTTGGTACCCATTTTGTGCTAAATTGGGTGTTTTTCATGTCTATTTCATATTGTGAAAATTGGGTTTGTTTTCTAACTCATGTAATGGGTTTATATAAATTCTTTGGGTGCTAAAAGTTATGTTTTTATGAATATGTTTATGCTCATGGTGTTCAAAATGGGATTTTAAAAGGGATTTTGGTAAATTGGGTACCGATTTTGTGTTAAATTGGGTATTTTACAAGTCTATTTTATGTTATTCCAATGGGGTTGTTTTATAAATCATGTAATGTGTTTATAGAAATGATTTGGGTGGTGAAAATTCTGTTTTGATGAATATTTTTATTCACTTGGTGTTCAAAGTGGTGTTTTTAAGGGATTTTTGTGAAAGACATTGCTAAAATTTGTGAAGTTGTTTTATTGAAATATAAAGGTTTTATTGTGTGGTTTAAGTGGTGAAAAGCATGGTAGATAATATTTTGGATTTATTATGACCAGAACTGATTTTTTTATTTGATAATGGCTTTTTGAATCATGAGATAATGGTTTGAGCGCAATGGGGGAAGCTCGGGTACCTAGGAGGGCTGATGTGTACTTGTACGGCTAGTGATCCGGATGGGTTTTGTCCCTATTTACCTTAGAATCTTGGATAATGAAAACTCTAACTAAACTATATGGATGATGATTTGGGACCACTAGGTTATGGGTATGTTCCCTACTAGTGGGTCTTGTAGAAGAACAGATTTCGCTATGGTTACTTTACACCGAGGTACGAGGTACATGGGGCCTGAGACTACCTAGTGCCTAGGGGTATTCCCGAGATTGGTGCTCATTTAATCTTGTGTATTTATATTTTTAATATGGTGGTTTTTTTTGGAAAATACAGTAGATTACATATTTTATTAATATGTTCTATTTCATGGAAAATTCCTTTTGAAAACTGTATACATTTAAAAGTTTCACTCTTTAGAAACTATCTACAATGCTTCTTGGTTTTAAAAAAGGGCATGATTTTTATCGTGTATTGCTTACCCTATGGAATATATTGGTGGTATCTAATTGGTATTAGGATCACACCCTACTTAAACTCCTTGGGTGTAAGTAGACTTGGTCATGTTTGACATAGGTAAACACTACTGGAAATTCGGGCTATAGCCACGGACCTATAGCCATGGTTTTGTAGGTCCGTGGCTATAGCCATTATATTTCCACGCTTAAATTTTTCTTCCGTGGCTAAATCCGTTTCATCCTTTTTTTTTCTCCTATCTTTTATCGGGCTCCTCCTCCCGCATCCCTCTTCCCCCGATTCGCACACCACCCTCCTCCCGACCCCGTCTCCTCCTCAGCCCTCGCAATTCCTCCTCGCCGCGCCCTCCTCCTCCCCGATGCCTCCTCCTCGCCGCGCCCTCCTCCTCGTCGCGCCCTCCTCACCGCGCCCTCCTCGCCGCGACCTCCTCCTCGCCGCGCCCTCCTCCCCGACGCCTCCTCCTCGCCGCGCCCTCCTCCCCGACGGCTCCTCCCCGACGGCTCTCTTCTGACGCCGAGGTCGACACCCCCATCTCCCTCCCGACACATTTTCCTCATCTGCAGCTGTCTTCCTCGGTAATTTGTTTTTTTTTATACATTTCATCCACCTCTTCAAACCCCCTCCTCCTCCTCCTGTTTGCGATTTCCGTTAGGTGTTCTAGGGTTCTTATTATTCCAGGTGAGGGTATCACAATTATTTGATAAATGGTGTCATTATATCATGAATTAATGATGATTTTTTTTGTGATTAGTATGAACCATGATGATTTGCATATCAATTTTACAACATCTAGAGGAGTTGTTTTCCAAACAGCAACATCTGAATTATTTAACCTTTATTGGTTTATATTTTTTATGAACATGGTAAATTCCTATGTTTTGGAATTGCATTCTCATGTTTTTTACCCATATTTTATGTGAATCTGTCTATGCAGATTCTTATTTTTTTTCTATGAGAACTATCCATGTATTCCATACATGAATTTTCCACTGGTTTGTACCATCATTTTGAATTCCTAGAATTTAGTAATCCATATTGGAATTAGTTTATGTTAATAGGTTTAGAGTCAAAGAATCTTTACTTCCATGGAGCATGGATGATAAACCTATTTACCCTACACACCAGGTGTTCAAAGATAATGTTAGATGTTTGGGAATCACCTTCAAACCTCTAACCATGTTGAATATCTCAAAAAAATATATTCTAAAACACATTTTCTATTTACTATTATAAATAAATTCTGTTATGACTCATTTAATCCCTGCTTGCTGCAGCCCTCATTTTGTTTATTGTTGTAGATGATTCTTTGTGTCAAGAACATGCTTATTGGTTCTGAAAATGACAGGGGTAAATATTATGTGTTAATTTCAATGTTTTAGAATATTATTCTGTTTTTTTATCCAAGATTTAGATAAATTAATCTGTAAGGATTCTTATTTCTATTTATATGAGAATTATGCAAGCATTTACTACTTGTATTTTCCATTGTTTTCTAATTTTTTCGTTGGTGTCATTATAATCATTTTGAATTCTTGGAATTTCGGAATCTATTTCCAAATTATTTTACCTTTATTGGTTTATATTTCTTATTAACTTGGTAAATGCCTATGTTTTGGAATTGTATTCTCAAGTTTTTGACCCTCTTTTTAGGGGAATCAGTCTGTGTAGATTCTTGTTTATGTTTCTATGAGAAATATGCAAGCATTCCATTAATGAATTTTCTACTGGTTTGTGATTTGTTCACTGTTACATTCAATTGGAATTCCTATAATTTTGGAATCCATCTTGGAATTATTTTATTTTTATTGGTATAGAATCATAGAATCTTTACTTGTTCTAATATTACCACTTCATCAAAAATATTAACCATAAATTCATTATAATGTTTAGTAGCTTTCATCCCATAACTAATGCTACAACCTTCTAAACATAACTGTCACATCAACACCCTGCTTAATGAACTGCCACATTAGCACCCTCTGTGCAATAACGAAGATCATGAGCATGTGGCCAGTAAAGGGGACACATCAGCCGGGGTTTCATCAATTTCCAATGACAAAAATATTTAGCCCAACTTTCATGAATATTATTATAGCCATTACTAATTATTGAATAAGTGTGGGAGGATGTTTATATATATTTTATATCTAGTTTACCCCGATCTCAAGGATTTGATGTCATTATGGTGGTAGTGAACATACTTTCCAAGTGTAATAAAGAACCCAAATCCAAAACTAGTTCCTTGGATAGAAAAGTCACATGTTTTCACTATGTTAAACCCATGCACATTAATCCCAAGTGTAGGAAACTCATGTGAGAGTTAGAACACAAAAAACCAACTGACCAGCCTTTTATGGTTGACTCAAGATATTATGCTATTGAATTCCGGAATATATCCATCCATAAACTCAATCATGAGTGGGTCCTCAACTCTGGATATTATTGTAACTTGTGTCTATATATAGAGTCTTTTTTGAATCTATTCAAGAAGTTGGAAGGGTATGTCCTTTTAGGAAATAATAATAGGTGTAGGGTTGAGGGTAGAGACTCTATTCTAATAGAGTAAGATGATCAATCCATCATCCACTTACTTGATGTAAGGTGGGTCCCCAACCTTCAAAAAAATAATATCCTTAGGAGTCCTTGATCAAAATGGATTTACCTCTAGTTCATATAATATAAATGGATATTGAACATAATTAAATATTGATATAATTAATTTATTATAGTAATATTTCCACCTTCAATTTCAACCAAGAAGAAAACTATTTTCTATGAAATGTCTCTCTCCTTCTCAAAGATAAATAATGATGATTTCTATTATTAATTTCTTTATGATATGGTTTATATTTTTCGTCATCTACCACTACTCAATGGGGTGCGGGGTAAGGCATAAAAGAAAACTGAGAAAAATCACTAAACAACTCAACCACACTAGAAATTCCCAAGGATTTTAGTAGAATGACAACATATCTTTGTAGATATGGTTTATATTTTCCGTCATCTACCACTACTCAATGGGGTGCGGGGTAAGGCATAAAAGAAAACTGAGAAAAATCACTAAACAACTCAACCACACCAGAAATTCCCAAGGATTTTAGTAGAATGACAACAAATCTTTGTAGATATGGGTTATATTTTCAAAATGTCTCTAAATTTCAATAAATCTTTGTAGATTTAATACAGAACATCATAACTCGTTATGAATTAACCCAAACACTTTTGGGAATTGATTATTATTATCTCTTAGATTTCATATAAACTCTTTTTACTATAATCAGTCCTCATTATTGGAACTTATGTATGACTATTCGTGAATTTTTATAATTTAAAACATTTATGAATTCCCTAAACCATAATTTTAATATATTTGTTATAATTTTTTTATTAACTTGTTATTGATGATTACTTAATATCTTATGAAACAATACATACAATGTTAAGTCATTTTCTAGATTATTTATCTAATGTATGTTTATCTGCCTCAGAATGGATAGATACTGGATGTACAACATTGATCGGATCACTGATGAATTTCAGAAGGAGTTACAATATTTTTTGGACTTTGCATTCAATAATGATTCAGATGGCGGATTGATTCGATGCCCGTGTTTTGATTGTGTTGGAAGACCTTGGTTAACTCGTGAGGAAGTGAGTTACCATATCACTAAAAGTGGTTTCCAAAAAAATTATCATGTGTGGTATCACAATGGAGAAAAAGCTCAAGTGTTGAATGTCATCGATTCAGCGGAAAAGATTGGTATGAAAAATCTGATTTGTGATCAGTTTCCTTTTGTTTCTGAAGCTAGCTCCTCATGTAGACCAGTGCAAGAGGAAATGAATACTGGAACACAGTTCTCATCTATTAATCAAGATGACGACGTTGAGAGTGTTAGAAAGTTGATGGAAGATGCAAATACCCCAGTATATCAAGCATGTGGAAAAATGAGCAAAATTGAGTTTTTAATGCGATTATATCATGGGAAAACAATGTATGGATTTAGTAATACTGCAGTCGACTATCTCCTTACATTTATTAAGGATTTACTGCCTGATGATGCATGTATTCCAGAAAATGATTACATGGCATCAAAGTTGGTTAACAAATTTGGATTTTCATCTAGTAAGATTCATTCTTGTCTCAAAGACTGTTGTTTGTTCTGGAAGGAGAATGCAAACTTGAGTCAGTGCAAACAGTGTGGCACATCAAGGTGGAAGACTAATAAAGATGGATCTCAATCATGCATACCACAGAAAGTGATGTGGCACTTCCCTTTAATTCCCAGGATTCAAAAATTTTTTATGTCAGAACAAATGGCAATGAATATGAGATGGCATGCAGATGAAAGAAATAAGGATAACGATGAAATAGTGCATCCTGCAGATGGGTTGGCTTGGAAGAAATTTGATAGGTTACATCCTGATTTTGCAGCCGACCCACGAAATGTTAGATTGGGATTATCCTGTGATGGTTTCAACCCATTTCGCCAAATGCATACTGCACACAGTACTTGGCCTGTTTTCATTCACATTTATAACTTTCCTTCATGGATGTGTATGAACAAGCCGTGCACTATCCTGAGTATATTGATATCTGGACCCAGTGATCCTGGAAATGATATTGATATATACTTGCAGCCATTAATAGAGGAGTTAAATGAGCTTTGGATTGTTGGTGCACAAGCGTATGATGCATTCAGAAAAAAGTACTTTATGTTTCGTGCAGCTTTATTATGGATGATAAATGATTTCCCTGCCTACGGAATGATGTCTGGTTGGAGTACTAAAGGGAAATTATCCTGTCCTATTTGTATGAAAAATACACGTTTCCGAAGAATGAAGTTTCGACGAACTTTCAGATTCATAGGGCATCGACGTTTTCTACCAATGGACCATCCATACAGGAATAATCGGAGACAGTTCGATAATGCCATCGAGACAGATGAGACACCTCAACGAATGTCAGGGACTGATATTGTTAAAGAACTTGATGATTTGAATTATGTTCTTGGAAAAAGTCAATCAAATATCAGAAAGCGAAAGCATGCTAATTCCAATTCCAACAGCAATTGGAGAAAGAAAAGCATATTCTTTGAGTTTCCATATTGGTCATCGAATTTATTACGTCATTGTTTGGATGTAATGCATATCGAGAAAAACATTTGTGAGATGTTACTTGCTACTATTTTAAATGTCAAAGGCAAAACAAAAGACGATTTGCGGTGTCGTCGTGATTTGATGGATTGGGGTATAAGAGCAAGACTTCATCCTGAGTTAATTGGTCAAAATAAGTGGAAAGTCCCTGTTGCCTGTTATTCGATGACAAATGTGGAGAAAAAACAATTTCTTCAGGTCTTGGAAAGTTTGAAGGTTCCGGATGGTTATTCAAGTAATATTTCGAAAAGGGTGAATACGCAAGATGTGAAACTCAAATCTCTTAAAACCCATGATTACCATGTCTTGTTACATGAGTTGATTCCCATTGCCATTCGTCATTTACTTTCACATAATGTTAGAGTTGCGGTGATTAAGTTATGTCAATTTTATCGAGATCTTTGTGCCAAAAGATTGAGCAGAAGTGCTGTTCAGAAATTGCAGAGAGATGCACCGATTATTCTTTGCGACTTGGAGAAAATTTTCCCACCGTCTTTTTTCACAATTATGTTACATTTGACTGTGCATCTTCCCACAGAAGTTCTCTTTGGTGGTCCTGTTTCGAGTCGGTGGATGTATCCTACCGAAAGAATGATGTTTACATTGAAATCTTATGTGAGAAATAAATATCATCCTGAAGGCTGTATTGTGAAATGCTATTTAGCACAAGAATGCATGGATTTCTGTTCATCGTACTTGGCTAACGTCACTACGAGGTCTAATCGACTAATGAGAACTGAAGATGAGCAATATGATCCCATTGGGCCTGCATTTCCTTCAATGCCCCAAACAGGGGGGATATCTGGATCATACTCGTTGTGTACTTTAAGCAGGGAAGAGTGGGGAATGGCACATCGCACAGTATTATTCAACTGTAGTGTGCTTGATGATTATATCAAGTAAGTAAACTAATAAATATGTATTTTTTTCATTGTGTGATTTCTTTATATCTTCTGACATTTTAATGCTTGCATATCTGTAGAGAACATTTTGAAATTATAAAAAAGAGACATCGCTCTCTATCTATTAAGAGGAAGGAACTGTTGCACAGCAAAGAATTTGCTGCCTGGTTAAAGTCAAAGGTAATAGATTTCTTTTTCTTCTTCTCATAACATAATCACATGTCTCTGTTTAATATTCTATGTTGGTATCTTTTAGGTTTTAACTCTACCAATGATTGAAGTATCAGATGAAATAAAAGCATTGTCCTTTGGTCCAAACGATGTGGTGCGTGATTGTAAGTCAATGGTTGTCAATGGATATAAATTTGTTATAAATAGTTGTGCAAAAAAAATGGCAACACAGCATGACGGTGTCACGATAAGCGCCACAACAGATTGTTATGCGAGTGCATCGGACAGGCAACCTCGATCAGAAAATATATCATATTACGGTGTTGTTGAAAGAATCATTTTATTAGATTACTATGCACATGGTCGTGTCGCAATGATGAAATGCAAGTGGTTTGATTCAATGACACGACAAGGAATGCATATTGATAACTGTGGATTTAGAGTGATTGATATGAACCGCTAGCTTCGTACCGATGAACCTTATATTCTTGCGTCACAAGCTAAACAGGTGTTTTATGTAAGTGACCCGTTACAACCACAATTTGGTGTTATTGTTGATGTTATTCCTAGACATATTTTTGACGAAGGCATGGATGACAATGATGTTGTGGATGAACCTGTTGGTATTTATTCGAATGTTGCATTTGATGATACGGATGATGCAATTGTTAGAACAGATTGTGAACCAGAAATTGTCACAGACCCCACATAGCGTTGACACATTTGTAAGTATTTACCTGATATTATCGCAATATTGTATGTGTTTTTTTTAACTTTCATACATGATATCAAAATAACTAGTATATTTTATACCATTATCAAATATAAAACTATTAATAGCCTCACCAATTTATGTTTAACCACTTCTCTAGTAAATCTTGAACATAGAAAAGTCTTGATATTTTATCAATATAAATATCACACATGAAAATGTATCTCATTGTTTTATGATACAATTGTATTATTTAACATTTTGCATTATTTCTATTTATTTGATAATATTATTTTAAATTTTCAGGTCAAAATGTCTGATTATGATGGTAGTAGAAGGAGTAGAAGAATATTGAGAAACGAACAACGTAGGTCTCCTCCTGGAAACAATGTAAGTACAAATTATGTTTGAATATTATGGTCTTTCATATTATTTATCTTGTTATCGTTCGTTTTATTTTATCATCTATGTTATTTTAGACCGCATCGTCGAGGAGACGCTTGGATTATGCCACTGAGGATGATATTGTGGCGGGGGGCACTGATTCTACAGGTCAGCCTACTACTACGCCGCTTGAGACATCAGGAGGCCATCCTCCCATTATGCCACCTCCATATTATCCATACCCACCTTTTCCGTATCCCTTTTTTCCCACTCCCACATCGGATGGTAGTTCTTAGACTCCCATCCCTCAGTTTCCATTCCCACCATCCACTGTACAGGGTACTGTGCCCCCATATATCCCACCGCCATATCCATATCCATATCCACCCTCATCTGTACAGGGTTATCCATCGGGTTTTCTGCCTCCATCAGTACACTTTGCATCTACTATACATAGTACTCCTGTAGATATCTCACCTACCATGGAGGCTGCCCCCCCTCCAGACGCATCACTTCAGGGGTCAGCAGATCCCCCATCTACTGGTATTTGTTTAAGCATTACTGTTACTGATTAATGATAAATTCATATATATTATTCTCTTTTATTTTGGTTTCATGATTAGCTCCAGCCTCTACCAGACGACGAGGCCGCACAAAAATGCGCGAGGTTTGGAATCGGAACACGCAAATCATAGTTGATTACAATGAGGACAATGCTATAATTAATAAAAATGGCACGGAATGTAAAAGTTTTATGGGAACACTTGCTAGACACAGCAATATCATTTCGGTTCAACCGATAAGTTGGAAGGCAGTTGGACAAGAAATAAAGGACAAAGCCTGGGCAGAGATTTGGGTAAGTAATGTTAATCACCTTTTTTATATATATAAATTTATAAATTTTTCTTAACATATATTATGTCCATTGCAGCTTCGATATAATTTTCCCGATGGACAAAATGCAAAGGCTGCAATGATAATGTATTTAGGTGAAATGTGGCGAGCCTACAAGTATGATTTATATCTTGGGTGGAAAAAGAGAGTTGGTACAGAGCTTGAAGAAGTACCGGTGATTCAAGATTGCCCAATATCACAATATAAAGAGATGATCAACTATTGGAAGAGTTCAGCGTTTAAGGTGTTTGTTAAATTTATATATATATTCATTTATTTATTTGAAAACGATTTTAAATTACTTGTTTTATTTATGTTAATGAGTTTATATAATTATTTGTTTATAGGATAAATCAAATAGAAATAAAAAAAACAAGAGTGCAATGAAACACATTTATACTCGCGGACACACTTCATTACCAGATCATGAGCAGACGCAGGTAATTTAACATTTAAAATATTTAGCTTTGTTTTGTGTAATTTTTTTAACTTCCAATTTTGATTTATTTCTTTGTTTTTTTCCAGAAAAAGGCATCGAATATTGAGGGTCGCGTTCCTCGCTCAACTTTGTTTTGTACAAGCCGGAAAAAGAAAGATGGTACTGTGCCAAATCCTGACACCGAGAAGGCGATTGTAAGTATATTTCAATTTCTTTGATTTTTAATGAATTTAATTCCTTATATTATTTTATCATTTTAATTTATGTTATATATCAATCAACAGAATGCTTTAGAGGCATTGGCAGAAAAAGAACCTGACAATTTGGGCCCAAACGATCATCTACATCAGGTATTAGGAGATGAGCATCAGGGTAGAGTGCGTTGTCGACCTGGGAAGAAGATTGTACCATCTCGATACTGGTCTACTAACGTTTCTTCGAGTACCGGTTCTGGTTTTGTCACAGTGGAACAAATGAATGCCGCAATCAAAGAAGCAAGTCAAAAATCAGAACAGGCGATAACTGCAAATATGATTAAGTTTATGTCTGCCCTTTCTTCTACACTTCCACCAGAAGCAGCTACAACGGTTGATTCCTTTTTGATGTCGATGCGTTCTGCTAATGTAGATTCTTCTGTTGGAGCCGGAGCCGGACCTAGTGCTGGACCCGGTGCTGGTGCCGGTTCGGATGCAGATGTCGATGCCGATGATGATGTTGGTGGTGTGAGAGGTGGTGATGGTGTTTCTGTAGGAGGTGTGGATGAGGGTTATCATGATTTTGATGATACTGATATTGAGACTCACTTTTGATGTTAATTGTATGTTTGGATTGGTAATGTATGACGAGTTCCATGCATCCGATTACATTGCTTTTTGATCAATATCTTTAATATTTACCATATCTTATTGGGAATGAGAATGACTACTAAACTACGGTTCTCCACTGCTACAAATGCCTTTTCTGATTGGTCTCAGCTTTCTTTTAGTAGTGATAATACTATTTCTAAGATGTTCCGTAATATGAAACCAACAATTTCTATCCTTAAGGATTCAATAATACAACCTACTAACAATGACACCTCTCTTGGACTAAAGAATGAAATCAAAATAAAAGATGATGAACCGGTTTCTTCTATCCCAACTCACACTAATACTATTAGCAATCCTGCCAATTATGGGTACGCCGAGACACTAAATAAGCCCTGCAATACTGCTTTTGTGGCACCCAAATCAGTTGAACATGGTACCACAATATCGATACAGGAAACTAAGCCCATGTAGGTTATGAATGTCTCTATAGAGAAAATGCACTGCTGTACAGATCTGGAAAATATCATAAAACATCCCACAGATACTTCACAGGCCAGGTATAACTATTTCACCACCTATAGATAGTGAGCATTGTGCTATAAAATCTGCAATGTACAGATTTATTACATCTATGTGCTGATAAAAAACACTCTACTCTTTAAGCCCTGCTCTTAATTTCACTGCTTTCAATTCCTATACTATAATGTTTAAAGTGATTCTAACATGAAACCTCTATGTAGAAAAATCTGTCGCGCTGTTTTGATATTGACAACAGTGAGCAAGAGGGTTGGGTTGGGTCGGGTCGTTCGACCATGAGTCGGGTAACCCGACCCCCAATGGTTTGGGTTGGGTCGGGTTCACCCAAGTAACCCGACCCAAACTGACCCGACCCGAAGAGGGTTGGGTTGGGTCAGGTCGTTCGACCATGAGTTGGGTAACCCGACCCCCAATGGTTTGGGTTGGGTCGGGTCGCCTACCCGCAAAGTATGAGACCCGACCCGACCCGACCCGTCCCGCCGGTTTTGGGTCGGGCCCTAGAACACCCATGACCCGACCCAACCCATGGACACCCCTACTCAAAGGAACATATTTGTCGTTGTATTCATGTTTATTTCTTCCATTAATCCCTACTGAATGCTTGTAGCCTGCAACTGTCGCGGATGAGGATTTTGTTGGATTGGTGTTTCCCGATCTGGTTGGGCCGAATGCTTGTGGCCCGCAACTGTAGCAATGATGACTACTGTAGCAATGCTGACTACTGTAGCAATGTTGACCGACAGGGGGGGTGTCCAGCAGGGGGGGTTGTCCAGCAGAGGGAGGGGGTGTCCAGTAGGGGGGTGTCCAGCAGGGGGGAGGGGTGCTAAACATGGTCTGTAAATCTGATGTAGTTCAGTCTGTTCCTGTCTTATCTCATGCTGCTAAACATGTCAGAATTGGTGAATTGGTACCTGTTAAACCTGAATCTGGCAGTGCTGAAGATGTTGTGGTTATTAGATCAGATAAACTTGGTTATCAGATCAGGGGGCAGGGGTACTAGCAGGGGACTGACAGGGGGCCTAGCAGGGGGCAGGGGGGGCTGGCAGGGGGACAAGCAGGGGGCAGGGGGGGGGGGGCTGGCAGGGGGCAGGGGGGGGGGGGCTGGGGGTGGGGGCTGGCAGGGGGGCAAGCAGGGGGCAAGGGGGGGGGGGTGGCAGGGGGACAAGCAGGAGGGGGGGGGGGGCTGGCAGGGGGACAAGCAGGGGGCAGGGGGTGGCAGGCAGGGGGGGGGCTGGCAGGGGGACAAGCAGGGGAGGGGGGGGGGGGGCTGGCAGGGGGGCAAGCAGGGGGCATGGGGGGGCTGGCAGGGGGACAAGCAGGGGGAGGGGGGGGGGGGGGGGGCTGGCAGGGGGGCAAGCAGGGGGCAGGGGGGGCTGGCAGGGGCAGGGGGAGGCTGGAAGGGGGAGGGGGGGGGGGGGGGGCTGGCAGGGGGGCAAGCAGGGGGCAAGGGGGGGGGGGGGCTGGCAGGGGGACAAGCAGGGGGGGCTGGTAGGGGTAAGGGGGGGGTGGCAGGGGGGAGCTGGCAGGGGACAAGCAGGGGGAAAAGCAGGGGGGGCTGGCAGGGGGGCAAGCAGGGGGCAGGGGGGCTGGCAGGGGGACAAGCAGGGGGAGGGGGGGGGGGGGCTGGCAGGGGGGCAAGCAGGGGGCAGGGGGGGGGGGGGGGCTGGCAGGGGCAGGGGGCAGGGGGGGGGGGGGCTGGATGGCAGGGGGACAAGCAAGGGGGGTGGCAGGGGGACAAGCAGTGGGGGGGGGGGGGGGGGCTGGCAAGGGGACAAGCAGGGGGTGGCGGGGGGGGTGGGGACTAGCAGGGGGCAGTGGGGGACTAGCAGGGGGGTGTCAGGGGGCAGGGGGACTGGCAGGGGGGTGGCAAGGGGGACAAGCAGGGGGGGAGGGGTGTCCAGGCAGGGGGCAGGGGGTACTGGCCGGGGGGGACTGGCCGGGGGGTGGCAGGGGGTATTTTTTTTATGGATTTGGACACCCTATAGCCACAGTTTTAAACCGTGGCTATTGATTTTTTGCCACGGTTTTAAACCGTGGTCATAGACATAATGCCACGGTTTAAAACCGTGGCTATAGATTTTGTCCGGCCTTTAGTATAGCCACGGTTGAAACCGTGGCATTAGGTATACATCCACGGTTTTAAACCGTGGCTATAAACCTATAGCCACGGTTTGGACCGTGGCTTTAGAGTTAAAGCCACAATTTGGAACCGTGGCTATAGGTCTAGACCTATAGCCACGCCAAACTTAGCCACGGTTCCTCAAACCGTGGCTATTACCTATAGCCACGGTTCCTCAAACCGTGGCTATTACCTATAGCCACGGTTCCTCAAACCGTGGCTATTACCTATAGCCACGGTTCCTCAAACCGTGGCTATTACCTATAGCCACGGTTTGAGGTCCTATAGCCACGGTTTAGAACCGTGGCTATAGCCCGAATTTCCAGTAGTGAAAGGAAAGTCTTTGGGTGATGGCGGTCCAGGGGTGTTAGTTCCCTTCCTTGGTGCGACGTTGTGGAGACGGCTCGTGGGTGATGAACCCTTGTCATGTGGAGTCCTTGGGGATTTTTTTTAAGCTATTTCCTTGTGTATTTTGACCTCTTTTATTGAATTTAAACCTATGTATTCAGTTATGGTTTTTTTCTTAAGTCTTTTTTGTCATGATTTTTTTCAGATTCATTTTATCGAATGATTTTGATGTTTTATGTATCAGTATTCAGATAAATCATTCCCAAAATAATAATATAATACCCAAGAACTTGTGGCCGCCCATGGGGATAGATAACAAACTTTGGGCCCTTGTCACGGTCTAGGTTTGGCACCAGTTTTGGTGGCTACCATATCTGGTTCATGACAAAATGGTATCAAAGGGAGGTTCGCTCCTTGGGTCATTTTATTTAGGGAAGAGTAATAATAGTCTTGAGCTAGGATTTTCAAGACTTTAAATTTATATCATGGGTATTTTTTCTTGGCTTGAAAAACTCATGACATGATTCAGTTTTCCATGGGAAGTCAGGATTTATCTGAGTCTTTTGGTTTTCTTGGTTTGATGATGATTAGGGGAAATGAAAAGAGAGTTGGGATAATGGTCTTGGTGTGCTCACAGGGCCTGGAAAGCCATGTAGGTCCGAGGATATTTCCCTATAATACTCTCTATGATGGTGAAGTGATTGGCGTATGGACGTCGACCATATGTCCAAGTCACCCACCGAAACTAGTTTCCTCTCACATTGTCTTGTGTCTCTTTGTTTTGGAATCTTGGAATCTTGGTTTTTAAAGAAAAAATGACTTGAATTTAAGGAGTGTTAATTTTTTTGAAGTGATTTTATCGTAAATTGAAAATGGTTTTATTTATGAAAGTATATAAATGGAATTTTATAATTATTTTGAAAGGGTAAATTATGTGTTTACACATCTTTTGAAAGTATGAATTATATTAAAGGGGGTTTTGAAATGTGTTTCCAGTAGAATTTTCTAAACCATGGAAAAGTGTTTTGAATTGAATTAAGTGTGTGGGTTGAAGATGGATTTTGATCTGGTAAACACTGATAATTTTAAAAGTTTTATGAAATTTTAGAACCTTGTTTTGAAATGAGAAGTGTAGAGTTCTTAATTAAATAGAGATTTATGAAATAGTGTTTTTCATGAAACTGGAAGTGTTTTGAAATGGGTTGAAATGTTTTAAAATGGTTGTTAAAGGCATGAAAGTGAGTTTTTATTGAATTATGGGTGCTTTTATAAATTGGTTTGTGAGATGAAAATTGGGTTTTGATTTTACGGTTTGTGGATTTGAGAAAGGGAAAGTGTGGTTAAAATGTTTTGATTTTGAAAAGAGGAAAGGTTTGGTTTTGGTATTTGATTTTCTCAAGGGTGACCACATGAATGGGTTTATATAGGAATATGAATGGATATGAGGTGGGTGCCCAATTTGGCATGTAAACATGCATGTGTGAGGCTCATGAGATAACATCAGTAAATGCGCAACCCACCAATTCTATTTTTTTAGAATGATTTTGAAGGAAAGTGTTTTGTTTTGATAATGTGTGGTTGGGAGGTGTGGCTAGTGTGTTTTCAAGATTTTTATTGTAGGATGTTTTGAGTTCAATAACCCCTATTGTTTGAATGATGTGTTTGGGTTTGTGTTCCATTGATAATTTGGAATGAAGCATTGGTCAGTGGTCTCTTTTGAGAAAACGTTTGGGAGGCTAGTGTGGTGGATTCCCTCATGTGTTTGGTTCAGGTTTATGTTATGTTGTGACCAAATGACCAGTTTAGTTGGGTCCTTGGGTTTTCTTGTTGGCTAGGGTATGCCCCCATAAAGAGTTAATACATGATTCATGTGTGTCCCATGGTTATTCACCATTGGATGATTCTCTAGTTGATCAACATAAGGAATTTCTTCCTAAGATTTGGAGATTGAGTTTAATTATCTTCCTTTTCGATTATGTGGTTTCCCTTGTAGTGGGAGAGTGGTTGTGGGAGGTTTAAGTAGAACTTAATTTCTTAAGTTGCCTGAGTCGTCGAAGGTGAATGGAGTTCAGGGTTGTCGGTGTAGAATAATGTCTTAAAGGGTCTCTGGGTATTTCGTTAGTCTCATCGAAGCAGGAGTTCATGTTAGGCCACCAGTGTGGAATTTCTGTCCAAGAGTGGCTATTATAGCCTCTTTTTCGAATCACGTACTGTTTGGGACTCGACATAAGGTTACTCTCCTAGTGCTTTTTTTAGCCGCATTGTTCTTGTTTTGTGCCCCCTTGCGACGTCGTGTGTTTTTTTACTGTAAGGGTGAAGGTTGTGTAATCTTATGGGAGTCTCAATTTATTTTGGATGTGTGTTTCCCTTTAGGGAATTCTGATATCCTATGTTCTAGAGGAAGGAGTTTCTATGTCTCATTTCATTATGTTGTTTCCCATACTAAGAAACAAGGGGTGTCATGTGTGTATTCTTTAAGCCTTGTGTTGGTAAAATCATAGGTTGGGGTAAAGTGGGTTTGAAGTGTTTCATGTCTCATTGAGACCATCTGAGATCACACTGTAACTGTTTGTGGCACTGTAAGAAGAAGTATTGTTCAAGGGTTTCTAAATCCTGACTATGAGGTTGAAGAGGCTTCAATCATTTGAACTCTAGCCATAGGTTTCAGAGTGGATCTGGTGCGTAGTCAGGGGAACCCTCGAGTCATTAAAACCTTTGGTCAAAGTCCTATCCTCAGTATGAAAGATGGTAATAGTATAAACCTATGGTGTCATTGTATTGTTCTAGTTTTTCATGTTTTGTGGTAGAGGTGGGAGGACCTCGTTTCCATGACATAGCCTAAGTTAATGCTCTCCCCATTTTGGTTCCCTTTGTGTTTTTGGGGAAAATATTAAAATTTGGGCTATATTGGTTGAAGCGCATGTTTTGTGGGCGGTTAACAGTAACCGTGTGCTAACCCAGGGGACTGTGTGATAAGAGAAAGTAGCTACCACATGGTCTCTGAATGGTCGTGCACCTTGTCCTCGGAAACTGTGTGAAGTTTCTTCTTTAGACAGAATGGTCTGCACAGTTAGCTCACGGTTTCCCAAACCGTGCAAACCAACTGGGAGGCCATTCTAGATCTTTAAAATTTTGTTGTATTTTCATGTTAGCCCATACTAGTTAGTTAGGAGGGTTGGTTTTATGGTGGGGATACCCACTATGGGTCTCATGTAAGTTTCACTAAACAAAATCTGATGTTAGTCTACCCCTTATGTTGGAGAGTCCATTCGGGCTTCCCCCTATTAGTGTCTTGATTCTGTCTTGGGGAAATTAAGTTTGTTCTTATGGTGGGGAGACCCATCATGGGTCTCACATAAGCTCTCTTGAAAAAAATTCTAATGTTAGTTTACCCCTTATGCCGGGGAGACTGTTTGGGCCTTCCCTAATTGGTGTCCGGATTCTCTCTCAGAAATTAAGTTTTCCCTTGTGGTTCGAAGTCCATTTGGGTCTCCCCGTATTAGTGAATCAATTTTCTCCTTGGTGTTTTCTTGGTTGGAGGTACACTACTAGAATTCTAAGTATTTGTGACGGGTTATTTTGCGATGAGATCTCGTCACGAATAATCTTTAGCAACGGGGTCCCGTCGCAAATAGCCCATTTTAGAAAATGGCGTCACAAAAAATATTATTTGTGACGGGCCCATCACAAATAATATTTTCTTACGATGGGCGGCTTCACCGTTGCAAATAAGTCTCCGATTATATACTTTATATATATAAACTTTTTTGCGACGGGCCCATAATACCATCATAAATAATTTTTTGAAAGTATCTATTTAGACTATTTGCGACGGGCCCATTGCAAATAATTTTTTACGACGAGGCCCCTAATCTGGTCGCAAATACTTTTTTTTAAAAAAAATTTAGGCTATTTGCGACGGGAACTCGTCGCAACAGATCCCGTGGCAAATAATAAATAAAATTTTAAAAAAATAAATTTAATAAACTTATAATTATTGAAAAATTGTTTTTAATATTATAAAAAAAATAAAAAATATTAAAATTCACAATATTCATAAAAAAATATAAAATAAATCATAAAATATTATTATTATTATTATTATTATTAGTAAAATAAAAAAAATATTAAAAAATATAATACTGAAAAAATATATCTAATAAAATTATGAATTAATGAAACAATAATATTAATATTATTAAAATAATAAAATAATAAAAATTATTAAAATTCTCAATATTCACAAATATAAAAAAATCATTAAATATTATTATTATTAGTAGTAGTAAAATAAACAAACATTAAAAAATATAATACTGAAAAAATATATTTAATAAAATTATGATTAATGAAACAATAATATTAATATTATTATAATAATAAAAAATAAAAAATTATTAAAATTCTCAATATTCAAAAAAAATCATAAAATATTAAAAATTAAATTATGTAACATTCGCACCGATATGAAAGATAGAAACTGTAAATAGTTCATATTTCAAAAAATGTTAAATTCAAATGTTTTTAACAAAAAAATCACTGGGGTTTCGTCTTCTGGAGGATGTGGGGGGGCTGAAGGAGATGGTGGAGGAAACTCCATCCCTAAACTATGAGTCAGATGGCGCATGTACTTCATCTGCTCATGATGCTGCTGCTGCCATCAACGCATCTCCTCCTCGTGCTGCTGCTGATGCATCTCTTCTTGTTGCTTCTGCAAACTCTCTATAAGTTCATTCTAAGCTCGGAACTGCTCCTGATACTGTGAGGCAGAAGCTGATGCCTCTCCACGAGATCCTCTTGAGCTGGACGCTGACATCACAACAGTACCATAATAAGTACCAGGAGTCACATGAGAGCTGATACCATCTACTCAACCCTTCTCAAAGCCATACTGAGTCGCCTGCATCCATGCCGCCTCGTCAAAATGGTGGGAACTATTCTGATTAGTCGTCTCATCCTGACCCTCAGCCTGTGTCTGAGAGGTCACAACTTCATATGACTCCTTCAATTCCAATTTGAAATTAAAAATGTGAAAATATTATATAAATTTAATTTTCAAACTTAAAAAAATAAGACTAACCACAATCTGATGATGGGGATCACCTCTAATCTCTCCGGTGGCTGGATCATTGTACATCCTTCGATAAACATCGAACTCTGTAATATCGGGATGCTCGAATGACTATATGAATATAAAATAAACTGTTTATATTTGAAGTTATATAAAATATTTAAAAAAATTACTTACCAGATGCTCTCTATGCGTACTGAATGTACGACTACTAGCTCAATGCGTCACCTCCTATCTCACCCAGTTCTGCCGACCCAATGAAGACCTCTTTTGAAATCCAACACCCAACCAGTGTACACATAATCCATACCAAACCTGAGATGAAATGTACTCTGGTTGGTGGGCTCTACACGACTCATCAAATACTGTCGCTCCTGCTTTCTTAATGGTCGTCTTTCTCAAATTGTGAAAAACCTGACGCAAATGCTCACGCATAGCCACCTCCCATGCTGCATGGACATCGTTACGCATGCTATCATCGATGGGATACCATAAACCCTAAAAATAATTTATAATATCAAGTTATTAATAAAATAAATTTCAAAATAAATTTCAAAATAAATATTATTTATTTACGTACCAACCAATGATTGTACATATTGAGCCACACATCAACGGGAATCTGTTCCCATGTGATCCATGAATGAGAAAAATAATTGCACAAGATGGTGCTCCCCGGTCCAACAACTACATGCGCAAAACTATGAAAAAAGAATAAATAATCAAACAATTAGTATATAT
The DNA here is from genome assembly GCA_963277665.1 of Viscum album. NCBI lineage: Eukaryota > Viridiplantae > Streptophyta > Magnoliopsida > Santalales > Viscaceae > Viscum > Viscum album. The sequence goes on from OY728157.1 coordinate 1,808,653,526, forward strand.
ATAAATAAATTAATGAAAGCTAACTAAAATATACAGGTTACTATACCTCTGTGTGCGTGTATCGAAGCCAAGACATGGACGTCTCTTGGGGATAGGGTCAGGAATCACCAGTCGCGCAAGACCGCGCCCCCTCCACATACCTCCTGAACCACCATTAGGCTGGGGGTTAGATGATCCCACATCCCCCTCATCCAAAGGTAGCTCAGACTCCTCTAGCTCACGTAATAGATCAGAGTCCATTTGAAACAGAAAATGATTATTGTTAGTAGATAGTTGAAAATAACTATTATATATAGATATATATATTTGTTATGATCATAACCAGCATTTAACTGTATCAATGTTCACCTTCATCATCATATTTATATCTGATGATGTCAATGTCTTCATATTTCTCCTTGCCATCATCAATATCCATATGAGTATCACTTTCCCCATCCCTTGTCATTTCAAATTCATTTGTAACATCATTAACATCTTCGTCACCATCGACCCTTAAATGTGGGGTGTCATCATCGATATTCATGTTTCTTTGTGAAAAAGATGGATTTTGAGTAGTCTCTTTAAAAATTTCAATTCTTTCCACTTCAGCATAACCACATTCAGTTTGAGTAAGTTGATTTTCCCGAGATTTCATTTTTATTATGCTCCACCAATCAATCAGGTATCTTGAAGTAGAATAATACTTTGTGTAATAAATTTTATGTTCCTGTTAATCCAGTAAAAATGGTTCATTTACTGGAAGAAGAATTTTATATTTAATATCAACGATTCAATGAGTTGGATGAAAAATCAAGCCTCTCTCAGTATCCAACCACCGACATTTAAACATCGTTATGAAATTCTATCCAAGATAACAAAGCTCAATAATTTCATCCAGAATTCCGTAAAAGTCAACTTCAGTTTCTATATGATGCGATCCTATCAAACAAAATCCACTATTTATTGTTTCTTTTGATTCCCTGTATGCACATGTATGAAATCTAAAACCATTCACCACATATTCATTATAAGATTTAACCATTTTGGATGGTGGGTTACTCAATATACACAATTGCTTATCAATTTTATCATGATGTTGAGGCACCTGAAAATTTGTAAAACAACTATAAATATAATAAATAGTAAATTGAACTGATATTAAACCATCAATAATTTATGTTACCAGTTTTTAAAACCATTGAGAAATATTTCTTTGTCTGCATTCTTCAAGAGCAGCTTCTGTCATTTGTGGAAGTTTTTTCTTGATATGATTATCATATAACCAACAAATAAAATAAGTTTACATACTATAATAGAAAATATAGAATAAGTGATAGAATCACTCATAGTACAAATGCTATCATTTCTTCACAGTTGAGTAGAACATATGTATGATCTCTGTGATGTTCATCTTCTGAAATCCATCGTTCTTTAACTCCACCGAAGCCAAGATTTGGCTGATTAAAAATTGATAATTTATTGTCCATTTCATCATTAACATTTCCCTCATTCCTTCCCATGGGTTTTTTTTGAGGTATATTCAGATTCAAAATAGTGAGAGCAGAAAAAAGCAATTTCCTCTTACAAATAAGCTTCAGCAATTGAGCCTTCAACTGATGCTTTGTTTCGTACTTTTTTCTTCAATTTATGTATGCATCTCTCAAATGGATACATCCATCGAAACTATACTAGACCTCCACATTTAGCTTCATGTGGAAAATGTAATATCAGATGTTCCATTGAGTCAGAGAAAGTAGGCAGAAAGATTTTTTCCAGTTTACATATAATTACAGCAACATCTTCTTCCAGTTTTCTTAGCACATCATAGTCCTTTATCACTACACAAATGTCTCGAAAAAATATGATATGTCTGTTATCGAATCCCAAATCATAGAATTAAACAAACATCTGAATACAATCATCATAAGTCTTTCCATTATAACATGACAATCATGACTTTTTAATCCGGTAATATGACCATTCATAACACATCTGCCCAAATTGGAATCATACCCATCTGGAAGTCTCAAATCTGAAATACACTGACAAAATAATAAGTGAATCTCTTTGGACAGTGTATAAGCTGCTTTTGGATTCATTAACCTCTGTGATATGACATTCTGAAATAGTTCAAGTTCTGGTTGCCTGCAAATTTGGGCAAGATCTAATCGTTCTTTTATAGTATCTTTGGTCTTACCTAGTGTATCCAAAACTGTATGAAATAAATTATCAAAACAGTTCTTCTCAATATGCATAACATCCAACATGTGGCAGACCAACAAATCAGACCAATATGGGAGATCCCAAAAAATTCTTCGTTTTATCCAATTATGTTCTTTCCCAAAGCCATGAATTTTCTATTGGTTTGTTGTTGGCCCAAACGTGATGGGAGGTAATGAAAATACAACTGATTTTAACTCTGTACCTGAGATCATTTTTGGAGGTTCATCCCTTTCAATTGTGCCTTTTCTGAAATGAGATTTGTTCCTTCAAAAAGGATGATCAGTTGGAAGAAATATTCTATGACAGTCAAAATAGCAAGGTTTTTTCCATTGATGATCATAAAAGATTTGTTTTCTTTCATACAGTAATGACATGATTTCAGACAATGTGTACTCCATCCAAATAACATGCCATATGACGAAAAGTCACTAATCGTCCACATCAATGCATATTTTAATGTGAAATTTTGTTTCGCAGAAACATCATATGTACTAACACCATTACTCCATAATGAATTTAACTCATCAATCAATGGTTTCAAATAAACATAAATATTCTTTTTCGGATGTCCTGGTATTAATAAGTTCAAAAATATACAGGGATCTTTCATCAACATCGATGGAGGTAGATTGTACAGAGTTATAAAGACATTCCAACATGAATACTGACTACCATAAGAACCAAACAAATAGAATCCATTAGTAGAAAGACCCAATAACACGTTTTGGGCTTCTAAAGAAAAAGACGAATGCAGACGATCAAAATGTTTCCATTAATCACCATCAGATGGATGATTCAATCTTTTACCGGTTGAAATATTGGTTTTGTGCCATGACAACATTGATGTTGCGTTATGAGACATAAATAAATGTTGCATCCTGGGTGTAAGGGGGAAAAATCTCAACTATTTTTTAGGAATCGATCCATACTTCCCTGGTTGAGATTTTTTATACCTCGATTGTCCACATGTGGGACAACTATCCCATGACTCATTTCACCAGAATATAAGATGCAATCATTTTCACATGCATGAATCTTCTAATAACTAAGGCCTAGATTACGAACCAACCTCTTTCTCTCATAGTAATTTACAGGAAACACATTTCCATCAGGTAACAATGTTTTAACCAAAGAAAATATCGGATCAAAACAATTGTTTGACATTTCATTATCAGATTTAATAGCCATAAATTTTGCAACCGCTTCTAATTTTCTTATGTTGCAACCAGGATATAATGCATCCTCAGCAAACCTCAACAACTCATAAAATTCAGATGGTGCCAACTCAGGAGTTGAATCAATATCATCATGAGTTTTAGTTTGTTGAACAGATAGACCTGCAACATCATGTACTAAATTTTTGAACCGTGATGGATTCAGAATCAAGTTATTAGTATCTTCTCAGGAACTTCGTTCACCATGTTGATACCAAAAAACATAATCTGGTTGAAAACCAAACCGCAAGAGATGTCCCCCAACCTTATCAAATGTGTCAAACATTCTCAGAGCACATTTTTTACAAGGACACTTAATTGTGACTTTTGAAACATATTCTGGTTTTGATGATGCAAATGCTAAGAAAGATTCAACACCCTCAATATATACAGGATTTAAACTAGAACCATTTGGATTTCAGCACAGATTTATCCAAGCACGGTCATCTAATAATGACTGATGTCGACTTCCTTGTTCCCTATTTTTCTAAAAAATATAAAATCATCATTTTTTTTAATAATTTGAAATTATAAAAACACTATCTAAAAAAAGAAGATAAATAATTACTACTACTTCTTAATAATTACCATTAATTAAGGGCGACACAATTTCCAGTGGATTGACGGCTACTGTAGAGACCCGAAGCTTAACGTACATGAACATTACATTACTTTTGCGGAATACTTAGTACAAAAAAAAACACACACACAAGGATCGTAATAGTTTAGTGTCTTTGGAAACTCGGAACGTAATCTTCTAATCATGGTGAAAGATCTTCAATATCTCCCATAAAGATCTTCCCCTTTTTTTCTTACCTAAAAACTTTCTTTATATCCTGGGGAAAAGAAAACATAAAAGGGTGAGCTCAAATGCTCAGTAAGGGTAAACAAAAGAAATATCAATCACATCATATACATAAGCACATAACTATTGGAAATATTAACCTCCAAAAGAGATCATAATTTCATAACATGGGGTAAATCATGGAAGTGAAATGTAATCACAATAATCATAACATAAAACATGGAACTTTGTGGAATTCACACATAATCATAGATAATCATTTCTTGTTAGTCAAGACTCATTGTCAAGACTATCTTAGTGGACAAAGTCCCTTTCTGAATCGAGTAACCCTCGTTTCAGTCCTGTTTCACTGAACCAGTATAACCTACCATTCCAGCCATGTCTATCTCATGAGATATAAAATCTTTACCCAATGCATTTGAGGGAGATATAGGTCCCACCCATCTTATAATTAATCCTTTCTTATGTGTGCCACATAATCATAAATCATACATCATCGCATAACACATGTAACAAAAAATGAGATTCTTGAAACATCATGACATCATAAAACAAATCATATAAGGTACATGACTTCATAAAAATAATTTCCTCAAAATATAATCAAATCAATGTAATAATAGGTAAAAAAAACAGAACCCTATATTATCTTCAATGGAAAATAATTTTGATAAAACTTTTGAACTCCATTCTTGAGGAAAATATCCTTTATACTTCAAAAACAGTTTTCTTTTCTTAACATGTCATACAATTATAAACTAAAAGAATTTGATTAAAAATAAACCTGAAAACTTATAAATGAAGATTCTTGGAAATAATGTTTTAAAAACCCATTCTTTCCGTATAAGTTAAAAAAACATTCTTCTCGTACTTTTTTTCGGAAAAGTAAAAAAGTACCTCGTACGAAAAACGACAAAAGATTCCTTTCATATTCTTTACTAAAAACTCACCGAAGGGTAAAATTGGATTTAAAATATTGTAAGTGGATGGAAACAATATTACATATTTAGGGAACATGGACGTGGATGATAAAATACACCCCAGTAAATTTCAATGTAAAAACAATCTCGGATAAAAATGAGATTGTGATATTTTCCCTTACCTTAGGTCCGATTTGCTTTGTACGTGTCCGAAGCTCCTGTATAATGGTTTAAATAATGTCATTGACTTATTACAGAATCATATTCATTGTTATGATATCATATATGGTTCAATTATGACATTATATTACCCGTTCTTTTGTAAATTCCATGTTAAAGAAGCGTTTTGGGTAAAATCGTTTCATTTATCGTAGGTGTTTTGACTTGTTGTTCTTGACATTATTATTACTTATATCATGATTTACTTACTTCCAGAATATAAAATATGATTTATATATCATATATATTCAGTATATATATATATATAATAGATAGATAAATGAAATGAAAAACACCGTTCATGGAGACGGTAGTCCGTACGTACGCATGAACGCTGTTTTCCTTTCCTTATTGTCTTGAATGGAAGTAAGTAGATGACATACATATATATATATATACATAAATCCAGTAGCTTTATAATTTCATATATTTCATTATTATTTCTTATATGTACTTTATAATCATTCTTAAATGGTTAACATGGAGAATGAATCTCATCGCGTCGTGGAGACGGTAGTCCGTACGTACGCACGAGCGATGATATCATTTCCATAAATATTGAATTGAATTGGAGTGAATTATACAATATATCAAAATCAATATGATGTTGTAATAACTATGTATAGTTATTCTTTACACTATTATACCCATCCATGTAAGGTGGTGGTGGAAAATAGATTACACCACGGCGTGGAGACGGTATTCCGTACGTACGCACATGCGGTGATTTCTTTTTCCGTAGGATGGATAGATGGTGAAATAGGGTTGTTTCATACTTATAATAACATATAAGTATATGAGTGATACTGATGTTATTACTTCATAATGAAACAACCTAAGAAGAAGAAGTGGAAGAAGAAATAAAGATGAAAGAATTGGTAACGGTAATTACCTCTTCTTTGAAGCGCCTTTTGGAGACCTCCTCTTAGGGAACAAAAATTGGTCTTTGAGGAAGACTAAAACCTCTAGGATGTTTCTAGGGAAGTGTAGAAGAGATTTTGGCAGGGGTTGGCCGAGCTTGAGTGCTCAAAGTGGTGTGAGGAGGAGGGGGAGGAGGTGTCCTTTTATAAGGGAGGAGAGGGGCACCTTAGGAATACCTCAAAATATTATTTTATATTAATGTCAAAATCGGTTTATAATGGTTCCAAAGGGTCTTATTTCGAAGCTAAAGTGGGTATGGGTCTAAATCCTATCAACCAATCGGATTTAGACAAGTTTAGGGTATTATTTTAACCTTATCAATTAGATTTAACTCTAAGTTAAATAATTTAACTTTTACCGTGTCTTTTTGTTTTCTTTCACTATATGGTTAATACACTTACTATAACATGCCAAACGAACCCCAAATTGTTTATTATTAATATATATATCCTTATCTAAGTCATTTGGTCGAACCTTAGATTTTTAGGAATAAAATAACAATTAATAATATAATATTTTATTTAAAAACTATTTTGTGTCAATTTTGACACTATTTGATATATGATTTTTTTGAAAGTCATAACAGAATTATATGTTCGAACCAAGTTGATTAAATCAACACTAATATATCATAGTAACCTAGAAAATTAGTGGAATTTATAAAAAGTCTCAAATTACATTCATTTGAGCATTTATAACATCAATTATGTTAATATTTCCTTAAAAGGGTAATTACTGCATCATCGTTGTGTCATAAATAAATTAATTTATTTAAAGTCTAAAAATTATAAATAAAATATCATTATGTAGGAAATATTTTTATCTTTCTAATTAATATTTATAGTCTAATTTATCTTATGTATAACCCCATATTAAAAATGATTTACTTATTAAACTTTGATTTTAACTATTTTAACCCTTCTTTAAATAAATTAATAAGAAATGTCCTAATCTAACCCAAGTGGGCCTAAATGGTCATATTTTATTCCTAAGTTTGTTTTTGGTCAAATTAAACTTATACAATAGAATTAGGACATGTGTTAGGGTAATAGTAATATCATTTTTTACCCTTAGTTACCCTATTTACTATTAACCGCGGTAAAAAAGTAAAAAGTTACTATTCACCAAAAAATTATTTTTATCTCATTGAACCACATTTTACTTACTGATATCAACCGTGTCTATCGGATTTTCGAAATTCCATTCACAGAAGCGGTAAAATTAAGTTTTATGCAAAATTCAGTTTTTAACCTACCACTTAGTGGTTTCACTATTCATCAAAAATTGAAAGTTTTCAGAAAAATACCAAAATTTCACCCTAGGCTAATTTCGGTATTCCGAATCCAAAAATGAAGTCCATTTTGAAAAATAAAATTTATAAAATTTCAAAAAGTGGTTATTATTATTCATAACGGCTAGTTTTAATAATATTTTAATAACATATCGTTGTTTAGTGAAACTCGGTATTGCGTACGACGCAAGCTATCGAGGAAGGTCGCGATTGCGTGTAATGCAAGACAAGTCAAGGATGCGTGTTGTGCAAGCTCCTTTTGGTGTAGCGTACAACACAAGACATTAGTGAAAAAGAATATTTTTCATAAAATCTCGGGCTGTTACATTCTACCCCCCTTAAAATGAATTTCGCCCTCGAAATTCGTCGGGGTTATAAATGGTTTACTATTCAAAAGTTTCTTTAATAGAAACCCACATCGTAAAAAGGAATACCAAAACCCGGCTTTAAAAACTAAAGTATGAAATGTAACGATTACCCAAATAAACTAATCACTGGGTTTCCACATAGGTGAAAATATGGATATGGAAGAGATATCTAACCATCATGTTCTGATGGAGAGTGGTAGAGAACATGGTTATGGAAAATCCAGTAATCACAAATCCATAAATTTGTGACGATCTAAGGTACCATCTGATTCATCAGGTATAAGATCACTAGGACAACATTTTTGGTTTTCAAGATCATTTCCCTAAAGTTGAAAATTTGAATTAGAATAAATACTTTCTTTATTTTGGTACAATCTCACTGTTGTTCATGCCTTGAACAATTTCCACTTCATCTCTTAAATAAATGAAGTTGAATTTGTTATTCGTGAAGTGTTAGTATGACATGTCATTCCATCTGTCTCAAACAAAAGGTTAGCAAAAATTATATACATAAGTCGATCTATAGTGAGATTAATCACATATGGTTCCTAAAATGGACTTATACTTCATATATCATACTGCTTAATATAATAAAACTAGTTTCTACTAAACAGGGACTTCCTGTAGGCCAGTGGTAGGTGATAAAGGCCAGTCGCACTTCGGTTGTGGGTTCGATTCCCACAGCCTTGTCCGAAGCGATGGGCTGTCGCCCGTCCTATAGGTTGTCCTTTTTCTAAAACTATATTACTATAACATCCCATCAATAATATCGAAAAAACTTTTATCCTTAAACAATACTAACTTATGTCCAACATAATCCATTCCAATCTTTAGGCTTATCCATAATACTGCAGTCCACTCTCATAACATAGTGAAAACGATTACCAGAGATTTAATACCATCGTTGATCCCCATATATCATAAGATATATCTTGTTGGTCACATTCCAAACATTCAAAGGCCTTAATCTTGTACTCTCTTGAATACCCATTGAACCTTATTGAAAACATGAATTCTATTAAAAGTTAACTCATTCCACATACCAAAATCCTCAAAATTCTATATACTCAAACCATGATATCACTTAGTCCTTATATCAATCATGAGCTCATGAATACTATTAAACATTTCATTTTCTCGTTTTCCCTTCATTATGCGCATATCATCTTATTTCCAAAAAAATATCTCAATCACTTTGAATAACACATCAATAAATATTGCAATACTCAATGATACAACATTATTTTGGAATCCCATTACATAAACACTTAATCATTCTACCACATCGTTGTCATATTCAACATTGCCAATAGTGATCGCATGTGACTTCCCTTTGTCCTTTGCCTTCAGTGGTTGCTCATGTTGATCATAACTAACCCTTGGATTAGGGAATTTATTAGCATAATGCCCCATTTCCTTGCACTTGAAGCATTAAAGTGTTGGTGGTGCGTTCTCTGCTGTGTTTGCTTTATTCACGTCATTGGAAACCCTTTTTCCATTACTTCGACACTCAGCTGCTCGATGACCTTCTTTTCCACAATTAAAACATTTTCTAGTCCCTTTAAGACAATCTCCACCATGCTTCTTTCCACACTTTGTGCATAAGGAAACATTCATCTTCTTTTCACCATTATTCTGAGATTTCTCCTTGAACTCCATCTTTCGTTTCTTGTCAAAACCATGAGTTGGATATGTAACACCAACTTCCATTTCTACCTTGATAGCACAACGCACAATTTCTTCATAGCTACTGAAGTATCTTATAGCTAATGCCCTTTGAAGACTTGGTTTTAAGCCACTGAAAAATCGATCAACTTTACTTTCAGGTTGGATGATAATGCCAGATGCATACCTTGCAAGTCTTGTAAAATTCGCTTCGTATATACCAACAGATTCATCATCCTTTTTCTTTAGTTCAAGAAACTCCTTCTCCATCTTTGTTCGAAGAATACGGGGGAAGTACTTACTGAAAAATAAGTTCTTGAACTCTTCCCATTCCATGGACTCAATTTCATCCCTTTGCCTCGTATTCTTAATAAGATTCCACCATTGATCAGCATCACCTTCCAAACGATACACTGCTAAGATGACTTTATCATGTTCAGAACATTGAAGAACTGAAAATATCTTTTCAGTGGTATTGATCCATTGTTCAGCAACAAGTGGATCAGAAGACCCACTGAAAGAAGGTGGATGTTGCCTCATGAAGGACTCAATAGAATATTGTTCCCTTCTCTGCTCATTTGGAAGTCCAGAATGATTCATAGCTTATGTAAGTATAGCAATAAGATTTTGCACTCCATCTCCCATAACATTTGTTTGTTCAGGAGGAAAATCATTGCATTGTCCATTGCATTGATCAACACGGTTCCTTCGGGTTCCAGCCATCATCTAAAACCCAAAAAGAATAGTGTGAGAGGAAAAAATCATGCTAGGGAAAACAACATAATAAAGGGGGAGTACCTTCAATATCTAACATCTTAGGTTTAATTCTATGATCGTTAGCGTAATTCTAGTACTATAACCTATACGTATACTTAACCTTAGGGACATCCCTAGACATACCTTAGAAATATCTCTAGGGATATCACTAAAGTTCTCGCATCCTAGTTTCCAAAGGTTGACTAAACCTTTTCTCTGATACCAACTGTAGAGACCCGAAGCTTAACGTACATGAACATTACATTACTTTTGCGGAATACTTAGTACAAAAAAAACACACACACAAGGATCGTAGTAGTTTAGTGTCTTTGGAAACTCGGAACGTAATCTTCTAATCGTGGTGAAAGATCTTCAATATCTCCCATAAAGATCTTCCCCTTTTTTTTTCTTACCTAAAACCTTTCTTTATATCCTGGGGAAAAGAAAACATAAAAGGGTGAGCTCAAATGCTCAGTAAGGGTAAACAAAAGAAATATCAATCACATCATATACATAAGCACATAACTATTGGAAATCTTAACCTACAAAAGAGATCATAATTTCATAACATGGGGTAAATCATGGCAGTGAAATGTAATCACAATAATCATAACATAAAACATGGAAATTTGTGGCATTCACACATAATCATAGATAATCATTTCTTGTTAGTCAAGACTCATTGCCAAGACTATCTTAGTGGACAAAGACCCTTTCTGAATCGAGTAACCCTCGTTTCAGTCCTGTTTCACTGAACCGGTATAACCTACCATTCCAGCCATGTCTATCTCATGAGATATAAAATCTTTAACCAATGCATTGGAGGGAGATATAGGTCCCACCCATCTTATAATGAATCCTTTCTTATGTGTGCCACATAATCATAAATCATATATCATCGCATAACACATGTAACAAAAAATGGGATTGTTGAAACATCATGACATCATAAAACAAATAATATAAGGTACATGACTTCATAAAAATAATTTCCTCAAAACATAATCAAATCAATTTAATAATATGGAAAAAAACAGAACCCTATATTATCTTCGATGGAAAATAATTTTGATAAAACATTTGAACTCCATTCTTGAGGAAAATATCCTTTCTACTTCAAAAACACTTTTCTTTTCTTAACATGTCATACAATTATAAACTAAAAGAAGTTGATTAAAAATAAACCTGAAAACTTATAAAGGAATATTCTTGGAAATAATGTTTTAAAAATCCATTCTTTCCGTATAAGTTAAAAAAACATTCTTCTCGTACTTTTTTCGGAAAAGTCAAAAAGTACCTCGTACGAAAAACGACAAAAGATTCCTTTCATATTCTTTACTAAAAACTCACCGAAGGGTAAAATTGGATTTAAACTATTGTAAGTGGATGTAAAAAATATTACATATTTAGGGAACATGGACGTGGATGATAAAATACACCCCAGTAAATTTCAATGTAAAAACAATCTCGGATAAAAATGAGATTGTGATATTTTCCCTTACCTTAGGTACGATTTGCTTTGTACGTGTCCGAAGCTCCTGTATAATGGTTTAAATAATTTCATTGACTTATTACAGAATCATATTCATTGTTATGATATCATATATGGTTCACTTATGATATTATATTACCCGTTATTTTGTAAATTCCATGTTAAAGAAGCGTTTTGGGTAAAATCATTTCATTTATCGTAGGTGTTTTGACTTATTGTTCTTGACATTATTATTACTTATATCATGATTTACTTACTTCCAGAATATAAAATATGATTTATATATCATATATATTCAGTATATATATATATATAATAGATAGATAAATGAAATGAAAAACATCGTTCATGGAGACGGTAGTCCGTACGTACGCATGAACGCTGTTTTCCTTTCCTTATTGTCTTGAATGGAAGTTAGTAGATGACATAAATATATATATATACATAAATCCAGTAGCTTTATAATGTCATATATTTCATTATTATTTCTTATATATACTTTATAATCATTCTTAAATGGTTAACATGGAGAATGAATCTCATCGCGTCGTGGAGACGGTAGTCCGTACGTACGCACGAGCGATGATATCATTTCCATAAATATTGAATTGAATTGGAGTGGATTATACAATATATCAGAATCAATATGATGTTTTAATAACTATGTATAGTTATTCTTTACACTATTATACCCATCCATGTAAGGTGGTGGTGGAAAATAGATTACACCACGGCGTGGAGACGGTATTCCGTACGTACGCACGCGCGGTGATTTCTTTTTCCGTAGGATGGATAGATGGTGAAATAGGGTTGTTTCATAATTATAATAACATATCAGTATATGAGTGATACTGATGTTATTACTTCATAATGAAACAACCTAAGAAGAAGAAGTGGAAGAAGAAATAAAGATGAAAGAATTGGTAACGGTAATTACCTCTTCTTTGAAGCGCCTTTTGGAGACCTCCTCTTAGGGAACTAAAATTGGTCTTTGAGGAAGACCAGAACCTCTAGGATGTTTCTAGGGAAGTGGAGAAGAGATTTTGGCATGGGTTGGCCGAGCTTGAGTGCTCAAATTGGTGTGAGGAGGAGGGGGAGGATGTGTCCTTTTATAAGGGAGGAGAGGGGCACCTTAGGAATACCTCAAAATATTATTTTATATTAATGTCAAAATCGGTTTATAATGGTTCCAAAGGGTCTTATTTAGAAGCTAAAGTGGGTATGGGTCTAAATCCTATCAACCAATAGGATTTAGACAAGTTTAGGGTATTATTTTAACCTTATCAATTAGATTTAACTCTAAGTTAAATAATTTAACTTTTACCGTGTATTTTTGTTTTCTTTCACTATATGGTTAATACACTTACTATAACATGCCAAACGAACCCCAAATTGTTTATTATTAATATATATATCCTTATATAAGTCATTTGGCCGAACCTTAGATTTTTAGGAATAAAATAACAATTAATAATATAATATTTGATTTAAAAACTATTTTGTGTCAATTTTGACACTATTTGATATATGATTTTTTGTAAAAGTCATAACAGAATTATATGTTCGAACCAAGTTGATTAAATAAACAATAATATATCATAGTAACCTAGAAAATTAGTGTAATTCATAAAAAGTCTCAAATTACATTCATTTTAGCATTTATAACATCAATTATGTTAATATTTCTTTAAAAGGGTAATTATTGCATCATTGTTGTGTCATAAATAAATTAATTTATTTAAAGACTAAAAATTATAAATAAAATATCATTATGTAGGAAATCTTTTTAGCTTTCTAATTAATATTTATAGTCTAATTTATTTTATGTATAACACCATATTAAAAATGATTTACTTATTAAACTTTGATTTTAACTATTTTAACCCTTTTTTAAATAAATTAATAATAAATGTCCTAATCTAACCCAAGTGGGCCTAAATGGTCATATTTTATTCCTAAGTTTGTTTTTGGTCGAATTAAACTTATCCAATAGAATTAGGACATGTTTTAGGGTAATAATAATATCATTTTTTACCCTTAGTTACCCTATTTACTATTAACCGCGGTAAAAAAGTAAAAAGTTACTATTCACCAAAAAATTATTTTTATCTCATTGAACCACATTTTACTTACTGATATCAACTGTGTCTGTCGGATTTTCGAAATTCCATTCACAGAAGCGGTAAAATTAATTTTTATGCAAAATTCAGTTTTTAACCTACCACTTAGTGGTTTCACTATTCACCAAAAATTGAAAGTTTTCAGAAAAATACCAAAATTTCACCCTAGGCTAATTTCGGTATTCCGAATCCAAAAATGAAGTCCATTTTGAAAAATAAAATTTATAAAATTTCAAAAAGTGGTTATTATTATTCATAACGACTAGTTTTAATAATATTTTAATAGCATATCGTTGTTTAGTGAAACTCGGTATTGTGTACGACGCAAGCTATCGAGGAAGGTCGCGATTGCGTGTAATGCAAGGCAAGTCAAGGATGCGTGTTGTGCAAGCTCCTTTTGGTGTAGCGTAAAACACAAGACAATAGTGAAAAAAATATTTTTCATAAAATCTCGGGCTATTACAGCTACTCTTTTGTCCGACGGCTCATTTACTTGCATCTTACTCACACTGAAATCACAATGAAGAATGTGGTCGAAGGTACGCATATTCATTCTCTTATGCATGAGAATGAATATGCGTACCTCTGACCAGATTCTTCATTGTGATTTCAGTGTGAGGAAGATGCAAGTAAATGAGCCGTCGAACAAAAGAGCCCCCTTTTTGTCGATGAATCGTCTTCTTCCAACTATCACCGCCTAAAAACATTATAAAAAACTATGATCCTATGAATTCATATCCAATCTTGTTCATACGATATTGAATATGCTTATGTAGCAGCACATTTTTCATAATGTTTTAAGTCGGTGAGAGTTGAAATGAGAAAAGTCATCGAGCAAAAGGAGTGTTGTCAATCCATTGGAAATTGTGCCATGTTCTTAAAATTTATTAAAATTTATTTCAACTGTGTAACACCCCAAGCTTTCACTATACACTTCTCTTTCAATAATGCAATAGCTTGCATTGTACGCAAGTTCGAGATTCTAACACGCCACGACCAATCAAAGTAGCAGTTATGAATAGTAATACCCACTTTTTGAAATTATATAAATTTTATATTTCAAAATGGACTTCATTTTTTTATTCGGAATATCGAAATTATCGAAAGTTAAATTTTTTGTAATTTTCTGAGAACTTCCAATTTTTTATGAATAGTGAAAAATACTTAAAAACAACTTTTTTAATAAAAATAATTTATAGCGATAAATTATACTATTGAGTGGTTTTAAAGTATAATTAGAATATAATTTTTACCATTTTATCCAATGGTGTTCGTTATAATTAATTTCACTTTGAAATTAGACATAAACAATTGTCAATCTTTTGATATATATTGTTTCTTAAAAACACGCTATTTATTGTGACAGTGGGAATTAATTATAAAATTAATTAATGAAACTTATATGTTTGGAATTTTGTAAAATATACATCATTTTTGAATTCGGAATATCAATTATAGCTTAGGGTGAAATTTTGGCATTGTTCTGAAAAACTTCAATTTTTGATGAATAGTGAAACCACTAAGTGGTAGTTAAAAAACTGATTTTTCGTTTAAATGAAACATTACCACTTCTGTGATTTGATTTTCAAAAATCCGACATTCATGGTTTTCATTAGGAAGTAAAATGTGGTTCAATGGGATTAAAATAATTTTTGTTGAATAGTAACTTTTAAGTTTAATTAATCGTGATTAAAGGTAATTATTGATATTTAAGGTAAAAATGATATTATAAAAATATGAAAATACCTTTACACTTATCCTACCCCTATTTTATGTGTCATGGCCGACCAAAACAATCCATGGGTCAACTTGGGGACCCCATGGAGCCACTTTGGTAGGAAAATGACATAAATAACTTTTATTTTAAGTTAAAATAAAAATGTCACAAACATAAGTTGTTTTACTAAAACAATTTTTACATGGGGTTATACAAGTCATATGTTTGATTATAAATATTAATTATAAATATAAAAGTATTTCCTACATAATGATATTTTTTTTATAATTTTTAGACATTAAAGAAATTAAATTATTTATGACACCAGGATGATGCAGCGATTACCTCATTAATTAACAATTTAAATAAAATAAAAAGATAATGTAAAATCCAAAGCTTACACTTGTCAAAAACCTATTGGATGAGAATATTTCCAACCCTTATCACATTATCCTTGAATTATATAAGTTTGGGACCTTTAAAATCCGAAACTCATTATATAATAAAGTAACATTTCATTACTTTCCAAGAGTGCCCCTCCTCTCCACTTATAAAAAGCCCCCACCACTACCACCTTACTCACACTTTCAAAGCCTTTTGGCTCGGACAAGATCTATCCAAATACTCTCCCAATTTCCCTCTATTACTCCTCGAAGCCTCAATTTGGGAAGAATTCTTCCCAAGGAATCCTTTGGCATAAATCAAAAAGAGTTACCCGTTTTAAAGGTAGTGTTTTCTCTTGTGTTCTTTTGTTTTATTTTGCTTCTCCAACCCCTTAAACTCTTTTTATTCATTTATTTTGTAAGAAAAACAGTATCCTCAATATACTAGGATATTGTTATAATGAGTATTCGAGCTACACTTACACACACCTACATCTAACGGTTAAAGAACATACGGTTTCTGTGGATGGCGAATTTCTGCCTCACGAAACAATGATTTTTCAACACTCATATAACACCTTCAAAGGTGCCCATTAAGATGTAACTATATTTATATATGATATATAATATGTTTATGTTTTACTTAAGCTTATATATGTTTCATTTATGGCATACCTTTATGGTTTCCATTATGGGTAAATGCGATATTTTCATTTTAGGAAGTGCGGACTACCGCCCCCTCAAAGTGATTTGAATCGTTGATGCCATATGTGGGAAGTATAAAGTATGGAGTAAATGATATTATATATAATATTATACTGGAATTATAATACACTTTTATACTATTATTATCTCATTTTATTAAATACTAAATAGAAATGAAAGTAGCGTTCATGCGTACGTATGACTTACCGTCTCCATGAACGGTGCATTTCATTTATTACCTCTAAATGTTATGTAATATTATAAAAGAATGTATATAATGTATATATATGATATATATGATATCTACATCATTAATATAATTCTGGATATAATGGATATTTCACCACATGAACAACTTGTAATTATAAGAAGTTTATTTTTGACTCAAGTACCAAAGATCGACAAAATGACCGTTATTAACTTAAATAATTACATAATGTTCATAACACAGTAATAAGTGATATAAAAGGAATAATGAACATGAAAAAGGTTCTTAAGTAAATATAAATTAACTCTAGTTTATTATTCTGGAGGTTAAAGAACGATCGAGTCAAGTCGGACACGAGGTAAGGGAATTTCTTAACCCAATTTCCATTCTTTGGGTTAATATCCTACTTTCAAATTATGTCATGATATTATTATGTCATATCTTGTATTTGTACTTCATTTATATGTACTTATAGTGAATACACATAATAAACCTATTTTATTTTAAAAATGATCTTTGTAAGGACTTCGTCACAATCTCCATTCATTGAGGCATATTTAGTTTTATACACAAATTTCTTTTATACGGTGTATAAACCCCTTTGACTTTTACGTTTATTCAAAAGGAAGATTTTTTATACGAAGAATTTTACTAAATGACAAAAAGGAATGTTTTTCTTGCCGTACATATGTGGTGACAATGACTTCTCTGCCGCCATGACCATTATTTGAGTTTCGGCTTCCTCTATAAGCCATAACTTTTTTAAATGAAAAATAAATACAAAGTTTTAATTTTACTTTATTTTGGTATTGAAAATTGTTTTGATAAAGTTTTTATTATATCAATGTGTTGTATTGATATCTTTTGAATGAAGTGTGGAAATCTTATGTTTCCTTTATGCATGTTTTATGTGATACAATTATGTTATGGTTTATGATATGTTTAAACCTATTCATATGAGGAATGAATTGGACTTAATAAGTTATGGGTGGAGCCCGATATAGCTCCTCGATGCATCGGTAGGTCTCATGAGACAAACTAGTGTCTTGGCACGAGGCCTTGACAAAATCTTATTTGTAGACTTGGCACGAGGCCTTGGCTATGTGGTTATGATAGTCTGGCATTATGCATTCCATCATTATGAAAGTGGTTATTGATATTGTATGTGATTATTCGACCAGTAGAATATCCATGTGAAGAAGTAAATGGCATTATCTCATTTTACTTTTGCCATATTATGTTGAAGTTCATGTTTAAAAGGCTTTTGTTTTAGTTATACATTGCCTTAAATTTTTATGATTATTGATGAAAGCTTCCGCTATATTGTTATCCTTACTGAGCATCTGAGCTCACCCCTTTCAATGTTTTAATATTTTCTAGGATGTGAAGAAGTATTTTATGAATGACCTACAGGGATAGTCAGAAGAGGATATGAGTGTGGACTATGGAGACTTTGTTATTGTAGTTTTTCACTTTATTATTTAATGTAACATTATGAATGTATCTAGTGTTTCCAAGGCTACTAAACTAATCGGTCTTTCGAGACTTGATCCTTTGTGATCATGCTAATGTTACGCAATTAATGCACCGACTCTGGGTAACTGGGGTCAGGGCGTTACAGTTGGTATCAAAGGCAGTTTAGTACTATCCTTGAAGCTAGATTTAGATAAAATCTGATTAGATCACATAGCCCAAAGATAAACTTTGAGGATTAGTAAAAAAGAACTTCCTAAAATTTTGTTGTTGTAGAGATTTTGTGAGCTTTACGAGAAATACATCCCTGTCTGGATACGAGTAGGTAGAGGCGGCTCTGGCACAAATGTACCTAGGGGTAAAACCCGAAAACACCGCTTTGAGTTAGACTCGAACGAGAACTGGTGTAGGACAACGGGCCTTGCTGCACTCTTGGTTACGACACTCCTGTGTTATATGCTTAGGATAATTCTCATTTTCTTTACAAACCACTATGAAGGGTTATGAGTATATACTTCCTCAAAGAAAACATTTTTATGATTATGGATTATATCCATAAATAGTTCAATTTATGTAAAGTATTTTATAAGTATGGAATTATGTATTTTGTTTCATAAACTAATCTAGTTTATGCCATTGTTTAGAAATGGAAACTAGTGGAAGGAATGGAAACCGTATCAATGCACACACTCCATGTAGGGATTTCCCTCCTGCTCAAGATAATTATTATGGAGCTGGAGATACAACTGGTGTTGATCAACTTATTACCATACTGGGACAACTCTCTCAGGTTATGAATAATAACCTTACTCGTATGGAGAACCCTGATATGCAACGTGGAGGATCAATGTTAGACCGCTTCATGAGGAAAAAACCACCAACATTTAATGGGGGTACAAATCCATTAGTAGCTGAGCAATTTATAAACTCCTTAGAAAAAATATTCCATGCCATGGGGAGTAGCGAAAGGGAGAAGGTTGTCATGGCAGTCTACCGCCTCACTGGAGATGCCGATCAATGGTGGTCACTGATTCAAAACACAAAGGAAGATGAAGAAGTATCAAATATGGAATGGAGAGAGTTCAAAGATCTTTTCTTAGAAAAATACTTTCCACATGACCATCGAGCAGATATGGAAAGGCAATTTCTGAGTCTGAGACAAAAGGAGGATGAGAATGTCGCAAAGTATGAGGCCAACTTTACAAGGTTAGCAAGGCATGTTGCAGATTATATACATAACCCAAGAAGTAAGATTGATCGTTTCTTTGATGGGTTAAAACCATTTCTTCGTCGAGCATTATTCTCACAAACCTTCTCAACATACGAATATATAGTCTCGTGTAGAATAAAGACAGAAAAGGAATTCTCTAAATCTTATGACAATAAAGTAAATCAAGAGAAGAAGAGAATGGTGGAGCAAGAGACAGATAAAGGGAAAAAGGGAAAGCAGGATTTTCCATTATGCGATAATTTTGGGAAGAATCACCCCGGTACTTGCCTAAAAGGAATGGGAGTTTGTTATAAATGTAGAGAAAAAGGTCACCAAGTGCGTGATTGCAAGGGAAAGAAAAAGGCTATCAATGTTGAATGCTACAATTGTAGGGAAATGGGGCATTATGAAAATGAATGTCCGAAGTGTCAGGAAAACTTACCTCAGAAAAGGATAAGGGATCAAGGATAATCTTATGATGTTACTACAGTTGAAGTGGAATAATTAATGTATTGGTGCTTTTGGACTCAAGGATTATATTCTCGTTATAAGAATAATGTGATATATATAAGGATTGTACTGCAGTACTTGTTCTTTTCATTAAGGTCTTAATATGATGAAGGTAATCATATTTTTAGTATGTGATAATAAGAGAAACTTTACTTTGTTTGGGGAATCTGATAAATTGATTTTGGAATTAAGAGACCTTTTAGAGAAAGTCTGGACAGAGGTATTTTGGATAACTATAAAGGTTGGGATGGATTAAGTTGAACTTTGAATAGTATTGTTTAAGGTTAAAACATTTTTGAAGATTATTTTTGGAATATTATAATACTATATTTTTAGGAAAAGGACAACCAGCAGGGTGGGGCATAACCCATCGCGTCGGACAAAGCTGCGTGAATCAAACCCACAACCATAGTGCGACAGGCCTTTACTACCTACCACTAGCCTACAGGAAGTCCCTGGTTATTACAAAATATTTTTCCTAATCTAAATGATATTTTTTAATATTTGGAACCTTATACAATTAGGATAAATAGAATATTTTTGAGTTCTATTACCTTTTAGAGTGAAAGATGGGTTTGTGGTAAAAATTTATTAAAGAATGAAAGTATACATGACAAGTATGTATATTCCCTTATGTTCTTAATAAATCTTCTAAATAAATTCCTCAACATTATAAAAGGTAACTTAAAACAAAAACGTTGCCGGTTAACTTTTCCAACTGGGGATTCAATGACCGTTTAGCCAATCACAAGTTTGTGATTTTCTTGTGGTTAACTTTATCCTAATCCAACTTTCTACAACTCTCCATCAGACCTTGATGGTTTGTTTTTCTTCCATATCCATATTTTCATAGAATCCTAGTATGGGCTATCTCGGGTGACCTTTGTACTTATCTTTCTATCTTTTAAAGTTATATTTTTACTAACCTTATTTCCGATGTGGGTTTTCCACAAAGGTATTTTCTATTTTCAACCTTTTATATTCAAAGAAAATTTTCAAATTGTGAGGACGCAATTTATTGAAGGAGGGGAGAATTTAACACCCCAAGCTTTCACGATACACTTCTCTTTCAATAATGCAATAGCTTGCATTGTACGCAAGTTCGAGATTCTAACACGCCGTGACCAATCAAAGTAGCAGTTATGAATAGTAATACCCACCTTTTGAAATTATATAAATTTTATATTTCAAAATGGACTTCATTTTTGTATTCATAATATCGAAACTATCCAATGTTTAATTTTTTGTAATTTTCTGAGAACTTCCAATTTTTTATGAATAGTCAAAAATACTTAAAAACAACTTTTTTAATCAAAATAATTTATAGTGATAAATTATAATATTGATTGGTTTTAAAGTATAATTAGAATATATTTTTACCATTTTATCCAATGGTGTTCATTATAATTAATTTCACTTTGAAATTAGACATAAACAATTGTCAATCTTTTGATATATATTGTTTCTTAAAAACACGCTATTTGTTGTGACAGCGGGAATTAATTATAAAATTAATTAATGCAACTTATATGTCTGGAATTTTTTAAAATATAAAACATTTTTGAATTCGTAATATCAATTATATCTTAGGGTGAAATTTTGGCATTGTTCTGAAAAACTTCAATTTTTGATGAATAGTGAAACCACTAAGTGGTAGTTAAAAAACTGATTTTTCGTTTAAATGAAACATTACCACTTCTGTGATTTGATTTTCAAAAATCCGACATTCATGGTTGTCATTACGAAGTAAAATGTGGTTCAATGGGATTAAAATAATTTTTGGTGAAGAGTAACTTTTAAGTTTAATTAATCGTGATTAAAGGCAACTAGTGATATTTAAGGTAAAAATGATATTATAAAAATATGAAAATTCCTTTAAACTTGTCCTAACCTAATTGGATGTGTCATGGCCGACCATGAAAATCCATGGGTCAACTTGGGGACCCCATGGAGCCACTTTGGTAGGAAAATGACATAAATAACTTTTATTTAAAGTTAAAATAAAAATGTCACAAACATAAGTTGTTTTACTAAAACAATTTTTAAATGGGGTTATACAAGTCATATTTTTGACTATAATTATTCATTAGAAAGCTAAAAAGATTTACTACATAATTATATTTTTTTATAATTTTTATACATTAACGAAATTAAATTATTTATGACACCAGGATGATGCAACGATTACCTCATTAATTAACGATTTAAATAAAATGAAAAGATAATGTAAAATCCAAAGCTTACACTTGTAAAAAACCTATTGGATGAGAATATTTCGAACCCTTATCACCTTATACTCGAATTATATAAGTGTGGGACCTTTAAAATCCGATACTCATTATATAATAAAGTAACATTTCATTACTTTCCAAGAGTGCCCCTCCTCTCCACTTATAAAAAGCCCCCACCACTACCACCTCACTCACACTTTCAAAGCCTTTTGGCTCGGCCAAACTCTGCCCAAATACTCTCTCAAATTCCTTATATTACTCCTAGAAGCCTCACTTTGGGCATAATTCTTTCCAAGGAAGCCTTTGGCTCAAATCAAAAAGAGTTACCCGTTTTAAATGTAGTGTTTTCTCTTGTGTTCTTTTGTTTTATTTTGCTTCTCCAACCCCTTAAAATCTTTTTATTAATTTATTTTGAAACAAAACCTGTATCCTCAATATACTAGGATATTGTTATAATGATTATTCTATCTACACTTACACACACCTACATCTAACGGTTAAAGAACATACGGTTTCTGTGGGTGGCGAATTTCTGCCTCACAAAACGATGATTGTTCAACACTCATATAACACCTTCAAAGGTGGTCATTAAGATGTCATTATATTTATATATGATATATAATATGTTTATGTTTTAATTAAGCTTCTGTATTTTTCATTTATGTCATACCTTTATGGTTTCCATTATGGGTAAATGCGATATTTTCATTTTAGGAAGTGCGGACTACCACCCCCTCAAAGTGATTTGGATCGTTAATGCCATATGTGGGAAGTATAAAGGATGGAGTAAATGATATTATATATTATATTATACTGGAATTATAATACACCTTTATACTATTATTATTTCATTCTATTAAATATGAAATAGAAATGAAAGTAGCGTTCATGCGTACGTACGACTTACCGTCTCCATAAACGGTGCATTTCATTTCTTACCTCTAAATGTTATGTAATATTATAAATGAATGTATATAATGGATATATATGATATATATGATATCTACATAATTAATATAATTCTGGATATAATGGATATTTCACCACATGAACAACTTGTAATTATAAGAAGTTTATTTTTGACTCAAGTACCAAAGATCGACAAAATGACCGTTATTAACTTAAATAATTACATAATGTTCATAACATAGTAATAAGTGATATAAAAGGAAAAATGAACATGAAAAAGTTTCTTAAGTAAATATAAATTAACTCTAGTTTATTATTCATGAGGTTAAAGAACGATCAAGCCAAGTCGGACACAAGGTAAGGGAATTTCTTAACCCAATTTCCATTCTTTGGGTTAATCTCCTACTTTCAAATTATGTCATGATATTATTATGTCATATCTTGTATTTATACTTTATTTATGTGTAATTATAGTGAATACACATAATAGACCTATTTTATTTTAAAAATGATCTTTTTAAGGAATTCTTCTCAATCTCCATTCATTGAGGCATATTTGGTTTTATACACAACTTTCTTTTATACGGTGTATAAACCCCTTTGACTTTTACGTTTATTCAAAAGGAATATTTTTTATACGAAGCGTTTTAAAAAATGACAAAAAGGAATGTTTTTCTTGCCGTACGTATGTGGCGACAATGAATTCTCCACCGCCGTGACCATTATTTGAGTTTCGGCTTCCTCTATAAGCCACAACTTTTTTTAAATGAAAAATAAATACAAAGTTTTAGTTTTCCTTTATTTTGGTATTGAAAATGGTTTTGAAAAAGTTTTTATTATATCAATGTGTTGTATTGATATCTTGTGAATGAAGTGTGGAAATATTATGTTTCCTTTATGCATGTTTTATGTGATAAAATTATGTTATGGTTTATGATATGTTTAAACCTATTCATATGAGGAATGCATTGGACTTAATAAGTGACGGGTGGAGCCTGCTATAGCTCCTCGATGCATTGGTAGGTCTCATGAGACAAACTAGTGTCTTGGCACGAGGCCTTAACAAAATCTTATTTGTAGACTTGGCATGAGGCCTTGGCTACCTGGTTATGATAGTCTGGCATTATGCATTCCATCATTATGAAAGTGTTTATTGATATTGCATGTGATTATTCGACCAGTAGAATATCCATGTGAAGAAGTAAATATCATTATCTCATTTTACTTTTTCCATATTATGTTGAAGTTCATGTTTAAAAGGCTTTTGTTTTAGTTATACATTGCCTTAAATGTTTATGTTTATTGATGAAAGCTTACACTATATTGTTATCCTTACTGAGCATCTGAGCTCACCCCTTTCAATGTTTTAATATTTTCCAGGATGTGAAGAAGTATTTTATGAATGACCTGCAGGGATAGTCATAAGAGGATATGAGTGTGGACTATGGAGACTTTGTTATAATAGTTTTTCACTTTATGATGTAATGTAACATTATGAATGTATCTAGTGTTTCTAAGTCTACTAAACTAATCGGTCTTTCGAGACTTGATCATTTGTGATCATGCCAATGTTACGCAATTAATGCACCGACTCTGGGTAACTGGGGTCGGGGTGTTACAGTTGGTATCAGAGGCAGTTTAGTACTAACCTTGAAGCTAGATTTAGATAAACTCTGATTATAGCACATAGCCCAAAGATAAACTTTGAGGATTAGTAAAGAAGAACTTCCTAGAATTTTGTTGTTATAGAGATTTTGTGAGCTTTCTGATAAATACATCCCTGTCTGGATACGAGTAGGTAGAGGCGACTCTGGCACAGATGTACCTAGGGGTAAAACCTGAAAACACCGCTTTGAGCTAGACTCGAACGGGAACTGGTGCATGACAACGGGCATTGCTGCACTCTTGGTTACGACACTCCTGGGGGATATGCTTAGGATAATTCTCTTTTTCTTTACAAACCACTATAAAGGGTTATGAGTATATACTTCCTCAAAGAAAACATTTTTATGATTATGGATTATATCCATAAATAGATCAATTTATGTTAAGTATTTTATAAGTATGGAATTATGTATTTTGATTCATAAACTAATCTAGTTTATGCCATTGTTTAGAAATGGCACCTAGTGGAAGGAATAGAAACTATATTAATGCACACACTCTGTGTAGGGATTGCCCTCCTGCTCAAGATAATTATTATGGAGCTGGAGATACATCTGGTGTTGATCAACTTATTACCATACTGGGACAACTCACTCAGGTTATGAATAATAACCTTACTCGTATGGAGCACCTTGATCCGCAACGTGGAGGATCAATGTTAGACCGCTTCATGAGGCAACAACCACCAAAATTTAATGGGGGTACAAATCCATTAGTAGCTGAGCAATTTATAAACTCCTTAGAAAAAATATTCCATGCCTTAGGGAGTAGCGAAAGGGAGAAGGTTGTCATGGCAGTCTACCGCCTCACTGGAGGTGCCGATCAATGGTGGTCGCTGATTCAAAAACACAAAGGAAGATGAAGAAGTATCAAATATGGAATGGAGAGAGTTTAAAGATCTTTTCTTAGAAAAATACTTTCTACATGACCATCGAGCAGATATGGAAAGACAATTTTCGAGTCTGAGACAAAAGGAGGATGAGAATGTCGCAAAGTATGAGGCCAACTTTACAAGGTTAGCAAGGCATGCTGCAGATTATATACGTAACCCAAGAAGTAAGATTGATCGTTTCTTTGACGGGTTAAAACCATTTCTTCATCGAGTATTAGTCTCACAAACCTTCTCAACGTACGAATATATAGTCTCGGGTTCAATAAAGACAGAAAAGGAATTCTCTAAATCTTATGACAATAAAGTAAAGAAAGAGAAGAATAGAACAGTGGATCAAGAGACAGATAAAGGGAAAAAGGGAAAGCAGGATTTTCCATTATGCGATAATTGTGGGAAGAATCACCCCGGTACTTGCCTAAAAAGAATGAGAGTTTGTTATAAATGTGGATAAAATGGTCACCAGGCGCGTGATTGCAAGGGAAAGAAAAAGGCTATCAATGTTGAATGCTACAATTGTAGGAAAATGGGGCATTATGCAAATGAATGTCCTAAGTGTCAGGAAAACTTACCTCAGAAAAGGATAAGGGATCAAGGACAATCTTATGTTGTTACTATAGTTGAAGTGGAATAATTAATGTATTGGTGCTTTTGGACTCAATGATTATATTCTTATTATAAGAATAATGTGATATATATAAGGATTGTACTGCAATACTTGTTCTTTTCATTAAGGTCTTAATATGATGAAGGTAATCATATTTTTAGTATGTGACAATAAGAGAAACTTTACTTTGTTTGGGGAATCTGATAAATTGATTTTGGAATTAAGAGACCTTTTAGAGAAAGTCTGGACAAAGGTATTTTGAATAACTATAAAGGTTGGGATGGATTAAGTTGAACTTTGAATAGTATTGTTTAAGGTTAAAACAATTTTGAAGATTATTTTTGGAATATTATAATACTATATTTTTAGGAAAAGGACAACCTGCAGGGTGGGGCATAACCCGTCGCGTCGAACAAAGCTGCAGGAATCGAACCCACAACCATAGTGCGACAAGCCTTTACTACCTACCACTACCCTACAGGAAGTCCCTGGTTATTAAAAAATATTTTTCCTAATCTAAATGGTATGTGTTAATATTTGGAACCTTATACAATTAGGATAAATAGAATATTTTTGAGTTCTATTACCTTTTAGAGTGAAAGATGGGTTTGTGGTAAAAATTTATTAAAGAATGAAAGTATACATGACAAGTTTGTATATTCCCTTACATTCTTATTAAATCTTCTAAATAAATTCCTTAACATTATAAAAGGTAACTTAAAACAAAAACGTTGCTGGTTAACTTTTCCAATTGGGGATTCAATGACCGTTTAGCCAATCACAAGTTTGTGATTTTCTTGTGGTTAACTTTCTCCTAATCCAACTTTCTACAACTCTCCATCATACCTTGATGGTTTTTTTTCTTCCATATCCATATTTTCATAGAATCCTAGTATGAGCTATCTCAGGTGACCTTTGTACTTATCTTTCTATCTTTTAAAGTTATATTTTTACTAACCTTATTTCTGATGTGGGTTTTCCACAAAGGTATTTTCTATTTTCAACCTTTTATATTCAAAGGAAATTTTCAAATTGCGAGGAAGAAATTTATTGAAGGACGGGAGAATGTAACATCCCAAGCTTTCAGGGTACACTTCTCTTTCAATAATGCAACAACATGCATTGTACGCAAGTTCGAGATTCTAACACGCCGCGACCAATCAAAGTAGCAGTTATGAATAGTAATACCCACTTTTTGAAATTATATAAATTTTATATTTCAAAATGGACTTCATTTTTGTATTCGGAATATCGAAATTATCCAAAGTTGAATTTTTTGTAATTTTCTGAGAACTTCCAATTTTTCATGAATAGTGAAAAATACTTAAAAACAAATTTTTTAATCAAAATAATTTATAGTGATAAATTATACTATTGAGTGGTTTTAAAGTATAATTCTAATATATTTTTACCATTTTATCCAATGGTGTTCATTATAATTAATTTCACTTTGAAATTAGACATAAACAATTGTCAATCTTTTGATATATATTGTTTCTTAAAAACACGCTATTTGTTGTGACAACGGGAATTAATTATAAAATTAATTAATGCAACTTATATGTTTGTAATTTTGTAAAATAGACAACATTTTTGAATTCGGAATATCAATTATATCTTAGGGTGAAATTTTGGCATTGTTCTGAAAAACTTCAATTTTTGATGAATAGTGAAACCACTAAGTGGTAGTTAAAAAACCGATTTTTCGTTTAAATGAAACATTACCACTTCTGTAATTTGATTTTCAAAAATCCGACATTCATGGTTGTCATTAGGAAGTAAAATGTGGTTCAATGAGATTAAAATAATTTTTTGTGAATAGTAACTTTTAAGTTTAATTAATCGTGATTGAAGGTAATTAGTGATATTTAAGGTAAAAATGATATTATAAAAATATGAAAATACCTTTACACTTGTCCTAACCCAATTGGATGTGTCATGGACGACCATGAAAATCCATGGGTCAACTTGGGGACCCCATGGAGCCACTTTGGTAGGAAAAATGACATAAATAACTTTTATTTAAAGTTAAAATAAAAATGTCACAAACATAAGTTGTTTTACTAAAAAAAAATTTAAATTGGGTTATACAAGTCATATTTTTGACTATAAATATTCATTAGGAAGATAAAAATATTTCCTACATCATGATATTTTTTTTATAATTTTTAGACATTAACGAAATTAAATTATTTATGACACTAGGATGATGCAGCGATTACCTCATTAATTAACGATTTAAATAAAATGAAAAGATAATGTAAAATCCAAAGCTTACACTTGTCAAAAACCTATTGGATGAGAATATTTCAAACCCTTATCACCTTAGACTCTAATTATATAAGTGTGGGACCTTTAAAATCCGAAACTCATTATATAATAAAGTAACATTTCATTACTTTCCAAGAGTGCCCCTCCTCTCCACTTATAAAAAGCCCCCACCACTACCACCTCAATCACACTTTCAAAGCCTTTTGGCTCAGCCAAACTCTGCCCAAATACTCTCCCAACTTCCCTATATTACTCCTAGAAGCCTCACTTTGGGCATAATTCTTCCCAAGGAAGCCTTTGGCTCAAATCAAAAAGAGTTACCCGTTTTAAAGGTAGTGTTTTCTCTTGTGTTCTTTTGTTTTATTTTGCTTCTCCAACCCCTTAAAAAAAATTATTAATTTATTTTTTAACAAAACCTGTATCCTCAATATATTAGGATATTGTTATAATGAGTATTCGAGCTACACTTACACACACCTACATCTAACGGTTAAAGAACATACGGTTTCTGTGGATAGCGAATTTCTGCCTCACGAAATGATGATTGTTCAACACTCATATAACACCTTCAAAGATGGAAATTAAGATGTCACTATATTTATATATGATATATAATATGTTTATGTTTTACTTAAGCTTCTGTATTTTTCATTTATGGCATACCTTTATGGTTTCCATTATGGGTAAATGCAATATTTTCATTTTAGGAAGTGCGGACTACCGCCCCCTCAAAGTGATTTGAATCGTTAATGCCATATGTGGGAATTATAAAGGATGGAGTAAATGATATTATATATGATATTATACTGGAATTATAATACACCTTTATACTATTATTATTTCATTTTATTAAATACAAAATAGAAATGGAAGTAGCGTTCATGCGTACGTACGACTTACCGTCTCCATGAATGGTGCATTTCATTTCTTACCTCTAAATGTTATGTAACATTATAAATGAATGTATATAATGGATATATATTATATATATGATATCTAAACCATTAATATAATTCTGGATATAATGGATATTTCACCACATGAACAACTTTTAATTATAAGAAATTTATTTTTGACTCAAGTACCAAAGATCGACAAAATGACCGTTATTAACTTAAATAATTACATAATATTCATAACATAGTAATAAGTGATATAAAAGGAATAATGAACATGAAAAATGTTCTTAAGTAAATAGAAATTAACTCTAGTTTATTATTCAGGAGGTTAAAGAACGATCGAGTCAAGTCGGACACGAGGTAAGGGAATTTCTTAACCTAATTTCCATTCTTTGGGTTAATCTCCTACTTTCAAATTATGTCATGATATTATTATGTAATATCTTGTATTTGTACTTTATTTATGTGTACTTATAGTGAATACACATAATAGACCTATTTTATTTTAAAAATGATCTTTGTAAGGACTTCGTCTCAATCTCCATTCATTGAGGCATATTTGATTTTATACACAACTTTCTTTTATATGGTGTATAAACCCCTTTGACTTTTATGTTTATTCAAAAGGAATCTTTTTTATACGAAGTGTTTTACTAAACGAAAAAAAGGAATGTTTTTCTTGCCGTACGTATGCGATGACAATGAATTCTCCTCCGCCGTGACCATTATTTGAGTTTCGGCTTCCTCTATAAGCCATAACTTTTTTTAAATGAAAAGTAAATACAAAGTTTTAATTTTCCTTTATTTTGGTATTGAAAATGGTTTTGATAAAGTTTTTATTATATCAATGTGTTGTATTGATATCTTGTGAATGAAGTGTGGAAATCTTATGTTTCCTTTATGCATGTTTTATGTGATACAATTATGTTATGGTTTATGATATGTTTAAACTTGTTCATATGAGGAATGCATTGGACTTAATAAGTGACAGGTAGAGCCTGCTATAGCTCCTCGATGCATCGGTAGGTCTCATGAGACAAACTAGTGTGTTGGCAGGAGGCCTTGACAAAATCTTATTTGTAGACTTGGCATGAGGCCTTGGCTACGTGGTTATGATAGTCTGGAATTATGTATTCCATCATTATGAAAGTGGTTATTGATATTACATGTGATTATTCGACTAGTAGAATATCCATGTGAAGAAGTAAATTACATTATCTCATTTTACTTTTGCCATATTATGTTGAAGTTCATGTTTAAAAGGCTTTTGTTTTAGTTATACATTGCCTTAAATGTTTATGTTTATTGATGAAAGCTTCCGCTATATTGTTATCCTTATTGAGCATCTGAGCTCACCCCTTTCAATGTTTTAATATTTTCCAGGATGTGAAGAAGTATTTTATGAATGACCTGCAGGGATAGTTAGAAGAGGATATGAGTTTGGACTATGGAGACTTTGTTATTGTAGTTTTTTACTTTATTATGTAATGTAACATTATGAATGTATCTAGCGTTTCCAAGGCTACTAAACTAATCAGTCTTTCAAGACTTGATCCTTTGTGATCATGCCAATGTTACGCAATTAATGCACCGACTCTGGGTAACTGGGGTCAGGGCGTTACAAACTGTTACAAACTGTTCCTAACTATTCCTAACTGTTCCTAATTATTCCTAACTAATTATTACTAATTATTATAATTTATTACAATTTATTACTAATTATTACAATTTATTACTAATTATTACAATTCATTACTAAATATTACAATTTATTACTAAATATTACAATTTATTACTAAATATTACAATTTATTACTAAATATTACAATTTATTACTAATTATTACAATTTATTACTAATTAATACTAATTATTACAATTTATTCCTAATTTCTACAATTTATTTCTAATTATTACAATTTATTACTTATTATTACAATTTATTATTAATTATTACAATTTATTACAAATTATTACAAATTATTACTAAATATTACAATTTATTACTAAATATTACAACTTATTACTAATTATTACAATTTATTAGTAATTATTACAATTTATTACTAAATATTACAATTTATTACTAAATATTACAATTTGTTACTAAATATTACAATTTATTACTAATTATTACAATTTATTACTAATTATTACAATTTATTACTAATTATTACTGATTATTACAATTTATTACTAATTATTACAATTTATTACTAATTATTACAATTTATTACTAATTAATACAATTTGTTACTAATTATTACAATTATTACTAATTATTACAATTTATTACAAATTATTACAATTTATTACTAATTATTACAATTTCTTACAAATTACTACACTTTATTACTAATTATTACAATTTATTACGATTTATTAGTAATTATTACAATTTATTAGTAATTATTACAATTTATTACTAAATATTAAAATTTATTACTAATTATTACAATTTATTACTGAGTATTACAATTTATTACTAATTATCACAATTTATTACTAATTATCACGATTTATTGCTAATTATTACAATTTATTACTAATTATTACAATTTATTACTAATTATTACTAATTATTACTAATTATTACTAATTATTACAATTTATTACGAATTATTACAATTTATTACTAATTATTTCAATTTATTACTAATTATTTCAATTTATTACTAATTATTACAATTTATTACTAATTATTACAATTTATTACTAATTATTACAATTTATTACTAATTATTACAATTGATTACTAATTATTACAATTGATTACTAATTATTACAATTCATTACTAATTATTACAATTCATTACTAATTATTACAATTCATTACTAATTATTACAATTTATTACTAATTATTACAATTTATTACTAATTATTACAATTTATTACTAATTATTACAATTTGTTTCTAATTATTACAATTTATTACTAATTATTACAATTTATTACAGTTTATTTCTAATTATTACAATTTATTACTAATTATTACAATTTATTAGTAATTATTACAATTTATTACTAATTATTACAATTTATTACTAATTATTATAATTTATTACTAATTATTACAATTTATTACTAATTATTACAATTTATTACTAATTATTACAATTTATTACTAATTATTACAATTTATTACTAATTATTACAATTTATTTTTAAATATTAGTAATTATTACAATTTATTACTAAATATTACAATTTATTACTAAATATTACAATTTATTACAATTTATTACAACTTATTAGTAATTATTACTAATTATTACTAATTAATACAATTTATTACTAATTATTACAATTTATTACTAATTATTACAATTTATTACTAATTATTACAATTTATTACTAATTATTACAATTTATTACTAATTATTAAAATTAATTACTATTTATGAGAATTTAGTACAATTTATTACTAATTATTACTATTTATTACTCATTATTACTATTTATTACTCCTTATTACTATTTATTACTCATTATTACTATTTACTACTATTTATTAATAATTATTAATATTTATTACTAATTATTAGTATTTATTCTAATTTATTACCAATTATTATTAATTACTACAAATTAATTATATACATTACTAATTATCATTAATAATTATTAATTACTACTAACTATTAAAAATTTGTACTAAAAATTTAAATTTATTAGTACAAATAAATAATCATGACAAAATAATTTAAATTTAATTTAATTACAACTAATCAACAATAATAAAAATTAACAGAAAAAATGAAATAAATTATAAATTAAATAAAACATAAATACCTTTAAGCTTGATTTTAAATCGATGTAGACGGCTTCACAACTTCCTCGTGAACAAAAAATTTAACTTAGAAAAATTTTCCCTCTAAAATCAGAGT
The DNA here is from genome assembly GCA_963277665.1 of Viscum album. NCBI lineage: Eukaryota > Viridiplantae > Streptophyta > Magnoliopsida > Santalales > Viscaceae > Viscum > Viscum album. The sequence goes on from OY728157.1 coordinate 1,808,687,066, forward strand.
TCAGAGAGAAACAAGATCTAAGAATTCAGAGTAATGAGAGGAAAAACGAATGGGGGTATATATAGGTTAGATTATTTATGACAGGACTATTTGTGATGTGTATCCCATCGCAAATAGTGTTATTTGTGACAGGACCCGTCGTAAATACCTACGCCCGCATTAATTACTGTCGGTAGTTAAAAAGTTATTTGTGACGGGTCCCGTCGCAAATAGTCTCTGTCGACACACCTTTTGCGACGGGACAACATCCCATCGCAAAAAGCTATTAATCGCCATCGGGTATTTGCGACGGGCCCCGTCACAAATAGTGAAGTATTTGCGATAGTGGGATCTCACTGTAGCAAATAAACCTCGTGTGGCTTCGCGCGGTTTGGCGAGTTATTCACGCCAAACCTTTTGCGACAGGAGACGAAATCTCGTCGCAAATAATTGGTTATTTGCGACGGGGGTAACCACCTGTCGCAAATAACCTCTTGGACAGACCTTTTGCGACGAGAATAAATCCCGTCGCAAAATGTCCTTTTTCCCGTAGTGGTAGTCTTGTTTGGGGCTATCTAGCCACCAATTTCTTACTTGGGTAAATGTGGGATTGGAGCACACCCAATGGTTTTGTTTATGTAAGGTCGTGGTAGCGTTATTCGGGTTTGTTGTTCATTTCAAGTGGATTTCTTGAGCATCGTCTAGTAGTGTTTGAGGTGTTTTATTTTGGGATTTATTTTTAATGTGCTTGACCATTTCAGGTAAGTGGGGTAAGTTTTGGTTGGTGAGAGTATTCTCTTCTTTTGTTTGATCAACTGGAGGTGTTTGGCCTTTTGGAGGTGGGTGAAAACATGGAAAGGGAGTCCGTATTGGTCTATTTTTTGGGCTTGGTTTTTACATCTAATGTTGTTAGGGCTTTCTGGGGGCGTAAAGCTTTATGGTGTGGAGAATTGTCACACCCGTATTTTCAATTTCCATCCTTTGTTTTAAAACCACTTTTGGTTCTTGGTTTTCACTTGATTTCTGGGTGTTCCGGGTTTGAATTTTTGTTGTCTCCTGTGTTCTTGAGCTATGACCTTGGTCTTGGGGGTATTGTATGATACTTGGTCTCCTCTTTTCTCAAAGGTATGGTATGTGGTTTAGGTGGTTTGGAGTTGGATTTGTGACACTTCTAGTGGCACCCCTTGTGGGGAAAGTTGTTGGGGTGGTTTCAAACCTAGGGTTTGATCCTTGGTTTCTTGGTCTATTCTTTCGGTTTTAGGCTTGATCTATGTCTCTCGTGGTGCAGCGGTGGTGCAGTTGGATTTTTGCAAAACGATTCCAGGGTTTTCATTATTGTGGTAGGTGATTCCATGGGCATTCAATGCTAGATGAGTTAGCTTTTCTAAATTTATGTTTTATCACACTTATTATTCATTATTCTTGCTGAAAAATCTGGTTGTGGTGGTGTTTGTTCGACAATTGAATTTTTGGTACCCATTTTGTGCTAAATTGGGTGTTTTGCATGTCTATTTCATATTGTGCCAATTGGGTTTGTTTTATAGCTCATGTAATGGGTTTATAGAAATTATTTGGGTGATGAAAGTTCTGTTTTGATGAATATAGGCATGCTCATGGTGTTCAAAATGGGATTTTAAAAGGGATTTTGGTAAATTGGGAACCAATTTTGTGTTAAATTAGGTGTTTAACAAATCTATTTTATGTTATGACAATGGGATTGTTTTATAAATCATGTAATGGGTTTACAGAAATGATTTGGGTGCTGAAAATTCTGTTTTGATTAATATTGGAATGCACTTGTTGTTCAAAGTGGTGTTTTAATGGATTTTTTGAAAGACTTTGTTAAAATTTGTGAAGTTGTTTTATTGAAATTCTAAAGGTTTTATTCTATGGTTTAAGTGGTATAAAGCATGGTAGATACTATTTTGGATTGATTAGGACCATAACTGATTTGTTTATTTGATAATGGATTTTGGCATCATGAGATAATGGTTTGATCACAATGGGGGAAGCCTAAGTACCTAGGAGGGTGGATGTATACTAGTACAAATAGTGATCCGAATGGGTTTTGTCACTATTTCACTTAGCATTTTGGATAAAGAAAACCCTAAATAAACTATATAGATGATGATTGGGGACCACTAGGTTATGAGTATGTTCCCTACTAGTGGCTCGTGCAGAAGAATAGATTTCTCTATGATTACTTTTCACCGAGGTACGAGGTACATGGGGCCCGAGACTACCTAGTGCCTAGGGGTGTTCCCGAGATTGGTGCTCATTGAATATTGTGTATTTATATTTTTAAATTGGTGGTTTTCTATGGAAAATAAAGTATCTTACATGTTTTATTGATATTTTCTCTTTCATGGAAAATTCCCTTTGAAAATTGTTTACATTTAAAAGTTTCACTCTTTAGAAATTATTTCCACCGCTTCTTGGTTTTCAAAAAGGGCATGATTTTTATCGTGTATTGATTACCCTATGAAATCTATTGGTGGTATTCTATTGGGATTAGGCTCACACCCTACTTACACTCCTTGGGTGTAAGTAGACTTGGTTATATTTGAAACAGGTAAAGGAAAGGTTTTGGATGATGGTGGTTTGGGGTGTTTTTTCCCTTCCTTGGTGCGACGTTGTGGAGACAACTCGTGGGTGATAAAACCTTATCGTGTGGAGTCCTTGGGGATATTTTGGTGTTATTTCCTTGCATATTTGGATCTCTTTTATTGAATTTAAACCTATATATTCAGTTCTGATTTTTTTCTTAAGTCTTGTTTGTCATGAATTTTTTCAGATTCAGATTATCGAATGTTTTTTATGTTTCATTTATCCGTATTCGGGTAAATCATTCCCAAAACAAAAAAAATATATAATACCCGGGCACTTGTGCCAGCCCGTGGGGATAGGGAACGCCCTTTGGGCCTTATCACGGGCCAGGTTTTGCACCAGTTTTAGTGGTGACCAGATCTGGTTTATGATAGAGCCTTTACCACTTGGGTAAGCCCCCAACTACATAGTATATATATATATAAACAAACAATAGAGAATGATTAAATTCCCAAAAAAATAAAAATTATTAAAAAAGAATTAATACATAACTATAATAATTTTAAAAATAAATTATTAAAATTTATCAATTAAAAACATAATATATTAAATGTATCATTTTATAATGAAATTCTAAAATGTATAATAAAATTTGAATAAGTTATATAAATATTAGGTGTATGTATTTCTATATAATATTTCATTAATTATGTAAATATTTTTGTTTTTTCAATGTATATAAAAATGCATTAATTACATATATGTATGTCAAATCAATGGAACACATGTTTGAAATATATTAAATTGAAAAATTGACATTCAATTATGTCTATTACTCGATGAAATTATTCAATATTTTTAATTGATATTAATTTTCAATTATAAACCATTATTCACAAAATATATGAGTTATTTAATGTAAAGAATACGTTTTTATATTATATGAATCATATTTTATGAAATATTATATACATTTATATATATATATATAGAAATATTTATAAATATATTTCTATATTAAATGCATTAATCAATAATTATGTATAAAAAACATTAACAATGAATAAGACATTAATATGTTTTTAATTATTACAATTTATTCATTTTCTATATTTATATTTAATAAATATTATTTATTACTATTTATAATATATATATATATATTAAAATTATTCATTTTGATTAATAATTATTTCATTAATAATTTTTATAAATTTTTTTCATTTTATCATATTAATTTTTTTCATTTTCATAATTTATTCATTTTTATTTTTTTGTTTAATTATTACAATTTATTTATTTTATATATCCTTATTTAAATATACTATTTGTTAATATTTATAATATATATATATGTGTGTGTGTGTGTATTAAATTTATTTATTTTTATCAATAACTATTTAATTTATAAATTTGTTAATATTTTTTAAAAAAAACTCATTTTTAATTTTTATTTGTTTAATTATTTCATTTTATTGAGGACATTTATCATCACTAAAAAACACTAATAAAGGATGCCCTTTATCAGCAATAAAAATAAAGTGATGATAAAGGTAACCCTTTATCATCGCTAAAAATAAAGTACTGATAAAGGGTACCTTTTATCAGTGATAAAGAAAACTACTGATAAAAGTTACCATTTATCAGCGCTAAAAAAACAGTGATAAAGTGTACCTTTTATCAGCATTTTTTTCTAGCACTAATAAATATCAACTATGCTAAATGCCTATTTTGTATTAGTGAAACCATGGACTTTGGTTTTGTTTGTTAACATATTTAATAGTATATAACTGATATATTGATGGCTTAGGGCACATAAAAAGCATGCATAGGTGGGAAATATATTAAAATTTATTTTAATAATTACTACCTGAAACCAAGAGAGAGTATCTTGCGCGTCAAATTTATAATTAATTTATTTAATATTTGAAAAAATAAATGCCTGGGCTTCGAAATTTTTTTCCTTAGTGAATGTTTATCATCTAAAAGAACCCTTTAGGATTACCTTCATTGCATTATGAGGATACAAGGATAGAATCCCTCTAGCGGTGATCCACATGTGTTCCTATGATCTTCGAGAAACACCACTTGATCTCTGGGTACTAGCACGGCGAGTCGAATGTGTTGCGATGTTTGTTCTTGATTGTTCATTCTTCGGTCTTGAAGAAATATCTCTTTAAATTCTCTTTATTGAGATGGATAGAGAATGAAGCATTCAGAGAGAATTTGTTATGTGCAACAATTTTCTATTCTCAATTTTTGGATACTTTACACAACAAACATAACCGTCTATTTATAGAGTTATAATTTAAGTTAAAATATCATTTAATTGAATCTCATCCATTATATAACATTTAATACCTTTAATAAACTCCATTCCACATAATAATAATTATATTATTATTATTTTGTGGTGCATGCCAACTTGAAAAATAACAAATATTTTGTAACGGTCTCGTTAATTAATATTTTTTACTCGACTAGGTCTTGGTCTGTTCGAAGTCCTCTACCATTTATTGAACAACCGAATAAATATTTTATTCATAAATAAATATTTTATTCAAAATATAGCAAATAAATATTTATTAAAATAATCAATAAATAAAATAAATATATTATTCACATGCTGACGAATAAATATTTATTCAATTTATGCGATCAATATAACTTGAATAAAATTATTCCTCAAACTTTATAATAATATTTATTCCATTAATTAATATCAAATATAAATTTAATCGAGATCACACTACTGGAAAAGAATGTTATACCAACAGTTTTAAACCATTGGTATTGGCTGGAAAACCATTGGTATAGCCTATAACAACGGTTTTCCAAACCGTGTGGTAGTAAGATGTGAGGAAAGCCCTATACCAACGGTTTGATCTAAACCGTTGGTATATCCCACTGTATTTATTGATTTACCAACTATTGTAGACTAACTGTTGGTATATGTTTGTATAACATATTTACCAACGGTTTCAATAAACTGTGGGTATATATTGAATACAAAACACTATACCAACAGTTTTAAAACTATTGGGATAGTTTTTTAATTTCTCTCAAAGTATACCAAAAGTTTAAAACCATTGGTATTGTGTTTTTCCAGACCTACTGCACTGTAGCCCCTTCAGAATAAAAAAAACTATACCAACGGTTTTAAAACTGTTGGGATAGTTTTTAGATTTCTCTCAAAGTATACCAACGGTTTAAAACCGTAGGTATTGTGTTTTTCCAGACCTACTGCACAACAGCCCCTCCATTAGCCCCTCCAGTATACACCTGCATAAAAAATAGCACAAAAACCACATACAAACATACTTAAAACAGCACAAAAAACACCTAAAATAGCCCCAAAAAAACACATAAAACCATCAAACTCTTCCAACCATGTCATTTACTACAATTCCCTATTTCAATCTTCATATGAAAACAATCATCCAGTAGAGTTAATAACAATTTCAATAACTCAAACATTATTTACACCCATTTCAATATTCATATGACAACCACTCTTCTAGTAGTAATTCACCTCACCCCTGCACAACCCCCCAACCAGCACAACCCCCACCTCCCCATAAAATTCTAATAGGCAGAATAGTCTGAGAAATAATTATTATAGTCGAATAAGAGTTTGAAATTGGCTCAAATCCCAATTTTTTTCGTATCCTAGATTTGGGTATGTAATGATTTGTGCTTCATTTTTCATTGAACTTTTATTTTTTATAATATATGGTGAAAAGGTATTTTCTTAGGAGTCTCTTCACTTATAACCCCATGAGTGAAACTACCCAACTCATAAAAAATAGTTTGCGACTATCGTTTATGAGTGTAAATTTTAGTTATTATATTCACATAAAATGATATCCTTTTGAAACAAAAGAAAGAAACTTTGAGTGGTTTCGGCCACATCACACCTCAGATTGTGGCGGGGTTGACTCGTAAATGTAAAAAATGATCCATGGATCATTTTCCTAAAGTATCAATAGAATCTGAATGCGTTTGGTCCGTTTTTCGTATGTCAATTTTTGTTTTCACTTAAAATGTTGTCCATTTCAAAGAAATGTGAGACACTTTGAGTGGTGCCGGCCACACTGAGCCTCATATTGAGATGGAGTTGACTATTACACGTCAAAAATAACCCATGGATTGTTGTACTAAATTTTCAATAGAATACGAATGCATTTGGTCGGTTTTTCGTATGTTAGTTGTTGTTTTCACTTAAAATGATGTCCATTTTTAACAAAAGAGAGACATTTTGAGTGGTGTTGGCCACACCGTGCCTCATATTGAGGTGAGGTTGACTCATACACGTCAAAAATTACCCATGGATAATTTTCCTAAAATATCAACACAATCCGAATGCGTTTGGTCGGTTTTAAGTATGCAAGTTCTTGTTTTCACTTAAAATCTTGTCCATTTCAAACAAAAGAGAAACACTTTGAGTGGTTCCAGCCACAACAGCCCTCGTATTGAGGTGGAGTTGACTCTTACATGTCACATATGACCCATGGATCATTTTCCTAAAGTTTCAATAGAATCCGAATGCATTTGGTTGGTTTTTCGTTTGTCAGTTGTTGTATTCACTTAAAATGATGTCCTTTTGAAACAAAAGAGAGACACTTTGAGTGGTGTCGTCCACACCGCACCTCGGATTGAGATGAGGTTGACTTATACATGTCACAAATGACCCATGGATCATTTTCCTAAAGTATCAACACAATTAGAATGCGTTCGGCCGGTTTTGACCACCCCACACACGCTTTTCAAGCGTGCCAAACACCTAAAAAACACGTATTCAGCCGTGCCGTACAAACCACGCATTTGAATGACGTTCTGTCTCCTCGTACACCTTAAGAATAATAATTATGGTGTTTTTGACTGATTTAAAGTCATTCCGATGTCGTTTGGAATGCATTTGACCGTAAAACCCATGTTTTGGCCATTTACGACACGCAAAGTGCGTTTTCAGCCAGCACAGTCACACGACACCTCCGATTGACGTGTCGTCTAGCTGACCATTTCAAAATTTACCCACCCTTTTTTTCATCTGATTTCATGGCATTAAGAGGACGTTCGGCCAGTTTCGACCACCCCACGCATGCTTTTCAAACGCGCTAAACACCTAAAAAACACATATTCAGTCATTCCGCACAAACCGCGCATCTGAATGACGTGTCGTCTCCTCGTACACCTCAAGAATAATAATTAGGGTGTTTTCTTGTGATTTAAATTCTTTTCGATGTCGTTTGACAAGCATTTGACCATTAAACGCATGTTTTGGCCATTTACGACACGAAGAGTGCGTTTTCGGCTAGAGTGGTCACATGACACCTCCGATTGATGTGATGTCTGGCCGAAAATTTTAAAATTCATCCACCCTTTGTTGTTGTCCGATTTCATGGCATTCCGAGGTCGTTTGTCCAGTTTCGACCACTCCACGCACGCTTTTCAAGCACACCAAACACCTAAAAACACATATTCAGCCTTTCCGTGCAAACCACGCATCTGAATGATGTTCCGTCTCCTCTTATAACTCAAGAATAATAATTAGGATATTATCATTTGATTTCAAGTCATTACGATGTCGTTCGACATGCATTTGACCATTAAACGCATGTTTTGGTCATTTACGACATGCGAAGTGTGTTTTCATCCAGATCGGTTACACGACACCTCCGATTGACGTGTCGTCTGGCCAGCCATTTCACAATTCACCCACCCTTTGTGGTTGTCTGATTTCATGGAATTCTGAGGTCGTTTGTCCCGTTTCGATCACCCCACGCACGCTTTTCAAGCACGCCAAACACCTAAAAAACACATATTCATCCATGCCATGCAAACCGCGCATCCGAATGTTGTGTCATCTCCTCATACACCTCATGAATAATAATTAGGGTGTTTTCCTGCGATTTAAATTCATTCAGATGTCGCTCGACATGTATTTGACCATTAAACGCATGTTTTGGCCATTTACGACACACGGAGTGCGTTTTTGGCCAGAGCGGTCACATGACACCTCTGATTGACATTTCATCTGGCTGACCATTTCACAATTCACCCACCCTTTGTTTTCGTCCAATTTCATGGCATTCCGAGGTCGTTCAGCTGGTTTTGACCACCCCACGCACGCTTTTCAAGCGCGCCAAACACCTAAAAAACACATATTCAGTCATGCCGCCCAAACCGCACGTCTGAATGACGTTCTGTCCCCTCGTACACCTCATGAATAATAATTAGGGTGTTTTCGTGTGATTTCAAGTCATTTGATGTCATTCGGCGTGCATTTGACCGTTAAATGAATGTTTTATCCATTTACGACATGCAGAGTGTGTTTTTGGCTAGCACAGTCACAAGACACCTCCGATTAACGTGCTGTCTGACCGAACATTTCACAATTTACCCACCCTTTGTTGTCATCTGATTTCATGGCATTCTAAGGTTGTTCGGCCGGTTTCAACCACCCCACGCACGCTTTTCAAGCGCGCCAAACACCTAAAAATCACATATTCAGCCATGCCGCACAAACCACATGTATGAATGATGTTCTGTCTCCTCGTAAACCTCATGAATAATAATTAGGGCATTTTCATGTGATTTCAAGTCATTCCAATGTTGTTTGGCATGCATTTGACCGTTAAACACATGTTTTGGCCATTTACGACATGCAGAGAGCATTTTCGGCCAGCGCGGTCACACGACACCTCCGATTGACGTGACATATGGCCAACCATTTCAAAATTCATCCACCCTTTATTGTCGTCCGATTTCATGGCATTCGAGGTCGTTTGGCCAGTTTCGACCACCCCACACATGCTTTTCAAGCGCACTAAACAGCTAAAACACACATATTCAGCCGTTCTGCGCAAACCGCACATCCGAGTGACATTTTGTCTCCTCGTACACCTCAAAAATATTAATTAGGGTATTTTCATATTATTTCAAGTCATTCCGATGTCGTTCGGCATGCATTTGACCGTTAAACACATGTTTTGGCCATTTACGACACACGAGGAGCGTTTTTGGCCAGCGCAGTCACACAACACCTCCGATTGACGTGCCATCTAGCAGAACATTTCAAAATACACCCAAACTTTGTTTTCGTCTGATTTCATAGAATTCCTATGTCGTTCGGCTGGTTTCGACCACCCCACGTATGCTTTTCAAGCGCGCCAAACAGCTAAAAAACACATATTCAGTCGTGCTGTGCAAAATGCTCGTCCGAATGATGTGTCGTCTCCTCTTACACCTCACGAATAATAATTAGGGTGTTTTCATGTGATTTCAATTCATTCCGATGTCGTTCGTCATGCATTTTACCGTTAAATGCATGTTTTGGCCATTTATGACACATAGAGAGCGTTTTCGGCTAGCGCAGTCACACGACACCTCCGATTGACGTGCCGTCTGGCCAAACATTTCAAAATTCACCCAACCATTATTTTCTTCTGATTTCATGTCATTCTGAGGTCATTGGGCCGATTTCGACCACCCCATTTACGTTTTTCAAGCGCACCAAACACCTAAAAAACACATATTCAGCCGTGCTGCGCAAACCGCACGTCCGAATGACGTGTCGTCTCCTCATACACATCAATAATAATAATTAGGGTGTTTTCGTGTGATTCAAGCCATTTCGATATCGTTCGGCTTGCATTTGACCATTAAACGCATGTTTTGTCCATTTACGACACGTGAAGAGCGTTTTCGGCCAGCGTGGTCACACGATACATACGATTGACGTGCCGTCTAGCCGAACATTTCAAAATTCACACACCCTTTGTTTTCATCCGATTTAATGGAATTCTGGGGTCATTCGGCCGGTTTCGACCACCTCATGCATGCTTTTCAAGCGCGCCAAACACCTAAAAAACAAATATTCGGTCGTGCCGCGCAAACCGTGCATCCGAATGATGTGTCGTCTCCTCCTACACCTCACGAATAATAATTAGTGTGTTTTTTGTGATTTAAAGTCATTATGATGTCATTCAGCATGCATTTTATAGTTAAACGCATGTTTTGGCTATTTACGACATGCTGAGTGCCTTTTCAGCCAGTACGATCAAACAACACCTCCGATTGACGTTCCATCTGGCTGACCATTTCACAATTTACCCAACCTTTGTTTTTGTCTGATTTCATGGAATTCTTAGGTCACTCAGCCAGTTTCGACCACACCATGCTTGCTTTTTAAGGGCCCCAAACACCTAAAAAACACATATTCAGTCGTGCTGTGCAAATTGCATGTCTAAATGACGTGTCATCTCCTCATACAACTCACAAATAGCAATTAGGGTGTTTTCATGTGATTTCAAGTCATTCTGATGTTGTTCGACATGCATTTAACTGTTAAACGCATGTTTTGTCCATTTACGACACGCAGAGTGAGTTTTCGGCCAGCGCGGTCACACGACACCTCCGTTTGACGTGTCGTCTAGATGACCATTGCACAATTCACCCAGCCTTTGTTTTTGTCCGATTTCATGACATTCCGAGGTCATTCGTCTCATTTCGACCACCCCATGCACACTTTTCAAGCATGCCAAACACCTAAAAACACATATTCAGTCGTTCCGTGAATGCCGCATGTCTGAATGATGTATTGTCTCCTTGTACACCTCACGAATAATAATTATGGTGTTTTCGTGTGATTTCAAGTCATTCTGATGTCGTTTGGCATGCATTTGACCGTTCAATGCATGTTTTGGCCATTAACGACACCTGAAGTGCGTTTTTGGCCAGTGGAGTCACACGACACCTCCGATTGACATTCCGTCTAACCGACCATTTTAAAATTTACCCACCCTTTGTTGTCGTCTGATTTCATGGTATTTCAAGGTCGTTCGGCCGGTTTCGACCACCCCACGCAAGCTTTTCAAGCGCGCCAACAACACCTAAAAAACACATATTCAGCCGTTCCACACAATCCGCATGTCCGAATGACATGTTGTCTCCTATTACACCTCAAGAATAATAATTAGTGGGTTTTAGTGTGATTTCAAGTCATTCTGATGTCGTTCGACATGCATTTGACCGTTAAACGCATGTTTTGGCCATTTACAACCCACAGAGAGCGTTTTTGGCCAGTGTATTCACACGACACCTCCAATTGACGTGTCGTCTGGCCAACCATTTCACAATTTCACCCACCCTTTGTTGTCATCTGATTTCATGGAATTCCAAGGTTGTTCAGTTGGTTTCGACCACCCCACGCACGCTTTTCAAGCGCGCCAAACACCTAAAAAACACATATTCAGCCGTGCCGTGCAAACCACACGTCCGAATGATGTGTTTTATCCTCTTACAACTCAAGAATAATAATTAGGGTGTTTTAGTGTGATTTTAAGTCATTCCGATGTTGTTCGACATGCATTTGACCGTTAAACGCATGTTTTGGCCATTTACAACACGTGAAATGCATTTTCAGCCAGCGCAGTCACACGACACCTCCTATTGACGTGAAATTTGGCCGAACATTTCCCAATTCACCCACCCTTTGTTTTCATCTAATTTCATGGCATTCTGATGTCGTTTGGCCGGTTTTGACCACCCCACGCACACTTTTCAAGCGCGCCAAACACCTAAAAAACACATATTCAGTTGTTCCGCGCAAATTGCGCATCCGAATGACATGTCATATCCTTTTACACCTCAAGAATGATAATTAGGGTTATTTCGTGTTATTTCAAGTCATTTCGATGTCGTTCGGCATGTATTTGACCGTTAAATGCCTGTTTTGGCCATTTACGACACGCGAAGTGCGTTTTCGGCCAGCGCGGTCACGCGACACCTCCGATTGACGTGTATTCTAGTTGACTATTTTACAATTCACCCACCCTTTGTTGTCGTCTGATTTCAGGGAATTTCGAGGTCGTTCGGCCGGTTTCGATGAACCCACATACGCTTTTCAAGCGTGCCAAACACCTAAAAAACACATATTCAGCTGTGCCGTGCAAACCGCACGTCCGAATGACATGAAGTCTCCTTGTACACCTCACGAATAATAATTAGGGTGTTTTGTGTGAGTTTAAGTCATTTTGATGTCGTTCGTCATGCATTTGACCGTTAAACACATGTTTTGGCCATTTACGACACGCAGAGTGCATTTTTGGCCAGTGTGGTCACACGACACCTCTGATTGACGTGCTCTCTGGCCAACCATTTTACAATTCACCCACCCTTTGTTGTCGTCCGATTTCATGGTATTCTGAGGTCGTTTGGCTGGTTTTGACCACCCCATGCACGCTTTTCAAGCACGCCAAACACCTAAAAAACACATATTCAGTCGTTCCGCACAAACCGCACATCCGAATGACGTTCCCTCTCCTATTACACCTTATGAATATTAATTAGGGTGTTTTCGTGTGATTTCAAGTCATTTCGATGTCTTTCAGCATGCATTTGACCGTTAAACGCATGTTTTGGCCATTTACCACACGCGGAGAGTGTTTTCAGCCAGTGCGGTCACACGACACCTCCGATTAACATTCCGTCTAGCCGATCATTTCACAATTTACCCAACCTTTGTTTTCGTCCGATTTCATGGAATTCTGAGGTCGTTCGGCCGGTTTTGATCACCCCACGCATGCTTTTCAAGCGCACCAAACACCTAAAAAACACATATTCAGTCGTGCCGCGCAAACCACATGTTTGAATGACATGTCGTCCCCTTATACTCCTCAAGAATAATAATTAGAGTGTTTTCATGTGATTTAAAGTCGTTCTGATGTCGATCGACATGGATTTGACTGTTAGACGCATGTTTTGGCCATTTACGACAGGCGGAGAGCGTTCTCGGCCAGCGCGATCATACGACACCTTCTATTGACGTACCGTCTGGCCGACCATTTCAAAATTCACCCACCCTTTGTTGTTGTTTGATTTCATGGCATTCCGATGTCGTTCGGCCAGTTTCGACCACCCCACACACACTTTTCAAGCGTGCCAAACACCTAAAAAACACATATTTAGACGTGCCGCACAAACCACGCATCTGAATGACATGTCGTCTCCTCGTACACCTCACGAATAATAATTAGGGTGTTTTAGTGTGATTTCAAGTCATTCTGATGTATTTTGGCATACATTTTACTGTTAAATGCATGTTTTGGCCATTTACGACACGTGGAGTGTGTTTTCGGCCAACGCGGTCACAAGACACCTCCGATTGACGTGCCTTCTAGCCTACCATTTCAAAATTCACCCACCCTTTGTTTTTGCTTGATTTCATGGCATTCTGAGGTCATTCGGCCAATTTTGACAACCCCACGCACGCTTTTCAAGAGCGCCAAACACCTAAAAAACACATATTCAGCCGTGCCGCGCAAACCGCACTTCCGAATGATGTGTCACCTCCTCGTACACCACATGAATAATAATTAGGGAATTTTTGTGTGATTTCAAGTTATTACGATGTTGTTCGGCATGCATTTGACCATTAAATGCATGTTTTGTCCATTTATGACAGGTGGAGTGCTTTTTCGGTCAACGCGTTCACACGACACCTACGATTGACATGTCGTCTAGTCTACCATTTCAAAATTCACCCACCCTTTGTTGTTGTCTGATTTCATGGCATTCTGAGGTCGTTCGGCCGGTTTCGACCCCCCCACACACGCTTTTAAAGTGCACCAAACACCTAAAAACCACATATTTAGTCATGCCTCGCAAACCGAACTTCCGAATGACGTGTCGTCTCCTCTTACACCTCAAGAATAATAATTAGGGTGTTTTTATGTGATTTCAAGTCATTCTGATGCCTTTAGGCATGCATTTGACCGTTAAACGCATGTTTTGGCCGTTTACAATATGCGGAGTGCATTTTCAGCCAGTGGGGTCACACGACACTTCCGATTGGCATTCCGTCTAGCCGACCATTTCAAAATTCACCCACCCTTTGTTTTTTGGAATTATAAGGTTGTTCTGCCGGTTTCAACCACCCCACGCACACTTTTCAAGCGCGCCAAACACCTAAAAAACACATATTCAGCCGTGCTGTGCAAACCGCGTGTCCGAATGACGTGTAGTCTCCTCATACACCTCAAAAATAATAATTAGGGTGTTTTAGTGTGATTGCAAGTCATTATGATGTCGTTCGACATGCATTTGACTGTTAAATGCATGTTTTGGACATTTACGACACACAGAGTGTGTTTTCGGCCAGCGCGGTCACAAGACACCTCCGATTGACATGTCGTATGACCGACCATTTCACAATTCACCCACCCTTTGTTTTCGGCCGATTTCATGACATTATGAGGTCGTTCGGATGGTTTTGACCACCCTATGTACGCTTTTCAAGTGCGCCAAACACCTAAAAAACACATATTCAGCCATGTCGTGCAAACCGCGCGTCTGAATGACATGTTGTCTCCTCGTAAACCTCATGAATAATAATTAAGGTGTTTTCGTGTTATTTCAAGTCATTCCAATGTCGTTTGGCAGATATTTTACTATAAAACCCATGTTTTGGCCATTTACGACATGCAGAGTGCATTTTTGGCTAGTGCAGTCACACAACACCTCCAATTGACGTGATGTCTAGCCAACCATTTCACAATTCACCCATGGATTGTTTTATTGAAGTATCAACACAATTCGAATGCGTTTGGTCAGTTTTCCATATGCCAGTTGTTGTTTTCACTTAAAATGTTATCCATTTCAAATAAAAGTGAGACACTTCGAGTGGTGCCAGCAACACCGTGCCTCGAATTGAGGCGGGGTTGACTCGTACACATCACAAATGACCCATGGATCGTTTTCCTAAAGTATCAACACAATATGAATGTTTTTTGTCAGTTTTTCGTATGCCATTTGTTTTTACTTAAAAGAGTATCCATTTTAAGCAAAATAAATACACTTTGAGTGGTACCGGCCACACCGTGCCTCGGATTGAGGCGGGTGGGGGGGCTGGCCGGGGGGATGTCCAGGAAGGAGCGCACGTAATGTATATAAAACTCTATCTAGGTATCATACATCGAATTCCTACAGGATTTCGAAGCACTGCGGGGTGTCGTCCTGGAGCAGGGCCAAATCACGGCATTACTGCGGTGTGACCGCGGCGTGACCGCAGCACGACCGCGGCATGTTGGCTTGGTCCAGTGACATCCACGGGGCAGTATCTTCCGTCCAGGATTCCAAATAAATTCTATGTAGTTGTCCTTCACATTATAGAAACTGATCTTATGTTATAAAAACAGACTCTTGATTTAGGATTGTGGTACGATAAAGATATATATTTTATATTTGTTGTTTTTAAAAGTGGTACTAGGTAGTTGAAACTACTAATTGAGAGTCAAATTATCACACCCTAAACTATCACTGTGAGTTTTCGCAGACAGCGCACCTCCGTAGGAGGGGTTTTATTATAAAAACCTGACTTTATTTATCAAGTGAAACAATTATATTAAAGAAAAATTATTCACGATATGCAATTAAATATAATTAAGCAGAATTAAGAAAGAAGCTAAATTCAATTTAAAGTATTCTTAAATTAAAGAGGCTTCCATATTTGGTCAAAAATAAAGAGTCATACTGAATTCAAAAATATCCATACCAAAGTGAAAAAACAGGTTCAAAAATAAAGAGTTATACAGAATTCAAAAATGTAATGGATCAATCTGCCCCTGATCACCATCACCATCACCACTGTCATCATCAGCCTCATCCTCACCTCCATCTCTATCCTATTCGTCGTCCTCATCATCGTCCCCATGCTCATCCTCGGCCCCATCCTCGCCCTCGTCCTCATCCTCATCCTTGCCCTCGTCCTATTCAACATCCTCATCATCCCCAGGAATGTCATCAACTCGACCGCCACTAGAACTGCCGCTTGATGCATTGGATAATGCACCCATCAATGACATATATGTCTGACAAGCCGCGCTGGCCTCTGGTGGAAGTGATGAAGATAAAGCTTTCATCAGTTTCATAAATTCTTTGTCCCTCATTTGAACTTGTACTTACAACTCTATGAACCTTTTATCAGACTGTCTTGCATTCTCCTTGACCTTTTCCAACTTGGTGGTACTAGAATGGATACCTGGAGAGGACCAATACCTCATCGGGACTATATTCTTACCAGGTCAACAACGTACTTGACCAGAGTGATCATCTCCCAAAACATGATATAAATGATCATGTAGCCCTAAATTGTCAGGATCCTAGGCATCAAGGGTCTCTAAAGAATCCTGTTAAAAATATTAATAGATTATTAAATTTAAAAATAGATATTAAACTTTGAAATAAACAAATAAAAACTTACAGTATTTTCTTGTTTCGGTTCATTAACTGCAGTTCCATCTTTATTCCTTCTACTCGAGCAAACCCATTTTGCTCGAGGGATAGATCCTTAAATATTCAATTTGTGCTTCTGTAATGACATTGAAACAATATAAAGTGCAAGTATAATCATATATTTTTTTTAAAGTTCAAGTCAGAAGCAAAAGCTTCTGACCCTTTATTTAATAAAGAAAGGAGAAAACATGAAGAAGGCGAAAGGGGTCACACAATCAGAAATTCCCTCATTCTCAAAACCTAAAAATCATAATACGAAAAGTCATTCCCATAATCAGAGTCTCCAGCAGGCTCCCATTCAGATTGAGACTTATCTTGGTTAAAGGCCTTCCAATAATTGTCATCAAATTTTCTTGAGACCTTTGAAGTTGATCTAGTCGACACCGTCTTAGGAATTTGAGAGTAATCTTTGCGATGTCTTCTCTTTGTAGGAACGGAAGTAAAATCCTCTCCATCAGTCATCCTTTCCTCCCCAGCTATAACCATATCCTTGAAGGAGAGAGATCCACCACTGTTCAGAGTACTGAAGCTAGCCTTTTCCCCCTCAATATCTGAAACATCCCCCCATTTACCAGTAATGGGTTCCTGTCGATCATCAACCTGTTGCCTAGAATTTACACAAAAAGGACCACTAAGGTCTCTTGTGGGGGACACATCCATTAGCTTTTATTTATCTTTGTGAGGAAGATGCGGGATAGATTTCTCTGCATCAACCAGAGATGACTCTCTGGGAGCAGCATCACCCGCAGTCAACTGATTCCCATAAATCAAAACATCAGACGAAGCTGGAGGTGATTCTTTGCTTGAGTCACCATCATGAGTGGTGGCCTTTGACTAAGATGTATCTTTCATTTGTTTTTTCCTTCGACAGAGATTTGATGGGTGGCCCATCCTCCCACATTCCTCTCAAAGGGTGTTCCTCCGACATAAGTCCAAAGAATGCCCAACAACCATACAATGATTACAGAAAAGTGGCCTTTTTTCATATTCAACATCAATTTGGATATTGTCAGAAGGTGTAGAGAGGATTACCTTGTCAATCAGTGTAGAACTAAGATCTATCTCTACCAATATTCTGGAAAAGTGACCATAACAAACATCTTCAGTCTCTTTATCAAGGCGGATGGGAGTTCCAATAGTAGATCCGATATCAAGCAAGATCTTCGGATGCCAAAGGACCCAATTGAGTCCATGAAGGCGGACCCAGACCTAAGAAAAAGAATTTCTTGTATGTGAAACATTAAAGTCCATAGACCATTCATGTAAGTGAATCCAGCCAGGTTTCAAAAGGAGGGTTCCACTACTCCATGCTTGCAGCGTCAACTCCTCATAGGGGAACAAACAATGAAAGAATCCACGGCCAAGTTAGACACATTTCCAGTTTGAAAAACCCCATAACATTGAGGTTCTATGAAACAAATCATTAAGTTTCCATGGTTTCTCACCCTTAGGGAGAACAATACGTGCAATCAAAGAGTTTTTACCAAGCATCATTCTCTCTGCAAGGGCTACATGATTGGCTTTAACATGCGCACATTAACCCTTCTGAATGATTCTACCAGGACATGGATCCTTGAACCGAGCCAAAGTATGAGTTCCACCAAGAAACAAACCAGAGTTTGAGTTCTTTAAAGTAGTAGCGTAAGACAGCGAAGGCAAAACCTTACCACTAGGTGAAGCTGAATCTCCTTGAGGCAGTACAATCTGTCCAGAAAACCGAGAGCCACCGAGGGATGAAGCTCTGATTTTTTCAGGTCCCGTAGCACCCGATCTCTCCGGAAATGCAGGAGCCGGATAATTTTGAGTCGGTGAAACAATAGATCCAATAGGGGTCATATGATCTGCAGTGGAATGAGGTCTCTCTGCTACACCAGATCCATGAGCAGTTGATGCCGAGGAGAGACAGGATCCTATCGGGGCCACGGCTGAATAACCATGGCATCGCGAGGAAGTGAAGGCCTTGTCCCCGAAAATACACCGCGAGTCAGAGGGATTAGCCATTCTTCCAGTGGGAGGAAGGAGATCGAACCTGAGGTGGTGTGGAATCGCCATGAGGAAACCCTAGAATCCATCTTCTGCGCCGAAATTCGTCGCCCGCCCCGCAACCCTCATCCCGCCTCCCCTCAATCGTATAATCATATATTCAATATTCAATAAATCACATAATTTAAGTAGGAAACAATAAAAAGGGAAAGCCCTAAAGAAAAATTATAAACAACTATATCATACCAGCTGCCTCTCATGATCTGATATAGTAGTGCACCCCAAAGTGTGGAGGTATTTCTTTGAATCAATGTTTTTTTTTCAAAAGATTCCAAAATAATGATTAATAATAAATTAGATAATATTAATGAAAAATATTAAAACTATCATTTATATATCTCAAATGGGATTAATGCCTTAAATTTGGCAGTCAACCAATGGGTAATCATTTGGCGATATTTCTCTATCGGGCAGTCATCCATGATAGGTAATGTCTCCAACTCCGTGCCCACTCTATCACACCATACAACATAAAGCTCATGCTTATAAGCTCTCCAAATCTCTCCTAGATCTTTTAAACGGGCTGGTCGTGCACCTTCGCCATCAGTGAAGTTATACCGAAGCTGACACCCAATAGATTAATTCATATAAATACAAAAAAATACTACATTAAATCCAATAGATTTTTTACCCATATTTGTTCCCTTGCATTATCCTTGACTTTTTTGTGGTAGATGTCCCCAAGAGAGAGGGCTAACTGGAATGATGTCAGAGTATTTGTCTAGCGTCTCCAAAAAACCCTGACATTCCTACCCAGATTTATCAATCATCTGTCCATCATCATTGTATTCAACCATCAAATGTGTCTGGCAGTTCCATACCGCACGCAAGTGAGTACGCCCCTCCCCCGCCTCCTCTCAGTAGATGAATCTGTTATTAAAGAAAAAAATATCAGTTCAAGTTATAATAAAAATAAATTTTGGTATAAAAATTTGTTAGAGTTATATAAATATACTTGTGGTAGTCGGATCAATGGGCGTCACTGGATGTGCAGAAGCTGAAGGAATATCCTGTACAGGTGGAGTGTCCCTTAGTGTATGCTCCTCAGCCACATACTGTGTCAGAGCAGGAGTCGAAGAAGGTGGAATATAATAGCTCATAGATGATGAACCAGAAGCAAAAGATGATGGCACAGACGTCTGGCCAACTGGTAGTGTAAAACTCAGAGGCCTAAATATCCCGTGTGTCCCTAAAGACACACCAGGGTCAAAATGGGGTGTAGAAGATATGTATGCGGTAGGGGAATATTCCAATCGGGTACGACCAGTTGATCATCTAACTCTCGCACCATGATCCCTCGTACCACCGGCCTCAGTATCGGGACAACCATATGATCATCTAACTCTGACACCACCCCCTCCCACCACCAGCCTTTGTACTAGGAGCAATATCGGGCTCCTCGTCGGATATCTCTCAACTAGGGGGTGGATCCGGAAAAAAAGTTAAACATAAAAGTAAACACATGATATTATAAGTTATTGAAATATATATATTTGAAATAAAATACTCACAATAGGGATGAGTGGAGGAATGCCCATCTATGTCATGCGACGATTATTTTCTATAATTTTTTTCCACCTCCTCTCTTCAATGAGTGTGATTTACTACAATGAAAATAAATATGGAAGTCATTAGAAATATATAACTAATGTGTAACCCAAAAAACAAAATATAGAAAAACCATTATGATAAAAAAACATAAAGAAACAGAAGATTTATGGTGGTTTGAAGGTAAGTACTTGGATACACACTCTGAATGATGTAGGTGCAACATGTAGGTGAGAAAAATACTATATTATTCTATATATTTCCCACCACAACTTCGGGTTCACAATCAACTCTGACAATTGAGATATTGGATTCATCATAAGTAATAAACAGATTGCTTCCAATTGGAGTATGGATAGTGTCAACTTCATCATCACCATCATCAAAAACATTTCTAGGATTTACTTCAATAATTACACCAAATTTAGGATGATGATGATCTTTGACATAAAAAACTTGTTTCACCATTGATGTCAATACATATGGTTCATCGATGGCAAGAGTGTGAGTCATGTCAATAACTTGAAATCCACAATCATCAATAAAGGTGCCTTGCCTCGTCATTAAATCAAACCATTGACATTTCATCATTGTGACTCGACCATGTGAGTAATAATCCAAAATTATTATTTTCTCCATGAGTCCATAATCAGCTACATTTTTAGAATGATGTCTATTATCCGATGAACTGTCATAATAGTCTATTGTGGCAGTTAACATAACACCATCATGTTGTGTTCTCATGTTTCTTGCTCGTTCAGTGATAATAAAATTGTATCCATTGATCACAAGTGATTTACAAGCACGAACCATGGTATTATGACCAAAATACAAAGCTCTTATTTCCTCATAAGAAGATTCTGCAGGAAAACTCGATACCTGAAATATAAACAAATAATAAACTTAATTAAATATTATTTTTATTTAGTTATTACAAAAATATTTTTACCTTCAATTTCAACTAAGCAGAAAACCCTTTTCTATGAAAAGTCTCCTTCCTTCTTAAAGATAAAGAACGATTCTTTCTATATATCAATTCATTATGTTCCCTATAGATAAAAATAATAATAGTTTAACAAATATTTAAAATAAAAAGATATAAGATAAGAGATACATGTACAATTTACTTACTTGATATACTCATCGAACAAATCACAATTGAACAACACTGTGCGATGTGCCATCTATCGCTCTTCAAGGCTTAATGTCATCAATGTATATGATCCCTGAATTCCTCTTGTCTGAGGAAGTGATGGAAAACTGCGTTCAATTTTCCCATATTGTTCTTCTTCATTTCTCATTGGTCGATTTATTCTCGTAGTAAGATCAAACAAATACATTGAGCAGAAATCCATACATTCTTGAGCCAAGTAACCCTTCAAAATAGAACCTTCATGATAATTCATGTTCCAAACATATGATTTCAATGTGAACATGTTTATTTTAGTTGGATACATCCAACGAAAAGCAACAGTTCCTCCAAGAAGTATTTCGGTCATAATATGGACATTCAAATGCAACATGCATGTAAAAAATGATGGAGGGAATATTTTCTCTAACTCACACATAATTAATGGTGTCTCTACCAACAGTTTTTGCAAGAAGAATTTGGAAAACCTCTTAGCACAAATATCTCTAAACAAATAGCACAACTGAATAACTGAGACTCTTAAATTATTGGACAAGAGATGACAGATTTCTTTTGGAATCAACTCATGCAAAAGGACGTGATAATCATGAGTCTTCGAAGATTTCATCTTCAACTATTTTCTGTTGACCTGTTTTGATATATTGCTTTAATAACCATTAGGAACTTTAATAGTCTCTAGCACTTCCAGAAATTGATTTTTTTCAGCAGGTGTCATCACATAAGAAGCACATGGAACTTGCCATTTATTTTCACTGATACAGACAAGATGCAATTCTAGTTTGATCCTCCAATCTACCAAGTCATGCCGAAATCGTAAATCATCTTTTTTCTTCTCCTTGACATTTAGAAGAATCGAAAGCAACATTTCACATATATTATTTTCAATGTGCATTATGTCTAAACAATGACGTAACAAGTTGGTTGACCAATACGACAACTCAAAGAATATACTCTTCTTCATCCAATTGTAACATGTATCATTGGAAACATTTTCCCTCTTTCTAGATTTCATTACACCCTTCCCAAATGAATAACTAAAATCTTTCAATTCATTAAGAACATCAGTTCTAGACATATGCTGAGGTGGATCATCAGTCTCCATGGTATTGTCAAATCTTCGACAATTGTTTCTATATGGATGGTTAATTAGAAATAATCGTCGATGTCCCATAAAACTAAAACTACGACGATATTTTAGTCTTCTCGATCGAGTATTCTTCATACAAATAATACATGACAATTTTCATTTTGTACTCCATCCAGACATCATTGCATAAGCAGGAAAATCATTGATCGTCCACATAAGCACAACACACATCTGAAATATGTCTTTCGAACATGCATCATATGTGGGCACACCCACATCCTAAAGAAGTTTCAACTCTTTTATTAAAGGTTGCATGTATACATATATATCATTTCCAGGATCAGAAGGGCCAGATATTAGTATACTCAAGAAAGTGTATGGTTTTTTCTTACACAACCATGGGGGAAGGTTATAAATGTGCATGAAAAACCGGCCATGTGTTGTGCGAAGTAAGCATCTTCCCAAATTGATTAAAACCATCACATGAAAGACCTAGTCTCACATTATGCATGTCAGCTACAAATTCAGGATATTGAGCATCAAATCTCTGCCATGAAAATCCATCTGCAGGGTGAACCAACTCTTTATTATTCTTTCTTCTCTCAATGTCATGCCATCGTATTTTTACTGATATTTCATCATACATGAAAAGGTTCTGTAATCTGGGGATCAATTGAAAGTTCCACATTACTTTTTTTGGCACACGAGATGGTGTTCCATCATCTTTTGGCTTCCATCGGGATGTTCCACATTTGATACAATCATTTATTTTAGTAGTTTTTTCCCAAAATAAGCTGCAATCATTCGAGCAAGCATGATTTTTTTTTGAGAATCCAAGTTCATCAAATAAATTCCATGCTATATAGTGGTTTGAGAGAATATCTGCATCATATGGAAGTAATTCCTTCAATAAGGTAAGAATTTAATCAATTGCATTATTTGAAATCCCATACATAGTTTTCCCATGAAACAATAGGATTAAAAATTCCAAATTTTTCATTTTACCACATTGCCGATATACTGGAGTCATCGCAGCATCATTCAATTTTTTCACCCTATCAACATCATAATTTTCATTGGACGCATCATGTGTGCTTGTATCAAAATCTTGTTGGCTGGACATCCTTACCTTCTCATGATGCTGAGTAATTGCAAACCAATCATATATCAAACTCTCCAATTCAGTCATATCATTTGGATCATCCACATTTTGAGATTCCATTTTCTCTCCATTGTGATACCACACATAATAGTTTGTTTGGAAACCATATTTGGTTATATGATATCTAACTACTTCACGACTCAACCAAGGTCTTCCAACACAATTAGAACATGGTCAGTGTATGAGACCACTATCTGAAGCCTTTTCAAATGAAAAATCTAAAAATTTGTTCAAATTATTTTGAAAATCAGTTGAAATATGATCAGTTTCGTACATCCAACTTCTATCCATTCTATAAAAAAATTGCAATAAGTCATTTCAAATCAATTCAATAATATTAAAGTTAAATAAAAAAATATTTAGGGAAATGAAAATTGTTTACTTTAAATAAAAGCATAACTAACACATTACTCTATATGAGAATCATATTAAGAAATACAACAAAATACAGTTTATATTAGAAAATAAGGTACAGAATTTTTAATGCCTATATTCAAGGATTTCCCAGTAAGATATTGGAAGTGGATCAAGGAATACATAATCCTTAAGGGTCTTATTGGGAGTACATTAGTTTTATACTTTAACTTCTTTAGGGAGATTAGGATGAGGAGTAGTATGAGGATCACTTCAAAAGTAGTTATGGCCTCATCAAGTTTCACTTTAACCATGGATTAAAGGATCCTAGGTTTGGGGCCATAGATCATAGGTTGGTAGGGTGTATTCATTTAACCAGTGTTCTAGTTTATTTTTATGTGAGGTGAGTTAAAAACCATGTTAGGCATGTCATTAGAACATGGGTTCTTCCATTTAACCATGTAGTCTTGAATTTCAGGGATGAAAGTGTTTTGACTGAGCTAATTACTACCTTCTCTATAGTATGGCCAACACATCATGTGGGCATACCCATGAAACAAATCCATGTTTAAATGGGACATTTTCATCACCCAATTTGGCCAAAAATACTTTTCACCATAAGGGATTGGCCATGTATATTTACATGGATAACCAAGTCATGTACTATGTGTACATTCCCGTGTACATTCCCAGGACACTAGATTATCGTAGACACCATGTCAACCATTATACAAACCATGTTAACCCTTATACCATATCGCCGTTATTACAACCATTAATAACAACTTATTAAACAACATCACTTGTAAAAGATAATAAAATTGAACATAAATCAATAATAATATTGTATATATCAAGTAAAATTAAGTCATACTATCATAAATCCTAAATGAACACCCACAACCATGATTAAGGACCACAAATCTCCCCTTTCGGCCAAATCAAAAGTGAAAACAAAAACATATAGTTGCATAAAACAACTTCATTTGTGTGAAAAATAATAATCCCATGGTCCTCTTGATATTTGAACCATGCAGTCATGATTTTCAAGATGAACTTGTATCCATGAAACCATATGTGAAAGATGATTCAATACATGTGTTTTTCTGATTTTCCCAAGCATTTTGAGGAACACCAAATCAGTGAAAATGGTCATTGTGTTTTAAAAAGGTGATTGAATAACTCATGTATGATGTTGAAGGAAGAATGATTAATGGTTATATTAGGAAAAATAATATTCATTAATATTTTGAATTTGACATTCTGTGAATTAGTTTCATGAAGAAGGAAGAAGTACAACATGGGAAAAGGAGAGGTCCCACCGAGAGTTCCCTTTGAAGATATTTTATTTATAGATAACATTAGATTGTACGGTTATGTATTTCTTATTTCTTCTGTGAAGTATAATTTGGGACCACATACTATTTTGCAAAGTTCAAGAAGATACTCCATATATATGTTCTATTATGAAAATGATAAGTGAAAATGTGTCATTTTATATATATATATATAGATTTTGATAGAAACATGATACATACTTGTTATGTAATACACATAGTGTAAAAAAATTAAGACGAATAGGATCTTCATGTTTGACATGATCTTAATGAAAGGAGTGATTTTCATGAAATACTATGAATAAATATTACAAACAATTTCTTATGAGTTTATATACATTAAGCTGTAATATTTGAAGCATTGAGATTAAAAAAAACTATGAATCTTTAAAATTAGAACACAAGAAAGAGACACCATTCCCTTATAAATGTATATGTGTAATGAAAACATTAATTGGACAATGTGTACACCGATGTAGTGATTTGAGTATACAATTCGTGGATTTAGTGATTTGAGTACACTTGGAGTAGTGAATTATAAAATTTTCCAAAAACCCTAGAAATAGGGAATAACGATATCCTTGAGAATAGAAGGATATACTTGAGAAGAGGTGGAAGGATATACTTGAGAAGAGGTGGAAGGAGTCTAACCTAGAATCTGATCTGATAGAAGAGGTGCACCTGTGTCGGGGCTTCTCAAGGGATTCTAGGAGTCGGGAATTGCTTCTGGGAGAGTCGCGCACCTTCTACAATCTGCTTCTGGAATCCTGGGGGGGTCGCCTACCTTAGTCTAAATTGGGGTTTTTTCCAATAGTTATTAAAAACCGTTGGTAAAACAAATATTTCCCAACAGTTTAATGAAACTGTTGGGAAAAATCATCTAAACTCCATATTTACCAATGGTTTTCATGAACCGTTGGTAAAGAACAATGCTTTCCCAATGGTTTCATCAAACTGTTGGGAAAACTCATCTAAATCCCATCGTTACCAACGGTTCATGCAAACCGTTGGTAAAGAACACCTATACCAATGGTTTAAAAGAACCGTTAGTATACAAGTGTTAGGAAAACAATGATTTCTAGTAGTTTCAACGAAAACACTTAGTGTGTGACCCTATAGGATTTTTTATCATTTTTATTAGGTAGGATTTCTAAAAGTCAAGTATAGTTTTCTAGAAATGGGTAAATGCACCCAAGAGAAATAAATTAATGTCGTAACATCGAAAACCACATATGAATGCTCACTATGTAATATAATCCATTTATCAAAATATCTCATCAAGATGGTTGCATAAACATGTCACCGACCTATATGCTTGATATGTCTTTCTTTGACTATTTGAAATAAACATGTTGTTATA
Organism: Viscum album; assembly: GCA_963277665.1. Lineage (NCBI taxonomy): Eukaryota > Viridiplantae > Streptophyta > Magnoliopsida > Santalales > Viscaceae > Viscum > Viscum album. The sequence continues at coordinate 1,808,713,928 of OY728157.1, forward strand.
CCATGTCCATGGAATTTAATGTGATGATTCTATTCCAATCAAAGGGCTTAGATATCAGCTTCCATAAAGATGGAAGGGACAAATCTTTCTTCTACTTATTTATTAATTACATGTCAGTCATTACATATCCATCATATCCAACTTCAATATGAAAGGTTATCATCATGGTTTACAAAATACATCTAAGTACATGAGTTGTAACATGAATTAATAATAATCTTAAATTATATGGACAATCATACATGCTCATAGATAGGAATATCCGATGACACCAAAACACACAGAATCACTACTAGAAGGTTTGTTCTCATAATATCTCATCTTAGAGATTACCAAGTGTGAAATTTATGAGAAGAAGCCTTAACTTCTTACGAGTACTCACACCTAACATTTTATGTACTTTGTGTCCCATCATAGTATGTTATCTAACTACATAACGTTATTTGAGAATATCATCATAGCACATCAAGGTTCTCATCATAGTGGGGAAATACTACAACCTTATCAATGCAATATATTCTCTAGGAAATTATTACATTATATTCATGTAAAAAAATAATATATAATAATAAGTTTTATTAATATTAAATACATCAAATATTCATGTAATAAAAATACAAATAGTTAGTCTTAGAACACCAACTCCAACAAAATACCACATGGACTAGATCCAATTTCCTACAACCATGAGTCTGCTAGACCTCACATGATATTAATATTTTTGGTAATTCAAGGATTTAGTCAATGGGTTCATCATGTTGTCTTATATGGAAATATTTATCACTGGAACTTCACCTCTCTGAGAAAAATCCACTAGAAGATGATACTTCTAAAGTTTGTGTTTTGCGTGCTGATGTGACCTTGGATCCTTTACAAGAGACACTACTGCAATATTATTATAATAGAGTGTGATAGAATATTTATTGCTAGGTACCACATCAGTCTCTTGGATGAAGTTGTGCATCCATACTTCTTATTTAGTTGCCTGAGAAGCTGCAATATACTTAGACTTTGCTATAGAATCTGTAACCACAACCTGCTTTGAGATCTTCTAGATCACAACACCTCCATTAAAAGTGAAGATGTATCTTGTTTGTGACTTCATATCATCTTAATCAGTTTAGAAACTAGCATCTTCATATCATTAGATGACTAGTTCATCATCTCCTTTATAAACTAAAAATATATCCTTAGTATGCCTTAGATACTTAAGGGTAGTCTTGACTGCTATCCAATATCAGTTACCTGGATCATCTTGATATCTTCCTACCACACTTAATTCATAGGAAACATCTAGCCTAGTACATAGCATAACATACATGACTAAACAAATCACTGATACGTATGGAATCCTTTTCATTCTGTTTATTTTCTCATGTGTCTAAGAACAAATTTTCATGGAAAGATGAATTCCATGTGAGTCTGGAAATAATCCCCTCTTGGATTTTTCTATAATGAATATCTTAATTATATTTTCAATGTATTTACTTTGAATTTGGATGAGCAACCTCTTAGATCTATCAAGATAGATCTTGATCCCAAGAATATATGTCGCTTCACTCAAGTCCTTTATAGAGAAACATTTATTCAACCATACCTTAATAGACCGTAAGACTGGTATTTTCATTTTCAATGAGTAATATGTTATCAACATATACTATTAAGAAAATGAATACACTCCCATGAAACCATTTATAGACACATGTCTTGAATTATTTATTTATGAAACCAAATTCTATTATGGCCTTATCAAAACAAATGTTCCATGACCTGGATGCTTTCTTTAATCCTTAAATGGATATTTGCAACTTGCATACCTTGTTGGAATCATTTGGAGTCACAAACCTTTTGGTTTGTGTCATATAGAAATATTCCTAAAGTTCCCCATTAAGAAATTTTGTTTTGATATCCATTTTCTAAATCTCATAATCATGGAAAGTCACACTGGAAAGTAGAATTCTGAAAGATTTCTGCATTTCAACTGGTGAAAATATTTTATCATATTCAATGCCTTAACGCTGTATAATCCCTTTTTAACCAGTCACACCTTATAGATACTAAATTTTCCTTACATTTCTAGTTTCTTATTGAATACCCATTTTCAACCAACAGGCTTTATATTTACTGAAGGGTCTACCAAAATCTAGACTTGGTTTTATTACATGGAATCCATTTTAGAATTCATGGATTCTTGCCACTTGGAAACATCTCAACCACTTACTACTTTCTGGTAGGTTATAGGATCATTATTATCAACTAATAATGAGTCAGGATCCTTAGTGACAAGAAAACCATATTTTCCTGGTTCTCTAACCTCTCTAGCAAACCTTCATATTAATTGTGTCTCTAGAACAATTTCTTTTTTCCATGGGGCTTTGTGGAATTTTTTACTGGGCCAAATCTTGTGTATATTGAGCCTGGACTTGATTAAAGTCTATCTTACTCCCACTATCTATTTTATATATAAGATCCTTCTCAATAAATTTGGGACATATGTCAACCACAACCTTTTTATCTAAAGGAATGTATAAGTAGTATCCATTTTTTTCTTTGGGATATCCTATAAAGATACACTTTGTGCCTAAGAGTGCAAGCTTGTAACCTGAAGAGGCCTTAAAAAATGCTTTGCAACCGCACACATGTAAGTAAGAAAACACAGGTTTCTTTTCATTCCATAATTGGTATGGTATAAAATCTTTTTCTATGGTTGGAACTCAATTTTGTACGTATTCTACTATTTGTAATGCATATCCCCAAGAGGATAATGGAAGAATCATATGACTCATCATTGATCTCACCATGTCCAACAAGTTGTGTTTATTCCTTTTACTTACACCATTCCACTATGGCATATAAGGAGGAGTTAGTTGAGATAAAATCCCAAACTCCCATAGATAATCAATTAAGTCTTGATTAAGATATTCTCCACCACAATCTGAGTAAAGATTCTTAATCTTATTACTAATCTGGTTATCAAATTCATTCTTGTATTTATTGAATTTTTCAAAAGAATCTGACTTATACCTCATTAAGTATACATATCAATGTCTACTAAAATCATCAGTGAAAGTTACGAAGTGTGATTACCTACCCATTCAATTGGAAATGATCCACACACATCGGTATGAACTAATTCAAGAATCTCTTTAGCCCTTTCACCTTTCCCACTAAATGGGTCTTTGGTTATTTTTTATTGCAAACATGTGGGACATACACCAAGTGGTTTTAGTTCAAAAGAATCTAAATATCCATCTTTTTGTAATTTAGTCAAGTGCTTTTCAATTACATGACCTATCCGGTGATTCCAAAGTTGAGTGTTCTATAAGTCATGTGAAGTAAATTCATTATCAATTTCTATTATTTGGTTCATGTAATCAATCACATAAAGACCATTATTTAAATGTACCTTACCATAACAAATTATTTATTTATAAAATAAGAAACATTTATTCCCAAATTTGAAAATAAATCCATCTGTATCAAATCTAGGTACAAAAATAATATTTATTGGTAATTGAAGGCACATAATAACAACCATTTAAAAACAAGATCATTCTCGTTGGCAATTTGAGGTGGTAGTCCCTAATAGCTACAACGGTAAGTTTATGTATATTGGATGATTGAATATATACCTCTCCTTGGTCAATTTTTCTAAAACTACTTGGTTCATGTATTTGAATACATATGTGAGAACCATGAGTTGTATCTAATACCCAATTTGTAAAAACAGATAAATTTAACTCAATAAAAAATTCACCTAAAGCTTATCCTTTCTTATTTTTGGGTGTATTTTTTCTTCTAGTGGACCTTCTTACCACATGTGAAATATAAAACATCATATTCCATTTATTTCATCTTGATCTTCCTCTTCTTATAAGGGTGTGAAGAAGCTTTGGGCTTAAATCTCTTCACTTTACCTTTCCTTTTGTTCACCATAAGGACGAAAGGTTTTCACATTTAGTATCCTTGTCTACTTGGATAATAGGAGTAAGAAAATATAGTAGAGACTTCTCAATGTTTTTCATATTAATATTCACAAAAAAACTTGAGAATCTCTGAGAGAGTGATGCTAGAATGAGGTTGGTGCCCAGTTCTTCAGGAAGTTTAAACTCAAGAACCTCTAAGCACTCAATGTATCCAATGATCTTGACTACTTGTTCCCATCTGGGGCACCCTCTCCAAGATTTCTTTGAAAGAGAACCTTTGAAATATTAAACCATTCCTATTTATCTCTCTCATGGTAAAGACCATGGAGGTTCTCAAGAATTCTATATTCATCCATGTTTTCATGAGACTTAATTAGTTCACTAGACATTGATGAAAGCATAAAACATTTAATGTCAACCATGTCACTCAATTTTTTTTCTTGGAAAAGGAAATCCTCACCATTCACCTATTTAGAAAGAGGATCAGGTATTGAAGATTCTAGCATATAAGATTTCCGTTCATATCATAGCACAACTTGAAGGTGTTTAAACCATTCTTTGAAGTTACTTCCAGTTAGGAGGTTATTTTTCTCCAATATTGATCATAGGGATAGTGTGGATGATGAACTTGTCATTTTATTCTACATTTAAAAATATCATATTATTAGTACTTTTCTTGATTAAAAAATAAGTGATATATAATAAATTAAATGTTTTTATTTATTTATTTATTAAATATCTCAATATTTTATAAAGACTCAATAGCCCTCACCATTGAACTCGGAATGTCTAATTACTTTAACATTCTAGTGTTAAGGATCCCCATTACATTTCTTAATGATTCAGACTTTTTCCATGAAAATTATAATAAAGTAATTAGGTAAGCAGTCTTGCCAACTACAGACTTATAGATCCTTGATTCATTGAGTGGGTTCCCCTATCCTAAAATACTAACTTGGATTTCTTCAACACTTTCCTCCAAATTTGTATTTAATAGTCTTTGGTTGTTAAACTCAATACGATTTTGATTAATCCAAACCAAAAATTTCATGATAACTCCCTAATAAAATTAATTTTCCTACTTTGGCCCTGTATTACACTTAGTTATATGGTTTCATTCACAATCAAGTAATGGAAGGCATAGTATAAATTAATATTTAATTGAGTGATTTTAATTTATTATGCTTAAATTTTATCTTTTTTATCCTTTACATGTATTTTTAATATTAAGTGGATGTTAATTAATTATCCCTGTTGGGTAAAACATTCACTCATAATTTATTTATTTAATTTTCATGTTTGAACATTAATTCATTTATTTATGTGATCATGATCTTGTATCCATAAAATAAATAAATACATAGATATAAATAATTAATTAATTAAATGACACATTCATTAGATTTATCTAATGGTTGATTTAATGAGCTTAACTCCTATTTTCAGTCTTGGCATGAGTTATAACATTTCACCTATCCACCAGTGTATCACCTGGGTTGGCATCATTATGATTTCGTCTTGAACCACCTTCATATGCCTTAGGATACTCTATTTATTACAAATATTTATTACTCACATGCAGGTGAGGGGAACGAAAGGATTGTTTAAAGGTTGTTACATAAATATCCTTAGACACGTAGGTACTATATAATAATGGAGGGATGACTCTCAATACATTATTTAATTTAGTATTAAATAATTTAAAACTCATGCAATAAATTAAATTAAAACATCCAAAAAATACATTGGTCTTGGTCAAGCTCATGTACAGTCACACATGTAATGAATACAGAAAATTAAGTAGCTAGCATTTATTTCCTTATTTTTTCTTTTATTATTTAAGATAAATGCACTTGAATTAATTAATTAACTAATTCCCTTTCATCTTATTGATCATCCGATCTTATTTGGAGATAACCATCATTAATAGAATTCCTTTAAAATAAATGACAGAACCAATAATGACATATTATTTACAAAAAATTAATTTAGCATTTAAAATAATTTAAAACCATTATTAAATTTTCAAACACACCACGGTGTTCCAATCAATAAAATAAGGTTTTAATGCTATAATTTTATTTTGATTTTTTCCATTAATGGGAGACTACATATCATGTACATGAAGCTACACGCCATGTACCTCAGTTGTCGTATATACAAGTCACACGCATGGGTATTCAGCTTGTTAACTTGGCCAGACTACATAGTGTGTACATGTCAACTGTACACCATGTATCCACTTTTCATGTGCTAGGTTGGCCCAGTCAACATACAGTGTTCAATAAAATAATCACACGTAATTAATTTCTCAACCTATCTTGATACAATGTGCATGGGTATACAATGTGTTCTCTAGCTTCACACCATGTAACCCTGTTTTATCAGCCAAAGATTTGGAACTTACTGATGGCGTCTAGAGAAGTCCTTTATTTGTTCTTAAATCATTAAGAAAATGAAACAATGGATTAATATTATTAATATGTCGATAACATTTTATTCAAATAAAATTAAAGAAAGAATAACTTGAAATAAAAATCTAACAAAAATTGTACATAGATCAACAATCAAATAAATAATTATAAATTTAAACATGACCACTTTAATACCACTTGAAGGTTCCAGACACAATGGAAGAATGTAGAGGTGGTAGATATATTAAAATTTAGTTTAATAATAATTTCCCAAAACCAAGAGCGTGGATCTTGCATGTCAAATTTAAAATTAATTTATTTAATATTTGAAGAAATAAATACATGGACTATGGAAATTTCTTCCTTGGTGAATGTTTATCATTTGAAAGGACCCTTTTTAATTACCTTCATTATGTTGTGAGGATCCAATGATAGAATAGATATAGAGGTGATCCACACGTTCTCTTATGATCTCCGAGAAACACCACTTGATCTTTGAGTGCTAGCATGACGAGTCAAATTTCTTGCATTGTTTGTTCTTGATCGCTTATTCTTTTTTTTCTTTAAGAAATATATTTTTCACTTATTATTCTTGAGAGGGAGAGAGAAGTAGGAGTTGAGATACAAATTATTTGCGCACAACAATTCTCTATTCTCAATTTTTGGATACTCAGCAAAATAGACATAGTCATTTATTTATAGAGTTAGGATTTAAGATAAAATATTATTTAATTGCATAATGGATATTAAATAACATTTATTAACTTTAATAAACCTCATCCCACATAATAATTAATATATTGTTATTATTTTTTGGAACATGCCAACTTGCATAATAACAAATATTATGTAATGATCTGGTTAATTAATATTTGTCACTAAACTTGGTCTTGGTCAATTCAAACTCCTCTGTTATTTATTGAACAACCAAATACATTTTTTATTTAGAAATAAATATTTTATTCACAATCTAGTGAATAAATATTTATTAAAATATCAATAAATAAAATAAATATTTTATTCACATGCTAGTGAATAAAAATTTATTCAAATTATGTGATCAATATAACTTGAATAAAATTATTCCTCTGAATTGAGAATAATATTTTTTCCATTAATTAAACTCAAATTGAATTTAATCTAGAACAATGGAAACACTTAGTGTGTGACCCTCTAAGATTATTTCTCATTGCCATTAGGAAAGCTTGCCTAAAGTCCAAGATTAATGTTTATCAATGGGTCAAGGTACCCAAGAGAAATAACTTAATGTCGCAACGTTAGCTACCACATATTAATTATCACTATGTAATATAATTCCTTTGTCACAATATATCATCAAGAAGGTTTCATAACTATGTCACCAACCTATGTGCTCGATATGTATTTAATTGACTATCTGAAATAAACACATCATTAGACCATGGCCATGGAATTTAATGTGATGGTTCTATTCCAATCAAAGGGATGAGATATCAGCTTCCATAAAGATGGAGGGGAAAAATACTTCCTCAACTTATTCATTAATGAAATGTCACCCGTGACGCACCCAATGTATCTAACTTCTCCCTAAACTATAATCATCATGGTCTGTGAAATACATTAATGTACGTGAGTTGTAACATGCATTAATAATAATTTTAAAGTCTAAGGACCATCACACACACTCTTAGATAGGAATATCTGATGACAACAAAACATACACAATTCCTACTCGTGGGTTTGTTCTCATAATCTCCCATATTAGAGATTAATAAATGAGAACTTCTTGAAAATAATCCTCATCTTCTTATGAGTACTCACACCTGATAGTCTATATACTATGTGTCCCATCATAGTATGTCAACAACCACAGAACATTATTTGAGAATATAGTCATAGAACATCGAGGTTATCATCATAGTAGGAAAATTCTATGATCCTATCAGTGAAAATTATATTATAAGACATTATTACATTAGAGTCATACAGAACAATAAACAATATGTAATAGGAAGTTTTATTAATATTCAATACATCAAAATTTCATGTAAAAAAAGTAAAAATAGTTGGTCCTTGGAAACGAAATACAACATATATTAGTGGATTTTTGTGGTTTAAAATCTCCATAATTTGTGGTATAACTTGATAAGAGTCATCCTAGTCACCATAAACTTTCACAATATGATTCTGTCTTTCTGCTCATTCCTCCCAATAAAAGATTTGATACCCAAAATCCTGTTTGATTCTCTCCACCACCAGAATGATAGAAACGTATTGACATAAACTTATCATTTAAATGATAATAGTTGAAATAAACTCATAATATAATAATGAGTGATTCTATGACAAGTTTGGTTTCACACATGTGTATGGAATCTCGCTTTTTCATTACATAACCTTTCATTACATTTTACAAATAGAGGATCTTTAAAGTCTAGTGTCTTGGAAATCAAGAACATAATGCATGAAAACATAAAACATTATTTTAATAAACTTTAAAATCTTCTTAAAAAGGTCATTATAAGTACAATTAATGCATCTCATAACCTAGAGACATACATCACATGAAAGGATTAGCAGAAGACCCAGTAAGAAAAACAAGTGAAACAGTTTACATGTGAACTTTAGCGATATCAATAAGAACATGGAGATAAAGAGGAATATAATAATAATAAATTGAAAATGTGTATAAAACCTTTAATTTATACATTCATAATCATATCACCAAGGTACATCCCCAAGGTGTCATAAATATTACCAAGGTTATTCACCAAGGTATCATAAAACTTGTCATCTCTAGAGATTAATTTATTTTACCCAATGAATTGGAGTGATATCAAGGAACACCATTAATATTTCTTTATTTTAATGTTATCCACATATATAATAATAAAAAATTTCATAAATAACCCAAATATAATAAAAGAAATGGGTTTTATATCAAAATCGTGACATTTTAAAAAGTGCTTAAAAACAAGATCATTATGTCATTTATAACCCATGGAAAGGGAATGAGGGTTTATTGTTTATAAATTACAGAATAAAATATGTCATTTATATTTCTTGATGAATACCCATAGAAATGAAATATATTTGGGTATTCAAATAAATAAAATAAGATAATTTCTTAAGAAAAGGGAGAAATTTTGAGACAAAAATTCTGCAGCATAACAGCTATACAACGTGGTTTTAGAAAACATTAAAAAGAGAGGGGGAAAGGGTATCCCATACCAAAATGACTCATAATAAAGTATTGAGAAATTATAAAATTGAAATAAGAACATGTTATTGAAACTTTAATGTTATACCAAATAAAATAGAACTTGAATGGAAAAAAGAGAAGTTGAGAATTCCCTTACGAAAATTTGGCTGCCTAACAACGTCCCTTAAAATTCAAAAAAAAATAAGTTGATGAGAGTGGAAAGGGTCCCTAATAATTTGGAAATAAAATGGATAGAAATAAGGATATATAAGAACATACCCAAACATAAAAAAATGGAAACTAGCAGACATAACATAAAGGAATTCTTGACTAAAAGAGGAGGGTGAAAAGTTCCTTTACCTTGAAGAGTAACATTAAAAACTCAAATGTTGGGAAATTGGGGGAATTTAGGGCACCTTGGGAGGACTAATTGGGAGGTAAAATACCATATATTCATGGAGGAGGATTTTTTAATGAAAGTAATGAAGGAATGAGTTGGTATTTATAGCCAAAGTGAGGGAATATTTTATTAATTTCCAAGGGACAACTCATTAGTGGTATTTACAAAACTATGGGCTTTCCCATGGTATTTTCCCATGGTATTGGAAAATTGGGACACCTCAAAACATATTTTACTATAAAAAAGTTGACCATAATTATTACATCATTATTACATCATTAATGATGTCATTAACCACACTGAAACTCAAAACTGTATTTTTACTATTCACTGAAAGACAAAACATTTTATAAAAATCTCATAAATTCACCCTAACCTAATATCGATGCTCTGAATTAAAAAATGAACTAAATTTTATGAAAATAATTTTCTAAATATGATATATTTAATTTTTAAGTAAAAACACTATTTACCTAAAAAATACTAATACGTAACTAATAATTTCTGAAACAGTTATTTACTTATGCTATTATATCACATTACCAATCAAGATACATAAATTATATTTATACTTTCTTAAGTGAGGTTACTATTCCATTATTCACATTACTATTCATAAGGGTAATATCACTATTCATAATTTCCTATTCACTAAAAATTAAGTTGATCTTACTAGAATCTAAATATCTTACTGATCACAACTATAGAAGACAGTTTTTTGAAAATCATTTCACATGATTAATTATTTAAAGTATAAAAAAATATTTTAAAATAATTTTCTTTTCCAATACTCATCAATAATATGGAACTTCTATAAATTCATCCTATATTTATTTTGACATTTTAAATTCAAAAATTTACCATAATAAGAAATAACAATTTATTTATACAAAAGGATTACACAACGTAACTAAGGACTCATTACATAACACCTTATAACACCTGCATAGGACCTAAGAGTAAGGTGTGAAATGGTGATAGAATCTTGGGCCGTCTCAGACAACATTTCCTAAGTGGATATTTCTATCATCTTGAACTTCTACCAAAGGAGATTACATTCAAGCTCAATATGTTGAAGCTCAGCTTGGGCTTGGTCCGAAGTAAAACCCAGTGATACTACCTGCTTCCCAAGCTCTGACAGATGGGCTTCGTATGGCCTGAGTCTATTAGATGATTCCATTGACTCTTCTTTCTGTATTAATTAACCATAATCATTTGTATTTATAAACAATAATCATAATGTTAAGAGTATAGTTTCAAATGGTCATATTAAACAACAGTCATATTGACCAATGGTCATATAACAATCGAAACCCAATGATCTCATTTTAATTATACTCACTTAATTAATAAAAGGATATAGTTTTGTTGAGTACAAAATAAAATAACACACAAAATCAGGAAAAAAATATTATTCAAATTTTCAGGTCGTTACAATGCGCGTGGAGTAAATTTTGAAATGCACCAACAGTGAAAATTGTTATCATTTATAGATCGCAAACACATATGACATCCTGAATCATATTTGACACACTAGATCAAATAATGAGATATCTTTGACTCATATACAACATAATTGTAATGTATTTCAATATGATATTGTTTTATCACATTTTTCATTGCTTTTTTATTGTAAACTATCTTTTAATATATAGAACACCTTCATATGACACTCGATTTGTGCCAACAATAATCCCTATAAATTTTGTAATAAGAGTAATAATCGACCAATAAAATTATGGAAAGCATTTCATGCCTTCGTTCGACCATGATGTCAATAGTGTAGGATGGTTCAAAGGTCAGTTTAACCTCAAAAGAGTGGTCATAGAATATTCCTCAGCATGTTATTCTTCAAATTTCTTATCATCTTCTTATTCTGAATTTCATTATCCTCAAAATTATTAACCAACATATCTAAATTATGTGGAGGACTATCCATGGAAAAATCACTACCTATATGAGACATCACAACTTGAGGATATGAAACTATGGCCTGAGGATATGATAGAATAACTACCATTGATAATGGAACTTCTTGAGGCCTTATAGCCTGAGGATGTGACATTGTATCATGAAGTTGTGATGGACCAACTTACAATGTCAATGGAACTTCCATTGTAGCTATGGAGACATACATGTGACACCCCAAATGTCACGTTTATGTGTGGGTATTTGTTAGGTGGTTTATCCCCTTGAGTTTTTGGTGTTTTGGGCTCAAAGGATTATTTTTTGAGGAATTTTTTTAAGTCACACGGTTAAGGTGCATGGTTAGTTTAAGTGTGCAGCCCGTGTAACTCTTGTTAGTGGGTACTTGTATGATTTTTACATGGTCTGTTTAACCGTGTGAGCTAATGATGAAACCCACACAAAGAGGGGTATTTTTGTCTCTTTTTCTTATTTTTAAGTGGTGTTTCTTCCCTTATACACCCCACTTAATCTCCTCCAACTTCAATACCTTCCATGGCAGTTTTTCCCTCTCCAAAGATCCTCCATGTAGATTTTTAATGGGTTTCTGGGTGATTCTACACCCAGATTGAAATTTTAGGGCCCCCTCTCTTTCTCCTTTAGTTTTCTTATATTTTCCCTTCCTCCTTTAACCCTAGTATCCAAGATTGGATGATTTACATGGCTAGTGTGGTGTGAAATTGGGGGTTTTTCTTTTTTAGGGTTGTAAAACGTAGTAGGAGTGTCTTTCCAGAGGATTTCATGAAAGGAAACATGATTATTACACTTGAGATATGTGTTTCCAATTCATTGCCTTTTAGTTAATATTTACTTAATTTATTGATACTTTAAGTGTGTTTTAGTTTAAAGTATTGATATATATGATAGCTAATTTGGATTCATTAAAGGTTTTCCATGCTTAATAGGGGTTTCCTTCGAAAAAAACTAAGTGAATTGCATGGTAATGTGGAACTTGGTTTGGAAATGGTATTTCATATTCATTCTTTGTGTTTGATAAAATTATAATGAGGGTTTTATTTTTGAAATGTACTGGTTATATGAGATTTAGTCTAAATGGGGTTTTTAAGGTGGTCTCTCTTTAGTGTTAAATGGTTTCCTTGTTTATAAAGTGGTGTATTGGATTTATAATGTGAAAAATAGAGTTTCCCTTGGATCATTGTTTGCGGTTGTTGATAATCATGCTTTATTTTAAATTTTTTTTGAATTAAAAATTATTTTAAAAGGGTATCTCCAAATGAATGTGATAAAATTAAAAAAACATGTTGGATAATTTAAAAGTGATTGAATGAAATGAATGGCCTTGGGATGTGTTTTGGTTTTTCAAGAGTGTGGCTCATTTGTGGAGGGTGGTTTTGTAATGTTTTGAATGGTAGGATGATTTAAATCATTTTTTTAATTTTTTAAAAGGTTTTCATGAAGTATAGGGATTTGTATTAGAATTCAAAGCCATGTTTGGGTATTAAAGGCCTGGTTGGAAATGTCATTTTTAAAGTGGGTTTTACGAAATGGAAGTCGCTTGTTTTCACTTAATGTGCTTGATGAAATTTCTCAAATGGGTTTAATGGTTTTGAATGGATTTTTTAAATTATTTTTTAAATGGATTTACCTTGTTGAATGTATTTTGGAAATGGGCGTGTTATTGTGAAAATGGTTCGTAATGTGACTAATGTAATGTTTTTATGGTGTTGGACTGATGCTCCACTCATGTGGGTGGTCCTGACTGACAGTTGGGAACCCCTATGCATAGTAGTTGTTCAGAGAAATGAATGATGCTTTTGAACCCAAGGGCATGGAAAGTGTAACGTCCCGGTTCCGGAATCCTCCCAGAGGTGCCTGTACCTGGTTGGTCACAGGTCCTCAAGTGCATTTCCCCAAACACCAGAGGCTGCTGACTAGCAGTAAGGGTCTTGGGTGTGATAGTGGGGAAACTATACCCTCATTGGCAAAGTAACATAGTGGAACTAAATTAGATACAATAACGAAAGAAGTAATACTATCATATAAAAGTAAACAGTGGAAGACTATAAGAAATAACTAGGGCACATATATATAAATGATGCATGATACATATTTCATGGAAAAAATCCAAACAAGTCAAAATGATGGAATCCAGTACTAAACCAAAGTAAAAAATAAAAATAGGTAACAAATCCTCAGCATCACAAGCCTCAGCTTGGTCTCATGCTCTCCAGATCCAAAGAAGTCAAGTACCTAAAGTAGAAGGGTGCTTACCCTTATCTATACCTACAACAATATAATCTGTTTGGGCCCAAAAGCATGACCTAAACTGGGTGTGAGACAAAATACCAGTAGGAAATGACCCAAATATTTGTGCCTAATAGTCAGTGAAAATACATGGCAGGAAATGAGTAAACAGAAGTAGTAAACAAGGAAGTACTCAAAGAAAAACATTCCTACAGTTAAAAATGCAATCAATTTCATATAATTAGTAAACAACTAATCAAAGCAGGTTACCCTCTTGGAGTACTCACAGCCTAACCCCTCTGGTTCAACCAACAAGTACAATCAACCCTCTTGGAAGTACACACAGTCTAACCCCTCTGGTTTAGCTTAAGAATAGACTCTCCGTGGAAGCACTCACCGTCAATTCCCCCTATATTCTTGTATCGGTAACAAAAATGTGCTCTGGGGAAGCACTTATGCCTCATTCCCCCTGTGGCCCACGTCGAGGAACTACATACACTCTATGGTAGAAATTTTTTCAATTCACCCTATGGTCTCACATCTTAATAGTAAAAATATACACTTTATAGAATTCCTTACATCCATTCTCCCTATGGTCTACTACACTAGGTTCCCACAGCCCGATGTAGGTCAATAGAGAATAGAAATTCATAGCAGCCAAAGTAAACCTCAAGAACTACTTGGATAAATAGTCTACAACATAACAACATTTCAAATAAATAAACACTTCATCCTATAATACTAGGAATGAGAAACAAACAATAGCCTTAAAGGAAAACTAGACCAAACGGTCAAAACAAGCAAGAAATGGGAAAAACCTCCATATCATAGCAAGATAACCATATTGAAAACAAATAACCTCTATCCAAACAACCAAGGAATAGCAGTAAAATAACAGGGCTAAAAACCGTAAACACGCTATACCCCAATCAAGGGTATTGGGAATTTTTGCACATATAACTCAAAAACAATCTACGGAAAGGCAAAAACCACTTACCTCGATTTTATAGGATTACTATAAGTGAACCTCAAGCCTTGAATCTCCCAAGAACACCATAGATCTACAAAAATGCTAAAAAATATCAACTGAGGATAACTCTTGAAAGAGGAGGAATCAGGAAACGAAGCTCTAGAAGAATGAAAAACTCACCGATGCAATTCCAACGCAACTTATGGCATTTAAATCAGAGAACAGATCCTCGATCGGGGTCTCGGGGAAAGATCACAGCTGTACAGATCCTCCCAGATGATATAGGTTGAGAAGAAGGTGTTTATGTTTGTTAGACACGACCCTAGTCCGTTTAATGAAAAAAAGGAAAGTATGCGGCGTGTACTTTAGAAGTACATGGCGTGTACTTGCCTTTACCGCCCCCTGTATTAGGAAGTCTCCAGTTCACCACACACAACTATGTGCATGGACATTACACGACCAAAATTTATCTACCCATAGTAGCTGAGTACATGGTGTGTACTTAAGAAATTTCTAGAAACACCTCTTTTTCTCAAAAAAACCATAAAAAGGAAAACACACCTGAAAAGAAGATCCTGGTTCTTAAAAACTTCTCTCCTTATAGAAATTCATCCCTAAATTTCCCTATCAAAGAGACGTAGAAGAAAAAACCTCTAAAATATCCAGCCACTACGATCATACATCGGCCTCCCTCTTCCAAGTCTCGTCCTGTACTTGCCTGTGGTTCCATAGCACTCGTACCAAAGGAACAGACCGACCCTGGAGAACCTTCATACTTTGATAAAAAATTTGGATAGGATTCTCCTTGAATGAGGTATTCACCTCTAAATCAACCTCCTCAGGTTGAAAAACATGAGATGGTTCTGAGAAGTAACGTTGAAGTTGAGAGACGTGGAATACATCTTGCATAGCCCGATACCTATGAGGTAACTACAACCGATATGCAACCGGCCCAACTCTCTCCAAAACCTCAAACGGCCTGACGTACCTCGGCGAAAGCTTAACCTATATTTTAATCCTCCTGTGTCCCACCCTCAGTGTGACACACAGTAAAACATGATCCCCAACCTCGAACTCCAGAGTTCGTCTCCATCAATCAGCATAAGACTTCTGTCAAGACTATGCAGTAACCATCCTCTTACGAATCAACTCTATCGACTTTGTGGTCTCCTGGACAAGATGAGGTCCTAGTATAGCTGCCTCTCCTGCCTCCTTCCAACATAAGGGTGATTAGCATGGCCTACCATACAAATCCTTATAAGGTGTCATCTGAATAGTTTCTTGAAAACTATTGTTTTAGGAAAACTCCACAAGAGGTATGTGTTTCTCCCAAGAACCTCCAAAATCCCGCATACATGCTCGAAGATTGTCCTCAAGAACTTGAATCATATGATCGGACTGGCCATTTGTTTGGGGATGGTATGTTGTACTCAAAAGTACCAGTGTACCCAAATCCTTCTGAAGTCCCTGCCAGACCCGAGAAGTATAATGTGCATCCCTGTCTGAAACAATAGAGTTTGTAACCCCATGCATACATACAATATCTCAAATGTACAACCTTCCCAAATCATCAAAACTGAAGGTCTCCTTGATCGGTAAGAAGTGAGCAACCTTTGAGAGTCTGTCAATGACAACCCAAACTACATCATTCCCTCGAGGCGAACTTGGAAAACCAGTAACAAAATCCATTGTGACCTCATTCCACTTCCACTCCGGAATGGGTAATTGCTGCAAAATATCGGCGGGTCACTGATTCTCCACCTTCACTTGCTGAAATGTGGAACACCTCATGAAAAAACTAGCAACATCTCTCTTCATACCTGGCCATCAATACTGACAGTGTAGATCATGATACATCTTGGTGACACCAGGATGAACTACCCAAACTGAGGAATAAAAGTCCCACATCATCTCGTCAAGTATGTCTTCTAACATCCATATGCACCCATGAAAACACAATATATCATCCTCTCCTGGGGTCCATCCAGGAAAAGGGTCCTCTCTTAACACGCTTTCCCATAAGACTAGGCCTCCAAAATCTGATAGCTACCTCATTCGCACTTGATCAAGAAGAGTATAGGTGATATATACAAAAGAAAGAAACGTATTCCCTTGTTTATCATGCACCTCAAAATGCATCTCATAGAATAGATCCATAAGATGCCACTCACTGCTAGCCTCCTGAACTGCATGTATCTAAGTCCTCGTACTCAACGCATCAGCTACCATGTTGCCTTTCGAAGGCATGTAGGAAAGATCAAAGTCAAAAGACTGAAGGTACTAAACCCACCTTATCTGTCTCAAATTTATATCACATTGAGTGAAGATATACTTGAGACTTTTGTGATCGATGAAAACCAAAAAATGATCTCCCAGAAGATAATGTCTCCAATAGCATAAGGCATGAACAAATTCTACCAACTTGAGATCGTGTGTTGGGTAATTATTATCATGTGACCTCAATTGTAGAGACCCATATGCAATGAATCCTTCTCCCTACATAATCACATCTCCCATCCCGATACATAAAGCATCATAGTAAATGGTATAACTCTTTCCGGCTCTGGAAAAACTAGTATCAGTGTTGATTTCAACCTCCCTTTCATCTCCTGAAAGGCTGACTCACAAGAATCTGACCACATGAATTTTTCACCCTTCTTAGTTAGGTCCATCAGTGGCACTGATAATCATGAAAATTCCTATATGAAACGTCTATAGTAACCAGCCAGCCCTAGAAAAATCCGTACCTCAAATATGTTCTTTGGCTACTCCCAATAAACTACTGATCTCACTTTCTCTAGGTCTACTGATACTCCTGTCTCTGAGATAACATGACCCAAGAAGTGAATTTGGTCCATCCAAAAGTGGAATTTTGAGAGCTTAGCATATAACTGATTCTATCTCAGTGTACTGAAAACTATCTCAAGATGTGTATCATGGTCATGTCGAGTGTGAGAGTACACCAAGATATCATCCATGAAGACTACCACAAAATAATCCAAGTATTGATGGAACAATCGATTCATCAGTGCCATGAAGACTACAGGTGTGTTCGTGAAACTGAACGGCACGACCACATACTCGTATAGACCATACCTGCTCCGAAAGGCTATAAGAGTTATATCAGATGGTCTAATGCGCAACTGATGGTAACTGGATCTTAAGTCAATCTTCAAGAACACTCAGGCTCCTCGAAGTTGATCAAAGAGATCGTCAATCCTAGGAAAGGGATATCAGTTCTTGACCATCAACTGGTTCAACTTCCAATAATCCACAAAAATTATGAGGGTATTGTCTGTCTTCTTTTCAAACCGGGCAGGCAAACCCCAAGGAGAAGTATTGGGTCAGATGAAACCCTTTTCCTGCAACTCCTCCAACTACTTCTTGAGCTCATGTAACTATGGTGTAGCCATCTTATAAGGAGGAATGGACACTAGTGTTACTCTCAGCACAAGCTCAATCTAAAATTCTACCTCTCGCTCTGGAGGAAAACCTGAAAAGTCTTCTAATAAGACATCCCTAAAACGATCCAACACTAGAGGAAAGTCCATCTATGAAGTCCCCTGGCCATCCAGATATAGAATAGAAATCTGGGCTGTAACTCCTCCCAAACCATGATGCCATGGTCCTGCTCTTCTTTCCTGAACATCCCATTCACCCTTATGAAAAAACGATCCACCCTCCAATGATGTGAAACTCATCCTACGACGATAGCAGTTGACAACTACCTGGAAGGAAACTAACCAGTCTATTCTGAGAATGACGTCATAGCACATCATCTCTAAGACATAGAGGTCCCAAAAGAAGTGTCACCCACCAACATCAAGAGGCCACTCCTTTCACTAACGTACACTAGCCATTCTTGTCCCCAACAGAGTGTCTAGCGTCAAGATAAGGGTAGAAGAAAAGATACAGAGCCCAAGGCTCTCCACAATAGTAACATATATAAATCTATGGGAATCCCCTGTATAGAAAAGAGCAGAAGCTAGAACTGAGGCAACTAGAATTGTACCTCAAACAGTAGAGGGTACGGGATCCTGCTCCTACTGGTTCTACTCCACTGTGAAAGAATAGCCTGTACTGCGGGCCTGTGACCCTGCCTGTCCACCCTGAGTTGATCCACCCTGTTGTCACTGAAACCCTGGTGACTGACTACCACGACCACAACCTCCACCTTGGCCTGAACGGATGAAAGAACTCCTGTTCCCAGACTGGTGAGAAACTGGTGGGGCTTCTCCTAAATGAGGAGTCATAGGAGAACCCCTTTCTACAGCTGCCGGTGAGAAGATCTGACAGAAATGCTGAAGATAACCCATCTTTCCACAAGATCGACACTCTACTCGGTCTCTTAGGCAATGTGTCCTCGTATTCCCACTCTTCACGCACTGATAGCACACCACATGGCTACCTGAAGATTTCTCTCACCTTCTCAGATCTTCATGCGAAGACTCCTTATGGTGCTTACTAATGTTAGTAGGAGAGATACTAAATACAGATGTCGAGATTACCTGGATCATAACTCCAGAATCCTTCAGATTGTGCTCCATGATCTGCACCTGGTTGACTATAGAAGTGATGGAAGTCAACCTGAAGATGTTCACCTGAGATCGAATATTGTGCCTGAGACCATCCTCAAAATTCCTTTCTAGGAATAACTCATCACCTCTTGGTATAGGTGTGAAGTGCTAAAACTCAGTGAAGTGAGACTAATACTCCATAAGAGAAAGAGTACCCTGCTCCAGACTCATGAACTCTTGGGCTTGATCGGCCCTCAAAGTCTCTAGATAGAAGTAGTCGTTGAAGGCACGCTGGAACTCATCCCAAGCCATAACCTACTAGCATCCAGCCTATGAGATCACATCCCACCATCTCTTTGCAGAATCCCAAAGCATGTATGTAGCGAGCTTCACCCTCCTCTCTAGAGGCATCTCTAGATGCTCAAAGATAGACAACATGGCTTCTAACCATGACTCTACAGCCTGAGGTCCTCCTTACCCTGTGAATGTGGGAGGATGATGCTACTGGAAAACCTGCGTCAAATATTCCATAGAAGGGGAAGGATTCATAACTCCTCAGAAGGTCTGCATGAACCTCATAAATCCCTCTTGGAACTGTGCGTCAGCAACCGTGTCTGGAATGAAGGATGGTTCCAAGACTGGCACAATGGGAGGATCTATAGGTAGTCCCTGATCAGCCATGTCTAGTGTCTGATCACTACCCTGTAACTAGCGTACAACCCGAGGACGTCTCGGTGGCATGACTCTGTAAGGTCAAGCGCACACCTTAGATCAAGATCATAAAGGACTGAAAAATAGAAGTGTAAGAATGGAATAGGAGAAATAAAGCATTCAAGTTTTTCAAAAAATGACTACACGACATGTATAAACCCAACACGACATGTTCCCTTAATCCATTCACACATGCATTTACTCCTTCCACCACTGGTCATGTAACACCCCCGACACAAGGCGTGTTGTCCTAACACTCGACATGTACTTGAATCCTCTTCCCCTTCCCAAGTCCTTTTGACATGACTAAGCCGCACGGTTCTCCTAGAACAAGACTACACAACGTGTTTTTACCAGACACGGCGTGTACTGGACGAGCTTCACCGAATCGTGTTGTTAGTGACACGACCGGTTACACGACTGACTGTACATGACATGTTTGTTCCAGAAACGGTGTGTTCAAGGAAGATTTCACCGACCCATGTTGTTTGATACACGTCCGGATACTCGGGTTACACTACACAGAATGTTTCAGATGGAAACAACGCGTATTAGAAAAGACTCAATTGACCCGTGTTTCTAGTCACATGGTCGGTTACATGGTTCTACAACATGGCGTGTATATCTGGTACAAGGCGTGTCCTACCAAAGATTTCTAAACCCCATGTCTCTGCCCACACAGTATGTGACACGGTTAGAGACTACATGGCATGTACATACAATACATGACATGTACTTAATAAAAACACTTCCTTCCCGAATAGAAGGACACACAGTGTGTTTTCAACATTACATGTCGTGTATTCTGGGTTTTTCCGGACAATAAGCCTAAGAAACTACTATAAAGCCCATAAAAACACTTAAACGGACATTTATGTGCCAAATTTCGATCCGTGAGGGTCCATACTCCCCGCGAATCAAATCTCAGAATCTTTTTCATGTTATAACCAGGGAAAACAAGTCAATTATCCACCAATTTTTAGTCCATGAGGGCCCATAACACCCCAAGAACCAAAGTTTGGCATTCATTCAAACAAATACTTAAACAAATAAATACCCTATCAAAAGCAGGTATTCTTTCAAGGCATCTACCATGACAGAATCCATATCTAGCACAACATCTATCACAACAACATGCAATCACTAATGCACCCTAAATAGAAAGGCAAGAATGCATGACTTGTGATTTATAACAAGTGCCTATATGATGCATGAGATGGAATAAAATCATCTCATTGGGTTGCAACAAAAATATAACCTCAATAACATCAACGATAACAGCACAATACATGTGAATCACCCAACGGTGAAATAAAATCAATTGTAATATTGCAAAACCAGAAAAACAACAATAATGAGATAAATTGGATTTTCCCTATACACGACTTAGCTACTCCAAGGCACAACTTATTACCAAGTACCTATTACTTCCTATCCCTAGTTATAGGCTCCAAACATTAAGTCAAGAAAAAAATAATTTCTCTGATACCACTTTGTAACATCCCAGTTTCGAAAGCCATGCAGAGGCGCCCCGCACCTGGTTGGTCACATGGCCTCAAGCACATTTCCTTGAATTCCAGAGGCTATTAACTAGAAGTGAGGGCCTTGGGTGTGATAGTGGGGAAATTATTCCCTCATTGGCAGAGTAACACAGTGGAAGTTAATCAGAAACAATAGCAGAATCAGTAATAATATCATACAAAAGTAAACAGCAGAAGACTACAAGAAATAACTGGAGCACATATATATAAATGATGCAAGATACATATGTCAAGGAAAACAGCCAAACAATCCATAATTCTAGAATATAGTACTAAACCAATGCAAAAAAGAAAAATATGTAACAACTCCTCAGCATCACAAGCCTCAGCTTGGTCTCATGCTCTCCAGCTCCAAAGCAGTCAAGTACCTGAAGTAGAAGGGCACTTTCCCTTACTTATACCTGCAACAATATAATATGTTTGGGACCAAAAGCATGACCCAAACAGTGTGTGATACTAAATACTAGTAGGCAACCACCCAAAGATTTGTGCCTAATAGTCAGTGAATATATATGGTAGGCAATAAGTAAACAAAAGCAGTAAACAAGGAAGTACTCAGTAGCAAACATTCCTACAGTTTAAAATGTAATCAATTTCTTATAACTAGTAAACATTTAATCATAGAAGGTAGCCCTTTTGGAGTACTCAAAGACTAACCCCTCTGGTTCAAACAAATAGTACAAGAAACCCTCTGGGAAGTACACATAGTCTAACCCCTCTGGTTCAGCTTAAGAATAGACTCTCTGAGGAAGCACTCACTATCAATTCCCCCTATAGTCTCATATCGGTAAATAAAAGGCGCTCTAGGGAAGCACTTACATCTCATTCCCCCTATGTCCTGTGTCGAGGAACTATAGACACTCTGAGGAAGAAATTTTATCAATTCACCCTATGGTCTCACATCATAACAGTAAAAACAGACACTCTGGAGAATTCTTTATGTCCATTCTCCCTATGGTATACTACACCAGGTTCCCACAGCCCTATGTAGGTCAATCGAGAATAGAAATTCATAGCGGCCAAAGTATACCTCAAGAAATACTTAGCTAAATAATCTACAACATAACAACATGTTAGATAAATAAACACTCCATCCTATAATACTAGGCATGAGAAACAAACAGCAGCCTTACAGGAAAACTAGACCAAATGGTCAAAATAAGAAAAACATGGGCAAAACCTTTATAGCATAACAAGATAACCCTATTGCAAACAAATAACCACTATCCAAACAACCAAGGCATAATAGAAAAATAATAGGGCTAAAAACCATAAACATGCAATACCCTGATCAAGGGTATTGGGAAATTTTGCACATATAACTCAAAGACTATCTACGAAAAGGCACAAACCACCTACCTAGGTGTTGTAGGATCGCTATACATGAAACTCAAGCCTTGAATCTCCCAAGAACACTGTAGATATATAAAAACGCTAAAAACTCTCAACCGAGGATAACTCCTGAAAGAGGATGAATCAGGAAACAAAGCTCTAGAAGAAGGAAGAACTCACTGATGCAATTCCAACGCAACTAACGGCACTCGAATCGGAGAATAGATGCTTGATTGGGGTTTTAGGGAAAGATTATGTCCATACGGATGCACTCAGATGAACTAGGTCGGGAAGAAGGTGTTTCTATCCATCAGACACGACTCCGGTCCGTTTAATGAAGAAAAAGAAAGTACACAGTGTGTACTTTATAACTACATGGAATGTACTTGTCTTTACAGTCCCCTGCATTAGGTGGTCTCCAGGTCACCACACATAGTCGTGTGCATGGCCGTTACACGGCCAACACCCGGCTACCCTCAGTAACCGAGTCCACGACATGTACTCATAAAGTACACGACGTGTACTTACCAAATTTCCAAAAAATCATTTTTTCTCAAAAAAAACCACAAAAAGGGAAACATACATGAAACGTAGATCTAGGTTATTATATAAAGGGAATTCCAAATCATTTTTGGGATGGTCAAACATGGTGTTCTGAGTACCAGTTGGATTCATGGACAAATGCTATGTGATTTTCAGTTTATGACCCATTTGATATATGGTATGGGTACCCCGACTGATACTATGTGGTCCAATGGATTAAATTATTGGATAAAATTAATAGATAAGTGGATTCCCTTGTTTTATGGTTTAATTTTTTTTGGTTTGTAAAATATGTTAATGAAAAAAAGGATAAATGTTTTTCAAAGTGAATTATTGGTTGGTAAGATTTTGAAATATTTTACACCATGTGTGGGATGATTATTTGAAGGTATGGTATTTTAAATGATACACAACGATAACTTTGCATTTGCTTGTTAATTATTTATTACTTGGATAGATTTATTTAGGTGTTAATCATTTTGTGGTTTATCGTTGTTTTTGGCTAGTGTAATTCCATCCATTTATCTAGCTTGTTGTTTTTGATTATCTACCCTTATTTCCCTTTTTTACCCTAATTTGGGGGTGTGTAAGGTTTTAAAGGAAAAATGAAAAATAGTTTTCAAAAATAATTCATATTAGAAAACTTTTGAAGATCTTTATACCAGGTGTGGGTTAATTTTTAAAGAATAACTCTTTAAGGAAAATGTTTGGTTTTCCTTGGATATGGATTTTTTTGGAATAATAAAAATTTTTGAAAGGGTTTTATAAAAGGTGATCTTTAAAGTAGTGTATAATTTAAAAACCTTATTACTACATTATTTGGAAATTGTGCTTTGGAGAAAATTATATTCCATATTGGTTTTCCTTATATATGAAAGGGAGAATGAATACTTATTTTTCCTATTATTTCCAAACTAGTAAACTAGGTTTTTTTTATAAAAAGGAATGAATTGGAATCATGTGAAGGTACCAGGAACACATCGGAAGCCCTGAAAGATTGGATTTTAAAAAATTCCACTAACGATCGACATGAACTCATCGACATCGGTGAATCATTTTCCAGTATAAGTAGAGGATCCCGAGTGAAGTATTTTAATCACAAAATTAAATCTATAAATACATTGTTAGATCCAAATTTGCGCTTAATGTTTGATCATATTTGGAAATCTCTACTCAAAAAAAAATTCAAAAATGAATTCCTCTAGATCTTCCAAAAACACATTAGGATTCTTATAGACCTTCGATCATCCAAATCTAGGTGCTAGCACAACGTTTCAATGATGTGTTCGATGCTCCAATGATCACTACATTTCCTTGCTTGTGATGGGTGAGATAGAGCTCGATCCAAGCTCCTAGATCCAAAGAATATCTCTCTAGAATGTGGGGGAGAGAAGAAGAGAGAGAGAGAGATTGTGAATAGTTCTTGGAAAGTATCTTTTCTCCTCCATTTATAGTATGTTTAGAAATTACCTGGAAATGTATGCCTGAACCCCAAATAATTAAAACTCTATATAAATAATATTTTGACTACTAAACTGAGTCATAAATATCATTTATTATTATTATCACCTTCTTATAATACATTAAATATATTATGTGATAATACCCAAGCCATTAACACAAATAGTCATTCCTGTAAATATTAAATGAACCTTAAAAATTTTAAACTAATATTCATTCAAATAATATTTTCATGTATTTAATTTTAAAAACTCATAAATAAATTTAATAAATAAATTAAATTCCACTTATTCTTAACTTGAATAATATGAATTTATTTATTTCTTTGGTGATCGTATATTTTTGGACAAAACCCAAACCCCAGTGGTGGGGACCACCATGTCTAATATACCTATTCAACTAAATAAGGTATATTCTCGAATATGATTTTGTGTGCGACCCTCTAAGCCATTATCTCAATAGTAGTGAATATTATCCACAGACCAAGAGTGAGATCTAGCAACTCATTATGGCCCCTAAAGAGATAAGGATAGTCATAAAAATGACAACCAGCCTATGAACACGCAGTGTGTAATATAATCTCTTTGTCTTTAATATCTCATAAAGTAGGATGCACACCCGTGTCATCGTCCTTTTATTAATTTTTTTATTTTTTTATCCAACTAGACATATTTACCCTTGAATTCCATGGCCATGGTCTTATGAAGGTACTACCATCCTGATCAACTTGGCCCAAGATATATTACTTCCTTAACCTGGAAGTGACAAATCCTTTATTGACCATTAAATCAATGTCATACCACCAATGATGCACCCAACACAAGCTACCTCACCGTGATTTCATTATCATGGTTTTTTCCTTACTTTAAAGTACACAATCAAATGGAATACATTGGTAATGATCTCAAGTCCAGAGACCATTACACATGTTTGTAGATAGGAAAAACCCATGACACCCAAAACATGTGGTGTTCTTATTAGCATGTATTTCCTCATGATCTCACTACTATAGATCACCAAGTGAGAACTTCATGAGAATAAGTCTCAATGATTATGATCCCCCAACACATGATAGTCAAATTTATACTGTGTTCAGTCAGTAAGATGTATCTAGATCATAGGACATATATTTAATATTAATATCATTGTATCTAGATGTTCTCATTATAGATTGGGATCTACTATAACCTTTTGATATAATAATTAATCCATGGACATTACCATTAAATAGTGTATGAAGAAATATCTACACTATTTTGGTAAGTATACATCATGTATAACTAACTATATATATGACATGGTAATCAAAAGTACTGCGTAGTTCGGTCATAGGAATCCACTATTAAAACACTCCTACTTTCACTAGATACAACTTGATAACCATACTTGTTAGCTCTCACATGATTAAGATCATGTTTCTACTGAGCCACGACTTTAGTTGTAAGGCTTTCCACTATTCTACCATGTGACTATTCTGTTATATGTGAACTTATCTCCTTAAGTAAAACTTTTCAAGATATGGTATCCTCGAGTATATCCCTTTTTTCCACTATCATAAATTGACATATTTTCTTGTAAGAATATCATAGTTTTTTATTATGATAATAATTTACTTGATAGGTTTAATTCCAAGAACTGGAATAAATCATTGCATTTAACTGCTTCTTAGTTTCCTCAAAAAATGAAACGTACTCATTGTTTGTAGATATGGATACCACTAGATTATATGACCTTATCTCACTCATCACCTTATCGTAACTGTGATATTAGATCACATTGATATAAGGAATACTAGTTTGTATCCCTGAAAACTTGTATCATTTCTTATCCACTTACCGGGTACATATCTTTTGTACTTGCTGAAGTACAATCAGGTAGTTCTGACTGCTTTACTTGTAGTGATCCTAGATATAATTGATATTTTCTTACAATAAAGTATATCTTGGAAATATCAATAATTGTACATATCATGGCATATGTGATTGATCCATTTCTTAAGTGAATGGATTTCAACTTACCAAATTAACCTCTTCCTATGTCTCAGATATGTCAACCCGGAGAGATATATGTCATGTGACATTGGTAACAATTCTTCTCTTGTATTGTTCCATATTTTATTTTTTCAATACCATGTCACTATATGTATTATTTACTAATTCCAACCAACCTTTAGATCTACATTAGTTGACCCTCTCCCATAAAACTTAGGTTGATACTTTAATTCAATCCATATAGAATAACTTTTATCCTAGTCTTAACTTACTTGAAGATCAATAGTTGTTTTCCAAATCTTGTCGAACATATTTTACTTGGAAAACAATGGTGGTGCCACCAACCTTTGGTAGACACATGGAAACCACTCATTCCAAATTAATATTCTATGATCTTGTTTCTTACTTCAATCCTAAACTAGATTTCAGTAACCTTAAACCTTTATTGTCATTTTGTGATGTGACCATCCCTTTGTTGTGGTGTTGTATAGTCACCTTCCATGATTGGTGGTCATGACATCTAATGCTCAATAAAATGATAATAGAAAGTATCTATGATAAGTAAAATTATAATGGATGTACGCATAACAAATTCATCCTTATTGGTACTATGATTATACCATCCATGTATAATCACATTTGAATACCCACTATAGTATTAAAAATAATAACCCCCTTTACACTTTGATACATCGAATCCGTTATTGAATTTTAATTGGTCTTGTGAATCTTAGCTAATTTTTATATAATACTTAATTGTAGGAATTTTTATTCGCAAATAATAATGGATCATCATCGATGGTGAATATATATCCATCACTAGGGTTTTAACTTTCCTTTGCAACATGTGTCTCTAGAACATTCTTATCACACATGCACTTGTGTAACTAGTTCCTATGCCAACTATATGTGCATTTTTGACATTGACTAAAACCAAGTCAATTTGGATCCTACTATCTCTAATAGATATGTACACCCTTATATATAAATGTAGTAATTAACTTTGACTATATATTTTTAATCTTAGGGATTTATGTAATATCCTAAACAACTATTAGGATAATTACTTTAGATGCACAATGTGTTTGTTCTTGATGCAAGTTTTTTTTATGTCCTAACAAACTCTTTACATCCAAACACATGTCCTTACGACATAATAGATTTCTATCATAATACAATAGTTATTATATCCATTAGTAATTATAGTTGACATGTAGTTATGGTATATCACTATTATTTTCAAAGCACGTCTTGAAATATAATGGAAGTTTCTACTAGTTTCAACATTGATACTCCTTACATCATAACTCTAATGTATAAAATGTGTGTTTAGAAATTGCTCCAGGATATATTTTGTTGATCAATTTTAACATGTAAGACTTCATCATCGATCCTCCTTATTAACATCAATGTTGTTATTTTGATAAGGTAATGTGCATTTAGGAATTAATCCACGCTACATTATATTGATCAATGACTTCTTGGTCAAGATATTCTTCGGCATGCCACCTCGAAGCAACTATTATCTTATGACCATGCATATATCATAATTCACTTTCATATTACTTAATTACTTAAATAAATTTAATGAAGTATAGCTAACTCTAGCTTACCCTTAGAATAGTACACGCTCTCTAGTTGAACTAATTCCGAAAGCTTTGTGGCATACATTCATTTCTAAAGGTTTATTTGTCTAAACTTAAGACATTGATAATAAAAAAGGTGTTTATCCTTACTGAGCCTAAATACCAAATTGGGTATATCCTTTACATCCACTTTAGTTTTACTCGACCAAGATTTATCTTGACATAACTAGGTATAAAAGTACTATATCTTATATTCATTAGTTATTACATATGATTCATGTATCACTAAACTATTTATTGAGTATTAGACACCAGAAAAAACATTCATTCTGGAACCTAGAATAGTATCCCCTCATGTCCAAAGGACACATGAGATAAATGTTTTTGGTTACACTCAATAATAATTATACAAGAATCATTCACTTGGAAATATAAAAGTCATGTACTTCTCACTGTTGACTTAGGAATCACCCTTTCTCGGCTACTTGAAGAATATAACTTACTTTTAGTAATGTTTCTATACTCTCTTGGTTACTATATTTAAATACACATATGTGAAAGACATATTTAATTAAATACCTAAGAATTAATATTGAAACAAGTGTTGGGTTGTTCACCCACCAATAGGGAACATGAGCGGGGTTTAGACCGTCATGAGATAGGTTAATTTTACCCTACTTATACTTTTATATTGATGAATATACTTGAAGAAGAAGTGGTAACTTACTAATTTAATTTAGTTTATTACATTTAAACTTCCATATAATTTATTTAATGTTACACAATGAAAATAACCTCCTCTTTATATCCACTTTCATTCATTGAATGAAATTAAAAATATACCCTTGGACTATCAATTTCCATTGGCCTTTTCACCTTGTATTTCAAATTATTCACCATAAGTACTAAAGATTAATCTATATTTTACATTATTATTACTTGGAGAACATTACCCAAAAGTTAATTAATAATTTACTCAATATTGTCTATTTTTTAACTTAAAATGAGACTTGAGTAAATGGGGGATATGAGAAAATGATCCATTAAAAGATCATGACCAGTCTTTCAATTTACACATGTCCAGTGTAATCATCACCTTATACATATCTTGCTTCACTTTCTCCTCATAAACGTATAGAAGACGAGACTACATGTTATATCATCCATGTCCTGATGTAGTGACTGTAACTAACATCGGACATTGAGGATAACATTATGACATAACCATCATATTCTTTATACATGAGTCTCTTATAATAATTTTTACACCCTCTCTTCTTGAGGTAGCTTAACAGGTATTGGGAACACTAGCACCTTGAATTTCTCATACTGTAGTATTATGCGCAAGCACCCGTACTACTCTTAGAATCATGTGCCAGTGTGGAAATTTACTTCTCCATTATTTATCCCATTATTTATTGTGGTTTAAATTTCCATTTTCTAAAAAAATAAAATTCTAGAATAATTGTACTTTTTATCATGATCACTGATTTAGACATTTTGATTAATTAATTAATTAATTAAATTATTAAATGTCTCCCACTATTTTATCAAATTCTAGGAACCCTCTATGCTAGAATCAGAATACTCTATCTCTTGAGTATTCAAGTAGAAATGGTCACTGAACCTCCCATCATAGACTACAAACATTGTCTACGACACTACTTAGAGGGTTCATGGTAGGCATTGGCTGGCCAATCACATTGAATCATGGATCCTTGATATGCTGAGTGAAGTACTATCCTCTGAAATATTAACTTTATTTAATCAACACATGCCTCTAAGATGATAGCAAGTTAGATATGGATAATCCTTACTATCACTTTAGTAAATTCAACTCACCACTCTTATAAGAACTCCCCGATAGTAAGAGACGCCCGCATCTTTGGCATGACGAGCACCTCAAACACCCTGTTTTTCCAAATTTGAATGATGGAAGGAAGTTATGAATTATTATTTATTTGAGGGTTTTTATTGTTTTTATGTGATGAAAAAAAATCATTTTCCACTTCATAAGCATGTACTATGTGATTTCACTCACAACTGAACATGCAATAGAAAATATACATCACGTCACATGCTCATTTTATCTTGCATGCTTGTTTATTATTATATATGATCGTGCGTAAACTACACATTCACAAAATAATAAACCATGAAAAAAATAAAATGATGACATGATTATGAGTTGATACTAATGGTTAATCTATTGAGTGAATAATGGATCAACCTAGACCTTGGGGGTAATACATTTAGTCGTATGGCTTGCAACTCGAGTTGCAGCACCTTCCCATCCAATGCATCAAGATCCTCTCTGGTGAATCATCATAGATCGATGCAAAATGTATCTATGCTCATCTCATAATTAAACAAAAATACTCACTCACATATGAGGAGTCCTAGGGAGTATAAAATACAACTCTAAAAGTGGACACAAATGCCCTTATACATTTAATGACAATTAGATGACACACATATCACCTTTTATTAAATTAATTATTTCAAACAATGCATTGCAATAATAAATTAATAAAATAACATACACAAGACATTCATTGGTTGGTATTAGGCTCATGATTAGTCTAATACACATTAAACTTGTGTATTAAAATTAAATGCGGAATTAAAATTAAACTTGCATTATAAATATTTTTTGAGGGCATTTTATTGGATTAAAATTCACTCTTATTTAAATTCAATAATTTTAATTGTTTGGACCCATTAATTAATTTAATTTTAGAACCAAAAATTAAATTAATTAAATAATTCAATTTAACACCAAAATTAAATTATTTCACCCTCAAAATAAGAATTGATATTTTAAATAAAAAAATAATATTTAATTAATTGTTGATTATATTAAAATATTACCCAAGCCCCAAAAACCTTTAGCATAG
This sequence comes from Viscum album, assembly GCA_963277665.1. Lineage (NCBI taxonomy): Eukaryota > Viridiplantae > Streptophyta > Magnoliopsida > Santalales > Viscaceae > Viscum > Viscum album. The sequence continues at coordinate 1,808,745,568 of OY728157.1, forward strand.
CCTGTGTGGGTTGGGATGAATTCTCACGGGCTCATTCTAGGCATTGTAGACCCCGTGGAGGGGCATTCTAGGCTGGGTGGCTCCACCTACACCCATTCCAGGCTAGGCTGACCCACCAGTGCCCGTTTCGGGATGAGCCTGGTCTTGTAGAAAGGTAGAAGGGACTAAGCAGGTACCTCCTGCGGGCTGGGTGGTCATGTACTCCGATGATGGTTGCACTTCTGGAGGAGTGCACCTTCTGAAGGTCACTAGAAAGGGTGGAGAAGGCAAGGTGGGGTTGGCATGGGGATAACTGGGAGCCAGTGCAAGTTGGTGGAGGCCAGATCTATGTCGGTGATCAAAGAGGGAGCCCAGTTCATCAGGGGTTATGACAGAGGGAGGTAGACCGACCAACTTGAAGAGGACGGATCAAGGATATCCACGATGGGCAAGGCAGGGAGGTCAGTGCGGGGCAGCCAGTGGTGGTGATATAAAATGGCAGTCGGTGGTTCATGGACAAATCTAGGGTGGGTCGCGACTGGTACAACGAGATGACAGAGAGAGAGCCATCGGGTGGAGGGAGCCTGCGCGCTGAGGGAGGCTAGCCGGTGAGGAAGACATTGGTAGGGCGCGCGAGCGGTGGCCGGTGGAGGTAAGACTGACTAGGATCACAGGTGCTGTGCAGGAGGTGGACTCCCAAGAGGTCTGTAGCTCACCGGTGTTGTGATGAAGGAGGGGTGGTCGGCCACACGTGCGGTCGCGAGAGCAAGTTCCATAGAGGTAGTAAGGTGACTTGGCCCGGTTCAGCTGCTGATGGCGATAAGAGGGGGAAGGGAGACATATGGGTCTCTTTGTGGGTGAGGGTGATAGGGTATCCCATCATGGATGACCACAAAATGGTCATCCAGTGTCAGATTAAAATATGGTCTGCGGCGTTGGGACCGAAACGACGCTCTCTACTATATTTAATACAAATTTAATTTTTTTTACTTGGATTAAAAAACAAAATTTTCCCTCTAATACCAGTTGAAGGTATTGGTCATGCAGTAGAATCCTCAAAATATGGTATTTAGAAAAAACCATTGACGATCAACATGAACTAATCAACGTCAGTGAATCACTTCCCAGTATAAGCCAAGAATCCTACGTGAAGTGTTTTAAGTACCAAATTAAAACCATAAATACCTGGTTAGATTTGAATTCACAATCGATGTTTTCTCATCATTAGCATTCACTTCTCGAATAATCTGAATCCAAATTCCTCTAGATCACCCCACACACTTTAGGAATATGTGGGAGCGACGATCGTCGAAATCTAGGTGCGAGCATGGAGCTCCGATGATGTCTTTGATACTATGATGATCAATACATCGCCTTACTTGTGATGTGTGATAGAGATCTCGATTCAAGCTCCTAGATCCAAATCCTCTCTCTCTAGGATATGGGATAGAGAATAAGAGAGAGTGAAGCTATGAATAGTTAACGACGAGTCCATCTTCTCCTCTATTTAAAGTATGTTTAGAAATTACCCCAAAATGTCAGCCCGACCCCCGAATAATTAACACAATATATAAACAATATTTTGAATACTAAAATGGGTCATAAATATCATTTATTGTTATTATAAACTTATTGTAATATAATAAATATATTACATGATAATACCATAGTCATTAACTTGACTCATCATTCACGCAAATATTAAATGAACCTTGAATATTTTAAACTAATATTCATTCAAATAATATTTTCATGTATTTACTTTAAAAAACTAATAAATAAATTTAATAAATAAATTCAATGCCAATTATTCTTAACCAGAATAATATGAATTTATTTATTATATTGGTAATCGTATATATTTGGAAAAAACCCGCACCCCATTGTTGGATCCCATCATGTCCAATATACCTATTCAACTGAATAGGGAAGATTCTCAAATATGCTTTTGTGTTTGACCCCCTAGGCTCTTATCTATAAAGTATTGAATATTATCCACAAACCAAGAGGAGGATCTAGAAACACATCACAATCTTTAAAAAGATAAAAATAGTCATAGAAATGACAACCAACCTTCAAACACACACTATGTAATATAATATCTTTGTCTTTAATATCTCATAAAGTAGGATGCACACCCGTGTCATCATCTTTTTCTTGCTTTATTGTTTGTTGATCTAATTGGATAGATTTACCCTAAACTTTTAGGGACATAGTCTTATGAAGGTACAACCAACTTGATCAACTTTGATGGATATATATTAATTCCTTAACCTAGAAGGAATAAATCATTTCTTGACCATTTAACCAATGTCATGCCACTAACGACGCACCCAAAACAAGATACCCCACAACAATTTCATTATCATGGTTTCTTCCTTGCATGAAAGTATGAGATCAAATGGAATACATTGGAAATGATCTCAAGTCAGGAGACCATTACACATTTGATAGATAAAAACATCCAATGACACCCAAAACATGTGGTGTTCCTTTTGGCGGGTCCATCCTCATTATCTCACTACTAGAGATCACCAAGTGAAAACTTCATGAGAAGAAGTCTCAACACTGATGAGCCCTAAACACCTAATATTCAAACATCTACTGTGTCTAGTCAATAAGATGTATATAGACCATATGACATATATTTAAGATTGATCTCATTGTAATTGGTGGTTCTCATTATAGTTTGAGAACTGTTATAACCTTTTGATATGATAATTATTGTATGAACATTACCATTAAATAGTGGAAACATAAATATATAGACTATAATGGTAAGTATACATTATATATAACTAACTATATAAACAACATGCTAATCAAAAGTATTGTATAGTTGGGTCTAGGGAACTATAATTCCCTGATCCCGCTCTTGGTTATAGAGGATTATAAAACACCTTAAATTTATCAGAGTTGAAATAAAAATGAAATATATTACTACTACACTTCGGCGTGCTAACTCTGAAAGTGAATCCATCATGAATAGAAATTATAAGATACCAGTGAGAAATCAATTTTAAATAAAGGGTGAGCATTCAATTTCCCAGTAAGGGGTTTCTAAAAATCATTGAGATACATTTTAAAATATATTTCTTTGAAAATAATCTTTTAGAAATTATTTCAAAATTTCTTTAGTTAATACCATAAAAATACTTTCTAAAATAACTTTGAAAAGAATATTGAAATTATTTACGTGTTGAAAGTACTTCAATATTTTGAAAATGCATACGCTCAAATTGCTTTAAAAATAAACTAGTGATATTTTTAAAAACTTATATGAACTATTTTGAAAACAAAAATATTTTGGAAACTTGAAACATTGAAGGCTATCTTGGGCCTACCCACTTATTGAGGGATTGGGCTCACTCCCCAATTCCCTACCATTTTTACAACGATCAAGTATCGGCTTTTATAAAAATCATTTTTAAGCTTGCTTTACATATATATACAATTTCACTGGAGTTTTAAATATATATATATGTATTTATGTATGTATATAATCATACATGAAATAAATATATTCACTTTTATTTACATATAATTATATAAATAGAAATATTCATTGGAAATTACATGTTCGACTTGGTTCAACCAAATCTTATAATACATAAACTTTGATTTACCACATGGAAGATTAATTATTATTCACGTACTTAAAAATTTCAAAGATATGTTTGTTTAATTTATTTTATGCAATAAATAATGACATAAATGTATAAACTAATAGAAATAGTGAACACATAATTTTATCTTCTTAAAATTAATCATAAGAAATAGATAATAATGTGTCGCGCACAAGATTATCAAAGTAGCATTTCTTTACAAAGTACAATCATCCCTTCATGGATGTATATATATATATATATGTACTTAAGTTTAAAGGAACGTATCCTTAAGAAGTACATATATATATATATACACATAATCATAGAACTCGAATTAGAAACCAATGATCTTGAATGTTAAATAAATTATTTATATATATATATATTTGATTAGCATGTACGCATGTATCTTACACCCATAATTAGATGCTTGGATGGTTAAATCGAAGTGTGTGAAAAATAACACTTCAATATTTATATATATATAGCATAAACATGAGAATTTATATATATGCATATATATATGTATCATACATAAACAAAACAAACACATATTAAATTTGTGAATTAAAAGTATAGCGTTGGAATTCATAGAATTATAAAACATGGAATCAAAATAATTAAATAATTTGAAAGAAACAAAACAGGGATTATAATTTTAAATGAACAAACTCCCCTAACATAAAATTAAAATTATATCTTGAAAATAATTAAAAGTTGCACTAAAATATATAATCTAGATTTATATCATAACACACAAATCATTTTAATAAAATGACCCCTTACTATAATTTACCAATGTTTCAAAAGTGAAAAACCTATTGAATTTGATTTGAAGAACCCATGGAAGAAAAAAATTTCCCTTTCACAATTATAATTTGGGAAGAAAAATAATTGACAAAACAAATATAAGAAATCCCTTACAAATTTTTGATTGAAGAATACTTCACTCTCTGTATAGAAAACATCCAATGCCTTAAAATGGGCATGCAGTACCCTATCTATTTATAACCTCAAATGAACAGTATAGACAAAGACACTCTTAAATGCCATAAATGAAATTGTCTCAAGAACAGTAGGTTCATTATTTGAATTGGAAATTATTGGTTCTGAATAAATACTTGTTGAGAAATCATAATATATAATAATCATATATTGAAATGTATCTCATATTCGGTCAAAAAAAAATCAGTGGATTCAATGACTAAATCTCATCCAAATATGAGAATAGACAATTGAATTTAAATCAGATGTTTACAGGTGGGAACTAGTGAAGATAAAAATCAACGGATCCATGAATCATCATTGTAAAGTTTTTAGAACCAAGACAAAATCAAACTGAAATGTTGAAATAAACAAATCCAGAATCAATATCAACACTTAAAAGATTACTGTTAGACACAGAAATTGGAAGAAAAATCCCAAACGATGTCAAATAGTCAATAGACATATAAGAACTGAAATCGGTAATACCAGATAGACAACAATTCATGTATTTATTACATTTAAAATAAAATATATAAAAAAATTCAGATAAAAAATAGACACCTACTTATAGATTTGGACAATGTGAAGAGATATCCGAATCCAAAGGTTTTTTTCCCCAAAATCTCAATCGTGGCTCAGATCGGGTGTGTGATGGCCTTCAAACTTGAAATTAGATCTAGATCTGATCATGTCACTTAGCTTCAACCTCGAATTTGAAGAAAAACCATCCTCAATATCACTCGGCTGGTTCTGATTCTACATCGGCAGTTGACACTTGAAGAAGAAAATGAAGACGAACCCTCACATCTACCTCAGCTCCCAGCCATGCTCTCCCTCCGACCTTTCAGTCCATGCTCAAAGACTCCATGGTTCGAATGAACCTGGCCTCGACCTCCTCTTATAGAGGAAACCTGTTGTTCCTCTTGACTCGAAGCCCTAACCTGTTTTGAATTTATTTTATCATTTTCATATTTTGTTTTTTTTCTAATTTTATTTTTCATTTAACACACACACATATATACATATCGTTTTATATATAAAAAATTAAATTAATAATTTATTAAAATCAAAATAACAATTTTAACATAATTTGTTTAGAAATATTTATAATTTTGAAATTTGAAAATTAATAATGTTAAAAATTTAAAATGTCATTATATATAATTATAAATGAAAAGTAACACTGTTTTTTAAATAATTTCATTTTTTATTATATAATGTAAAATGTTATACTTAAGTATTTAAAAATATCATTCTAATTTAATTCATTTTAATTCAAAACATAACATTTTTTTTACAAAAAAATTCATAAATATATACAATAATAATAATAATTCAATATTCCTTTCAAGAAAAATTTATAAGATGTTATTAACTTTAATAATTTTTATTTCTAAAATAATATATTAAAAAATACCATTTCATGATACTATATTTCATAAAAGTATAATTTTTTTTAAAACGTCATCATGTATTAAAAGTAACATTTAAAAATTTAAATAATAATTCATTTAATATTTACATAAAATTTCTAGGATGTTATATCCCCCCCTTAAAAGAATTGTGCTCTCGCAATTCGTTCATCGGACTTGAGAAAATTCTAAATTTCCATCTTTAGAATTAAAAAATTTCTAAGGAGACATAACTATCTAAAGGAAACTCTAATGTGGAGATTTTTTTATCAAAATACAACATCTAATATCCATAGTTTTTTAGATAATTCCTCTAATACCAATTATAATGCCCTGAACCCGCTCTTTTAGAATTAGTTCTTAAAAATTCTGTGTAATTTTTTTGTTAAAACAAACTGAATAATTACACAACCTATTACACAAATGATGACCTTCTACAAGTCTAGGTTCTAGAGGATTAGACAACACCTTACATTTATCAGAGTTGAAACAAAAATGAAATATATGCCTACTACGCTTCTGCATTCTAACTCGGAAAGAGAAGCTATCTAGAATAGAACTTCTATGATCCCTATGAAAAATCAGTTTTAAACAATGGGTGAGCATTCAATTGCCCAGTAAGCGAATTTTAAAAATCATTGAGATAAATTTTAAAATATAATTCTTTGAAAATAATTTTTTAGAAATGCTTTCAAAATTTCTTTAGTTAATACCATAAAAATAATTTCTGAAATACCTTTGAAAATAATATTGAAATTATTTACGTATTGAAAATACTTCAATATTTTGAAAATACTTATACTCAAATTGCTTTAAAAATAATCTAGTGATATTTCTGAAAAACTTATATGCAATATTTTGAAAACAAAAACATTTTTGTAACTTTAAACATTGAAGGATATCTTGGGCCTATCAACATATTGAGAGATTGGGTTCACTCCCCAATTCCCTAACATTTTTACAACTTTCAAGTACCAGGTTTTATAAAAATAATTTTTAACCTTGCTTTACATATATATAGTTTCGCTGGAGTTTTAAATAAATAAATATGTATATAATCATACATGAAATAAAATTTTTCACTTTTACTTATATAAAATCACATAAATGAAAATCTTCATTGGAAATTACATGTTCGACTTGGTATGACCAAATCTTATGATACATAAACTTTTCTTAACCACAAGGAAGATTAATTATTATTCACATACTTAAAAATTTCAAAGACATGTTTGTTCAATTTATTTTATGCACGAAATAATGACATGAAGTTATAAACTTATATCAATAGAGAACAAATAATTTTATCTTCTTAAAATTAATCATAAGAAATAGATAATTATGTGTCGCGCACAAAATTGTCAAAGTAGAATTTATTTACAAAGTAAAATCATCCTTTCATGGATGTATATATATATATGTACTTAAGTTTTAAGGAACATAACTTTAAGAAGTACACACACACACACACATATATATATATATATATATATATAAAAATAATCATAGAAGTCTAATTAGAAACTAATGATCTTGAATGTTACATAAATTATTTATATATATATATATTTGATTAAAATGTACACATGTATCATACGACCATAATTAGATACTTGGATGCTTTAATCGAAGTGTGTGAAAAATAACACTTCAATATATATATATATATATATATATTAATCATAAACATGAATATTTTTATATATTCATATATATATATGTATCATGCATCAAAAAACATACACATATTCAATTTTTGAATTAAAAGTATAGCTTTGGACTTCATATATGTATAAAACATCGAGTCAAAATACTTAAATAATTATAAACCCATAAAAATAGGGATTATATTTTGAAATGAACAAACTCCCCTTACAAAAACTTAAATTTATATCTTGAAAATAATTAAAATCTAAATACTTAAATATATAATCTCGTTTCATATCATAAAACACAAATCGTTTTAATAAAATGATCCCTTACTATAATTTATAAAAGTTTAAAAAGTGAAAAACATGTTGATTTTGATTTGAATAACCCATGGAAGAAATAAATTTCCCGTGCACAATTATAATTTGGGAAGAAAAAATAATTGAAAAAACAAATATAAGAAATACCTTACTAATTTTTTTATTGAAGATGTAATGACATGAATCTAGAGCCCCTCCACTGGTGCCCCGTACCCGGTTCACCACATGACCTCAAGTGCATTTCCCCAAATGCCAGAGGCTGCTGACTAGCAGCGAGGGCCTTGGTGAGTTGGTGGGGAAACTATTCCCTCATTCGGTAAAGTATACAACAGAAGAACGACCAGACTCAATAACGAAAACAACAAACAACATACCACAACTGAACTGAATAGCAGAAGCAATGTATAAAATAATAATGATGCAACATGGTAAAAATGTCTATGGAAAGCAGTAAACAATCCAATATGCTGAAGTAGAACTGAAAAACCCTCTGCATCACAAGTAACGGCTCGGTCACATGCTCTCCAACTCCAGTGCAATCAAGAACCTGAAGTAGAAGGGAGCTTACCCTTATCTATACCTGAAACATATCTTCTTGGGCCTAAAGCATGTCCCAAATAGGGTGTGAGATACAATCCCAGTAGGCAATCACCCAAATATTTGTTCCTAACAGTAAATGAATACATGGAAAGTGAAGTGCAGGAACAGTAAACAGGAAAATACACTGCAGTCATAGTCCACAGTTCTAGCATATAAAGTACACAAGTAAACAACCAACAACAAGAAGAAAACATGTAACCCTCTGGGTAGCTCTCACAGCCTAACCCCTAAGGTTCAACCTACAAGTACTAGCAACCCTCTAGGAGGAACACACAGTCTCTCCCCTCTGGTTCAGCTAAGAGTACACTCTCTGAGGAAGCACTCACTGTCAATTCCCCCTATAGTCTCGTATCGTGCTAAAGGCTCTCTAGGGAAGCACTCAACATCTCATTCCCCCCGTGGCCCGTATCGAGAAACTAAAGACTCTCTAAGGAATCACTCATCGTCAATTCCCCCTGTGGTCTCTCATCGTATTAAAAGACACTCTAGAAAAGCCCTTATGTCTATTCTCCCTGTGGTTTACTACACTAGGTTCTCACAGTCCTGTGTGAAACTAACATTCTCAGCACATGTATATCATCCAAGTAAACCTCAAGAACTACTTGGCTATCATTCTAAGGCACAAAAACATAACAATATCGCAGTTCCAATATCCTACAACTAGGCATGGCAATTGGAAAAATTCCAAACAAGAAAAAAAGCATGGAAAAGCAACCAGATTACAAAAAAAATTAATCTACTCACAAGCATAACCTCTACTACAACAATCAAGAAAAGCAGGAAAACAAAAGGGGAAAAATAGGGATCACACAACTCCCTGTTCAAGGTAATTGGTGGAATTTTCACATAATATTCAACGACATCCTATCGAAAGGCACAAAACACCTACCTTGATCCTAGGAGATCGATATACTTTAACCACAACGATTGATTCTCCCTAGAACATCGTAGATCTGAGAAAATGCAAAAAACGTTCAACCTTAGATAACTTGAGGAGGAAGAATTGGAAAACAAGGCTCGAGCAGAAGGAAGAACTCACCGCTGCACTTCCAACACAATCGACCATGCTCGAATCGGAGAAAAGACAGAGAGGCGGGGGCTCAGGGAAGATCTGGCCGTACAGGTTACTCTCAGACGAAAAACCAAGAGAAGGGGTTTGTTCTGTCCATTAGGCACAAACCCGGTGCGTTTAGTGAAAAAAAGAAATTACACGGTGTGTACTTTTAGAGTACACGGCGTGTACTAGGTCTTTCTATACTCCACCAAAATCGGCCTTTGAATCACCCCTACACACTGTGTGTGTGGCCCGGGCATGACCAGCACACGGCTTCGAGGCAGAGAAGAGTACACGACTTGTACTCAGAAAGTACACGGTGTGTACTTCGAAAATTTCCAGAAACTCTATTTATCTTAAAAACTCCAGAAAAAGGAAAGGCGTACCTGAAACAAAGATCCAGGTTATTACAGAAGAATCCTTCACTCTCTACGTAGAAAACATATAATTCCTTAAAATGGGAATGCAGTACCCTATCTATTTATAACCTCAAACAAATAGTATAGAAAAAGTCACTCTTAAATTCCATAAATGAAATTGTCTCAAGAATATTATGTTCATTGTTTGAATTGTAAATTATTGGTTCTGATGAAGTTCTTGTTGAGAAATCATAATATATAATATTCATATATGGTAACATATATCATATTTGGTCAAAAAAATAAATGGATTCAATGAATGAATCTCATCCAAATCTGGGAAAATACAATTCAATTTAAATCAGATGTTTATAAGTGGGAACCGATGAAGAGAAAAAACAACGGATCCATGAATCTTCATTGTGAAGTTCGTAGAAACAATACAAAATCAGACAGAAATGTTGACATAAACAGATCTCGAATCAATATCAACACTTAAAATATTACTATTATACATAGAAATTGGAAGAAAAATACCTAACGATGTGAAACATCCAATAGACATATAAGAACTGAAATCGGTAATACCAGATAGTTGACAATTCATGTATTTATTACACTTAAAATCGAATCTAGAAAAATGATTCAGATAAAAAAATAGACACCTACTTGCAGAGTTAGACAACGTGAAGAGATATATGAATCCAAAGGTTTTTCACCCAAAATCTCAATCGTGGCTTATATCAGGTGCGCGATGGCCCTTGAACTCGAACTCAGATCTAGATCTGGTCATATTGTTCAACTTCGACCTTGAATCCAAAGACAAACAAACCTCGATCTTGGCCAGCTGGGTCCAATTCTACATCAGTGGTTGACTCCCGAAGAACTAAATTAAGACGAACCCTCACATCTTCCTTGGATCCCATTCGTGCTCACCCTCTGAACTCACGACCTAGGCTAAAAGAATCCACTGTTTGAATGAACTCGACCTCATCGTCCTCCTATATAGGAAACATGTTCCACCTCTTGACTTGAAACCCTAACCCATTTTGAATTTTTATCATTTTCATATATTTTTTATTTTAATCATTTAACATATATATATATATATAATATTGTATATCAAAAATTAAATTAACAATTTGTTAAAATAAAAATAAAAATTTGAACATAATTTGTTCAAAAATATTTATAATTTTGAAATTTGAAAATTAATAATGTTAATAATTTCAAATGTTATTATATATAATTCAAAATGTAAAGTAACAATGTTTTTTTTAATAATCTCATTTTTTATTATATAATGTAAAATTTTATACTTAAGTATTTTAAAAAAATCATTCTAATTTAATTTATTTTAATTCAAAAAATAATTTTTTTAATATAAACAAATTCATAAATATATACAGTATTGAAAAAAATACTAAGTTTCTTTTAATAAAAATTTATAAGAAGATATTAACTATAATTTTTTTTATTTCTAAAACAATATATTAAAAAATACCATTTCATGTTACTGTATTTCATAAAAGTATAATTAATCTTTATTTTTAATATGTCTTCATGTATTAAAAGTAAAATTTAACATTTTAAATTATAATTCATTTACTATTTACCTAAACTTTCATGGATGTTACATTCTCCCCCCCCCCCTTTAAAAGAATTGTGCACTCGCAATTTGTTAATCAAACTTGAGAAAATTCTGAATTTCTATTTTCAGAATTATAGAATTTCTAAGGGGGAATAACTATCTAAAGGAAACTCTATCATGTATATTTTTTCTCAAAAGATAACATATAATCTTCAAAGTTGTCTAGACCATTCCTATGATACCAATTATAACACCCTGAGCCCGCTCTTCTAGAATTAGTGCTTAAAAATGCTACGTAATTTGTTTTATAAAAATAAACTGAATAATTACATAACCTATTACACAAATGAAGACTTTTTACCAGTCTAGGTTCTGGAGGATTTTCAATACCATATATTTATCATATTTGAAATAAAAATTAAATATATTCCTACTACGGTTCTACACACTAACTCTGAAAGTGAATCTGTTAGGAATATAACTTCTATGATACCTATGAAAAATCAGTTTTAAAAAAATGGTGAGCATTCAATTGCCCATAAAGGGGTTTTTAAAAATTGTTGAGATACATTTTAAAATATATATCTTTGAAAATAATCTTTGAGAAATGCTTTCAAAATTTCTTTAGTTAATAACATAAAAATACTTTCTGAAATACCTTTGAAAATAATATTGAAATTATTTACGTATTGAAAATACTTCAATATTTTAAAAATTCTTACGCTCAAATTGCTTTAAAAATAATCCAGTGATTTTGAAAAAAAACAATTTGGAAACTTGAAACATTGAAGGTTATCTTGGGCCTACCCACTTATTGAGGGATTGCATTCACTCCCCAATTCCCTACTATTTTTACAATGTTCAAGTACCATCTTTTATAAAAATCAATTTTTAAGCTTGCTTTACATATATATACAGTTTCACTGGAGTTTTAAATATATATATATATCTGTGTGTGTGTGTGTATTTAATAATACATGAAATAAACATGTTCCCTTTTATTTATATATAATTATATAAATACAAATCTTCATTAGAAATTAGATGTTTGAATTGGTACGACCGAATATTATGATACATAAACTTTGCTTAACCACATGGAAGATTAATTATTTTTCACATACTTAAAAATTTTAAAGACATGTTTTTTTAATTTCTTTTATGTATGAAATAACGACATGAAGGTATAAACTAATAGAAATAGCAAACACATAATTTTGTCTTCTTAAAATTAATCATAAGAAATAGATAATTATGTGTCTCCCACAAAATTGTCAAATTAGAATTTCTTTACAAAGTACAATCATCCTTTCAAGGTTTTATATATATATGTGTGTGTACTTAAGTTTTATGGAACATAACTTTAAAAAATACAGACACACACACACACACCCAAATATATATATATATATATATATTCATAATCATAGAATAGAATTAGAAAATGTAACGTCATATATATATATATATATATATATATTCATAATCATAGTATAGAATTAGAAAATGTAACGTCCCGGTTCCAGGTACCTCCTAGAGGTGCCCCATACCTGGTTGGTCACATGGCCTCAGGCACATTTTCCCAAATGGCAGAGGCTGCCGACTAACAGTGAGGGCCTTTGGCGTGATAATGGGAGCCATTCCCTCATTAGCAGAGTAACATAGAGGAATTAAGTAGATAATAGTAGCAGAAACAATAATAATAACATGAAAAAGTAAACAGTAGAATACAGTAAGTAGATAAACAATTGGGGCCCATATATAAATGATGCATGTTACATATGTCTAGGAAAGCAACCAAACAAGTCACAATAATGGAATACAGTACTAAACCAAAGTATAAAGGAAAAAAAGTAAATAACTTCATCAACATCACAAGCCCCAGCTTGGTCCCATGCTCTCCAGCTCCACAACAATCAAGTACCTGAAGTAGAAGGGATCTTGTCCTTATCTATACTTGTAGCAATATAATCTGTTTGGACCCAAAAGAAAGGCCTAAATAGGATGTGAGAAGAATCCTAGTTGGCGACCACACAAATATCTGTGCCAAACTATCAGTGAATATATATTTATAGCAGGTAAATATGTAAAAAAATGATGTAATAAACAAGGAAGTACTCAAAAGTAACCAATCCTACAGTTTCAACTACTTTCATTTTCCTTCATCAATTATTCTACCAAGTATTCACAAGAAACCCTTTGGGAAAGTTCCCACAGCCTATCCCCTTTGGTTCAACCAATCAATCTCAAGTAACCCTCTAGGTAAGTTCTCACAACCTAACCCCTCTGGTTCAACTTATACAAGGATATAACGACCTCCTGGGTGGCTCACATGGTATAACCCCTTTTAGTCTCATGCAAACAAATACTCTCTAAAGAATCATCCACTGTCAATTCCCCCTATATCCTTTTTATGATAAACTACAAACACTCTGAGAAGTACTCAACTTCAATTCCCAATGTGGTCTTGTAATGTTAACTATAGACAATCTGAGGGAGAACTCAACATGACTACCCCTTATGGTCTTATAGCGTGATAAATATAACAGACACTCTGAGGAATCCCTCAACTTCAATTCCCCCTATGGTCTCACTACACCAGGTTCCCAGAGCCGTATATAAATAAATCATGCACAAATTATGTTCAACAGCCAAAGTAAACCACAAATTACTACTTGGCTAATTGCTAAAAAGCATAACACAAGCATGTTAGATAACATCACTTTATCCTAGCAGCACTAGGCATGGAAAAAAAAGCAACCTAATAGGCAATTCTATACTCAATGGCCAATAACAGATCAAATATGGGAAAACACATCCATTGCACATAAAATAACCCTATTCACAAACAAGATACCTAACTCAAGCAATCAAAGCATCAAAGGCATTAATAGGGTTTAATTCCCTAAACATGCACTACTCTAAACTAGGGTATTGGGAATTTTTCATATATAATTCAAAGAAAATATATGTAAATTCACAAACCACCTACCTCGGTGTTGTACGATTGATATACTCTGGCATCAGCCCTTGTATTGACCTAGAACACGATAGATCTAAAAAAATGTAAAGAACACTCAACCAAGGATATCTCATGAAAGAGGAGAAAAAAAGGAACGCGGCTCTAGAATAAGGAATAACTCACCATGGTGATTCCAACGCAATCAACGATGGTTGATTTGGAGAAAGGATGGCGGGTTTGGGGCTCAGAGAAGAATTGTTGTCTTCGTTCACTCCTGAATGTGATGAGCTAAGAAGAAGTGATTTTTGTGAACGAGACGCGACCCATGTTCGATATAACAAAAAAAAAAGAAATATACATGGCGTGTCTTTTAAAAGTAAACATTGTGTATTTGACTTTATCAGTCCCCACTTTAGGTGGTCTTCAGATCACCCCACACGGCCATGTACTCAACTATTACACGGCCAAACGGTCACCCGCGGTAACTGGGTATGAGATGTGTACCCCCAAGTACATGGAATGTACTCTTGAAATTTACATATTCTCCTCTTTTCTAAAAACACCCAAAAAGAAAAACCCCTTATGGTCTCGTAACAAAACTAAAGACACTCTAAGGGAACACTCAATGTCAATACCCCCTATGGTATCACAGTTTGATAAATATAACAGACACTTTGGGGAATCCCTCAACATTAATTCCCCATATGGTCTCACTACACCAGGTTCTCGTAGCCCTATGTAAATCAATCATGCACAAACGATGTTCAACCACCAAAGTAAACCACAATGTAGTACTTGGCTAATAGCTACAAATATAAGGCCCCAGCCTTAAACCTTACTTAATATTGAATTAAATGAATAATTCACATTGAGGATCTTTTCAGGTTTAGAGTTTTAGAGAATTAGAACATAACTATTACATCTTAAAAGATTACAAAGTAGACACTTCTACTAAGTCTCCATAAAATAAAAACTCTTAAAAAGAAAGATGTCTAGATTCCATGTTTTAGATAGCATGAAATTCCCTTGATCCCATCCTTGACCTTATTCCACTTTAAGACCTGTGAAAAACATTTCGAAAAACTTGGGGTGAGCATAAAAAGCTCAGTAAGGGATACACAAAGAATGAAAACTGTTAGTTTTTCAAAATCAAGTAAACCATGTATACTCTATCAAAGTAATACCTTCACCTTCATGAAGTAGTAAAAACTCTTCACTGAATAAAGTATCATTACTTACCTTTTTGTAACCAAAATATTACCATAAAACCCATATAAAGAACACATAGAATATATAAAGGTATCTTGGGACATAAACATACTTAGGTGGAATAACCATACGGTTGACTTCCACACATATCACTTAATGGAATAGCCATACGGCCAATTTCCATACATACTTAATGGAATAGTCATACAGTCGACTTCCATACCCAATGCATTGGAGGTTAT
This sequence comes from Viscum album, assembly GCA_963277665.1. Classification (NCBI taxonomy): domain Eukaryota; kingdom Viridiplantae; phylum Streptophyta; class Magnoliopsida; order Santalales; family Viscaceae; genus Viscum; species Viscum album. The sequence goes on from OY728157.1 coordinate 1,808,761,541, forward strand.
AACGTAACCACCCGTCCTGGTATTCACGGCACCACCCGTCATATGGTTTATAATGTAACCACCCGTTAAAATGTCCAAGTACCAATATAAAATCATAAAACATAAAACCAATATAAAGGAATGATAACATTTCCACATTTCAATCATAATATAACATAAATATATTTACATAATAGAATCCTTTATCAAAACAATTTTCAATACCAAAATACATAAAAGAGTATATGGTATTTATTTTATTCTAAAAACAATACGGCTTGTTGAGGAAGCCAAAGACCAAATAATACTCGCGGTGGCGGAAAAAGTCGTTGTCACCGCGTACGTTAAAAAAACATCCCTTTTTGTCGTTTAGTAAAACGCTTCGTAGAAAAAGATTCCTTTTGTATGAAAGTAAAAGTCAAAGGGTTTATACACCGTATAAAAGAAAGTTGTGTATAAAACGAAATATGCCTCAATGAAAGGAGATTGAGACGAAGTCCCTTACCTTGGGTCCGACTTGACTCGATCGTTATTTAACGTCCTGAATAATAAACTTGAGTTAATTTATAGTTGATTAAGAACCTTTTTAAAGTTCATTATTATTTTTATATCACTTATTGCCATGTTATAAACATTATGTAACCATTTAAGTTAATAATGTTTGTTTTGTCAATATTTGGTTCTTAAGTCGAAAGTTGACTTCTTACAATTACATGTTGTTCATGTGGTCAAAAGTTCTTTATATCCAGAATGAAATTCCCGATTTGGATATAATATGTATCATATATATCCAGCATATACATGTATTTATAATATTACATAATCATTTAGAGGTAAGAAATGAAATGCACCGTTCATGGAGACGGTAAGCCGTACGTACGCATGAACGCTACATTCATTTCTTTGTCATATTAGTGGAATTAAAACTAAATGAAAGGTATGTATATTTTAATTCCAGAATTATTTTCATCATTTATATATATCATTAATTATATATATACATTATATACATGTAATTTTAATAGTACATTACATTTGGGGATAAGAAATGAAATGCACCGTTCATGGAGACGGTAAGCCGTACGTACGCATGAACGCTACTTTCATTTCTATCTCATACTTTAATGGAAAGAAATAATATTGATATAGAGGTATATTATAATTCCAGTATAACATCATATATAATAACTTTAAATCCATCCTTTACACATCCCACATATGGCATTAACGAATCACATCACTTTTAGGGGGCGGTAGTCCGCACTTCCTTAAATGAAGATATCGTGTTTACCCATAATGGAAACCATAATGGTATGCCAAAAATGAAAAATACATAATCTTAAAGAAAACATAAACATATTATATATCATATATAAAAATAGTGACATCATAATGGCCACCCTTGAAGGTGTTAAATGAGTATTGAACAATCATCGTTTCGGGAGGCAAAATTTCGCCATCCACGGAAACCGTATGTTCTTTAACCATTTGATGTAGTTGTGTGAGATTGTAGCTCAAATAAATATTATAACAACATCCTAGTATATTGAAGATACTGGTGTTGTTACAAATGAAGTAAATAAAAAGAGTTTAGAGGGTTGGAGAAGCAAAATAAAACAAATGAACAAGAGAGAATGAATTACCTTTAAAAGTGTAACTCCCTTTTGATTTGAGCCTAAAGGCTTCCTTTGAAAAGATTATGCCCAAAGGGAATCCTCTAGGATGAGGAGAGGGATGTGGAGAGAGTAATTGGGCAGGTTTTGGCCGAGCCAAAGGCTTGAGAAGTGTGTGAAATGGGGTAGAGGAGGGGCACTTTTGGAAAGTAAAGAAATATTACTTTATTTGAAAATGTGTTTCAGTTTTAAGAGGTCCCAAATTGATATAATTCGTGGATAAGGTGATAAGGCTTCGAAATCCACTCATCCAATAAGTTTTGGACATGTGTAGTTCATAGATTTTACATTATCTTTCCATTTTATTTAAATCGTCAAATAATGATGTCATCGCTGCATCATTATTATGTCATAAATAATTTAATTTATTTAATGTCTAAAAATCATAAAAACATACTATGATGTAGGAAATATTTTTATCTTTCCAATGAATATTTATAATAAAAAATCTGATCTTTATAACCCCATGTAAAAATTGTTTTCGTAAAACATCTCTTGTTTGTGTCATTTTTACTTTAACATTTAATAAAAAGCTATTTATGTCATTTCCAAACCAAAGTGTCTCCATGGGGTCCCCAAGTTGACCCATGGATTGTCTTGGTCGGCCATGACACAACCAATAATGTTGGGACATGTGTCTAGGTCATTTCATATTATTAAAGCATTATTTATACCTTAAACTACACTAATTACCACTAATCGCGATTAAAAACTTAATAAGTTACTATTCACCAAAAAATTATTATAATCTCATTGAACCACATTTTACTTCTTAATGACAACCATGTATATCGGATTTTTGAAAATCAAAACACAATGATGGCAAAATTTCATTTAAACGGAAAATCAGTTTGCTTGATTACCACTTAGTGGTTTCACTATTCATCAAAAATTGAAGTTTTTCAGAAAATTACCAAAAATTCACCCTAAGCTATATTTGATATTCCGAATTCAAAAATGAAGTCCGTTTTACAAAATTCAAAACATATATGTCACATTAATTAATTTAATAATTAATTCCCGCTGTCATGACAAATAGCGTGTTTTTATGAAACAATAAGTATCAAAAGATTGACACTAGTTTAAGTCTGATTTCAAAGTGAAATTGATTCCAACGACCACTATTGGATTTAATGGTAAAAATATTTTCTAATTTCACTTTAAAACCAATTCAAAATATAATCTAATCATATAAATAAATTAGATTAAAAAGTGGTTTTGAATTAAAATACAACATTTTACACTATTCATTAAAAAAATGAACTTTATCGGAAAGATACCAAAAATTTACACAAAGTAAATTTTGATGTCCCGATTCTTAAGAAGAGTTTTATTTGGTCCAAAATAAAGTATAAGAGTGATCAAAACTATATTTAATGACGGTTTACCATTAAAAGGTGATAAGTGAACCTTTAGTGAAAATTAGAGTATATATGCCCTAAAATTGAACTCTTTCCGTATTTTAAGCCTTTATCTTTTATTGGGTAGATGTATAAACATTTAAAAACATATCTAATACTATTTTAGTTATTTCTATCCATTCCCGCCATTACAACGGATACATGTTAACTACCATTTAAAATAATATTATTTTATTATTAGAGTGCAACGTAAGATTTCAATGAAACTCTTTGTTGCGTATCGGGTACGCTATCGAACATAGCAACCCCTTTTAATTAAAATTAATATTTAATTCGTAAATATTAATAAATATGAAAATTCTTTATTCTTTATTTACCTGGGATGTTACATCCTTCCCCCCTTTTGGGAATTGCATCCTCGCAATTTTATTCACTTATCAAAATAAGTGGGGGTAGTTATCCATCATAGCATTTTCAGATTCCCACGTTGCCTCTTAAATCACATGGGTTTTCCACAAAACCTTTACCTGATGAATCACCTTATTCCGTAACACTTGCTCCCTGTGGTCAAGAATCTGGACCGGTTGTTCCTCATAAGATAGGTTCTCTTCCAGCTAAAATACCTCTGGACTCAAAACATGAGATGGATCTGGCATATACTTTCTCAACATCGAAACGTGAAAAACATTGTGTACCTGAGATAAAATCGGAGGTAAAGCCACTCGGTATGCAACTAATCCAACTCTCTCCAGAATTTCATATGGTCCAATAAACCTTGGACTCAACTTTCCTTTCTTACCAAATCTCATCACACTTTTCCAAGGAGAAACCTTGAGAAAAGCATGATCACCTACCTCAAAAGATAGATCCTTCCTCCAGTTATCCGCATAACTCTTCTACCTGCTATAAGTTGTTCTCATGTGCTTCTGAATCAACTGAACTTTTTCTGCCATCTCTTCTACCAATTCTTGTCCCATCAGCTTCCTTTCACCCACTTCATCCCAGAAAGCTGGAGTTCGACACCGCTTCCCATATAATGCCTGAAATGGTGCCATCTGTATACTAGAATGAAAGCTGTTATTATAAGAAAATTCAACCAAAGAAAGATGTTGGTCCCAACTTCCCTGATAATCCATCAAACAAGCTCGTAGCATATCCTCCAATGTCTGAATTTTTCGTTCTGACTGCCCATCTGATTGAGGATGAAAAGCTGTACTAAAATTTAATTCAGGACCCAACAACTTCTGAAGGCCTTTCCAAAAGTTAGAAGTAAACCTGGGATCACGATCCGATACAATGGAGAGAGGAACTCCATGTAACCTGACTATCTCTTTAAGATACAAACGGGAAAGTTGATCTAGGGAAAAAGTATCTCGTATAGCAAGGAAATGAGAAGATTTGGTCAAGCGATCAACAATAAACCAGATTGCATTATTACCTCGAGATGTCCTCGGTAATCCCACAACAAAGTCCATGGATATGTTTTCCCATTTCCACTCTGGCACTTGGTAAAGGTTGAAGCATCCCTTTCGGTAATTGTCACTCTGCTTTAACCTGTTGACATGTCAAATACTTCACAGCAAAATCAGCAATATCTCTTTTCATTCCATCCCACCAGTAATACTCCCGCAGATCTCTATACATCTTAGTACTGCCCGGATGAACTGAAAACGGAGAACTATGAGCTTCACATAACAACTCTCTCTTCAACTGTGAATCATAAGGCACACACAATCTCTTCCCAAACCTCAAACCACAAACACAAACTTATCCAATAACTCATGGAAAATTTTATTCATAAGGTCCATGAATACAGCAGGTGCATTGGTTAACCCAAAATGCATAACTACAAATTCATAATGGCCATATCTAGTACGGAACGCAGTATTCGGAACGTCTGCTTATTTTACTTTCAACTGATGGTACCCCGACCTCAAGTCAATCTTCGAAAAATACTGAGCTCCCTGGAGCTGATACCACTTCATTCGATGGCCCAACATCTGCTGAAGTTGTTGCAAATGATTTTACCACCCCTTTCTGCTTGTAGTCTAGCTGCATTCCCCCAGTTGAGTTCTTCGTTGGACACTCGTTTGCATAATGACCCATTTCATTACACTTAAAACATCTTACCGTTGGCTTTTCATTTCCTGCTTGATCATCTTCCTTACAGTTACGAGCAATATGACCAGACTTACCACATCGAAAGCACTTACCAGACTTGAATAAACATTATCCAGGATGCATTTTACCACTCTTCTCACAGGATGGATATTTGGTTTTCTTAACTCCTTGCTTCTTTGATGAATTCTTCCCCTTTGCCTGCCAACTAGACCTCTTATTCTGTTGTTTTTCATAGAACACCTGATCATCGGCAAACTCCATTTCCACCTTCTCAGCACATTGAACAAGATTTTCATAACTTTTAAATTCACGAGAATCCAATGCCCTTCGATATTTTGGCTTTAATCCTGAGTAAAAATGGTTTATTTTACTATCAAGATCTCGTATGAAGTTTGGAGCATACCTTGCCAATCGAGTGAACTTTTCTTCATAAGCAGCCACTGAATCATCCTCCTGCCTCAATTCTAGGAACTGTTTTTCCACCCTAAGACGAACCACCTTAGGAAAATATTTCTCAAGAAATATACCTTTGAATTCGTCCCAGTGAAGATCCTCAATCTCATCACTATCCCTTATATTTTTCACCATCGACCACCACTGATCAGCTTCACCTTCAAAACGGTAAACAACAAGACTAACCTTTTGATGTTCTGAACACCCCATGACATAAAAAATCTTCTCCAGTGCTTTAATCCACCCTTCAGCTTGCACAGGGTCAGATGATCCTCTGAATGATGGGGGATGTTGCCTCATGAAATGTTCCACCACTAACATGTTCCTCTGCGGTTGATCTGGCTGATCTCGTGCATGGATACCCCCACCATTTATAGCCTGAGTCAACTGTGCCATCACTGCAACAAACTGTTCAGTTCCGATTCTGACCATCTCAGGTTTCTGATTTGGAAGGTTATCTTCCTCCTGATGTCGTCCCAACATAGCTGCTTTGTTTCCTCTGTGGAAAACCATTCTGAACACATAAATATCTTAGGCGAAGCAACATGGTAATCTGTAAATGCTATATCATTTCAATCATATTATAATTTAACACTTTTCTAACTCCTAAAGTTGTCTAAACCGACCTTTGATACCAACTATAAGTCCCCAGCCTTAAACCTTACTTAATATTGAATTAAATGAATAATTCACATTGAGGATCTTTTCAGGTTTAGAGTTTTAGAGAATTAGAACATAACTATTACATCTTAAAAGATTACAAAGTAGACACTTCTACTAAGTCTCCATAAAATAAAAACTCTTAAAAAGAAAGATGTCTAGATTCCATGTTTTAGATAGCATGAAATTCCCTTGATCCCATCCTTGACCTTATTCCACTTTAAGACCTGTGAAAAACATTTCGAAAAACTTGGGGTGAGCATAAAAAGCTCAGTAAGGGATACACAAAGAATGAAAACTGTTAGTTTTTCAAAATCAAGTAAACCATGTATACTCTATCAAAGTAATACCTTCACCTTCATGAAGTAGTAAAAACTCTTCACTGAATAAAGTATCATTACTTACCTTTTTGTAACCAAAATATTACCATAAAACCCATATAAAGAACACATAGAATATATAAAGGTATCTTGGGACATAAACATACTTAAGTGGAATAACCATACGGTTGACTTCCACACATATCACTTAATGGAATAGCCATACGGCCAATTTCCATACATACTTAATGGAATAGCCATATGGCCGACTTCCATACCCAATGCATTGGAGGTTATAACATAACCACCCGTCCTGGTATTCACGGCACCACCCGTCATATGGTTTATAACGTAACCACCCGTTAAAATGTCCAAGTACCAATATAAAATCATAAAACATAAAACCAATATAAAGGAATGATAACATTTCCACATTTCAATCATAATATAACATAAATATATTGACATAATAGAATCCTTTATCAAAACCATTTTCAATACCAAAATACATAAAAGAGTATATGGTATTTATTTTATTCTAAAAACAATACGGCTTGTTGAGGAAGCCAAAGACCAAATAATACTCGCGGTGGCGGAAAAAGTCGTTGTCACCGCGTACGTTAAAAAAACATCCCTTTTTGTCGTTTAGTAAAACGCTTCGTAGAAAAAGATTCCTTTTGTATGAAAGTAAAAGTCAAAGGGTTTATACACCGTATAAAAGAAAGTTGTGTATAAAACAAAATATGCCTCAATGAAAGGAGATTGAGACGAAGTCCCTTACCTTGGGTCCGACTTGACTCGATCGTTCTTTAACGTCCTGAATAATAAACTTGAGTTAATTTATAATTGATTAAGAACCTTTTTAAAGTTCATTATTCTTTTTATATCACTTATTGCCATGTTATAAACATTATGTAACCATTTAAGTTAATAATGTTTGTTTTGTCAATATTTGGTTCTTAAGTCGAAAGTTGACTTCTTACAATTACATGTTGTTCATGTGGTCAAAAGTTCTTTATATCCAGAATGAAATTCCCGATTTGGATATAATATGTATCATATATATCCAGCATATACATGTATTTATAATATTACATAATCATTTATAGGTAAGAAATGAAATGCACCGTTCATGGAGACGGTAAGCCGTACGTACGCATGAACGCTACTTTCATTTCTTTGTCATATTAGTGGAATTAAAACTAAATGAGAGGTATGTATATTTTAATTCCAGAATTATTTTCATCATTTAGATTTATCATTAATTATATATATACATTATATACATGTAATTTTAATAGTACATTACATTTGGAGATAAGAAATGAAATGCACCGTTCATGGAGACGGTAAGCCGTACGTACGCATGAACGCTACTTTCATTTCTATCTCATACTTTAATGGAAAGAAATAATAATGATATAGAGGTATATTATAATTCCAGTATAACATCATATATAATAACTTTAAATCCATCCTTTACACGTCCCACATATGGCATTAACGAATCACATCACTTTTAGGGGGCGGTAGTCCGCACTTCCTTAAATGAAGATATCGTGTTTACCCATAATGGAAACCATAAAGGTATGCCAAAAATGAAAAATACAGAAGCTTAAAGAAAACATAAACATATTATATATCATATATAAAAATAGTGACATCATAATGGCCACCCTTGAAGGTGTTAAATAAGTATTGAACAATCATCGTTTCGGGAGGCAGAATTTCGCCATCCACGGAAACCGTATGTTCTTTAACCATTTGATGTAGTTGTGTGAGAGTTTAGCTCAAATAAATATTATAACAACATCCTAGTATATTGAAGATACTGGTGTTGTTACAAAAGAAGTAAATAAAAAGATTTTAGAGGGTTGGAGAAGCAAAATAAAACAAATGAACAAGAGAGAATGAATTACCTTTAAAAGTGTAACTCCCTTTTGATTTGAGCCTAAAGGCTTCCTTTGAAAGGATTATGCCCAAAGGGAATCCTCTAGGATGAGGATAGGGATGTGGAGAGAGTAATTGGGCAGGGGTTGGCCGAGCCAAAGGCTTGAGAAGTGTGTGAAATGGGGTAGAGGTGGGGGCCTTTTATAAGAGGAGAGGAGGGGCACTTTTGGAAAGTAAAGAAATATTACTTTATTTGAAAATGTTTTTATGTTTTAAGAGGTCCCACATTGATATAATTCGTGTATAAGGTTATAAGTCTTCTAAATCCACTCATCCAATAAGTTTTGGACATGTTTAGTTCATAGATTTTACATTATCTTTCCATTTTATTTAAATCGTCAAATAATGATGTCATCGCTGCATCATTATTATGTCATAAATAATTTAATTTATTTAATGTCTAAAAATAATAAAAAAATACTATGATGTAGGAAATCTTTTTATCTTTCCAATGAATATTTATAATCAAAAATCTGATCTTTATAACCCCATGTAAAAATTGTTTTTGTAAAACATCTCTTGTTTGTGTCATTTTTACTTTAACATTTAATAAAAAGCTATTTATGTCATTTCCAAACCAAAGTGTCTCCATGGGGTCCCCAAGTTGACCCATGGCTTGTCTTGGTCGGCCATGACACAACCAATAATGTTGGGACATGTGTCTAGGTCATTTCATATTATTAAAGCATTATTTATACCTTAAACTACACTAATTACCACTAATCGCGATTAAAAACTTAATAAGTTACTATTCACCAAAAAATTATTATAATCTCATTGAACCACATTTTACTTCTTAATGAAAACCATGTATGTCGGATTTTTGAAAATCGAAACACAATGATGGCAAAATTTCATTTAAACGGAAAATCAGTTTGCTTGATTACCACTTAGTGGTTTCACTATTCATCAAAAATTGAAGTTTTTCAGAAAATTACCAAAAATTCACCCTAAGCTATATTTGATATTCCGAATTCAAAAATGAAGTCTGTTTTACAAAATTCAAAACATATAAGTCACATTAATTAATTTAATAATTAATTCCCGTTGTCATGACAAATAGCGTGTTTTTATGAAACAATAAGTATCAAAAGATTGACACTAGTTTAAGTCTGATTTCAAAGTGAAATTGATTCCAACGACCACTATTGGATTTAATGGTAAAAATATTTTCTAATTTCACTTTAAAACCAATTCAAAATATAATCTAATCATATAAATAAATTATATTAAAAAGTGGTTTTGAATTAAAATACAACATTTTACACTATTCATTAAAAAATGAACTTTATCGGAAAGATACCAAAAATTTACACAAAGTAAATTTTGATGTCCCGATTCTTAAGAAGAGTTTTATTTGGTCCAAAATAAAGTATAAGAGTGATCAAAACTATATTTAATGACGGTTCACCATTAAAAGGTTATAAGTGAACCTTTAGTGAAAATTAGAGTATATATGCCCTAAAATTGAACTCTTTCCGTATTTTAAGACTTTATCTTTTATTGGGTAGATGTATAAACATTTAAAAACATATCTAATCCTATTTTAGTTATTTCTATCCATTCCCGCCATTACAACGGATACATGTTAACTACCATTTAAAATAATATTATTTTATTATTAGAGTGCAACGTAATATTTCAATGAAACTCTTTGTTGCGTATCGGGTACGCTATCGAACATAGCAACCCCTTTTAATTAAAATTAATATTTAATTAGTAAATATTAATAAATATGAAAATTATTTATTCTTTATTTACCTGGGATGTTACAACAAAGCATTACACAAGTATGTCAGATAACATCACTCTATCCTAACAGCACTAGGCATGGAAAAAGGGCATTCTAATAGGCAATTCTAGACCCAACGACCAATATCAAATCAAACATGGGAAAACAAATCCGTAGCATGGCAAATAACTCTATTCACAAACAAGAGCCCTAACTCAAGAAATCAATGCATAGTAGGCATTAACAGGGTTAAATTCCCTAAACATGCAATACCCTAAACAAGGGTATTGGGGAATTTTGCATATATAACTCAAAGATAATCTACAGAAAGTCACAAACCACTTACTTCGATGTTGTATGATCGATATACTTCGCCATCAGCCCTTGAATCGACCTAGAATGCGGTAGATCTACAAAAATGTCAAAAATGCTCAACCAAGGATATCTCATGAAAGAGTATAAATCAATGAAAGAGGATCTAGAAGAAGGAAGAACTCAATGTGTTGATTCCAATGCAATAAAAAATGGTTGATTCAGAGAACGGATGATGGGTTGGATCTAATAAAAGAATCATCGGCTTCGGTCGCTCCTGGATGAGACGAGCCGAGAAGAAGTGATTTTTGAGAATGAGATGCGACCCCAGTTTTATATAACAAATAAATATATGTGGTGTATCTTTTAAAAGTACATGGCATGTATATGCCTTTATCTGGCCCCTCTTTAGGTGGTCTCTAGGTCACCCCTCACGACCATGTACTCGGCCATTACACGACCAGTACACGGTCACCCACAACAACAGGGTACACGACATGTACTCCTTAAATTTCCAGATTCTCCTATTTTCTCAAAACACCAGAAAAGAAAAACCTATACCTAAAAAGATGTTTCGGGTTCTTACAGAAACCAATGATATTGAACGTTAAGTAAATTAATTTTATATATATATATTTGATTATCATGTACACAAATATCTTACACCCATAATTAGATATTGGATGGATTAATCTAAGTGTGTGAAAAATAACATTTCAATATATATATATATATGTATATATTAAAAATAAACCTGAAAATTTATATGTATTCACACACACACACACACACACACACACACACACACACATATATATATATATATGAATCATGCATAAACAAAAGACACACATATTCAATTTGTGAATTAAAAGTATATCTTTGGACTTCATATAAGTATAAAACATGGAATCAAAATACTTAAATAATTAGAAACCCACAAAAATGGATTATAATTTGAAATGAACAAACTCCAATTACATAAACATAAAATTATATCTTGAAAATAATTAAAAGCTTAATACTAAAATATATAATCTCATTTCATATCATAAAACACAAATAATTTTAATAAAATGATCCCTTACTATAATTTATCAAAGTTTCAAAAGTTCAAAACATGTTGATTTTGATTTGAGAACCCATGATAGAGATAAATTTCCATTGCACAATTATAATTTGGGAAGAAAAATAACTGACAAAACAAATATAATAAATCCCTTACTAATTTTTTATTGAAGAATCCTTCACTCTATGCATAGAAAACATGCAATGCCTTAAAATGGGTATGAAGTATCCTCTCTATTTATAACCTCAAATGAATAATATAGACAAAGACACTCTTAAATTCCATAAATGAAATTTTTTCAAGAACAGTAGGTTCACTGTTTGAATTGGAAATTATTGGTTTCGATGATATTATTGTTGAGAAAAAATAATATATAATATTCATATATTACATCATATCTCATATTCAGTAAAACAAACAAAAACTCAGTGGATCTAATGAATGAATATCATCCAAATTTGGGAATAGACAATTGAATTTAAATCGGATGTTTATAGGTGGGAACTGATGAAGATAAAAATTAGAAGATCCATGAATATTCATTGTGAAGTTCATAGAAACAATATAAAATCAAACATAAATGTTGACATAAATAGATCCCGAATCAATATCTGCACATAAAAGATTATTGTTGGAGATAGACATTGGAAGAAAAATCCCAAACAATGAGAAACAGTCAATAGGCATATAAGAACTAAAATTGGTAATACCAGATAGATGAAAATTTAGGTATTTATTACACTTAAAATCAAATCTAAAAAAAAATTCAGATAAAAAAATAGACACCTACTTGTAGATTTGGACAACGTGAAGAGATATCTGAATCTGAAAGTTGTTTTCCCAAAAAAACTCAATTTCATCTCAGATCGGGTGTACAATGGCCTTAGAACTCAAACTTAGATCTAGATTTGGTCATGTCGCTTGGCTTTGACCTTGAATCTGAATACAAACCAACCTCAATCATGCTCTTCTGGGTCCTATTCTATATCATAGGTCTACTCCCATAGAAGAAAATGAAGACGAACCCTCATATTCGCCTCGGCTCCCAGTTGTGCTCGCCCTTCGACCTCATGACCCACGCTCAAAGACTCCATGGTTCAAATGAACCCGACATCAGCCTCATCCTGTAGAGGAAACCTATTGCGCCTCTTGACTTGCAACCCTAACCCTTTTTGACTTTTTTTTATCATTTTCATATTTATTTTTTAATTTTATTTGTCATTTAACACACACACACACACACACGCACACACACACACACAAATATATCCTATTATATATTAAAAATTAAATTAATAATTTTTTAAAATCAAAATAACAATTTTAACATAATTTGTTCAGAAATATTTATAATTTTGAAATTTGAAAATTTTTAATGTTAATAATTTTAAATTTCATTATATATAATTCAAAATGAAAAGTAACAATGTTTTTTTAAATAATTTCATTTTTTATTATATAATGTAAAATGTTATACTTAAGTATTTAAAAAAACATTCTAATTTAATTTCTTTTAATTAAAAACATAATTTCTTTATTATAAACAAATTCATAAATATATTCAATATTGACAAAAATATTAATTTTCTTTTAAGAAAAATTTATAAGAATATATTAACTTTAATTATTTTTATTTCTAAAAAAATATATTAAAAAATACTATTTCATGATACTATATTTCATAAGAAATATATAATTTAGGTGTGGCAATAATATTAGAAATCTAGGAGGAATCCGATTAAGTCCAGAATGGTTTGCAGAAGACGGTTTGTGGAAGACAGTTTGCGGAAGACAGTTCGCGGAAGATAGTTCACAGAAGATAGTTCGTGGTGGAGGATTTGGTCTGCACAGAATAAGCAGTATGCAAGCGCAGTTTCTGAATGTAGTATGTGGTCACAGTTTGCGAATGAAGTAGGTGAAGGTGGTAGGTGGGAGCAGTACCATTCGCAGAGGAACGGTTCATGAACTAATTGTGCATGAAAAAGTGGATTCCATCTATGGGTTAAAATAGGACTTCAATAGAACATCTATTTATAGTTGAGGATGCATTATTCAATGAAAATTAAGAGACCTACAAGTCCATAAAATGTGTGTGGATCCTTCCCAATGCAGTGAGCTATGGGGGGGGTCAATGGAAGTGTTCAAATGGACACAATGAGCTATCCCAAAAACATTATAAAGGCAATGTTCCTGATATAGAGTGATTGTGCCTAAAATTTTTGTACTCTATAACTAGTGAAGATTAGTGGATTTTGGTATGACTAACACACTATCAGTATATGCTCCTTGTACTATCCCTTAGTGGTGAACCAAGTAAAATTGTTGTGTTGGCTCTTTGCATGTGATTGTTTATTTACTGATCATTCTCATTAGAGAGGTTTAACGGGTTCCTATCAACATTGGAACAATATTTTTCACTTTTGAATAAATAGTTAACACCCTTAGTGAGTCCAGTGATTTCATTTGTTGTCAATGACATGTCAATATGTGCTTAATGAGTGGATAGTTGAAGTAATGCTGATTGGAGTGTCCTAAATTCAGACGATTGAAGTGCTGGTCCTAAATTCCAAGACATGTGTTAATGAATTAAACTTTGTTACAACATTTAAATAAGTCCATGAAATACTTGATTACATGATTAATCTAGAATATCCACCCACTGGTTTCTAATTGGATGAAGTTTGAGTAAATGAGACGATTGTAAGATATGTGCAAAAAGAGTTTTCACATTGGGTACATTGAAGAGGTTTGGATTTCTAAGTTGGAGTGGTATGAATTTAATGATGAAATACGTTATATGTATACCTTGGTTTCTAAGTGTTTTTGGGTTTATAAAAAAAATATGGACCTTGACCAGCCAAGACAACTAGCCAAGCCAAGGAAGCAGCTGGCACCACAAAGTGGGCAGCTGATCTTGACCCCAGCCAACTAGCCAGTAAGGAATGGCCTAAGCGGAGTGTGCATGGGGCACATATGAGCATTCCCATAGGGGCGAATGGGAGCTATAGGAGCTCCACCATGTGGGGAGGCATGACGGCAGAGCATAGGGTGGGCACAAATCGCACTTGCAAGTAGTCGATATGGGGTGGTACCAGAGGTGGGGGAAGAGAAATTATTGGCGTGAGGCTACCGCGGATTGATATTTAAACCACACCGAAGCTGCCTCTCCATTTTGATGTGGGGAATATTTTTAAAAACATGGATGCAATCATGGTTTTCCATCTGATTGCATGTGAGATACCAGTCATATATCACATCCCGTGATGCAATCCAATCCGTTCATCCATCCAGCGCAGCATCTGTTTGAACCAGGACCGTTCGATGAGCCTCTATGCCACATCTTCTTCAACCTCCCATAATCCCAACGTGACAACTCTCCAAAGATGAAGTCGGGCCTCCATGATTGAACTTCGGCCATCATTGATGATCAAACCCAATGTATAAGGTCCATCTAGACTTAACGATACCATGCATGCAATTTCATTTTCATGAATGCAGTAAAACACAAAGCTCAAATGAGGCCGAAGAAAATGCAGTTGTGAGGCCACATCATGGACCTCGAGCATTTGTGATTGATTGTTGCATTCTTCTCCTAATGCATTCATGTGAGGATTACACCTCAAAATGAGGATCCCGCATTGAAGAGAAATAAACAATGATATCTGGGATATCTCTATCGGCATTTGAATATTTCAGAATTGAAGATATTAGGCTTTCAAGGATTTGAACTTCACGGCATATCCTATAGGATTTGAATGTGGAGAAATGCATTGATCCAAGCCTATAAAAGGAGGAGTCCCTCGACCGATCTTGGTGTTGAGAAAATTGAGAACTCTCGTTTCTCTAAAGAAACAGAGCCACTGTGAAGAAGGAAGATCTTGCATCCCTTTAACAAGTGAAAAGCACTCTCAAAGGAGCTTCACCAAGAACTAGTACCGCACAACACTTGGTTACATGAGGAAAGTTGTCCTCCCTATGATCACCCTATATATAGGAGAATAAAAATCCCATGAGCACTCAACATATTTCTTACATACTTGAGTTGCTTTGTGAAGACCGATTCATGAAGCCCTACTAGGATAGTGCACTGCACCTCCCTAGTTTGTGTTACACACCTGAACATGAATCCTTCCTAGTACGTGGTGAGAATCCTCAAGTGAAAGTAAAGAAAAACTCACGCACACACCAAGAATGTACCAATCTAGGCTTTGTGCGCTTAACAGGAAGTAGAGTAATCACCTA
This sequence comes from Viscum album, assembly GCA_963277665.1. Classification (NCBI taxonomy): domain Eukaryota; kingdom Viridiplantae; phylum Streptophyta; class Magnoliopsida; order Santalales; family Viscaceae; genus Viscum; species Viscum album. Next base: position 1,808,777,413 of record OY728157.1, read on the forward strand.
CATGATCATCTCCTAATTTATTCCTATGAATCATTTATAACCAGTGAGTGTAAAAAAATGAAAGGAAGAAATATATTGTTCGAGTAACATAACACATAACCAAACATACATATATGAATATATGCATGTGCATGAACACGTGGAGAAATATTTGTGTGTGCAAGTTTAATTGATCAAGAAGAAACAAAAGTGGATAGATTATGTAAGGCCATTCTTGCATATTCATTATCTTAAAGAAAGTGTGTGCACCACTTGCACACATATAAGTGAGACCAGGACTTCATCCAGAAGAAAGAATTATCAGCCTATGTATTTGTTGAACCAAGATAACTATTCATTACTTGTGATCAGAATCATTGAGAATGACCGATATATTCAATTGGAGTTTGTTGAAGCTACTTGAACAAGTACACGAGTAAGTTATATCTGACAAAATCATAGAGGAAGATTGTCATATCATCCTGCAATATATCAAACCATCTAAAGAGAGATATTTAAGTTGGGGGTATAACCAGTTTTTGGAATAAGAAAAAGGTGCAGTGAAGTTGTGGGGTTTAACCAATTTATAATTGGGGGGTTTAACCAATTACTGTTTGTAATCATCTTTTGATAAAGTGAATAATCAATGTTGAGGAGAATAACCAACACGGCAAGGAGTAGGTCTTTGTACCGAACCTTATAAATCAATGTATTTTGTGCTTTTGTTTAACACCATCATTTGAAGAGTGGATAAGGGCCTTAACCAACCATAGAGGTTGAATTGAAAAAGGTGGAAATTCATAAAAAGAAAAAATTGAAAAGTGGATCACTAATTCACCCCTCCCCTCTCAGTGATTTTTCACTATTCTGGGTATTTCAATTGGTATCAGAGCCAGGCACCCTCTGTAAGGATCTACTACATTGAGAATATGGATAATCTAAATTCTCCCAATAGTAGGGGTGTTCCTACTTTTGATGGAAAGAATTATCACAATTAGAAGAATAGGATGTTACCCTATCTTCTATCTCTTGGACTTGAAGTTAGAGATGTATATACTTTTAGATTCCCTCCAATTATTGGTGAAGCTGTTATGACTTTAACTGATAAAATAAATATGGAAGTTTATGGAAAGTCTCAAAATTCCATTTTGATGTCTCTTTCAGAAAAGGTGTACAAAAAGGTTATGAGACTAAAAAATGCCAAAGAAATTTGGGACAAATTGGAAAGCATATATGAAGGCAACATGAAAGTCAAGGAAGCCAAATAAAAAATTTAGAGGAGAAAATTAGAAGATATCAAGATGGGAGAAGAAGAAAACATTGATTATTATTTCACAAGATTCAATGAAATTGTCATTAATATTTGGAGCTTTTGAAAAAAGTTGGTTGATTCAACTTGTAACACCCCATCCCCAGTTACCCAGAGTCGGTGCATTATTACATAACATTGGCATGATCATAAGAAAGATCAAATCTCGAAAGACCGATTGGTTTAGTAGCCTTGGAAACACTAGATATATTCATAAATTTTTACATTACATCATAAAAAAATGAAAACTACAACAACATCTTTTCTTCATAGTCCACACTCATATCCCCACATACTATCCCTGTAGGTCATTAATAAATTACTTCTTCACATCCTGGGAAAAATAAAACATTGAAAGGGGTGAGCTCAAATGCCCAGTAAGGATAACAATATAGCGGAAACTTTCATAAATAAGAATAAATATTTAAGGAAATGTATAACTAAAACAAAATCCTTTTAAACTTTTCCCCTCTGGGGAAGAACCACTCCACCTAAAAGCCTTTTAAACTTGAACTTCAACATATTATGGAAAAAATAAAATGAAATAATTCCATTTACTTATTCACATGGATATTCTACTAATCGAATAATCACATGCAATATCAGTAACCACTTTCATAATGATGGAATGCATAATGCTAGACTATAATAACCACATAGCCAAGGCCTCGTGCCAAGACTACAAATATGATTTTTCCAAGGCCTTGTGCCAAGACACTAGTTTGTCTCATGATACCTACCGATGCATCGAGGAGCTATAGCGGGCTCCACCCGTCACATATTAAGTCCAATGCATTCCCATATGAAAAGGTTTAAACATAACATAAACATTTGTATTAAAACTAGCATACGAAATGTCAATACTTTCACCATAAACCATGAAGGGTATAAAAATAACATATCCATAGTCAAACAAATCACAAATCCTTCAATACAATATGGAAGATTTGTTTCATAATAAACCAGCTTCAAATAAGCTTAAAATCCATCAAAGGATGTTGACATAGATGAAATCAAAACTCTTTTTAGAGAAATATCTCTTTTTATTTTGAAATCATTTAAGAGTCATATAAAATAAAAAATTTTCTTTGAAAATATTCTTATAATCTTGTAAGGGAAGATTTGACAATTTTATAATGGCGGAAGATAGCCGCACCCACTGTATAAGTTAAAAAAACATTCTTACCTTAATTTTGTTGAAAAGGTTAAAAGGACCTTGTTTGGAAAACGACGGAAAGATTCCTTTATAAACCACTTATAAAAGTCAACAAGGGTATAAATGAATTTAACCCATATTCTAGTAAGTAGTAAAAATGTTTTTAAATACATTTTTAAGAAACATGGATGTGGATTATAAATAAGTCCCAGTATATTATTACGTATAAACGACCTCGGATAATGAAGAGATTGCGAAATAAACCCTTAACTTGTACTTTTCCTTGGTTGGGGGTAGGTTAACCTCCTTTATAATAGTTAAATAATTGTTATTAAATTATACAAGAATTATATACATTAATATGATATCAAAAATGATCTTTTAACATTGATTTGTTAATAATATCTTAGTATTATCGTTGTTTCGGGTGTTAACTTACTCGTTTTCTTTTATATGTTTTGTTACATAAGTCGTGTTTGTCATGGATAGGTTGTATCTTAATCATATACAGAATGATATCAAGTCCTTAGATACTATTATTAATCCTCAAATGAGAATTATACTTCAATGGATATGATGGAGAATGAATCTCATCGCGTTCGTGGAGACGGTAGTCTGTACGTACACACGAGCGACAATATCATACTTTTGATATTAAAATAATATATAATTGGATGTTATATCATATATAAAGAATCATTATAATGTTATATTTATTATTTACATGAATTACACATCATTATTATACCCATCCAAATAATAATTTATTGAATAACAATTACACCACGACGTGGAGACGGTAAGTCGTACGTACGCACGTATGGTGACATGTTATTTAAAGGATGGATAGAATACTGAAATATGGTTTTAAACTGTTTATAATAACATAAAATTGTATATAATATACTGGAGTTATTATTTTATAATGGTAATAACAAATAAAGAAGAAGTGGAAGAAGAAAGGAACTTGAAAAAGGGTGGTGAAATCATTACCTCTTCTTCGGGTTCTTCCTTTTGATTTGATCAAAAGGGATCCTTAAGTTGGCTTTCTGACTAAAGGAAGGCCTCTAGGATGAAGTGCGGGAAGTTGAGAGAGTATTTGGGTAGAGTTTGGCCAAACCAAAAGGCTTTGAAAGTGTGAGTTAATGAGAAGGGAGAGTGCCCTTTTATAAGAGGGGTGAGGGGCGCCTTTGGAAAAGCTAGAAATATTATTTTATAATAAATTCATATTCAGTTTATAATGGCTAAAAAGTCGATTATTTAAAGGTTAAGGTGGGGATGGGTCAAAAAGAACTCAACCAATAGAATTTAGACAGGTTTGGGTCATTATAGTAACCTTATCTTTAAGTATTAACTCTTAGTTAATTATTTTCACTTTTACAATGTCTCTTTGTATTTTTATATTATATGGTTAATAAACTTACTATATACATCCAAGAGACCCCCAAGTGGTACATTAATGATAAAACTATCATGATATAAGTCTCTTGGAAGAAACTTATATTTTTAGGAATTTAATATCAATTAATAATATAATATATGTTTTAAAAACTCTTTTTTGTCAATTTTGACACTATTCAATAATTGATTTTTGTAAAAATCATAACAGAATGATTACTTCTAAAAAAGTTAATTAAAGAAATAATAATATGTCATATTATCCTAGAAAATTATTTTAATTTATAAAAAGTCTCAAATTACATTTATTTGGGTATTTATAATATCAATTATTCTAATTTTTCATTAATTGGGTAATTACTGCATCATCATTGTGTCATAAATAAATTAACTTTTTAATGTCTAAAAATTATAAATAAAATATAATTATGTAGGAAATATTTTAATATTTCTAATTAATATTTACAGTCTAATTTATCTTATGTATAACCCTATATTAAAATTTTTTAGTAAATAAACTTTGATTTTAACTCTTTTAACTCTTCTTTGAATTAAATAATAATAAATGTCCTAATCTAATCCAAGTGGACCTAAATGATTATATTTTATTCCTAAGGTTGTTTTTTTTCAATATACACTTGTCCAATAGAATTAGGACATGTGTTAGGGTAATATTAATATCATTTTTACCTTTAATTACCCTATTTACTTTTAACCGTGATAAATAAAAGTAAAAAGTTACTATTCAAAAAAAATTATTTTCATCTCATTGAACCAAATTTTACTCCTTGATATTAACCGTGTCTTTTGAATTTTTGAAATTCCAATCACAGAAGCGGTAAAATTATGTTTTATGAAAAATTCAGTTTTTTAACTACCACTTAGTAGTTTCACTATTCATCAAAAATTGAAGTTTTTCATAACAATGCCAAAATTTTACCCTAAGCTATAATTTATGTTCCTAATTAAAAATTGATGTCTATTTTACAAAATTCAAAACATATAAGTTTCATTAATTAACTTTATAATTAATTCCCACTGTCACAACAAATTGCGTGTTTTTGAGAAACAATATATATCAAAAGATTTACAATTGTTTATGTCTAATTTCAAAGTGAAATTAATTATAATGAACAAAATTGGATAAAATGGTAAAAATATATTCTAATTATACTTTAAAACCACTCAATAGTATAATTTATCACTATAAATTATTTTGATTAAAAAAAAAAATTTAAGTATTTTTCACTATTCATAAAAATTGGAAGTTCTCAGAAAAATACCAAAAATTTAACTTAGGATAATTTCGATATTCCGAATCCAAAAATGAAGTCCATTTTGAAATATAAAATATATATAATTTCAAAAATTAGGTATTACTATTCATAACGGCTAGTTTGATTGGTTGTGGTGTGTTAGAACTCGATGTTGCGTACAACACACGCTATCACATTATTCAAAGAGAAGCGTACTGTAGAAGCTTGGGGTGTTACATTCTCCCATCCTTCAAATAATTTCATCCTCGAAATTTCTAGAATACTACTGCATGAAAAGACTCGGGTGGTTCTTCATCATAAGTTCCTCGGGTTCCCACGTTGCCACTTCCATCTTATGGTTTCTCCACAAAACATTTACCAGACGCGTCGTCCGGTTTCTCAGTACTTGTTCTATCATATCAAGAATCCTGACGGGCTCTTCACAATAAGACAGATCGAGTTCCAGTTCTAATTCCTCATAGGTGAGTACATGGGTTGGGTCAGGATTTTATTTTCTCAATAGAGATACGTGGAACACATCGTGAACTTTGGAGAGACTTGGCGGCATTACCAATCGGTAAGCTACAACCCCAATTCGTTCTAGAATTTCAAAAGGTTCGATGTACCTGGGACTCAATTTACCTTTCTTACCAAAACGTATGACTCCCTTCCATGGAGATACCTTTAGGAAAACATGATCACCGACTTGAAATTCCAAATCCTTCCTTTGATTATCGGCATAGCTCTTCTACCTACTTTGAGCTGCTTTGATGTGATTTTGGATTACCTTCATGTTTTCCATCGTTTCCTCCACCAGTTCTGGACCTACAAGTTTTCTTTCACCAACGTCATCCCAACAGGTTGGTGTACGACATCTCTTTCCGTATAACGCTTCATATGGTTCCATCTAAATACTCAAATGGAAGCTATTGTTATAGGAAAATTCTACCAGAGGTAAATATTGATCCCACATACCCTGAAAGTCAAGTGAGCTCACTACTGGAAATGGGGTCTATCCCCACGCACATATTCCCACGGTTCTTTAAACCGTGGGGATAGTATGTTTTTTTGATGTTTATACCCACGGTTTTATTAAAACCGTGGGTATTAATTTTTTTTTCGAGCCCTTGTATCGGGCTCCTCCTCATTCTCTCCTCAAATCCGCGACGCATCGCTCTACCCTACCTCCCCAAGCCGCGACGCCGCTCCCCGACCACTGACTCCCGACCCTCCCCTCTCCTCTCCGACTCCCCTCCCCGGCCTCTGACTCCCCTCCCCGGCCTCCAACCCCGGGCTCCGACTCCCGGCTCCGCCTCCCGGCTCCCGACTCGCGGCTCCCGACTCGCGGCTCCCGACTCGCGGCTCCCGACTCGCGGCTCCCGACTCGCAGCTCCCGATTCGCGGCTCCCGGCTCCCGACTCCCGGCTCCCGACTCCCGGCTCGGCCTCCCGGCTCACGACCTGGACCTCCCGGCCTTCTCAGTAGTGATTTTTTTTATGCTGGAGTCCCAGATTTCCTGGTAATTTCTTAGTCTTGGTTGATTTCCCATAATTTCATCATATTACCTCTTGATAATCAATTAGTGTTGTAGTCAAAGGTAGCAGTTGATGCATTCATAGGTTAATGGAGTGGTTTGATTCTAAATTTTTTTAAGCAATTTCATTTTTTTATGACGGAATACTAAAAGATGAATGATATAAATATCCTGATTATCAAACCCAGTGAGAATATTTCCCCAAATTAATTTAGCATTGATAATCCTAAGATGCACTATTTTGGCCTTAAAATAGTATATATGAAGGTATGTACATACACATGTTGAGCAGTTCCGGGTGGTTGTTTATAAATCTATCAAGTTTCAGGTGTTGTCTTGGTTCCTCTTTGAGGAAGGGTACCCTTCCAATTCCTCAAATTTATTAATGCATTAATTAGTTTCTTACTACACGTTTTCTTTGTTTTTAGTTAATGCAGTGAATACATTAGATTAAATTCCTCTTAATCTTGAATTTAGTATGTTTCATGATTTAAGAGTTAAAGGTAATAAATGATTGTTTCATAAGAAATATCATGTTTATATATTAAAACCCCTCCAACGGAGGTGCGCTGTCTTCAAGTTAAAAAACAATTATTAGACTTTTAGGATTTATTGTCTTGTTGTACTGATATTTCTTTATGAATTGATGTTATGTTTGAATTATGTCATATATGACCCCTAATGGAATTAAAAAAACTAAGTTTTCCTTTTTAAATGATTAAATAACCAAGGAACCGTTTAAGTTCTTTGACCGGTTTTTATATTGGAATTACCCATGTAGAATTGTTTCCCATAATTTTCATTTTAGTATGTTGACATGTTTGAGCCACCATTCGGTGAGCCTTAGATTTAAATTTCTAAGGGTATGATTTTCTATATTAAATGGCTTGAATTATCTTTTGAATTTCAGAATGGAAATTACCCTGTATGCACAACATTTAACCCGCCTAATGTAAGTGCTTCAATGTAATAATAAACTGTGAAATAGAAATTGTAAAGTATACTAAGTACATGAATTAGCCGTATTAGATGTAATTGAAAAATATGTTGCGTATTCATAGAACCCCTTACCATGTTAATGGAAGGTACCAGAGTGAACCTTGATTATTGAAAATGCCTTAAATGGATTAAATGAGTGGTTTCAAGCTACATGGCCTTGTCACACTAATGAAAGGCTAGGGTTGAACAAAATTGACTTATTGATTAATTATTACTTGATTAAAGGGTTTCATGCTACTTGGCCTTGTCACACTAATCAAAGGAAAGGCTTGAACCAAATGGAATATTATATGAATTCAATATCAAAGTAGGTGTGGCCTGACTCAAGCTCACCTTGGATACTTGAGAGAAAGCCTTGAGCACTCAAGGACCCTATTCCGAATTCAAGGATACAACTTTCTTAGGTTGAGACCTACATAGAACCTGATCCTTGTCTAACTTTAGATGCCTGGTATGACACCATATAATCCCTCATGTATTACAACAAGATTCCTTAGATACACTCCTTGGTTCCAGAATTGACAAGTAGGTGCCATGGTTAAATCCTAGCCCAATCTTTTCTTAGACCCATTTTACCTTGGATGAACTTCTTAGACTAGATAGTCCTCTTATTGTGGAATTAGTTGGACTGTTATCCTTGGATTACAGCCTTACCCCATGTGAGGCTATAGTTATTACTAAGTTGTTGACACTTGAGGTCTATGTTTCCTTGGTTATAACCTTGGAACTTCATTATTAAATATCATTACATGTTTTCTTCTCACATCTTAGAACCTCAATATCTTTCTCATATAAATTATATTTAAACCGGATAAAATTGATTAATGAAATGGTTACACATTCTGACACCAGTCAAAGGCTAAAGAAGGTATAACTGCTATGTGTCCCATAGGAACCTGTACGGGTGATGTTTATTTATCTCTCTATTATTATTCTATATACCAGTGAACTATATATTTTATACTGCACTATCTAGATTGGGCTGGACATCAGTGGTTCCATCCTATTATTATTTATATCTCACACCCTACTCAGGCCGCTATTACATTGGGATACTCAAGTATACTTTCATTTTCTCAGGACCTTGGACCTTGCTTTTCAATGTATGCTTGTAACTAGAGTTAGGAGAAAAGGACTGAGTTGGATCTCGGGATGCTCAAGGAGATCGCCCATGGGGTTTTGATGTGACTTTATTATTTTTTTATTTTATTGAAAATAATGATGTAATGTTTACTACTTTTAGATATGTATCATTACCATGTCATGCATTCATCTGTTGTTTAAACTACCATTGACCACTTTAATTCAGTTATAATAATATTTATCTTATGCTGCTTTGTCATTTATTTACTACCTCTTTCATTGTTGATTGTTATTTATTCAATTTTACCACTGTGTATATGTGATAAGAGGGTATAGTCCCCACTATCACCTCTCGAGACCCTCACATGCCATTCTGTTTACTCCTTATTTTTTCATGAACTTTCTGCAGGGGGAGGTGGGGGGGGGGTGGGCAGGGGGGGAGGGGGAGGGGGGTTGGGCAGTGGGAGGGCTGGGCAGGGGGGGAGGGGAGGGGGAGGGGGAGGGGGGAGGGGCAGTGGGGGGCTGGGTAGTGGGGGGGAGGGCTGGGCAGGAGGGGGAGGGGGAGGGCAGTGGGGGGGGGGGGGGCTGGGCAGTGGGGGGGGGGGGCTGGGCAGTGGGGGGGAGGGCTGGGCAGGAGGGGGAGGGGGAGGGCAGTGGGGGGGGGGCTGGGCAGTGGGGGGGAGGGGGTGGGCAGTGGGGGGGGGGGCTGGGCAGTGGGGGGGGGGCTGGGCAGTGGGGGGGAGGGCTGGGCAGGAGGGGGAGGGGGAGGGCAGTGGGGGGGGGGGGCTGGGCAGTGGGGGGCTGGGCAGTAGGGGGGAGGGCTGGGCAGGAGGGGGAGGGCAGTGGGGGGGGGGGCTGGGCAGTGGGGGGCTGGGCAGTGGGGGGGAGGGGTGGGCAGGAGGGGGAGGGGGAGGGCAGTGGGGGGGGGGGGCTGGGCAGTGGGGGGGAGGGCTGGGCAGGAGGGGGAGGGGGAGGGCAGTGGGGGGGGGGGGTTGGGCAGTGGGGGGCTGGGCAGTGGGGGGGAGGGCTGGGCAGGAGGGGGAGGGGGTGGGCAGTGGGGGGGGGGGGCAGGGCAGTGGGGGGGGGGGGGCTGGGCAGTGGGGAGGGCAGTAGGGAGTGGGGGGGAGGGACTGGGCAGTGGGAATCCTGCACTAATAAGTGCGAGATCTCTACAACAGGTATGTTTTCCTAAAATTGTGGAATAAACCTCCCTACCATGCATCATTTTTCATTTGCATTTACACACTATATGAATGCAGGTTATTGGTCATAAAATCATGGAGTTGACCCCCTTTTCATCCAACATATGAATGCAGGTGATATGTTTTAACTATTGACTCCACTGTATATTGATTTTTGTGGGTCATGTCTAAGAGTTGCTAGACATACTTTGATTGTTCTCATCCCAGCATAGCGATGAACCAAAATATTGGTGAATGTGCATGGGCTGATGGAATGAATGCCTTCAATTTACAAGCATGGAGAAGAAACTGACTGGTATTTCTTATCAACATATTCAGGCTTTTTATTCTGCATTTTAATCTGCACTTTAGTATTTTATTGTCATGTAGTAATAACAAAATTTCTATATGACATTTCATTGCTTATGAGTCTTATATATTCATTAATAATAATTCATGGTTTTATTTGTTGCATGTACAGATTGTAGAAAATTAAAGTATGATTACCAATCAGTGGTTTGCCATTCGATCTTTATCAAGGTGAGCTGACAAATCTATGTGCCAATCTAACACGTCATTTGAGCTTATTCATGCATGACTCATCTATGTGAATTCTTCTTTGAGTTAAGAGTCTTCTCAGAAAAAAAATGAAATGGAGTGACAGGTTCATGCTATGCTCTTTTCAGGACATATCAGGCAGAATTTCGACGCTTTTTCGAGCCCGGTTCTTTTAGTAAGAAAGAAGGATTCTTCTGGAAAATTATGTGTTGAATATCAGGCTCTCAATAAAGTAACCATCCCGAATAAATTTCTGATACCCGTAGTGGATGAATTGTTAGATGAATTACATGGGGCAAGGTACTAATCTAAATTGGACATTAAATCAGGTTATCATCAGATTCAAATACAAGAGGAAGACAATGAAAAAACTTCTTTTCATACCCATAGTGGAAAATATGAATACTTGGTCATGCCTTTAGGCCTTATCAATGCTTTGTACACTTTCCTAGCTATGATGAATGAGCTCTTTAGGTCTTTCCTACGAAAGTTTGTACTTATTTTTTTCGATGATATTTTAGTCTACAGCTGCCAATGGAAATCTCATTTCAAACATTTTACACCTTGCGGCGGTCACGCCGCGGTCACGCCGCGGTCACGCCGCGGTCACGCCGCGGTCACGCCGCGGTCACGCCGCGGTCACGCCACGGTTTGGCCCTGCTCCAGGACGACACCCTGCGGCGGTTACTCCTCCTTAGTGAAACATTGAATGGTTAGCTCTATAATTTTTCGTATTTCCTCATTCCTAAACTATATCTCCTCTCAGCGCTGCCTCTCATCCGTCTTTCCACAAAACGTGCATAGCAGGTGGTACAAAAGCTCAATTCAACTGAAAACATTGGTTTGGAATTGTCTGGCATATTTTATTCCTCTAGGTATTCCTACACATTTCTAGATCTCCAAACCTCACCGAATTAGGTATATCAGGGGTCATCCAATCCTCTATTCATCACAGATTAGCATTCATTTCTTTAAATCTTCTGAGAAAACATCCTCTCATGCCATCCATATCATCCTATTTGAAACTAAGTGGAAGATGTTGCCCCGCGGATGTCGCTGGACCGGGCCAACACGCTGCGGTCACGCTGCGGTCACGCCGCGGTCACGCCGCGGTCACGCCGTGGTCACGCCGCGGTCACGCCGCGGTCACGCCGCGGTCACGCCGCGGTCACGCCGCGGTCATGCCGCGATTTGGCCCTGCTCCAGGACGACACCCTGCGGCGGTTACTCCTCCTTAGAGAAACATTGAATGGTTAGCTCTATAATTTTTCGTATTTCCTCATTCCTAAACTATATCTCCTCTCAGCGCTGCCTCTCATCCATCTTTCCACAAAACGTGCATAGCAGGTGGTACAAAAGCTCAATTCAACTGAAAACATTGGTTTGGAATTGTCTGGCATATTTTATTCCTCTAGGTATTCCTACACATTTCTAGATCTCCAAACCTCACCGAATTAGATATATCAGGGGTCATCCAATCCTCTATTCATCACAGATTAGCATTCATTTCTTTAAATCTTCTGAGAAAACATCCTTTCATGTTGTCCGAACCAGATCATCCTCATCCTCTGCACATGTCGTCTGAACCGGATCAGCCTGTTGTGATAGAAATTCAATGTCTGCTTTTGACTGAATTTCACACCAAACCAAGAGATAATAAATGAGTCAAACAATCAGACAAATGGTTTAGGTTCTTTTTCCTCTGCTCACTACACCTATGACTCTAAAACTTTGGATGCCACTGGCACTGCTATAAAAACCAGAAAACTCTCCACTAATCTAAACGTCATTCATACCACTGGTTGTCCTATAAAAAATAGGAATCCTCATATTAGTCTAAAGTCTCTTTAGGCTAAGGCACAAACAAAACACACTAACATTGATAAACAAGGTACCTTGACACTGGAACCTATAAAACATACAAAAGGAAGCACAACCTCTGTACAAGACCCCACGCTAATGCAGGCACATTTTGAACCCATCGGGCAGAGGCTCCTTCCATTAGATCTGGACGCTATCAAGATGCAGAATATAGATGATTCAAAGGACCCAGGTACACCTACTCTTCATTCTATTAATTTAACTTTTGTTGGTGCTAAATCTGTAGATAATATGAACTATTATGAACAGCCTGTATCCCTGTTATCTAACCAAAATACCATTTCGTTGATGCTATATAACATGAACATTACAAACTCAATTAAGAATGCTTCAAGAAATGAACCAATAAAGAAGAACTCTGGCAGGGGGACAAGCAGGGGGCAGGGTGGGGGGGGGGCTGGCAGGGGGCAGGGGGGGCTGGCAGGGGGACACGCAGGGGGCAGGGGGGGCTGGCAGGGGGACAAGCAGGGGGCTAGCAGGGGGCAGGGGGGGGGGGGCTGGGTGGGGGGACAAGCAGGGGGCGGGGGGGGGGGGGGGGGGCTGGCAGGGGGACAAGCAGGGGGGGCTGGCAGGGGACAAGCAGGTGGCAGGGGGGGCTGGCAGGGGGACAAGCAGGGGGGGCTGGCAGGGGGACAAGCAGGGGGAAGGGGGGGGGGGCTGGCAGGGGCAGGGGGGATGGTAGGGGGACAAGCAGGGGGGAGGGGGGGGCTGGCAGGGGCAGGGGGGGCTGGTATGGGGACAAGCAGGGGGAAGGGGGGGGCTGGCAGGGGCAGGGGGCTGGTAGGGGGACAAGCAGGGGGAAGGGGGGGGGGGGGCTGGCAGGGGCAGGGGGGGAGGGGGCTGGCAGGGGCAGGGGGGCTGGTAGGGGGACAAGCAGGGGGAAGGGGGGAGGGGCTGGCAGGGGCGGGGGGGGGGAGGGGGGGGGGCTGGCAGGGGACAAGCAGGTGGCAGGGGGGGCTGGCAGGGGGACAAGCAGGGGGGGCTGGCAGGGGGACAAGCAGGGGGAAGGGGGGGGGGGGGGGCTGGCAGGGGCAGGGGGGGCTGGTAGGGGGACAAGCAGGGGGAAGGGGGGGGGGGCTGGCAGGGGGACAAGCAGGGGGGAGGGGGGGGCTGGCAGGGGGAAGGGGGGGGGGGCTGGCAGGGGGGCAAGCAGGGGGCAGGGGGGGCTGGCAGGGGCAGGGGGGGCTGGCAGGGGGACAAGCGGGGGGGGGGGGGCTGGCAGGGGGACAAGCAAGGGGTAGGGGGGGCTGGCAGGGGGACAAGCAGGTGGCCGGGGGGGGCTGGCAGGGGGACAAGCAGGTGGCAGGGGGGGGAGGGCTGGCAGGGGGACAAGCAGGTGGCAGGGGGACAAGCAGGGGGGGCTGGCAGGGGGACAAGCAGTGGGCAGGGGGGGCTGGCACAAATTTTTGCTAGATGTTTTCATTTCCATGGCTTTTATTGATGTTTTAATGCATTTTAATTTATGTTGTGCAGCTTGCAAGTTTCTTTTATTATGAAATTCCTGTCTCCAAATCACTATTCTTGTTGAACATCTTTAATGCAATATCCATTATTCCCATTGTGCTGGTAGTATCTGTATTGCTTCATTTTTTCCCTGCGGTTTCAAGCTATAGCCATGTAATGTTTTCAATGCCTATAATTAGACTTATTTTTAACTTGCACATTGTTCCATGTAGGATGATCAGAAATTTGTTAAGCGGAAAACAGAACTTGGCGGAACTTTCTCAATTGCAAGCTGCATACTTTTTGTTCTTATATTTTGTTTTCAGGTAGAATTGCAGAGCCTGCTGCCAGGCCTGTGTTGATGCGGGGGACATTGCAAATACCCACAGTTCAAGTGAACCGTGGGTATATTCTGGAGCTGGAAATATGTGTACCCACAGTTATAAAACCGTGGGAATACATATATACCCACGGTTCAAGTGAACCGTGGGTATATTCTGGAGCTGCAAATATGTGTACCCACGGTTATAAAACCGTGGGAATACATATATACCCACGGTTCAGGTGAACCGTGGGTATATTCTGGAGCTGCAAAAAAGTATACCCACGGTTATAAAACCGTGGGTATACATATATACCTACGGTTCAACGAACCGTGGGTAATATAACAATTTCTGGGTCTATACCCACGGTTTTTTAAAAACCGTGGGTATAGGGCTATTGCGACGGCATTCCAGCCCGCGGTTGGCGAAACCGTGGGTATACCCTATACCCACGGTTTGAAGGGCTATACCCACGGTTTCAAACCGTGGGTATAGGTGCAATTTCCAGTAGTGGCTGGATCTCCACATGTCTTCTAAGGTTTGAATAGTTCGTTCTGATTGTCCATCTGTTTGAGGGTGGTAGGCAGTGCTCAAATGAAGTTCAGTATCCAAGGATTTCTGAACACTTTTCTAGAATCTTGAAGTAAAATGGGGATCACGATCAGAAACAATCGATAGGGGTACTCCATGAAGTATCACAACTTCATCAATATATAGTCTTGCTAGACGTTCCAGTGGTAGACCTTCTCTTATAGCAATAAAATGTGTTGACTTGGTAAGACGATCAACAATGACCCATATTGCATCGTTCCTTCTAGGAGTCTTTGGTAGCCCCATGACAAAGTCCATCATAATATTGTCCCATTTCCACTCCGGTATGGGAAGAGGTTTTATGACTCCTCCAAGATATTGCCTTCCAGCTTTCACTTGTTGACAAACCATAAATCTTGACACAAAATCAGCAATCTCCCTCTTCATGTTGTCTCACAAAAAATGTTCCTTCAAATATCTATACATTTTGGTGCTCCCAGGGTGTATAGAGAAATTTTAACTATAAGCATCATCCAAAAATTCCCTTTTTAGATCAGGTATATCGGGAACACAAAGTCTCTTCCCAAATTTCAAATTTCCATCTTCATACACAAAGTCTCTCAATCTCCCATCATTCACAGCTTTAATCTTCTTTTGAAATTATTCATCATCGGTCTGAGAACTCTTAATCCTTTCTAGTAAAGATGGTTTGGCAACCATTTGAAAAAGCATTGATGTTTTACCTTCCCTGGTTATTCCCATGCCCATCTTCACTAGATCCATGAAAATTGGATCCCTTTCAATTCTCATATTGTTCAAAACTCCATGATCTTTTCTACTCAAAGCATATGCCACCTTGTTTTCCTTCCCCAGGTGGTAGTTTATCATACAATTATAATCCTTGAATAATTCAAGCCATCTCCTTTGCCTCATGTTGAGTTCTTTTTGTGAGAAAATATACTTCAACCTCTTGTGATCAGTATAAATCTCACATTTTTCACCATAGAGGTAGTGCTTACATATCTTCAAAGCAAATATCACAGCTGCTAACTCAAGATCATGAGTAGGATAGTTTTGTTCATGAATTTTCAACTGTCGTGATGCATAGGCAATAACCCTATCATTCTGCATAAGGACACAACCAAGTCCTTTCTTCGATGAATCGCTATAAATAACGAACCCATCATTCCCCGATGGTAGAGTCAATATAAGAGCATTGAATAATCTTCTCTTAAGCTCTTCGAAACGTTCTTCACACTCTTTTTTCCAAACAAATTTAACCCCTTTACGTGTGAGCTTCGTTAATGGGTTAGCCAATCGGGCAAAATTATGGACGAAACGTCGATAATAACCTGCCAAACCAATAAAACTGCGTACCTCAGTTATACTCGTAGGTGCTAGACATTCTTGAATTTCCTTGGTCTTAGAAGGATCAATAGAGATTCCATCTTTAGAGACAATATGGACAAGAAAAGAAATCTCTTGAATCCAGAATTCACACTTGCTAAACTTCCTATATAATTCATGTCTTCTCAGAGTCTTCAGGATAATGCGCAAGTGATTTTCATGATCTTCATAGATTTTGGAGTATACCAAGATATCATAAATAAATACCACCACAAATTCATCGAGATATTCCTTGAAAACTCTATTCATCAGATCCATGAATACAGAGGGTGCATTAGTCAATCCAAAAAGCATTACTATAAACTCGTAATGCCCGTACCTGGTTTGAAATACTGTCTTCAGAATGTCTTCCTTCTTCAAACACAACAGATGGTATCCAGATCGAAGGTCAATCTTTGAAAAGTATTGAGCTCCATGCAGTTGGTCAAATAAATCATCAATGCGAGGTAGGGGATACTTGTTCTTTATTTTTATAGCATTGATCTCCCTATAGTCGATACATAACCTCATAGATCCATCTTTCTTTTTAACAAAGAGAACAGGGGCTCCCTTGGAGAAACACTAGGTCATATAAATACTTTATTACTCAATTCCTCTAGTTGTTTCTTTAGTTTGAATAATTATACAGTGGCCATTATTTAAGGGGTCTTCGATATAGGCCTTGATCCAGGAATTAAATCAATGGAAAACTCAACTTCTCGTTCTGAAGGATGTCCAGGTAAATCGTCCGGAAACACATCTACATATTCTTTAACAACAGGTACATCCTCTATTTGAACACTTATTTCCTCACCCATAGTCCTTTCATTATCTTCCCCCCCAATAATTGAATTTAGTTGAGCTACTGGGGGTGGATCTAGATAAGAATTATGTGGTGATGATTCTGCTCTAAAGATAAGGTGTTCCTTATCATCATCATCAAGAATCGTAACCTCTTTTTTCTTACAATAAATCTTCGCATCATAGTCCAAAAGCCTATCCATACCGAGGATTATATCAAACTCAATCATAGGTATGACGATGAGATTAGCAGATAAAAAACATTTATGTGCTCTAATGGGGACTGATTCACAAAACATTGTTGAAATGATACTTCCCTTAGGAGTTTTAACTGACAACTCCCTTGTTAAATCAAATTGAAAATATCTAATTTTCTTAGAAAACTGGGAAGATATGAAACAATGTGATGATCCAGAATCAAATAATGCATTTTCTAAACTTGAGGAAACCATTAAATTACCTGCCACCACGTCTTTTGGAGCTTCTACCTCAGCAGTAGTGATAGCATAAGCTTGGCCTTGATCCCTTGGCCTTTTCTGAGGTAAGTTACCTTAACGCTGAGGACATTAATTTGCACAATGTCTCATCTCCCTGCAATTGTAGCATTGGGCATTGGTAGCTTCCTTCTTCCCTTTTCAATCACGAGCTTGGTGGCATTTTTCACCACACTTGTAACAGACACTCATTCCCTTTAAGAAAGTACCAGGGTGTTTCTTCCCACATTTACCACAGGATGGATATTAAACCTTTCCCCTATTCCCCTTATTTTCATTCCCAGATTTATTAGCAGATCTCTTCTTCTCCTGCTTTGCTTTAAAGTCATAAGACTTAGAGAATTCCTTTTCTGTCTTGATAGCACATGAGACAATGTCTTCGTACGACGAGAAGGATTGTGAGACTAATGCTCAATGGAGAAATGGTTTTAACCCATCAAAGAAATGATCAATCT
Organism: Viscum album; assembly: GCA_963277665.1. NCBI lineage: Eukaryota > Viridiplantae > Streptophyta > Magnoliopsida > Santalales > Viscaceae > Viscum > Viscum album. The sequence goes on from OY728157.1 coordinate 1,808,795,180, forward strand.
TACTTCTTGGGTTACGTATATAATCTCCAGCATACCTTGCTAACCTTGTAAAGTTAGCCTCATACTTTGCGACATTCTCATCCTCCTTTTGTCTCAGACTCAGAAATTGTTTTTCCATATCTTCTCGATGGTCACGAGGAAAGTATTTTTCTAAAAAAAGATCTTTGAACTCCCTCCATTCAATATTTGATACTTCTTCATCTTCCTTAGTGTTTTGAATCAATGGCCACCATTGATCAGCATCTCCAGTGAGGTGGTAAACTGCCATGATAACTTTTTCCCTTTCACTACTCCCCAAAGCCTGAAATATTTTCTCTAGGGAATTTATCCATTGTTGAGATACTAAGGGATTTGTACTCCCATTGAACGTTGGTGGTTTTTTCCTCATGAATCTATCTAACATTGATCCTCTACCCTACGGATCAGGGTGCTCCATACGGGTAAGGTTATTATTCATAACCTGAGTGAGTTGTCCCGGTATGGTGATTAGCTGATCGGAACCAGTTGCATCACCAGCTCCACTATAATTATCTTCAGCAGGAGGGAAATCCCTACATGGAGTGCGTGCATTGATACGGTTTCCATTTCTTCCACTAGGCTCCATTTCGAAACAATGGCATAAACTAGATCAGTTTATGAATCAAAATGCATAATTCCATACTTATAAAACACTTAACATAAATTGAACTATTTATGGATATAATCCATAATCATAAAAATATTTTCTTTGAGGAAGTATATACTCATAAACCCTTCATAATGATTTGTAAAGAAAATGAGAGTTATCCTAAGAATAACCCCTGGGAGTGTTGTAACCAAGAGTGAAGCAAGGCCCATTCTCGTGCACCAGTTCCCATTCGAGTCTAGCTCAAAGCGGTGTTTTCGGATTTTACCCCTAGGTACATCTGTGCCAAAGCCACCTCTACCTGCTCGTATCCAGACAGGGATGTATTTCTCGGAAAACTCACAAAATCTCTACAATACCAAAATTCTAGGAAGTTATTATATACTAATCCTCAAAGTCCATCTTAGGTCTATGTTCTATAATCAGATTTTATCTAAATCTAGCTTCCAAGGTTTGTACTAAACTTCCTCTGATACCAACTGTAACGCCCCGGCCCCAGTTATCCAGAGTCGGTGCATTATTACATAACATTGTCATGATCACAAGAAAGATCAAATCTCAAAAGACCGATTGGTTTAGTAGCCTTGGAAACACTAGATATATTCATAAAGTTTTACATTACATCATAAAAAATGAAAACTACAACAACATATTTTCTTCATAGTCCACAGTCATATCCCCACATACTATCCCTGCAGGTCATTCATAAATTACTTCTTCACATCCTGGGAAAAATAAAACATTGAAAGGGGTGAGCTCAAATGCCCATTAAGGATAACAATATAGCGGAAGCTTTCATAAATAAGAATAAACATTTAAGGCAATGTATAACTAAAACAAAAGCCTTTTAAACTTGAACATCAACATAGTATGGAAAAAATAAAATGAAATAATTTCATTTACTTATTCACATAGATATTCTACTAATCGAATAATCACATGCAATATCAGTAACCACTTTCATAATGATGGAATGCATAATTCCAGACTATCATAACCACATAGCCAAGGCCTCGTTCCAAGACTACAAATAAGATTTTTCCAAGGCCTTATGCCAAGACACTAGTTTGTCTCATGAGACCTACCGATGCATCGAGGATCTATAGCGGGCTCCACCCGTCACATATTAAGTCCAATGCATTCCCATATGAAAAGGTTTAAACATAACATAAACATTTGTATTAAAACTAGCATACAAAATGTCAATACTTTCACCATAAACCCTAAAGGGTATAAAAATAACATATCCATAGTCAAACAAATCACAAATCCTTCAATACAATATGGAAGTTTTGGTTCATAATAAATCAGCTTTAAATAAGATTAAAATCCATCAAAGGATGTTGACATAGATGAAATCAAAACTCTTTTTAGAGAAATATCTCTTTTTATTTTGAAATCATTTAAGAGTCATATAAAATAAAAAAAATTATTTGAAAATATTATTATAAGCTTGTAAGGTAAGCTTCTATGATTTTATTATGGCGGAAGATAGCCTCACCCGCCGTATAAGTTAAAAAAATCATTCTTACCTTAATTTTGTCGAAAAGGTTAAAAGGACCTTGTTTGGAAAACGACAGAAACATTCCTTTATAAACCACTTATAAAAGTCAACAAGGGTATAAATGACTTTAACCCATATTCTAGTAAGTAGTAAAAATATTTTTAAATACATTTTTAAGAAACATGGATGTGGATGATAAAGAAGTCCCAGTAGATTATTACGTATAAATAACCTCAGATAATGAAGAGATTGCAAAATAAACCCTTACCTTGTACTTTTCCTTGGTTGGGGGTAGGGAAAACTCCTGTATAATGGTGAAATAACAGTTATTAAATTATACAAGAATCATATACATTAATATGATATCATAAATGATCTTTTAACATTGATTTGTTAATAATATCTTAGTATTATCGTTGTTTCGGGTGTTAACTTACTCGTTTTCTTTTATATGTTTTGTTACGTAAGTCGTGTTTTTCATGGATAGGTTGTATATTAATCATATCCAGAATGATATCAAGTCCTTAGATACTATTATTAATCATCAAATTAGAATTATACTTGAATGGATACGATGGAGAATGAATCTCATCGCGTTCGTAGAGACGATAGTCCGTACGTACGCACAAGCAACAATATCATTTTTTTGATATTAAAATAATATATAATTGGATAGTATATCATATATACAGAATTATTATCATGTTATATTTATTATTTACATGAATTACACATCATTATTATACCCATTCAAATAATAATTTATTGAATAACAATTACACCACGACGTGGAGACGGTAAGCCGTACGTATGCACATATGGTGACTTGTTATTTAAAGGATGGATAGAATAATAAAATATGGTTGTAAACTGTTTATAATAACATCAATTTATATATAATATACTGGAGTTGTTATTTTATAATGGTAATAACAAATAAAGAAGAAGTGGAAGAAGAAAAGAACTTGAAAAAGGGTGGTGAAATTATTACCTCTTCTTCGGGTTCTTCCTTTTGATTTGATCAAAAGGGCTCCTTAAGTTGGCTTTTTGACTAAAGTAAGGCCTCTAGGATGAAGTTCAAGAAGTTGATAGAGTATTTGGGCAGAGTCTGGCCGAACAAAAAGGCTTTGAAAGTGTGAGTTAATGAGAAGGGAGAGTGCCCTTTTATAAGAGGGGTGGGGGGCACCTTTGGAAAAGCTAGAAATATTATTTTATAAAATATTCATATTCGGTTTCTAATGGCTCCAAATTATATTATTTAAAGGTTAAGGTGGGGATGGGTCGAAAAACACTCAAAAAATAGAATTTATACAGGTTTGGATCATTATATTAACCTTATCTTTAAGTATTAACTCTTAGATAATTAGTTTCACTTTTACAATGTCTCTTTGTATTTTTATATTATATGGTTAATAAACTTACTATTTACATCCAAGAGACCCCCAAGTGGTCAATTAATGATACACCTATCATGATATAAGTCTCTTGGACAAACCTTATATTTTTAGGAATTTAATATCAATTAATAATATAATATTTGTTTTAAAAACTCTTTTATGTCAATTTTGACACTATTCAATAATTAATTTTTGTAAAAATCATAACAGAATTATTACTTCCAAAAAAATTAATTAAATCAATAATAATATGTCATATTATCCTAGAAAATTATTTTTATTTATAAAAAGTCTCAAATTACATTTATTTGGGTATTTATAATATCAATTATTCTAATTTTTCATTAATTAGGTAATTACTGCATCATCATTGTGTCATAAATAAATTAAATTTTTATTGTCTAAAAATTACAAATAAAATATCATTATGTAGGAAATCATTTTATCTTTCTAATGAATATTTCCAATCTAATTTATCTTATGTATAACCCTATATTAAAAATGTTTTAGTAAATAAACTTTGATTTTAACTCTTTTAACTCTTCTTTGAATTAAATAATAATAAATATCCTAATCTAATACAAGTGGACCTACATGATAATATATTATTCCTAAGGTTGTTTTTAGTCGAGATACACTTGTCCAATAGAATTAGGACATGTTTTAGGGTAATATTAATATCATTTTTACCATTAATTACCCTATTTACTTTTAACCGTGGTAAATAAAAGTAAAAAGTTACTATTCACCAAAAATTATTTTCATCTCATTGAACCATATTTTACTCCTTGATATTAACCAAATCTCTCGGATTTTTGAAATTCCATTTACAGAAGCGGTAAAATTAAGTTTTATGAAAAATTCAGTTTTTTAACTACCACTTAGTAGTTTCACTATTCATCAAAAATTAAAGTTTTTCAGAACAATGCCAAAATTTCACCCTAAGATATAATTGAAATTCCGAATTCAAAAATGATTTCTATTTTAAAAAATTCCAAACATATAAGTTGCATTAATTAATTTTATAATTAATTCTCGCTGTCACAACAAATAGCGTGTTTTTAAGAAACAATATATATCAAAAGATTGACAATTGTTTATGTCTAATTTCAAAGTGAAATTAATTCTAATGAACACCATTGGATAAAATGGTAAAAATATATTCTAATTATACTTTAAAACCACTCAATAGTATAATTTATCACTATAAATTATTTTGATTAAAAAAGTTGTTTTTAAGTATTTTTCACTATTCATAAAAATTGGAAGTTCTCAGAAAAATACCAAAAATTCAACTTAGGATAATTTTGATATTCCAAATCCAAAAATGAAGTCCATTTTGAAATATAAAATATATATAATTTCAAAAATTATGTATTACTATTCATAAAGGCTAGTTTGATTGGTTATGGTGTGTTAGAACTCGATGTTGCGTACAACACACGCTATCACATTATTCAAAGAGAAGTGTACCATAGAAGCTTGGCGTGTCACACAACTATTTTCAAAAAACTAATGAGAAATTTTCTTGAAAGGTTTTATCCCAAAGTATCATCATTGGAAGATAGATATGATCTTTCTCTTGATGAACTACATAACATTATCCTTTCATATGAAATGTTAAAGATCCTTATTTTCAAGAAGAAGGTCAAAGATGAGATGGATTTTGAGGCCATGAGAAAACTCAAGATCATAGATGATGAAGTTTCAGAATCAAATGAATCTGATGATGAAGATAAATATGGAGTATATAAAAGAATGATTTCTCTTATATCAAAGAGATTCAGGAAAGGAAAGTTTAAGGGTAAAGGAAAAACACCACCAAGATGTTACACCTACAATCCCATTGGACACTTTTCTAATAATTGTTTTAAGTTTTTTTGCACTTGAGACTGATGAAGAAAACCCATAGAAAAATAAATGGGGTAGAATATCAAAAGAATTTGGTGGAAGAAATAAAAATTTCTTTCTAGGTAAAAGAATAGGCTATGTGAGCAAACAAGAAGATGTAGAATCTACATCAGGCAGCCAAAAAAAGATGAAATAGATTTCATAGCTCATGTGAAAAAAGGTTTTGATACTTCTAGTAGTGAAGATGGTGAAATTGAATGGACATAACTAGAACACATGTTGAAAAATGAATTAGAAGCTTGTCTTGAGAAAATTAGAAAGATTAAGAAAGAAAATATATTTTTATTGAAAGAAAAATAAAATATAACTAAGGAAAAGGAAAAATGTACAAAGAAAGAAACCTTTTATATTGAAGAAATCAAAAGGCACAAACTGAAGGTTGCTAAAATAGAAAATATGGTAAAATACCTTGAGGAAAAGCTTCACCTCAAGGAAGAAAAACAATCAATGACTTGGTCTTAATTTCTTGAAGAAGAAAAAATATTGAATAAGGTCAGAGAAGATCTCAACAAGGCTGTTGAAGTCAAGGTAGAATCATCACACATTGGTGAAATGTTGAGATCAAAGAAGTAGGCCAATTCAATATTCATCAAATCTTAAAATACATCTGTTATATGTAATAATGTAGGTCCAATAGAAAATATGAGACAAGTTTGGAGCAAAAATGCTAGAGATAAATCTTCTTCTAACATAAAGGAAGAGGGAAATTCTCCAAGAATATTTTCCCCCAAAACAAAGACAAACATAGGCCCTAGAAATAAAACAACAACAATCTTAAATATATGGATTTTATCAGTGGGGAAGATAATGATTTAGAGAATACTGATGGTGTTGTGGAGTGTTTGGGAACAAAGCATATTTATGTTGGTATAACATGTCCTTACCAGAAGCGAGGCATGAAACAAGGGGGAACTATTCTGAAAATAGAAGATCAATACAAAATAAGAAATAAATCTTGAAAGATTCATCTGATCTTCCAACTTAGAACAAGTTTGACTACTTAGAAGAAGTCAGTAGAAGATGTGATCAGTAAGGACATATTTCTGAAAAGTACATGAGTATTATTCCTAAACAAACACTCAATGAGAGGAATGGAAAGGGAATTCAGAAAATAAATTATGAAAACTCTTGTTTTTTTTAGGTTGCTTTAAAATCTAGTAGTAAAACCAAGTCATGGATTATCGATGGTGGATGTTCATCACACATGACTGGTGATAAAAAAATTCTAATCAATATAGAAAATCATGAGGGAGGATCCGTGATCTTGGTAAATGATTGTTCTCTAAAAATCAAGGGAGTTGGGAAAGCAATGATTGAAGTCAAAAAACTGAATTCTAATGATGTGTTATTTATTGAAGGGTTAAAACACAATTTTCATAGTGTAATCCAACCATGTGACGATGAACATGAAGTGTTATTCAAAAAGGATTCATGTTTCATCAAGAGATTGAAGGATAGAAAAATCATCACTCAAGGAAAAAGGACCACTGGTAATCTATTTCAAATTGGTGATTCTATTAATTTCTGTTATTTGAGTTACAAGGATGAAAACAACATCAAGCATAAAAGAATTTTCCATATTGGTTAAAGGAGTATTTGTAAAATCTTTAAGAATGATATTGTGAGAGATCTTCCCAAATTGAAAATAGAAAGGGATGAAATTTGTGAAACATGTCATAAAGGAAAATTGATCCAAATTTCACACAAAGGAGTGGATTTTCTATCTACTAGGCCCCTTAAATTTATTCATACTGAAATATGTGGGCCAATGAGACAAAATTATATAACAGTTGATCTGTATTTCATAAAATTTATTAAAGATTACACTTTAATGACTAATGTCATGTTTATCAAACACAAGTTACAGGCAACCACAATGTTCAAAAAAATATAAGGCAAGATGAGAAGGATATGAGTCTATTTATCAAGAAAGTGAGATCATATAATATTAAAGAGTATAATTATGATGCTTTTGAAATATATCTTTCTAATCATGGAATCTAGAATCAATACATCACACTATATACTCCACAACAAAATGGGGTAGCTAAAATAAATAATAGAAGCATAGTTGAAATGGGCAGAACTGTGTTGGATAAACACAACATCTCAAAAAAATTCTGGAGAGAAGCTGTATGTACAACCATACATATATGTAATAGATGTCTTCTGAGACCAAAAACACAAATAATAGCTTATAAAATTTGGTACAATAGAAAACCAACTGTTAAATACTTCAAAGTTTTTGGAAGTCCCTGCATCATAAAGATTAAGAACATTAATTTGGGAAAATTTGAAGAAAATGCAGATGAAGGAATATTCATGGGCTACCTACCTTATGGTAAAGGCTACAAACGTTAGAAAAAAAGAATGAAAAAGTTGGTTGATTATAGTGGTGTCAAAGTTATTGAAAACAATATCAAATAAAATATTGTTGATAATGCTGATTCAAAATATTTGGTAGGAAATGGGATGATTATTGAACAAAAAAATGATGAAGCTGCTGGGATAGAACCAAAAAATTTTGATATCAATTCTAAAAATACCGGTGATGAAGAATAAGTTGATGAAAACAAAAAGAAATGATACAAAAAAATTAAAGAAACATGTTGATATAGAAAATATCATTAGAAATCAATAGTCTCTAGTAAAAACAAGAAGAAGATTTAGAATTGACGATCAAACTACACTTGTTTCTCAAGTTAAACCTCATACAATGGATGAATCTATTGAGCTTGGGGAATGGATAAAAGCTATGCATGAGGAGATGGATCAAATTGATAAGAATTCCAATTGCGATCTTGTATCAAGACCCAAGAATAAAAATGTTATTGGTACCAAGTGGGTTTTCAGAAATAAGAAAAATTAGAAAGGGGAAGTTTATAGAAATAAGGCCATGATAGTATAGAAAGGATATTCACAAATTGAAGGAATTGAATTTGAATAAACCTTTGCACCATTAGCAAGACTGGAAATCATTAGAATGTTCTTGGCAGTTACAGCACACAAGCATTATAAGGTTTATCAAATAGATGTGAAATCTACATTTCTAAATGGAGATCTTAAAGAAGAGGTATATATCGAACAACCAAATGGTTATGTTCTGGACAAATATGGAAGTATGGTCTGTAGGTTGAGAAAAGATCTATATGGTTTAAAACATTCCCCTAGAACCTGGTACTCCCAATTAGATGGTTGTCTAAGGGATATGAATGTTTTCAAAGGTACAGTTGATAGTAACCTTTATGTCATAGAAATGGCCACATGTACTCTCATAGTCATTATATATGTGGATGACATCATCATTGTTGGTGACAAGGAAGGTCTATGTGAATAATTTGCTAAGAAAATGAAGAGAAATTTTGAAATGTCCATGCTTGGTCAGATGACATATTTTCTAGGATTTTAGGTTGACCAAAAACAAAATTCCATATTTCTATCATAGGAGAAGTATGCTAGGGAATTGGTGAAAAAGTTTAGAATGGAAAATGAAAAGGAGGTTTCAACACTCATTTCAGTTGGAACCAAATTATGAAAGGATGAAAATGGAAATAGTGTTGATCAAAAATATTTCAGAAGAATCATTGGAAGCCTACTTTATCTCACAACATCAAGGCTAGACATAAATTATGCAGTGACTCTATGTTCCAGATTTTAGAGTGATCCAAAATATTCTCACTTATTAGCAGCTAAATGAATTTTGAGATATGTGAAATGAACTTTGAACTTTGGACTTTTACAAAAACACAATGCAGACATGAATTTTTTAGGGTTTACAGATGCTGAGTGGGCTGGTTATTGTACTCACATGAGATCTACCGCCGATGGAACCTTCTTTTTGGGAGAAGGATGTGTCAGTTGGTATAGTAAGAAGAAGAAATCAGTATCTTTGGGCACAACGTAGGTAGAGTATGTGTCAACTACACATGCATTTACATAGATGATTTGGATGTAAGTGCAGCTAACAGATTTGAAAGTTAAAACTAATAAACCACTAAAGATTTTATGTGATAATCAAAGTGTCATTGGATTATCTAAGAATCTTGTACAATATTAAAGATACAAGAATATTAATATCAGATACCGTTTTATAAAAGAAAACGTGGTTGGTGTAGATATCAAGATAGAATACATTTCTGCTAAATATCAAGTTGCAGATATTTTCACCAAAGAAATACCAGTAGAGAGGTTTGTTGAGCTAAGGCTGAAACTTCATGTTCATCTTTCTCCTCTCACTTGAAGAATGATAAAAGGTCTCTCCTTATTCCCTAAATCTATATACATGATTTTTTACTAATTTTAAAGGAATTTAAAGATATTAATTTATCCCTTGAGGGGGAGCATTGTTTGTTGAAGTTTGTGTAGGTTTATTGTAGTTCAATGAGGAATCTATCTATTTTCATCCCCTTGGATATGGATTGATACATTCTGAGAAAGATTTCATATATATGGTTGTTTCTAGATAGCATTGAAAACTATGGCCATATCTCTCTTATTTTCTACACCGGGTTAGCCCACGTAGACTTATAATTGATTAACTAAAGGCTCCTTGCTAAGTGAACCTTGTGATATCATCCCTCTATATAAATTATCTATGAAGATATTCTTTAAAGTAAGGATACAATGTTTTTTATAATACCTCACTTAACCTCTGCATTTGATTGCCAATAAGGGGGAGAAAACATCTTGGCACACATATTGACTCTATAAGAGTGTTCTTAGGAGATATTGACAAAACAATACGAAGGGGGAGGTTGTTGAGCCCAGTGATTGCATTTGTTTTCAATGACATGTCAACATGTTCTTAATGAGTTGATGGTTGAAGTAATTCTAATCAGAGTGACCTAAATTCATATGATTGAAGAGATGGTCCTAAGTTCCAATACATGTGTCAATGAATGACACTTTGTCACAACATTTAAAGAATTTCATGCAATACTTGATTGCATGATGAATCTGGAAGATCCATGAACCGGTTTCTAATTGGATGAAGTTTGAGTAATGAGACAATTGTAAGATGTGTGCAAAAAGAGTTTGCACATTGGGTACATTGAGGACGCTTGGATTTCTAAGTTGGAGGGGCATGCATTTCATTTTGAAATCCCTTATATGTATACTTTGGTTTCTAAGTGTTTTGGGTTTTATACAAAAAATATGGACCTTGACCATCCAATCCAACTAGACAATCCAGGGAAGCAGCTCGCACCATAGAGTGGGTGGCTGAGCTTGACCCCAGCCAGCCATCCAACAAGGACTATCCAAAATCGAGTGTGCATGGGGCGCAGATGAGCACCCCCATAGGGGTGCATGGGAGCCATCGAAGTGCCACCGTGAATGGCGGCATGGAGGAAGAACATAGGTTGGGCACAAAGAGCCCCCACAAGAAGATGGTATGGGGTGGTACCGGAGGAGGGGGAAGAGAAATTATTGGCATGAGGCTACTGTGGATTGATATTTAAACTGCACTGAAGCCGCATCTCCATTTCTATGTGGGGTCGATTTTTAAAAACAGAAACACAATTGTGATTTTCCTTCTGATAGCATGCGAGATCTCAACCGCACATCACATCTTGTGTCCCACGATGCAATATGAGCTGTCCATCCATCCCACATAGCATCTGTTTGAACCAGGACTGTTCAATGAGCCTCCACACCATGTCTTCTTCAACCTCTGATAATCCCGACCCCATATCTCACCCGAGATGATGTCGGCCCTTCATGATCAAACTTCGGCCATCATTTATGATCAAACCCAATGCTTAAGCGCCATCTAGACTTAACGATACCATGCATTCAATTTCATTTGCATGCATGTAGCAAAACACGAAGCTCGAACGAGGATGAAGTAAACACAGTTGTAAGTCCATGCCATGGACCTCGGGCATGTTGGCTTTACAAGACGATAAATATGAGATGAAGAAAATTGAAGAGGAAGAAAAATTGGTACACAACATAAAGGAGCTTTTAATCTTTTTTTCATATAATTTTCAGACTACAATTACATCAATTTATAGACCCACAACATTAAATGCAGAGCATTTATGAAATTACAAAGAAAGACCAAAACATTAAATGCATAGCATTTATGATGGTACAAAGAAATAAAAAAACATTAAATAAGGAACATTAAATTCATTAAAAGAAAAATAAATGGGCATGGACCCATGGAATAAAAAAACGCATGAAATAAATGACACTGGAGGAAAAAATGCGGGCATCTTTGATGCGTGGTTTTTTGTTTTCAATTTACAACACTCCACTTCAAACCAAAACCAGCTTCATCCTGAGTATCATTCTGAGTTTTTTGAATGAATCTGTCGGTAATTGCTTTGTGAAAATATCAGCCACCTGTTCCACGGTATGAAAATATTCCAATTTTATCATTTTCTGCTTCACATGATCTCTTAAAAAATGGAATCAGGTATCAATATGTTTGCGTCTTCCATGTCGCGCCAGATTTTTGGAAAGATCAATTTCCAACTTGTTATCTACATATATCCCTGTAAATCCATCCTGCGGATGCTTCATCTCCTTTAGAATATTTCTCAACTAGATTTCATCACAAACAGTGGATGATGCCGCCACATAATCTACTTCACATGTGGACAAAGAGACCACACTTTTCTTCCTTGAATTGCATGTGAAAGCAGTCGATCCAAGAAAAAATACATACATAGTGGTTCTTTTTCTTTCATCTTGGTCACCTCCCCAGTCACTAACTGAGTATCCAAGCATATTTTCTTCTTCATTATATGGATAAAAAAGGCCAAAATCCATCATTCCTTTAACGTACCTGAGGATACATTTTGCCTCTAGCCAGTGTGACTCTTTTGGAGCTTCTATATACCTGCTTAGAAGCCCACCATTATAGAAAATATCAGGCCTTGTGATTGTGAGATACCTCAGGCTTTAAATTAGACTCTTGAAAAGAGTTAAGTCAACATTTATTACTTCTCCATATTCTGTCAATTTTAAGCTCATTTCCATATGTGTGTTTACATCATTACAATTGGCCATCTTGAATTTTTCAAGAAACTCCTTAGCATTCCACTTCCAAGAAATATAGATTCCTCCATATTGTTGCTTTACTTCTATGCCCAGAAAGAAGTAAATGAGACCTTTGTTGGTTATCTCGAACTCCTTGAACATGGCCTCCTTGAAATCATCGAACATCTGTAGACTATTCCCTGTAAATAGAAAATCATCAACATACAAGCATGCAATAAGTATATCGCCTCGATCATTCTTCTTTATTTAAACTGCATGCTCATATGGACATTGGGTGAAGATGTTCTCTCAAAGATAGATGTGAATGCGTGAATTCCAAGTACAAGGAGCCTGCTTCAACCCATAAAGAACTTTCTTCAGTCGATACACTTTTTCTTCCACCCCTTGCAAAAAAAATCCTTCAGGTTGGTCAACATAGACCTCTTCCTCTAAAATTCCATTCAGGAATGTAGACTTCACATACAGTTGGTAGATTATCCAACTGTGATGAACAATAAGAGAGATAATTATCCTCATAGTGTCAAGGCAAGCAATAGGAGAGAATACTTATTCATAGTCCACATCATACTTTTGTTTGTACCCCTTTTCTACGAGCCTTACCTTGTAGTGATCGATTTCACCATCAGCATTTCACTTGATCTTGTACAACCATTTGACACCAATGGTTTTCTAGCTATTAGGAAGTGTGGTAAGATCCCATATATCATTTTTCTCTATGGCACAAATTTTTTCTTCCATATCCATTCTCCAACATTCTTCCCACATTGCTTCCTGAAACGTCATAGGCTCATGATCTGCATATAGGAAAAAATTATTTACCTATTTGGTTTGATCATAAATGTTTCTTAAGATTTTCATTTTTATGGGCACCAGGGGTGAGGATGAGCTCACCAAATTTTGACTTGATGGAGTCCTTTTAGGAGTGATGGAATGTTCTCTTGGACTCCTATGCACTAATGATGTGCCCGAGTAAGGTGTTGTTAGCATTTTCTCTTGATGGTCATGCCTTTCTTTAGGATCTTCTGTTTCGACTGGAATATATTGGTTTGGTTCTTCATCATTCCACTTCCAAGCTTCTTCTTCACTAAATACCACATCTCTACTCACCAATAATTTATTGGTTAGTGGATTGTAGAGCTTATAGGCTTTATATTCTTCAATGTAGCCGATGAAGATGCACTTTTCACCACGATCATCAAGATTCTTTCTTCTCGCTTTTGGAACATGAGCGTAAGCAACACACTCAAAGATTCTTAGGTGTGATACGCTTGGTCAGTATCCACTCCATGCCTCTTATGGTGTCATGTTTCTGACGCTCTTGTTTGGACACCGATTGAGCATATAGGCAATACATGCCACTGCTTCTGCCCAGAAGTTCTTTGGTAAGCCTTTCTCCTTCAGCATGGTCCTATTCATATCGAGGATGGTGCAGTTCTTCCTTTCTGCAATTCCATTCTATTGTGGCATGTAGGAAGCAATATATTGTTGTTTGATGCCTTGTTCCCTACAAAAATCTTGAAATTCATTTGAAGTGTATTCTCCACCTCTGTCAGATCTGAGAAATTTGATTCTATAACCACTTTTAGCTTCAACACGAGCTTTGAACATTTTAAATATCGCAAATGCAAAATATTTTTCTTTGATGCAATACACCCAGAGTTTCCTACTAAAATCATCAATTAATGTAATAAAATACCTTTTACCACCAAGTGAGGGTGTTTCAAGAGGTTCGATGATATCAGTGTGAACTAACTAAATTGGTTCATTTGCTATTTTGGACACTCCACTTGGGAAGGAGTTCCTTTGTTGCTTGCCGAGTGTACACACCTCACACACATGATTTGGAACTTCAATTTCTGACAATCCCCAAACCATTCTTAATGAGGATAGAAGTTTAAGCCTTCTAAAATGAAGATGTCCAAATTGTAGATGCCATCACCATGAGTCATTCTTCATGAGTCCCAAGAGACACTCCTTGGTCTTTGTGTTGATACACAGTAGAAACATGCGATTATTCTCCATTTGGACTTAATAAACAAGTCTCCTATGAGCATCTCTTATAGATAAAAAAATAATTATCCATGTGTCCAACATACCCCTTCTCAAGGAGTTGGCTGAGAATAATGATATTGTTTTTCATGTTTGGTACATAATACACATTAGAGATGTAATTTTTCTCACCAGTCTTCAGATAAATTTTGATTTTACCTTTTACAATCATGGGTACCTTTGATGAGTCTCCAAATCTCATGTCACCACAAACTTCTTCTGTGAGTTCCTCAAACAATTCTTTTTTACCACTCATGTGGTTTCTTGCACCCGTGTTGAGATACCACACATTGGGGCATTCACATGCCTTTCCCTATGCGAGGAGAAGTGTGGTACCTTCTTCTTCATGATGAGATGATTTAGAATATTTGGATATTTCATCATGATCCACTCTGCTCCAACAATCAGAGGCATAATGGCCAAATTTCTTATAGTTGTGGAATTGAATGTTCATTACATTTCCATGACCACGCATGAATCGACCTCCACCATTCCCTCTTCCATGAAAGATAGAAGGATTTTGTTGCTTTTATTGATTGATTTGATAATATCCATGCCCTCTTCCTCTTCCACAATGATCGCTACATTGCATGTGTCCACTATTTTGTTCTTTTAGAGTCAACTTGGACTCTAAGGCATGCTCTATTGTTGAACTGGTATTCTTTTTCATCCGTTACTCATGCACTTGCAATGACCCCATCAGTTCTTCAATGGACATTTTCTCCAAATCCCTTGATTATTTGATTTCCACAACCACATGCTCAAAATTGGTTGTGATATGTCGAAGTGATTTTTCTATAACTTGAATGTCCTCCACTTTTTCACCATTCCTTTTAAAATTGTTAACAACAATAATTAATATTGAGAAATAATTGGAGATACTCTCACCTTCTTTCATCTGTTCCACTTCAAAATCCTCTCTTAATGTTTGAAGAGATACCCACTTCACTCGATAAACACCTTTGAAGATGGCGTAAAGGGTATCCCAAGCTTTCTTGCTCGATGTTGCTTCGACAATCTTTTCGAACGTTGACTCATCCAACCCTTGATAGAGGAGGAACAACACCTTGTTGTATTTCTTTCTTTGATTTTTGAGGCTCGTCTTTTCTTAGTTCGTAAAGGCAGCTTCTTCCTTCATAGAGGGTACAATATACCCATCAGTTACGATCTCCCATAATTCTTATGACCCAAATAATTCCTTCATTTGGATGCACCATCTTTCATAGTTTTCCTTAGACAGCTTTGGAACTTGCGACTGGATTGTGGCTATCTTAAAAAAAATTATAGGAACTTGATAACAGGGATCTGATGCCATTTTTTTGGCTATACAAGCCAAAAAATATGAGGGGAAGAAAACTTAAGAGGAAGAAAAATTGCCACACAACACAAATGATCTTTCAAGCTTTTTTTCATACAATTTTCAGACTACAATTACATCAATTTATAGACCCACAACATTAAATGTAGAGCATTTATGATGGTGCAATGAAAGTATAGAACATTAAATGAAAATAATTTATGATGGTACAAAGAAAGACCAAAACATTAAATAAAAAACATTAGATTCACTTGAATAAAAATAAATGGACGTGGACCCATGTAAGAAAAAAACGCATGAAATAAATGACTTCGGATGAAAAAATGCAGGTAACTTTGACGTGTGATTTTTTGTTTACAATTTCCAATAGGTAATTTGTGATTGAGTGTTTAATGCTTCTCATAATGCATTCACGTGACGATTACACCGCAAAATTAAGAGCCTGCATTAACAAACGAAGGTATGAGAGATATCACTATCTGCCTTTTAATATTTCAGAATCGAAGATATCGTGTTTTCAAGGATTTGAACTTCATGGCATATCCTATGGAATTTGAATGTGGAGCAATGTGTTTATCCATTCCTATAAAAGGAAGATTCCCTTTCTGATCTTGCTGTTGAGAATATTGTGAACTCTCATTTCTCCAAAGAAACAAATCCACTGCGAAGAAGGAAGATTTTGTAGCCCTATGACAAGTACAAAGAACTCTCAAATGAGCTTTGCGAAGAACCAGTACCATTAATTACTTGCTTGCATAAGGAGAGTTTTCCTCCTTGTTATCACCCTATATAGAGGAGAAGAAGAATCCCATGAGTGCTCAACCTATGTTTTACACACTTGAGTCACTGCATGAAGACCAGTTTGTGAAGCCCTACTGGGACAGTGCGCTGCACCTCGCTAGTTTTCACTACACACCTGAACATGAAGCCTTCCTATTTCATGGTGAGAATACTAAAGAGGTAGTAAAAGGAAAAATCACAAACACACTAAACATGAACCCATATGGGCTTTGTGCGCTTAACAAGCAGTAGAAAAATCACCTATGTGATCATATCCTAATTTATGCCTATGAATCATTGATAAACAATGAGTGTAAAAATAAGAAAGGAATAAAACTGTTGTTTGGGTATCATAACACATAACCAAACATACATATATGAACATATTCATGCCCATTCACAAATGTAGAAAGATTTTTATGTGCAAATTGAATTGAGCAAGAATAAAAAAATTGGACAGACTGTGTAAGACCATTCTTGCATATTCATTATCTTAAAGAAAGTGTGTGCACCACTTACACATGTCCAAGTGAGGCCAGGACTTCATCCAGAAGAAATAATTGTTATCCTAAGCACTTTTTGAACTGATATAACTGATCATTAATTGTGATCAGAATCATTGATAAAGACTAAGTGATTCAATCAGAATTTGTTAAAGCTACTTGAACAAGTACACGATCAAGTCATATCCTACAAGCTCATGGAGTAATATTTTCATATCATCCTATAGTGGATCAAGCCATATAAAGAGAGAATTTGAATATGGGGGTATAACTAGTTTTTGGAAGAAGAAGAAGGTGTAGTGAAGTTGGAGGGTTTAACCAACTTTTAATTGGGGGGTTTAACCGATTACTGTTTGTAATCATCTTCTCGTAAAGTGAATAATCCATACTAGGTAGAATAACCAACATGGTAAGGAGTAGGTCTTTGTATAGAACCTTTTTAATCCATGTGTTCTGTGCTTTTTTAATAGAATCATTTGAATAGTGGATCAAGGCCTTAACCAACCACATAGGTTGAATTGAAAAAGGAGGCAATTCATAAAAATAAAAAAATTAATAGGGGATCACTGATTCACCCCCCCCCCCTCTAAGTTATCTTACACTATTTTGGGTATTTCAACCCTAATTCACCCCTACCCTCCAAGGTTGTTGCAAGGTCCTTCATAGTCTTCATGTCTTGTGCACGTTCCTTTATGGTTTGGATTTCATATTGGATTTTTTTTCTTCCTTGGGAAGTGGGTGTTGCTTGGGTGATGGTGGTTACTGGAGAGTCACATGGAGTTAGTGATCAGAACTTCAGTTTTTTGGAACTAATTATCCCGATATTTGTATTGGCATCGTCAGTGTTTATTTTGTTTTAGCTTCTTTTGTAGTTTTGTAACTCTGGTTGGTTGTTTATTTATATGATATGTGTCTTGGATTATATCTTGTAATTTGACTGTTATGCATTGTTTATATGTTTTGATTTGTTTTCATGAGGTTGAAACCATTTCTGAAGGTTGTGTATGATACCCTTGATGCTAGTCGTCAGCCCGTGTGGGAACAAGGTTGCTCCTCAGGTATGTGGTGGGCCAGCTTAGGAATCTGATTGATGGATAATATAGTTTGGGTCATTATAAAGTGGTATCAGAGCTCTATGTTTATTTCAATGGGTCTTGGGGACTTGAGAAACCTCTTTGCTATTTGGGTTGTGTCTAGGTAGTATGGAGATCAGGATTATCGTTGGGGCACAGGTGTAGTGTGAGGGTAGGGACCTGGCCAGCTCTTCATTTCACTGAACCTTGAGTTTCCTTGGGAGTATCAGGATTGAGTCTTGGTCTTGAGTTTTAAATTGAATGCTTTGATGTATTTTGATATGTTGATATGATTATTTGATCCCTGTTGAGTATATCAGGGATTCTGAGGGTCTATTTTAGTTTCAGAGCTGGAAATGGTGAATGGTCCAGAGTCGCACAATTAGCACACATGATATAGTAAACCATGCAGTGCCCATGCAACATGGATCTATAAACCATGATAGAGCCTACTACATGGTTAGTGCATGGTATACCAGCCCATTCATCCAAACCATAAACAATGTGGTTTCCACTCTGAACTTGTTCTTTTGGATTCCTTTCTTCATGGATTGACCCCAATGGAGTGTGCCATTGGTGTAGTATCCTATAGGGGGTTTTAGTGGGGATTTTATGGAAATTGGTGTCATGAATGTGGTTTGGTTTGATATAGGTGCTTTTTACTTTTTTGTACCTTTTGTGACCTTGTTTTGAAAAGTGGAATATTGGTTCTCGAAAGGGAAAGGTTTTTTCATTTTTGAAAACTATTTTGTGGTGGTTTAAACAAACATGTGTGTTTTGTTTTGAAACCAATCTAAGGAAAAAAAATTATTTTTAAATCATTTTTGTCCAAGAAGTGTAATTTTGTGAATCCCTTAAAT
This sequence comes from Viscum album, assembly GCA_963277665.1. Taxonomy (NCBI): domain Eukaryota; kingdom Viridiplantae; phylum Streptophyta; class Magnoliopsida; order Santalales; family Viscaceae; genus Viscum; species Viscum album. The sequence goes on from OY728157.1 coordinate 1,808,814,208, forward strand.
TCATAATTGGAAGTTTTATGAATTCGATTATGGAAGTGTTCCCTTTAGATGAGTTATTTTAATGAGGTGTTTTGAAATTATTTTTTAAAGGAGTGTGAGATTTCATTTTTATGAAAATTAATATAATTATTTTGAAATAGAAAAGGGTTTAATCTTATCTTAAATTCATTTGAGACTGGTGGGTATTGGTGATGGGTTATGTTCTTAGGGAAAGTGGTGAAAATATGTTGGGTTTCCAAATGATATTATCAATTTGGATTTAATTGGTTTCAAAATATGTTGTAAATGGGGTTTTTATTGGTTCCCTTGGTTATGTAAATGTTTGTATTGTTGAGGAGCATGGGTGGTAGAACTCATGTATTGTGTTTTTATTTGTTAAGTGCCTCCCAGAAAAGTCCTGACAGATGAGAGAGTATTGTTCCTAGGGGTTCTCTTTTTATATTTTTTATCCTTGGGTTTTGACCTCCTCTATTTTGGATTTCATTCCTTGAGTGATTTTTAGTTTTAAAACGATCTATTATTAAGGTTTAACTCAAGTGTGTTGGATTTTTTGGGTTTTTAAAATGTGTTCAATGATTTTTTTTATTTTTCTTAAAATATGGGTTTCACATGGAATTTCAAGTGAGACTTTAAATAAATAGTAGTGTTAAATTTTAATGGTTGATTTAAAGATTTTATGTGGAATTTTAAATAGGTTTGGACCTCGTTTGGTTCATGAAATGAAAATTGAATGGGTGGTATTAAACTTTTAAATTTTTTTATTGGATGATACAAGTGGTGATTTAAAGTCTTAGGTGCCTTGGAAGTTATTGAAAAAGTGTTTTAAAAGGGAGGGTGTTGTTTTAAAATATTTTTACCCCAATTGGGTCATGTTGTGAAGTTTTAAAGGGTTTTTTAAACCTATTAAGGGTTTTGAAGGGAAAATATTTTTTTTCTGAAATTTTTCTTCTTTGTGTTGTTGCAAAAACTCATTTAGAAGATGTTTTCCAAAATCAATTTCATGAGATTGGTTTTGAAAGGATGGTTTAAAGGGGGACTTAAAAAATTTAAAATGTGGAACCTTTGGTGTTTCCTTAAATGGATTGGATGATATATGTTTTAAATTCTCATTAAAATTGGACTATGTAAATGACTCGAGAAGTGGTTTTGGATAAGATAGGTGTTGTGCTTTGACTTGTTTTTGAGAAAACATTTGAAAGGGGCAATGTGGATTTTTTTGGTCATGTGTTTTTCTTATAAATGTTCTTCTTTGGGTGTTTTTTTTTCAAAAGGGGATAAGGACAAAAAATTTGATTTTCATGTGGTTGTTAATGTAAACTAGTTAGATCATTTTTTCAAATTCTTGTGTGTTTTTTGGATTTTAAATTCTTGTGGTTTGTGGTATTACCTTACGACTTGGGTGATGCCTTGGTTTTGAGCTTAGGTGCATTCCTTGTTGTTCGGTTGATTTCTTTTGAATCCTCTAGCGTTTTCTTATGTAGTGTCATATTTTAAGGACAAATTATTTTCAATATGGGATTAAGTGACCTTGGGGTCGGTATGTGGGTAATTTGGATGGATTATACCTTTAGAACTTTGAGAACATTATGGTTCTAGATTTGTGGGGTTCAACATGGGGTGGTGTTCCATTCTGAGGTTCTAGATTACCCATTGAGTAGAGTGACTTGGGTCAAGATACCATGTCATCTCTTGATGTGGTATGCCTCAAGGTTATCCCTAGATAAGGCGTGTGAAAAGCTTGTTGATTGCTTGACCATGTTAGTGTTTATTTGTTTATGTTGGTTTCCCTTTAAGGGAGTAAAATCTTGTTTCTAAGTGTTCTTTGATATTTTTGGAGATGTTTACTATAGTGGTGTTTTATGTTTGAGGTGTTCTCTTTGTTACAAAATTTAGGCTAATTCTAATTGGTGGGAAGGCCAGTGCTTGATCTCTATTTGCTTTTAGATATTATACTATAAAGTGTGGTTGTTTTTTTTCATGGGTACTCTTGGTAGCCCTATGGATTTTGTCATTTGTTTTTAAGGATTTTTTGTTTCTTTGGAGTTTCTTCCTGGGGACCTCTCTAGTGGTTTTTCATTCTACTGACCTCTTTTTGCATGAGGTGTGTTGTAGCTTGTTCTTTTACTTTCATCTTAACTTGGGAATTTCTGGGGAAAGAAAGTAGCATGGTGGGGATATTGTGACACCCCTAGTGTCACTTTTATGTGTGGGTATCTATTATATAGTTTATCCCCTTGAGTTTGAGGTGTTTATGGCTTAAAGGATTATTTTTTGGGACATTTTCCAGGTTGCATGGTTAAGTTCATGGTTAGTTTAAGTGTATTTCCTAAGTGTGCATCCCATACGTCTCTTAACAGTTGGGATATTCACAGTTTTCTCATGATTTGTTTAACAGTGTGAGATAATCATGAAACCCACCCGAAGAGGGGTAGTTTTGTCTCTTTGGATTAATTTTAATTTGGGTTTCTTCTTTTGGACACCCCACTTGATCTCCCTCAACTTGGATGCCTTCCATGGTGGTTTTTCCCTCTCCAAATCTCCTCTGAGTGGATTTTAAAGTGGTTTCTTGGTTATTCATCACCCATATTGAAAGGGTAGAGCTCCTATCTCTTTATCCTTTGGTTTTCTTCTATTTTCCCTTCCTCCTCTAACCCTAGAAGCCATGATTGTATGATTTACATGGACGGGGTGGTGTGAAATTGGGGGTTTTGTTTTTTTAGGGTTGTGAGCTATAGTAGGATTGTATTTCAGGTGGATTTCATCAAAGGAAACAAGATTCCTATAGTTGAGGGAGGTGTTTCCAATTCATTGTATTTTATTTAAGAGTTAATTGACTTATTGATAATTTAAGTGTGTTTTAATTTAAATTATTGATATATATAATATCTAGTTTGGATTCATTAAATGTTTCCATGCTTAATTAAGGTTTACTTTGGAAAAAGTGAGTGAATTACTTGGTAAAGTGAAACTTGGTTAGGAAATTGTATTTCATGCATTCTTTGTGTTTGATAAAATGCAATGATGGGTTTCTTTGTTAAATGTAATTGTTCATTGGTATTTAGACTAAATGGGGTTTTTAAAGTAATCTCTATTTAGTGTTAAAGTGTTTCCTTGTTTTTAAATTGGTGGTTTGGATTTATAATTTGAAAAATGGAGTTTCCCTTGGATATTTGGTTGCGGTTGTTGATAATCATGCTTTATTTTGAAATTGTATTTTAATTAAAATTTGTTTTAGAATGAGATATCCAAATAATGTGACATAAGTGAAAATCCTGGTTGGATTCTTTAAAAGTGGTTGAATGAAATGAATGCACTTGGGATTTATTTTGGTTTTTCAAGAGTGAGACCTATGTGTGGTGAGTGGTTTTGTAATGTTTTGAATGCTTGGGTGATTTTGATATTTTTTTGAGAAATATTTTAAATTGTTTTTATGAAGTATAGATATTTTGATTGGCATTCGAGGCCATATTTGGGTATTAAAGGCTTGGTTGGAAATGTGGTTTTTAAAGTGGGTTCTCCAAAATGGAAGTGACTTGTTTTCACTTCATGTGATTGATAAAATGGCTCAAATGGGTTTAATGGTTTAGATTATATTTTTAAAATGATTTTAGAAATGGTTTTACCTTATTGAAGGTATACTGTAAATGGGAATGTTGTTGAAAATGGTATGTAATTTGATTAATGGGATATTTTTGGGATGTTGGACTGATGCTCCACTCTTGTGGGTGGTCCTGAATGATTCTTGGGAACCCTTGTGCACAATATTTATTTGGGGAAAAGACAATGCTCTTGAACTGAAGGGTATGGAAATAGTGTTCCATATCATGAATGGAATGGTCGAATATGTCGTTCTGAGACCAGGTTGGATTCATGGATAGATTCTTTGTGATTGTCAGCTTGTGACCCCTTTGATATATGGTATGGGTACCCAGACTGGTACTCTATGGTACAATAGATTAAATTATTGGATCAAAGTAATCGATAAGTGGTTCCCTTGTTTCTAGATTGCTTTTTTTGGGTGTGTAAAAGATGTTAATAGAAAAAAAAGGGAAATGGTTTTCAAAGTGGAATTAATGGTTAGTATAATTTTGAAATGTTTTACACCATGTGTGGGTTGATTATTCAAAATTATGGTATTTTAAAAGAGACATAGCTATAAAGTTTTATTGGATTGTGTATTATTACAAGTAATTAACTACTAATTATAGGCCACTTTGACGGTGGTGCAATGGTGAAGGAGAGGGGTACAACAACAATTTTCTTTTGGAGTTACAAGGTTTGAATCTTTGGAGTCTTCTCTTAGAAGAATTTCTCCATCCACTGAGATCCACTTCTCTTTTCGGGTCACTCAGTTCCTTAATATATGAGTGAAATTAGGTAAAACTCACATGTGCTAACAGATTGTTGTGTAGAACCATCAACTAATAGGTCATCACCCTTTGGGATGCTCTGTCATCTTGGCCGATAACAACTTCTTCTTGATTGGGACTCTCTCTGGAGTGATCTCTTTGTGGGATGGGGTTTCCTGGTATGGAGGGTTCAAAAAGTCTAGACCTAGGGGATTCCCTTTATGAGAAAACATCTACTAATTATAACCAGTTAATTATTAATTACAATTAATAAATTAATCATCACAATTAATAAATTACCAATTACAACTAGTTAATAATTAATTAATTACTAATTTCATTTTTTTAATTACTAATTATAATTAATTATTTAATAATTATAATTAATTAATTATTACTTAATAAATTTTATAAATTATTAAGAAAAAAATATTTACAATTAATTACTAAATATAAAAAATTATACTGTAGTAGTATATAAACAATTAAAAATGCAAATTAATATTAAAATAAAATAGAACTAAACAATTAAATACAAAAATTAAAATACTAAAAAAATATAAATAAATATAAATAACTCAAAATTTTGACGGCCAAAAATTTTGAAGCACTGTTGAGGACCATTGAAAACCATTCAGAATAAGATTAGGGAGTGAGACCTTTGGGATGTGGAGTGAGAATGAGGGGAATTGTGAGTGGAGAGGGTGACTGAGGGGAAGGTACGAGTGGAGAGGGGGCAATGTGCCCTTTTTATTGGGTTTGAAAGTGAAGGGTGCCACTTAAAGTTGAAGTGGAACCCTTCTAAAAAACTAAAATTGAAGGGCGCTACATGAAATGAGGCCCTTCGATTTGTGCTTCCTTGAAGAATGTCACTTCAAGTGGGGTTCTCTTATTCCTTTCAAAATGTTACTTTAAGTAACGCTTTTGTCTACGCAGATACCAACAATTCAAATAGCGCTGGCCAAACCCATCTACATCAAAAATTAAAACAACAACCCTTCTAATTTATATATATATATATCTATCATGGAAAATTTTGCCATTTCATGATGTGAAAATGGTCTAACAACCCATCATTGTATCTTGATATCTTAGGAGAACCTCCACTTGATTTCTTAAAAGCACCTCCCTTCTAGTCCATCAAATACCACCATGTTGTGGAGGGTGACAAAATCAATATGGGTGTGCCATTAAAAATCTATGAGATAGGCCCAATGGTTGAAATTTACTGCACTAATTATTTATCTATAATTTATACCAGTGATCTATATTGAAATAAAAACACTGAAAAACTCAATTATAAAATTCAATGACAGTTTATTTGACTTATGATTTATTCTATTAGGATCAAATTGCACTTGTACCCCGATTCACTAAGTCATTCGTCATCTGATCTGTCCACAATGGTAGCGCCACCACCGGTTCCCCCAACGCCAGACTCTCCAACGTCGAATTCCACCCACAGTGCATCACAAAGCACCCCAGCGACCTGTGAGACAGCACCTCCAGTTGCGAGCACCATGTATCCATCATCCCCTTCCTCTCCACCTCCTCCCTGCATCTTATCACCTCCTCCCCATCCCCTCTTCCCTCCAGTGAAACCCTTATAAAAAGGGCAGTGAACCCCTTATAAATGAATAGACATATACAATGAAAACATCTGAACCCTTAATAAAATATTTCTTTTTTTCTACTCATCCTTCTCCACTGTTTAAATTTTACACATTTTAATTTTGTTGTTGACAACACATTATCAACCCAAACACTCAAAAAATGACAAAATATATGTTTTATTTATTTATTTTAAACCATATTCTCATTGTGTCTGATTGAACGGTTCTAATTATCTATTCTTTTCAACTTAAACCATTTTGGTCACCGCCTCGTCAGACAGTTCTAATTATTTATATAATATTATTTATTTACTGTTAGATTGGATAGTTTATGTGATTTATTTAATTACCACCATAAAGGTTGGGATCTCACATGTTTAGAAGGTTTTAATTTATTTATTAAACACCATCTAATTGGACAATCTAATTAATAAATCAGTGAAATTCTCTCCCGCTGTGAGAGCTCCCATCCTAGGAATTCCTAGAGTTGGTGGTTCCCTAGTGTTCCTCTCATGGATCCTTCCCAGATCAACGTTGGCTTAGGGTTCTACTTGTGTCTCAAGGTCGTCATTCCTTCCTTGACTCCTGGTTTTCTCTTTTTGCAGTTGTAGTCTTTTTTCAATTTCCAAATCTTCTTTTGGCTCAAAACTGGCCTTTGATCCCCTGACGGTCTCCAACTGTTCGAGATCTATGGCTCCCATCCCTCCCAAGGTTTTTTGGATTGTGAATGATGAAGGACTGGTCTTCTATTCAAGATCTGTGACTACTCGAGATCTCTGACTGTTTTAGATTTGTGGCTCCTGACCCTGTTTTCCGATCGAGACTTGTTGATCTCATCATTCCGCCTTCACGAACCCATCTTCAGCATTCGACAGGGTGTTCCGATCATGAAGGACTTCATCGATCTGCCACGTAAGATCCCGGTTCTTCCTTTGAGGAACATATATTTCCCTTTCAGGTTATACTTTTGAAAATGGAGTAAAAGAGGTCAAGGGATGACTGCAGGCCTATTACATGATGTGACTGGGGACTACAGTCTGTGTATTTTTATGTACACATTGTGTATATAGGGATAAACTCCATGTAATCCCAGTACACAACCATGTAATGTTCTGTCTAGGAGTTGTACGGACACGACATGTAGTCTAAATTACACGTCGTGTACTTTTTTTTTAATTATTAATATGGGAAGTAGCGTCGTTATTCTATAAGGACAGAAAAAGGCCCCCTCCAACGAGCAGCGCGCCTAGGAAATCTGAAGAAGAATTTGCCTTCTGTTTTTTCATCTGACACCTGACTCAAACACCATTATATTTGTTGAAATCCCCTCGATTATTGCTCGATTCCTTTTGAGTCTTTCTTCCTGATTTTGTCTCTCGATTGAGTTATCAAAGGTTTAGTGTTTTTAATCATTTTATATATATACTTCTTTCTAGGTCGAATCAAATCCCAATGCTGGAGGAAGAGATTCATACTAACACGAGGTAGGTGGTCTTATGCCTTTCGTTGATTGTCGAGTTTATAATATATGCCAGAGTGTTGTGTTCCCACTTTTAGGGTGTTTCTTGATTGAATAATGAACCATGTTATGGCCTATTGATGATTTGATAATTAATTAGATGATATGAAAGAATGTTTAGGGTTGTGAATTTTAATTTAGGGACAACCCATTGGTGTGTTTCCCTTGGTCGACCATTTGGCTGAGAATGCCTATGAGGCTTGACTTGAATTTCCTATTTTTGGGTTGTCAAAAATATATTGATTGTTATATGAATTTCCCACATGAGTTGATTATGTTAAAACTATGTGATACTTTAATTCACATGTGTTGCTTTTGAGATGGAATGTGAATTTGAATTAAATGATAAAGAAGATGTAATTAGCAATGGGTGAGCCACAATCTCCATTAAAAGACAAGGTTAGGATCATGTGACTAATTGCATATTATATACCTTGGGTGAACCATTGTCTCAGTTAAATAATAATGGACGGGCTCAAGAGGTTAATTATGTAAGCATCATGAGCAAGCCACAGATATGGTGGTCATCCTCATTAATTCTTATTTAAAATGTTGATTGAACCTAGGATCTATTTAGGGATACCCAAGACAGGTACTATTGTAAGATGATTAAATGACTATTATGTCACAAGTTGACGATTACCTTTATACGGGGTTCTTCAGGCCTCGGTTCGACCATGAGACTTTTATATACATAATCTAATGGAATTGAATAATGAAATGGATGAATTATGACACGTTTTACAAGCCAAAGCACAAGCTTGGATTCGGTCTACACTTATACTTATTTACATTGTCTTCTGAGACATTTATTGTGCTTGCTTTTGAGTACCCATAGTTTATTGCTTTTACTATTGTACACTGCCTATTATATATATCCACTAATATATTGGCACAGACCTTGGTTGGTTGAATGCTGGGATTTAGTCTCACTCCTTTTTTGGGTCATGCTTTTAGGCCCGAACAGATTATATGATTCCAGGTGTTGATATGGGCAAGCGCCCTGCTATAGGTACTTGATGTGCTGCTCAGGAGTAGAAGAGCATGGGACCGAGTCAAGGTTTGCGATGCTTCCTAGTCCCTTTTTGTTTCTTTGGTTCTTTTGAGACATACATTGTTTATTACTATAGTATACTTGTTTCAGATTCTTTCTTATAACATATAACATGTTGCATCATCTTTTGTATGGAACGATGCTTGGTTATTTATCTTATCAGTCTTATGAGTTTATTTAAGTTTTATGATGTTTACTACTTCCAATATTGTCTATTATTTATTATTTTGTGTTACACTCTACCAATGGGGTCATAGTTTACCAATTATCACACCTTAGGCCCTCGCTCCATAGAGGGGCAACGAGGGGGATCGGCTGGTGCGACGAGGCCAATTCAAGGAGAAGGCGGGGTTGGAGCTCCATTGGGGAGGTGAAGCGGCAGAAGGTGCCACACTACAAGACAAGTGGGAGGGGAGGACTGTGCCTAGGGAATAGGGAGTGGGAGAGGTGAGGTTAGAGGGGCGTTGACCGGTAGACGGGTCGCTCGCATAGGAGGTAACTGGGGGGGGGGGGTCCGAGCATGTCGCCAGGGAGAAGAAGGGGGAGCGATGTCTGCCCTAGGGTTCACCTCTTTTTGTAAATTATAAGAATAATAATAATAATAATAATAATAAACACAATAATAATAATAATAATAATAAATTCATGATATTATTACCATCATTATTAATAATCATTTTAAAAAAAAATCCATTTTATTTAGTTTATATTATATTATTTTATTTTATTTATCATTTAATTAATTTATTTATTTATTTCGAATTTCGGGCAGTTGTACGTCTCGCATGTCGTCAAACATGTGGTTGAGAGAACTACGCTCGAACTGTGTCACCCAATACTGACTGCTTACAGGGTTAATCTACGTGCTTGTCGCATAGTTTTCTAAGTCGCGTGCAAGTCACACGTCAACTAGATCAGGGTGTGACATATAACATACTACATTATCTTTTGTATGGAAGGATGATTGGTTATTTATCTTATCAGTCTTCTATTTTTTATTTCAGTTGTATGTTTTTTACTACTTCTGCTATTTGTCTATTATTTATTCCTTTGTGTTACACTCTCCCAGTGAGGGAATAGTTTCCCCACTATCACACCTTAGGCTCTCGCTGCAAGTCGGCTGCCTCTGGCATTTGGTGAAATGTGTTTGAGGCCATGTGGCTAACCGAGTATGGGGCACCAATTGAGTGGAATTCAGATTCAGGATGTTAGGAAGTGGTATTGAAGGGTTTTTTTCCTGGTTTTATTTACTGTTTTCGACGATATAATGGAAATGGAATTTGGTAATTAGTTGTGCTCGAGATTAGCTACCATGTGTATAGGGAAAATCCAAATTACCTTGAATTGAATTGTTCTTTTCGATTTTGATCTATTAGAGTTGATTCAATTTCACCTTAGGGTGATGCACTTTTTTTGTGTTATTATTATTTATATCATTTTTATTCTATTTTGATGCAACCTGATGAGATGAGGGTATGTCATCTCATGCATCATATAAGAACTTGTTAGAAATCACTTTCCATGCATTCTTGATATGCCATTTAGAGAACATTACTGATTGCATACTGTTGTGATAGATGTCGTTCTAGATATACATGAAGTTGTGATAGGTACTATGATAGATATACTTGCTATTGTGATAGGTGTATTGGTACGTGTTATGGTTGAATTGGATAGACTCCAAAACTTGTTCCCTGAAGATTATGTGCCCTCTTGGATCAGAAGTTTCCGGATCATGTTTCATCCATAGGATATATATTGTGTTGTTCTCTGCTATATATGGATGCCAAGATTTGATTCTTGAGGTGATTGGGCCCCACGGATCGTAATTTGGCACACCATTGCTTTACTTTTCTAAAATAGGGGTTATGGGGAATTTTTAGAGGCTTACAATCTAGAAACCCAGACAACACGGTGTGTAATGCTATGAACACACTCCATGTATTCTTGTGTTTGGGAAGAAAATAACTTTTTAAGTACATGTTGTGTACTCTGAGTACACACCTTGTGGTTTTTGACCATGTGTCCAACCATGTGAGGGAGAACGTGGGTTTTTGGCTTTTGGTTAGTAAATGACACGTATGGTAGACACACATCCTGTGGTTTTACTTAGATGGACCCTGTGTGATGCTGGACATGTGGAAGTACATATCCAGAAGGGAAAACATGAGTACACTTCATGTGCTATCCTGACACGCCGTGTACCTAGAATGATTACATGACCAAGGCGGGATGAGTTACATACCCATGTGAGAGCTTAATTATACATATCGTGTGTTAGATGGACACGTCGTGTACCTAGGATGATTACACAACCAAGCCAGGTGGAGTTACACACCCATGTGAGAACTTAAGTATACACGTCGTGTAATTTTTCTACACACTATGTACTCTTCCTTTTTCATTTTTTTGAGGCTTTTCATTTATTTTTTAGTTCTTGTACTCTTGAAATGCGAACCTTGATGATCTTTAATAGAGGTGTGTGTTTGACCTTGCAGATTCATACCTCCTTAATGACCTCCAGTTCTATTCTAAGCGAGTGAAGATGGTCATACCCTAGAGGTGGTAGGTCATGGGCTACCAGTGGAACCTCCAATCGTGCCAGTTGCAACACCAACTGTTATGACGGACGCATTTTCCAATGCAATTTTCTGTAAAGGCTTTATGAGGTTCATGAAAACCTTTCAGGGAGCACCACAGCCTACTGTGTCTATGGAAGAACTGACATGTGTGTTCCAACAGTATCATTCGCCCATGTTTTTTAAGGAAGGAAGGCCCTAGGATACATAGTCATGGCTAGTGTCCATATTATCAATCTTTGAGCATCAAGAGATGACTCCTTAAAGGAGGGTCAATGTAATTTCCTGGACCTCTCTGGCCCATTCCTTTGTCAAAAGAAGGTCACGAAGTGTTCTGGAGGGTAAAACGGACTTTTCCCACACTTTTTAGGGTTTTGAAACTACACACCCTGTAGTGTGAGTACACACTGTGTACCCCCTCGCCGGGTATACCCCGTGTTGAAGCCGTGTCCTTGCCATGTGAAATAAATGGGTACACGCCGTGTATCCCATACTATACGCCGTGTAGTCCCTCCCTGCGTACACGTTACCCTCAAACCGTGTGTTGACCAGTCAACGGTCATGTGTCGTGTTGGAGCTATGTCCTTGCTGTGTGAAATAAATGGGTACACACCGTGTATCCCATACTACACGCCGTGTAGTCCCTCCCCGCGTACGTGTTACCCTCAAACCGTGTGTTGATCATTCAACGGCCGCATTCTGCGTTGATGGCCGTGTTTGAAACCTCGTGGTGACCGTGTGAAATGCCTGAGTACACACTGTGTACTATAAAGTACACACCATGTACTTTTATTTTTCTTGCCTATAAAAGGAGGGGTCCCCTCCTCCTTTTCAACTGACTCCTCTCCTCCCCATTCCCTCGAGTAGAGCTATCCTAAGAGACTCGAAGGATCTTTTCTTCCATGACTTCTTCATCTAAGCTCTGATTTACGATCTGTCAGCGGCCACGGGATCGTAATGACGAGGAGGAACTTCTGATCTTGGATCTGTTTCTTTCCTTTTGTCTGTTCCTTCCCAGCTTCCACCCGAGGATGTTTTTCTGGGTTTTTTTTTCAGAAGCGGCGGACGCCGACAGACGTCTTCTAAAGCTGGTCTGGGGGAGCGTTGTTGTTAAAACCTATTGAGGTAGGGATCTTTCCTTAGTCTCTCTAAATTGTTCATCATGCGGGGTGGGTGTCCTCTTGTTTACATGAAACACATTTGAACCGGTTTAATAAAGATAATAACTGGCTTATATAACAGGGATGGGAATTTTGTGAATGCAGTTACATTATTTATATCCTATGATATTATGTTGTGAAATGAATAGGATTATTCCTACTGAAAATAATGGTCGTTGGGGGCCTTTTCTTGTGCAATTAAATGCTACCCTATCTTTCTAGACTATTTATGGATGGAAACTTTGTGGAATGTGGAATCGGTTAATCACGTAAAGTTGGCTGACTAAATGAAAATCCGGAACCCTTTTTGTGATCACCCCGATTGAACAAAACTGAAATAATAAACATGTGGGTGCTGGTTAGGGTTTATTTATGTAAAGGGAGTGTTTTGTGGGTTGTTGTGGATCGGGTGAGTAGCGGGGCTTCAGTTAGATTGTTTGTGGGTTGGTGTGAATGCTATGTTGGTGATGGGTAGCGGGGCTACAATAAATTGTATCAAGGGATGATGATGTACGAGATTCTATGTGTTTGTGGTTATGGTGGTTGGCATCAGGGCTGCAGGGATGGTTTGAATGTGAATGAACTATGGGTTGTGAATAATAAATGAAAGTGGAAGAGTTAATGAATGGTGGGGCATGGTAATGGAATAGAGATAATAATCAATGGGTTTGGTTGGTTAATGAGAAGGGACTTGTTTTGTTTCTTGTGTTTTCCTAACTTGTTTTTTGGATGGTAGTGATATGTTTTACGAATGATCTATGTGGTTGGTTGTGGATAATTGACCAGTAGTTAAGGAACTAATAAAATAATTCTATTGAAACATGAAAACCAAAATGGGGTTGGGGTTATTTGTTGTATGCATGCTTTGTAGTAGCAGTGCTGAGGCACGTGCTAAGTTCTCTGTTTAGAAGCCATAGGTTGGGCTGAGTGTTTGGTATATATATATATATATATATATTTATATCTTTGTGTTTTGCCGCAACCCACCCATGTTGATCACTTAGTTCCAAACACTCCCATTTCATGGGATATGGTGTTTTCCCCTTAGTTACTAGCTCCTTCCTTCTCCTTCTTCCATAGGTTGTGATGGCTTGAGGCGACCTTACACCCAAGACACTTTGTGTAGGTTTCATTTGGGGTGGTTTTAGCTCGAGACTCTTCAAGAAGGTTTACTATTTCCCAAGAATCTTCAGGATGAGGCCTAGGTGTGTGTGGGCGAGATATGTGGTTGTGAGGCCCAGGTGTGTGCGGGCGAGATACGTGGTTGTGAGGCCCAAGTGTGTGCGGGCGGGATGTGTGGTTCTTGAGGAACAGGTGTGTACAGGCGGGAAGAGTGTGGTAGCGTCAGGATGTTCGCCTTTAGGAAGAGCAGCTAACTAGTGGGAAATGGTGTCTGGTACCCAATACTCTTGTTCTTGTATACTACTACTATCTATTGTTGTGTTTTTGGTGAGCATGGCTGGTGAGGTTGGGTGGATAGAATTCCTTGATAGGTTTTGGTTTCTTCTATTGTTCTCACGGGACATTAGGATGTCTCCCCACTTGTGCACGAGAGCTTTAGGTTTCCCTACTGAGTATACTTGTATGCTCACCCTACATTTACTTTTAGGTTTCCAGGAGGACTACCAGGGTCGTGTGGGACCCTACTAGTCAGGACGGTTGGAGTTGTTGCAGTTTGTTGTACTCTTGTTTCTTTTGGTATTGTACTTTTGAGATTTCTTGTACTTGTACCTTGTTTCAGAACTATTTAAACATGCATGTGGGATTGGTTTGGGTTTATTTACTTTTCTTTACTTTCTTTTCTTTTGGTGTTTGAATCATCCTATTTCCTAATATTAAATAAATAAAAAGGGTAATGCCTCCCATATTGTGAAAAACTCATACCCTTGGTGCTAGTCGCCACCCCAGGGCCTACTGTAGGTGGGACTCGGGGGGGGGGGGGGGTCGTTATCTCCCTTTTTCCATTTCCAGCTCAGGAGGGGAATCTTTGGTGGGAGGGTGTTGTGACAGAATGGTATCAGAGGTGATGGTTGAGAGATAGGATAGAGTTTGGAGTTAGGAATAGTGAGGATTGCATGGGATGGTAGGGCAACAGTGTTGGCTGATCTTGGTGCATGACATAGGCCAGGGAAGACTAGCTAGGACACAAGATTTTAGGGCCCCCCGTGATTCGATGCAAGGACTCTGAGCCTACCGAATGACCAAGTGAGACTACATTGATTGAAGGGTAGAGACCCTAGGGAAGGTATATGCATCATCATGATTGTTTTTTACTTGATTTGGGTGTTCTAAGAAATAAATTGATAAAATAAAACCTTGAGAAATTTCCTTACTACTTGGGCTTAGGTGATCCTTGTTTACCTTACAGCTATGGCACCCAGACGTCGTCCCCGGGTGACTCAGACGGCCGAGGCCCACCAGTTTCAGGCGGTTGATCATTTGAGGATTGACCGAGAGGAGGAAGATAGCCAGTGGCAGAAGACTCTCCGTTATTTCCAGCGGCAAACCCTCAATAAGTACGAGGGTAGTACTTCTGATATGGAGATGGTGGGGTGGATTGAGGATCTAGGGATTGCTTTTACTTTGATTCGTGCTCTGAGGGAGTATTGGGTTTCTCTAGAAGTCAGTCAGCTGAGAGGTGCGGCACGACAGTGGTGGATGCTCTACCTTAGGGAGAGGCCAGAGGTAGAGGTTCTGTGGGATAACTTTGAGAAGGAGTTCCAAGAGGAATTCCTTTCTTCCATGATCAAGGTAGAGAAGCGGTAGGAGTTACTCTCCCTACAGCAAGGGAGTATGTCAGTACGAGAGTTGGGGATCAAGTTAAAGTATCTCCTATGATTTGCTCCGAATCTCTTTCCGGATGAGGAGTCTCGGGTGAGACGTTTGGAGGAGGTGCTTCGTCCTTCACTCTAGTATGTTGTCACCCCCTTCACCCTTCTGACGTACTTTGTAGTACAGAAGAAGGAATAGGTTTTAGAGAGGATGCACTCACAAGGAAGTTCACCACATGAGGGGATCCAGCCAGGTTTTTCAAAGGGGAAGGCAGTTAGTATAAGGTCTCATGCGACGGGACCTTCCAGGTTCAGGCCAGTGGGGAGCAGGTCCCAGCAGTTCTAGTTCAGATCTTCAGGTCCTCGTCCCTTTTTCATGAGCCCGAGACTGAAGTGTTTTTCTTGTGGAGGTTTTGGGCACATTCAGAGTCAGTGCCCAACCCGAGTTCAGTATGGTGGAGGTGGGTAGGTTCAGCACCCGCCTCAGCAGCACCAATTGTCGGCGAGGCCCTTCCAGCAGCAGCGGGACCCTTCTCCTCCGAGGGCAGACTTTGCAGGAGGAGGCCGACCTCAGGGTGGTCCTTAGGGACCTCGACCAGGGGATGGTCGGGGAGGTGGATGACATCAGAGAGGTAGAGGAGTTGGGCATGGACAGTTGCACGTAGCAGAGTTGATAGCTTCGGCAGGACCAAAGGTGGTGCGAGGTACGATTTGTTTGTTCAACACTCTCATTTCTGCCTTGTTCGATTCGGGAGATTCGCACTCCTTTGTTACACCCAGTCTAGCCCATGCTTTAGGTCTGGACGTAGAGAGAATTTTCATACCCCTGGTGCTGAGTACACCAGTTGGAGGCCAGACCAGCATATCTTGTGTTTTCTGGGGATGTGGGCTGACATTGGGACCACATTGATCTAGTAAGGACCTTCTTTTGCTACAGATGCAGCCATACAATGTCATCCAAGGCATGGACTGATTATTTTTTGTTAGTGTCATTATTGACTGCTTCCGAAGAAGGGTCGTGTTCTCCGATGAGGATGGGCAGCATGTATCTTTTGTTGGCGAGAGGAGCTATCAGGTAGGTAGCCGGAATGTGAAGCCTCTCCTTTCTTTGTTAGGTGGGTTATCAGTGATTTCAGCTGATACAAAGATGATGGATGTCCTAAAGGTTGTTGGGGAGTTCCTTGATGTTTTTCCCGAGGAGGTTGTGACTCTACCCCCCCACCCCCTGACGTGACACTAAATTCAGGATAGACTTACAGTCTAGTGCCCGTCCTATTTCGATGGCCCCTTATCGGATGGAACCTTCAGAGTTGCGGGAGTTGCAGATTCAGATTGATGATCTGATGGAGAAGGGTGTTGTTCGACCCAACGTGTCGCCATGGGGTGCTCCAGTTTTGTTCGTGAAGAAGGCAGATTGTGGTCTCAGGTTATGCATAGACTATTGAAGGTTGAATCAGGTAACGGTCAAGAACCGTTACCCCCTTCTAAGGATAGATGATCTCTTCAATGAACTAAGGGGAGAAGGTTGGTTTTCTAAGATTGATCTACGATCTAGATATCATCAGCTGAGGGTAAAGGACAGTGACATCTCGAAGACGGATTTTAGGTGCAGGTATGGGCACTTCGAGTTTGTAGTGATTCCTTTTGGAGTTACGAATTCACCAACTATGTTCATGGGACTAATGAACTTTGTCTTCCGAGAGTTTCTGGACCGGTTCATCATTGTGTTTATCGATGACATCCTGATCTACCCAAGATCAGAGGAGGAGCACGTTGATCATCTTAGGGCAGTCTTGGAAGTCCTTCGACGCCACCAGCTTTATGGGAAATTGTCGAAGTGTAAGTTCTTGATGCAAGAAGTACAATTCCTTGGGCACGTGGTGTCTCAGCATGGAGTGTCAGTGGACCCTTCAAAGGTAGAGGTAGTTGTTTCTTGGGCATCACCCAAGAGCGTGGAAGAAGTTCGTAGTTTTCTGGGGTTAGCAGGTTATTATCGGAGGTTCGTTTCAGACTTCTCTTGAGTTGCTGCTCCATTTACAACTTTGACTAGGAAGAACCAGGTCTTCCTGTGGAGCGAGAAGTGCCAGAAATCTTTTGACTACCTGAAGGAGAAGTTGGTAAGTGCTCCTGTACTCAGGTTTCCAGAGGAAGGTTTGTTGTATGAGGTGTTTTGTGATGCTTCTGGCCTTGGTTTCGGGTGCGTGCTGATGCAGAAGAAGGGTGTGATCTGTTATGGGTCTAGGCAGTTGCGCCCTCACGAGCGTAACTATTCCACCCATGACCTAGAGCGTGCAGTAGTAGTGTTCGCACTGAAGTTGTGGTGATATTACCTCTTTGGGGAGTGCTTTGTGGTCTTCTCAGATCACAAGATCTTACGTTATATCTTCTCCCAGTGTGACCTGAACTTGCAGCAGCGGAGATGGGTTGAGTTTCTCCAAGACTATGACTTCGAGATCTCTTACATTGAAGGTAAGGGAAACATTGTGGCTAATTCCCTGAGCAGGAAGTCACATAAGGAAGTGGTTCAGGAGTCCGCTGATGCTTGGAAAGCGATGGGAGATTTGGATGCCTTGCACTTGGATGCAAGGGTAGAAGGTGTTAGAGGCTGTTTGTTTCATATGACGGTGCAATCCTCCTTGTTATAGCATGTGGAAGATTCTCAGTGGGGAGACTCCAAGGTAGAAGTAATGCAGGATCGTGTCGATCAGGGAAATGCTCCAGAAGGATGGTCAGAGGACAGTCGACATCGGATAATTTTTCATGGAAGTTTGTTTGTTTCAGAGGTGATGCGTGAGGGAGTTCTCCATGAGTTTCATAGCTCAGCCTTGGTGGTACATCCGGGAGTTTCAAAAATGTACTGAGGCCTGAGGGAACAGTTTTGGTGGCCCGGGGTGAAACGGGCAATGGCAGAGTTTGTGTCTAAGTGCCTAGTGTGTCAGCAAGTAAAGGCTGAACAACGTGTTCCCAGTGGTTTGTTGCATCCTCTAGATGTCCCCGAGTGGAAGTTGGATGAAATATCGATGGAATTCATCACAGGAATACCCAGAGCTCAGGGTGGTTATGATGTTATCTGGGTAGTAGTGGATCGACTGACAAAATCAGCTCACTTCTTATCAATTAAGGAGTCATTCCCGTTGAGTACCTTAGCACAGAGGTACGTAGACAAGGTGGTGCATTTTCATGGAGTTTTGAAGTCTATCGTCTCAGATCGGGATACTCGGTTTACCTCACGAGCCTGGAGGGGGTTACAATATGCTTTTGGCACCCAGCTATTCCTTAGCACTACTTTCCACCCCCAGACCAATGGGCAGATAGAGTGGACTATCCAGACGTTGGAGGACATGCTGTGAGCATGAATCCTGGATTTCAGAGGATCATGGGTGCGACACTTGCCTTTAGTAGAGTTTTCCAACAACAACAGCTTCCACTCTACTATTGGCATGGAACCATTTGAGGCTTTGTATGGAAGAACATGTCGTTCACCCATTTGCTGGGCAGAGGTCGGTGGGATAGGTGCTCTTGGGACAGAGGTAGTACAGATCACCACAGATAAAGTCCAACTTGTACGTTAGAGGATGAAAGCGGCTCAAGACTGACAAAAGTCTTATGCTGATCGTCAGAGGAGGCCCTTGGAGTTTGAGGTGGGAGATCATGTGTTCTTGAAGGTTTCCCATCGACGAGGGTAGAGGAGGTTTTAGAAGGGGAGTAAGCTCTCCCCTAGGTTCATCAGACATTTCGAGGTGTTGAGGCGAGCCGGTGAGGTGGCATATTAGCTAGCAATGCCACCTTAGTTAGAGAAGGTTCATGACGTCTTCCATGTCTCCCAGCTTCGTCGGTACTTACACGACGACTCTCACGTTATCGACTGGGGAGAGTTAGATATGGGAGACGACACAACCTTTGAGGAGCGACCAGTCAGAATCGAGGATCGTAAAGAGAAGGTGCTATGTGGATGAACCATTGCCTTGTTTTGTGTGTTGTGGAGGCATGGCGGCCTCGAGGAGAGAACTTGGGAGTGGGAGGCTCAGATGCACGGTCAGTACCCAGAGTTGTTTTGACTTGTGTTTTTCCTTGTTCTTCTGAGATTTTTTTGATGTTATACTCTTTACCATTGATATATGGAATGCTTGGCTTTTCGGTTGTGAGAATTTTTGTTTCCTTGTTCTCTGGAAGTGTGTAACATGTCCGGATGTGTGGGGAAGGGAAAAACCTGATCCTTAATCCAGACGCATTAATACAGATGCAACTGAACCCATACGGGCGAGTCAGTGCCGCCCAAAGCGGATAATATCTCGACATGGGAGAAGGACTTTTCCCAAACCATGTGTTCGGGAATTGTGTTGGTTGTACGGTGTTGGGGGCAGTGTAGGTTGGAAAATCCTAATATATGGAAGTGGGAAGACCCAATCCTTAATCGAGATGCATTAATGCGGATGCGATTAAACCCATGCAGGCAAGTCAGTGCCGCCTAAAGCGGATAATATCTCGACATAGGAGAAGGAATTCCTAACATCTATAATTAGGGTTGATGGTTGGGTTCCTATTATAACAAGAGACCTAAGAGGTATCTTGTTGGGTTCCTCTGGTTTGGTTTTGAATTCTCGTGGATGATAATGTTTTAAGAGGTATCTGATGTAATGGCCCGGACCTCTCTGGACCATTCCATTGTCAAAAGAAGGTCACGAAGTGTTCTGGAGGGTAAAATGGACTTTTCCCACACTTTTTAGAGTTTTGAAACTACACGCCATGTAGTGTGAGTACATTCCATGTACCCCCTCGCTGGGTATACTCCATGTTGAAGCTGTGTCCTTGCCATGTGAAATAAATTGGTACATGTCGTGTATCCCATACTACACGCCGTGGAGTCCCTCCCCGCGTATGTGTTACCCTCAAACTGTGTGTTGACCAGTCAATGGCTGTGTGCCGTGTTGGAGCCGTGTCCTTGCCGTGTGAAATAAATGGGTAAATGCAGTGTATCCCATACTACACGCCCTGTAGTCCCTCCCCACGTATGCGTTACCCTCAAACTGTGTGTTGACCAGTCAACGGCCACATTCTGCATTGATGGCTGTGTTGGAATACGCGTTGTGATCGTGTGAAATGGTCGAGTACACACCGTGTACTTTTTTTGCCTTTCCTATAAAAGGAGGGGTCCCCTCCTCCTTTTCAACTCACTCCTCTCCTCCCCATTCCCTCGATCAGAGCTCTCCCAAGAGACTCGAATGCTCTTTTCTTCCATAACTTCTTCGTCTGAGCTCCGATTTACGATCCGTCAGTGGACACGGGATTGTAAAAATGAGGCGGAACTTCTGAGCTTGGATCTGTTGCTTTCATTTTGGCCTTTCCTTCCCAGCTTCCACCCGAGTAGGTTTTTCCAGGTTTTTTTCCAGAAGCGACGGATGCCGACGGACATCTTCTAAAGCTGATCTGGGGGAGTGTTGTTATCAGAACCTATTGAGGTAGGGATCTTACCATCGTCTCTCTAAATTATGCATCATGAGGGGTGGGTGTCCTCTTATTTACATGAAACACATTTGAACCAGTTTAATAAAGATAATAACAGGTTTATATAACGGGGATGGAAAGTTTTTGAATGCAGTTACATTATTTATATCCTGTGATATTATGTTGTGAATTGAATAGGCTTATTCCTACTGAAAATAATGGTCATTGGGGGACTTTTATTGCGCAATTAAATGCTTCCCTATCTGTCTAGACCGTTTATGGATGGAAACATTGTTTAATGTGGAATCAGTTAATCATGTAAAGTTGGATGATTAAATGAAAATCTGGAACCCTTTGTGTGATCACCCTGGTTGAACAAAACTGAAATAATAAACATGTGGGTGATGGTTAAGGTTTATTTATGTGAAGGGAGTGTTTTGTGGGTTGTTGTGGATCGGGTGAGCAGCGGGGCTGCGGTTGGCTTGTTTGTGGGTTGGTGTGAATGCTATATTGGTGATGGGTAGTGGGGCTGTGATAAATTGTATCAAGGGATGATGATGTACGAGATTCGGTGTGTTTGTGGTTATGGTGGTTGGCAGTGGGGCTGTAGGGATGGGTTGAATGTGAACGAACTATGGGTTGTGAATAACAAATGAAAGTGGAAGAGTTAATGAATGGTGGGTCATGGTAATGAAACGGAGATAATAATCAATGGGGTTGGTTGGTTAATAAGAAGGGACTTGTTGTGTTGCTTGTGTTTTCCTAACTTGTTTTGTGGATGGTAGGGATATGTTTTATGAACGATCGACGTGGTTGGTTGTGGATAATTGCCTAGTAGTTAAGGAACTAATAAACTAATTCTATTGAGACATGAAAACCTAAATGGGGTTGGGGTTGTTTGTTGTATGCATGCTTCGTAGTAGCAGTGCCGAGGCACGTGCTCAGTTCTCTGTTTAGAAACCATAGGTTGGGCTGAGTGTTTAGTATATATATATATATATGTGTATGTATCTTTGTGTTTAGTCGCACCCCACCCATGTTGAGCACTTAGTTCCAAACACTCCCATTTCATGGGAGAGGGTGTTTTCCCCTTAGTTACTAGCTCCTTCTTGCTCCTTATTCCATAGGCTGTGATGGCTTGAGGTGACCTTACACCCAAGACTCTTCGGGTAGGTTTCATTTTGGGTGGTTTTAGCCCAAGACTCTTCGGACAGGTTTACTATTTCCCAAGAATCTTCAGGATGAGGCCTAGGTGTGTGCGGGTGGGATACGTGGTTGTGAGGCCCAAGTGTGTGCGGGCGGGATGTGTGGTCCTTGAGGCCCAGGTGTGTACGAGCGGGAAGAGTGTGGTAGCATCAGGATGTTCACCATTAGGAAGAGCAACTAACTAGTGGGAAATGGTGTCGGGTACCCAATAATCTTATTCTTGTATACTACTACTATCTATTGTTGTGTTTTTGGTGAGTGTGGCTGATGAGGTTGGGTGGATAGAATTCCTTGATAGGTTTTGGTTTCTTCTGTTGTTCTCATGGGACATTAGGATGTATCCCCACTTATGCATGAGGGCTTTAGGTTTCCCTACTGATTATACTTGTATGCTCACCCTACGTTTACTTTCAGGTTTCCAGGAGGACTACCAGGGCCGTACGAGACCCTACTAGTCGGGACAGTTGGAGTTATTGCAGTTTGATGTACTCTTGTTTCTTTTGGTATTGTACTTTCGATATTTCTTGTACTTGTACCATGTTTCAAAACTATTTAAACATGCATGTGGGATTGGTTTGGGTTTATTTACTTGTCTTTCCTTTCTTTTATTTTGGTGTTTGACTCATCCTATTTCCCGATCTTAAATAATTAAAAAGGGTAATGCCTCCCATATTGTGACAAACTCATACCCTTGGTGCTAGTTGCCACCCTGGGGCCTACTGGAGGCGGGACTCGGGGTCGTTATCTCTCTTTTGCCATTGCCAGCTCAGAAGGGGCATCTTTTGTGGGAGGGGGTCATGACAGTCAAGCTCGTAACTTATATTTTTCATGATTCCACCAAGAGGTGGTGGGATGTTACCACAGAGATAGAGTGTCAGTGGGACATGGCATGGGAAGATTTTTAGATAGTATTCTATGACTACTTCTATCCCAATATGCTAAGGTCCGACAAAGACCATTAGTTTATGCATTTAGAGTAGGGTTCTCTATCAGTTATGGATTACTCTGCATGCTTTACTGATCCCCATCACTTCATACATATTCTTATGGGTGATGATCTATCAAAGGATAGGTGAATCGAGGATGGTCTCAGGTACGATATCCGCTCGTAGGTGAATATCTTCCAGCTAACTATTGTATCTATTATAGTGAACCATGCACTGATTACTGAGCGAAATCATAGGGAATCTGGAGGTGTGATCCAAGGTGGTTCGACACTGAGATCTGGTACTATTTTGACCGGTAGAAGGAACTTTCATCTAGAGCTTACATGCGGTGAATCTAGTACTCATAATGTATCTTATAGTAGTAGGGTGAGATGCTTCTAGTGCAGAAGAATTGGCCATACTAGACCTCAGGGCCTGATGGACCTAGTCAAGTGGTGAGATTGTGGCAAAATGGGCCATTTGCAGTGTTTCTACAGGACGTTTCCACCAGCATCTAGTGAGAGAGGGTCTGTGTAACGACCCGAAAATTTGAATAAATCCTCTTTCCTAATTTTGTGTGTTATTTTTTTTATACTCAACAAAACTGTTTCATTGGATAACATGTGTATAATTAAAATGAGACTGTTGGGTTTTGACTGTTATATGACCATTGGTCAATTTGACCGTTGGAAACTAAACACTTCGATATTTGTCTCTAAATACAAGTGACCTTGGTCAATTAATATATAAAGAAGATTCGATGGCCTCACCCAGTAGTCTTGGACCGATCGAAGCCCATCTAACAGAACTTGGGAAGGAGGTAGCACCAATGGGCTTTACTCTGGACCAAACCCAAGACGAACTTCATCATATGAAGCTAGAGTGGAATCGCCTTCGCGAGAAGTTCAAACTGATAGAAATTACTACTCGTGCAATGTTGGCCGAGCCTCCCTCGGATTCTCTCACCTTACACTTAGGTCCTATGCTGGTGTGATAAGGGGCTATGTAAGGAGACCGTAACTGCCTTGTCTAATCCTTTGTTTTAAATAAAAATTGGGATTTCTTCTTATGATAAAGTTAATGAATTTTCAAATGACTGG
Organism: Viscum album; assembly: GCA_963277665.1. Taxonomy (NCBI): domain Eukaryota; kingdom Viridiplantae; phylum Streptophyta; class Magnoliopsida; order Santalales; family Viscaceae; genus Viscum; species Viscum album. The sequence goes on from OY728157.1 coordinate 1,808,837,930, forward strand.
ATAAATATAGTATGCATATTTTTTATGAATTTTAGAAAAAGGATATTTTAAAAAAAATTATGTAAACCTTAAATAATTAAAAATGTGTAATGATTTTCAAAAAATGGTCTTCTACAATTATGTTCAGTATGAAATTTAGAGTCTAATAAGATCTACTTGATTTTTGATGAATAATAAATTATGAATAGTGATTTTATGCTTAGGATTAGTAATGTGACCAAATGGATTAGTAATCTCACTTAAAGAAAGTATTAATATAATCTAGGCACCTTGATTAAGTAATGTGATTCAATAAAATGGTTAAATAACTGTTTCATAAATTATTATTCAAGTATTAGTTTTTTCAGGTGAATAGTGTTTTTTAATTAAAAATTTAATTAAAAATATTTAGAAAATTATTTTTATAAAATGGATTTCATTTTTGAACTCAGAGCGTCGATATTATGTTATGGTATTTTTTTGGGATTTTTCTGAAAAAATGAATTTTTGGTGAATAGTGTATTTATTTAAAAATTAAATTAAAAATATTTAGAAAATTATTTTTATAAAATGGAGTTCATTTTTGTAATCAGAGCATCGATATTTGGTTAAGGTGAAATTTTTGGATTTTTCTGAGAAAGTTGAATTTTCAGTGAATAGTAAAAATACAGTTTTAGGGTTTCGGTATGTTTAATGACATCATAACTGTGTCATGATGATTTCATGAGATATTTTATGGGTTGGACGACCAAAGGTGATTAATTATTGTATTGGGGTCCCCATGTGGCCTAACTTCATGGGAAATATCTTGGGAGAGCACATGGTTTTGAGAAACCCACTAATGAGGTGTCTCTTGGCCATTGATGCCTTGTCCCCTCACTTTCCCTATAAATACCAAGCTATCCTCTCATCCATTAGACTCCCAACTCTCCACCAACGAATTGATGGTATCATTACCTCCCAAGGAGTCCTTCCAAGGTTCCCCCAAGCCCTCAAGGTCCCAACCTTTGACTTTTAAGAGTTACGTTTTAAGGTAAGGGATCCGACCTCTTTCTTTTCAAGTAATCTCTTTTATGTCATTCCTTTTATGCTCCATGTTATTATGTGGGAGGATGTTCTTTTATATTCTTCTTACTTCCCTTTTCATGTTTATATGATGATAGATCCCCTCTTACTCTCATCATTTCGTTTTATGAAAGTTTAAGTGACGTCGTTAGGCTGCCGAATTTTTAAGGGATTCTTTCACCCTTCTCATTTTCAAGTTCTATTTTCATGTAAAGTCTTTAAAGTTACTTTTTATTATGTTGGGGTATGATATCTATACCTATCATACTGATCTTTTATGATCATATAATTAGAGACCATATTTTATCTCATCAATTCATTTTTATTTAAGTTTAAGTGACGCCGTTAGGCTGTCGAATTTTCATAAGAGAAATCTTATATTTGTCTTACTTCCATGTTTTTCATTTCAAATGGTATGTCCTTAAAATTTCATTACCATGATTCATATCGTTTATATTATGTCCCTATTCTATTTTTATATATCATTTATGAGTGGGTGACCCATGTCCCCTCTCTTTTCAACGTTTTCTAAAACCCTATAACGTAGCCGTTATGCTGCAGAATTTTCGTCTCAAAATGCCTCTCTCTTTTTTCTCAAAATTATTTTATGTTATTAAGTGAATAATAAAAGCTCTTATTTCTATAGGGGTATTAACATATATATCAAAATGTTCTATTTTAAATTCTTGTATTTACATACATGAAACCCACTTTCCCTTTCCGTGGGTTTAAAGTGACATAAAGATCATGTCCTTAAAGCAATTTTTAAAACGTTTTGATTATGAAATGAAACCCATTTATTTTTTGCTATATGGGTTGTTTATGAAATTATTGATGATGATATATGTGGCTCACATGATAATAAAGACATGTCAAGGGTACGCCCAGATAGCGCTCCAATGCATTGGGTAATGATGTAACCACTAGAGATTACAATTTTCACGATATCTTGGTGAATAACCTTGGTAATTTTCAAATGACACCTTGGGGATGGACCTTGGTGATATGTTCATGATTGTCTATGTTAAATGATGTATCCACATCTTAAAGTTATGAAAAATTTTATTTTTATTATGATATGCCACATGATTTCTTTCTCATGCCTTAAAGTTCTTTTTCATGACATAGTTGATGTATATCAAGTTCACATGTCAAATGTCTCTCTTGTTACCTTACTGGGCCTTCTGCTCACCCTTTCTTTTGATGTATGTCCCCAGTTTATGATATGTAGTAATGAACCTAGGATTAACTTAAGGAGAAGCCTTTAAAGTGTTTAATAAAAATGTTTTATGTTGTTTTCATGTATTATGTTCCTGGTTTCCATGACACTAAACCTTAAAGATCCTCAGTTTTGTGTAATGTAATGAAAGTTTATGTTATAAAAAGGTGGGATGCTATAGTTGGTATCAAAGGATTGTTTAGTTATTTGTGGAAATTAGGATATGAAAACTTTAGGAAGAACCCTATAGAAAAGTTTAAATGTAGGAAATCTTCCTGGTATTTTGGTGAGTATTGAGTAAGGGGTTACCAAGAAAATACATCTCTGTCTAGATACGAGCAGGTAGAGGTGGCTCTGGAACAGATGTACATAGGGGTAAAACCTGAAAACACCGCTTTGAGCATGACTCGAACGGGAACTGGTACACGAAAATGGGCCTTGTTGCACTCTTGGTTACGACACTCCCGGGGGATATGCTTTGGTAAATTCATAAGCTTGGTATGAACCATTATTAAAGGAACAAATAAAATAAAGATTCACATAAGAAGATATGATCATGGATAACCTAGATTAAAACCTAGGGGGTCACAAGTTAGGGTATACTATTCTTCTACAAGTTATCCATATATGATTTAAGTTCCTTTTCATGATTATTGGCTAAGTATTTAAGCCCCTAATTATACTTTCTCTTCTTAGTTAATGGTGGGAAATGGAAGAACATGTCCCAACAACCAATGTAATAGGAAATGCGATGATTGCCGTATTAATATGACAGAGATGATTAGGGGATTAAAAGATGATTATTATTTTGGAAGATGTTCACTATTTTGGAAACCCTATTTGATAAAGGTAAATATATTACTACGATATTTTCTTTGAGGAGTAAAATTTGAATTATATTTTGAATAATAAATGAATTTAAGGTGAAGTTATGGTATTATAGGTTACTTATGGAAATGATTGACCTATCTTGGGGAAAATATGTTTAGGTTAGTTACTTTTGTTATAAGATGTTAGGAGTGGTTGATGTTGTTTGGAGATGAACGATAAAGTTTATCTTGGAAGACTATGATATCAAGTCCTTCTTGTATTTGGGTTTCAATCTTAGTTTGGGTTATTTTGAAGAATTTTAAGAACAGTTATTTACGGAATGGTCTATGATGAACTCTGGGTAGTATTGTGGAACTTTGAATATTTAAAAGTAGTTTCCCTTCCTATGGGAATCTTTCTTTTTGAAGAGTTTTTTTATCTTACCCTTTCTGTTTTTGGGATAAATATTTAAAGATAGATAGTTTTCCTTTTGTGGAATACGTGATTCTCAAGAAGATTATTCTTGTGTTTTGATGAGACCAAGTAGTTTTTAATGCTCAACGTTTGGAGAAAAGATTATTTTTGGTAGAAACTTATTAAAGGATGAAACTCTACATGAAGGTAGGTATATTTCCTTATATTTTTGTTCTATGTAGTAAATGAATTCCTCAAAATTAAGAAAAGAAACGTAAAACAAAAACGTTGTTGGTTTACGTTTCTTACTAGGTAATCAAAGACCATTTACACACATCATAAGTTTGTGATTTTCTTGTTGTTAACTTTCTCCTAATCATGTTTTCTATCACCCTCCCTTAGAACGTGACCCTTTGTTTTTTCCTCCATGTCCATTTTTTCCTACATGGAATCCTAGTATGGGTTAACTTGGGTGACCTTTTTACTTCCCTTTCTTTCTTTTAAAGTAATATTTTTACTAACTCCTTTTCCAGTGTGGGACTTTCAATGAAATTTCAAAACCCAATTCTAAAAATTGCAAGGACGCAATTTCTTAAGGGGGGAAGATTGTAACGACCCGAAATTTTGAATAAATCCTCTTTCTTAATTTTGTGTGTTATTTTATTTTTTTTATACTCAACAAAACTGTTTCATTTGATAACATGTGTATAATTAAAATGAGACTGTTGGGTTTTGACTATTATATGACCATTGGTTAATATGACTGCTGGAAACTAAACATTTCAATATTTGTCTCTAAATACAAGTGACCTTGGTTAATTAATATAGAAAGAAGATTCGATGGCCTCACACAGTAGTCTTGGACTGATCGAAGCCCATCTAACAGAACTTGGGAAGGAGGTAGCACCAATGGGCTTTTCTCTGGACCAAACCCAAGCCGAACTTCATCATATGAAGCTAGAACGGAATCGCCTTCGCGAGAAGTTCAAACTGATAGAAATTACTACTCGTGCGATGTTGGTCGAGCCTCCCTCGGATTCTCTCACCTTAGCACACCTTACACTTAGGTCCTATACTGGTGTGATAAGGGGCTATGTAATGAGACTGTAACTACCTTTTGTAATCCTTTGTTTTAAATAAAAATTGGGATTTCTTCTTATGATGAAGTTTATGAATTTTCAAATGACCGGATAAATATAGTATGCATATTTTTTATGAATTTTAGAAAAAGGATATTTTAAAAAATGTTTATGTAAACCTTAAATAATTAAAAATGTGTAATGATTTTCAAAAAATGGTCTTCTACAATTATGTTTAGTACGAAATTTAGAGTCTAAAAAGTTCAACTTGATTTTTGATGAATAGTAAATTATAAATAGAGATTTTATGCTTAGGATTAGTAATGTGACCAAATGGATTAGTAATCTCACTTAAAGAAAGTATTAATATAATCTAGGCACCTTGATTAAGTAATTTGATTCAATAAAATGGTTAAATAACAGTTTCATAAATTATTATTTAAGTATTAGTTTTTTTGGGTGAAAAGTGTTTTTTAATTAAAATTTTAATTAAAATTATTTATAAAATTATTTTTATAAAATTGATTTCATTTTTGAACTCAGAGCGTCGATATTATGTTATGGTAATTTTTGGAGATTTTTCTGAAAAAAATGAATTTTCGGTGAATAGTGTATTTATTTAAAAATTAAATTAAAAATATTTAGAAAATTGTTTTTATAAAATGGAGTTCATTTTTGTAATCAGAGCATCGATATTTGGTTAAGGTGAAATTTTTGGATTTTTATGAGAAAGTTGAATTTTCAGTGAATAGTAAAAATACAGTTTTAGGGTTTCGGTATGTTTAATGAAATCATAACTTTTTCATGATGATGTCATGAGATATTTTTGGGTTTGCTGACCAAAGGTGATTAATTATTGTATTGGGGGCCCCATGTGGCCTAACTTCATAGGAAATATCTTGGGAGAGCACATGGTTTTGAGAAACCCACTAATGAGGTGTCACTTGGCCATTAATGCCTTGTCCCCTCACTTTCCCTATAAATACCAAGCTATCCTCTCATCCATTAGACTCAAAACTCTCCCCCAACGAATTTATGGTCTCATTACCTCCCAAGGAGTCCTTCCAAGGTTCCCCCAATCCCTCAAGGTCCCAACCATTGAGTTTTAAGAGTTATGTTTTAAGGTAAGGGATCCGACCTCTCTCTTTCTTTTCAAGTAATCTCTTTTATGTCATTCCTTTTATGATCCATGTTCTTATGTGGTAGGATGTTCTTTTATGTTCCTCTTACTTCCCTTTTCATTTTTATATGATGATAGATCCCCTCTTAATTTCATCATTTCGTTTTATGAAAGTTTAAGTGACGCCGTTAGGCTGCCGAATATTTAAGGGATTCTTTCACCCTTCTCATTTTCAAGTTCTATTTTCATGCCAAGTATTTAAAGTTACTTTTTATTATGTTGGGGTATTATATCTATACCTATCATACTGATCTTTTATGATCATATAATGATAGACCCTATTTTATATCATCAATTCATTTTTATTGAAGTTTAAGTGACGCCGTTAGCCTGCCGAATTTTCATAAGAGAAATCTTATTTTTGTCTTACTTCCATGTTTTTCATTTCAAATGGTATATCCTTAAAATTTCATTACCATGATTCATATCATTTATATTCTGTCCCTATACTATTTATATAGATCATTTATGAGTGGGTGACCCATGTCCCCTCTCTTTTCAACGTCTTTTAAAACCCTGTAACGTAGCCGTTATGCTGCAGAATTTTCTTCTCAAAATGCCTCTCTCTTTTTTCTCAAAATTATTTTATGTTATTAAGTGAATACTCAAAGCTCTTATTTCTATAGGGGTATTCACATATATATCAAAATGTTCTATTTTAAATTCTGTTATTTACATACATGAAACCCACTTTCCCTTTCTGTGGGTTTAAAGTGACATAAAGATCATGTCTTTAAAGAAGTTTTTAAAACGTTATGATTATGAAATGAAACCCATTTCTTTTTTGCTATATGGGTTTTTTATGAAATGATTGATGATGATATATGTGGCTCACATGATAATAAAGACATGTCAAGGGTGTGCCCAGATAGCGCTCCAATGCATTGGGTAATGATGTAACCACTAGAGATTACAATTTTCAAGATATCTTGGTGAATAACCTTGGTAATTTTCAAATGACACCTTGGAGATGGACCTTGGTGATATGTTCATGATTGTCTATGTTAAATGATGTAGCCACATCTTAAAGTTATGAAAATTTTATTTTTATTATGATATGCCACATGATTTCTTTCTCATGCCTTAAAGTTCTTTTTCATGACATAGTTGATGTATCTCAAGTTCACATGTCAAATGTTTCTCTTGTTCCCTTACTGGGCCTTCTACTCACCCTTTCTTTTGATGTATGTCCCCAGGTTATGAGATGCAGTAATGAACCTAGGATGAACTTAATGAGAAGCCTTTCAAGTGTTTAAGAAGAATGTTTTATGTTTTTTTCATGTATTATGTTCCTGGTTTCCAAGACACTAAACCTTACAGATTCTCAGTTTTGTGTAATGTAATGAAAGTTTATGTTATAAAAAGGTGGGATGTTATAGTCTGCACCAACTCCATGTTCAGGAGTAGGGTCAGTAGCTTCTCACCATTCAGGGAACTGGAATACATTAGGCTGATCAGGATGAGGTGGTGGTCATGGTCGTGGTACCCAGAACCCAGGATTTCAATGACAGTATGGTGGGTTAGCTCAAGGTATCCAGGTAGTGTCTCAGGGCCACGGTATAGGTGAGACTGATATAGTGCAAAAGACCCAGCAGGAGCAGGATCCCAGACCTTCTACTATCAGAGGTACTATTTTAGTCACCTCTGTTTTAGCTTCTGCACTCTTTGATACATGGGATTCACATAGTTTCATTTTTGTTCCCGTTATGGAGATCCTAGGTATCTAGGTTTTCATTTATGATGACATTATGAAACTGTACAATCCATTTGGGATTAAAACGATAGGTGTGTGATAGTGCAAGGAGTGCCCCCTTGAAATTGGTGGGTGTCACTTTATTTGGGATCTCTATGTCTTAGAGATGACAGGATTTGATGTCATACTCAGAATGGACTGGTTAGTCTCCTTCTAAGACATTGTTGATTTCTATCACCGTTGGGTGAGTTTTCTGTCACCAAAAGGAAAATCGTTTCTACACAAGGGTGAATGGGATGTACAGGCAAGCCAAACTGGACCCGATCATTGGGGGTTGAGTGGGATGACAGTGCATATTTCTAGTTTATATCTAGATGACTAGGGGACATGTCAAAGGGATTTTCCACCAGTGGTTAATCATTTCAAGGATGTCTTCCCGAATGAATTTTCTAGTTTACCTCTGGTAATAAGGGTAGATTTATCTATCGAGATAGTACCAAGAGCTTCACCGATATCCATTCCTTATTATAGGATGAATATGACAGAGTTGCAAGAGATCAAGAGGTGGCTAGAGAATTTGGAGTCTAAGGGTTTTATTTGACCCAGTACTTATCCTTGGGTTTATTCTATCCTTTTTTCAAAAAAGGCCGATGGTACTCTCAGACTATGCATGGATTATCGAATCCTAAACCAGTTGAAGGTTAAGAACCAGTATCCTCTATCAAGGATAGATGATCTCTTTGACCAGCTCTGAGGATATCATGTTTTCTCAAAGATTGACCTGAGATCTGGTTATCATTAGGTGCATGTTTGACCTACAGACATACCCAGTACAAACTTTCATGGTTTTTTTGGATGATATCTCGGTTTATTCTCACAACCGACACTACCATGCCAACCATCTCGGGATTATTTTGAGTACACTGAGAGATCATCGGTTATATTCTATGCTTAAAAAGTGTCATTTATGGATAGATCAAATTCATTTTGTAGGTCACATCACCTTATATATAAGAGTATTGGTGGACCCATAGAAGGTGAGAGAAGTAGTTACCTAGGAGAAACCCAATAACGTATTTGAGCTGTGGAGTTTTCTTGGGCCTGGTGGTTACTATAGGAATTTCATACCAGACTTCTCATGCCTATAAGAACTGATTACTAGCTTGAAAAAGAAGGGTTTGAAGTACGTATGGTTAGATTATTTAAAGATGAATTTTTAGGAGATGAAAGGGAGATTAACATTAACACTAATACTGGTTTTTCCAGATCCGATCAGAAGTTGCACTATGTACTGCGACACATCAGGTATCAGGCTGGGAGCAGTGCTTATGCAGGGGGATCGAGTTGTTGTGTATGAGTCTCAATAGTTGGGGCAACATGAGAGGAACTACCCGATGCATGATCTCGAGTTATTCGTGGTTGTTTATTACTTACGCTGTCGGAGACATTACTTATTTTGGGAGTGTTTTGTGTTGTACACAGACCACAAAAGTCTCAAGTACATCTTTACTCAGCATGATCTGAATTTGAGGTAGCGAAGGTGGGTGGAATACCTTCAGAATTTTGACTTCAATATTTCCTAAACACCTAAGAATTGAAATGCATTAGAGAATTCACTGATTAGGAGGACTCAGATACATGCAGTGCAGCAGGCCAGTAGCAAGTGGTAGCTAATGGGATTGTTCTCTGAGATGCATCTGGAGGTGCATGATGGGCAATGGCAGAATTTTCTTACATCCTTAGTTATTACCTCTACCCTACTGTACAAAGTGAAGATGAGGTAGCTATTGGAATCTAAAGGCCTATTTCTAAGAGATATTATGTCATGAGAGAATCCTCCTCCTGGTTGGACCATAGGCGAGGATAAGTTTCTACGATTATAGGATCGCATATGGGTTTCGGTAGACATGCGTGAAGAGTTGATGTGGGATTTTCATGCTTCAGTTTTGGCAGTGAATCCTGGTTTCACCAAGATGTATTGGTATTTATATCATTTGTACTAGTCTCCCCGTATAAAGAGATAAATAGATGGTTTTTTCATGAGATGTTCCACCTATCAGTAGGTGAAGGCGGAACACCAAAAACCAGCATGAATTTTATAGCAGCTACCCATTCTTGAGTGGAAATTGAATGACGTCATGATGGATTTTGTGACATGTTTACTAAGGTTTCCCCAAGGTAATAATGTAGTATGGTTTGGGGTTGAAAGTCTTACAAAGATTTCACACTTCCTTCCAATCAAGGAAACCTTCAATGTTGATGAGCTTAGGAGGTTGTACATCCGAGAGATTGTACAACTACACAGGGTTCCTCATTCTATCATTTCAGATAGGGACACCTGTATTATTTCTTATTTCTAAAAATATCTACATAGGGCTTTGGGTACACATGTGTTTTAGAGTATTGCGTACCACCCCCTAATAGATGGTCAGTCAGAGTGTAAGATTTAGGTGCTAGAGGACATGCTTTGAGAATGCATCTTAGATTTTGGGGGTTCCTGGGAGACACACATACCCCTTATTGAGTTCGCCTACAATAATAGCTTCAGGGATACTATTTAGATGGTTCCATATGAGTCTTTTTATGGTACGTCATACCGATCACCCCTGTGTTGGATGGAGTCAGGAGAGGTAGTGATACTGGGACCCCGTCCTGTCCAGGATACCACTGAGTGGGTTTAGTTGATTTGGAAGTAGATTCCATTGATGACCTGTGGAGTTCAAGGTTGGGGATAGAGTTTTCCTATGTTTTTCACTAAGGCTGGGACACAATAGGATCAGAAGATAGGGTAAGGTTTCATCGAGATATGTTGGTTTTTTTGAGATTTTAGAGGGGGTCGAGCTGGTTGCTTATCAGTTACAATTACCTCAGAGGTACAGGGATATGCATGAATTCTTCCCCATTTCATAGTTGCAACATTACATTTTGGACCCATCTCACACCTTTCAGGCCAAGGAAGTGGATTTTTAGAAAGATGTGTCTTTTGAGAAGCATCTCATTCGTATTTTGGATCATAGCACGAAGGTTCTCAGTGTCTAGTCTATTCCTTTTATGTATGTGCCATGTATGTAGGGCTATACACCATGTAATCCCACTACAAGGCCACATAATGGTCTAGCTAGGAGTTGTATGGATGCAGAATGTACTCTCAAGTACACATCATCTACTTTTTTTAAATTACTAAGTCAGGTAGTAGCGTCGTTTTTTCAAATGGACATAAACGGACCCACTTTGTTGAGAAGCGTGCCCAAGAAATCTGAACGGGAATTTTCCTCCCATTTCATCATTCGATACTCAACTCGAACACCATAGGATCTATTGAAATCCCCTCAATAAGTTCTTGATTCATTTTGATCCTTTCTTCTCAATTTTTTATCTCGATTGAGTTATCAAAGGTTGTGCATTTTTTTCTCATTTTGTAGATCTAGTTTGTTCTAGGTTGAATCAAAGACCGATGCTGGATGAGGAGAGTCATACTAACAAAAGGTAGGTGGTAATGTGCCTTTTTTTATTGTCTAGTTGATAATATATGTTGGAGTGTCGCACGCCCACTTTTAGGGTGCCACTTGATTGAATAATGAACCCTGTTATTTCATATTGATGATTTGGTAATTAATTAGATGATTTGAAAGAATGTTTATGGTTGTGAATCTTAATTTAGGGCCACCCCTTGGGTGTGCTTCCCTTGGACTACCATTTGGATGATAATTCCTATGAGGCTTGACTTGAATTTCCCATTCTTGGGTTGTTAAAAATGTATGGTTCATTATATAAATTGCCCATGTGAGTTGATTAGGTTAAATCCATGTGATAGTTTAATTCACATATGTTGCTTTTGAGATAGAATGTGTATTTGAATTAAATGATAAAAAGAGGTAATTAGCAAAATGAGATCCAAAGTCTCAGTTAAAATAAAAGGTCAGGCTCATGTGACTAATTGCATCTTATATACCTTGGGCGAACCATTGTCTTGGTTAAAAGATAATGGACGGGCTCAAAAGGTTAATTATGTAAGGGTCGTGAGTGAGTCATGGATAGGGTGGTTGGGCTCATTGAGTCTTATTTAAAATTCCAACTGAACCTAGGATCTATTGAAGGATACCTAGATCAGTCTTTATTGGAAAATGATTAAATTACTATTATGTCACGAGTTGATAGTTACCTTTATACGGGGGGTTGTCGGGCCTGGGTCGGGCCTCAATAATTTTATATATATAATCCAATGGAATTGAATAATGAAATGGATGACTTATGATTAATCTTCCAATTCAAAGCACAATCTTGGATTCATTTTTTTCTTATACTTGTTTACATTGTCTTCCGAGACATCTATTCTGCATGCTTTTGAGTAGCTATAGTTTACTGCTTTCACGATTGTAAAATGCCTATTATATATATCCATTAACAGATTGGCACAGAACTTGGGTGGTTGCCTACTGGGATTTAGTCTCACACCCAGTTTGGGTCATGAATTTGGGCCCAAATAGATTATATGATTGTAGGTGTTGATCAGGGAAAGCACCCTACTACATGTACTTGATGTGCTACTCAGGAGTAGGAGACCATGGGACCGAGCTGAGGCTTGCGATGCTTCCTATTCCCTTATTTTTATTTGGTGATTTTGAGAAATGTATTGTGTATTATTTAAGTGTACATGTTTTGGATGCTTTCTTAGAGCATATAACATGTTGCATCATCATTTGTATGGAACGATTCTTGGTTATTTATCTTTTCAGTCCTCTGAGTTTATTTAAGTTGTATATTGTTTAATGATTCTGCTATTGTATATTATTTATTCTATTGTGTTACACTCTTCTAATGAGGGCATAGTTTACCCACTATCACACCTTAGGTCCACGTAAAGCTCCCTGACATTTTTGTCTCTCACAGTTCACGGAGGTCTCTCACATGAAGTAGGTTGTCATGCATTGTCCATGGAGGTGCAACCCACGAAGGGGTTTTGGTATAATAAGGATCCATCTAACTATTTTATGTGGATCTCAGATTCCTTGTTCTTTTTTGTGTGTGTATCACAATAAATATGATTATGGTGGCTTTATCTTGCAAATACCCCTTCTTGTGAATGTTTTATCTTGAATATTATTGTTCATGAAGGGTTGAGTCATTGAGTGTTTGTCTCAGTGGTTGGAACTATTTTACCCAGGGATTACTATGCGCATAATTTTTGATAAGTTTTCATTCACCATAATAATGGTGGAAGATCTAGTTTTTCGGTGGAAAAATATCTCACTCACTGACAAAGATAAAGAAAAAATTATGACCAAAAATGACGACGATACCTTACTTACATGGCGTATGTCCCTATTATTAATCCGGAAATCCATATCTGAAAGACCCTTCAACCTGGGTGTGTTGAAGAATACAATATAATTGGTATGGTGCTTGGATGATGGAGTGGAAATAAGGGAAGTATGATGTGGACATATAATATTCAAATTCGTCAATATGAAGAATAAACAAAAAGTTCTCCAAGGGAGGTCTTGGTCATTTGATAACCATCTCTTGATAATGGAAGATCTAAAGGGTAGAGAATATATCCTCAATATTGGTTTTTCTAAATCCTCTATCTGGATGCGTCTAAATGGTATCCCCTTTAGTGGTAGATCAGATTGGGTGACACAAGAAATTGGGAATCGTATAGGCATGTTCATGGAATGGGATCGATCAGACCCCATCCAATGGGGGCCACCAGTAAGGATTAAAGTACTGATTGAGGTCATAAAAACTCTTATGAGGGGAAAATTATTGAATCTTAATGGATCAAAATATTTGATATCCTTTGAATATGAAAATCTTCCAATTTTATGCTTCTTCTTTGGCTATCTTGGACATTTAGAAAAAGACTGTGTAGGAAAAGAAACAACAAAGAAGGTAACCTGGTGATGCAGTATGGTCCATGGTTACGTGTAAAAGTTATGTGAATTTATTTCATCCCCGGAGTAGAAAATAAAAGAGATAGATGAAAGCTCACCAAATCTCTCAAGGAGAAAAAGGCTCCCATGCACAAAAAGATCATTTTCATGGGACCTCATCATCTCTAGGAAAACTTATGCAACCTAGAGCAATCAATTGGAGAAAAGAAACTACTGACTAACATCCCATTGATGGAAACTAAAAATAAGGATAAACCCCAGATAACCCCCTTGACAACAACTACTATGTCCATGGGCCTCAATCCCCAACCCTTTTGGGAGTATCCTTGCCTACCAGCCAATCCCAAACCCATATGATCAGATCCACCAAACATCATAATCATTCCCAGGGGAGACCCCAAAATTCTTGTTTCACAAATAGGGGAGGACCTTATCCCTACTTCCTCTCCTATGACTAAAATTACATTTATGTGGAAGATGAGGTAAAGAGGTGAGCACATCTATGATATGGGATTAATAAAATCAAGCGGGTTGAAAAGAACTCTAGAGGACCCACTGGAAATTGAAAGTTACCCCAAAAGGTGGAAAGTTGCTGAAGATGGAACACTACTCAAACTTCAAGAGGCGAAGGCTGGAACAAACCAACCCTACCTATCACAATGATTATCCTAAGATGGAACTATCATGGGCTTGGAAACCCATGAATGGTTCCGATTCTCTAGTGACATTGTGTTAATATTCAACTTGATATGGTTTTCCCATCCAAAACCATGTTGGAAATCAAGGACAACACTGGCATTTCTCACAAAAGTGGCTTTCATGGTTGCTTCCTGATACCCCACCAAGGCCACTTGGGGTGGCTATGTCTTTTATAAAAGAATAACATTTATTCTAGAATCATTTCCTACTCTTTGAATCATGTGGCTGCATCTATCCACAATGGTCTCTCTCTATCATGGATAGTTGTGGGTTTTTATGGATGGCCTTCACAAAATGATAAATGAAAATAGTGGGATCTTCTTTGCTTGCTATGACAAAGTGTATCTGGCCCTATCCTATTTGGTGGTGATTTCAATGAGATCCTGTTTCAGAATAAAAAAATCATGGGAGTTTTTCATGTCGGTTCTAGGCATAGTGGAAGCACAGGATGGGCATTTACCCAACTTTTCAAATTGACATAATCAATGATTAATCCGGGATCAATATGAGGATGAACAACAATATCCATGGTATTAAATCAAAGATAAAAGATAAATAAGAGAACCCAAAACTGAGAAGATATTATCAACATTTTTTTATAATTAATTTAATTAAATTATAGAATTACCTCCAAGGTGATTCATTCTTCGTTGATGCGTCTAACCATGGGTCTGAGGTGAAGCTTTGTTGCAATGTAGAATCCAAGGATAAGAATCCTCTAGTGGTCATCAACACGTGATCCACATATCTCCATATTTATCTGAAGGAGTCTATGGGTGCTATCATGGAAGATCCTTGTGGTTGTGATGTCCTCCTTAAATTTCTTTGAGAATCGATTCCAAAGCATTCTCCTTGATCTGGTGGAGGAGGATCTCTCTCGTTCTTGAGAGCAATCTTGGAGAGGGTAGAGTTCTCTAGGATCCAGATCTTTTCTCCAAGGATGTTGTGTACGCAATGATTGGTTAGACAGTGGAATGTCCCCTTGGATAATTTAAAGAATAATAACATAATGGGGATTTAATTCACCATGTAATAATAAATAATTAGCACAGGTACTATTACTTAATTTATTATTCCATGTGAAACCCCTTGTCAAATAATAATAAAAATGATATTATTTCCATGCCATGTGATTAACTTTCACATTATATTTAAATATTATTTAACCAAATAATATTTAATTTTATTTCTCACCAAACCCATAACTTGTTCTTCCCATCCTCCTCAATATTTATCAGGCCTTGAATAATGAATATTTACTTATAAAATAAATACAACTACATTATTCACCAATAAATAAATATTCTATATGAAATATATTCTCTCAAATAACTAGAAACAAAATGAATGTGATCAGGAATACTTGAATAATTATTAAACCACAACTGGGAATAATATTTATTTAAATTGTTATATAAATAAATTCTTTAACTAAGATATTGGTTACACATAGATTGTGACCCTATAGGCCTCTTTCTCATTGGTATTAGGTGGGCTTTCCTAAAGTCCAAGATTATTGTCTAGAAATGGGTCAAGGCACCCAAGAGAAATAAATTGATGTCATAATGAAATGTAACCTCATATGAACGCTTGCAGTTAAATATAATCCCTTTGTTCTGATATCTCCAATCAAGCGGGTTGCATTCAAGTGCCATCAACCCATGTGCTCAATTTCTCATTATTTGACTTCCTGGAATTGAACATGACTATAGAACACTATTTCCATGGATTTATTTAGGCTATATCATTTCCATAAAAGGGCCTGATATATCTACTTCTGTAAAAGTGAAAAATATTTTCTCACATTATTCATTAATGCAGTATTACTCATAACACACCCAACATATCCTACCTCACGACGAACATATGTCATCAAAGTTTTCATCGATACATCAAAGTGAACAAGGCATAATACCCATTAATAATAATATTAAAGTCTAAGGACCAATACACATGTCTCAAGATAGGAAAATCCAATGACACCTAAGAATGTGGATTTCCTACTGGTGGGTCTTGTTGTCATAATATCCTCTTGGATATTACTAAGGGTGCACATCATGAGAAGGTGCCTTAAAGTTTCATGAGTCCCCACCCCTGATAGCCTATATCATTTTTATCCCTTTAAATGATATCATCCTGCCATAGAACATATATCCAAGAATAGTGTCATGGCACTTTTGGGTTCTCATCATAATAGGGATATGCTATGACCTTTTAGTGGTACAGTTATTCTTAGGACTTTATCACATACTATGTCACATAAAAGAACAATAATGATGTGATAAATAGTTTATTAATATTCATTCAATGAATATAGGTTTATCATAAAGTAAAAATAATTTGGTGTCTAGGGCACCAACTTCAACAGACTCCCACTTGCACTAGAGCCAACTGCTAACAACCTTCAGTCCACTAGCTCTCACATGAAATTAATGCTTCTTTTAAGATAGGACTTTAGTGAAGGGGTCTTCTAAGTTTTCTTTTTTGGGCACTCTACTCACTGAAAATTCACCCCTTTGATATAAATCCCTCAAGAGGTGATACTTTCAGAGTATGTCCTTTGTCTGTTGATGTGACCTTAACTCTTTTGAAAGATCCACCTATATAGTATTATCACAATACAATGTAATGGGATTATTAATACTAGAAACCACATCAAGATCCTATACAAAGTTACAAATCCATAAGGCTTCCTTGGCTGCATCAGAAGTTGCTATATATTCAGACTCCGCTGTAGAATCAGCGATAACTAGCTGCTTTGAACTCTTCTAGCTCACAGCTCCTCTGTTGAGATAGAAAAAATATCCTGATTGTGACTTCAGATCATTATGATCTATATAAAAACTAGCATCAGCATACCCTCTGATGTCAAGCTCCTTGTCTCCTCCATACACTAGGAACATATCCTTAGTTCTTCTCAGATACTTAAGGATAGTCTTGACAGCAGTCCAATGTTGTTATCTTAGATCTGCTTGATATCTTCCTACCATGCTTAGTACATAGGCAACATCAATCCTGGTACATAACAGGTAATACATTATATATCATATCATTGAGGTGTATATAATCTTAATAATCCTATCTTTCTCATGTTGTTCCTGGAGACACATTTTCTTGGAAAGATGTATATAATGTGACAATGGAACCAATCCCATCTTGGATTTTTCCATGATAAATATATTTAGTATTTGGTCAATGTATGTACTTTAACTTAGTCCAATAAGCCTATTGGATCTATCATAAATGATCTTGATACCTAGAATGTAGGTTTATTCACCTAAGTCCTTAATGGAGAACCACTTGTTCAACCAATCCTTGATTGACTAAAAGACTGGTATGTCATTTTCAATAAGTAATATTTAATCAACATACACTAATAGGATAACAATGGAATTCTCATTAAACCACTTTTAAACACATGGCTCACATTCATTCTTAATGAAACCAAATTATATTATGGCTTCATCGAATCGAATTTCCCATGATTTGGATGCTTGTTTTAATCCATAAATGGAAATCTATAACTCTCATACCCTTTAGCATCACCTGGTGTAACAAACCCTTCCATTTTCATCATATAGATATCTTCCTGAAGGTTCCCATTAAGAAATGAAATTTTGACATCCATCTTCCAAATCTCGTAGTCATGGAAGGCTACTATGGCAAGTATGATTCTTCTAGATTTAAACATGGAAACTAGAGAAAAGGTTTCATCATAGTCAATTTGTTGATGTTATTTAAATGCTTTAGCCACTAGCCTTGATTTATAGTTACTAACTTGACCTTCCATGTCTAGTTTCTTTTTGAATACCCATTTCACCCAATAGGCTTCACATCAACTGGAACATTAACCCGAACCCAGACTTGGTTCTGATACATGGAATCCATCTCAAGATTCATAGCTTCTAGTCATCTTGAAACTTTTGATATCTGTACTAATTCCTTATAGGATAAAGGTTCATCATTTTCCAAAATAACGAGTCACCATCATCGATGAAAAGGAAACCATATCTCTCTCATTCCCTTACCTCTCTTGTTCTCCTACGCAGTACTTGTATTTCAAAAACTACCACTTCCACTGGGACCTATAGAACTTTCCCTATAAAAAATCATGTGTATATTGAGCATCAACTTCATCAAAGTCAATATTTCACCCACTATCCTTTTTGATGATGTATTCCCTCTCAAGAAAGACATCATGTTTGGAAAAAGTCACTTTCTTGTTTGAGGGGTTGTATAGGTAGTATCCCTTTTTTTCCTTAGGATACCCTATAAAGATACACTTCGTTCCTTGGGGAGATAGGTTGTTTCTTGAGAAATTCTTAACAAACGCCTTTCATCACCATACACGTGTATGCAATAAAGTGGGTTTCTTTCCACTCCATAGCTCGAAGGGAATCCCATTTTCCACCTTAGTTGGTACTTGGTTTAATGTGTATATCATAGTTTGAAATTCATATCCCCAAAAGGATAATGGAAGATCTAAATAACTCATCATCAACCTTACCATGTCCAAAAAGTTATGGTTTGTCCTTTCACTGACACCATTCCACTGTGGTGTATAAGGTGGAGTGAGTTGAGATAGAATCCCAGACTCCTGTAAAAGGTTGATGAACTCTTGGTTAAGATATTCTCCACCTCAATCTGATCAAAGTTTCTTTATCTTCTTATCATGTTGATTCTCTATTTTATTCTTGAACTCCTTGAATTTCTCAAAGGACTTGGACTTATACCTCATTAAGTAGACATATCCATAACTACTCAAGTCATCAAAAAAAGTAATGAAGTAAGAGTATCAACCTCTAGATTCTATTGGAAATGGTCTACACACATCAGTGTGTACCAATCATAAAATCCATGTGGCCCTTTCACCATGTCCACCAAATGGTGGTTTGGTTATTTTCACTTGTAAACAAGCATGGCATCTATCAATTGGTATTATCTTGGAAGAGTCTAAATAATCATCTTAATAGAGCTCCGTTAGGTGCTTCTCATTTACATGACCAAGGCGGTGATGCCACAACTGGGTGTTGTATAATTCATGTGAACTTGGTTCGTTATCAATTGCCAACACTTAGTTCTCATAATTTAATACATAAAGACCATTATTTAAATGATCCATACCATAAAATATGTTTTCCTTATAAAAGTAACAACATTTATATCCAAACTTGAAAATAAATCCATCTGTATCTAAACTCGATATATAAATTGTGTTCTTGGTAACACTAGGCACACAATAACATCCATGTAAAACCAAAATCATTCTTGTCAGCAATTTGAGGTGGTAGTCACCAATGGAAAGAGCATCCAACCTCACACCATTGGTAGATTGCAGATACATCACTCCTCTGGCAGTTTTCCATAATCTACTTGGTTCCTTCATTTGAATATAGATGTGAGCCCCAAAAGCTGTATCTAATACCCAATGTGTAGAAATGGAAATATTTCACTTGATAACTAACACACCTTTGACATCCCCTTACCTCTGGGTGCAGTTCCTCTTCTAGTGGCCAGACTTTCCACATGAAAATCATACTTCTTCCTTTTCCTTATCTTTCATATGGATCTTATTATTCTTGGTTAGACAGTGGTCAGAGGCTTTAGATTGTTTGTAAATCTTAGGACCCTTTTCCTTATCCTTACTCTTCCTATTCACGATAAGGAATGCAGGTTTTTCACACCCCATGTCCTTATCAACTTGGAGAATCAGGTTAATAATATTCAATAGACTCTTCTCATTATTTCTCATATTATGATTCACAATAAAACTAGAGAAGGAGTTAGGCAGTGATGATAGTATGAGATCTGTACGCAACTCATATGGGAATTTAATCCCTAAGATGTCCAGATGCTCAATGTAGCTAATAAGCATGACTACATGTGGTCCAGCTGGCACAGACTCTCTAAGATTAGTAGTGAATAAATCATTGGAGATCTCATACCTCTCTTATATTTCCTTCTCTTGATAGAGATCCCGAAGGTGAGACATCATACTATAAGCATCCATTTTCTCTTGTTGCTTCAAGAGCTCATTGGTCGTGGATGATAGAATGATGCAGTGAACATCTGTAGCATCATTTAGATGCTTCTCGTACACAGAGAGTTCCTCATCACTCGCCTCATTTCTAGGCACAACTGGTAAAGGATATTCTAGCATATAAAGTTTCCTCTCATGGATAAGGATAACTTGAAGGCGCCTTTTCCACTCTTAGAAATTAGTGCCAGTGTGAAGTTTTTCCTTATCGATTATGGATCACAATGATATTTTTGATGTAATTTTGATTGTTGTTTCTACAAATTGAGATGAAGATAGTTTTACTAATTTATATTGATAAATATAGACAAATAAATAAATTAATATCTATTAGTCTCCCACTATTTTTTTAAACCCAATAGCCATCACCATTGGCTTCAGAATATCCGATTGCTTGGAAATTTTAGAGGAAAGGATCCTTATTTCCCTTCGCATTACCCCAAATAGGGTTGTTCAATCAACTTGAAAGGATTTAGGTAGACATTCTAAATTCCAACTTCATTAAATCACAGCTCCTTGATCTGTTGAGTGGACTCCCCAATCCTTAAATCCTTAATTTTTCATTTCCTCAAACTTTGCCTCTCAGTTACACCAAGTCATGCTAGGGAAATCAAACCTTGATGTAAACAAAGTTAATTCCTCCCAAAACATCAAAATAAATTCCTTGATAATTGAAAGCACCCCAACTAGGGTTGTTCAAGCACTTTTAACTATGGTTCGATTCTAACTGAAGTAATGGAAGGCTATACCGACTTAAAATTTAAATGAGGGATTTTATCCTTTATGTGTAAATTTACAATTATTATCTTTTAAAATTATTTTTAATGTTATGTGGGATACACTTAAGTGATTAACCATGTATAGATAATATTTACACATAAGCCATTTTTATTGTAGTTTCAACTTGTATGGTTGTTAGTTCATTAATTATGTGATCGTGTCAAACATCCATAATGAATAACCATACAACTGACAGAAATAAAATAAAGGGTATGATCATGAGATTTACTCTTGGTTAGTTCATCTAGGAGTTGATAAAATAACCCTAACATAAGGTAGAAACACTTTGAATCATTTAAGGTTCGTGTTTACAGCTTTCCACCTATCAACCTTTGTATCTCCTTGGATTAGTTTTTCCTCGGCTCCTAACTTGAACAACCTCTACAATCATGGGATATCTATCCATTATATTTTCTTTTAACTCACATGCAGGTGAGGGGTAAAAGGGGGTTTACATAAAAGAAACCATGGGCACACAGGCCCTACATATTAATGAGGATAAGGAACGCATACCAACAATTTTAATTTAATAAATAAATTAAAAGGAAACCAATAACATACAAAGGTCTGGTCTATCTCATAATCATCCACATACATGCAAAAAATGACACATTTAATAAAATTGTCATTCAATTCTTTAATCATTATTATTAAGGTAAATTATGCTCGAATCAATTAATCGTTATCTTTAATTAATCAATCCTTTTTTATCTTAATCCTTTTCTGAATTTCCTTGAGATTCTCATCCATAACCTTGTACATAGCTTGTACCTTGGAAGAAACCCAGTGAATACCCGTACAATACTACCCAACATGTATTTATACTTGTATAAGCTTTAATCTTTGTGACATGTAGCATACATGTAGAATTATAATTATAATACGACCCATACATAATGTACAGATCTTTGAACATTACGCAGATTTTAATTAAACATTTATATATATACATATATATATATATATATCAAACACCTATCACATGTTGTGTCCCAAATTTATGCCCACATCAAGGTACATGTCTCAAGGGTTATATAATATAATAATAAAATTTTAAATATGTGTAATTTGGAAACAGTACATGACATGTAGATCTAACTATATGGTGTGTACCCTCCTCACCATCCATCTGAAGTACACACCTAGGGAAACGACATGCGAAGTGTACTTCATAAATATTCAGAGTACACGGTGTGTCCAGTGGACCACATGTCATGTAGACTCTACGTTACATGGTCACCAGCTGATCAAACTGTTTATGGGATACATGTCTTGACCCGGACCCGAAGGGACTACACACTGTAACGTCCTGAGTCCGGAGCCCCTCCACTGGTGCCCCATACCCGGTTTGCCACATGACCTCAAGCACGTTTCCCCGAATGCCAGAGGCTTCCAACTAGCAGCAAGGGCCTAGGTGAGTTGGTGGGGAAACTATGCCCTCATTCGGTAAGGTACACAAGGTAAGAAAACAACAATAAACAGCACAAGCAGTAACGACATGCATAACAACAGAAACCAAATAGTGGAAGCAATGTAGATATATAACTATGATGACAAAGATGCAGCAGGTACAAGTATCTAAGGAAAACAGCAAACACAACAACGTGCAGAAATACAACTGAAACCAAGTGCAAAAGAAAACAAAGTAAGCTCCTCAGCATTGCGAGCCACAGCTCGGTCCCATGCTCCCCAGCTCCCGGTGCAATCAAGATCCTGAAGTAGAAGGGTGCTCGCCCTAATCTATACCTGCAACAACATAGTCTTCTTGGGCCCAAAAGCATGGCCCAAACAGGGTGTGAGATACAATCCCAGTAGGCAACCACCCAAATATTTGTGCCTAACAGTCAATGAATACATGGCAGTACTAAAATAAGAAGCAGTAAACAGAAAAGCACAATAGCTACATTCCACAGTTCTAACAAGCATAGCACACAAGTAAGAAGCCAGCAACAAAAGTAAACAGGTAGCCCTCTGGGTAGCTCTCACAGTCTAACCCCTATGGTTCAACCTCCAAGTAAAAGCAACCCTCTGGGAGGCACACACAGGCTCAACCCTCTGGTTCAGCTACGTAATTAAGCAGACTCTCTGGGGAAGCACTCACCGTCAATTCCCCCCTATAGTCTCATATCGTGCTAAAGTATCTCTAGAGAAGCACCCAACATCAATTTCCCCTATAGCCCGCGTCTTAATTAAAAGAATCTCTGGAGAATCCCTTCTGTCAATTATCCACTTGGTCTTGCATTGTGATTTAAAAGACACTCTAGAGAAGCCCTTCTGTCAATTATCCCTTTGGTCTGCTACTCTAGGTTCTCACAGTCCTGAGTAACTAAACATGCTCAGCGCGTGTGTATCATCCAAGTAAACCTCAAGAAATACTTGGCTATCAACTAAGGTTCCACAGTAAAATAAATCAACAGCTCCAGTATCCTACGACTAGGCATGGCAACTGGAAAATGCCAAACAGGCAGAACAAGCATGGAAAAGCAAACTGAGCACAATCAAAATACTCTAATCACAAGCAATAACCTCTACTAAAGCAATCAAGCAAAGTAGGCAAGAAACAAGGGGAAAATAGGAAACACGCAATACCCCGTTCAAGAGTATTGGTGGAATTTTCACAAAATACTCAAATAATTTCTATAGAAAGGAAAAAACCACCTACCTTGATCCTAGGAGATCGATATACGTAAAACTCGGTGACAGATTCCCCTTAGAACGAAGTAGATTTGAGAAAACGCACAAAACTTTCATCCCACGATAACTTGGAAATGAGGAGGAATCAAGAAACAAGGTTAAAGCAGAAGAAAGAACTCACTGCTGCTCTTCCAACGCAACTGACCATGATCGAATCGGAGAACGGACGACAAGGCGGTCATCCATCGAAGATCCGGCCATACGGGTCACTTCGGACGGCCGAAAACTGGAGAAGAAGGTGAATATGAGGGTTAGACGCGACCCCGGTCCGTTTCATGAAAAAAAAAGTACACGGCATGTACTCAGAAAGTACACGGCGTGTACTTCTGAAATTTCTAGAAAATTCATTTTTTCTCAAAAACTCCAGAAAAAGGAAAACATACCTAAAAAGAGATCTGGGTTCTTACAAACTTCCCCCCTTAAAGAAATTCGTCCCCGAATTTCCCTAACGAGGCGGAGAAGGAAAAACACCAAACAGCTCCAGCCACTAAGATCAAACATCGGCCTCCCTCTCCCAGGTCTCGTCCTGTACTCGTCCGTGCTTCCATAGAACTCGTACCAGAGGAACAGACCGCCCATGGATAACCTTCGTACTACGATTGACAATCCGGATAGGATGCTCCTCGAACGATGCATTTGCTTCAAGCTCGACTTCCTCGGGCTGAAAGACGTGAGACGAGTCTGAAAATTAGCGTCGGAGCTGAGAGACGTGGAAGACATCATGCATGGCCTGATACCTATGAGGTAGCTGCAACCGATAGGCAACCGGCCCCACTCTCTCCAAAACCTCAAATGGCCCGACGTACCGTGGTGAGAGCTTACCCTGTCTTTGAATCCTTTTGTGTCCCAACCTCAGTGCGACATGTAGGAAGACCTGATCACCGACCTCAAACTCCAGAGGTCATCTCCGCCGATCAGCATACGACTTCTGCCGAGACTGCGCTGTAGACATCCTCTTCTGAATCAGCTTTATCTGCTCTGAAGTCTCCTGAACAAGACGAGGTCCTAGCAAAGTTGCCTCTCCTGCCTCCAGCCTGCATAAGGGTGATCGGCATGGCCTACCGTACAAATCCTTGTATGGTGCCATATGGACGGTCGCCTGGAAACTGTTGTTGTAGGAAAACTCCACCAAAGGAATATGTTTCTCCCAAGAACTGCCAAAGTCAAGGATGCAAGATCGGAGTATATCCTCAAGCACCTGGATCGTGTGCTCGGATTGGCCATCAGTCTGGGGATGGTATGCTATACTCAAAAGTAAATGTGTACCCAAGGCCTTCTGAAGTCCCTGCCAGAACCGAGAGGTGAAGCGCGCATCTCTTTCTGAAACAATAGAGCGTGGAAATCCATACAGACGAACGATCTCTCTGATGTAAAGTCGTCCCAGATCATCGACACTGAAGGTCTCCTTGATCGGAAATAAGTGAGCAACCTTCATAAGTCTGTCGACGACAACCCAAACAACATCGTTTCCCCGAGGTGACCTCGGCAACCCGGTCACGAAGTCCGTCGCAACATCGTTCCACTTCCACTCCGAAATGGGTAACTGCTGTAGAAGGCCTTCTGGTCGTTGAGGCTCTGATTTCACCTGCTGACAAGTAGAACAACTCAAGACAAAACCAAAAACATCCTTCTTCATACCTAGCCAATAGTATTGGAGATGAAGGTCCCGATACATCTTGGTGACGCTAGGATGAACTGGCCAAATAGAGGAATGGAAATCCCGCATCAGCTCCTGACGTATGTCCGCTGACACCCATACACATCCTTGGAAACGCAAGATCTTATCCTCGCCCACTGTCCATCCAGAAAGAGGGTCCTCTTCTGACACACTCTCCTAAGCCTTCTGAGTCTGATAGCTGCCTAATCCGTACCCGATCAAGTAACGTAAAGGTAACAGCTACAGAAGATAGAAAAGTCTATCCCCGTCTACCGTGCACCTATAGATGCATCTCAGAGAACAGATCCATCAGCTGCTACTCACTACTGGCCTCCTGAAATGCCTGAATTTGAGTTCTCCTTCTCAAGGCATCAGCCACGGCATTTCCCTTTCCCTGCGTATAGGAAAGATAGAAATCAAAAGACTGAAGATACTTGAACCACCTGTGCTGCCTCAGATTCAGATCACACTGAGTGAAAATATACCTGAGACTCTTGTGGTCAGTGAAGACCACAAAGTTCTCTCCCAGAAGATAGTGTCTCCAACAGCGCAAGGCATGAACAACAGCTGCCAACTCCAGATCAAGCGTAGGGTAGTTCCTCTCATGTGGCCTCAATTGCCGAGACCCGTACGCAACGACTCCATCTCCCTGCATAAGAACAACTCCCAGCTTGATACCCGAAGCATCACAGTAAACAGTGTAGCTCTTTCCTGGCTCTGTTAAGACTAGTATCGGTGTTGACGTCAACCTTCTTTTCAGCTCCTGAAAGGCCGACTCACAAGAATCTGACCATAAGAACTTCTCCCCCTTCTTGGTCAGACCTGTTAAAGGTGCTTCTAGATGAGAAAAGTCCTGAATGAAGCATCTGTAGTATCCAGCCAGCCCTAGGAAGCTCCTTACCTCAAAAACGTTCTTCGGCTGCTCCCATGAAACTACAGCTCTCACTTTATCTGGGTCCACTGATATTCCTACCTCTGAGATGACGTGACCCAAGAAGTGAATCTGGTCCATCCATAAGTGGAACTTCGAGAGTTTAGCATATAGTTGATGCTCTCTCAGTGTACTCAGAACGATCTCAAGATGTGTGACATGGTCGTGTCGAGTGTGAGAGTACACCAAGATATTGTCCACGAAGACCATGACGAAGGATCCCAAGTAATGATGGAACACTCGATTCATCAGTTCCATGAAAACTACAGGCGCGTTCGTGAGGCCGAACGGCATTAATGTATACTCGTATAGACCATACCTGCTCCTGAAGGCTGTCAGAGGTATATCTGATGGTCTAACACACAACTGATGATAACCGGACCTCAAGTCAATCTTCGAGAACACCCGGGATCCTTGAAACTGATCAAAAAGGTCATCAATCCGTGGAAAGGGATATCGGTTCTTGACCGTCAACTGGTTCAGCTTCCGATAATCCACACAAAGCTGAAGGGTACCATCTTCCTTCTTCGTGAATAGAACAGGCGAACCCCAAGGAGAAGTACTGGGTCGAATGAAACCCTTAGCATGTAGCTCCTCCAACTGCTTCTTGAGCTCCTGCAGATCAGGTGTGGCCATCCTATAGGGATGAATGGACACCAGTGCCGCTCCTGGCATGAGCTCAAAAGAAAATTCCACCTCATGCTCCGGAGGCAAACCTGAAAAGTCCTATGGAAAGACATCCCTGAAGCGATCCACCATTGGAGGAAAGTCTGAATGTGGAGTCCCCTGATCATCCAGATAAAGACTAGCAATCTGGGCTGTCACCCCTCCTAGCCTAAGATGCTCGAGTCCCGCCCGACTCGCCCTAACATCCCATTTGCCTCTATGAAGGAAAGATTCACCTTCTAGTGAAATGAAACTGACTCTGCGGTGATAGTAGTTGACAAATTCCCGGTAGGGAATCAACCAATCCATGCCAAGGATGACATCATAGTCTGTCATCTCTAGGACATAGAGATCCCATAAGAAGTGGTACCCTGAAACCTCGAGAGGGCACTCTCTACACTGACGTACACTAGATGTCCTCATTCCCAAAGGTGTGTCTAGTGTCAACAAGTCAGCAGAAGAAAAGATGTAGAGTCCAAGGCTCTCCACAACGGAAACAGAGATAAAACTATGCGTAGCACCAGTATCTAAAAGGGATAAAGATAAAATTCAGGCTACTAAAATCGTACCTCGAACAGTAGAAGGGTCGGGATCCTGATCATGATAATTCTGCTCCACAATGATAGATTGGCCTGCACCGCGGCCCTGCGCCCCTAACTGACCACTCTGAGCTGAACCTCCCTGTTGGTACTAAGGGACTGGTGGCTGACTACCATGGCCTCGACCTCCACCTCAGCCCGAACGGCCGGAAGAACTCAAGTTCCCTGACTGGTGAGAGACTGGTGGGGCTGCTCCTAAACGAGGAGTCATGGAAGAACCTCGTTCGCCTGCTGCTTGTGGGAAAACCTGGAAGAAACGCTGAAGGTGACCCAACTTGCCACAAGATCGGCACTCCATGGGGTATATCTGGCACTGCGGCCTCGTGTACCCTGTCTGGACACACTGGTAGCATGTCACATGGCTGCCTGATGATGCATATCGCTTCCTCGAATCACTGCAAGTAGGATCCCTACGGTGCTTCTTGCTGTCATCTGAAGTAAAGATAGCTCTGGAAGCAGAACTGCTTGGACTTGTAGCTCCAGAGTCTCTCAGATTACACTCCGCAATCACTATCTAGTTGATGATGGAAGTAATGGAAGTCAGCTGGAAGATGTTCACCTATGAGCGAATCTCCCTCCTGAGTCCATCCTCAAAATTCCTTGCCAAGAACACCCCACTCCCATCCTGAAGGGGTGTAAAATGATGCAGCTCAGTGAAACGAGAGGAATACTCCATGACAAATAGAGTACCCTGCTCTAAGCTAATGAACTCCTGGGCTCGGTCGGCCCTCAGGGTCTCCGGGTAGAAGTAGTCGTAAAACACACGCTGGAACTCCTCCCAAGTCATAGCCTGCTGCTGACCCGCCCGTGAGATCACGCCCCACCACCTCTTGGTGGAGTCTCAGAGCATGTAGGTGGCGAGCTTGAACCGCCTCTCTGGAGGCGTCTCCAGATGCTCGAATATATTCAGCATGGCTTCCAGCCATGACTCTAAAGCCTGAGTTCCTCCCTCCCCTGAGAACGTGGGAGGATGCTACTGGTGGAAAACCCGCGTCAAGTCTTCCATAGATGAGTCAGGAGGCGGTGATCCCTGGAAGGCCTGCATCATCCTCCTAAAACCTTCCCTGAACTGTGCATCAATTCCTGCAACTGGTACGACAACCGGTGCCAAGGCTGACTCGGCTGGGGGATCGACAGGAAGTCTTTGATCAGCGCTGTCTGGCGTCTGATCACTGTCTGACGACAGACGTACGACCGGAGTACGTCTCGGAGGCATAGCTCTGAAAGATCAAAAGCATGCCTTAGATCAAGAAGACAAGGACAGAGAACACAAGAGTACAAAATGGGAATAGGGGAAGAAAAACACACAAGATTGCAAAACAAGACTACACAACGTGTATAAAACTACACAACATATCTTTTGAAACCACTGATAAGGGCGTGTACTCATTCCCTACAAGGAATTTACACTACAAACTACATGGCGTGTTGTCCCCCACACACGGCGTGTACTTGAAAACAATTCCCCTACCTGAGTATCCTTACACGGCTAACCCACACGGTCCGACTCAACCTGAGACTACACGGTGTGTTCAAAACAAACATGGCGTGCACTAGACAAGGCTCCGGCGGTCCCTGTTGTTGAGTACACGGCTGTCTACATGGCTAGACCTTACATGGCATGCTCCGAACAAGCACGACGTGCATAGGTAAAGGCGACATTGTCCCGTGTTGTTTGTGACATGGACGGGTACCTGGGAAAGAATACACGGCGTGTTCCGAACAAACACGACGTGTGGAAAAGAAGGTCACACCATCCCGTGTTGGTCGTGACATGGCCGGGTACCTGGACCGGACTACATGGTGGGTTCCCTATGGACACGGCATGTTCTACCCAAGCTTCCCTGACCCGTGTTGTTAGTGACATGGTCGGGTACACGGCTCCAAACTCACACTGCGTGTACCATTGGTGCACGGCGTGTTCCCGAAGTTACTCCCAAGACACCGTGTTCTGCTCACACAGTCAGTGACACGGCCTGAAAACTACACGGCGTGTGCCCGAGAAGTACACGCCGTGTATTCTGGGGTTTTCTGGGCAGTAGCTCAGAAACTGCGCAGAATTCCAGAAACACTAAAAATGAGGGAAAAGATGCCAAATTCCGATCCGTGAGGGCCAATAACACCTCAAGAACCAAAATTTGGCGTTTATTTTAAGCAAGAAATAGAACAATAGTTTTCTAACATAGCAGCAGAGAATCTATCGAGCAACTATCACAAAAGCATGCATAATCTACACAAAGTCTATCACAACATCATGCAATCGCTAATTCACCCTAGATGACATGGAAAGAATGCATGACATGTGATTTCTATAAGTGCCTATATGATGCATGAGATGGAATACCCTCATCTCATCGGGTTGCGACAGAAATAGAACCGAAATATCAAAACAATAATCGCACAAGTCATGTGAATCACTCTAGGTGAAAACATATCAACCATAAAACTCAAAACCAGAAAACTGCAATTTAACGAGGTAGTATGGCCTTTCCCTGTACACAGGTTAGCTACTCCCGAGCACAGCTTAATACCAAGTACCGAATCTGTCCTATCCCTGGCTAAAGTCCCCAAACAGTAAAGCAATAGAAAATAACTCCTCTGATACCACTTTGTAACGTCTCGAGTCCGGATCCCCTCCACTGGTGCCCCGTACCTGGTTTGCCACATGATCTTAAGCGCGTTTCCCCGAATGCCAGAGGATGCCGACTAGCAGCGAGGGCCTAGGTGAGTTGGTGGGTAAACTATGCCCTCATTCGGTATGGTACACAAGGTAAGAAAACAATAATAAACAACAGAAGTAGTAACGACATGCATAACAGCAGAAACCAAACAGCGGAAGCAATGTAGATATATAACTATGATGACAAAGATGCAGCAGGTACAAGTATCTAAGGAAAACAGCAAACACAACAACGTGCAAAAATACAACTGAAACCAAGTGCAAAAGAAAACAAAGTATGCTCCTCAACATCGTGAGCCACAGCTCGGTCCCATGCTCCCCAGCTCCCGGTGCAATCAAGATCCTGAAGTAGAAGGGCGCTCGCCCTAATCTATACCTGCAGCAACATAGTCTCCTTGGGCCCAAAAGCATGGCCCAAACAGGGTGTGAGATATAATCCTAGTAGGCAACCACCCAAATATCTGTGCATAACAGTCAATGAATACATGGCAGTACTAAAACAAGAAGCAGTAAACATAAAAGCACAACAGCTACATTCCACAGTTCTAACAAGCATAGCAGACAAGTAAGCAGCTAGCAACAAAAGTAAATAGGTAACCCTCTGGGTATCTCTCATAGTCTAACCCCTATGGTTCAACCTCCAAGTACAAGCAACCCTCTGGGAGGCATGCACAGTCTCACCTCTCTGGTTCAGCTACGTAATTAAGCAGACTCTCTGG
Organism: Viscum album; assembly: GCA_963277665.1. Classification (NCBI taxonomy): domain Eukaryota; kingdom Viridiplantae; phylum Streptophyta; class Magnoliopsida; order Santalales; family Viscaceae; genus Viscum; species Viscum album. Next base: position 1,808,868,725 of record OY728157.1, read on the forward strand.
GGAAGCACTCACCGTCAATTCCCCCTATAGTCTCGTATCGTGCTAATGGCTCTCTGTGGAAGCACTCAATATCAATTCCCCCTATAGCCCACGTCGTAATTAAAAGACTCTCTAGAGAATCCCTTCCATCAATTCTCCACTTGGTCTCGCATCGTGATTTAAAAGACACTCTGGAGAAGCCTTTATGTTAATTCTCCCTTTGGTCTGCTACTCTAGGTTCTCACAGTCCTGAGTAACTAAACATGATCAGCGCGTGTGTATCATCCAAGTAAACCACAAGAACTACTTGGCTATCAACTAAGGCTCCATAGTAAAATAAATCAATAGCTCCACTATCCTACGACTAGGCATGGAAACTGGCAAATTCCAAACAGGTAGAACAAGCATGGAAAAGCAAACTGAGCACAAACAAAATACTCTAATCACAATCAATAACCTCTACTAAATAAATCAAGCAAAGCAGGAAAGAAACAAGGGCAAAACAAAAAACACGCAATACCCCGTTCAAGAGTATTGGTGGAATTTGCACAAAATACTCAAAGACTTTCTACAGAAAGGCACAAACCACCTACCTCGATCCTAGGAGATCGATATACGTGAACCTCAGCGACAGATTCCACTTAGAACGATGTAGATCTGAGAAAACTCACAAAACATTCATCCAACGATAACTTGTAAACAAGGAGGAATCAAGAAACAAGGCTAAAGTAGAAGGAAGAACTCACCGATACGCTTCCAACACAACTGACCATGCTCAAATCGGAGAACGGGTGGTGAGGCGGTCATCCGTCGAAGATCCGGCCGTACGGGTCACTTCGGACGGCCGAAAACTGGAGAAGAAGGTGAATATGAGGGTTAGACGCGACCCCAGTCCGTTTCATGAAAAAAAGTGCACGGTGTGTACTTTTAGAGTACGCGGCGTGTACTTATAATTTTTTCGTACTCCGAAATAACCAGCCTCCACCTCAGCCTTACACACCGTTTGTGTGGTCCGGACACGACCAACACACGGCTTTGAGCCAGAACAGAGTACACAGCGTGTACTCAGAAAGTACACGGCGTGTACTTCTGAAATTTCCAGAAAATTCATTTTTTCTAAAAAAACTCCAGAAAAAGTAAAACATAACTGAAAAGAGATCTGGGTTCTTACACACGCCATGTCCAGTGGGCCACATGGTGTTTAGTCTATCTAACCATGCCCTAGTTTTTACTGGTCAACACGTGGTGTAATAATTAACTACACCGCATGTCATTAATGCACATGACTTGAGTAATTTCCCAATTACTCCTGATGCATTGAACACAAATACACAGTGTGTAGATCCGACTACATGGTGTGTATTTTTGTGTTATCTAGAAAGAACTGTTGGCACCTCTTGATGAGATCCTTGACTTAATTTTAATAACAAAATTATTCATTTCTGTTAGATCTGTGAGAAACGATAAGGGAGGAACAAATCTAGATATTTAGATTACAAGAATGATTAAACATGAATTGAAAAACTAAATTATTAAAGCGTAAATCATCAAATAATTACTTAAATAATTATAAATGAAAATATGATCTCTTTAATACCACTTGTATGTTCCGAGCACAGTAGAAGTGCAGGATGGGAGTGTACCTAACTTTACAAATTTCCATAATCGATGATTAATCTTGGATCAATACGATGACGAACACCAGTATCCATAGAATTAAATAAAAGATAAAAGACAAAAGAGAGAACCCTGAACCGAGAAGAGAGGATCAACATATTTTTTTTAAATTAATTTAATTTAATTATATAATTACCTCCAAGGTGATTCTTTTTTCGTTGATACGTCTGACCACAGGTCCAAGGTGCGGCTTAGTTTTGATGTAGAATCCAATGATATGAATCCTCTAGTGGTGATCCACACGTGCTTCACATATCTCTAGACGTTGTCAAAGGAGTCTCCAGGTGCTAGCATCAAAGATCCTTATGCTTGCGATGTCCACCTTTGATTGCCTTGAGAATCAATTACAAAAAGTTTTTCTTGATCTAGTAGAGGAGGATCTCTCTTGTTCTTGAGAGTGTTCTTGTAGAGGGAAGAGTTATCTAGGATCGAGAGCTTTTCTATAAGGAATTTGTGCACACAACGATTAGTTAGCTGGTGGAATGACCCCTTGGATAATTTAAAGAATAATAAAATAACAAGAATTTAATTCACCAGGTAATAATAAATAATTAGCCAGGTTCCATTACTTAATTTATTATTCCATGTGAAACCCCATGTCAAATAATAATAGCATTGTTATTATTTCCATGGCATGTGTTTAACTTACACGTTATATTTAAATAGTATTTAACCAAATAATATTTCATATTATTTCTCACTGGACCCGTAATTTGGTCTTCCAATCCTCCTCAATATTTATTGGGCCTTGAATAATGACTATTTATTTATAAAATAAATATAACTATATTATTCACTAATATTTAAACATTCTATTCGCAATATATTCTGTCAAATAACTAGCATTGAAATAAATGTGATCATGCATACTTGAATAATTATTAAAACATAATCGAGAATAATATTTATTCAACTTGTTAAATAAATAAATTATTTAAATGAGATACTGGCTAAACTTAGTGTGTGACCCTCTAGGCTAATTTCTTATTGACATTAGGAGGGCTACCTAAAGTCCAAGATTACTATATAGTAATGGGTAAAAGCACCCAAGAGAAATAATTTGATGCCATAACAATTTTTCCCCTCATATGAATGATTAATATGTAACATAATCCCTTTGTCCTGATATCTCCAGTCAAGAAGGTTGCATGCAAGTGTCATCAACACTTGTGATTGATTTCTAATTCTTTGACTTCCTAGAATTAAACTTTCATATAGAACACCATGACCATGGATTTATTTAGGCTATATCATTTACATCAAAGGTCTTGAGATATCTACTTCTCTAGAAGTGACGAATCCTTTCTCACATTATTCATTAATGCAGTATTACTCGTGACGCACCCAACATATCCTACCTCACCGTGAACATATGTTGTCACGGTTTTTGTCAATACATCTAAGTGTGCGAGTCATAATACCCATTAATAATAATATTAAATTCTAAGGACCAATACACGTGTTTTCAAGTAGGAACATCCAAATACACATAGGAATGTGGATTTTCTATTGGCGGGTCTTGTTCTCATAAGATCCTCCTGGATATTTCCAAGGGCGCACACCATGAGAAGGTGTCTCAAAGTTTCATGAGTCCCCATCCCTGATAGCCTGTATCATTTTTGTCCCTTCAAATGATACCATCCATCCAAAGAACATATATTCAAGAATAGTGTCATGGAACTTTCGGGTTCTTATCATAGTAGGGATCCACTATGACATTTTAGTGTGATCGCTATTCTTAGGACACTATCACATGTTATGTCACATAGAAGAAAAATCATGATGTGATAAGGGGTTTATTAATATTTATCCAATAAATATAGGTTTATCATAAAGTACAAAGAAGTTGGTTTTTAGGGCACCAACTCCAATAGTTCGGTCCTTTTCCACGATGTCTAGCTTTCAGGATGTGATATAAAGGGCGGAGCTATATGACCTTGGTTTTACAGGTAGTCCCTTCACCTGGTTTCGAGGGAAATCGGAAAACATGCACATTACAAAGCATCTAGAGAGATTTTTGGTCTTAGAAGAATGGACTAACAGGTTCAGAATGTTCCATATCTCTTACATGGCACCGAATTCATCGAACCAATGCCCTATTGCCATTGATTTCTATCAAGGAATTCGCAATCAAAGATATGTAAAATATTTCAGATTATAAAGACTCTAGGTAAAATACCGGTGATGCGAATAGGTTGTCTGATCATACTAGAAGGGTGAAAACTTAGTAAATTTCTCCAACCATCATTAGATGACCTCTAAACTGAGTTTTTGGAGCAATAAAAAATTTCTTCATCCCAAAAATCATTGTGAATCAATTGGGAGACAGATAAATTCCCTTTTTTCATTACCATTATTTGATGCTATTCTTTCTAGAATCAATTTTCTCCAAGGATAATTTGATGCAACCCTTCGGATTAAAGAGAGATTTTGGGAAATGTGCACGCATGAAGCCCACATTAAAGAAGAGGATGGAAACACCTATTAATTCCCTCGGAAGGATTCTACCAATCACTGAAAAAACACTATCACTTGTATATCATATCCTAATGGTATAATTTCATCCAATGTTAAAGGAATTCATGATATTATTTCATGTTTTTTTTTCAGAAGCTTTATACTACAGGGGGATTCCACTATATCGGTCGAGGTGGAAGCATGTATCAAACCAATAATCACTGATGCAATGAACCAATAGCTCACAAAATATTTTTTGGATGATGAGATCCTATGGGATCTAAATCATATCCATTCCAAAAAAATCACTGGGTCCAGATGGCTTCAATTCACTCTTCTTTAAGAAATATTGGTACATTATTGGGCTTGATGTTTCTACTATTATGAAATATATATAGGCAAGGAAAATCTATCTTTTCTCTCTCAACGGGACCATTATAACCCTCATTCCAAAGATAAAGAAACCCCTCTTGGATTCAGACTTTAGGACAATTATATTATGCAACGTATCCTATAAATTTTTCTCAAAGATTTTAGTCAACCGACTACGTAAAGTGGTTGCCTTACATTATTTCTAAAAATCAAAGCACCTTTTTCATGAAAAGGCTCAACACGGACAATGATATTGTGTTCCATGAGGTGTTCTACTCAATGAAAACATTCTCGGCTAAAAAAATAGGGACTATGGACTGGAAATTGGATATGAGTGAGGCATATGATAGAGTGGAATGGAATTTCCTCTAGTTTTTCATGACCAAAATGAGTTTTTGTTCAAAATGGATTGATATTATCATGCACTATGTTTCATCTGTTTCATTCAAGATCAACATTAATGGTGTACTTTCACAAGGCTTTACCCCCACCCGAGGCATTGATAGGGATACCCCTCCCCCTTTCTCTTCATCCTTGGGGCTAATGTTTTTTCTAACCTAATTTCAATGGTAGCTTCCTCTAACTCGTTACATGGAGAAAAGGAGTGTCATATTAGCTCACCTATTTATCATCTCTTATTTTCGGATGACCGCCTTATATTCTCTAGAGACACACATGATGAATGAATTTCCATTTGCAATGTGGCAATCCTTTATAATAGGGCCTCTGTACAGTTTATAAATCATTCCAAATCATAAATTTCCTTTAGCTATGATGTTCCACTGAACAAGAGAGAAGAGCTTTATCGCACTACAGAAATTTAGATGGTCGAAAAACATAATAAATACATTGGTCTCCCCACAATGGTAGTTCAATCAAAAAAAGAAAATTTCTCATCCACTGTGGATAGAATTGAGAAAAAAAACTGGTTTGGTCACTGAAAATAATTTCTATAGCAGGAAAAGAAACTCTTATGAAGAAATATCTTCAGTCTATCCCAACCTATATCATGTCTCTGTTCAAGCTTCCTAGTGAAATTTTTTGTCAAATTCACTCATTCATTTCCAAGTTCTTGTGGGGAGATATTAATGGGAGAAACAAAATTCATTGGATTTCCTAGAAGTCACTATACACCCCTAAAGTGGGTGGCAGTATGAGTTTCTGGGAACTCATACTGTTTAATGATTCCCTTTTGGCTAACCAGGGCTGGTGCATTTTGAATCAACCATAATCTCTATAAATGTGGATTCCTTGTGAAAAATACTCTTCTCACTCTGATTTTCATAACTCCTCTCTTGTCCCCCAACCATGTTTCCCTTGGAGAAGTATTTGGGGATCATGAAAATTACAAGATAGAGGAATTGGCTGGAGGATTGGGGATGGAACAAAAGTCAACATTTGGAATGAACCTTGGTTGATTGATAAAGACAATATGTTGGCTACTTCCCTGACCATTCATAGATATAAGGATGCCACTATCTGCTACCTGTTCGATGATACTGGTACTTGGTGGTTCTGGGATAAAATTAACTCTTGGTTTAATGAAAGGGATAAAAGGATTATTCTTAGAATTACTTGTGTGATGGATGTGGGGTAGGACAGTCTCTTATGGAGAAATGATATCTCAGGAGCCTATTCAATGAATCTAGGATACAAACCAGCTCTTGATTCCAATATTTAGGATAGATAGGGACTTAGGAAAATACTTTGTCACTTGGAATTCCCCCCAAAGATCCACTACTTCTGGTGGCAGATTTATACTGGTATTATTCCCACCCTGAATTTCCTATACTTCCTTGATTTTACAGACAACCAAATTTTCCCACTTTGTTCAGATGGTATGGAATCCCCTATGTATTCTATAATCCATTGCCCAAGGGCTATGGAGGTTTAGATTGCATGGGGTCTCTTATAAAGCTTATGTTGTATACGATCTCATATCTCCCATCACTACTGATGATGTTGTCTTCCACATTCACTACTGATAAGGTCGCGTCACTGTGTGTTGTGTCTTGGATTATAGGGGTTATATGGAATGATTTCATCTTTAATCACACCTCAAAACCCTGTGGTTTATGGATCGAAGGAGAAAACTCCTCGATTGATGGATGTAATCGGGACCTGGAATAGAATGGTTTCTATGAATCTCAAGTGGATGAAGCTAGATGACCCCCCCCCCCCAGATGGAAGGGACTGTGAAGATCAATTTCAATGCTACCTTACTCAAGGATGGATATTTTGGAATCAAATTGATGGTCTGGGACCATTTTGGTAAGATCATCACTTCCAAATAGGAATCAAAACATGCCTTCTAGAAACCCATGGTTGCTGAAGCCCATGTTGTCCTTGCCAGTCTGACCCTTGCTAATGATTTTGGTTGGAAGGATATAAAAATTGAATCTGATTTTCTCAACATCATCAATGAAATCAACACAAATTATTTTAGCCTATAATATTATGGATTGATCTTTAAGAAAATTCAGTCTGTCAGTCGCAACTTTTCAGCTTTCTCTTTCTCTTTCATCAAATGGGAGGAAAATGAACCAGCACATCATCTAGATTCTCATTTTTTTCCTCAAGATAATCACTTCTGGATTCATTTTTTTTTCCTTCATTGATGTTTGATCTTGTTTCTACTATTCTTCGTGATTAATATATCTTCCTTAGATTGTCCAAAAAAATCAGTGCATGCAAGAAATTTTTAAATGAGTAATGTTATGTATTGATTTATTTATTTTAAAGCCCCATGTGACAGATTTATTAACTAGTTCAAGTGGGATATATATACAAAATACTAAATGATAATATTATCCCCATTTTAATGTTTTTTATAGCATTTTATTTTCTTAACCCAAATTTAAATTATCATTTTATTCATATTTTGAATAATAATAATGTTTTCCCCTCTCTATCCTAATTATCATCATGTCAAATCTTGTGAAACTCAAATTAACTACACTTGATTTCATCAGAAGTAATTATGTTCTGTGAACAATGGATGTTTAAATGAATCTAAAATCAAAGGATTTCATGAAACCGATTAAATAAAATAATTTACAAACCCTTCAAAATAAAAGAAAAGGAAATAATCTTCCCCATAAGACATCTCGATGAGGGATGAAATGTGAATACATCACAAAAAGAGATCCAAGTAAGCTTTGGAAAAGTTTGAAAGAGATGTGTGATCATCAAAAAGAGGTTGTTATTCTAGCAACTCATGATGAATGTAATGTTTTACTCTTACAAGACTATAAATGGGCCAGTAATTACAATTATTCGATGTATATAATTGTATCACAGTTACTTTGGTATTGAGATTACGGATTCTGATATACTTGAAAAGTCATATATGACATTTCATGCAAGTCACATCAACATAAAAGAGAAATATCACTTATGAGGGTATATATAATATTCTGATATTATATCATCATTACTTGTAGTTGATAGGAACAACGATCTTTTGATTTAAAATCATCAGTCTTGTCCTATTGGTTCAATAATATAATTTCCTAAAGCAAGTGCCATATTTCAGGAAAATAATCATGGAAGAATTCGGGGATGTGATTCTCATGGTGGATGTGGTTTTGGTAGAAGACGCAGTTAAGGGCAGGGTCATAACCATGGACATAGTCAAAATGAATATCAAAATCAAAGAAATATCAGCTCAAGCACTCCAATAAATCCTAAATATTCCCATTACCAGTGTGGTTCTAAGGTACATTGGTCTCGAGTTTGTCGAACCCAAAAAAAAATCATTGTAAACTCTATAAAGTGTCTCTTGAATCAAATAAAAATGAACCATATTTTTCTGAGACATCCTATAAAGGAAAAGAAAAGGAGGTGAATTTTAATGAGAATAATGATTTATTAAATAATGATTTCACTTACCTCAAAGTGGGTGATTTTACTTGTGATTTTGATGAGATGATAGCTTGAATTAATTCAAAAAAACTACAGTTGTTATGATATGTGATATTTCATTCTATTCTATATGCTTTATATTTTTTATGTTTTAATTTCACAAGGTGTTTCTTATAATATTACTATATTTAATTTGAAGTATTTAAATGTAATGTGTAAACTAGACATATATTTTCATACCGGATAGTGGAACAACACACAATTCTTAAGAATAAAAAATATTTTTTCTAAACTTAAACCAATAAGACCAATTCTGAATATTATATGTGGTCTTACAGATTTAATAGAAGGGGCTGGTAGAGTGAATTTTTCTTTATCTAAGGGGACATAATTTTTTATAAGAGATGTGTTATTTTCCCCAAAGTCCAAAATAAACTCGTAAATTTTCAATGATATATACCAGCATGGTTATGGTACCCAAACTATATCTGAGAGAAATGAAAATTACATTTTCATTACCATTAATAAATCTGGTGGGAGTCATGTACTAGAAAAAATACCAAAATTATCATCTAGATTACATTACACATATATTAGTGTAGTCGAAACACATATGGTGGTTTAGAATAGATCATAAATAATTAATTTATGGCATGGTTTATTAGGACATCCTAGTTTGGTAATGATGTGAAAAATAGTTGAAAGTTCTCATAAACATTCAATAAAGGTCTAGAAGATCTCTGCACTAAGAAAAATTCCTTGAGAGGCTTGGTCACTTAGAAATATAATTGTGAGACCATCTCCAATAGAAATTAAGGTTGAAATTTAATCCTTTATTGAATGAATTCAATAGGATATATGTGAATCAATTCATCCATCATGTGGTACATTTAAATATTTTATGGTATTAATTGATGCATCTATCATATGGTCACACATATGTTTTCTATCAACACATAATGTAGCGTTTTCATGATTTCTTTCTGAAGTAATTAAATTAAGAGCACAATTACATAATTATGTCACAAAGAAAGAAAGGCCTGATAATTCTAGAGAATTTACCTCTCAAGTTTTTAATGGTTATTGTATAGCATTGGGGATTGTTGTGGAGCATCAAGTCACCCATGTGCATACACAAAATGGTTTATTTGAATCACGGACAAAATGCCTCCAACTTTTATTAGACCATTAATAATGCAAACAAATCTTCCAAGCTTTATATGAGGGTCATGGAATATTTCATGCCTTGGTATTAATTCACATCAGACCAAGTTCATATCATGATAACTCTCCACTCCAATTGGATTTTGACCAAGAGTCCAACATCTCCCACTTAATAATCTTTAGTTTTGTAGTCTATGTACCAATTGTTCCCCCACATCATACAAAGAAGGAACCTCAAAGGAGGCTGGGAATATATGTAGGATATAAATACTCATCCATCATCAAATATCTTGAAAAAAACTAATGATTCTTTGTTAGAATGTTTTCTTGATTATCACTTCAATGAAGAAGTATTCCCAGTATTAGGGGGAGAAAAGAAACAAAGGGAGGGTATTTCCTGGAATGTGAAAACGTTATATTTTTTCTATCCTCCCACCTAGTAGTGTGAGATAGAAGTGAAAAAATATTTTACATTTTCAATAACTATCAAATCAATTTCCCTATGCATTTACTAATTCAAAGGGTGTGACTAAATAACATGTATCAGCTATAAATGCACCATATAAAATTTACATTCCAAAGACACAATTACATAATGATGTTACAGAAATATCAAAAACATTCATGAGGCATGGAAGACCAATTGGATCTACGGATAAAAATATTTGAAAAATAAAAGGAATGATTATAATTGAAAACTCTATTATGGTGGTGTGTGTTCTATAAGAAACACATAATTTAAGTGTTCTTAAATAAAAACATGATGAAAATCATAAAGAGAATTCACATGATATAGAAAACCCAGAATGTGTTGAAAATAATGAAATCTCTCTTAATTATTCCACTATAGGTGATATATAGAATTGAAGTAATGTGGAAAATATTGAAAAAATATTTTCATATTCTAGGTCACATGATATAGAAAATTAAGACCCTGAACCAAGGTCTATTATGGAATGTAAAAAATGTGGAAATTGGAATAAATGTAAAGATACAATGCATTGAATTAAATTCACTTAAGAGGTGAAGGTTTTATGGACATATCATGCTCACACTAGAAGCTATGAAGCCTGTTGGATATAAATGGGTTTTTTATGTAAGTGTAATTAGAATAACAAAATTGTAAGATAAAAATATCATCTTTTTTACATGAGATTTTTCTTAGAGACCTAGAATTGATTATGTAAATACTTATTCTCCTATTATGGATGCTATTAATTTTCAGTATCTAATTATCCTTACGGTAGTTGAGAAGGATAATATGTGACTTATGGATATTATTCTAGATTATTTATACAGTTCACTTTATAGTAGTATATATATGAGAATCACTAAAGGATTAAAAATACCTGAATTATTGAAATCAAAACCCAAAGACCTATATTCAATTAAATTGTAGAAATCCATGCATGTATTAAAACAATCTGGGCATATTTGGTATAATAATTTCAGTGAATATTTCTTAAATAAAGGGTATGTAAATAACCTCATATTCCCATGTGTTTTTATTAAGTATAAATCATCTAGATATGATATCATTTTTTTATGATTTAAATACCATCAAAATTCCATAAGAGATCAATGAAATAAGGAGAAACTTAAAGGATTAATTTGAAATGAAAGACCTGGGATAAACCAAGTATTTTCTTGGATTAAAAATTGAGCATATTCCAAGTGGTATATATTTTCATCAGTAAAATTACTCTAAAAAGGTCTCAAAATGATTTAATATGGATAAAGTAAATCTTTTAAGTACTCAAATGGTTTTTCAGTCTTTAAATATTGAGAAAGATCAATTTCGACCTTGTGAAGAAAATGAGGAGTTGGTTGGTCCAGAATTACCATACCTCATTTCTATTGGAGAAAAAATGTGTCTTTCTAATTATAATCCTCATGATATATATTTTTCTACTAATTTATTGGAAATATTTAGTTCAAACCCTATATAAAGTCAATAAAATGGATTTAAACATATTTTTTGTTATCTTTTCGACACTATTGATTTGGGTTTATTCTATTCTAACAAAATAGAAAAAATGGATGGTTTTTCATATGCAGTTTATTAATCGGATCCTTATAATGCATGATCAAAAACTGGTTGTGTGTTTACAATTACAGTTAATACCATTGTAAGAAACCGGATCTTATTTTCAGGTATGTGACCCCTTGGTTGATGTTTTTCTTGGTTTTAAATTTAAGGGTGATTCTTGAGAGAGTCGGGGAAACTTGAAATGAATTTTTGCGGCAAAATGGGGAGCTGCACGGGAGGTGCACTATAAAGACCCAATGTTTTTCAATGGAAATTCTCTTCTTATAATTATGTCCTAAAATCACATGAAAACACAACATAATGAACTAAAAAGTTCTAAGTGACCTCTAAACATAATTTTGTCACTTATATGTTTTGAATTTTGAAAATCTGACATACACGGTTGTGTTCATGATGATTTTTGGAGTCTGAATAAACAAAAATAATTTTTGGTGAATAGTAACATACCCTTATGAATAGTAATATGACCCTTATTAATATTAAATCATCCAACATAAGAGTAACCTTACCCATGAATAATTAAATAAAATTCAGACATCATAGAAAGTGACAATTTGACCTTAGTAAACATTTTGGTATTTTGTAAGTCATAAATAATTAATTATAATTAATTTATTAATTTAAAAGAAAAATTATTTGCTTAAAATATGTTAATTAATTATCAAATCAATTTTTTATAGTTTTTAGATAATTTTATAAGACCTTGCGTAATTTTTGAAAGCACTATAAAATCAGTTTTAATTTTAAAAACTATTTTTTTAAAGTAAATTATGATTTTAATTAAAAATTAAATTAATAATATTTAGAGAATTATTTTTGAAAAATAGAATTCATTTTTGGATTCTACATGTTGAAAAATGGTAGGGGTAAAATTTTGGGATTTTTCTGAAATACTTGAATTTTTGGTGAATAGTAAAATACATTAATTTACCTTAGAAATACATTATAATTAAAACCAACTATTCCTGAAATCTCAAGTGATGTAAGCACCCAAATATAGAAATCACATTCTTTATTTACTATTCTTGTTCATGGATGACTCACTATTCCTTGTCTTAGGGTAAATTAATAAACTAATGAATTTTATATTAAGGAAACCCCTCTCCCCTCCACTATAAAAGCCACCCTTCACACCCACATTTCTTCACACCTCTCAAGCTCCAAGACTTCTCTAAAAACTGCCCAAAACTCTTCCCTAGCCCCTCCCCCATGTCTAAGAGCTTCTGGCCTCATCAAAAGATCAATCTTAGGCCCTTAAGGAAGATCTCAAGAGGAGGATTCAAGAGGTAATTTCTCTCCCTCTTCTCCTTTAATTTCCTTTCAAGCTCAAGTTCATTTCTTGATCTCTTCCCACCTATCTTCATATAAATAGTATTTTAACTCCCGTATTATACATCTAATGTAATTTTATGATTCTAATGGGATATTATATCATCCAACCCCCTTTCCCTCTTCCTTTTGTTTTATTAAAGAGAACGTTGTTCGAGAGGTGTTAACTTGTCACCTTCAAGAACGACATGTTTTCTTCTTCTATTTATACCTTCAGATCTGGTCATGAAACCATTTTTGTGGTTGAACCAGAAGTTTTTATATGTATTATCTTCTATTTAAAGTTATTTAACTAACTTATGACCATATTACTCATGATAAAATAAAACAAGTTCATTATGATCGAAAAATCGCTCAAATTAACCCAAACAATCGTCTTTTAATTCTTATTTAATGATTCATCCACATGGATATAATATGATTCATTATAAGATCATTAAAACTTCTATAATATCATTAATAAAATTTAATACCAGTTCTGTATGTTTACCCATGTTCTACACAAACTTCAATTTAAGAATACAAGTGAACCACTCAAGAAAACCATCAAAACAAAAATTCTCGAATAATGTTTTTAAACTCTATAACTCATCCCAAGGCACATAAAATCACTTAATGAACCCATAATGAACCATATTAATTTACACAAGGTTATATATTTATAATTAATGAATAGAATGTCATTATATGGGACATTAAATAGAAGGAAGCATTCAGATACAAGGTAAGGGGAAATCTCGAACCCAATTTTCCTCCTTCGGGTTCTCCCTCTTTCACTCCATTTTTGATATGGTTACTCCTTAAAGATCATTTTTTCATCATTGTCTTTAATTTTCTGTGATATTAATATTTTTCACTGGTTTTTATGTTAAACAAAATGTTTTCCAAAAGAACTCCTCTTTTAAGAACACCCCTTTTACTTCTCACTCAAAGTGGATGGTTCTTGTAACATAAATGTTATTCCCTCTTTCTTTTGGGAACCCAAATATTATGATTGTGTTATTATGAGATGAAAACCATTCCATTCCATGGGTTATTTATGTACATTTTTTATATGTGTTCTATGTGGCAATCATAATGATTATAATGTTATAATGTGACGGCTGCGCCCAGAATTATATAGCGCAATATGAATGTTTCAATGTGACGAGTGCACCCAGAATTATACAGTGCTCCAATGCATTGGGTAAAGTGATGAATATAGTGAGTAAATGTGAAATTATGTGTGAAAAAGTTTCTATCTTGGTTCACAAGTATGTGTGGTAGTTAACCACTAAGACATGCTGTTTCATTTTTTATGCATTGCCACATTTTAAGTCTTTTATTTATACTTCCTCTCATGTTCATGATATTTTACCCATGTTATGAATATGCTCACCCCATGTTATACTATTATTATCTATCCTCTTACTGGGATTCTAGCTCACCGCTTTTGATGTATATCCTCATGTGGCTACATGTATTAAGGAGAGGACAAGTGCCAATAAGAATCTAGAGAAGAAGAAATTAAATAAATGTTTATGCTTGAGGTTGTAATTGTTATGTATGTTCCTAGTTCTCCCAAGACACTAAACCTTTTGATCCTCTATGTGTAATACTATTATGTTTTTTATCTTTAAAATGATATAATAGTAATTTAATAAAATTTGGGGTCGTTATAGTTGGTATCAAAGGCAAGGTTTAGTTAATTTGGGAATTAGGATTAGTGAACCCTAGAGAAAACCTCTAGCATGATACTAAGTACAATTATATACACAAGAAGCTTTAAATAGGGATTCCATATGTTATGTTTTTGGTATAAATTGTTTAAATGAATAATTTATTCATGACTTGTTTACTTATGTTTTGTTCTAACCTTTTCTATTTTAGAAAATGGTGGGAACCAGGAGAAACCAGGCCAACAACTCTTGCGAGGGCTAATGCAACGATTGCCCGAATGAAATCCCAAATTATTTGGGAGGTGGAGTTCAAAAATTCATGGTTATTCTTACCCAATTATCTTAGGTTATGAACAATAACCATAATAATGGGGAACTTCGTCCTTCACCAAAGAGGGATAAACTGTCTATAGAATGTTTTATGTAGAAACGAACACCGACGTTTTATGGATCTTCTGATCCACTAGTTGTAGAACAGTGGGTCAACTCCATGGAAAAGATCTTTTCTATGCTTTACTGTTAGGAGACAGAGAATGTGACCCCATCTTTTTATCGTCTAGACAGAGAAGTCAATCAATGGTGGGCTTTGATTAAGCACACCAAGCCAAGGGAGTAAATTGAAGAGATTTAATGGGAAGACTTTAAGATGATGTTTCTTAACAAGTATTTCCCAAGAACTCTTCACACAAAGATAGAGAGTGAATTCATAGAGCTCAAGAAAAAAGAAGGAGAATCTGTCACAACCTATGAAGTGAATTTTACAAGGCTTTCAAGGTACGCTTCAGGTTTTGTTATCAACAATGATAGAAAAATTGATAGATTCTTTAGTGGATTGAAAACACACCTTTAAAAGGCTCTTGCAATTAGAGACTTTGGGAGTTATGAAGAAGTTGTTCGTTGTGATCTCAAAGTGGATATGGAGTTTGGAGAATGGTCCCATGGATATGGGGATAAGAAACGAAAGATGGAGTTTCAAGCTGGAGGATCTAATGACAAATGTGGGAAGAAAACTCAATGACCCACATGCCAAAAATATGGGAAGTTGCACCATGGGAACTACCTCAAAGGGATGGGGAAATGCTTCAAGTGTGGGAAAGAAGGACACCATGCTCAAGAGTGTCGAAAAGACACGAAGAGAAAGGATAATGTAGCCGATGAAAGGAGAGAACAACTCATGGTTCAATGCTACAACTGTAGGGAGCTAGGGCACTATGAAAACTAGTGCACTAAACATCGAGCTCTCGAGGGTAATCAGCGTCATCAACCACGAAAGCCAAAGGAACAAGGGAAGTCTTATGCCATCAATAATGCAGAAGTGGAGCAAGATAATGAATTCATACAAGGTACACTTCCTATTCACTCAAGAATGGAAAATTATTTTTTGATTCTGATTCTACGAATTCCTTTATATCTTGTAAGTTTGCTAGAACTATAGAATCAAAGCCCCGAATCCTTGAATTAGAGATATCTTTAAAAACACTAAGTGGTTCAATCATTGAAACCCAAGTGTTTGACTCTTCTCCTGTTAGAGTTTGTGGGAATATTCTTCTGGAAAATCTCGTAATACTTCCCTTGGTGGATTTTTGATGCTATAATGGGAATATATTGGCTCTTGTTATATAGATCACATAACAACTATCGAGAAAAGGAAATATATTTTCATATTCCGAACCATCCCATGCTCCTCTACAAATGAAAGGAAGATCATGAATATCCGATGAAAAATCCTTCAATGGATTGGGTATTGATTCCCTATGAAGAAGCATACCTCACCCAAATGGTTGAGTCGAAGGAACGTTCCAACCTTGAGGAAATTTCCATCGTAAGGGACTACAAC
Source organism: Viscum album (assembly GCA_963277665.1). Taxonomy (NCBI): domain Eukaryota; kingdom Viridiplantae; phylum Streptophyta; class Magnoliopsida; order Santalales; family Viscaceae; genus Viscum; species Viscum album. The sequence goes on from OY728157.1 coordinate 1,808,885,112, forward strand.
GATGTATTTCCCAAAGAGTTACCCGGAATTCCCCCGGATCATGAGGTTGATTTCTCAATTTAACTCATACCCGGAGCTACTCCTATCTCAAAGTGTCCCTATAGGATGGATCCTATCGAACTGGAGGAGTTAAAGAAGTAGCTGCAAGAGCATCTGGATAAAGGGTTCATATGCTCTAGTGTATCACCTTAGGGTGCACCAGTGCTCTTTGTGAAGAAGAAGGATGGAACAATGCGGTTGTGTATCAATTATTGGGAACTCAGCTGGATCACCATAAAGAACAAGTATCCTCTCCCAAGGATTGATGACTTGTTCGACCAGTTAAGAGAAGATCAATACTTCTCAAAGGTGGATCTTCATTCTAGATATCATCTGGTAAAGGTGAAGAAGGAATATATTCAGAAGACTGCCTTCCGTACAAGGTATGTGCACTATGAGTTTTTGGAAATTCCCTTCGGACTTACTAATTCCCTTGAAATATTCATGGATTTGATGAATAGAGTCTTTAGATATTACCTTGATAAATTTGTGGTAGTGTTTATTGATGATATTATCATCTACTCCAAGAGCAAGGAGGAACATGAAGAACATATAATACTTGTTTTAGTGACATTAAGAAAGGAGAATTTGTACGCCAAGTTCATCAAGTGTAACTTTTGGATAAAGAAAGTCATGTTCTTGGGACATGTGATCATAAGTGAGGGAATTTATGTGGATCCTTCAAAGACAAAGTTTATTGAGGAATGTACCAGGCCCTCTAGTGTCATAGAAATCTGTAGTTTTCTTGGATTAGTTGGGTACTACCGACGTTTTGTGAGAAACTTCTCATGATTGTCAATCCCGCTAACTAAGTTAACAAGGAAAGGGGTAAAGTATGTATGGACGAAAGAATGTGAGGTAAGCTTCAAGGAGCTAAAGAGAAGGCTGATCACTACACCTGTACTCACACTATTGAAAAGTGGAGAAAGTTTTGTGATATACAGTGATACTTCAAAGAAAGGCTTGGGTTATGTACTCATGAAAAATGATAATGTGATAGTCTATGTCTCACGACAATTGAAGATCCATGAGCAGAACTACCTGACACATGATCTAGAGTTGGCAGCCATGATTTTTTCATTTAAAATCTGGAGGCACTACCTTTATGGTGAGAAGTGTGACATATACATCGACCACAAGATCCTAAAGTATATATTCACAAAAAAGGATCCCAACATGTGTCAAAGAAGATGGTTAGAGGTAATCAAGGATTATGATTTCTCTATTCACTATCATCCTAGAAAGGTGAACAAGGTTGCTGATGCACTAAGCAGAAAAGAACATGCTAGTCTATCTATGTTGCGGATTTAGAAAGAACCTATCTTCTTGGATATGCAAATAATGGATTTGGAAATCATAAGAGAAAGGAATACATTCTAACTTTCCCAAATGATTGTGCAACCATCCATCTAGGAGAAGATTAAGGAAGCACAAAGGGATGATGTGGAGATACAAAAGGGGGTGAATGCAGTAAAAGAAGGGAATTTTCAAGAGTTCCATATCAATTATGATGGTGTGATTCGATTTGGAATATGGATTTGTGTTCCTTCATCACCTGAGATAAAGAAGGATCTATTGGAAAATGAACATAGCTCAACATTCTCTATCCATCCTAGGAGTACCAAGATGTACTGTGATCTCTGAGAACACTTCTGGTGGGAGAACATGAAGAAGGAGATTGCGGAATATATATCAAGGTGCTTGGTATGTCAGCAAGTTAAAGCTAAGCGACGAAAGTCCAAAGGTATGATGTAGCCATTTCCTATACCTATGTGGAAATGGGAAAATGTTATTATGGACTTTTTCACGGGTCTCCCATAGACATCAATGGAAAATAATGTGATATGGGTTGTGGTTGACCGACTCACCAAGACTACCCATTTTATCGCTATTCAGGAATACCTCTCACTTGAACAACTTGCAAAGATATATGTGAAGGAAGTGGTGAGACTGTACGGTGTTCCACTCTTGATTGTCTCTGATCATGATCCAAGGTTCACATCTAAATTCTGGAGGATCCTTGAACATGATTTGAGTACTGAATTAAATTTCAGCATGGCCTATCACCCCCAAACTGATGGCTAGTCTGAAAGGACAATTTAGACACTTGAAGATATGCTAAGAGCATACTTTCTTGAATTCAAAGGTGGTTGGGATCAGTATCTCCCATTGGTTGAGTTCTCATACAACAATATCTTCCACTCGAGTATTAAAATGGCTCCATATGAAGCTCTGTATGGAAAGTGATGTAGAACTCCAACCTGTTGGGATGAATTTGGAGAAAGAAAGCTAATTGAACCTAATATTGTTCAAGAGATGATAGAGAAGGTCCAAGTCATCCAGAAACATATCAAAGCTACTCAAAGCTGGAAAAAGAGCTATACTGACAACCTTCAAAGGGACTTGGAGTTCGACGTTGGAGATAAAGTCTTCCTTCAAATATCTCCATGGAAGAGAGTCATGCGATTTGGGAAGAAAGGGTAGCTAAGCCCAAGTTATATTGCCCCTTTCAAGATCCTTGACCGTATAGGATCTGTGGCCTATCGTCTTGAACTTCCACAAAATATGGCTCAAGTTCATGATGTGTTTCATGTATCACTACTGAGGAGGTACATAACAGACCCCTCACATGTACTAAACTCAGAGGTGGTGTAGCTGGAAGATGATCTCTCCTATGAGGAGCATCCAATAAAGATTATGGATCTGAGAGATAAGGTTCTACGCAACAAGACAACCCATCTTGTCAAAGTGTTGTGGATGAACCATAAGTTTGAGGAAGCAACATGGGAACCAGAAGGGGCAATGAAGGAGAAGTACCCAAACCTGTTTGTGTAAAGTGAAATTTCGGGGGCGAAATTTCTTAAGGGGGGAAGAATATAACGACCTAATTTTTTTCAATGGAAATTTCCTTCTTATAATTATGTCATAAAATCACATGAAAAAACAACATAATCAACTACTAAGTGCTAAGTGACCTCTAAACATAATTTTTTCACTTATATGTTTTGAATTTCAAAAATCAGACATAAACGGTTGTGTTCAAGATGATTTTTGGAGTCTGATAAAACAAAAATAATTTTTGGTGAATATTAACCTACCCTTATGAATAGTAACATACCCTTATGAATTGTAAATGACCCTTATGAATAGTAAATCATACAACATAAGAGTAACCTTACCCACGAATAATTAAATAAAATTCAGACATCATAGAAAGTGACAATTTGACCTTAGTAAACATTTTGGTATTTTGTAAGTAATAAATAAATAATTATAATTAATTAATTAATTTAAAAGAAAAATTATTTGGTTAAAATTTGTTCATTAATTATCAAATCAATGTCTTATATTTTTTATATAATTTTATAAGACCCTACGTAATTTTTGAAAGCACTATAAAATCAGTTTTAATTTTAAAAACTATTTTTTTAATGTAAATTATGATTTTAATTAAATATTAAATTAATAATATTTAGAGAATTATTTTTTAAAAATGGACTTCGTTTTTGGATTCTACAAATCGAAAAATTCTAGGGGTAAAATTTTGGGATTTTTCTGAAATACTTGAATTTTTTGCGAATAGTAAAATACATTAATTTACCGTATAAATACATTATAATTAAAACCCACTATTCCTGACCTCACAAGTGATTTAAACACCCAAATATAGAACTTTAATGAATTATATACTATTCTTGGTCATGGATGACTCACTATTCCTTGTCTTAGGTGAAATTAATAAACTAATGAATTTTATATTAAGGAAACCCCTCTCCCCTCCACTATAAAAGCCACCCTTCACACCCACATTTCTTCACACCTCTCAAGATCCAAGAATTCTCCAAACCCTATCCAAACCTCTTCTCTATCCCCTCCCCCACATCCAAGAGCTTCTGGTCTCATCAAAATACCAAGCTTAGGCCCTTAAGGAAGATCTCAAGAGGAGGATTCAAGAGGTAATTTCTCTCCCTCTTCTCCTTTAATTTCCTTTCAAGTTCAAGTTTATTTCTTGATCTCTCCCCACCTGTCTTCATCTAAATTGTATTGTAACTCCATTATTATAAATATAATATAATTTTATTATTCTAATGGGATATTATATCATCCAACCCCCTTTCCCTCTTCCTTTTGTTTTATTAAAGAGAACATTGTTCGAGAGGTATTAACTTATCACCTTCAAAAACGACATGTTTTCTTCTTCCATTTCTACCTTCATATCTGGTCATGAAACCATTTATATGGTTTAACCAGAAGTTTTTATATGTATTATCTTCTATTTAAAGTTCTGTAACTAACTTATGACCATATTACTCGTGATAAAATAAAACAAGTTCATTATGATCGAACAATCGCTCAAATTAACCCAAATAATCGTCTTTTAATTCTTATCTAATGATTCATCCACATGGATATAAAATGATTCATTATAAGATCATTAAAAATTATTTAATATAATTAATAACATGTAATATCAGTTCTTTATGTTTACCCATGTTCTACCCAAACTTTAATTTAAGAATACAAGTGAACCACTCAAGAAAACCATCAAAACAAACATTCCCGAATAATGTTTTTAAACTCTATAACTCATCCCAAGGAACATAAAATCACTTAATGAACCCATAATGAACCATATTAATGTACACAAGGTTCTGTATTTTTAATTAATGAATATAATGTCATTATAAAGGACATTAAAGAGGAGGAATCATTCAGATACATGGTAAGGGGAAATCTTAAACCCAATTTTCTTCCTTCGGGTTCTCCTTTTTCACTCCATTTTTGATATGGTTACTCCTTAAAGATAATTTGTTCATCATTGTATTTAATTTTCTGGGATATAAATATTTGTCACTGGTTTTATGTAAAACAAAATGTTTTCCAAAAGAACTCCTCTTTTAAGAACACCCCTTTTACTTCTCACTCAATGTAGACGGTTCTTGTAACATATATGTTATTCCCTATTTATTTTGGGAACCCAAAGCTTATGATTTGTGTTATTATGAGATTAAGCCCATTCCATTCCATGTTTTAGTTATGTACATTTTTTATATTTGTTCTATGTGGCAATCATAATGATGATAATGTTATGATGTGACGGGTGCGCCCGGAATTATATAGCGCAATATGAACGTTTCAATGTGACGGGTGCGCCCGGAATTATACAGCACTCCAATGCATTGGGTAAAGTGATGAATCTCATGAGTAAATGTGAAATGATGTGTGAACTAGATTCTATCTTGGTTCACAAGTATGTGTGGTAGTTAACCACTAAGCCATGATGTTTCATTTTTTATGCATTGCCACATTTCAAGTCTTTTATTTATGCTTCCTCTCATGTTCATGATCTTTTTCCCATGTTATGAATATGCCCACCCCATGATATACTATTCTTATCTATCCTCTTACTAGGATTCTATATGACCCCTTTTTATGAATATACTCAGGTGGCTACATGTATTAAGGAGAGTACAAGTTCCAATAAGAAGCTAGAGAAGAAGAAATTAAATAAATGTTTATGCTTGATGTTTTAATTATTATGTATGTTCCTAGTTTTCCCTAGACACTAAACCTTTGGATCCTCTATGTGTAATACTATTATGTTGTTTATATTTAAAATGATGTAATAGGAATTTAAGAAAAGGTAGGGGTGTTATACGCATGGTTTGTCTAACCGTGCGGCCAAACCATGCGTAGCTGGCACTCAAGGCAGTGGCGACCGCACAGTTGTCGCACGGTTAAGGGAAACTGTGCGAAGAGACCATGCAAAGAGTGTTGACAAGATAGTACAAACCGCACGATTATCGAGTGGTTTGTCAAACCATGCAATAAAACTGTGCATGCACTTAAATTAGATCCTTAAATTGTGGATCTAACTCTTTTTGCCTCTAATTGCCTTGTTTAAGCCCCTAAGTGGACATAACTCGGGATTACTCTCCCTTGAATGTTGGAGAACTTCTCTCAATCATTCCAGAGGCGATCCAAAGGCTTCTCTTGGAAAATCGAATCTGGATTCTTGAGTTATGTGATCGTTCTCCTTCGTTCTTGATCATTTTCTTAGATCTACTTAGATCTACTTCTCCTCTTCCCTCAGTTTCTTAGATCTACACCCAATATGGGTAGATCTAAGAGTGTGGATGCCAAATTTGATGAGTTTGGGTCTTGGTCTTGTTAGGAGAAGGAATCTAAGGTGGGTTCTTAGAGAATCAACCCGAGTTTCTTGTGCATTCTTTGTTGTTCGGGTTTTCGTCAAAACCTTTGAGGTAGGTGGTTTGATGACTTACGTTAAATGTCTTTCAGTTTTTGTACAAAAGTGTCGGATACCCATGTATTGGGTATCTTGGGTTAGGGTTTGATCCTGTAATATGATCTTCCTTATATTACTTGTGTTCTTGAGGCTGTTAGATGAATAATTATTGCTTGTTAGCATGTCTAGGGATCACCCCATGGGTGTTTTCCTTGTTTTGGATGTTTATCGCCGTTTGGCTTATGCTGCCTATGAGGCAAACCTTGTTACACTGATTTCCTGCCTTGATATGAATAATTGCATGTGTTTCCTACAATTTAAATTTTTTTGATGCATTGTAGATATTATGCAAGTAGTTTTTTGAACATACTTAGGGCTGCTACGAATCGGTTACGTACGATTGATTTTACTCAGGGTTGTGGGAACTTGGTGTAGCAAGACCATAATGGGAATTGACGTTGAGTGCTTCCTCAGAGGTCCTGTTTAATTATTACCACTACAAGACCATAAGGGAGATTGACTTTGTTCTCTCTCAGAGGGTCTGATAATTATTGAATCAAGACTAAAGGGGGAATTAGACATAAGTGCTTCCTCAGAGAGTCTGTAGTATCGCTGCAAGACCATAGGGGGAATTGACGATGAGTGCTTCCTTAGAGTGTCTTTGCCTTTGTTAAATACGTGACCATAGGAGTCTGCCCGCGTGAGCCACCCAGAGGATCAGTGTGATAAATTAATTTTGGTTGGTTGTGATGAGTCCACCAAGCCAAAGAACAAGCTTGGATTTTGTACTGCTTGTTGTTAGGTAGTCTGTTGAGATAACTGTTGTGTTACCTGCTATGCCTTTGGATTATAGAGCTATTTTTTAGATTCTTTGGTTGATTATTAAATGATTGAATTAAATTAATTAATAAATGTGAATGGAGGTTTGTGGGATTGTTTGCTTTAGTGTACTCTTATTTCTCTGTTGCATTTATTTTCCATCACTTTTGCTATATCACTCACTGACAGTAGGGCACAGATCTTGTGATGGTTGCCTACTGGGATTAGTCTCACACCCTGTTTGGGTCCTACTTTTTGGCCTAAACAGGTTATATGGTTGCAGGTGTGGATAGGGATTGTGGCCCTTCTACCCTAGGTCCTTGATTGTTGGTTAGAGCTGGAGAGCATGGGACCGAGCTTAGGATTGCGATGCTGCTGGAGTTTACTGTTTACTTTTAGTACTTGGATTTCAGTTGTATTTTAGCATGTTGCTTTGTTTATTGCTTTCCACAAATACATGTACCATGATGCATCATTTTTATATTACACATTTCTTCTACTGTTAGTTTCAGTTGTTGTATGTTGTTAACTGCTTCCGCTATTGTTTATTATTTTCCTTCCGCTGCATACTTTACCAAATGAGGGCATAGTTTCCCCACTGACTCACAAAGTCCCTTGCTGCTAGTCAGTAGCCTCTGGCATTTGGGGAAACGCGCTTGAGGTCATGTGGTGAACCGAGTACAGGGCATCAGTTGAGTGGCTCCGGATTCGGGTCATTACAACCATATCTTGGTGATCATAAAAATAGACACTTGTTGCAATATATTCAAATCATGTAGAAGTAATAGCATTACACAAATCATGCCAAGAACATGTCTATTTTTGGTCTATGACTCAACAAAATTTTAGCTACAATTGGATTGCCTATCAAATTTATCCCGATAATATTATTTGAACATAATATTGTGTGCATCATATAATCAAATAAGGATTCATCAAGAATGATCATACAAAACACATACCACCGTAATTTTTATTCTTCACACAAGAGTTAATGAAGAATGGAAATATCAATATACAATATGTCTGATCCAATGAAAAAATTTTAGATTTATTTATAAAGGCACTACAAACTATTATCATTATAAAAATTTTACATAATATAGGGATTCTTAGATTGAAAATTTTGTAATTTAATGTAACATTCAGGGGGAGCCTATGTGACTGTACTCTTTTCCTTATTCTATTTTTGATCCCACTGAGTTTTTTTAGATAGATTTTTAATGAGGTAATATCAAAACACATATGAAATTGGTAGGGTTGTGAATCCCAAGGTGGAGTTTTATGAAGCCATTGAAAGGTGGTCGCAATATTTAATGAGGGCCCCCCACCATGTTGCACTTCCTATAAAAAGGCAGTGCTTCCCCCTGGAAATGAATGGATAGATATAAGGAACATGTTCAAACCCTCAATAAAATATATATCTTTCTTTATGCTCATCTTTCTCCTCTATTTAAACTTTACTCGTTTCATTTTTTCCTTGAAAATATTAAATTTTCCTCATTTATTATCTCCCATTATCATCACATTTCATCTTTCATTTTTTTAAAAGGGTTAGTGATCATTAATGATCAAAAGAGGTCCTTAATTCTAATTAAGGAACTCTTTTATTTTAGACTAAAGTCAAGTTTCATTTCAATTGAAAATTCATAATATTTTGAGTTCTTTATTGATATATTCTTATTTTTTGGTCTCAAACTAACATTAACAGCCTGTTTTGGTTCTGAATCTTCATTTTACCTTAACAATATCATATAACCTATATTCATTCCTTCACTTAAAAAATATTTTTTGATAAATTAATTTTTAATTAATATTATATCAACTCCTTTTATATAAATTTTATTTAGAGAAATAGTATATTTTTATTTTTAATAAATAACTCGATGAAATTTTATTTTTTATCATACGTAACATATAAATAAATTTTATTTGATTTTTTAAGAAAACTTTAAACATATTATTATAAAAAAATAATATTTTTTAATTTGATTTTATTTGGATAATGAGATAAGATAAATTTATTATAAAAAAATAAATATTTTAAGAAATATGAAACTAAAATTGTAACAAATTTTATTTTTCCCATGTATTACTTTAGAATATTATATAGATTATTTTCAGAGCTGGGCAATGAGACGGCATGAGATTCTGAGGTCTAGTGAGTCCAGAATTAATTTTTGAAATATATTAAATATCACATATGCACAATTTTTCTAAAAAATATGGAATAAATATTAAACAGGGGCCCATATTAGAAATATGAGGCCTCCATTGAGCTTAGAGCATGAGATTTACCTTAGGTGTGACATAATATTTGTCAGTGTTAGAAATTTGATTAAAATCCTCGAGGGGCATGAATAATAAAATAAATATATATATCTATTTATTTTATTAAGTGACACAACAACCTTTTTTCTCTATTTAAGCATAATAATGAACAATTCTTAGGGTTGGACACATAACCCTTATAATTGTGAGATAGAACTAGAGAAATCCTTGGTGAATGAAGATGATGGATCGAAGATCATTTATACCAAAAAAATTCAAGGATCTCACCAACAACAATGATGTGGATTCGTTCTTCATCAACAATTGATCCATCTCGAGGTTGGATGTTTGTTTTATGAAGATTTATCACTGTTTTATTATCCTATGATTAATGTGAATCAATTTACTAACTGATTGCTTCGCAGATCGACCGTATTGTGAGTGCGGATTTATTTGTGGGGAATTCATGGAGAAATATTTTTATTTGTTTTGGATATTAATTTTTTGTTCTAAGCATAATGAATCGAGGCCAACCAAAACATGAATAAGTTTTGTTCCTCTCTCTTTTTTCCTTGTTTTTATCCCACTTTTCTTTGTGCATTCATCACTGGTGTTTTATTTGACTGGTGGTTCGATGAATACCCAAGAAATCATTTGTTATGCACCTGTTTCTTGGTGAAATACATTGATACCACATATCTAGGTTCATTTTGTTGGCGGGATCAAGATAAAATGAAGGATGGTCAATCCGGGATGAATTTAGGGGTACACGTTCTATGTATCTTCAGTATGCAATAATAGTGTGGCTTAATGAACGGTTTTCAAGCTGATTGAGGCACGATATTCAGTGACTAGGTGACAGAGAGGCTTGGTAGAAATAGATCCATGATCTCTAAGGGAGATCGACAGCAAAACTAGAGGTGATGACAACATGGGCATATACAAAGGAATAAGGTGGTGTTCTATGAAATTATAGGTTATAGGATATGTAATACAAAATTAAACTTTATGTGGGACCCTCAGTATGGTGATAGGGTTTTCACAAGAGGAAAAATATCAGACGGCTTGTGATGGCTATCACACAGTGTGTGACCCTTACCTAGAAGCTCGGTGTGTACCTAGGAGGGTACACAAACACAACTAGGAGTACACAGGATCAGACACATTATGTACTCGGATACGGATACGGGCATCTGGACATGTACATGGCCATCCAGACATGAACATGACTAGGTATACATAGTCATGGACACACCGTGTACTTGGATAAGTTTAGTTAGGGTATGTTCCATTGAGCCATTCTCTAATGGTTTATTATGAAGTTGTGTCCTATGGATAGGATGGTGATCCTCTCTAAGGAACTTCAATCTTGGATAGAGTTACTGGAATCCTTCCATGAGGCTTGAAGTGAGATCCTATATCATCATCACTTCCCTAGGTGAGGTTCTTGGTATCATTGTGACCAACACTACAGGGGTGTTGATCCCCTACTTAGTGGGTCAATCCAGATTGGGTTGTTGGTATACCCCATGGCCTTGGGTGTGATCCACCACTGTGTATTCTTCTCTTTAGACTTCTAAAGTGTACTTTTTAGGGAGAGACATGAAAAACACGATATCTCAGTTGAACACCATTAGTGCTATCTGACTTATAGAGTGTGTTCTCTTGGATGAGTGTTATATGGGTCCTTTGAGCATGAATCGTAGGATGGAAATACAGTTGTGATCATACTTGAGGATGTGTGTCTACTATAAGTATATATGGATATTCTTGTTATATATGTCATTAAGATATACCTATGATGTGATGACTATTATTCTTGATGCTATATGTTTAATGATTTTAGGGTGTCCTATTATGTATTTTTATACTCACTCCTATATGGGTTTTTCCCACACGTGTCATGTATTATGCGGACAAACATACTTTTGATGGAGTCCTAGAGGGACTAGGACTAGGACTAGGCGAAGCTTAGTGAGCTGAAAAAAGTGAGGTTTAAATAAGTAGAAGAACAGACTTCAGCATCAAATGACCATAACTTTTGATCTAAGAGTCCATTTCAGCTCCACAACCAGTCAAATCGAAGTCTATCAAATGAGAAAAAACCAAGTGAGATTTAAATCACGTGATAATCAAAGGAAAATATATATATTCAAAATTCAAAAGTCGAAAATCGAACTCGAACTTCAAACGACCATAACTTGTACCCCTTTTTATTCCACCAGAAACGCCCAGAAGGCCTTCAAAACAGAAGTTATAGTTGCAGACACCAATTTCTTAAAATTCAAATGGTTATAACTTTTGATCCAGGTGTATGTTCGACATGTACCACATATCATATCGAAGATTATTTCACGATCTTCGATTTGACTGGTTGTGGCACTGGAAAATGAGTATCGGATCATAATTTATGACCATTTCAGTGTTTTTAGGGTTTTCAGAAGTTCTTAACATTTTATGATTTATTTAATTAATTGTTTATTTATTTATTTACTTAAATATTATTTATTTATTTATTTATTTATTTATTTATTTATTATTTAGTTATTATGTACACATTAATTATTAATTTATTATTAATTTATTTATTTATTAATTTTTAATTATTAATTGTTAGTTTATTATTCATTTTTTATTTATTTATTTATTTATTTATTTATTTATTTATTCATTATTCATTATTTATTTATTATTAACTAATTAATTATTATTTATTAATATAAATTATTAATTATTAGTTATTAGTTATTATTAATTATTTATTATTTATTATTTATTATTTATTTATCTATTTATTTAGTTATATATTTATTTCTTTATTATTTATTTTTTATTATTTATTTTTTATTTTTTATTTTTTACTCTTTATTCTATATTCTTTATTTTTAATTTACAAAATATTAATTTATTATTAGTTTATTATTCATTTATTATTTATTAATTATTTATTATTTATTAATTATTTATTTAATAATAATTAATTAATTATTAATTAATTATAAATTAAATATTAAATATTGAATATTGAATACTGCATATTAAATATTGAAATTAAAATATTAATTATTAATTAAGAATTATTAATTTTATAATTATCAATTCTTAATTATTAGTTATTATTAATTATTATTTATTAATTAGTTATTATTTATTTATCTATTTATTTATGTATTTATTTATTATTGATTATTTATTAATTATTTATTAATTAATTATTAATTAATTATTTATTATTTATTAAATATTGAATATTGCATATTGCATATTAAATATTAAAATTAAAATATTAATTATTAATTGAGAATTATTCATTTTATAATTATTAATTATTAATTATTAGTTATTATTAATTATTAATTATTAATTAATTATTATTTATTTATCTATTTATTTATGTATTTATTTATTATTTATTTATTTATTGTTTATTTATTTATTCTTTATTCTTTCTTATTTATTATTTATTATTTATTATTTATTATTTATTAATTTATTTTTAATTTACTAAATATTAATTTATTATTAGTTTATTATTCAATTTATTATTTATTTATTTATTTATTATTCAATATTTATTAATTATTTATTAATTATTTATTAATAATTTATAAATTATTTATAACTTATTTATAAATTTTTAAATATAAATTCTTAATTCGTAATTCTTAATTCTTAATGATCAATTATTAATTATTAGTTATTATTAATTATTAATTATTAATTATTAATTATTAATTCTTTATTCTTTATTATTTACTATTTAGTATTTACTATTTACTATTTATTATTTATTATTTATTTATTTATCTATTATTTATTAATTTATTATTAATATTTATTTATTTATTTTATATTAAATTATTTTTTAATTAATTTATTATTTATACATTACTTATATATATATATTATGTTATATATTATATATTATATATTATATATTTTATATTATATATTATATATTATATATTATATATTATATATTATGTATTATATATTAGGTATTATATATTATCTATTGTATAATACATAATATAATATATAAAATATATATTTTATATTTTATATTTTATATTTTATAATATATAATATATATTATATATTATATATTATATATAATACATTATATATTATATGTTATATATTATATATTATATATAATACATTATATATTATATATTATATATTATATATTATGTAAAGACCCAGAAATTTCAAGGAAATTTTTTTTCTTAATTTCTTTGGAATTTTACGAGTATGTGGCTTCTGACGACACTTGATTCCGAGGCCCGGTGTGCCCGAAATCAAATTCCGAAGTTTAGCTCAGGTACGTTTAGTGAACGAACGAGCGGGTTTTTCTATCTTTTGAACAGGTGCTCGAAATTGAAATCTGAGGACACTGTGGAACTCGCAGCATAGGTTTTCGCCTAAGAATACTTTCACCTCGATGGCAGATGATCGGGTATGAAAGTTAGTTTTCGGGGTTTTACGTGGGTTAAAAATTAAAATAAGTTAACAATTTATTTTATTTTGTTAAACACATGTCGTGCGGATAAAGTGGTTAGAAGCTCCACTTTGGAGTTGGTGGTGGGGCCCATCGAGATCCAACCTCCCATGTGAGGCTGATTATGGTGGAAACCACACGAGGCCTCCCATTAATGGGAGGAGAATCATAACTCCATGACTCTCACTCATTAATGAGGGAGAGCCTCTAGGTTTAAATCCCCCTCTTAATTGAGGCGGATGAAACCTCCCTTTTTAATGAGGGGACCACCCACACATTAACCACCCCCCTTTCCTTTTTGTGGTTAATTAATGGTGGGGCCCGCTATGAAATATCCTCCCTTTGGAGGATATTCTTCTGTGGGGACCACCCGGGCCAATAACCCCTTTTGACTTCCTCCCCATTTTAATGCGCCACCGCAATGGATTAATTGGGTGGAGCCCTCTGTCATAAATCCTCCATTTATGACTTGCGTGCCAACAATGAACCCTCCAACTCCTATATAAAGGATACTAGGGGAAAGAGTTCTCGACAGCTTCTTCAAGCGGCGAAACGCTAGCAGCGAAGCACGACACCCAGCACATGGAGAGTTTTCCTCTTCCTCCAACGAAGAACGAATAACGAATAACGCTGACACCACCCTCTGCTCCTTCCTTCCCGACGTTGACGGAACAACGCCGTCTTCCGTGACTCGCCATCGTTTAACGCCGTTTTACGAGGTAGGGGTTGTTATGTTCAAGTTTAATTTCGATCATCAATGTTCTTCAAATTCTTGAGTTTCGTTGGGCCGCTTGATACCATCTTGACGAGGAAGGGCTCAGATCGCACGAACATGGTCCGACTCTTCCCCTCTCATTGTTGTTTGTGGACGATGGAGGTGGACTGCGAAGAACCGTCCGACGACGGGCCGACCATAAGCGGATCGTCAGTGCATGATTTCCGGGTCACCGCAAAAGCACGGCACCAACGTGCCACGCGGAGTAGAGCCGGGCCGCGGCCGGGACGGGTTGCGGCGGAGGGGCGCGGCGCCGTCGCGCCATAGCCTGTGCTGTCTGTTGCGTTGAGACCCCTGTGATGATGCGGTCCTTTGTGATACTTCTTTCTGGGACTTTGTGATACTTGGAGTATCAACCAGTGTCTCGTGGAGCGGATCCTCCCAGAGGTGAGCATACGGAGTACGGTGACCTTGTAGCTAGATGAGACCTGAGGACTGCTTGTCTGATTTGATTCGGAGTGACTTGTATAGCTTAGTGGGGAGAACTACTTTTTGAGGTGGCAAAACCATGGTAGAGGAGAACTACTTTGTGAGGTGGCAGACCCGTGGTACTCGACAGAAGGAGTACCTCTGTAGGCTATGAGGGGGAGCACTACTGTGTGAGGTGGCAGACCCATGGTGGAGGAGCACTTCTTTGTGAGGTGGAAGACTCGTGGTACTCGACAAGAGGAGTACCTCTGCAGTACAAGGTTTGTGAGTGGCACCTCAAAGTCATGATAGGACTACTACGCTCGACAGAGGAGTAGTTCTCCAGCGGTCATGTTTTCGTCATCGTGTATAAAAATCCTAGTTTGAGATGAGTCAATGACCTTTGTGTTTTCCTCATGTTTGAGATGAGTTACTTGATAACTTAGGTATATGTATGGGAATATACCTAAGTAAAGGTTATCTGTTGAGATCTTTCTTTGTGGTTTATCCTTATTGGATTTAGTGAGACATTGAGGGTCTCGGGGTCCCTACTGAGTATCGTTATACTCACCCTGCACGGGCTATACCCGCACCTTGTTGTGTTGGATGCAGACGACGGACAACACTGATCGTGGTTGAGGCTTATAGATCTGGACAGTACCCAGAGGTGGACTTCATGACGAGACGATACCCAGAGGTGGACTTCACTATGAGATGGTACCCGGAGGTGGAATTCATGACGAGACGGTGCCCAGAGGTGACAGACGAACATGGAGAGATGAGGTGTCCATCTGTACCTACCCTTCAGGTAGGAACTCTGGAGGACGATCCAGAAGCAGCTTGAAACCTTCCTGCTATTTTTTCTTTTCCTTGTACTTTACTGTTGGGCTTGTTTTTCTAGCCCCCTTTATACTTTCAGCACACTTTTTATATTGTTTTACTTAGTGTTTTATTCCGCTTTTACTCTGGTTGTGTGTTTGTTTACGTTTCATAAAGGCAATGCCTTCTATTTTTAACAGGATTTATGCCTTTAGTGCTAGTTGCCAGACCCTGGCCTATGGAAGGCGGGCTTGGGGTAGTCACGGCACGGGCCCCAAGGACGGGTCATGAAAAATTGGTATCAGAGGAGTCGGTTATACCGCTGAACATAGAACTCTGATATTTTTCTTTCTTTGAAGAAATAGTGTTAAGGGTACTGAGTGTGGTTTTCAGTTCAGGGAGTCCAGTGTTGGTGCGGCAGCTAACGTATCTATACACCAGGACCCTGAATTATGATTTCCGACTCAGTGCACGAAAACATTGATTGCGTGTGTGTTTTCAAAAGTTTCTTTTAAATCATCTCAAACCAGGTCAGCTCACCAGGTATAATCGTTTGACCATGTCACATTTGTTTCTTTCAGGATGCCTCCCCGCAGACGACCAGTTGGATCCATGAGATTTGTACGTACCGACAGCCCGCCGAGCGACGGGGCCTTAGTACAGGGCCCTCTTTTAGTTGAGGCACCAGCGGAGGCACCAGCAGTACTACCACCCATTGGGCCACCGATGCCACCAGCCCCAGTAGTAGGCAATGCACGCCGCTTGAGCATGCTGCACGAGTTCCAGCGTCAGAGGCCACCCAGGTTCCGGGGAGAGACGGACCCACAGGCGGCTGAGGATTGTTTGGAGGCTATGGTGAGAGTCTTCAGGCTAGTAGGGAAACCAGCAGACTTTATGGTGATCCTTGCTTCCATCCTCCTTCAGGAAGCAGCAGGCAGATGGTGGAGCCTGATTCTCTAGATGCATGATGAGGCGAAACTTATGTGGGAAGACTTAGAGAGCCTGTTCCGTGCAGAGTTTTTACCAGCCACCCTTCGAGCGGTGCGTATACAGGAGCTACTGCATCTTCAGCAGGGTAGCATGACAGTGGCGTAGTATTCAGCGAGGTTCACCGACCTCTCATGCTACTCCACTGATATGGTACGAGACTCGTTCTTCAGGGGCTGGACCTTCAAGCAGGGGCTCAGGTGAGAGATTAGATATTCAGTTGTTTTTCACAGCATCCCGACGTAGATGGGGGTTCTAGAGAGATCCCTCTTAGTGGAGAGTTTCCTTACTAAGCAGTCTCTAGTAGCAGGATCCACTACTAGCTGGAATGCAGTGGAGTCTTCTGCAGCTGGCAGTGGACAGATGACACAGAGGTCCAAGAGGGACAGACCTATAGGTAGTCGACCGCACAACTCAGGATCGGTAGTGCGAGGCACCAAGGGTAGTGACAGAGCCAGACCTGCCATGCTGTGTTACACATGCGGCGGATAGGGTCACATGGCTCTTGATTGTCTGACCCACCGCTCGGATGATCAGAAAATAGATGAAGGACCTCCCAGGCAGAGGCAGAGGTTTGATCGAGGCGGACCGCAAGGAGCCGGAGACCGAGGCAGGGGAGCTGGCCGTGCAGCTGGAGGTGGACGATGCTTCGATGTGTTTCCATCACCACCACCATGAGGTCCACCCCGACCGTAGGGAACAAGTGGACATGGGAGATCACAGCTTCAGGCAGCTGAAGCATACGACTATGGAGCTCCAGAAGTAGGTGGACAGGAGCGAGACTAGATCCAGGCATGGGGTCCTTTTGTTCTTGGTCTTCTAGTTCCATGTTGTTGTTTTTTGTGGTTGTTGTGTGTCTTTGAACTTGATCTGTAGTAATAAAAGACACTTATATTTGTGACATTTACCTTCCTGTCCTTTTTTATGGTTGATACTAAAAGGTTCCGGTTGAAACTATTGACTTGACCCTCACTTGCGATATTCCTACTGGAGGAGACCCAATAACCACGCACTGATGCCGATAGTGTGACTCGACCCTTGGAGGCGTGAGTAATGGTTGAATCTCTTGGTAGCAGTGTCGAGTCCTTACGACGTTGTATATGGAATGAAATAGTAATGTTCATGTCAGGATTGACTGTATTAGGTGAAGAATGTGGTTCATCTAGGGGTATGAGACCATATTTCTCTTTTCGGAAGAGGATAAATCTCAGCAGCTCTTTAGTAGAATGTAGACAAAGAAGGGTGGAGATGAGTTCTTACAATTCACTAGTCTCACCCATTGTTTGTTGAGAAAATGGTTTATTCTTCTCTCCAACTAAATAGTCTCAGGTGTATCTTCTCTCAGAAGTCCTATGCAGATAGGAGACGAGACCACTGGAGTTCGAGGGTGGCGACCATGTCTTCTTACGGGTCTCACCTCGACGAGGTCTATGGAGTTTTGGATGATGTGACAAGTTAACTCCATGATTCTTCATACCTTTCTAGGTCCTCAGCTAAGTAGGCGAGGTGGCTTACCACCTGGTCTTTCCACCTCAGTTTCACTGGGTGCACGACGTCTTCCACATATCTTAGTTGAAGAGATACGTGCATGACCCGACTCACATCTTCGATGATGGGGCGACTTTTGCAGAGGTCTCAGTGGAGATCGAGGATCTACAAGAGAGGGTCTTATGTGGATGGTCGATTCCTCTTGTATGCATTCATTGGCAGCACGGGAACCTCCAAGAGAGCACATGGGAGCGGGAGGCTCAAATGCGTTCTCAATACCCTCTTCGGTTTCCCTAGTTTATGATGTAGCTTTATGGGGACGTAAAGCCCAGAGGTGGGAGTAATATAAAGACCCTGAAATTTCATGTAAATTGTTTTTTCTTAATTTCTTTGGAATTTTATGAGTATGTGGCTTCTGACGGAACTTGATTCTGAGGCCCGGTGTGCCCAGAATAAAATTCCAAAGTTTAGCTCGGGTACGTTCAGTGAACGAACAAGCGAGTTTTTCGATCTTTTGAACCAGTGCTCGGAATTGAAATATGAGGGCACCGTTAAACTCGCAGCATGGATTTTCACCTAAGAAGACTTTCACCTCGATAGCAGATGATCGGGTATGAAATTTAGTTTTTGGGGTTTTACGTGGGTTAATAAAATAAAATAAGTGAACAATTTATTTTATTTTGTTAAACACGTGCTGTGCGGATAAAGTGGTTAGAAGCTCCACTTTGGAGTTTGTGGTGGGGCCCACCAAGATCTAACCTCCCATGTGAGGCTGATTATGGTGGAAACCACACGAGGCCTCCCATTAATGGGAGGGGAATCATAACTCCTTGACTCTCTCTGATTAATGAGGGAGAGCCTCTAGGTTTAAATCCCCCTCTTAATTGAAGAGGATTAAACCTCCCTTTTCTATGTGGGGACCACCCACACATTAACCACCCCCTTTCCTTATTGTGGTTAATTAATGGTGGGGCCCTCCATGAAATATCCTCCATTTGGAGGATATTCTTCTGTGGGGACCACCCGGGCCAATAACCCCTTTTGACTTCCTCCCCATTTTAATGCGCCACCGCAGTGGATTAATTGGGTGGAGCCCTCTGTCATAAATCCTCCATTTATGACTTGCATGCCAACGATGAAACCTCCAACTCCTATATAAAGGAGGCTAGGGGAAGGAGTTATGGACGGCTTCTTCAAGTGGCAGAATGCTATCAGCGAAGCATGGCACCCAACACTTGGAGAGTTTTCCTCTTCCTCCAACGAAGAACGAAGAATGAAGAACACTGATGCCACCCTCAGCTCCTTCCTTCCCAACGTTGATGGAACGATGTCGTCTTACACGACTCACCATCGTTTAATGTCGTTTTACGAGGTAGGGGTTGTTATGTTCAATTTCAACATCATTCATCATAGTTCTTAAAATTCTTGAGTTTCGTTGGGCCGCTTGATACCATCTTGATGAGGAAGGGCTCAGACCGCACGAACACGGTCCGACGCTTCCCCTCTCATTGTTGTTTGTGGACGATGCAGGCGGACTGCAAAGAACCGTTCGGCGACGGGCCGACCATAAGAGGATCGTCAGCGCGTGATTTTCAGGTCGCCATAAAAGCGCGGCACCAACGTGCCACGCGAAGAAGAGCCAGTCCGCGACTGGGAGAGGTTGCGGCGGAGGGGCGCAACACCGTCGCACCGTGCCGGAACTACAAGAGCTGCGGCTGGGGCGGGCCGTGGCGGAGCGGCGCGGCGCCGTCGCGCTGCGCTGGTCGAACAAAGACGCATCCTAAGGCTGCGGCGGACCGGGAAGGGCAGTCGGTTGTACCGGCCGCCGGTGCCTTCAAGAGACGGGACCCGAGGGGTTCCCACGGTTACCAAAGGCCGACCTTAATGGCTGGCCGTTCTCAAAGAACTGGGGGTGTAACCCCCCTGGTCGCCTAGCCACGCGGCCAACCGCGTGGGTCATGTGGACCAAACCACGTCGGTCGGGCCGGGCCATGCCCAATAGGGCCAGACTCGGACCCGAGTTGGGTCGACCCAGGGGGTGTTGGGCCGAGTCGGACTGGGCCCAGACCCCCTGTCTTCGGATCTTCTTCAGTTAAATGCCCATAACTTGAGTTGTGGACCTCCGATCAACGCACCGTCTATTGAGTAAGATTCCTTGGATCGAGATGGCCATTTCGGTAAATTACGCTCAAGGTTTCGGTGAAGTTTGGGCATGACCGGATTGGTTCGAACTCAAAAACAACCGGGGCCCTAGAGCAGAAACACTTATAACTTGAGGACCGGACATCCGATTGATGTGTCGTTGACTATGTAGGATTCCTCTTGATGATCCGGTTCTTTTGGCATACTACACTTAAGGTTTGGATACATTTGTAGTATGGTTGGGTTGGTTTAGCTTATAAACCAACCGGGCCCCTGGAATAGAAAAGCCAATAACTCTCTGACCAGACGTCCGTTTGATGAATTGTCAGTGGCGTAGGTAATCATGTTGAGAAACGGTTCCTTTGAGTATACCCCATGGGAATTTGGGATACAGTTGAGATACGGCTAGGTTGGTTCGTATACGAAACCAACCAGGCCCCCGGAACAAAGAGGATAATAACTCACAGACCAGGCGTCCGATTGACGTGTCGTCTATTGCGTTGAGACCACTATGATGAGGAGGTACATTGTGATACTTCTTTGTGAGACATTTTGATACTTGGAGTGTCTACCAGTGGATCATGGAGTGTATCCTCCCAGAGGTGAGCATACGGAGTATGGTGACCTTGTAGCTGGCTGAGACCTGATGACAACTTGTCCGATTTGATTCGGAGTGAATTGTATAGCCCAGTAGGGAGAACTACTTTGTGAGGTGGCAGACCCATGGCAGAGGATCACTACTTTGTGAGGTGGCAGACCCACAGTACTTGACAGGAGGAGTGCCTCTATAGGCTTTGTGGGGGAGCACTACTATGTGAGGTGGCAGACCCATGGCGGAGGAGCACTACTTTGTGAGGTGGCAGACCTGTGGTACTTGACAGGAGGAGTACCTTAGCATTCTAAGGTTAGTGAGTGCCACCTCGGAGTTTTGATAGGACTACTGCGCTCGACAGAGGAGGAGTTCTCCAGCAGTCGTGTTTTCATCGTCGTGTATAAAAATCTTAGTTTGAGATGAGTTAAAGACCTTTGTGTTTTCCTCATGTTTGAGATGGGTTACTTGATAACTTAGGTATATGTGTGGGCATATACCAAATTAAAGGTTATCTGTTGAGATCTTTCTTTGTGGTTTATACTTGTTGGATTTAGTGAGACCTTGAGGGTCTCGGGGTCCCTACTGAGTATCATTGTACTCACCCCTGCACGGGCTATGCCCGCACCTTTTTGTGTTGGATGCAGACGATGGACAACACTGATTGTGGTTGAGGCTTGTAGAGCTCGAAGGTACCCGGAGGTGGAATTCACGACGAGACGGTACCCGGAGGTGAACTTCACTATGAGACGGTACCCGGAGGTGGAATTCACGACGAGACGGTACCTGGAGGTGACAGACGGACGTGGAGAGCTGAGGTGGCCATCTGTACCTACCCTTTAGGTAGGAACTCTGGAGGATGATCCAGGAGCAGCTTAACACCTTCCTGCTATTTTGTCTTTTCCTTGTAATTTACTGTTGGGCTTGTATTTCCAGCCCCCTTTGTACTTTGAGCACACTTGTTATATTGCTTTACTTAGTGTTTGCTTCCGGTTGTACTCTGGTTGTGTGTTTGTTTACATTTCATAAAGGCAATGCCTTCCCTTTTTAACGGGATTTACGCCTTTGGTGCTAGTCTCCAGCCCCTAGAATATGGAAGGCAGGCTTGGGGTAGTCACGGCATGGGCCCCGAGGACGAGTCATGACATATTATATATTATATATTATGTATTATATATTATGTATTATATATTATATGTTATATATTATATGTTATATAATATATATATATATATATATATTTTATTTTATGAATTATTAATTATTGATTAATAATTATTAATGAATAATTATTTAGTTTGTATCTATTTGTTATGTTTTACTTATTTTTTCAATTAATATATATATATATATATAAGTATATTAAATTTGATTTATTGACCACATGAAGAGCTTGCTGGAGTGGTAAAGTCTTTGGAGAATTAGCAAGAGGTCAGGGGTTCAAATCTCACCCAACACAAAATTTATATATATGGCATGGGCATGTGCATGGGCATGTGCATGGACATAGACTTATGCATGGAAATGTATGGGAATGTGCATGGAAGTAAATAATTAATTAATTAATTAATTAATTAAAAAAATAATAATAATAAAAATGATTTAGCAACGGTTTAAACCGCCACTAAAAAATCATCGCAAATTAAAAAATTAATAAAATTTAAAAAATTTAAAAACAATTAAAATGATGTTACGGCGGTTTAAAATGCCACCAAAAAACCGCCGCTATTTATTTCCAGATGCACGATTTAGTGGCGGTTTTCCAAAACTGTCGTAGAACGATTTTGCGGCGGTTTAAACCGCTGTTAAATACAAATTTTGGCATAGTGATTATTTTTAGTTTCTTTTGAAGGGGCTTGTATTTTCTCCTTTTTCTTTTCAGTACTTGTTGTCATACTTTGATAGTGGGATTTTTTGATGTATGGATACATGGTTATTAGTTGTTTTATATTTCAGAATTGAATGAGCTTGGATATGTGTGGGTGTATACAGGTACATTATACTAAGGTCACTCGTGTGATTAATATACCTTCTCGTCGCTGGTCGTTAGCCCATGGCCTATTGAAGCTGGGCTTGGGGTGGTCATGGTTTGGGTCTCATTGGGTTGGGTCATGACAGAGTGGTATCAGATGAATTGTTTATACCTTAGGATTAGAGTCTATGATATTGGTTTGGGGTAACAGTGTAAAGTGTTTTGAGTTTAGATCCTAGGAAAGGGACTCCAGTGTAAGTGAAATGGCTGACGTATCCATACACCAGGACTCCGATAACCTTCTCATATAATCAGTATATATAGACATTAGTTACAGGGAAAATATTATTATATGCATCATATAGGAATTTTTTGTGGTTTTCATATCCTTGTTTTGATATATCTAAATATATACTCATTGAATGTGGTCCATCTTCTTGATTTTAGGATGCCTCCATGATGTTTTCTAGATAGGATTCAGTAGAATGATCATGAGGATGATCCCCTCAGTTATGAAGCTTTGATATAAGGAATTTTAGGAGATTTTACCTCCAAGTGGTGCACCAGTATTACCCCCATCTTCTGAGTAAAAGATGGTAATATAAGTACCATCAAATGAGGGGCATAGGCTGAGGGTGATTCATGAGTTTCAGTGTTAGCGACCCCTCAAGATTCTAGGTGAGCCTGGACCCCAGGTGTCTGAGGATTGGCTTGAGGTTGTGGTGTGAGTCTTCCATCTTATTGGGACACCTTCAGACCAGATGGTGGTCTAGACAGCGAGCCTTATCCATGGCTATGTAAGACGATGGGGGGGGGGGGGCTTAGTGACCTAGTTTTAGGATGAGGAAACTTTTGTATGGTCAGAGTTAGAGTGAATATTCATGGAGGAGTTTTATATATCTATATTGAGGGATGTTTTCATCTTGAGGATTCTATAGCTTTATTAGGGAGGTACAATTGTGACTGAGTATTCATCGATGTTCACCAGCCTCTCTCGATACTTGATGGATAAGGTGTGTGATCAATTTTTTTAGGTTCGAACCTTTGAGAGAGGTCTACGAAAATACATATGAACTAGCATGATACCTCTATTAATTCCAACATATGATGGGGTGATAGAGTGTTCTTTGGTATTCAAGATTTGGTTGAAAAGATCCAGATAGTTGGTGCCAAAAGTGGGAACATGGGAGATTATACTACTAGAAATTAGGGTATATATGCCCCTTGAAACGGGCGACCACCATTGGAGGTCACTATTGGTCATTAATAGTAACCACCAAAACTAGTCTCTCGCCTTAAAAAAGGTATCTATCGTGCCCCCACCTCACACAAAGCCCTCCCCTGGGGAAAACACTACCCCTCCGCTACCACCCATCCCCCCCACCCATCATGTTTTCCCTCTCCCTCTCTAACACCCCTATCCACCTCCGCCTTCACCTCTTCCTCCATCTCTCTCTCCCTCCCTGACTCCCATCCCCACCTCTGCCTTCACCTCCACCTCCCTCACCCCAGGTCTCTCTCCCTCTTGCCTCACCTGTAAAAGATGCCTCACTCGGAGCCACTGCCACCTCCCATCCACCCTCACTACCACCCCTCCCTCATGCCTTACTTAGCCTCCACATCCTCCTCACCCCTACATATTCCCTGTAGATTCTATCTTCTCCCATCCACCCTCACTACCACCCCTCCCTCACACCTCACCCGACCTATATCTCCACCCCAACCCCCACCTATGCCCCCAGTATCTCTCCATGAATTTGTGTAGGGTTCCCAATGTATTTGGATTCCTTACTTGACATTCTTCTCCTTGATCAATGTTCTACTACAGCGTCTTTGTGTATTGTCCTATGGTTCCCATAGTTTAGATGAGAATTATTTCCCAAGTTCACTGTTGTTTATCATAATTTTCTTATCTTATTTTCTTCGTTATCATAATGTAGTATATCAATTTTTTCATATAGAAATCACAAAACCTACTGTGTTTGGTCAGTAAACACCAATCCTTGTTGTAGTTTAGGTAACCCTACCTGATTTTATTAATTAATTATTATATAGAAACAAGATTTATTAGTTCATTTGAGACCTTTATGAGTAAATTATATATTAATATGATATATTATTTTTTTTAATGATCCAAATTGAATTTTCTAGATTATAAGTCAATTTAGCATTCATAACATGTGACATATGATCTAAACCAAGAAAAAGAGTCAGATTATCACAAAAATTTAGGGGAACAATAATCAATTAATTTTACAATTTTTGAAAGAAACCATACATCAATTTAGAAATTGGTTTTCCCGAAATGATTTAATATTCATTTTTCTGTTAAAATTCCTTTAAGTTCTATAAACAAGCATCAAAAGATCAAAATCGAGCACATAAACTAGATTATTACCAAAATTTATGACAACGATCAATTATTCATCTATAACCTATATAAATAAGGTATCTATAAAATTGATATGAAATTTATTTGAATGATCAAAAGTGAATTTTCATAATTATCACTCCTTGATAAGTTTAAACCCACTTTATATAATATATACCAAGATAAAATATCATGGATAATCAATAAAATTATATACAATAACTATTGATTAATTTGTGAGTTTTGGGAATAAAAAACATATAAATCCAGCACGTGATTTACCCAGAATGGCCTAAGTACATTTTTAAAATTATAGTTTGAATTTATCAAGAAAAATTGTTATTTTGTGATATGTTTTTTATCTTTTATGTTATCAGTTTTTAACTAGGTTAATGTTTCATACTTTAAGTCTCATTTGTATTTTTTATATATGAATGGAATTATAATCATAGTTATTCCTTAAATATTTGTGTTACTCTATCATTATAAAATAAATTTCCTTATATATAAGTCAATTTCCACTTTTAAAATAAAAAATTCAAGATTTTAGTTTAATGGAAATAGATATTATACACATGTATCCATTTATTATATGTTTTACCTTATTAAAATACATAAGCAAGAAATTCACATACAAAATTAGTCATTCCATTAAACAAAAATATTGTACACTTGATTTGATAAAATTAAATTTACTCTCATATGTAGGGAAAGTTATTTGGAAATGATATAGTTATGATATATTGATTATATAAAAATAATTTAATGTATCATTTTAATGCATCAATTTTACACCTTAATGTATAAATGGTTAACTCTCACATGGATTGATTCGTTGATGCTTCGTATAATGCACATTTATGGAAATTAAATAGTGTCTTTGATTTAAATGATATGCGATGGATTGAATAATATATTTTGGTTCATTAAAAATCCATAATCTTATCTTGAGTAGTTATATAAAATATTTCACCATAAAGAGATATATTATTTGATCTAATATTTTCAATAAAGAGATTAATAATCCTTCATTTATCCTTCTCTTATGAATTCTAATCAGTTGTTTTTTGAAGAACAAGAATCATGGAGTTGACACAAATGAGTGGTAAATTATTTTGGTGATTAGTATTTTCAATTTATTAAAATACTATAATCTTATATCTTGGATACTTAATTGATTAAGACGTATCTGTAATCTTTATTTTCTATCATAATTATCTCAATTTGAATTAGTAAACTATTTTTTACTAATTGTGATAATTTTTTTATCATGAAAATAGAAATTGCAACCAATGGAACTTTATTTTATTTTAGACCACTGAATGGATAATACTTTTATTCATAAATTTAGATTAGTTTATATATTTATAATTTTATGAAATTTAATTAAAATGATTTCAAGAACTCCAGATAATGATTGATAATTTTGTAGTACATGGATGTTTAAAAAAAACAATAAATGGGTTAATAATGAAGGCTTGGGATGATAAGGAAGATTCCTTAAATTCATTGGGATGTACCATTTGGGGGATAAGGTTTGGTTTGTGAGGATTGATTGAATGAGATGTACCTAACGGAGTCCACGAAAAAATATATTAATTTTCAGTTCTTCTATTATTAAAAAATACTGATTTTGAAAACTTATTCATATACTATAATCGAGACTAAATTTTTTCATTATATTTACTTATCCTTTAACTAGCTATTTTGATTGCCTTATATATTAATAGGTTTAACCAAAAAATATCATTTCATAAAAAACATATCTTGATTGATTTTTATTTTATATATTCATTTGATCAATATTTTTTTTCTCTTAAAAATATTTCTTTTATCCAGACATGTTTTATAAGAGCCTCACTAACAAATATTTTGTCATGTACAAAACAATACTTTTAAAAATAAAATGTATAATTAATTGAATATAATGTGATGATCACGCCATATGTAATTTTTTTTCTTGTTTTGGATGAGTATGAATTGAATTCCACATGAAATTGGTTGGTCTTTATTTTAAATATTTTTTTCATATGAAATTCTAAAAATGAATGCAATAGGATGTCTTGTGTAAATGTTACTACTCATTTTATAGATACAAATATAGATAAGAGTTGGATTGATCTTACAAATAGAACATCTAGAGAATTTACTTGAAAAAAAAAAGAACATCTATATAATATTTTAAAGTAATTATGCAATTTATTGATTTAACTAGAGGATTTCAAAGTGACTATATTAGTTTTCAATGAAGAAAACGTGAAAATATATATCAATTCATATGATATACCATGAGAGAATACCTATCCTTGAATGGGTTTCTGAAAAATTATAGGAGTCGAACTCATCATGGGGAATAATATAATCATTATCATCCTAGAGAAATAGTTCTTATGGATGTTGATGTGAGGATAAATGATCTAATGCAGGAAATGATTACTAAAATGCTATGTGGGCTATCTCCTGAAGGCATTAACATTTGGAATGTTGATATCGGTGAGATCAATTTGTTCTCTGGTGAAAATCATGATTCATTAATGTTTTATGAAATACTTGATTATGCACAAATTGAATTATATTTTGGGTGTACTAATTATAGTAAATTTTCAATTATCATATAGTTTTTCACTTGAAGACTTTGAATTAGTGGTCAGATACATTGTTTGACATGTTGTTGGTGTTATTGAAAAAATTACTTGTCATTAACTCTAATATTACTAAGTCATATTACCATCTCATAAGTTTACTGAGAACTTAGGTTTCACATATGATACCATAGATGTATGTGCAAAAAAATTTATTTTGTTTATAAATGAAACTATCGATTTGGAAAATTGTACGGTTCGTGACTCTTCCATGTAAAAAAGATAACAGGGGAAATCAAACTCATCAAAGTCAAATTACAAAATAGGGGAAACTGATTCCTATAAATAAAATTCATTACTTTCCAATGAAGAATAGGTTGAAAATATTATTTTATGTCATTTAAAGTTTCTAAATTAATGAGATGGCATATGGAAAGAAATAAAGAAAGTGATATACTAACCCACCTGATATACTCTCTTGAATGGAAATATTTCGATCAGAGACACCCTGACTTTTCTAAAGATAGTCATAATGTCTGATTGGGGTTAGAAGTAGATGGTTTCAATCAATTAAGGTCTATAGTTGGTGAAACTCACATGGACCGTGGTGTTTATTACATATAATCTTTCTTCATGGATTTTTATTAAATAATAATTTTTATTACTTTACACTCTTATTAATGTCCATAAAAGTCTGGGGGATAGGTTTGATGTTTACCTTCATCCATTGATTGATGAGATGAATGAATTTTGGGGTGATGGTGTGATGAATTGTGACTATGGAATGAATGAAATGTTCAAATTGTGGACTTCTTTATTATGGTAAATCAATGACTTTATGGCGTATGAAAAATTTTCAAGTTGAAAATATTATTCATTTCATCAAATGTAAAAGTCTTGGGTCATCAAATGTTATTTGGAAAGAATTATTTGAATCCTATTTTTAATATAATAACTCATTTTCAGTTTTGTTTTTCTACATGTTAGTTCATCCCATTTTTTCTCACTGATATATATTTGATAAAAAAATTATTTCTTGGAATCACCATAGTGAAGAAAGAATCATTTTTTACTAATTATTCTTTTTATTCATTCATTATTAATTTTGTTTTAAATGTTTCTAATTATTTTAATATATTTATCATTTTTAATCTATTTTTTAATCTTATTTCATAATAAATCTTATGTAAATATTTAAACTTTCAATTTCGTATATGAAATAGAGATTTTCATGTAATAATGATGTTCTCTCGTTAGTTTATTTTCATTTATCCATTTTTGAATGGTACTAGATGTCCATATTTTTATAGCCCATCATCAATATGCATAGATGAAAATGAGATATAACATCCCTCATAATATAAAACAATAGATTTTCAAATTGATTAATCAATCACATCTTTTGTAAAATCCCTAAACTCTTCATCTGCTACAAAATCAGAAGTATAGAGACTAGTAATCCCATTATCAACTTCAGCCTACATCCAACACTGTAATATAAATAGGCCTATAAAATCCATCATTATAATAACCAGAAATATCCAAATTCCATATATTCTATCCACTAAGCAGCCCTTCCATACCCCCATGTAGAATTAAAAATCATAAAAAACAATCTATACACTTTGAACCAAGATATACCAGTGAACATGGATAGAAAATGATGAATATTGGACTCTAAAAATCACACTGAACACTCAGATCCTCTTCATAACACTTTAAATCCACCTAAGAATACCACCAATTAAAAAAATGTGTAGCATTTCTCCACGCCTTTAAATGCATAGAAAAATGACTATAATTCATAGAGATCAGTGTATATGTCACAAATACCAATTTTATACTAGTAGTGTCCCCTGCTATGAAATTAAAACAATTATGCACACCATATTATCAGCAACAACAAATAATATCAGTCTTTAGTATCACCCAATGTATACCTTAAATACAAATCGATCTAGATATGACTTAGTCTAAAACCAAGGCCTCTCAATAAAATAGAAAAAAGAGACTCTCACATAATGAAATTATCAACACACAAATCCAAATCCTTTCAATTAGTCTAAATATCCCCTAAAACTAAGTTTGAGAGAAATCAATCATGTTATGGTTAGCCACATGACCTCCCTAACCACTAGTTCACTTACCTATCTTAAATGTTTTAATAGGTTTCCACTATTTATCATGATCATTTTTTCCTCTTTAAAGACATCATCAATGATAGAAGCCTCTTTCACCAAATTGGCAGTCTTAATTTTTTTTTCAGAATCTAAAGTCTTACTTCAAACAAGAGATATGGATCGAGCATGTGAAAATAATCACCAATGGAGACCTTATATGTCACCTTTATATAAATTGGTTAAGGGAGGTCACTAATACCATTATAAGTGACTTTAATTGAGGAAAAAATTGAACTTGGAGTTCACATCCTATTGAAATTAGAAAATCATATATAAGAAGTAACTGATTTAGAATGTCTATGACCAAATACAAAAGGGTTGTCCCTCTTTAGTATAACACTAACAACTACCTTCTTACCCAAAATTGTTGTCCTCATAGACTATTTAAAATCAATATATTTCATTATTTAAATATAATATCCTTCCTTAGAAGTCGACCTACCTAGGAAAATGGATGGATTGATGATGGTTGAAGTGGAATGAATGGATGGTGAAATCATATTTTATTTTTATGCCTCTCTTTATGGACAATGAAATTATATGCCACTATTTATGTCTCAATTTATGAATGCAAAATGAATGGATAGTGAAATCATATGCCTCTCTTTATTAATGTAAAGTGAATGGACAGTTACATCATATTTTATTTTCATGCCTCTCTTTATGGACAGTGCAATCATATGACTCTCTTTATGCCTCTCTTTATGAATGAACAATGAATGCATAGTGAAATCATATTTTATTTTCAACTCCTTCTTCTATATTCTATAAAACCTCTAGCTTTAGAAGTTTTATTCCTATATTTATGATATATGAAAACATATTTTATTTTCATTCATGTATATTCCTCTTTTACAATATATAATAGTTATGATATTTAATTATTAGTAATGGAAATAAACATTCAACAATTTTTATTTCCTAGTGTTGAGAAACTGAGCCTTTATGAATTTTTCATTATTGATGAATAAAATTAATGGTTATTGGATCTTTTTTTTATAGTATTTCATGGTTATGAAAAAATAAAATATCATATCTTTTCCTAGACATGTGTTTTGATCCATCCACTCCTTTATATTTGTTGAAATATATGTGTAATAAATAAAAAGTACATAAGTCCTTTGTTTTTCACATTATATAAAACTATAATAGGCAATTAATCCCCTCTTTACTACTTATTTATATGACTATGAACATGTCTGGTGAACATGAACATGATCCACATCATTTTGTAGATCCATCTGTATCTACGGGTTGAGGTATACATGAATATAAATGTGTTTTTTTAATTAAGTGTTAAACAAATATATGTATGTCTATTTAATTATGTATGAAATTGTTTTTAATATGATCAAACTCAACCACTTATTCCTCTCATAGGAGATCCCATGTTCATGGTATTTCATCATGGAATTCAGACAAGAACCTTGACATATGATTTGACGATACATACCATCCTTTGAGAGTGGGTTCCCATACATTTATTCTCTAGTTGGGTCATATCATATGCAAACCACATAGATTTTCATTAACTATAAGTGACCATGCTTCATTCCCCAATGATACATTATATCGTCTATGGAGGGAAATTTTAGTTAGAGGATCATTTTAGTTTCTTAGTTATGTTTAAAAAATACTAACATTTTTTATAATTTTTTTCTTAAATAGAATAATCTGAGAGTGTAACACACTGATTTTAGGCTAGTGTGTATGGAAAAATTTCATAAGATGTGGAAATATCATAAAGGAAGGGTTAAGAGAGAGCACTAGGTACCAAATGCTGGTGCCCCATACATTCTGGATAGAGTCCTAAGAGGTGTTCTCCCATCTAAGTGGTGTGATTTAGTGGCATATCAGTCCACTGATACTAAAATGGAGAGTATATTCATTTTAGTTTATATATTTTGAAGAATGTGTATCATTTTATATTTTATAAATTTTATTTAATTGGATGTAGTGTTGGAACCACTTTGTGTATAAGGTTGTATTTTTTGTCAATATTTTTCAATGAAGATCAAAATGAAGAAGATCAAGAAGTACTCCAATGAAATAGAGGAATAGAAATTTAGATGATTTTTGTACTGATCATAAATTCATAGAACAAGTGTCAAAGGTGACACATTGTTTACAACAGTGAAGAATGGTGAGGTATAATCCATCAGAGGATGAAGAAGAATACATGACGATTGATGAAGACCATGTAACTCTTTATGATTTCATGGGAATCATACAAGAGACTTCTTGAAGAATTGAGTCGTATGATTTGCATGAAGTAGAGAATGACGGTTGAAGAAGAAGACAAAGTAAAAGGGATTGGAATTATGAGATGGACATACACTTCACATTGTCTCCAAATATAATGATGCTAAATTTGATTCATCAAAGGATATATATCGCGATAGCGGAGTTTGTGTTGAAAGAATAAGAGTTGCTGAAGGAGGCAAAATCACAGAAAATAAGTGTTGTTAAGGTGATTGTGCTTGTTGAAAAAGAAAACAATGACATAAAAATTTGTCTAAAAAGGGGATTTCATGGTGGCATTTCGAGTTTAAAGGATCTGATTAACGATCCATGTTTGATTCAAGAACGTCGACAAAGGAATGGATGATCTGGAGGCAGTACAAAAAGAACAGATACAAGGTGGCGCAGTTTTCCAGTGTTTTCCAAATTCTTGGGCCTGAAAATAGACAAATGAAGAAAAGTGGTTTTTCGCAAAGGGACTTGTGCGCCGTGTACTTGAAGGAGAGGAAAATTATGCGCCATATGTTTTTCAAGATCATAACATGGAAAAAATGGCAAAGGAAAGAGGTTCGCGCAAGTATTGGGTTAGTCGCGCAAGAGAATTGTGCACCGGTGCCTAGGAGGATTGGAAACTTGTGCGCCTATTATTTTTCAAGATCAGAACTTCAAAATATGGCAAAGTAAATAAAGTTGCGCAAGTATTTGTGTGGTCACGCAAGTGAGTAGCACAACAGAGACTTGGGCGAATAGACCTGCGTGCCAAAACCTGCGCACCGCCGCGCAGTGTATCCGAATGACTATAAATAGATGAGCACCCCTCCTCATTCGGTACGGAGTTCAAGACTTATATATTGCTCGAGCTCTCGTCGCACAGGTGGTTGAGCTGTGTAATTGGTAGTTGGATCACGCAAGTAGAGGTTGCGCGCTGGTTGTTGGCTGCGTGCCCAAGGTGGTTTGGGAGAGAAAGGAAGTGGGTCTCACAAGTTTGTAGTTGGGGAAGGAAGCGTCGCGCAGGTGCTTTGGTGACACTTGCATGCCAGTTTGGACTTGTGTGCCAAAGACTTGCGCGCCGTATTGGGACTTGTGCACCGGGCTTGGAGAAGAGTGCCAGGTGCTGTTGGAGTACGCCTGTCTTTTTGGAGCTGCACAAAATCTGAAAGATTTCTCAATACCTTTAGTGAAACAGATGATGTATTCATTTGCAAAGATGGAAGAACAGTGAACAATTTGGTTTTATGAAGAGAAGTGGTACCGCACACACATGACTGGTGTTTAACATCCTCATTGTGCTTTGCGAAGAGAAGAAGAACGATTTGTGCAACTAAACTCAGATTTGCACAGAAAGAGGGGAATATATCAATACACTCAAGTTTTAGTATTGGGAATCAAAGGAAGAGAAGAAGAAGATTTAGCGCATTCATTATTCCACTAAATAAAAATATTGAATACAAAAGAGCATCAACTCAGTACTATGATGCAAGCATTGTCTCATGTGGAACAGGAGACAAATACTTCAATGCAAATCTATTGAAGAGACCTTCACGTCTATAAACTGAGTGGGACTTCACCAAAGGCAGTGAGCCAGGGGGAGTCAACGAGAGTGACCCGAGGGACACAGTGAGCTATCCCTGAACTTTTGTAAAGGTAGTGAGCCTGGGACAGAGTGACTGTTCCCAAACCTTTGTAATCCACAAGTAGGGAAGATTAGTGGAATTTGGTATGACCAGAAACCTGTCGGCGTATGCTCCTTGGATGTTTACCTTAGTGGTGAACCAAGTAAAAATTGATGTGTCGTCTCTTTTCATGTGAATGTTTCATTACCGATCATATCCATCATACAAGTTTAACTAGTTCCTACCAACTTGGGAATAAGATCCTTGTTTTTAAAAGAAAAATTTGACACCCTAATTCACCCTCCCCTCTTAGGGTGTACCGGGGTCCTACAAGTGGTATCAAAGGGAGGTTGAAATATGTTGGATATTATACAGTATTCCTATTTAGAAAAGGATTTGAGTTTGTTTCCTAAAGTCAACAATGAAGAGCAGTCTTGATAATAACTCAGTCATTTCTGAGCAGAAGCCTACATCCAGCAAGACCATGACAAATAGGAAAAAGAAAGAGAAGAATCAGTTGAAGAAGTCCCTGATATCCAAAGAATATGTAGTATCTGTCTCTCCATGCCCTTCCAATAATGAAGAAATATCAGTCATGGAAAGTATCGAGATGGTAGCTCATGATTCTACCACAGGAAAGGAAGACACTTCTATCTCAAGTGATCAAGAGAAATTAATAAGCTATCAGCGTGATATTCCTAAAGAAAGAGTTGATCCTATTTTTAGAATATTTCAATGCATGCAGGCTGAGATCAATCGATTGAAAAGAGAAGCTGATAATTTGGAAAAGGGCTTGGAAGGAAAAATTCTTGAATGGTTAATGCTCACCAAATAGGATAAAGTCTTTGAAGAAAAAGAGGAAGTCAATAAGACTCTAAAAGAAAAGATCCATGCACTTGAAGCTGAGCTGAAGAAGAGAAATGAAGTCAACAGTTTTTGTTTGGAAGAAACTTCCAAGAGATTCAAGGAACTTGACTCTTTGTTACAAAAAAAAGTTAAGATGCATGAAGATGAAGTTGAAAGATTGAAGAAGACTTGTGAAGGTAAGATGAAAATGATTAAAGATCATAAGATAATCCTCAATATTGAAAGTCAAAAATTGGAAGTCCAACTGACAAATCTTGAGAAGACACATATTGAGACTTCACAAAAGAATGAAATAGAATCAGTTGTTGCTGGTACTCAATGCTCACTAGAGGACTCTACTGTCAAAAGACCTCCAACATGTGATAAGAAGATCATGAATTCACTCATTGATCTATCACAAGCAGTTATGAAAGTGAAGGTACCGTCTATACAAACATGTACTATTGTTTCTAAATATGTTCCTCCAAAGAGTGCATGTTGGAAGAAAAATTCTAATCAAGTATGGGCGAGGAAATTGGAGGATAAGAAACCTAACACCATGTCTAGGTTAGATGGGAAGAAAAAGGAGGAAGTTGGTTCCTCTAATAGAGCACATAAAATTAAGAATAAGTCCCAACAACCTCATATAGAATATACAAAGAAGAAAAGATTTGTGGGTCAATTTTGGTGCTACAACAGATTTGGGCATTGTGCACTGGATTGTTTGTACAATCTCTTTCATGAAAAAGCACAAAGAAAGCATGTATCAAAGGGAAAAAATATAGAAAAAAATCAGAAACATATGCAGGTCCAGAAGTATCTGTTTATAGCAAACAGATTTGGAATGCTTGATAACATCTGTGATGTATGCAATAGCAGTGGTCACATAGTAAGCACATGTCCATCTCAACATTCTTTCACTATTAATAAGAAAAGAAGACCTCTGATGCCATCTATGTATGAAGCAAGTACCTTGGGAAGAAATCAGAAGAATAGTGTGAACACACATTTCCCCAAGAAGATCTCAAGTAGAGAATCTATGAAGACCCAAGATATTAGATCCATGAAATTGAAGGGTCATTCATCCAAAAGAAAAACTAGGTGGGATGAAACTCAGATGAACCCATGTGGAAGAACCAAACTAGCTAAAAGAGTTCCAAATGACATATTGGTCATCTGGACAGAAGATTTGAAAATAATGAGGAAACTTGAAGATGAAAAGGCCAAGGCTGGTAATAAAGGAAAAGAAAAAATTTCACTTGATGAAGACAGAGTGCAGGAGAGATTTCAAACCAAGAGAAACACACATGTCAAATAAGTTCTGTGTGAGAGATGCCAGAAATCTGGTCACATTGCAAAAGGTTGTCTAACCTTAATACCAGAGCAAGAATTAGTCCTCAAAAGGAGAGAGAATTCATCATTCAGAATGGTTATTAAGAAGAATAATTCTCCATACCACACAGAAGAGAATGTGAAGAGAGCCATTCCATATCAACACATATCAGAACATATGTTCAAATGTGCAGGCATAAAGACTGGAGGGAATAGAGGAACTTGGCTGAGAAAATAACCTCAACCATACAGCTCATTTTGATGAAGCAAGGAGGAACCACCTTATTCCCTTAATCATTTGTGTATTGTATTTGTGCTAATAATGTAGGGAATTGAAGGTGAAGCATGCTCTCAGGGGGAGAACCTGAGAAGTAGTGAATGTTGTCAACTCTTGATAGCTAAGCTAAAGAAGTTTCCATCCTTGGAAGATTCTTAAATTGATATTAAAAGATTAAGATGATGAAGGATAACTCTTGATGAAGATGATGAGGAGTGTTTCCCTTGAGGGGGAGAAAAATGAAGAAGATTTCAAAGTCATTGTTTCAATCAGTATCAACTCCAGCTGGTATTAAATGAAACTACTCTATAAATTTCTTGAAGATCATGTCATTGGAGAAGGTATGTCATTTCTCAATCTCTCAACCTAGGTTACTCAGAACAATGATCACTATACAAAGGGTGAGTAACTGAATTGATCAGTGACATAAGAATAATGGAAGTTACCCAAGGCCACTTATCCTACCAATTACACTTGAATGTTTTTGATCTGTTTGTTGATGTGAGTGCAGGAGTTTCAGGTTGATTATTCCCTATCACATTTGATTTCATTAACCCGAAATGAAAGTGGAAAACCCTTGAAGACAAAGTATATTTATTCTCATCTCATGTGGTATCATGATCTGTGAATAATGGACAACCTTGTTGTCTAAATCAAATCCTCTTGTTTTCTACATCGAGCATTTCTCAAGTAGACTTAGAGTGAAATTATTAATGAAACATTGATTATGTATAGATTGATACCCTCCCTACCATGATCTTTGTATTTCTTTTCAATAAGGGGTAGAGAAAGTAAATTGAAAGTTTGAATAGAAAGTTGATTGAAGAGAAGATAACAAAAAGTTGATTGAAGAGAATATTTTCATATTGACATTGATGAATTCATTTCAGAAGATGTATAAGGTATTGAAAACAAAATACAAAGGGGGAGATTGTTGGAACCAATTTGTGTATAAGGTTTTATTTTTTTTTCAATAGTTTTCAATGAAGATTAAAATGAAGGAGATCAAGAAGTACTCCAATGAAATAGAGGAATGGATATTCAGATGATTGTTGTAATGATCATAAATTCAGAGAACATGTGTCAAAGGTGACACATTGTTTACAACAGTGAAGAATGGTGAGGTATAATCCATCTAAGGATGAAGAAGAAGACATGATTTTTGATGAAGACCATGAAACTCTTCATGATTTCATGGGAACCATACAAGAGACTTATTGAATAATTGAGTCGTACGATTTGCATGAAGTAGAGAATGACGGTTGAAGAAGAATACAAAGTGCAAGGGATAGGAATTATGAGATGGACATGCACTTCACATTGTCTCCAAATATGATGATGTTAAAGCTGATCCATCAAAGGATATATATCACGATATTGGAGTTTGTGTTGAAAGAAGAAGAGTTGTTGAAGGAGGAAAAATCACAGAAAAGAAGTGTTGTTGAGGTGATTGTGCTTGTTGACAAAGAAAAAAATGACATAAAAATTTGTTGACAAAGGGGATTTCATGGTTTCATGTTGAGTTTAAAGAATATGGTTAACGATCCATGTTTGATTCAAGAACTTAGACAAAGGAATGGATGATCTGGAGGTGGTATAAAAAGAACAAATACAAGTTGGAACCGTTTTCCAGTGTTTTCCAAATCCTTGGGCCTGAAAATCGACAAATGAAGAAAAGTGGTTTTTGGAAAAGGGAATTGTGTGTTGTGTACTTGAAGGAGAAGAAACTTGCACGCCATATGTTTTTCAAGATCAGAACATGGAAAAAATGTCAAAGGAAAGAGGGTTGTACAAGTATTGTGTTGGTTGCACAAGTGACATGCGCGCCGTGAAGAGACTTGTGCGCCGGTGCCTAGGAGGATGGACTTGCACACCTATTGTTTTTTCAAGATTAGAACTTCAAAATATGGAAAAGGAAAGAAGGTCGTGCAAGTATTGGTGTGGTTGCGCAAGTGAGTAGTGCGACAATGACTTGGGCGGATGGACCTGCGCGCCAAGGAAAGACTTCTGCGCCGCCGTGCAGGGTATCCAAATGCATATAAATAGAGGATCACCCCTCCTCATTCGGTATTGAGTTCAAGACTTAGATATTTTTAGAGATCTCGTCGCGCAGGTGGTTGATCCGTGCAAGTGGTAGTTGGGTCGCGCAAGTAGAGGTTGCGCACCGGTTATTGGCTGTGCGCCCAAGGCGGTTTGGGAGAGAAAGGAAGTGGGTCATGCAAGTTTGTAGTTGGGGAAGGAAGCGTCACGTAGGTGCTTTGGTGACACTTTCATGCTAGTTTTGACTTGCGTTCTGAAGACTTGCATTCCGTATTGGGACTTGCGCGTCAGGCTTGGAGAAGAGCGCTAGGTGCTGTTGGAGTACGCCCATATTTTTGGAGCTGCACGAAAGCCGAAAGATTGCTCGATACCTTTAGTGCAATAGATGACGTATTCATTTTCAAAGACGGAAGAACAGTGAACAATTTGGTTTTATGAAGATAAGTGGTACCAAACACACATGAATGGTGTTTAACATCCTCATTGTGCTTTGAGAAGAGAAGAATAATGGTTCGTGCAACTAAACTCAGATCTGCACAAAAAGAGGGGAATATATGAATACACTTAGGTGTTAGTATTGGGAATCAAAGGAAGAGAAGAAGAAGATTTAGTGCATTCATTATTACACTAAAGAAGAATATTGAATAAAAAATAGCATCAACTCAGTACTCTGATGAAATAATTGTCTCATGATGAATAGGAGACAAAGACTTCTATGAAAATCTATTGAAGAGACCTTCACGTCTATAAACTGAGTGGGACTTCACCAAAGGCAGTGAGCCAGGGGAAGTCAACGGGAGTGACCCGAGGGACGCAGTGAGCTATCCCTAAACTTTTGTAAAGGTAGTGAGCCTGGGACAGAGTGACTGTTTTTGAACCTTTTTAATCCACATCTAGTGAAGATTAGTGGAATTTGGTACGACCAGCAACTTGTCAGTTTATGCTCCTTGGAAGTATCCCTTAGTGGTGAACCAAGTAAAATTTTTTGTGTCATCTCTTTTCATGTGAATGTTTCATTACTGATCATATCCATCATACAGGTTTAACAAGTCCCTACCAACATGGGAACAAGATCCTTGTTTTTAAAATAAAAAGTTGACACCCTGATTCACCCCTCCCCTCTCAGGGTGTACCGGGGTCCTACAAGTGGTATTAGAGGGAGTTTGATGTATGTTGGATACTATACAGTAATCCTATTCAGAAGAGGATTTGAATTTATTTCCTAAAGTCAAAAATGAATATCATTCTTGATAATGACTCATTCATTTCTGAGCAGAAGCCTACATCCAGCAAGACCATGACAAATAGGAAAAAGAAAGAGAAGAAGTAGTTGAAGAAGTCCCTAATATCCAAAGAAGATGAAGTATCTGGCTCTCCATGCCCTTCTAATAATGAAGAAATATCAGGCATGGAAAGTATCGAGTTGGTGGGTCGTGATTCTAGCACAAGAATGGAAGACACTTCTATCACAAGTTATCAAGAGAAATTAATAAGCTATCTACGTGATATTCCTGAAGAAATAGTTGATCTTGTTTTTAGAATATTTCAATGAATGCAGGCTGAGATCAATCGATTGAAAAGAGAAGCTAATAATTTGGAAAAGGGCTTGGAAGGAAAAATTCTTGAATGTTTAAAGCTCACCAAATAGACTAAAGTCTTTGATGAAAAAGAGGAATTCAATAAGACTCTAAAAGAAAATATCAATGCATTGAAGCTGAGCTGAAGAAGAGCAATGAAGTCAAGAGTTTTTTTTCGAAGAAACTTCCAAGAGATTCAAGGAACTTGACACTTTGTTACAAAACAAAGTTAAGATGCATGAATATGAAGTTGAAATATTGAAGAAGACTTGTGAAGGGAACATGACAATGATTGAAGATCAGAAGATCATCCTCAATATTGAAAGTCAAAAACTGGAAGTCCAACTAAAAAATCTTTAGAAGACACATATTGAGACTTCACAAAATAATGAAATAGAATCAGTTGCTACTGGTACTCAATGCTCACTGGAGGACTCTACTGTCAAAAGACCTCCAACATGTGATAAGAAGATCATGACTTCACTCATTGATCTATTACAAGCAGTTATGAAAGTGAAGGTACCATCCATAAAAACCTGTA
This sequence comes from Viscum album, assembly GCA_963277665.1. Taxonomy (NCBI): domain Eukaryota; kingdom Viridiplantae; phylum Streptophyta; class Magnoliopsida; order Santalales; family Viscaceae; genus Viscum; species Viscum album. The sequence goes on from OY728157.1 coordinate 1,808,925,769, forward strand.
CTATTGTTTCTAAATATGTTCCTCCAAAGAGTGCAAGTTGGAAAAAAATTCTAAAAAAGTATGGGTGAGGAAAGAGGGGGATAAGAAACCTACCACCATGGCTAGGTTGGATGGGAAGAAAAAGGAGTAAGTTGGTTCCTCCAATAGAGCACATAAAATTAAGAAGGAGTCCCAACAACCTCATATAGAATATATAAAGAAGAAAAGATTTGTGGGTTAATGTTGGTGCTGAAACATATTTGGGCATTGTGCACTGGATTATTTGTACAATCCCTTTCATGAAAAAACACAAGGAAATCTTGTATCAAAGGGAAGAAATCCAGAGAAGAAGAAGAAACATCTGCAGGTCCAGAAGCATCTGTTTACAACAAACAGATTTGGAATGCTTGATAACATCTGTGATGTATGTAACGGCAGGGGTCACATGGTAAGCACATGTCCATCTAAACATGCTTTCACTGTTAATAATAAAATAAGACCTTCGATTCCATCTAAGTATGAAGCAAGTACCTTGGGAAGAAATAAAAAGAATAGTGTGAACACACATTTCCCCAAGAAGATCTCAAGTAGAGAAGTTATGAAGACCTAGGATATTATATCCATGAAATTTAAGGGTCATTCATCCAAAAGAAATACTAAGTTGGATGAAACTCAGATGAACCCATGTGGAAGAACCAAACCAGCTGCAATAGTTCCAAATGACATATTGGTCATCTGGCTAGAAGATTTGAAAATAATGAGGAAACTTGAAGATGAAAAGGCCAAGGCTAGTGATAAAGGAAAAGAAAAACTTTCGCGTGATGAAGACAGAGTGTAGGAAGGATTGAAAACCAAGAGAAACACACGTGTCAATAAAGTTCTGTGCGAGAGATGCCAGAAATTTGGTCACATTTCAAAAGGTTGTCTAACCTTAATACCAGAGCAAGAAGTAGTCCTCAAAAGGAGTGAGAATGCATAATTCAGAATGGTTATTAAGAAGACTAATTCTCCATACCACGTAGAAGAGAATGTGAAGAGAGCCATTCCACATCAACACATATCAGAACATATGTTCAAATGTGCAGGCATGAAGACTGGAGTGAACAGAGTAACTTGGTTGAGAAAAGAACCACTACCATCCAACTCATGTTGATGAATCAAGGAGGAACCACCTTATTCCCTTAATCATTTGTGTATTATATTTTTGCTAATAATGCAGGGAATTGAAGGTGAAGTATGCTCTCCGGGGGAGAACCTGAGAAGTAGTGAATGATGTCAACTCTTGATAGTTAAGCTGAAGAAGTTTCCATCCTTGGAAGATTATTTAATTGATATTAAAATATTAAGATGATGAAGGATCACTCTTGATGAAGATGATGAGGAGTGTTTCCCTTGAGGGGGAGAAAAATGAAGAATATTTCAGAGTCATTGTTTTAATCAGTATCAACTCCAGCTGGTATTAAATGCAACTACTCTATAAATTTCTTAAAGATCATGACATTAGAGAAGGTATGTCATTTCTCAATCTCTCAACCTCGGTTACTCAGAACAATGATCATTCTACAAAGGGTGAGTAACTGAATTGATCATTGACATAAGAAGAATGGAAGTGCCCCAAGGCTACTTATCCTGCCAATTGCACTTGAATGTTTTTGATCTGTTTGTTGATGTGAGTGCAGGAGTTTCAGGTTGATTATTCCCTATCACATTTGATTTCTTTAACCCGAAATGAAAGTGGAAAACCCTTCAAGACAAAGTACATTTGTTATCATCTCATGTGGCATCATGATCTGTGAATAATGGAAAACTTGTTGTCTAAATCAAATCTTCTTGTTTTCTACATCGAGCATTGCTCAAGTAGACTTAGAGTGAAATGATTAATGAAACATTGCGTAAGTATATATTTATACCCTCCCTACCATGAGCTTTGTATTTCTTGTCAATAAGGGGGAGAGAAAGTGAAATGAAAGTTTGAACAGAAAGTTGTGTCACGGCCCGTCCTCGGGGCCCGTGCCGTGACTACCCTAAGCCCGCCTTCCATAGGCCAGGGGCTGGCGACTAGCACCAAGGCGTAAATCCCAACAAAGGGAAGGCATTGCCTTTGAAAAGTAAACAAGCACCACAGAGTAAGCAAGCGGAAAAGTAAACACTAAGTAAAAACTGTACAAGCTCTGCTGAAAGTAAAAGGGGCCGGAAATACAAGCCCAACTGTAAAGTACAACTGAAAGGAAAAACAGCAACTGAAAAGTAAAAGCCGCAGCGTCGAGCCGTCCTCTGGAAGTCCCACCTGAAGGGTGGGTACAGATAGTCTCCACAGCTCCTCGGGTCCACCTGTCCGCTCCGAGTACGTCCCGTCCAGTGGTCCACCTCCAGGCACCGTTCTGCTCCGCACGCCTCCACCACGATCAGCGTTGTCCGTCGTCTGCAACCAACACCACGAAGTGTGGGCATAGCCCGTGCAGGGGTGAGTATAAGCTACTTAGTAGGGACCCTGAGACCCCCGAAGGTCTCCCGAAATCCACAAAGGGTAATCCACAAAGGAAAGATACAATCACGAAGTAATAACCGACACTGCTTAGGTATATGCCCATACATATACCTAAGTCATCAATTCCCGTTCGGCTCCAACGTCCGAGCCCAAGCACAACCCAGTCCACACAGGAAAGCAAACGTAAACCCACATAGGATAGCACAACACAATCCACCAAGGAGAGTAAACAGTAAATCCACACAGGATAGCTCAACACAATCCACAAAGGAGAGTAAACAGTAAATCCACACAGGACAGCTCAACACAATCCACAAAGGAGAGTAACACAAGATTCAGCTCACACAGGTATACTTCTTCGGATGACGATAAAGATGATCACTGATCCATCTAAGTCGTCGGACCCACAAAGGATCGATAGGTAACTAACCCCTAAAATGACCCACACAGGATCGGGCCGACACAGGACCGGGCCCACACAGGACCTGTAGCACTAATCCACGTAGGATCGCTGAGTGCAGTAGTCGTCGCAGTCTACTGAGGATCTCTGCACAGTCGTCGCCGCAGTCCACTGAGGATTTCTGCACGGTCGTCGTCCGAGTCCACGGAGGATCTCTGCACAGTCGTCACTGTTGAAGAAGCAGTCGCAGCCAGCACTAGGGTTCCCGCACACAGCAAGCTCGTTCGGGAGGGTCCACTCCACAAGCCGAGAGGCTGATACATCAACTGACACAAAGTCCGAAGTTGATGTATCCAAAAGTTCTGTATCGTCAACAGGAACTCAACGTCGCAGACGGCGCGTCAATCGGACGCCCGGTCTGAGAGTTATTGGTTTTTTCGTCCCAGGGGCCCGGTTGGTTTTTAAGGCAAAACCAACCCGACTGTACTCCACCTACGTCCAAACCTCAGGCAGAGTATGCCAAAAGATCTGTCTCACTTAGAGGAAATCAACAAAGCTGACGGCACGTCAATCGGACGTTCGTAGCTCAAGATACGAGCGTTTCCGCTCCGAAGGCCCGATTGGTTTCGTGTACGAACCAACCCGGACGTACTCAAAGTATTCCGAAACCTTGAGTGCAATATACCAAGAAGACCGTCTCGATCCCAGGATCGCGTTGCCACTGACGGCGAGTCGTTTGGAGGCCCGTAGCTCAAGTTACGGGCGTTTGAACGAAAACCGTCTGAAGACGGGGGGTCCGGGCCCGGGCCGACCCGGCCCGAGCCACCCCCCCCCCCCCCCCCCGGGTCGGCCGAACCAGGTCCACCCGGTCCGACCCGGTCAGACCCAGTCCAGCCCGGCCAGGGCGCGGCCCAGCCGGTCGGACCGGCTGGCTCGGCCAGCCCGGCTCGGATCGGCCGAGCGGCGCGGGGGGAAGCCGCCACCCCTGCGTGACACCCCCGCGACACCCGCGGGGTGTCTCCCTGGCAAGCCGAGCGACGCGGGGGGGAGCCGCCGCCCCCGCGTGACAACCCCGCGGCACCTGCAGGGTGTCGCTCGGACAACCGGACGCGGCTTCAGCTGCGTCCCGCGCGGCCGCGGGTCCGCGAGCGCTGCCGCCGCGGCTCAGCCGCTGCGGCCCTGTCTAGCGGCGCGCCGGTGACCCGCGCCTTCGGCGGCTTCCGCGGGCCATCGGAGTCGTTCTGGTGGTCCGATTTTGTTCCCGTCTGCACCGCTGCTCCTCCCGGAACTCGTTCTTCACTGCGGAATCATCATACATCTGTTGCGGCACGTTCCGTCATCGCCCGTCAAATCCACACAAAAACGAAGAACGGCGCAGGGTCGTCGGGCCGTGTTTGTTTGGCCCGCACCCTCTGCGTTTGAGATAAACAACGGGAGGAATAAAGTTCAACACATGAACGCATAACCGAAACAATTTTTAATGAAATAAAATTGTTTCATAAATCGGGTTCCTCATTTGAATGGAAACAACATGGTGAATAAGAGGCATTTCCAAAAATAAAATCCCTACCTCATAGTCGTCGAGCGTGAACGTTCTTCGCGGAATTGCTCGTCGCGGAAGGTGGAGATCGTCGTGTCGTCGCGGAAGGGAGTCGCGTCGTCGCGGAACACGACGTTGAGTCGGCGAACTCAACGGACCATGAAACAACAGATTTAATTTAATTAAATCATTAAACCCGTGTTTTGGTAAAAACCACAAAGGAGATTAAAAAGAAAGTCCGAGACTCTTACCTCAAGCAGCCGATCGAAGATCCGTCGCGGAGGAAGAGACATCGCAGAAGAACATTGTAGGAAGGGAACGTCGGCGTCGCGGAACACGGTGTCGCGTTGCGGCGATTTCTGGGTTCGGTGTTCTTCGTCGGAGGCCGGTGTTCTTCACGTTCTTCGCGTTCTTCGTGTTCTTCGCGAAGAAGGATAAAGGCACGAGGACTCTGTCAAACCTCTCAACCAGTAATCCTCCAAAAAGATTGGTTGGTCTTATTTTATTATTATGCCAACACACGAAAAATGGTAAGTAACTACTCATCAATTCGTTGAATTAATTCAACGAAAGAAACAGCTCATTTAATTTACGAAATAAACCGCCCGATTAAATGGTCTGTTAAGAGTTTAAGAAAACGCATCAGTTGACTTTCATAATGACGGGTATTCGCGGGTGCGTTACTTAGTGGAAAGAAACGGCGGGGCTCGTGCGGGCCCCACCTCACAAATATCCTACCAAGTGGGTAGGATATTTCTGGATAGCATCCTATCCGGATCAACTCAGTTTAAGCCGTCTTTAAGTGGCTTCAAGTGGCTTTTAAGTGGCTTAAGTGAAATAAAATAAAGTTGTCGTAAAATTATTTTATTTCTTAACTTTAAGCCCAAAAATTAAAAACCACACCCAAGAAAACGCAACTCCGGAAGAGGTGTTTCTAATCGAATACCGGTGCTGCGATTTTATCGGTGCCCTCGGAATTCGATTCTGGGCACCGGTTCAAAAGTTAGAAAAACCCGCTCGTCCGTTCACTGAACATACCCGAGCCAAACTTCGGAAAATGATTCCGGGCACACCGGGCCTCGGAATCAGGTATCGTCAGAAACTGCACTCTTGTAAAATTCCAAAGAAAATTAAGAAAAAAAATTTCCTTGAAATTTACGGGTCTTTACATTACTCCCACCTCAGGGCTTTACGTCCCCATAAAGATACATCATAAACTAGGGAAACAAATGTGGGTACTTGACACGCATCTGAGCTTCCCGCTCCCATGTGCTCTCCTGGAGGTTCCCGTGCTGCCATCTGATGCGCACAAGAGGAATCGATCGCCCACATAGGACCTGCTTCTGTCGATCCTCTATCTCCACCGGGACCTCTGCAAAAGTCGCCCCATTATCCACGTCTAGCTCCCCATAGTCAATGATGTGCGTCGGGTCCTGCACGTATCTCCTCAGCTAAGATACGTGGAAGACGTCGTGCACCCGATGCAACTGAGGTGGCAGAGCCAGGCGATAAGCCACCTCACCAATCCTGCTGAGGACCTAGAAAGGCCTGATGAAGCGTGGAGACAACTTTCCGCCTCGGCCAAATCTCTGTAAACCACGTCGAGGTGAGACCCGCAAGTAGACGTGGTCGCCATCCTCGAACTCTAGTGGCCTCTGCCTCCTGTCAGCATATGACTTCTGCCGGCTCTGAGCTGTCCTCATCCGCTCCTGGATGACCTGGACCTTCTCTGTCGTGGCCCAGACCATCTCTGGTCCCACAAGTGCTGACTCCCTAGGGTCTATCCAGCACAAAGGAGATCTGCAAGGCCTGCCGTACAACGCCTCGTATGGTGCCATCCCGATGGTGGAGTGGTAGATGTTGTTGTACGCGAACTCCACCAAGGGTAGGTGGTCCTCCCAGCTGTGACCAAAGTCGAGGAAACAAGCGCGGAGCATGTCCTCGAGAGTCTGAATGGTCCTCTCCGTCTGACCATCCGTCTGAGGGTGAAAGGCGGTGCTCAGACGTAGCCGCGTCCCGAACGCCTCCTGTAACCCCTTCCAAAGTCGGGAAGTAAAGCGAGCATCCCGATCGGAGACGATAGTCGATGGAACACCGTGAAGCCGTACAATCTACTGAATGTAGAGACGCCCCAAGCTTTCCACTGAGCCCTGCTCTCGGATGGGTAAGAAGTGTGCCGACTTGGTGAGTCGGTCAACAATCACCCAAATGGAGTCGTGACCTCTGGAAGTGCGTGGAAGTCCAGTCACGAAGTCCATATATATCCCATCCCATTTCCACTCTGGGACCTCCAAGGGTTGTACCAAGCCTGCTGGTACCTGATGCTCTGCCTTCACCTGCTGGCAGGTGAGGCACCGTGAAACGAACTATGCCACAGCCTTCTTCATGCCCGACCACCAGTGCTGTCGTCTGAGATCCTGGTACATCTTCGCCACTCCAGGATGTACCGCCAAAGGAGAAGTGTGAAACTCTCTCATCACCTCCTCTCGTAAAGTGACTGGTACCAAGGTACGTCCTCTGAAAAGGATGTCGTGCTCTTCTCCAAGGGAGAAACCGTCGGGTTCCTGTCCCGAGGATATCTATGCATGTCGTGTCTCACAGTCAGCGTCCCCATGCTGAGCCTCTCTGACCCGCTGTAGAAGTGGAGGAGAGACGGTGAGAGACTGAAGGAAGGATGCTCTTTCTCTATCCACGAAGGATATCTGCAAAGCGGCTAGCTGCTCTGTCGCCTCCTCAAGTAGCTGGATGCCCGTCCTCCTATTGAGGGCATCGGCTACCACGTCCCCCTTCCCAGGAGTATATAATATCTCAAAGTCATAGTCCTGGAGGAACTCGAGCCATCACCGCTGTCTCAGGTTCAGGTCCTTTTGAGAGAAGATGTACCTGAGACTCTAGTGGTCGGAAAGGACTATAAAGCGCTCGCCCATCAGATAGTGCCGCCATGTCTTCAGGGCGAAGACCACTGCTGCTAACTCCAGGTCATGAGTAGCATAGTTCTGCTCATGAGGCCTCAACTGACGTGATCCATAGTCAATCACAGCCCGCTCCTACATCATGACACACCTGAGTCCGGTCCCTGATGCATCGCAGTAGACTACATATCCAACTCCCTCCTCAGGCAACCTCAAGATAGGTGCGCCGGTCAATCTCTGCCTCAGCTCCTGGAAGATCTGATGACATCGGTCTGACCACACGAAGGGTTTCCCCTTCTTCGTCAAAGATGAGAGTGGCGCTGCAACTCTAGAGAAGTCTGTCACAAATCTCCGATAGTATCCGGCTAGACACAAGAAACTTCTCACCTCCGTCACACTCCTAGGTGGCTCCCAAGCTAGCACTGCCTCGATCTTCGTAGGATCCACTGCAACTCCCGCCTCAGAAATGACGTGACCCAACAAGTGGACCTCACGTAACCAGAACTGGAACTTCGAGAGCTTTCCATAAAGCTGGTTCTCTCGGAGTGTGTCTAGTACAACTCGCAAGTGGTAGGCGTGCTCCTCCTCCGTGGTCGAGTACACAAAAATGTCGTCGATGAAGACCACGACAAATCGATCGAGGTATGGCTGGAAGATCCTGTTCATGAGGCTCATGAACACTACTGGAGTGTTGGTTACGCCGAAATTCATAACCAAGAACTCATAGTGGCCAAACCGACACCTGAAGGTCATCTTCTGCACATCCTCGTCTCGAACTCTAAGCTGATGATAGCCTAACCTGAGGTCTATCTTCGAGAACCACCGTGCTCCCTTGAGCTGGTCAAAGAGATCATCAATCCTGGGTAGAGGATACTTGTTCCTCACTATCACCTGGTTCAGGCGACGATAATCGACACACAGTCGCAAGCTCCCGTCCGCCTTCTTGGCGAACAATATCGGGAAAGCCCAGGGTGAAACACTGGGTTGGATGAACCCCTTGCCCTGCAAGTTCTCCAACTGTACCCGTAGCTCTCGAAGCTCGGTGGGGGCCATCCGATATGCTGGAGTGGATATCGGGGCTGTCCCGGGGTACAAATCAATATAAAAGTCTACCTCTCTGCGAGGAGGTAGCCCTGGAACGTCGTCGGGGAAGACGTCTGCATACTGGTCCACCACTGCAGGAAAACTAGGACTCTGCACGTAAACTGCTCCAAGGATGAGGCTAGCCAACTGATGAGTGATGGGTTGCCATCTCCTCTGTGGAAGTCCATCCTGTGCTGCGAAGGCTCCCTTCTCTCCGGTGAAGGTGAACCTGCTCCCGTCGGTGTGCACACATCGCATCTTGCGCCTAATGCAGTCAATCTGTGCATGGACTGTAGATAACCAATCCATGCCCAAGATGACGTCATAAGGCCTCGACGCTGCTACAAGAAGATCTCAGCCGAATCTCTTGCCTCCTAGAGTAAGCTCACACTGCCGGCACCAGTGCGTAATCGTCGAGTCTTCTCCCGTAGGAGTCTCTAGCCGTAAGTATCGAGCCAACGCCTCTGTCGGAATCTCTGAGCTCCGAATAAGGGCAGTGTCTATGAAAGAGTGACTCGCTCCTGTGTCTATAAGAACTGCAGCAAGGGTGGAATAGACACAGATCGTACCTCGAATCATCTCGGGCACGCCGTGGTCGTAGGCCTCCACTGCCTGGAGTTGTGTCTATCTCTGCCCGCCAGCTCCCTGCGGTTAGGGCGGGCCTCCTGGGGGTGGTGGTGGCAGAGCCTCAAAACGTCGCCCACCACCCGCTGCTCGGCCAGCTCCTCTGCCTCGTCCGCCTCCTCCCTGCGGACCGCCACGGTTGACCCTTTTCCTCTTCCTAGGTGGTCCCTCCACCATCTGGTACCCCTCGGTACGGCGGGTCGGGCAGTCACGAGCCATGTGGCCCTGCCCGCCGCACTTGTAGCACTGCCTGCCTCTCTGAAGACTGGCTCCACGCTGTGTGCCCCGCACTGCTGAGCCAGTGTCCCGAGGTCGTCTGCCGGAAGGTCTGGTCTGCCTGGAACCCTGAGTCATCCATCGGCTACCTGCTGCCGAAGACTCCGCTATCTGTCTCTATGCGGTAGGTCTCGCTGTGGACTCATCCAGGAAGCTCTCGATCAGAAGGGCTCACTCTAGCACTCCTGCCTGGTTCGGGATGCTGAGGGAGATCAGTGACGCCCTGATCTCGTGTCTTAAACCCTGCTCGAAGGTCCGGTCCCGGAAGAAGGGGTCTCGTACCATGTCAGTCGAGTAGCGAGAAAGATCGGTGAACCTCGCCGCGTACTGGGCGACCGTCAAGCTGCCCTGCCGCAGCTGAAAAAGCTCCTGAATGCGCACCGCACGGAGGGTGGCCAGGATGAACTCTGAGCGGAAGAGGCTCTCGAAGTCCGTCCAGATGAGGGAGGCCTCATTGTGTACCTGGAGCATCAAGCTCCACCATCGCCTTGCTGCTGCCTGCAGTAGGCTCTCCGCGAGGATCACCATGAGGTCTGCTGGTGTCCTCACTAGCCTGAAAACTCGGACGACTGCCTCCAGCCAGTCCTCGGCTGCCTGGGGGTCCGTCTCCCCACGAAACCTGGGTGGTCGCTGGCGATGGAACTCGTGCAGAGCTCCGAGGCGTCGTGCATCGTCAGCGGTTGGCGCTGGAAGCATCGGGGGCTCGTCGGGTAAAGGTACCGCCAGTGCCTCTGCTGTCAACGGGCCCTTTACCGAGGCCTCGTCGCTCGGCGGGCTGTCGTCGTGCTCTACTCTCGGAACCCTAGCTGGCTGCTGTCGTCGGGCCATCCTGAAAAAGAAACAAGTGTGCCACAGTCAGAACAGTATACCTGGTGAGCTGACACAAGTAATCACAAAGAAAACTTGAAACACACATGCAATCAATGTTTTCGTGCATTAAGTCAGAAATCAGAAGTCAGGGTCCTGGTGTACGGATACGTCGGCCGCCGCACCAACACTGGACTCCCTGGACTGATAACCACACCCAATACGCTAAACACTATTGCTTCACATAGAAGAAAGATCAGAGTCTGCGGTAGAACCAACCACCTCTGATACCAATTTGTCACGACCCGTCCTCGGGGCCCGTGCCGTGACTACCCCAAGCCCGCCTTCCATAGGCCAGGGGCTGGCGACTAGCACCAAGGTGTAAATCCCAACAAAGGGAAGTCATTGCCTTTGAAAAGTAAACAAGCACCACAGAGTAAGCAAGCGGAAAAGTAAACACTAAGTAAAAACTGTACAAGATGTGCTGAAAGTAAAAGGGGCCAGAAATACAAGCTCAACTGCAAAGTACAACTGAAAGGAAAAACAGCAACTGAAAAGTAAAAGCTGCAGCATCGAGCCGTCCTCTGGAAGTCCCACCTGAAGGGTGGGTACAGATAGTCTCCACTGCTCCTCGGGTCCACCTGTCCGCTCCGAGTACATCCCGCCCAGTGGTCCACCTCCAGGCACAGTCCTGCTCCGCACGCCTCCACCACGATCAGCGCTGTCCGTCGTCTGCAACCAACACCACGAAGTGCGGGCATAGCCCATGCAGGGGTGAGTATAAGCTACTCAGTAGGGACCCCGAGACCCCCGAAGGTCTCCCGAAATCCACAAAGGGTAATCCACAAAGGAAAGATACAATCACGAAGTAACAACCGACACTGCTTAGGTATATGCCCATACATATACCTAAGTCATCAATTCCCGTTCGGCTCCAACGTCCGAGCCCAAGCACAACCCAGTCCACACAGGAAAGCAAACGTAAACCCACATAGGATAGCACAACACAATCCACAAAGGAGAGTAAAAAGTAAATCCACACAGGATAGCTCAACACAATCCAAAAAGGAGAGTAAACAGAAAATCCACACAGGATAGCTCAACACAATCCACAAAGGAGAGTAACACAAGATTCAGCTCACACAGGTATACTTCTTCGGATGACGATAAAGATAATCACTGATCCATCTAAGTCGTCGGACCCACAAAGGATCGATATGTAACTAACCCCTGCAATGTCCCACATAGGATCGGGCCCACACAGGACCTGTAGGCGCTGGCTCACACAGAACCGCTGAGCGTTGACCCACACAGGATCGGACCCAGACAGGATCGGGCCCACACAGGACCGGGCCCACACAGGACCTGTAGCACTGATCTACGTAGGATCGCTGAGTGCAGTAGTCGTCGCAGTCCACTGAGGATCTCTGCACAGTCATCGCCGCAGTCCACTGAGGATCTCTGCACGGTCGTCATCGGAGTCCACGGAGGATCTCTGCACAGTCGTCGCTGTCGAAGAAGCAGTTGCAGCCAGCACTAGGGTTCCCGCACATAGCAAGCTCGTTCGGGAGGGTCCGCTCCACGAGCCGAGAGGCTGATATATCAACTGACACAAAGTCCGAAGTTGATGTATCCAAAAGTTCCGTATCATCAACAGGAACTCAACATCGCAGACGGCGCGTCAATCGGTCGCCCGGTCTGAGAGTTATTGGCTTTTTCGTCCCAGGGGCCCGGTTGGTTTTTAAGGCAAAACCAACCCGACCGTACTCCACCTGCATCCAAACCTCAGGCGAAGTATGCCAAAAGATCCGTCTCACTTAGAGGAAATCAACAAAGCTGACGGCACGTCAATCGGACGTTCGTAGCTCAAGATACAAGTGTTTCCGCTCCGAAGGCCCGGTTGGTTTCGTGTACGAACCAACCCGGCCGAACTCAAAGTATTCCGAAACCTTGAGTGCGATATACCAAAATGACCATCTCGATCCAAGGATCGCGTTTCCGCTGACGGAGAGTCATTTGGAGGCCCGTAGCTCAAGTTACGGGCGTTTGAACGAAACCCACCCGAAGACGGGGGGTCCGGGCCCGGGCCGACCCGGCCCGCGCCCCCCCCCCCTTGGGTCGGCCGAACCGGGTCAACCCGGTCGGACCTGGTCCGGCCCGGCCAGGGCGCGGCCCGGCCGGTCGGCCCGGCCTGGCTCGGCCGAGCGGCGCGGGGGGGAGCCACCACCCCCGCGTGACACCCCCGCGATACCCGCGGGGTGTCTCCCTAGCAAGCCGAGCGACGCAGGGGGGAGCCGCCGCCCCCGCGTGACAACCCCGCGGCACCAGCGGGGTGTCGCTTGGACAACCTGACGCGGCTTCAGCCGCGTCCCGCGCGTGCCGAACCCGCGCGGCCGCGGGTCCGCGAGCGCCGCCACCGCGGCTCAGCCACGGCGGCCCTGTCTGGCGGCGCGCCGGTGGCGCCGCCGGCGGCTTCCGCGGGCCACCGGAGTTGCTCTGGTGGTCCGATTTTGTTGCCGTCTGCGCCGCTGCTCCTCCCGGGACTCGTTCTTCACTGCGGAATCATCAGACATCCGTTGCGGCACGTTCCGTCGTCTCCTGTCAAATCTGCACAAAAACAAATAACGACGGAGGGTCGTCGGGCCGTGTTCGTTTGGCCCGCACCCTCCGCGTTAGAGATAAACAACGGGAGGAATAAAGTTCCACACATGAACGCATAACCGAAACAATTTTTAATGAAATAAAATTGTTTCATAAATCGGGTTCCTCATTTGAATGGAAACAACATGGGGAATAAGAGGCATTTCCAAAAATAAAATTCCTACCTCGTAGTCATCGTGCGTGGGCGTTCTTCGCGAAATTGCTCGTCACGGAAGGTGGAGATCATCGCGTCGTCGCGGAAGGGTGTCGCGTCGTCGCGGAACACGGCGTTGAGTCGGTGAACTCAACGGACCATGAAACAACAGATTTAATTTAATTAAATCATTAAACCTGTGTTTTGGTAAAAACCACAAAGTAGATTAAAAAGAAAGTCTGAGACTCTTACCTCAAGCAGCAGATCGAAGATCCGTCGCGGAGGAAGAGACGTCGCAGAAGAACGTTGCAGGAAGGGAACGTCGGCGTCGCGGAACACGGCGTCGCGTCACGTCGATTTCTGGGTTCGGTGTTCTTCGTCGGAGGCCGGCGTTCTTCGCGTTCTTCACGTTCATCGCGAAGAAGGATAAAGGCACGAGGACTCTGTCAAACCTCTCAACCAGTAATCCTCCAAAAAGATTGGTTGGTCTTATTTTATTATTATTCCAACACACGAAAAAGGGTAAGTAACGACTCATCAATTCGTTGAATTAATTCAACGAAAGAAACAGATCATTTAATTTATGAAATAAACCGCCCAATTAAATGTTCTGTTAAGAGTTTAAGAAAACGCGTCAGTTGACTTTCATAATGACGGGTTTTCGCGAGTGCGTTACTTAGCGGAAAGAAACGACGGGGCTTGTGCGGGCCCCACCTCACAAATATCCTACCAAGGGGGTAGGATATTTCTGGATAGAATCCTATCCGGATCAACTCAGTTTAAGCCATCTTTAAGTGGCTTCAAGTGGCTTCCAAGTGGCTTAAGTGAAATAAAATAAAGTTGTCGTAAAATTATTTTATTTCTTAACTTTAAGCCCAAAAATTAAAAACCACACCCGAGAAAACGCAACTCCGGAAGAGGCATTTCTAAGCGAATATTGGCGCTGCGATTTCATCGGTGCCCTCAAAATTTGATTCCGGGCACCGGTTCAAAAGCTAGAAAAACCCGCTCGTCCGTTCACTGAACGTACCCGAGCCAAACTTCGGAAAATGATTTCGGGCACACCGGGCCTCGGAATCAGGTGCCGTCAGAAACTGCGCTCCTGTAAAATTCCAAAGAAAATTAAGAAAAAATAATTTCCTTGAAATTTATGGGTCTTTACAAGTTGAGTGAAGAGAAGATAACAAAAAGTTGATTAAAGAGAAGATTTTCATATTGACATTGATGAATTAATTTCAGAAGATGTATAAGTTATTGACAACAAAATAAAAAGGGGGATATTGTTGGAATGACTTTGTGTATAAGGTTTTATTTGTTGTCAATAGTTGTCAATGAAGATCAAAATGAAGGAGATCAAGAAGTAATCCAATAAAATAGAGGAATGGAAATTATGATGATTGTTGTACTGATCATAAATTCAGATAACATGTTTCAAAGGTGACACATTGTTTACAATAGTGAAGAATGGTGAGGTATAATCCATCTGAGGATGAATAAGAAGACATGACAGTTGATGAAGACCATTCAACTCTTCATGATTGCATAGGAACCATACAAGAGACTTCTTGAAGAATTGAGTCGTATGATTTGCATAAAGTAGAGAATGACGGTTGAAGAAGAAGACAAAGTGCAAGGGATTGGAATTCTGAGATGGCCATGCACTTCACATTGTCTCCAAATATGATGATGCTAAAGCTCATCCATCAAAGGATATATATCGTGATAGTGGAGTTTGTGTTAAAAGAAGAAGAGTTGCTGAAGGCGGTAAAATCACAGAAAAGAAGCGTTGTTGAGGTGATTGTGCTTGTTCACAAAGAAAACAATGACATAAAAATTTGTTGAAAAAGGGGATTTCATGGTGGAATGTCATGAAGAGACTTGCGCTCCGGTGCCTAAGAGGATTGGAAACTTGTGTGCCTATTGTTTTTCAGGATCAGAACTTCAAAATATGGCAAAGTAAAGAAGGTAGTGCAAGTATTGGTGTGGTCGCGCAAGTGAGTAGCGCGGCAGAGACTTGGGCGGATGGACCTGCGCGCCAAAACCTACACGCTTCCACACAGGGTATTCGAATACCTATAAATAGAGGAGCACCCCTTCTCATTCGGTACGGAGTTCAGGACTTAGAGATTTTTTGAGCTCTCGTCGCGCAAGTGGTTGAGCCGCGCAAGTGGTAGTTGGGTCGTGCAAGTAGAGGTTGCGTGCCGGTTGTTGGCTGCGCGCACAAGGCGGTTTGGGAGAGAAAGGAAGTGGGTCGCACAGGTTTTTAGTTGGGGAAGGAAGCGTCGCGCAGGTGCTTTGGTGACACTTGAACACCAGTTTGGACTTGCGCACCGAAGACTTGTGCACTGTATTGGGACTTGTGTGTCGGGCTTGGAGAAGAGCACATGGTGCTGTTGGAGTACGCCTGTCTTTTTGGAGCTGCACGAAAGCTGAAAGATTGCTCGATACCTTTAGTGCAACAGATTATGTATTCATTTGGAAAGACGGAAGAAGAGTGAAAATTTTGGTTTTATGAAGAGAAGTGGTACCGCACACACATGACTGGTGCTTAACATCCTCATTGTGCTTTGTGAAGAGAAGAAGAACGTTTCGTACAACTAAACTCAGATCTGCATAGAAATAGGGGAATATATCAATACACTTAGGTGTTAGTATTGGGAATCAAAGGAAGAGAAGAAGAAGATTTAGTGTATTCATTATTTCACTAAAGAAGAATATTGAATACAAAACAGCATCAACTCAGTACTCTGATGCAAGCATTGTCTCATGCTGAACAGGAGACAAAGACTTCAATGCAAATCTATTGAAGATACCTTCACGTCTATAAACTGAGTGGGACTTCACCAAAGGGAGTGAGATAGGGGGAGTCAACGGGAGTGACCTGAGGGACGCAGTAAGCTATCCCTGAACTTTTGTAAAGGCAATGATCCTGGGATAGAGTGACTGTTCCCGAACCTTTGTAATCCACAGCTAGTAAAGATTAGTGGAATTTGGTACAACCGGAAACTTGTCGGCATATGATCCTTGGACGTAGCCCTTAGTGGTGAACCAAGTAAAAATTTACGTGTCATCTCTTTGCATGTGAATGTTTAATTACTGATCATATCCATCATACAGTTTTAACTAGTTCCTACCAACATGGGAACAAGATCCGTGTTTTTAAAAGAAAAATTTGACATCATGATTCACCCCTCCCCTCTCAGGGTGTACCGGGGTCCTACATGTAGTAGGTGGAAGTGCATCATTCTAAGAATCATTCATTAAAGGGACCACCTCATAGGCTCGGTACTCTCCATGTGTCCCAGATTTGACATGATGTATTTATTATTAAAATTTTAAATTTATTATTTAATATGGTTTTGTGTTCTATATTTATATCTTATTGGTATACAATTATAGGAGCAAGGTGCACCAACTGATAAAATGTTTGTAACGACCCAATGTTTTATAAATGGAAATTCTTCTCTTATAAATATATCATATAATCACATGAAATCACAACATAATGAACTAATAAGTGATATGTGACCTTTAAACATAATTTTTTCACTTCTGTGTTTGGAATTTCAAAAATCTAACATACACGGTTGTGATCAGTAAGTTATTTAGAGTTCGATAAGAAAAACTTAATTTTTGGTGAATAGTAACCTACCCTTATGAATAGTAACACACCCTAATGAATAGTGATATAACCTAATGAATATTAACCTTACCTATGATAGTATAAAAATAATATTCAAGTGAAAGTATGATGTATGTATATTTTAGAATATGTAAATGAATGTTTTAAAACTGGTTTTTTAATATTAAATTATGAGTTTAATTAAATATTAAATTAGTCATATTTGGAAAATTATTTTTGAAAAATGGACTTCATTTTTGGATTCTAAACATTGAAAAATGGTTAGGGAGAATTTTTTAGAGTTTTCTAAAATACTTGAATTTTTAGTGAATAGTAAAATACATTAATTTACCGTATAAATACACTATAGTGAAAATCCACTATTCCTGACATCACAAGTGATGTAAGCACCCAAATATAGAACTCACATGCATTTATTACTATTCTTGGTCATGAAATACTTACTAATCATTTTTTTAAGAAATAATAAATCAATGATTATAATATTATGAAAACCCCCCTCCCCTCCACTATAAATACCACCCATTCTTACCTCTTCTCTTCACTCCTCTCAAGCCTTATGCCCTGCCAGTGTTCTGCCCAAATCTCTCCCCAATCTCCTAAACCATGTATAATAGACCCTATTCTCTTCAAAATTCCAAAACCTCTCCCCTTAAAAGGCACTCAAAGGAGGAAGACTCAAGAGGTAAATTCATCTTTCCAATTCTTTCATTTCTTTTAAGTTCTTTTCTTTTAGTTTCTTTTCTCACCTCCCTTCACTTAAATGGTATGATAACTCTAGTAACATAAATTTAATGTAATTATATTATGCTAATGGTATACTTCATTATATCCTCTCTTTTCCCCATATTTTATTTGAAAGAAATAAAAGCACCGTTTGAGATGTGCTAATTTAGCACATTCAAGGACAACAGTTTATCAATTTCTATTATCATCTTTAATTATTGTCTTAAAATCATTTTTGTTATGGTTGAACCAGATTATTATATATGTAATATATATCCTAGTTATGGTTATGTAATCCTTTTGTGCAAATGGTATTAATTTATAAATCAAAACATGTTCGTTGTAATCAAAACCCACCAATTAACAAAAATGGTTGTCACTTTGGTTCATATAATAATTCATCTTCAATACCAAAAAAAACTAATGAGTTACTATACCCATGTAATATCTTGTATTTTCACTAATATAATATAACTTAAATTCTGGACAACCACTTTCATTATACATGTTTATCCAAACATGAACCGATCATTAAAAACCAAGCAAGCAAACGGACCCGAACAATGAAATTGAACCTTATAACCAATCAAAAAGGTCTAGAATGAACTAAAAAGAGTTATGCTAAATAAATTAAATATATAATAGGTTATATAATTATTAATTAATAAACCTAATTTTTTTATCCCGGTCATTAAGTTCAAGAAAATATCACCACCGGACTTAAGGTAAGGGATACTCTCCATTTCACTCTTAATCAAGATTGTTCTATATGCTATGACTTTTATGTGTAATCCCAATTGATGGGGTATGTTTTTGCACCTCCCCCATAATACCCTCATGATTTATAAGTGATTAGAAACCCCTTTTCTCTCTTACTAATCCCTCTTAGGTACACCTGACACCATGCCAATAAACCGTAAAGAATTCTACCTGAACATTTTTATTCTTTCGGGATCTTTATCTTTCTTTTTATCAAAATGGAGTTATCTTATATGTTTATGTACATATTCTAAATTATTTTTATTTTTAAAAAATTCATTTATGAAGACCCTTTAATCATTATCTTTTGGGGATATACATGTTCCTAAAATATTCCCTCCTTAGAACTTTCCGATAAGCTAACCTGTTTTAAGGAAACTTCCTGAATTTTTACCCAAATTCAAGTGCACTATATCCTATTTTTTAATCCACCATTTTATTTATAAAATAATTTTTTTATTATGAAAACTTTCTTAATTCAATTATTATTTTATATAAAATATTTCCCTCTTTCTAGTTTTAAAAGATCTATAGTATTTTCTTTAAAACTGCATAAAAATGTTTTAATGCTAATGTTTCTAAAATACATTTCTTATATGTTTTCACTCCTGTTTGACATCACTTACCATGTTATATGACTATTTTACCTTATTAAAGTTCATGTATGTTCTAATCCCTTTCTTTCATGGACACTTTCATGATACGCTCATTGGTTATTCTTTATTTCATGATTTTGGTACCCAATTCTTTCCATGGGTATCATTATGTTTATGTATGATTTATTATGTATGATTATTTATGTGGAAAGAATATTCATGAAAATGTTGAGATGGGTGTGCCCAGATAGTACTCCAATGCATTTGGTAAAGTGAAGTCTCATGAGATGCGCTGTGAAATGGGATTGGCAATTAGCCTTG
Source organism: Viscum album (assembly GCA_963277665.1). NCBI lineage: Eukaryota > Viridiplantae > Streptophyta > Magnoliopsida > Santalales > Viscaceae > Viscum > Viscum album. Next base: position 1,808,944,717 of record OY728157.1, read on the forward strand.
GCCCGTACTAAAATGGGAAATAGGATTGGCAGTCAGCCTTGAACCGTACTAAAATGGGAAACAGGATTGGTGGTTATCCTTGACCCATACTAAAATAGTAAATGGGATTGGCGATTAAACTTAACTCATACTAAAATGGAAACGAGATTGGCGGTTAGCCTTGACCCGTACTAAAGAAATGTTTTATGGTCCTTCCAAATTTATATGATACGATTTAATATGTTCCATGCTTTGGATATCATTATGTAATTCCTCCTAAATCATATTCTTAAGATGTATCCTTATGTTCATTACCTTACTGAGCTTTTTAGCTCATCCCTTTGTTCATGTGTTCCCCAGGGTACCCTATGTAGATGTAAGGACTCAAAGGAAGTTAGGATATCTTTATGGAGATTAAATAAAGAAGTGTTTTTTAGCCCCATGTTTTATGTTTTATGTACCTAGTATTCCAAGACACTAGACTTAACAATCCTTGGATTTTACTCTGATGTATAATTATTCTTAAAATCATGTAATGTTATATGTAAAAGTTTCAGGTTTCTATACTGTTGGTGTGGATGATGACTCATAATCGAAATGATCTGGAGGTTACAACTCTTATAGAAAGTTCTTGTACAAATTATCAACAATTACATAGATTTTTATATACATATATATTTATAATTATATATTTTATAGGCTCAATTTGAGGTTGAGTTATCATAATTTCCAAAGGACCAACAAAAATTTCCATGCGAAGATATGAGATATTCCATCGCATTATTAGTCGCGATGAACATGGATATTGATTGACATATAGAATGGGGATTCCTCATTATATAGTTTCACACACTGAGGTTGTGGATCCTATTTTTGATAGGATGAAACAGAAGGAGCATATTTGGAGGCATGGATGTGTGCTTTCAGGGTGGTAAATGTGTACTTTTTAGATGAGGTTAGAGAACCACATGAGTATATGCGTTGGGGTGATGGTACAAGGAATCCTATGTTTAAATTTTATACTTTTATTTATTATTACATCCATTATTGTTATCTTCATAATTTTTATTTTTTTAGGAACCATCTGCACCAGGAGGAGATAACAACCATGGTCCCGCATGATGCATCAGATTCAAGATGTGTTTTTTTTCTTTCTAGTTTCTCATTCAAATTGACTGTCTAATTTTGTTTTTTTATTTTTATTAAATTCATTAATCACATTTACATTTTAATTAAAATGAAATTTGACCAATTAGGTCAATTTACAAAAAATATTTTGGTCTTCCCGCAATCTTTGGAATATTCAAGGAGGGGATATTTTTTTCAGTGGTCTTTCATGGTTGGGAAAAATATTTTAAAGACTAGCAAAGAGATTTTGATAAAATCTATTGCTAATTTGATTCCATTATAGTTCATGTATTTATATAAACTATTAGATGCCCTGGCTGATCAAATTCATTCATTTATCTCTATTTTATGATGGAGTAGTGTTGATGGTTGTAACACCCGAGATTTTTATGAGTAATATTTTGTTTTTATATATCATCAAAGGAATCTTTCACTACACACTTGCTTGGCTTACTTTACACGCAATCACGACCTTCCTCGATAGCTTGCGTCGTACGCAATACCGAGTTTCACTAAACAACGATATGCTATTAAAATATTATTAAAACTATCCGTTATGAATAGTAATAACCACTTTTTGAAATTTTATAAATTTTATTTTTCAAAATGGACTTCATTTTTGGATTTGGAATACCAAAATTAGCCTAGGGTGAAATTTTGGTATTTTTATGAAAACTTTCAATTTTTGATGAATAGTGAAACCACTAAGTGGTAGGTTAAAAACTGAATTTTGCATAAAACTTAATTTTACCGCTTCTGTGAATGGAATTTCGAAAATCCGACAGACACGGTTGATATCAGTAAGTAAAATGTGGTTCAATGAGATAAAAATAATTTTTTGCTGAATAGTAACTTTTTATTTTTTTTACCGCGGTTAATAGTAAATAGGGTAACTAAGGGTAAATATGATATTACTATTACCCTAACACATGTCCTAATTCTATTGGATAAGTTTAATTCGACAAAAAACAAACTTAGGAATAAAATATGACCATTTAGGCCCACTTGGGTTAGATTATCACATTTATTATTAATTTATTTAAAGAAGGGTTAAAATAGTTAAAATCAAAGTTTAATACGTAAATAATTTTTAATATGGGGTTATAAATAAGATAAATTCGACTATAAATATTCATTAGAAAGATAAAAAGCTTTCCTACATAATGGTATTTTATTTGTAATTTTTAGACATTAAATAATTTAATTTACTTATGACACAATGATGATGCAGTAATTATCTTATTAATGAAATATTGACATAATTGATGTTATAAACACCAAAATAAATGTAATTTGAGACTTTTTATGAATTCCACTAATTTTCTAGGTTACTATGATATATTAGTGTTGATTTAATAAACTTTGTTCGAACATATAATTCTGTTATGACTTTCACAAAAATCATATATCAAATAGTGTCAAAATTGACACAAAATAGTTTTGAAATAAAATATTATATTATTAATTGTTATTTTCTTCCTAAAAATCTAATGTTTGGAAAAATGACTTATATAAGGATATATATATTAATAATAAAAAATTTGGGGTTCTTTTGGCATGTTATAGTAAGTGTATTAACCATATAGTAAAAGAAAACAAAAGACACGGTAAAAGTTAAATTATTTAACTTAGAGTTAAATCTAATTGATAAGGTTAAAATAATACCCTAAACTTGTCTAAATTCTATTGGTTGATATTATTTCGACCCATCCCCACTTTAGATTCGAAATAAGACCCTTTGGAACCATTATAAACCGATTTTGACTTTAATATAAAATAATATTTTGAGATATTCCTAAGGTGCCCCTCTCCTCCCTTATAAAAGGGCACCTCCTCCCCCTCCTCCTCACACCAATTTGAGCACTCAAGCTCGGCCAACCCCTGCCATTTTCTCCTCTCCACTTCCCTAGAATAATCCTAGAGGTCCTAGTCTTCTTCAAAGACCAATCTTAGTTCCCTAAGTGGAGGATTCAAAGAGGCGTTCCAAAGAAGAGGTAATATCCATTACCGATCTTTTCAATTTCTTTCTTCTTCAACTTCTTCTTCATTAGTTGTTTCATGATAAAGTAATAACATCAGCATTACTTACATACTGATATGTTATTATAAATATGAAACAATCCTAATTCACCTTATATCCATCCTACGGAAAAATGAAATCACCACGCGTGCGTACGTACGGAATACCGTCTCCACGCCGTGGTGTAATCTATTTTCCACCATCACCTTACAAGGATGGTTATAATGGTGTAATGAGTAACTATTTATGATTATTATAAAGTAATATTGATACTGAAATAATATATATATACTCCAACACAGTTCCATGATCATAGGAATGATATCATCACTCGTGCGTACGTACGGAAAACCGTCTCCACGATGTGATGCGACTCGTTTTACATGATCATCATTACATAGTAATTATATAAATGAATTGAATGAATAAATATGATATATGTTACACTAATACCATTCTGGATATAAGGTATCTATAACCTTAAAAGAAGAATAAGAATTTATTCGGCAAAACACGCATAAGAACAAAAGGCAATAAGGACCCGAGTAACAAGTAACAATGAAATATTACTAACAAGAAGCTAAGAATATGACCATATATGATATCATATCAATATGTATGATTCTGGAATAAGTAAATAACATTATTTAAACCATTATACAGGAGATTCGGACACGTACAAAGCAAATCGGACCTAAGGTAAGGGAAATATCACAATCTCATTTTTATCCGAGATTGTTTATACTTTGGCATTTACTGGGGTGTATTTTATCATCCACATCCATGTTTCCTCAATATGTAATATTTATATCCTTATACAATAGTTTATATTCAATTTTACCCTTCGGTAAATTTTTAGTAAAGGATATGAAAGGAATCTGTTGTCGTTTTTCGTACGAGGTACTTAATTGACTTTTCTGACAAAAGTACGAGAAGAATGTTTTTTTTAACTTATACGGCATGAATGGATTTTTAAAACATTATTTCCAAGAAGCTTCCTTTACAAGTTTTCAAGTTTATTTTTAATCATCTTATTTTATTTTAAAGTCGTATGACATGTTGTGAAAGGAAAAATGTTTTTGAAGTAGAAAGGATATTTTCCTCAATAATGGAGTTCAAGTATTTTATCAAAATTATTTTCCATCTAAGATAATAAAAGGGTTCTGTTTTTATCCCTATTATTACATGGATTTGATTATGTTGTGATGGAAATATTTTTATGAATTACTTTATCTTATATGAATTGTTTTATGATTTCATGTTGTTTAAGAATTCCATTTTTATTACATGGGTTACGCTATGATGTATGGTTTATGATTATGTGGAACACATAAGAAAGGATTCATTATAAGATGGGTGGGACCTATATCTCCCTCCAATGCATTGGGTAAAGATTTTATATCTCATGAGATAGAAATGGCTGGAACAGTAGGTTATACCAGTTTAGTGAAACAGGACTTGAACGAGGGTGACTCGGTTCAGAAAGGGACTCTGTCCACTAAGATAGTCTTGGAAATGAGTCATGACTAACAAGAAATGATGTTCCATGATTATGTGTGCATGCCACAAAGTTTCAAGTTTCATGTTATAATTATGGGGATCTCATTTTCACTTCTATGATTTATTCCATGTTAAGATATTATGATCTCTTTTGCAGGTTATGATTTTCAAAAAGATATGATATGATTTTTATTTCCTTTATTTTACCTTGCTGAGCATTTGAGCTCACCCTTTTATGTTTTCTTTTCCCCAGGTCAAGAAGATGGATATTAAGTAGAATATGCTAAAAGGGACCCTAGATATGATGAAATAAATGGGAGACACTGTAGAATATTTATGAACCAGTTGTTTATGTTTCCCAGTTTCTAAAGACACTATACTTATACGGTCCTTTGTGGTTTTTCCATATGTTGTAATAAGGGTGCTTCAATTTTGAAGTATTAACAATGTATGTAAAGTATGGGTCGTTATAGTTGGTATCAGAGGAAAGGTATAGTCAACCTTTGGAAACTAGGATGTGAAAGCCTTATTAAGAACCATAAGGATAAGTCTAAGCATAGAACACAATCTTAGTGTTTTAGAAATGGCCATGAATACCCTAGGATAAGACCTTAAGTGTGAAATTTTATCCTTGATTATGTGGTTTTCCTATTATAATTAGTGTTTCTCACACTATTCTTCTTGGTTTTAGTCAATGGCTGGAACCCGAAGGAACCGTGTTAATGCGGAATGCGATGGGCAATGCAATGATTGTCCCCCTGAGCAACCAAACGATATGGGAGCTAGAATGCAAAATCTTGTAGCCATGCTCACACAACTTTCTCAAGCTATGAATCATGCAGGACTTCCAAACGAGCAAAGGAAGGAGCAACATTCTGTTGAATCCCTCATGAGGCAGCGTCCACCTTCTTTCAACGGGTCTTCTGATCCATTAGTTGCTGAACAATGGATTAGTACTACTGAAAAGATATTTTCAGTTCTTCAATGTTCTGAACATGATAAAGTCATCCTAGCAGTGTATCGTTTGGAAGGATATGCTGATCAATGGTGGAATCTTATTAAGAATACGAGGCAAAGGGATGAAATTGAGTCTATGGAATGGGACGAGTTCAAGAACTTATTTTTCAATAAGTACTTCCCTCGTATTCTCCGAACAAAGATGGAGAAAGAGTTTCTTGAACTAAATCAAAGGGATGATGAATCTGTTGGTACCTATGAAGCAAATTTTACAAGACTTGCAAGGTATGCTTCTGGTATTATTATCCAACCTGAGAGTAAGATCGATCGATTCTTTAGTGGCTTAAAACCAAGTCTTCGAAGGGCGTTAGCCATAAGGGACTTCAATAGCTACGAGGAAATCGTTCGATGTGCTCTCAAAGTCAAGATGGAGATTGGATTAACCCATCAGTCACATGGGTTTAATAAGAAGAGGAAGATGGAATTCAAAGGAAAATCTAAAGAGCACACTGAAAAGAAGATGAGCTTTCCCTTATTCTCAAAGTGTGGAAAGAAACATGGAGGGAGTTGTCTTAAAGGGACAAGTAAATGTTTTAAATGTGGAAAGGAAGGTCATCGGGCATTTGAATGCCGCGATAATGGGAAGAAGATATCTAATGATGCAAACAAAGGAAGGGATGCACAGAATGAACCTACTACACTTCAATGTTTCAAGTGCAAGGAGATGGGGCATTATGCCAATCAATGCCCAAATCCAAGGGTTGATGATGATGGTCGACGTCAACAAAATCTTAAGGCTAAAGACAAAGGAAAGTCACATGCAATTTCTATCAGTGATGTGGAGTACGATAATGAAGTGGTGAAAGGTACACTTACCGTCCACTCTAAAGTAGCAAATGTTTTATTTGATTCTGGATCCACCTACTCTTTTATTTCTGAAAAATTTTCTAAGGGTATCACCTTATTACCTCAACAATTAGATGTTGAGTTAGCTGTGACAACACCTAATGGCACAACAGTCGCATCAAAAGTTTATAATTCTTCTCCGATCGAAGTTTGTGGGAAAGTGCTTCCTGCAAATCTTGTGATCCTTCATTTAGTGGAATTTGATGTGATTCTTGGCATGGATTGGCTTTCTCTACATGGATCTCATATCAATTGCCAATAAGGGAAGTCACATTTCATATTCTAGATCAATCTACGATCATCTATCAATGCAAGGATGAACATAACCTTCCAGTGGAAATTTCTTCCATCTTATGGGTATTGATTCCACTAAATGAAGGTTATTTATCTCAAATGGTTGGTGAGAAACTCACGATTAAGAATATGCCCATTGTACGGGAGTTTGATGATGTCTTTCCGCAGGAATTACTGGGTCTTCCACCAAATCGTGAAGTTGAGTTTTCAATAGAACTCGTACCAGGTGCTTTGCCAATTCCAAAGACACCTTATAGAATGGCCCCAATTGAGTTGCAGGAATTGAAGAAGCAACTCCAAGAGAATATTGATAAGGGATTCATACACCCTAGTGCGTCACCTTGGGGAGCACCTGTTCTATTTGTTAAGAAGAAAGATGGATCAATGAGACTCTGCATTGATTATCGAGAACTTAACAAGATCACTATCAAGAACAAATATCCTCTCCCACGCATTGATGACTTATTTGACCAACTACACGGAGCTCAATAATTTTCCAAGATTGATCTTCATTCAGGGTATCATCAATTAAGGGTCAAAAGGGAGGATATACCAAAGACGGCTTTCCGTACAAGGTATGGACACTATGAATTTATAGTGATGCCATTTGGTCTTACTAATGCCCCTGCTATCTTCGTGGATCTAATGAATAGAGTCTTTAGAGACTATCTTGATCAATTTATGGTAGTCTTTATAGATGATATTCTTGTCTATTCAAAGAGCAAGGAAGAGCATGAAGATCACTTGAGAATTATATTGAAGACCCTGAGAAAGGAGAAGCTTTATGCCAAATTTACCAAGTGTGAATTTTGGCTTCAAAAAGTTGCATTTTTGGGTCACATAATCTCAAAAGAGGGGATATCTGTGGATCCAGCAAAAAACAGAGGTTATCGAAAGATGGTCAAGACCAACAACAGTAACTAAGATCCGAAGTTTTCTTGGTTTGGCTGGTTATTATCGACATTTTGTAAAAGATTTTTCACGATTATCTAATCCACTCACCAAGTTGACTCGGAAAGGAGTTAAGTTTGTTTAGACAGAGGAATGTGAAGAGAATTTCAAGGAGTTGAAAAGAAGGTTATCTAGTGCAGCTGTGCTCACACTGCCTTGTAGTGGAGAAAGGTTTGTGATCTACAGTGATGCATCCAAGAAGGGATTGGGGTGTGTTCTTATGCAAAATGATATGGTGATAGCTTATGCCTCACGACAGTTGAAAATCCATGAGCAAAATTACCCAACACATGATTTGGAGTTGGCTGCGATAATCTTTGCATTAAAGATTTGGAGGCATTACCTTTATGGTGAAAGGTGTGATATTTATACTGATCATAAAATTTTAAAGTATATTTTCACACAAAAGGAGTTGAATATGCATCAAAGAAGATGGTTGGAGCTGATTAAGGATTGAGACTGCTCAATCCATTACCACCCTGGGAAAGCAAACAAGGTGGCAGATGTATTAAGTCGACAAGACCATGCTAGTTTATCCATGATGAGGATCACAAAAGATCCAATATTTATGGATTTACAAAGGATGGATCTTGGAATTATAATGGAAGGGAAAAAATCTTATCTTTCTCAAATGAATGTTCAACCATCTATACATGTGAAGATTAAAGAGGCACAGAAAGAAGATGTCGAGTTACAAAAGAAGGTGAGAAATGTTCCTGAATTCAACCTTGATTGTGATGGGATAATAAAGTTCAGGAATCGGGTTTGTGTTCCTCCCATCCCCGAATTAAAGAAGGAGCTACTGGATGAGGCTCATAGTTCATCATTCTCTATTCATCCTGGAAGCACGAAGATGTATAGGGACCTGAAGGAGTACTTCTGGTGGGATGGCATGAAAAGAGATGTTGCTGAATATGTCTCTCGATGCTTGGTTTGTCAACAAGTTAAAGCTGAGAGACAGAAGTCTAAGGGGATGTTACAACCATTACCCATACCTGAATGGAAATGGGAAAACATCACTATGGACTTTGTCACAGGACTTCCTAAAACATCCAAAGGCAATAATGCTATTTGGGTCATAGTTGATTGTCTTACAAAGTCTGCACACTTCATTGCTATTAGAGAGGATTTCTCTCTAGATCATCTTGCCAGGATATATGTAAAGGAAGTGGTAAGATTGCATGGAGTACCACTTTCTATTATATCTGATCGGGATCCGAGATTTACCTCGAAGTTCTGGCGAAGTCTTCAGCATACTCTGGATATAGAGTTGAGTTTCAGCACTGCTTATCATCCCCAGACAGACGGTCAGTCTGAAAGAACAATTCAAACCCTAGAAGATATGTTGAGACCTTGCTCTATGGATTTCAAAGGAGGTTGGGATCAACACCTGCCTTTGGTGGAATTTTCTTATAATAATAGCTTTCACTCCAGTATTCAGATGGCTCCTTATGAAGCTCTCTATGGAAAGAAATGCAGGACTCCAACTTGCTGGGATGAAGTTGGGGAAAGAAAGCTATTAGGACCTGATCTCATTGATGAAATGGCAGAAAAGGTCAGATCTATTCAACAACACATAAGAGCAGCTCAGAGTCGACAGAAAATTTATGCTGACAACCGAAGAAAAGACCTAGAGGTTGAAGTGGGTAATAAAGTGTTCTTACGAATATCTCCCTGGAAGAGGGTTATGAGATTTGGAAAGAAGGGGAAGTTGAGCCCTAGATATATCGGTCCTTTCGAAATACTGGATAGTGTTGGGAAGGTAGCTTACTGATTGGCGCTTCCACCGAATCTCTCTCAAGTTCACGATGTGTTCCATGTATCTCTCCTGAGAAAGTACATACCAGATCCTTCACATTTACTCAGCTCAGAAGTTGTACCATTGGAGCAAGATCTTTCTTATGAAGAACAGCCGATAGAGATTCTGGATCGTAGTGAAAAACTCCTACGAAACAAGACCACTCGCTTGGTGAAAGTTTTATGGAGGAACCACCAATTATAAGAAGCTACTTGGGATCTTGAGGATATTATGAGGGAGAGGTATCCTCATCTGTTTGTTACAAAGTGACGAATTTCGAGGGCGAAATTCTTTTTAAGGGGGGTAGAATGTAACACCCGAGATTTTTATGAGTAATATTTTGTTTTTATATATCATCAAAGGAATCTTTCACTACACACTTTCTTGGCTTACTTTACACGCAATCACGACCTTCCTCGATAGCTTGCGTCGTGCGCAATACCGAGTTTCACTAAACAACGATATGCTATTAAAATATTATTAAAACTAGCCGTTATGAATAGTAATAACCACTTTTTGAAATTTTATAAATTTTATTTTTCAAAATGGACTTTCATTTTGGATTCGGAATACCGAAATTAGCCTAGGGTGAAATTTTGGTATTTTTCTGAAAACTTTCAATTTTTGATGAATAGTGAAACCACTAAGTGGTAGGTTAAAAACTGAATTTTGCATAAAACTTAATTTTACCGTTTCTGTGAATGGAATTTTGAAAATCCGATAGACATGGTTGATATCAATAAGTAAAATGTGGTTCAATGAGATAAAAATAATTTTTTGGTGAATAGTAACTTTTTATTTTTTTTACCGCGGTTAATAGTAAATAGGGTAACTAAGGGTAAATATGATATTACTATTACCCTAACACATGTCCTAATTCTATTGTATAAGTTTAATTCGACCAAAAACAAACTTAGGAATAAAATATGACCATTTAGGCCCACTTGGGTTAGATTAGGACATTTATTATTAATTTATTTAAAGAAGGGTTAAAATAGTTAAAATCAAAGTTTAATAAGTAAAAAAATTTTAATATGGGGTTATACATAAGATAAATTAGACTATAAATATTCATTAGAAATATAAAAAGATTTCCTACATAATGGTATTTTATTTGTAATTTTTAGACATTAAATAATTTAATTTACTTATGACACAATGATGATGCAGTAATTATCTTATTAATGAAATATTGACATAATTGATATTATAAACACAAAAATAAATGTAATTTGAGACTTTTTATGAATTACACTAATTTTCTAGGTTACTATGATATATTATTGTTGATTTAATCAACTTGGTTTGAACATATAATTCTGTTATGACTTTCACAAAAATCATATATCAAATAGTGTCAAAATTGACACAAAATAGTTTTTAAATCAAATATTATATTATTAATTGTTATTTTATTCCTAAAAATATAAGGTTTATCCAAATGACTTAGATAAGGATATATATATTAATAATAAACAATTTGGGGTTCGTTTGGCATGTTATAGTAAGTGTATTAACCATATAGTGAAAGAAAACAAAAGACACGGTAAAAGTTAAATTATTTAACTTAGAGTTAAATCTAATTGATAAGGTTAAAATAATACCCTAAAATTGTCTAAATTCTATTGGTTGATAGTATTTCGACCCATCCCCACTTTAGCTTCGAAATAAGACCCTTTGGAACCATTATAAACCGATTTTTACTTTAATATAAAATAATATTTTGAGATATTCCTAAGGTGTCCCTCTCCTCCCTTATAAAAGGGCACCTCCTCCCCCTCCTCCTCACACCAATTTGAGAACTCAAGCTCAGCCAAACCCTGCCATTTTCTCCTCTCCACTTCCCTAGAATAATCCTACAGGTCCTGGTCTTCTTCAAAGACCAATCTTAGTTCCCTAAGTGGAGGATTCAAAGAGGCGTTCCAAAGAAGAGGTAATATCCATTACAGATCTTTTCAATTTCTTTCTTCTTCAACTTCTTCTTCTTTAGTTGTTTCATGATAAAGTAATAACATCAGTATTACTTACATACTGATATGTTATTATAAATATGAAACAACCCTAATTCACCTTCTATCCATCCTACGAAAAAATGAAATCACCATGCGTGCGTACGTACGGAATACCGTCTCCACGCCGTGGTGTAATCTATTTTCCACCATCACCTTACAAGGATGGGTATAATGGTGTAATGAGTAACTATTTATGATTATTATAAATTAATATTGATACTGAAATAATATATATATACTCCAATACAGTTCCACGATCATAGGAATGATATCATCACTCGTGCGTACGTACGGAATACCGTCTCCACGATGTGATGCGACTCGTTCTACATGATCATCATTACATAGTAATTATATAAATGAATTGAATGAATAAATATGATATATGTTACACTAATACCATTCTGGATATAAGGTATCTATAACCTTAAAAGAATAATAAGAATTTATTCGTCAAAACACGCATAAGAACAAAAGGCAATAAGGACCCGAGTAACAAGTAACAATGAAATATTACTAACAAGAAGCTAAGAATATGACCATATATGATATCATATCAATATGTATAATTCTGGAATAAGTCAATAACATTATTTAAACCATTATACAGGAGCTTTGGACACGTACAAAGCAAATCGGACCTAAGGTAAGGGAAATATCACAATCTCATTTTTATCCGAGATTGTTTATACTTTGGCATTTACTGGGGTGTATTTTATCATCCACATCCATGTTTCCTCAATATGTAATATTTATATCCTTATACAATAGTTTATATTCAATTTTACCCTTCGGTAAATTTTTATTAAAGGATATGAAAGGAATCTTTTGTCTTTTTTCGTACGAGGTACTTTTTTGACTTTTCCGACAAAAGTACGAGAAGAATGTTTTTTTTAACTTATACGGCATGAATGGATTTTTAAAACCTTATTTCCAAGAAGCTTCCTTTACAAGTTTTCAAGTTTATTTTTAACCATCTTATTTTATTTTAAAGTCGTATGACATGTTATGAAAGGAAAAATGTTTTTGAAGTAGAAAGGATATTTTCCTCAAGAATGGAGTTCAAGTATTTTATCAAAATTATTTTCCATCTAAGATAATAAAAGGGTTCTGTTTTTATCCCTATTATTACATGGATTTGATTATGTTGTGATGGAAATATTTTTATGAATTCCTTTATCTTATATGAATTGTTTTATGATGTCATGTTGTTTAAGAATTCCATTTTTATTACATGGGTTACGCTATGATGTATGGTTTATGATTATGTGGCACACATAAGAAAGTATTCATTATAAGATGGGTGGGACCTATATCTCCCTCCAATGCATTGGGTAAAGATTTTATATCTCATGAGATAGACATGGCTGGAACGGTAGGTTATACCGGTTCAGTGAAACAGGACTGGAACGAGGGTGACTCGATTCAGAAAGGGACTCTGTACACTAAGATAGTCTTGGAAATGAGTCATGACTAACAAGAAATGATGTTCCATGATTATGTGTGCATGCCACAAAGTTTCAAGTTTCATGTTATAATTATGGGGATCTCATTTTCACTTCTATGATTTATTCCATGTTAAGATATTATGATCTCTTTTACAGGTTATGATTTTCAAAAAGATATGATATGATTTTTATTTCCTTTATTTTCCCTTGCTGAGCATTTGAGCTCACCATTTTATGTTTTCTTTTCCCCAGGTCAGGAAGATGGATATTTAGTATAATATGCTAAAAGGGACCCTAGATATGATGAAACAAATGGGAGACACTGTAGAAGATTTATGAACCAGTTGTTTATGTTTCCCAGTTTCTAAAGACACTATACTTATACGGTCCTTTGTGGTTTTGTCATATGTTGTAATAAGGGTGCTTCAATTTTGAAATATTAACAATGTATGTAAAGTATGGGTCGTTATAGTTGGTATCAGAGGAAAGGTATAGTCAACCTTTGGAAACTAGGATGTGAAAGCCTTAGTAAGAACCATAAGGATAAGTCTAAGCATAGAACACAATCTTAGTGTTTTAGAAATGGCCATGAATACCCTAGGATAAGACCTTAAGTGTGAAATTTTATCCTTGATTATGTGGTTTTCCTATTATAATTAGTGTTTCTCACACTATTCTTCTTGGTTTTAGTCAATGGCTGGAACCCGAAGGAACCGTGTTAATGCGGAATACGATGGGCAATGCAATGATTGTCCCCCTGAGCAACCAAACGATATGGGAGCTGGAATGCAAAATCTTGTAGCCATGCTCACACAACTTTCTCAAGCTATGAATCATGCAGGACTTCCAAACGAGCAAAGGAAGGAGCAACATTCTGTTGAATCCCTCATGAGGTAGCGTCCACCTTCTTTCAGCGGGTCTTCTGATCCATTATTTGCTGAACAATGGATTAGTACTACTGAAAAGATATTTTCAGTTCTTCAATGTTCTGAACATGATAAAGTCATCCTAGCAGTGTATCGTTTGGAAGGAGATGTTGATCAATGGTGGAATCTTATTAAGAATACGAGGCAAAGGGATGAAATTGAGTCTATGGAATGGGACGAGTTCAAGAACTTATTTTTCAATAAGTACTTCCCTCGTATTCTCTGAACAAAGATGGAGAAAGAGTTTCTTGAACTGAAGCAAAGGGATGATGAATCTGTTGGTACCTATGAAGCAAATTTTACAAGACTTGCAAGGTACGCTTCTGGTATTATTATCCAACCTGAGAGTAAGATCGATCGATTCTTTAGTGGCTTAAAACCAAGTCTTCGAAGGGCGTTAGCCATAAGGTACTTCGATAGCTATGAGGAAATCGTTCGATGTGCTCTCAAAGTCGAGATGGAGATTGGAGTAACCCATCAGTCACATGGGTTTGATAAGAAGAGGAAGATGGAATTCAAAGGAAAATCTAAAGAGCACACTGAAAAGAAGATGAGCTTTCCCTTATGCTCAAAGTGTGGAAATAAACATGGAGGGAGTTGTCTTAAAGGGACAAGTAAATGTTTTAAATGTGGAAAGGAAGGTCATCGGGCATTTGAATGTCGCGATAATGGGAAGAAGATGTCTAATGATGCAAACAAAGGAAGGGATGCACAGAATGAACCTACTACACTTCAATGTTTCAAGTGCAAGGAGATGGGGCATTATGCCAATCAATTCCCAAATCCAAGGGTTGATGATGATGGTCGACGTCAACAAAATCTTAAGGCTAAAGACAAAGGAAAGTCACATGCAATTTCTATCAGTGATGTGGAGTACGATAACGAAGTGGTGAAAGGTACACTTACCATCCACTCTAAAGTAGAAAATGTTTTATTTGATTCTGGATCCACCCACTCTTTTATTTCTGAAAAATTTTCTAAGGGTATCACCGTATTACCTCAACAATTAGATGTTGAGTTAGCTGTGACAACACCTAATGGCACAACAGTCGCATCAAAAGTTTATAATTATTCTCCGATCGAAGTTTGTGGGAAAGTGCTTCCTACAAATCTTGTGATCATTCCTTTAGTGGAATTTGATGTGATTCTTGGCATGGATTGGCTTTCTCTACATGGAGCTCATATCAATTTCCAAATAAGGGAAGTCACATTTCATATTCCAGATCAATCTACGATCGTCTATCAATGCAAGGATGAACATAACCTTCCAGTGGAAATTTCTTCCATCTTATGGGTATTGATTCCACTAAATGAAGGTTATTTATCTCAAATGGTTGGTGAGAAACTCACAATTAAGAATATTCCCATTGTACGGGAGTTTGATGATGTCTTTCCGGAGGAATTACCGGGTCTTCCACCAAATCGTGAAGTTGAGTTTTCAATAGAACTCGTACCAGGTGCTTTTCCAATTTCAAAGACACCTTATAGAATGGCCCCAATTGAGTTGCAGGAATTGAAGAAGCAACTCCAAGAGAATCTTGATAAGGGATTCATATGCCCTAGTGCGTCACCTTGTGGAGCACCTGTTCTATTTGTTAAGAAGAAAGATGGATCAATGAGACTCTGCATTGATTATCAAGAACTTAACAAGATCACTATCAAGAACAAATATCCTCTCCCACGCATTGATGACTTATTTGACCAACTACGCGGAGCTCAATACTTTTCCAAGATTGATCTTCGTTCAGGGTATCATCAATTAAGGGTCAAAAGGGAGGATATACCAAAGACAGCTTTCCGTACAAGGTATGGACACTATGAATTTATAGTGATGACATTTGGTCTTACTAATGCCCCTGCTATCTTCATGGATCTAATGAATAGAGTCTTTAGAGACTATCTTGATCAATTTGTGGTAGTCTTTATAGATGATATTCTTGTCTATTCAAAGAGAAAGGAAGAGCATGAAGATCACTTGAGAATTATATTGAAGACCCTCAGAAAGGAGAAGCTTTATGCCAAATTTACCAAGTGTGAATTTTGGCTTCAAAAAGTTGCATTTTTGGGTCACATAATCTCAAAAGAGGGGATATCTGTGGATCTAGCAAAAAACAGAGGTTATCAAAAGATGGTCAAGACCAACAACAGTAACTGAGATTTGAAGTTTTCTTGGTTTGGTTGGATATTATCGACGTTTTGTAAAAGATTTTTCATGATTATCTAATCCACTCACCATGTTGACTCGGAAAGGAGTTAAGTTTGTTTGGACAGAGGAATGTGAAGAGAATTTCAAGGAGTTGAAAAGAAGGTTATCCAATGCACCTGTGCTCACACTGCCTTGTAGTGGAGAAAGGTTTTTTATTTACAGTGATGCATCCAAGAAGGGATTGGGGTGTTTTCTTATGCAAAATGATATGGTGATAGATTATGCCTCATTACAGTTGAAAATCCATGAGCAAAATTACCCAACACATGATTTGGAGTTGGCTGCAGTAATCTTTGCATTAAATATTTGGAGGCATTACCTTTATGGTGAAAGGTGTGATATTTATACTGATCATAAAAGTTTAAAGTATATTTTCACACAAAAGTAGTTGAATATGCGTCAAAGAAGATGGTTGGAGCTGATTAAGGATTACAACTGCTCAACCCATTACCACCCTGGGAAAGCAAACAAGGTGGAAGATGCATTAAGTCGACAAGACCATGCTAGTTTATCCATGATGAGGATCACAAAAGATCCAATATTTATGGATTTACAAAGGATGGATCTTGGAATTATAATGGAAGGGGAAAAATCTTATCTTTCTCAAATGAATGTTCAACCATCTATACATGTGAAGATTAAAGAGGCACAAAAAGAAGATGTCGAGTTACAAAAGAAGGTGAGAAATGTTCCTGAATTCAACCTTGATTTTGATGGGATAATAAAGTTCAGGAATCAGTTTTGTGTTCCTCCCATCCCCGAATTAAAAAAGGATCTGCTGGATCAGGCTCATAGTTCATCATTCTCTATTCATCCTGGAATCACGAAGATGTATAGGGACCTGAAGGAGTACTTTTGGTGGGATGGCATGAAAAGAGATGTTGTTGAATATGTCTCTCGATGCTTGGTTTGTCAACAAGTTAAAGCTGAGAGACAGAAGTCTAAGGGGATGTTACAACCATTACCCATACCCGAATGGAAATGGGAAAACATCACTATGGACTTTGTCACAGGACTTCCTAAAACATCCAAAGGCAATAATGCTATGTGGGTCATAGTTGATCGTCTTACAAAGTCTGCACACTTCATTGCTATTAGAGATGATTTCTCTATAGATCAGCTTGCCAGGATATATGTAAAGGAAGTGGTAAGATTTCATGGAGTACCACTTTCTATTATATCTGATCGGGATCTGAGATTTACCTCGAAGTTCTGGGGAAGTCTTCAGCATACTCTGGATACAGAGTTGAGTTTCAGCACTTCTTATCATCCCCAGACAGACGATCAGTTTGAAAGAACAATTCAAACCCTAGAAGATATGTTGAGACCTTGCTCTATGGATTTCAAAGGAGGTTGGGATCAACACCTACCTTTGGTGGAATTTTCTTATAATAATAGCTTTCACTCCAGTATTCAGATGGCTCCTTATGAAGCTCTCTATGGAAAGAAATGCAGGACTCCAACTTGCTGGGATGAAGTTGGGGAAAGAAATATATTAGGACCTGATCTCATTGATGAAATGGCAGAAAAGGTCAGATCTATTCAACAACACATAAGAGCAGCTCAGAGTCGACAGAAAATTTATGCTGACAATCGAAGAAAAGACATAGAGTTTGAAGTGGGTAATAAAGTGTTCTTATGAATATCTCCCTGGAAGAGGGTTATGAGATTTGGAAAGAAGGGGAAGTTGAGCCCTAGATATATCGGTCCTTTCGAAATACTGGATAGTGTTGGGAAGGTAGCTTACCGATTGACACTTCCACCGAATCTCTCTCAAGTTCACGATGTGTTCCATGTATCTCTCCTGAGAAAGTACATACCAGATCCTTCACATGTACTCAGCTCAGAAGTTGTACCACTGGAGCAAGATCTTTCTTATGAAGAACAGCCGATAGAGATTCTGGATCGTAGTGAAAAAGTCCTACAAAACAAGACCACTCGCTTGGTGAAAGTTTTATGGAGGAACAACCAATTATAAGAAGCTACTTGGGAGCTTGAGGATATTATGAGGGAGAGGTATCCTCATCTGTTTGTTACAAAGTGACGAATTTCGAGGGCGAAATTCTTTTTAAGGGGGGTAGAATGTAACACCCGAGATTTTTATGAGTAATATTTTGTTTTTATATATCATCAAAGTAATCTTTCACTACACACTTGCTTGGCTTACTTTACACGCAATCACGACCTTCCTCGATAGCTTGCGTCGTGCGCAATACCGAGTTTCACTAAACAACGATATGCTATTAAAATATTATTAAAACTAGCCGTTATGAATAGTAATAGCCACTTTTTGAAATTTTATAAATTTTATTTTTCAAAATGGACTTCATTTTTGGATTCGGAATACCGAAATTAGCCTAGGGTGAAATTTTGGTATTTTTCTGAAAACTTTCAATTTTTGATGAATAGTGAAACCACTAAGTGGTAGGTTAAAAACTGAATTTTGTATAAAACTTAATTTTACCGCTTCTGTGAATGGAATTTAGAAAATCTGATAGACATGGTTGATATCACTAAGTAAAATGTGGTTCAATGAGATAAAAATAATTTTTTGGTGAATAGTAACTTTTTATTTTTTTTACCGCGGTTAATAGTAAATAGGGTAACTAAGGGTAAATATGATATTACTATTACCCTAACACATGTCCTAATTATATTGGATAAGTTTAATTCGACCAAAAACAAACTTAGGAATAAAATATGACCATTTAGGCCCACTTGGGTTAGATTAGGACATTTGTTATTAATTTATTTAAAGAAGGGTTAAAATAGTTAAAATCAAAGTTTAATAAGTAAATAATTTTTAATATGGGGTTATACATAAGATAAATTCGACTATAAATATTCATTAGAAATATAAAAAGATTTCCTACATAATGGTATTTTATTTGTAATTTTTAGACATTAAATAATTTAATTTACTTATGACACAATGATGATGTAGTAATTATCTTATTAATGAAATATTGACATAATTGATCTTATAAACACCAAAATAAATGTAATTTGAGACTTTTTATGAATTAAACTAATTTTCTAGGTTACTATGATATATTATTGTTGATTTAATCAACTTGTTTTGAACATATAATTTTGTTATGACTTTCACAAAAATCATATATCAAATAGTGTCAAAATTGACACAAAATAGTTTTTAAATCAAATATTATATTATTAATTGTTATTTTATTCCTAAAAATCTAAGGTTTAGCCAAATGACTTAGATAAGGATATATATATTAATAATAAACAATTTGGGATTCGTTTAGCATGTTATAGTAAGTGTATTAACCATATAGTGAAAGAAAACAAAAGACATGGTAAAAGTTAAATTATTTAACTTAGAGTTAAATCTAATTGATAAGGTTAAAATAATACCCTAAACTTGTCTAAATTCTATTGGTTGATATTATTTCGACCCATCCCCACTTTATCTTCGAAATAAGACCCTTTGGAACCATTATAAACCGATTTTGACTTTAATATAAAATAATATTTTGAGATATTCCTAAGGTGTCCCTCTCCTCCCTTATAAAAGGGCACCTCCTCCCCCTCCTCCTCACACCAATTTGAGTACTCAAGATCAGCCAACCCCTGCCATTTTCTCCTCTCCACTTACCTAGAATAATCCTACAGGTCCTGGTCTTCTTCAAAGACCAATCTTAGTTCCCTAAGTGGAGGATTCAAAGAGGCGTTCCAAAGAAGAGGTAATATCCATTACAGATCTTTTCAATTTCTTTCTTCTTCAACTTCTTCTTCTTTAGTTGTTTCATGATAAAGTAATAACATCAGTATTACTTACATACTGATATGTTATTATAAATATGAAACAACCCTAATTCACCTTCTATCCATCCTACGGAAAAATAAAATCACCACGCGTGCGTACGTACGGAATACCGTCTCCACGCCGTGGTGTAATCTATTTTCCACCATCACCTTACAAGGATGGGTATAATGGTGTAATGAGTAACTATTTATGATTATTATAAATTAATATTGATACTGAAATAATATATATATACTCCAATACAGTTCCACGATCATAGGAATGATATCATCACTCGTGCGTACGTACGGAATACCGTCTCCACGATGTGATGCGACTCGTTCTACATGATCATCATTACATAGTAATTATATAAATGAATTGAATGAATAAATATGATATATGTTACACTAATACCATTATGGATATAAGGTATCTATAACCTTAAAATAAGAATAAGAATTTATTCGGCAAAACACGCATAAGAACAAAAGGCAATAAGGACCCGAGTAACAAGTAACAATGAAATATTACTAACAAGAAGCTAAGAATATGACCATATATGATATCATATCAATATGTATGATTCTGGAATAAGTCAATAACATTATTTAAACCATTATACAGGAGCTTCGGACACGTACAAAGCAAATCGGACCTAAGGTAAGGGAAATATCACAATCTCATTTTTATCCGAGATTGTTTATACTTTGGCATTTACTGGGGTGTATTTTATCATCCACATCCATATTTCCTCAATATGTAATATTTATATCCTTATAAAATAGTTTATATTCAATTTTACCCTTCAGTAAATTTTTAGTAAAGGATATGAAAGGAATCTTTTGTCGTTTTTTGTACGAGGTACTTTTTTGACTTTTCCGACAAAAGTACGAGAAGAATGTTTTTTTTAACTTATACGGCATGAATGGATTTTTAAAACATTATTTCCAAGAAGCTTCCTTTACAAGTTTTCAAGTTTATTTTTAATCATATTCTTTTATTTTAAAGTCGTATGACATGTTATGAAAGGAAAAATGTTTTTGAAGTAGAAAGGATATTTTCCTCAAGAATGGAGTTCAAGTATTTTATCAAAATTATTTTCCATCTAAGATAATAAAAGGGTTCTATTTTTATCCCTATTATTACATGGATTTGATTATGTTGTGATGGAAATATTTTTATGAATTCCTTTATCTTATATGAATTTTTTATGATTTCATGTTGTTTAAGAATTCCATTTTTATTACATGGGTTACGCTATGATGTATGGTTTATGATTATGTGGCACACATAAGAAAGGATTCATTATAAGATGGGTGGGACCTATATCTCCCTCCAATTCATTGGGTAAAGATTTTATATCTCATGAGATAGACATGGCTGGAATGGTAGGTTATACCGGTTCAGTGAAACAGGACTGGAATGAGGGTGACTCGGTTCATAAAGGGACTCTGTCTACTAAGATAGTCTTGGCAATGAGTCATGACTAACAAGAAATGATGTTCCATGATTATGTGTGCATGCCACAAAGTTTCATGTTTCATGTTATAATTATGGGGATCTCATTTTCACTTCTATGATTTATTCCATGTTAAGATATTATGATCTCTTTTGCAGGTTATGATTTTCAAAAAGATATGATATGATTTTTATTTCCTTTATTTTCCCTTGATGAGCATTTGAGATCACCCTTTTATGTTTTCTTTTCCCCAGGTCAGGAAGATGGATATTAAGTAGAATATTCTAAAAGGGACCCTAGATATGATGAAATAAATAGGAGACACTGTAGAAGATTTATGAACCAGTTGTTTATGTTTCCCAGTTTCTAAAGACACTATACCTATACGGTCCTTTGTGGTTTTGTCATATGTTGTAATAAGGGTGATTCAATTTTGAAGTATTAACAATGTATGTAAAGTATGGGTCGTTATAATGGTAGAAAAAAAAAAGTAGTGTTGGGCTTCATGGGACTCTCTTTGGTGGCCTAAGAGGACTAGGAGTATGGGATTCAGGAACTTCAATAATTTCAATTTTTCACTCCTTGAAAATAAATGTTAGATGTTATTTTCCATTTTCCATTATTTATGTGTGAATACTATTAAGGAAAATTATTTTTTAGCCTGTGATTTTCTAAGTTCTCATCTCATCCCACATACTAACTTTCTTTATCATCTTTAGGGATCTAAATAACTTTTTATGGAAGATATAGAGTTTCTAATGGTAATGGAATTAGAATTTGTAATGACCCTTGGTTTTATAGGGTGGGTAATGGGTTTCCATTATCAGATATCAAGCATGGTTGAGAGGGTGATACTATTCAGGATCTAATGCTAGATGATTTTTTAGGTAGGAACTTAGATATGGTGAATAAATTATTTAATGATGGAGATCAGGACACTATTCCACCAATTCCTACTTGTCAGTGGCTATATAGAAATCAGTTATTCTAGATGTACTCCAATGATGGGGTGTATTTCGTGAAGACAAGATATGTGTTAGTGATGAATAGTTTTCATCTAACTAGGGATAGATTTTATAAGGTTGTGTGGAATTTTAATTCTTGCCCAAGGTTTATCTTTTTTATGGAATATTTATTATGATATGTTATCCATAAGATATTTTCTACTATGAAGGAATTTCATGTTCGATAATTTTTTTCTTCTCTGTCAGGGAAATGTGTGGTCGGTGGTGTATTCTTTGTTTATGGCCCATTTTGTGAGGTCATTATAGGAGAAATAGAGGAAGCTCATCACACTTGTTTTGGATCATTCAGTGATGGAAATATATGTTCTTAATAATTGAGTGGACTCACAAACATCATATGTGATTTTTGAGGTGTGTTCCTTATCTTGGAGGATTTGGGAACAAAAAGCTAATGAAATAGATATTCTTTTATTATAAAAGTAAACAAAAGCATGGAACTGGGTTAATCTATTCATTCCTAGAATAACATCAAAATAATTCATATTAAGAACTATCAAATCCTAGAGGTTTCCAAATGATTCATGATAAATATTCTATTAATATTACTATTCAATACCTTATTAGCTAATTTCTATACTCGGTGTATTATTTACCATGTAAAGAAACTTCCACTAAATATTGAGAGTCCATACACTCATTGAATTATCAGCTGGAAATAGTTATATCTAGTTCACCAACCCTTTCATCCAAACCCATGACCACATTGAAATCCCTAGTGAAAAGTCAAGATACTTGAAACCAGAACACTGGAAAACCACCATGGATAAAAAAGTGGAAATAACTGGTCATCCACTCTAAGTAAAAACCCAATAGAACAAGTGATCTATGAAAAAACCAAAACACATTTAGTTATTAATTCCTTAAAAAAATTGTATCAGTGTAGAACCAATACTCTCTGCCCAATCAGTTCATTACAAAAAATTCAACGATGTAAATGGCCAACTATATTAATCACTTTTAGGGAAAAAAATCGAATTAACACACTCTATTCCTAATTATCCCACTACCATCACTGATAAAACAATGAACGTACATTATTTCCACAAAGTAGTGAGTTAGAACAATATGGAAATCTCTAATAACAAACAAATAACATAGGATCACATGTTCGATTAAACGCAACCAGATTGTTACTAAATCACCAACTATGAAAAAAACCATTATCACCAATAATCCATAGAGAATAGATTTCACTAAAATAAATCAAGGGAAAGCATTTCCCTTCATTATCCCTTTTTATAAGTATTAATAAGGATAACTCTTTTTTAGAACTAATTTAGCATTGATAAAAATATGTGTTTCTAGTAATTACTAGGAAAGGGATTTTAATATGTAACTTAACATGATTTTTTTCTCCTTCTCCACCTTTACTCACATATGGTGGATTTGATATTACCAATATCCAATCAAAGTAACCTCCTAACTTGATAATTATTCAAATAATAAATTAAATATTCACAAATGGAGTTACCTTTAAAAGTGAATTTACCAGATATCATCTATTGATTGACATAAATGATAGTGAATCCAATCACTTTAGTGGATACAAGAACCTAGAGACTTTCCACATAAGTAGAGTGTTGATTTATCCCAACAATATCATAGCCCAATGCCCTAAAATTCAATTCTTATAATGATTTCAACTAATCCATAGGCTCAAAAATCCTTATAATTAGAGGATGATGGTTTAGAATGAGTGTTTTGAGAGTAATAGTAGTTACTGAGTTGGATAGTCCTTTAAAATTCCAAAAAATAACATTTTTTACCATGCCTCGTTTTGAATTTATTTCCACTCGAATGTGGCTTTTTGTAACCCATAGAACCCTTAAAATTGATTATTTTTCCTAATTACTGAGGTAAAAGGTAGGTCACCTATTTTGTACCAATTTGAGTGTTTTTATCCTTAATACTGATATTTTTAATTATATTCTAATTAGTTGAAACATTATGTGCCTCTTTATTTTTCTCCATATTCTAAAACACCATCACCTATCCAATTGTCCCTTGAAAATTAGTATGTTTAGAGGTAGTTATATTCTTTGAAGGGATTTTTTCACTCTTCTTCATGATCTTGAAAGGGATTTGGGACTTCTAAAATGGAGGGATAGTGTCTTAATTAACTAAATCACTCAGTAATTTACCCATAAATTCCCCATTCTTGGTTAAGCTCTCAATATTGACTTCTTCTTTCCCTTTAATAGAATTTTATACATATCAGTTGAGTTTTCATGTTTTTATAATCCATCCTCTCCTTTTTCAACTCAAACCCTCCTACACCCACTATTAGAGCATAAGATGAACACTTTTGTGTCTATTCAATTCTATTTCCTTAGGGAGCATCAAAATTCATATATAAAGATGAAGCACCAATATTATTATCAATAAGTGATACCAATTGATTTAAAATAAATTAATGAGGAGAACCTGGATCAAATAAATCACATGATAAATTAAAGAATACTATAATAGAACATCTCACAATATAAGGCCCAACTCTATCATCAACTATAGGTTTCTCTATATTATACATACTGTTTTCTCCCTTAAACCAGCCCTGAGGAATAAATCCCTTCTCAGAAGACTGTATAACAGCTAATCGGGCCTGACTAACACACACCCTTGAATTCAATTGTAGTAGACCACACCCCTAATAACTAACCTACATACTATTGAACCCTATTATTCACCTGGTATGATTAAAAACAACAGTCAATGTTTTCTAGTGTTTAAAATGACATATCTCCCATAAGAGGGTCAAAATTGAGGAAAAAAATTCCATTGATGTAAAAATCCAGGAGAACATTCCTCAAATCATATTATATACATTTAAATAGACCACGCATTAATATTATTCTTGGATTGGTCGGTATAATTAAAATTTCATTTTCATATTTATTACCATTTTTGTAATAATAGGAAACTCATGTGTGCAAGGGTCAAAACCTACCAAACCTACTTTGATGGATATGAAATATTAGGACAATGATATATTGGTCATTTAAATTCTATATAAATAATTATCATGTGGATCACATGCCCGAATTTATTTATATGATTGAAAATGGAATTCATCCCTCATATTTGGAGTTAAGTTACAAATAACATTAAACGAGTCAATATACCATGAAATCACACTTGGATTATAATGAAATCATGAGAGAACAATAACTGAGCTATTTTTGATCTATAGGAATCAATGTTGAATCCATCGAATGATCATGTCCCACGATATGATGGAAAATGATGGGTAATGTTTTATTGTGTTATTAAAATGACATATCTCCCATCATGGGGTAAAAAATGAGAAGATTAATTCTGATTGGCATGAGAATCTTGGATAATATTCCATGAATCATATGTGATCTATTTAAATCAACTTCACATCAATCCAGTGACTCTATTGGTCGATACAATTAAAAATTCATTTTCATATTTATTATATTTTTGTAATAATGGGAAAATCACAGGTTTAGGGGTTAAAACCGATCAAATGATCTCTGATTGACATGAAATATTAGGAAAATGATATTTATGCCAATTAAAATCTATATGAATCACCAAAACATAGATAGTATTGAATTTTTTAGTATTATCAAAAATGACATTCGTCCCATGGATTTGGAGTGAAGTGAAAATCATGTAAAAGGGGCCGATACTAAGAAAACACACTTGGTTTGACATGAAATCATGGTATAATGATCAATGATCCATTTTTTATCTGTATGAATAAAAAATACATTTTTTGGATGCTTGTGTCATTCATTATGATAGAAAATGATGGGAAACATTTTCTAGTGTTATTAAAATGACATATCTTCCGATAGAGGGTCAAAAATTAACAAACAACTTCTGATTGATATGAAAAAAATAAGAGAACATTCCTGAAAACATATGTGATCTACTAAAATTAACCACATGTCAAATAATTTCCCAGATTGGTTGGAAAATTAAAAGTTAATTTTCACATTTATTATTGTTTTTCTAATAATGAGAAAATCATGTGTATAGGGGTCAAAAATAACCAAATGAGTTCTGATTGACATGAAATCTTAGGACCACAATCTTTAAGTCATTTAAAATCTATAGGAAGCATCCGCACATGGATCAGATACCTTAATTGATCGATATGTTCAAAAGTGATGTTTGTATCTTAGATTTGGAGTTAAGTGAAAAATCACATAAAAGGAGTGAGTACCAAGAAAACACACTTAGATTAACATGAAATCATGTAAGAATGATCACCGAGTCATTTTTTATCTGAGGGAATCAATGCTACATCCATTGAATTCTCATGTCGCCCGATATGATGGAAAATGATGGGTAACATTGTCCCGTGTTATTAAAATGACGTATCTCTCATCCAGGGGTCAAAAATAATAAAACAACTTTTGATTGACATGAAAATCTAGTAGAACATTCCTCAAATCATATGTGATATATTAGAATGAACTTCCATCAATCTGATACCTGGATTGATCGGTATGTGGTAAACTTGGTTCTTAAGTTTTAATAGTCATTGCTTAATTGATAAATAGTGTAATCAGATATTTGATGTTAGCTTTTCCATATTTTTGTATTTATGATTCTTTCTGAATGTAACATCATAGAAACTATTTTGATTATCACATATATATATATATATATATATATTAATTGGATAATTTTGAATAATGTTAAATATATTAATTTGTTTTTTGATTTGACTAATTGTTTTGTTTATATTATCATCTAGGTTGATGAAGAAAGAAGATTGGAAGGATCTATAGCTATTTGGATCTATGGTTTTTTCTGGATTTAGATTTTTTATTTGATGTTTTTTTCTCTGGTGGTTTTTTTATTTGGGTTTTTGGTGGTTGTAAAAAATATGGAATTTTTAAAAAAAAATCTTTAGCATA
This sequence comes from Viscum album, assembly GCA_963277665.1. NCBI lineage: Eukaryota > Viridiplantae > Streptophyta > Magnoliopsida > Santalales > Viscaceae > Viscum > Viscum album. The sequence goes on from OY728157.1 coordinate 1,808,971,993, forward strand.
GCAACCGCCTTAGGCAGTTGCTAATACAGTCAATTTCTAAATGCATTAGCGACCACCTATAACGGACACTAATACTATCAATTTCTGGCAGCATTAGTGACCACTTATACTAGTTTGTAATGCTATTAATTTCAAATAGCATTAGTGACTACCATAGGCAGTCGCTAATCTTCTTCCCAATGACTGCCAATGCGATCGTCTGGTGGAACCTAATAAAGACCGTTAATGGCGATCGCTATCTTCCTTTTGCAATGGGTCAACTACGACTGCCAAAAGCGATCAGTTGGTGGTTGAAAAAGACCTTTAGTAACTTATTTTTCAAATCACTAAAGGCCAAACTTCAAGTAGTGTGAGATTTAGACAGTAGGGATCTGAAGACACACATAGGGGCCTGCACATGTGACACATTTTAGGAGGTGATCCCAAGATAGAGGGTCTGCAGGGTTGTCATTCCTCACCTTTGTGTAGGTTTCTATTCTCTAGGCCAATCCATCTTATTTTGAATACTAGTCGAATTTGGCCTCCCTTTTTTTGTAGCCTAGCCATGTTCGGTAAAAGAGTGGGTGTTCCATCATACAGATCGAAATTCTAATATTCCCCAATAGGTATCCACATAGAACTGTAAAAGTCATTAATATTATCTAGTCGACAAACAAGATCAACTAATTTCTCCCAAGATAAGTACAGGGAATCACATATTGTGATCACGTTTCCACAAGAATATTCTAATGATTTAAAGTTACCACAATCATTGTAACACTGCTCCAATAAAACCACTAACACATGATAATGGTATAGGGGATCGATTACCATCTTGTGTGGGGACAATCAATAATGTTCTAGTATAATTTCCCTAAAGAAATGTGCCATCAATCAATATAAAATTCTTATATTTTCTAAAATATTCCACACATGGTAAAAATTTCCAAAAAAATCTATCAAACACAACATTACTACAAAATAGTCCTTTAACAGTGCCAAAATTGTCCTTTATCAGTATTAGAAAATCATTGACTACTGAAGTGTGATTAAAATCCCTAGGCTTTTATCAGCATTAGAAAAGTGTTAATAAAGGGTTCCTTTATTTACACTTTTAGTAGCGCTGATAAAGGATGACTTTATCAGTACATTTAGTAGTGATGATAAAGGGGCATTCTGCAGTGTGCTATAAACACACACGGCATCACCATAAAGAAGAAAAATCAGGTATGGATACAAATTTTAAATGAAATAAAATTTATAACACAATTACAAGAAAAAAACTATATGATAGAAATTTCAAACATTAGTTTATACAAATACATGAGTAAGTAAAAATTATCATATAAATTCAAAAACATCAATGTTCCTTTGTATTTTCCCCTGACCCCAAATCATGCTATTGCCAAACAAACCACCCATGCTCGAGAAAAAAACACGCCTATATAAGAAAATAATTCTTATGTTAGTAATAGTATAAAGAAATAAATTGAATATAAAGTTTTAATTTTAAACTAAACTTTGAGTCATGCAAGGAACAATGTGTATCAGACTAAGTTGTGGTTGATTCTGGCACATCGAACCATTTCTTGTTCATCTTCAAGAATTATCGTTGTAGAAATTAACTAAATAATTAAAAAAATCTAGGATTTTTTGTTAGATTTTACTAATGTGGTGCATGTTTTAACCTAAAATGACACTTATATATAAAAAACAAACACTTTGAAGTCATATCGGTCACATCGTGCATCAGATTGAGGTGTGGTTGATTCCTACATGTCTCAAATGACTTATGAATCATTTTACTAAAGTACCAAAACAATATCAATGTGTTTTATCAGTTTTGAGCATGTCACATGTTTTTTACTAAAATTTCATTTTAAACTAGAAAAACGCACTTTGAGTCATATCGATTACATCACATGCTAATTTGACATGAGATAGATTCTTGCACATCACAAATGACTTATGAAACATTTTATTAAATTATCATGAAAATCCAAGTGTGTTTTCTTGGTTTTCAGTGAGTGATAATTTTTGAACTAAAATTCCAATTTTAAATTTATAATAGAGACTTTGAGTCATAACGGGAACATATTGTATCAGATTGAGGTGTGGATGATTCATACACTTCACAAATGACTTATAGATCATTATACTAAAGTATCAACACAATCCAAATGTGTTTTCTTAGTTTTGATTATGTTAGTTGTCTTTTTTACTAAAATTAATTTCAAATTTAAATAAAAAGACACACTTTGAGTCATATCAGTCACACTATAAGTTTTCTTGGTTTTGAGTACATCACTTGTGTTTTTTACTAAAATTTCACTTTAAACAGGAGACACGCACTTTGAGTCATACCAATTACATTGTACTTTGGTTTGACATGATATTGATTCCTACACATCACAAATGACTTAAGAATATTTGTCTTGAATTTTCAATATAATTTGGTCGTGTTTTCTTACCTTTTAGTGAGTGACACTTTTTGACCTAAAATATCAATATTAAACAGATAACAGACACTTTGAGTCTTACTAGTCACACCATGAATTAGATTGAGGTTTGGATAAATCCTACATGTCCCAAATGACTTATTGACCTTTTTACTAAACTATCAAAACAATACAAATGCATCTACTTAGTTTTGAGTATGTCAGTAGTCTTTTTTTCTAAAATTAATGTCAATTTTAAATAAAAAGACACACTTTGAGTTATACCGGTCAAACCATGCATATGATTGAGGTACCTCTATTATCCAAAATTCTTAAATGACTTATGGATAATTTTAATAAATTATCAAAAAAATATGAATGTGTTTTCTCAATTTTGAGTACATCACTTGTGTTTTTAATGAAATGTCATTTTAAATAGGAAACACACACTTTGAGTCATATATGTCACATCATGTGTCAGTTTGACATGATACTGATTCCTACACATCAAAAATGACTTATAAATCATTGTCCTAATTTATCAAGATAAACCAAGAGTGTTTTCTCCATTTTCAATGAGAAAAAATTTTTGAACTAAAATGTCAATTTTAAAATGATAATGAACACTTTGAGTAATACTAGGTATATAGTGAATCAGATTGAGGTAAGGCTGATTCTTAGATGTCAAAAATGACTTATGAATCATTTTCATAAAGTATAAAAACAATTTGAATGTGTTTTATCCATTTTGAGTAGGTCAGTTTTCATTTTTACTAAAATTAATGTCAATTTTAAATAAAAAGATGCACTTAGATTCATAGTGGTCACACCATGCATCAGATTGAGATGCAGCTAATTACTACACATCCCAAATGAATTATGGATCATTTTTATAAAGTATCAAAATGATATGAATTTATTTTCTTGGTTTTGAGTATGTCACTTTTCTTTTTTACTAAAATTTCATTTTAAACTAGAAACACCCACTTTGAGTCATACCGGTCACATCATGTGTTGGTTTTAAGTGAGATTGATTCCTACACATAAAAAATGAATTATTAATCATTTTCTTAAATCATTAATGCAACTCTATTAAATGTGTTTAGTTTTTTGTGAGTGACACTTTTTGAACTAAACAGTCAATTTTAAACTGATAACAGACACTTTGAGTCGTACTAGTCACACTGTGATTCAGATTTAGGTGAAGTTGATTACTACATATCCCAAATGACTTGTGGATAATTTTCCTAAGAGAATAAAAACAATATGAATTCATTTTCCTAGTTTTGAGTACATCACATGTCTTTTTTATAACTTTAATGTCAATTTTAAATAAAAAGACACACTTAGATTCATAATGGTCACAATGTGCATAATATTGAGGTTTGAATGATTCCTACACATCTCAAATTACTTATAGATCATTTCCATGAAGTATCAAAATAATAAGAATGTATTTTCTTGATTTTGAGTATGTCACTTTTTTTTAATAAAATGTAATTTTAAACTAGAAACACACACTTTGTGTCATACCAGTCACATTTTGTGTCGGTTTGACACGAGACTGATTCCTACATGTCAAAAATGAATTATAAATCATTTTCCTAAATTATTAACAGAATCCAAGTACATTTTTTTAGTTTTTAGTGAGTGACACTTTTTGAACTAAAATGTCAATTTTAAACTGCTAATGGACACTTTGAGTCATATTGGGCACATCATGAATCAAAGTGAGATACAAATGATTTTTAACTATCAAAAATTACTTATGGATTTTTTTCAAAAAGTTTCAAAATAATACGAATGATTTTTCTTGGTTTTGATTATGTCAGTTTTCTTTTTTACTAAAATTAATGTTAATTTTAAATAAAAAGACACAATTAGAGTTACACCAGTCACATCATGTATCAAATTAAGGTGTGGATGATTTTTATATGTTTCAAATGACTTAAAGATAATTTTCCTAAAGTATAAAAAAACTGAATGATTTTTCTCAGTTTTGAGTACATCATTTTTCTTTTTTACTAAAGTGTAATTTTAATCTTGAAACACACACTTTGAGTTATGCCATTCACATCGCATGTCATTTTGATGTGAGACTGATTCCTACACATCAAAAATGACTAATGAATCATTTTACTAAATTATCAAGACAATTCAATCATGTTTTCTCATCTTTCAGTGAGTGACACAATTTGAACTAAAATGTCAATTTTAAACAGATAATATACACTTTGAGTCATACTGAGAACATAAAGTATCGTATTGAGGTAATGATGATTCCTACACATAAAAAATGACTTATAGATCACTATCATAAAGTATCAAAACAATATGATTTCTTTTTCTTGGTTTTGAGTATGTCAATTGTCTTTTTTTATTAAAATTAATGTCAATTTTAAATAAAAAGACACACTTAGAGTCATACCGATCACATCATGCATCATATTGAGCTTCAGATGATTCTTACACATTCCAAATAACTTATGGGTCATTTAACTAAAGTATTAAAACAATATGAATGCATTTTCTCTATTCTGAGTATTTCACTTGTCTTTTTTTACTAAAATGTCATTTTAAACTAGAAATATGAACTTTGAGTCATTCCAATCACATCATTTGTTAGTTTAAAGTTATAATAATTCATTACATAAAAAATGACTTATGAATCATTTTCCTAAATTTTCAAAACAATCTGATCATGTTTTCTTGTTTTTCAGTGACACATTTTTAACTAAAATGTCAATTTTATACTGATAACGCACACTTTGAGTAATAACGGCCACATCGTGTGTCGGATTGAGGTTTGGATGATTTATACATGTACAAAATTACTTATGGATCATTTTCCTAAAGTATCAAAAAATCCAAATATGTTTTGTCATTTTTAGTATGTCACTTGTCTTTTTTACTAAAATTAATGTCAACTTTAAATAAAAAGACACACTTATAGTCATACTAGTCACACCATATGTCAAATTGAGGTGTGGTTGATTACTACATTTCCCAAATGACTTATGGATCATTTTCCTATAGTATCAAAATAATTTGAATGTGTTTTATCATATTTGAGTATATCACTTGTGTTTTTTACTAAATTCTCATTTTAAACTGGAAACATGCACTTTGATTCATACTGCTCACAGTGAATCAGTTTGATATGAGACTAATTCATACACATAAAAAATGAATTTTGAATAATTTTACTTAATTATAAAGAAAATCTGAACATGTTTTCTCGGTTTTCAGTACTTGACACTTTTTGAACTAAAATTTCAATTTTAAACTGATAACAGACACTTTGAGTCATACCGGGCACATCATGTATCATATTGAGGTGAGTATGACTCCTAAATATAAAAAATGACTTATAGATCATTTTAATAAGGTATAAAACCAATAAATATTCATTTTCTCAGTTTTGAGTACGTCACTTGTCTTTTTTACTAAAATTAATGTCAATTTTAAATAAAAAGGTGCACTTGGAGTCATACCAGCCACACCATGTGTCAGATTGAGGATTGTATAATTATTACACATCCAAAATGACTTATGGATAATTTTCATAAAGTATAAAAACAATCTGAATTTTTTTCTCAGTTTTGAGTACGTCACTTGTCTTTGTTACTAAAATTCTATTTTAAACAGGGAACACACACTATGAGTTATATTAGTAACATTGGGTATCGGTTTCACATGAGACTAATTTATAGAAGTAAAAAATGAATTATGAATGATTTTAATAAATTATCAAGAAATTCCGAGTGCATTTTCTTGGTTTCAGTGAATGATACTTTTTAAACTAAAATGTAAATTTTGAAGATATAATGGACACTTTGAGTCATATTGGTTACATAGTATATCAGAGTGAGGTGAAGATAATTTTTAAATGTCACAAATGACTCATGGATTTTTTTTCCTGAAGTATTGAAACAATCCTAATTATTTTGATCGTTTTTGAGTATGTTAGTTGTCTTATTTACAAAAAAAATATTGTCAGTTTTAAATAAAGAAATTCCCTTGGGGTCATACTGGTCACACCGTGTATCGGATTGAGCTTTAGTTGATTCTTATACACCCCAAATGACTTATGAATCATTTTAATAAAGTATAAAAACAATATAATTACTTTTTCTTGGTTTGTGTATGTCATTTGTATTTTTTACTAAAATGTCATTTTAAACTCGAAACATGCACTTTGAGTCATGTCAGTCACATCATGTGTCGGTTTGAACTAAAATGTCAATTTTAAATTGATAACACACACATTGAGTCATATCAGACACATCATGCATCATATTAAGGTGATGTTTGTTTATACATGTCTGAAATGAATTAAGGATCATTTTCCTAAAGTATCAAAAAAATATGAATGAATTTTTACATTTTTGAGTATGTCACTTGTCTTTTTTACTAAAATTAATGTCAAATTTAAATAAAAGGACACACTTGGAGTCATACCGGTCACACTATACTTCAAATTGAAGTGAGGATGATTCATATACATTAAAAATAAATTATGGATCATTTTCCTAAATCATAAAAACAATAAAAATTCATTTTCTTGGTTTTGTTTACATCACTTGATTTTTTTACTAAAATGTCATTTTAAACTGGAAAGACATACTTTGAGTCATGTTGGTCACATCATGTGTCATTTTTATGTGATACTAATTGCTACATATCAAAAATGAATTATGAATCATTTTTCTAAACTATTATGTAATCTTATCGTGTTTGATTATTTTTTGGTGAGTGGCACTTTTTGAACCAAAATGTCAATTTTAAATAGATAACGGACAATTTGAGTCATACCAAGAACATTGTGTATCAGATTGAGGTGAGGTTGATTCCTATATGCCAAAAATGACTTATGGGTCATTTTTTAGTATAAAAATAATATTTTTATTTTTATTTGTTTTTATTATATTGTTTGTCTTTTTTACGAAAATAAATGTCAATTTAAATAAAAAGACACACTTTGAGTCATACCGATCAAACCTTGCATAGTATTGAGGTGTGGTTGATTCCTATTTGTCTCAAATGAATTACGGATAGTTTTAATAAAGTATCAAAACAATATGAATGTGTTTTATTGGTTTTGAGTATGTCACTTGTCTTTTTCACTAAAATGAAATTTTAAACTAGAAACACGAACTATGAGTCTTGTTGGTCACATCATGTGTCACTTTGACATGAGACTAATTCCTACACATAAAAAATGATATAGGAATTGTTTTCATAAATTATCAAGATAATATGAGTGTGTTTTCTCATTTTTCAATATTTCATTTATCTTTTTTACTAAAATTAAAGTCAATTTTAAATAAAACAGCACTATTAGATTCATATAGATCACACCATGCATCATATTGTGGTGCGACTAATTCTTACATGTCATAAATGACTTATTGATTATTTTACAATAATATCAAAAAAATATTAAATTTGTTCTTAGTTTTGAGTATGTGGTGTGTGTTTTGAACTAAAATGTAAATTATAAACTAAAAACATAAAGCTTGAGTCATATTGAGCACATTGTGTATTGGATTGAGGTGTGGCTGATTGAGTATATAATATGTGTTTTTCTTTCAACTGTTTAGGAAAATATAGAAAAGAGAGACCATTTCCATTCTGATTGAAGAGGAAACCTCATGTCGCCTCAAACACATCACATTTCAGGAATCATGGGGTTTCCTATTCCATAAAAAAGAAATATGCTCTCTCTATTTTTTGTCTTGTTGTAGATAGTTGAAAGAAAAATATGACTTCCCAAAATATCTATGAAAAAAACTAAATAAGTATGAGATAAAAATGATAAGGAAATTAACTTAAAAATAGTAGATAAATGATGAAAAAATTAATTAAATAAGTAGTAGGAATTCACTATTTCATGACGGTTTTATGTATTTTTTACGCATTTCTATATTATAATTATCTCATTTGAATCAACAAAATTCAAATCTCTCATGATCGTGAATAGCTTCGAACCTCCCCCCCCCCCCCAACTCGAATAAAATAAGCCACCTGTATAAGAAAAAAATTCTTATATTAGTAATACTAAATAAATTAAACATAAATATGAAACAATACATTACTTATATGGACAATTAATTTACTATATAAACATCAAGATTGGAAAGCTTGTGCAAGAGAAGAAGTTTTGGAAATATTCAAAACAACCAACTAAAAAAGTTTTATTTTAACTCACTAAATTTATTTGATAAAATATAGATATAGCTGAATGTTGTTCGGATCTTGGGGAACATGTTTTCTCTGTTTTGAGTATGTGATGTGTTTTTTGAACTAAAATGTAAATTATTAACTAAAAAAATATAATTCAAGTCATAACCAGCACATTGTATATCAGATTAAGGTGTGGCTGATTGACTATGTAATGTGTGTTTTTCTTTTAATCGTCTACACCAAGACATAAAAGAAAGAAATGTTCCATTTGGATGGAAGAGGAAACACCATGCTACCTAAAATGCCTCATACAAAAGCACCATGTTATTTATTTTATGGCTTGTTGTAGAGGATTGAATGAAAATTTTGACTTCCCAACAGATTTGTGAAAATAATAATTATTATTATATAAAAATGATAAGGAAGTTAACTTTAAAGTAGTAGATAATATGCTAACAAAATTAACTAAATAAGTAGTAGGAATTTACCTTTTCATGATCATAGAAAAGGATTGAATCATCCTTTTTTACGAATTCATTTCTTCATAATCTCTATGAAAATTAACAAAATAAATATTAGATAAAAATGATGAGTAAATTAACTAAAAAAAGTAGATAAAATGATGAGAAAACCAACTAAAAAGAAATTTGTTCTAGTTATATATCATTAAACTATAATATAATTATTCTGGATCATATGAAACTAAAATACAAGTAATTTAGTTGATATTACATGACTTTGAAAGAAAATATTTTAGAATCTCATTCTAAAAAATGTGAATACTTAACCACTTTACAATACTATAACATTAATGTATTACAAAAAATTACCATAATTTTTTTTATCCTTTCGGGTTGGTGTAAAACTCATATAAAAACATTTTCCTTTTTATTTTCTACAAAAACTATCATAACACATTATATATTCCTAGATTATACTAAACATTAGTATATCCCGTTTTTATTCCTAGAAAACATTAACCATTAGTGTAAACCTATTATCATTCAATGGTTAAACTAAAATAAATATTTAAATTTGATTTTTTATAGAACATAATAAATTTATCTTTCCCTTTCACCATCATAGATATTAAAAACTCCATGATAAAAAAATTACCTTCTTTGATGTAAAAAACATCAGTGTGACCCATTATATATTTTAAGAAGACATTAAACTCCATTATAAAATTTTTACCCCTTTTTGACAGTATTAAGAATCAGTATAACCCTTCATAGCATCAAAATAACACTAAAATATAGTGCATACATTATGTATTCTTGTATTATGATATAGATTAGTATATCCTTTTCAATATTCTAGGTGATTATACACTCTAACATAACATCATCATTATTTGTTCATCAAAATTAGAATATCCCTATTCTCATCTATTTTTTATTGAGAATGATGATGAGTTTTTTATTAAAAATAATTTAAACATGGATCATTTTACATAATTAATTCACATGTGCATATTAGTGACGAACGAGTGGACACATATTTTTAGGGTGATCAAGTGAAAAAGTATCTATATGCATAATAAGGATAGGTTAAACACCTCTAATCATGTAATGATTGTGATATTTTATGTGATATAATGGTGTAATGATTTAATTTCACTTCATGTGAATTCAAAAGAATTGGTTTTAGTCCATCCATTTTACTATTGTAAACTTTATGTATTACTTGTATGGATTTCACAAGATTTTTTGATATTATATCATCCATCTAATTGATGTTTGAAAATCCCAAATAATCCCACCACACACCAAAGTGAAACGAACGTATTTTTATTTTCTAAAAATTCATGATTCAGTCAATGAAATTTTGTATATATTTATTTTTTAGAGGTTATGGATTAAGCTACTAGCTTTTTTCAAAGGGTTGTTTGTTTGGATTTTCAGTGCTTCGTGATTTCATTTGAAGCAGGTTTTTCATTTTTGGGGATTTCTTTATAAAGTAATTACTTTTCATTTGATGTCATGTTTCCTTTGAATCAATCCCTCCTTGATGACTATGATCCCTCAATAATGGTTATCCTCTAGTAGTTTTGTCATACACCTGCAGCTTCGGTGGTTGATTACACACATATTTATTCAAACATTTGAGATGGATTATATACTTGTTTGATAATTGTATTGGTTTTTTATGACTCTCAAGTGACTATTGGATCCACTAATAAATACATGTTTAGTTTCTATATAGTAGGTATATTTCAACCTTTTGAATTTCTTGTGGTTGTAATGTTGCATTACTAGTTTTATTTACATTTATCTTCTTTACAGCTGCAAAGTGCAAGCTCTTTAATCCCTGTGATGGATTTTTATCTTCTAGAAAATGAAAGGATTGTTGAAAAATCATAATGAAATTTCCTTCAATTTATGTTTTTATACATGAATGTATTCATCCATGCATGTTTTATTACTAATATTCTGATTATATAATTTCTATTTTTTTAAAGTTACCTCAATTATCGAATTTATAGATTATGAATCCATGCATTCTTAGTGGAAATTTCACTATAATAATATTGAAAAGATGCTTATTTTGGGTATTGTATGATACTAAGACCCTTTATTTAGAGTATAAAGAATCCATGGGCAAGCAAATACACCAATTTTTTATTTTTATTCATAGTTTTCTTGTTTAGAGGTTTCTTTCATACTTCGGTAATATTTGATAGTACTTGGAATGTGCTAAAAGAAATTGTATCCTATGATAATCAATTTGAAAAAATAAGTGGTTTTTGTTTTGTTTCTGAAAAAAATTCCTCCACTTAAATTCCTTTACAAAATCACTTAAACAAGTGTTGAAAACATTTTTCAATAATAAACCTAAAACACTTGAACAAAGGATCATATCTAAAGTGAAAATATTTGTGCTCGCTTTTAAAAAATTATTCTCAAACACAACCTTGGTATGATCCTCATTTGATTCCATTTACAAATAATTTTATTTTTTGTAGGCCAGCACTTCATCTCCTCCTCTACCTCAGTCTTCGCCTATGACACATCCTTCACCTTGGTCTCTGAATCCACCTTTGTCTCTGCCTTTACCTCTACCTCTGCCATTTCCCAACAATTTTATTATTTACAGGCTAACACTTCTAAACAAATTTATTTTCTCCATTATACTTCTCCTTGAGAAATAGATCAAAAATAATATATAATCATTATAATATTAATGATTCAAATCCCAAATAAATCTATAATATTATAGTGTGTACTAGATTACAAGCATAGTAGTTAATCACCTAAATTTGTTTTTGACAAACATTCTGACACCATGTATGTTACACACTCATTTCTGAACAAATTTAATTTTTCTTTTGAGTACGAAGGTTATCAATGGTCTTGTTAGTACTGAGAAAATATATTTAAACAAATGATTAAGAAATATTTTTAATGAAATTATAATTACCTTTGGAAATTACCTCTTTGGGGATGAAGGTCTTTTTATGGTTTATGATCTTTATCATAAATTTGAAAACATAATATCCACAATCATTTCCATTATATTACTTCATACACTATAGAAAAATTGACCAAAATAAGTAAATTATTTTTGAAATAGGTTTTTATAGTTAAATAATTTTATATATACCAAGATTTGTTTTAATTTTTAGTAATCTGTTGGATTTTTAGGTTCAGTCACAAAATTCATTCCATAAAGTAACCTGTATTTAGAGACCGCACTATCATAACAAAATTCTTTTCAAAACAAATACTAAAACACATAATTCAATTTTTATCTGTAAAATGTTGAATTTAGTGTATTAAAAATTCTAAATACACAATAAGTGTGGTCGGTTTGTTGGAAATACATGTATTAGATCCAAAAATAAATATTTGGGATATCCAGATTGACTGTGATCAGCATCCAGCGCTACCTAAAAAATCCAAAACAAATAAGTAATGAAAAAAATAAGAATATATTTTATGTGATTAGATTGTAAAGTTTTATCCCTGCATTATAGGAAAAAAGAGTTTGTTGTCTGTTATTGTTTTTATCAAACACATCATATGGATCATCTTTCTTATTATTAATTTATTCCTTCTCCAAAGAAGTTTTTTGTTTAGAAATGATTCAAGGGTTAATGAATCCAAATCATGATTCACATGGTTTTCCCTTTATATAATTGTAATATAAATGCCTATAGAAAAAATAAATAGTTCTTAACATTAATGAACATATTAGATCACTATTTAGAAAGACGTATTATGAAAATTTCACTTATATATGTATTCACAACTGAGACTCCCAACCATTCAAACATGAGAATATCATTTATACTCTCGAGATCAACTGCATCTGTAATGAAAGTTCCAAAAATTTATTCTTCATATGAAATGTAAGACAATTTTTATCTTTAAATGTGGTCTTCTCATTAAGTTGTAATGATAATAAATGTTTATGTGGAACTAGTGGTGAGAAGGTACTCTCAGAAGGTCCTTTTGATTTCTTGGCCGATTCACTAAATTCTCTTGATTCGGTCTTCTATTTCCCCATCATGTTATCCATCTGTAATACCATACCTCACTTTATACCTTTCTTCATATATAGTTACAAGTTTTTCATAACAAAAAATTTGTTAAATACATACCTTGTTTATCTTTATAAGATTATAAATCCATGATATAAAAGTTTCAATTGCATCATTGACCATTGTAATATCTAGATCATCAACTGGAATATGAAACTCAATGATTGACTCTTCAGCTACTTAAATCCCCACTCTCAGGTGATCTTTTGGGAGTTCTTTATTGTCTAGCTTGTCTCCTAGTATATTATACACTATACCCCTCCCAACAAGGCGGTTCATGGGTTTTCATAGATAGAAATCACATAAAAATTTACCCTACATAGTTTTAGTGATATAAAGTTACTTGAAGTTGTTTGATTAAAATTTAGGATAAAGAGTAATGAAAAAATTGACTACCTCAGGTAAAGTATGTGTTTTAGGGGAATGACTAGCCTCAAAGATAGCAGGGTCATTTTGTTCTCCATGTGCGGATCTTTGTTCCACTTCTAGTTCCCTTTGATCATTTCTCATATATTGACCTTCCAAACCAACCCGGACAATAATATCTTGAAAAACATATAATTTTTTGTACAATTATTTCATCATATTATATGCATATTCTTGTGGTTTTGTATTTTTGAAATATGTTCAAGGATAAACTCTAAAACCTAATCCTCTAATGCGACCATATTGTTTTGGATGATTCAAAGCTACTAAAAGTAGTTTTTCTTTACCTATGGTTGTTGATGAATCTTGTGTCTAAAACATATAAAAAACATATAAACATAAATATATTTTTTATGTAATATTTTTATAAAGCATAAAAAAATTATACGATTCCATACTTACATATGTTTCCCATACTGCATTTGTGTTTTAATCAACTAGTTTATTCTTCTTATTTACGCGAGGCTACTTCCACAACACATAAAATGGGATGGAAGTGTCTTCGGTTTTTGATTCATCAATCTACATAGAAAAAAAGGAACATATTTTGTTTCATATCACATAAAAATTTTATTTTCAATTTAAAATACATACCAATTTCTTCTCTACTGAAACATACCCCATCCTTTCTTTGTGATAGTGGTACATTTGTTTTGATTCATGTTATTTATTTTCATCACACCTTTTGTGTTTCATAAATTAACAATTTTTTAATCAAATTGGATAAAATAAATAATGTCCAATAGAATATTATCGACTACAATGCAGCTGAAATGATTTCTCATCATGACAACTAATGAAATCATTCCATGTTTCTTGATTTATAATGTGTGCATAACTAAGTGATAGGGGGATTTAATTTCCCCTCAGCATCCCTAAGATATAACTTGGTAAGAAGAGTCTGGAATCCTCTATGGTATTTTCCAACATCTATTAAGACACATTTATTAAAAAAATATTCTAAATTAAACAAACTACACAAGGAATAATGAAAATTAAATCAATGTTTTGTTATATAATTTTTTAATAAAATAAATAATGTATATCGTAACATTACCTTTATATCTTCCCAAAGGTTTTTCTTCATTATAGGTTGGATGTGGTGCCCTGGACTTATATCAATTAGCACATTCATCATCATTGTGCCCCCAAAATAATTAATGAACATTGACTTGTTGGGGTCAATAGGTTGGCCCTATTGATTCCAGCTAACCTCAAATTATATACCCTTACTTTTTTCCTTGATAATTTCATTCAACACTATGATGATGTGTCATCCTTTTTTTCATCAACATGTTGTTGATCCCCTAATAATTCTTTAGTTTCAGCATCAATAATATGTTCTTCCCTGGTATTGGTAACATCATCATGTGAAGATGAAATTATTTTTTTTCATTAGTAGAAAAAAAATTAAATTTAAATTATGTTAATGTAGTAGAGTATAGATAATATTATGAGGAAAAACATTGTATATTAAAAAACACTTTAACCTTCTCATTGAACTCTCTTTTTTTAAAGGTTGTAGAGGTTTGGATCCTCTATTTGGAATCCAAATACCCTCTTTGTGGTCCCCTCTAATATACAATACATTGAATACATTGGTACAAACATGAACTAATTATGATCTCTTAATGAAAGGTTCATCATCAATTAAGTTTTCATGTAACCCTATACTTATTTTAGTTTCTATAAGGACAATCGACCAATTCTTGTTTGTTGTATCTGAGACATAAAATACTTGCACTACTTGTGATGCCATTATGAATGGATATTCCTTTTCCCATTTCACACTGAAATTCACCTTCATGAATCCCATTTCATTAACTTTTATTGTACTTCTATTTTCAACCCATTTACAATAGAAAATTGACACTTGAAATGTTATATAATCCAACTCATATATCTATTCTATAATGATGAATTTTGACATATTCATATTAATTTGACTTCTATCCTTGGAACCAGATATGTACATTTCTTCTTCCATAAGAATAACTCCACTTTTTTTCATCATACTACAATTATCATGTTCTTTTTATAGAACATATAACCATTGATTACAAAACTAGTGTAAGTGTTAACATTTTCATTTTGTCCCCTAGATAGCAATCAAAGTCGTTTGTTTCCAATTTTTAGATAACTTATTATAAATTTGATCTAGAAACCATCTTATAAATACTTAATCATGTGTATTTGATATCCATACTTTAACCCTTGATGGACTCAATTCTCTAATAATTTTTTGTGGGCTTCAACGTATGGATCACCATCTTTACTATTATGTAAAATGTAAAGGTGTTCTTGTTCCTGCTCAATGATGGTAATTGTAACAACATCTATTCTGAAAATATCTTCTCCCATAAGGAATACTCTATGATGATACTTTGGGATACTGATGCTATCAATATCTAATAGGTAATATGTAAATAATTCAAAATCTTCTTCAACAATGTATTGTTCTGCAATACAACCTTTTGGACAACTTTGATTCTTTACATACCCTTTCAAAATCTTCATATACTCTTCAATGGGGTAAATCCATCTCTAATAGATAGGACCACATAGTTTAACCTCTCTAATAAATCAAACCATAAGGTGTACCATTATATCAAATAATGATGGTGGGAAGAATATCTCTAATTCACATAATATGACTATAACCTCCTTATTCATGATTGGAAATTTATTCAGGTCTGTAAATCTTCTACATATAGATTTGAAAATGAAGAAGATTATAGTTAATTTATATCATACATGTTGTGGAAAAATGAAATGGAAATAAACATGCATCAAATATTTCATCAAAACATGACAGTCGTGTTCTTTTAGTCACTATAAATTCAAATTATTCATTGAAATGACATTCTTGATATTTTATGAATACTAATATAGAACTTTTACACCCTTAAGTAAAATAAAAAAAATCAGTTTCTCCTATCTGGATAGAGTGTTAGATGCTAGAGGAAGAAAAGTCCACCACTTACCCTTTATCAGTGCCAAATCTTCCCTTATCCCCATGTCAATTATGTCCAAACTAGTCTTAATTCCATATTTTGTTTTACTAGGAATATTTTGTAATGTTGTAATAACACTATCAAATGTATTTTTTTCTAAATGAATAACAACAAGAAGTTTTCTGACGTGCAAATAATTTCAATACAGTAATTCAAAGAAAATTGATCTCTTCTTCCAACCTGATTTCTTAAGGTTTTTCAAAAATGGCTTACCAAAAACAGTGTCAATATATTTTAGTTATCAAACAATTGATCACCAGTTAGTGGATATGGTGTGATACCTTGTTCAGTATTCCCATTGAATATTGTCATCTAAGATTTTTATTTATGTCTTCAAGGTAAAAAATTATGATGTCCAAAAAACAAAGTCTTTGAGGAATATTTCCACTGAATAGAGTGTGTACATTATTCACAAATGGGATACCCCAACATTCCTTTAATGTTATAGCCTGAAAAACTTCCATAAGTAAGAAATTAATTTATTTTCCCATACAACATGGCACTAAATGTGAATTATTAACTTCTAAGATCATCATAAATTGTAACACATATATCCCACATAAATTTCAGATCTTCAATCAGTGGATCCAAATAGACATCAATATCATTATTGGGTTTCTTTGGTCCAGATATTATCATATATAATATAATGTATTTTTTCTTCATACATAACCATGGTGAAAATTTATAATTTACCAACATGGAAGGCCATGAATGTGAGTACTAATATATACACCAAAATGATTTATTCCATATGTAGATAACGCAAGATGAAATTTTATCAGCTCATTTACAAATTCAATATACTCTTAATCAATTTTATTCTACTCAAGAGAATCTGTTGGATAACATAGGCTACCATATTTAATTCTCGTATCTGGATGCCATGTTAATTTTATCATGGTTTCCTAACATCTATATAGTATTCTAAGCCATGGAATGATAATAAAGTACCACACATCTTTCTAAGGAAATGATCCATTTTTCTTGTATATATTTGTGCCACTCTTTGGGAAATTTATGAGTGATTCATAGTCCTTGTGAAATAATATGAAATCATTTGGACAAGAATGAATTTATTTAGAGATCATTCCTATTGAATGTAGTATCTGTTTAGTGTCATATGTTAGATATAGAAGTTAATTTTCTTCTGGTATCATATCATTCAGGAGACCAAGTAGTTTTATAAAGCTGGTGACACTCTATCCACTGTCAGCTTTCAAGTTCTATAACTTCAACACAGTTTACAATGTTGTGTATTTAGTATAACCAATATACAGTGGTCTCTTAGCACAACTATTTAACTTCTCAAACAAATTTGGACAATCACAAAGGTCATCTTCAATTTCCATTTTCATTTCTTCCATGTGATCACCATCATTATTTACATTGATATTCATATCAGATTATCCATAAACTACAGTATCATCCCAATCAGTGTTCACGTTTTGTTTTTTCCCATGTTTAGTCTAAAAATTAGAGATATGATCTATTCTGTGAAAAACTCAAATGTTCTTAAAACTCTTAGAGACTAATTTTTCTTGAATAACAACAATGTAAACATGGAAAAAGGATTTCAGAAGGGTTGTATGAATGTTCTATTACAAACATGATGAAATCTTTAGCTCTGTCTTCATACTCATTTTTAAAATGATTAGCGTGCATCCATTTTCGATTAATATCCATCCTATTAGGTTCATAAAATACTTATTTTGTATAATAAATAAATAAAAACATATAAGATATTCAATATCAAAGGTTAAAGTTATAGATAATTCTAATAAGGGGAACCCAAAATTTGATTGTTTCAAATAATTTCAGTATGCTTTGAAGGAAATGGATAATTGAATTTAAGAAAATAATTACTCCTCTATGGTAGGTGTTATCCTATGAATTCATCCAGAATGATCATCGGTACTTGTTATGGGATGACTACTTCTTAGATTAGTTCAAGCAACATAGTTTCATGTCCATAAGATATGGGGGATGGGTCTCAAGCAACAAAATGCAATAATAACTATTTAGAAGATGAAGCTAATGAGGATAGAAGTTGTCTCCTTAAAACTTTTTAACTCACCGCATATTAATTTAAAACTTCAAATCATATCTTAAAACCACTTTCAAGATTCAAAAGGATGCTTTTTGAATTTTTAAAACCCTGATTGAAATCCATTATTTAATTCCATATGCAAATCGACCAATTTGTTTCAAAACACTTAATGGAATATGAACCCCATTTTCTATAAAAACAGTTAGCATAATTTGAAAAAAATTAAAAACATATTTAAAAACCATTAAAAATAAATTAAAAGTTTAAAATTGTTTCCATGGAATGAATTACACTTTGAAATATTTAAGATATTATAGGATCATTTTGAGATAACTTCATGAGTTTCAAATCATGGAATCTATTTTAGTTCATCTTAAGGAAAAACCTAGTTTTTTCATTTCAAAACCCACTTGAACATTTAAAACCAAGTTTCCTTTTTCAAAACTGAAATTGGAAATAGGCATGACCATAAAAATGTTATGTAGGACACCACCCAGTCTAAACCAAAGCATGATTATTAAACATTTCATAAAAATTTTATAAATCTGACATGAATAAAACATTTTCCAAAGGAAAATAGTAAATTAAAAATTTAAATCTTAACATTATTGTACTATACTACCCACCTAAATATCGAGGTTACAATGGGATTATTTTAAATTTCAATCAAGGGACTATTAATTTATCAAAAACTAGTTTCATCAAATATCACACAAGAAGCCACATATCCAAGATTTCACTTTACATACAAATTATTCAATAATCAACATCAAGAAAGTTTTACAAATATTCATGAAATTGAAAAATATTTTCCAAAAGATCATGAGGTGTTAGACAGAGTTTGTGTGTGATATCAGGCTTAGGTTTGATTTGAATTTATCTAAGTGTGAGTCGAATTAGAGGTGCTCTAATACCTAGGGTAATAGAACGATAGTGGATTTGGTTTTTTTTTGAAAGGAACCAACCAAGAAGTTACACCGAATTTTGAGTTTGTATATTATTGTGGGTGTTTAGAAGATTATGGAATGATTTTAGTTGATTAGGAATTGTGAAAGATCAATGCGATAGCATGTTGATGGGTGAAACTAATAATTTTCAATGAATATTTATCCATAGGAGGAAAAAAATAAAATTTTCCCATAATATTGGGTGGGGTTAGATGGAAATAACATCAATCATGTTGTTCACATCATATATTTATGGTAGTTTTATTGTGTAAAGTCTGTTAAACATGTTTACTTGTTTTAAAATTATTTATTCTATGAAATTAAAGTTTTCACTTATGTTCTTTAATTATTTAAATTATTTTATTGATATAAGTTCATGCTTATAAATTCTATAAGCTCCAAATCATTTTAAGATCCACAAAGGAATGTAGTTATCATATATTTGGGTTATGTTACCTCACTTTATTTTGATAAAGTAGCCCGAATATTCACATGTCTTAGATATTTGTTCAAGAAATAAAATTACTATTTTCTATATATTTATGTTTTGATATCTTGAGTACTTTTAGTAAACCTAAATTTAGTTTTAAAACATGAGTTTAAATTGTAACGACCTAAACTTTTGTTAATTAAAAATCCCTCTTGATCCAATTAAATGTCTTATTATGTATAATGATCATATAAAACATATGCACTTCCTTGGTTTTATGTATGTTTTATTTTAAAATACCATTAAGAATTGTGATTGTTGCTAATATATTTATTGTATAGTTATCACATGATTATTATAAATATAGGGCTTTAACAAATCAAATTTACTCAGACAAAGGAAGCGATAGCCTCATCCAGTAGAATTTCCCCATACGAAGCCCATTTGTCAGAGGTCGTAAAGTAGGTGGCGTCATTGGGTTTTTCTCTTGACCAAGCCCAATCTGAGCTTGAATACGTTAAGCTTGAGCAGAACTTCCTACAAGAGAAGTGGAAGTTGATAGATATCACCACTCGAGTGATGTTATGGAGCCACCCCAAGAGTCTGTCACCATCACACACCTTACCCTAAGGTTATATGCGGGTGTTTTAATGGGTTATGTAAAAATACTCTAGCACTATGACTATGTACATTGTTTTTTTAGAAATATTATACATTCATTTTATTAGTGTTACTTTGTAAATAGTTTTTAAAACACAAATAGTATTTTTAGTTAATATTAAACTAAGAAATCTATTTTAATAAATTAATGGATTTTTGAATTAAATAATATTTTAATAAAGTATTATTATTATTAAATTACTTTTTATTAATTATAAATGATCGTATAATTTTTATGAATACAATTGTAATTTTTATTAAGGTTTGAAAGCTGTTTTTGTCAAAACCCATGAATTCTTGATAAATGTCGGTTTTTATTTTAAAAGTAAAAATTCACATATTTAGAAAATTAATTATATAAAATTAATATTATTTTTTGAATCAGGACGTCGAAATTATCCAATGGTAAATTTTTCATAATTTTATGAGATAGTCGAATTTTTGGGTAAAAATTAAATATCGTTTAAATATATAATGTGTTTTATGACATCATAATATCCCAATAGTGATATAATAAAATAATATAAATGATATGTTCGTCCAACATATGTTTTATCTTTAAAATAATGTGATTATAGATATATTTTATTTATTTTAAAAGGTTTAGTGGACCCTCCAAGACTTATAATTTTTTTTAGCTTTTTAGATTGTTTTCCTTGAGAGTGTGACTCACCTCCACATAAGACCCCCTATTATTTTAATAATTTAGTCCATTTACCTTATAAAATATTGTTTTATACTCCCATTTATAAAAAACCATGTGCAAAAACCATGGGCTGGTTTGTGGTTTTGATTAGTGTAATCTGTGGTGGCCCAAACTTAAATAATAAAGCATTCCCTCTCCTTTCCTATATAAACCCACCCAAGCTCCAAAATCCTCTTCACTAAAAGCCTTTGGAGTTCTTCCAACCTATTAAGTCCTCTCTATATAATCCTCCCAAGGTTCCCTAAGCACCCAATAAGCCTCTATCAAGCCTCTCCCTAGCCTTTGGGAGCACACTTCCAAATAAGGGATTCCTTCCTTTCTCTTTTTATCCAAGTTTCTTAATATTGTTATGTCCTTTTATTTTCAATTATAAATTTTGGGGTGTGATTTCTAACCTCCCCCATACTGACCTATTTATGTTTGAATTATGAGATACCCCTTTCTATCTCATTAATGCCTCCCATGTACACCTGTTACTATGCTGAAATTCAGTAAGGAATTTCTCTCTCCTTATTTACATTCAAGAAATTATTTTTTATTATGAATCAAAATTCCATTACTTATCTTGGGACATGTATATATATTACCCTCCTTACTTTCTATTTCTTTTAAATATGATGAGACACCCCTTTCTCTCTCATCAACCATTTTTATGAGTTCTTATGTCACGCTGCTGAAATTGCACCGCGATTTTCCAAGCGAAAGTCATTTTGTAGTGAATACCATGCCCATTTATCTATAAAGGGTATTCACCTTTATACACATTTACTTATTGATTATAGAGTTTCATGTATTAATTCCACATTCATTTATCGTGGAATAAATGATGATGTTTAATGAATCCATGTTTTATGATCTATGTGGCGCACTTATGCATGAAATAAAATGATTAAGAAGGGTGCACCCTGATAGCGCTCCAATGAATTGGGTAAAGTATAGTATCATGATACGTCATGTGAAATGAGTGCTGAATCATGCTAATTCAATTGAAACGAGGGTTTAATCATGCTCTATGTGCAATGATCCTTGGATCATGCTAATATCTTG
This sequence comes from Viscum album, assembly GCA_963277665.1. NCBI lineage: Eukaryota > Viridiplantae > Streptophyta > Magnoliopsida > Santalales > Viscaceae > Viscum > Viscum album. The sequence goes on from OY728157.1 coordinate 1,808,994,419, forward strand.
TTAAATGTTGTTGCCACATCTCCATGTTATGATTATCATGATTTATCATGACTTTATGTTCATGTTTCTCTTGTGATCCATTTATATGACTATTTTCTAACACTTATTGTATTCTCTATGTTATTCCATATTTATTCCCCTATTGGGATTTATAGCTCACCCTTTTTATGTATGTCCACAGGTTATCCCATGCAATGTTAAGTACGAGGGAATGTAGTGCTCATGTAAAGGAAGTTTTCAATAAGATGTTGTCTTTTATACTTTAAGTTGTTATGTAATGTTCCTAATCCCCAAAGACACTAGACCTATCGATATTCTATGTTGTATCAACTGATTGTTTTATGTAATAAATCATGTTTAAGTATGTAATAAAGATTAGGGTTATTATAGTTGGTATCGGATGGAGGTTTAGTTATTTTTGGGAGTAGGATTAGAAAACCCTAGTAAAGCCTTAGAGACAATACTAAGTATAATAAAAATATCCCTAAGTTTTGGTGATTATTGAGTAATTGGTTTATCAAGAAAATACATTCATGTCTAGATACGAGCAGGTAGGGCCAGCTATGGCACAAATGTACTTAGGGGTGAAAACCCTGACAAGGAGTTTCGGGCTTGACCCAGGGTATCCTGGTACATGACAACGGGCATTTATACACTCTTGGTTATGAAACTTTTTGGGGATATGGTTTGGTAAATTCTCAATCTTAGTATGAACCATTATTAATGGAATTAAAAAAATCCCTTAAGAATATATGTTAGAAAGTAGATCATGGATAACATACATTGAACCCTATATACATAAGTTAAGGAAATAAAAGCTATTTAAAAGTCATCCATTTTGTCCTTGGATTACCCTTTATGTGTTAGCCCTAACTTTCCTTTTATTCTAGCTAATGGCTGGTAATAGGAGGACTCGAGCTAACAACTGATGCGAAGATCAATGTGATGACTGTTCTAATGAGATGACTAATCTGATGGGAGTAGGAATTGTGAAATTTGTCATGATACTCTCTCAGTTAACTCAATATTTGAATAGAAACATGGTTCAATAGGAAAGTTCACCCCCCCCCAATAAATAACAAGTCTCTATTGAGAGCTTCATGAGACAAAGGCCTCCTACTTTTAATATATCATCTGATCCCTCAATTGTCGAACAACAGATCATCTCCATTGAAAAGATCTTCTTCATCCTTCAATGTTCCGAAAAAGATAAGTTTCTTCTAGCTCCTTATCGTATGGAGGGTGAAGCCGATCAATGGTGGACATTGATAAAAAATACGAAGCCTGAGGAAGAGATCGATTCATTGGAATGGAAGTATTTTCTAGAAAATGTTTTTCAATAAATATTTTCCTCGCAGCCTTCAGCTTAAGATATAAATGGAATTCCTTGAACTCAAGAAAAAATAGGATGAATCCATCGGATCGTATGAGGAAAACTTCACAAGGCTTTCACGATACGCCTTCGTCTTTGTTGTTACCCCTGAATGCAAGATTGACTGCTTCTTTACTGGGATGAAACCTAGCCTATGGAAAGCCCTGGCGATCCGTGACTTCGACAGCTATGAGGAAATTGTCTGATGTTCCCTCAAAGTCAAAATGAAGATTGTATAATTTCAGGGGTATCAAGGGGATAAGAAGCATAAGGTATACTTCAATTCTAGAGGTCTGATGGATAAATCCAACGGTGCTAAGAAAATTCAGCACCCCACTTGCCAAAGGTGTATAAAGAAGCACCTTTGAAATTTCCTGAAGGGGATAAGGAAATGTTTTAGGTGTGGAAGATAAGGGCACCTAGCCATTAACTGTCGGCAAGAAAAACTCGTGGTTGTGACAGAGGAGTGGGACACTATGTTTGACTCTCAACACATTGTTCATTGCTTCAACTGTAAAGAACCAGGGCATATTTCAAATTAGTTCCCTAAGCCAAGGGTTTTTTGAGGCAACCAACAACCTCCAAGGCAGCAAGGGTGAGCTTTTTCTATCACTACAGCCAAAGTGAACCCCAACAACAAAGTGGTGATAGGTATGCTAGTTATTCATTAAATAATAGAGAACTTAATTTTTTATTCTAGTTCTATGCATTCTTTTGTATCCTGAAAGTTTAGTAGAACAATACTAACACCACCACAAATCATGGAAGTGAAGATGTCAGTGAGTATGGAAAATGGGAAAATCATTGTATCCTATGAATATAACTCCTCCCCTATCACAATTTGTGGATTGAAATTTCTGAGGAACCTTATCATACTCCATCTGGTATAATTTGATGAAATTATCGACATGGATTGGATTTCCTTATATAGAGCCAACATAAATTTCCATGAGAGGAAAATCACTCTCCATGTAGAGAATTGACCCCCAATTATGTACAAGTGCAAGGAGGAGGATGAATCTTCTTTAGCTCCACCATCTCAAGCATGGATATTACTTCCCTATGAGCACGCGTATCTAGCTTAGATAATTGAGTCCCAGAAAGCAACCATACTTGAATAAATGCCTATTGTGATGGAATTAGTTGAAGTCTTTCCTGAGGAATTGTCTGGTCTTCCTCTTAAAAGATATATTGAATTCTCAATTGATCTTATACCTGGGTAATTTTCAATATCCAAGACTCTATATAGAATGTTTGTTGTGGAGATTGAGGAGATGAAGAAACAACTACAGGAGAATTTGGATAAAGGGTTTATACACCCAAGTGCTTAACCATGGGGTGTTCCAGTCCTCTTTGTCAAGAAGAAGGATGGTTTAATGCGCCTTTGCATTGATTATCGTGATCTCAACAAAATCATGATAAAGAACAAGTATCATCTACCTCGAATTTATGACTTGTTTGATCAGCTACATGGAGCACAATACTTCTCCAAGGTGGATCTATGGTTGGGATATTACCAAGTAAGGGTGAAGAAGGAATATATCCCCAAGAATACTTTTCGTACAAGATACGGGCACTATGAATTCATAGTAATTCCTTTTGGACTCATTAATGCTCCAGAAATTTTCATGGACAAGATGAATAGATTCTTTAGAGATTACCTCGACAAATATGTGATAGTCTTTATAGATGATATTCAAATATACTCCAAAACCGAGGAGGGTCATGAGAAGTATCTAAGAACTGTACTAGAGACCTTGTGAAATGAGAAGCTCTATGCAAAGTACAGCAAGTGTGAGTTCTGGTTTAAGTAGGTGTCATTCTTGGGTCATATCATCACAAGCAATGGGATATCTATGGATCCCTCCAAGACAACTGCAATTGAGGGATGTCCAAGGCCAACATCAGTAATGGATATTCGTATCTTCTTGGGGTTAGCTGGATATTATCACCGATTTGTGAGAAATTTCTCACGATTGTCCAACCCTCTTACCAAGCTAACTCAGAAGGGAGTAACGTTTTCTTGGTGTGATGAATGTGAAGAGTTCTTCAAAGAGTTAAATAGGAAGCTTATCACTGCGCTCGTGCTCACATTACCCACGAGTGGAGAACTTTTTGTGGTATTTAGTGATGCTTCAAAGAAGCGCCTGGGTTTCATGTTGATGCAGAATCATAAAGTGATAGCCTACACCTCAAGGTATCTAAAAAACCATGAGATAAACTATCTCATGCATGATCTAGATTTTGCGGTTGTGATCTTTGTGTTGAAAATTTATTAGTATTATCTCTTTCGGTAGAAGTGTAAAATATATACGGAACACAAAAGCCTCAAGTATATATTCACACAAAAAGAGATTAATATACGCCAACAAAGATGGATAGAATTCATCAAGGATTATGACTGTTCAATCCATTACCACCTTGGGAAAGCGAACAAGGTGGCATATTCTCTAAGTAGAAAGGACCCAGTGATTCTATCATTGATGAGAATTTAAAGGGATCAAATCTTCTTAAATTTGATGAAGATGGACATGGGAATCATAAATAAGGGAATACCATCAATCCTTTCACAAATGATTGCTCAACCATCTCTTTTAGAAAAGATAAAGGATGCTCAAAGAAAGAATGTAGAAATTTTGAAAAGGGTGGAAGCTATCAGAAATGGGAAATCCTCATAGTTTTTGGTTTAAAAGGAAGGAATTGTGAGATATGGGTCATGATTATGTGTACCATCTTATCCAAAGATAAAGAAGGATATTCTGAATTTCACACAAATCTCAACCTTCTCTATTCACCCAGGGACCATTAAGATGTATCGAGATCTCTGAGAAAACTTTTGGTGGGAAAATATGAAAAGGAAGATTGTTGAATATACATCAAAGTGCCTAGTATGTCAGCAAGTGAAGGCTGAGAGGAAAAAGTATAAGGGGATGATGCAAGCACTGCCCATACCAACATGGAAGTGGTACAACATTACCATATACTTTTTCACTAGACTTCCAAGTACATCCAGAGGAAACGATTCTATATGGGTCATTTTGGATCATCTTACAAAGACAACTCATTTTATCATGATTCGAGAGGACTTATCATTGGATCAAATTGCACGGATTTACATCAAAGAAGTGGTAAGGTGATATGGAGTACCACTATTTATTGTATCCAATCGTGATCCTAGATTCACCTCAAAGTTCTAGAAAAGTATCCAACATGCTCTAAGCACTGAACTAAACTTCAGTAAATCCTATCATCCTCAAACTAAAGGCCAATATGAGTGAACTATTCATACACTCGAAGATATGTTAAGATCATGTTCTATGGACTTCAAAGGAGGATGGGACCAACACCTTCCACTGGTTAAATTCTATAACAATAAAAGTTTCCAATTGAGCATCTGAATGGCACCATATGAATCCCTTTATGGGAAAAGGTTTAGAACACCAGTGTGTTGGGATGAAGTCGGTGATCGTAATCTAATAGGACCTAAAATGGTCGAAGAAATGGTGGATAAGGTGAAAACCATTCAGCATTATATCAAGGCAGCCCAAAGTTGATAGAAGAGTTATTCAGATAACTGTCAATGAGACCTTGAGTTCAAAGATGGAGACATGGTATTTCTACGTAAATCTCCATGGAAGAAGTTTATGAGGTTTGGAAAGAAATGGAAGTTAATTCCTAGGTACATCATCCCCTTCAAGATTCTTGATCGTATCGGGGTTGTGGCATATCGACTAGAACTTCCACTTACCATGGCCAAAGTACATGATGTCTTTCATGTATCCTTATTAAGGAATTATATACTGGACCCTTGACATGTACTCTCTTCAGAGGTAGTACAGCTTGAAGATGATCTTTCTTACGAGGAGCAACTAGTGAAGATCTTAGATCGTAGAGAAAAAGTTCTATGAAATAAGACAATTCCCCTCATCATGGTGTTGTAACAAAATCGCAAGATTGAATAAGCGACGTGGGAATTAGAGGAAGTGATGAAGTAGAGTTACCCACATCTGTTTTAGTGTGGGAAAAGGAAATTTCGAGGGCAAAATTTCTTAATGGGGGAAGATTGTAATGACCCAAACTTTTGTTAATGAAAAAACCCCTTGATCCAATTAAATGTCTTATTATGTAGAATGATCATATAAAATGTATGAAATTCCTTGGTTTTATGTTTTTTTTTTTTGATTTTAAAATACCATTAGGAATTGTGACTGTTGCTACTATAGTTGTTGTGTAGTGATCACATGATTAGTATAAATATAGATCTTTAACAAATCTAATTTACTCAGACAATGGAAGTGATGGCCTCATCCAGTAGACTTTCCCCATACAAATCCCATTTTTCAGAGCTCAAAAAGGAGGTGGCATTATTGGGCTTCACTCTTGACCAATCCCAAGCTGAGCTTGAATACATTAATCTTGAGAGGAACTGCCTATGATAGAAGTAGAAGTTGATAGAGATTACCACTCGAGCGATGTTATCTGAGCCACCCTAAGAGTCTGTCACCATCGTGCACCTTACCCTAAGGTCTTATGTGGGTGTTTTAAGGGGTTATGTAACAAGACCCTAGCACTATTACTATGTACATTAATTTTTTTTAAATAATATACATTCATTTTATTATTGTTACTTTGCAAATAGTTTTTAAAACACAAATAGTATTTTTAGTTAATAGTCAACTAAGAAATCTATTTTAATAAATTAATGGATTTTTGAATTAAATAATATTTTAATAAATTATTATTATTATTAAATTACTTTTTAAAAATTATAAATTATCGTATAATTTTTATCAATACAATTGTAATTTTTATTAAGATTTGAAAGCTATTTTTGTCAAAACCCATGAATTTTTTATAAATGTCGGTTTTTATATTAAAATTGAAAATTCAAATATTTAGAAAATTAATTAGATAAAATTAATATTATTTTTGGAATCAGTACATCAAAATTATCCAATGGTGAATTTTTCATAATTTTGCGAGACAGCCGAATTTTTGGGTAATAATTAAATATCGTTTAAATATATAATGTGTTTTATGACATCATAATGACCCAATACTGATGTAATAAAATACTATAAATGATATGTTTGTCCAATATATGTTTTATCCTTAAAATAATGTGATTTTAGATTTATTTTATTTCTTTTACAAAGCTTTAGTAGACCCTCCAAGTATAAGGCCCCGGCCTTATACCTTACTTAATATTGAATTAAATGAATAATTCACATTGAGGATCTTTTCAGGTTTAGATTTTTAGAGAATTAGGACATAACTATTACATCTCAAAAGATTAAAAAGTATACACTTCTACTAAGTTTCCATAAAATAAAAACTCTTAAAAAGAAACATGTCTAGTTCCATGTTTTAGATAGCATGACTTTTCCTTGATCCCATCCTTGACCCTATTCCACTTTAAGTCCTGTGAAAAACATTTCAAAAACTTAGGGTGAGCATAAAAAGCTCAGTAAGTGATACACAAAGAAGGAAATCTGTTAGTTTTTCAAAACCACCAGTAAACCATGAATACTTTATCAAAGTAATACTTTTCACCTTTATGAAGAAGAAAATACTCTTCATTGAATAAAAGATCATTACTTACCCTTTTGTAATCAAAATATTACCATAAAGCCCATATAAAGAACACATAATATATAAAGGTAACTTGGGACATAAACATACTTAAATGGAATAACCATACGGTCGACTTCCACACATACTTAAATGGAATAGCCATACGGCCGACTTCCATACCCAATGCATTGGAGGTTATAACGTAACCACCCATCCTGGTATTTACAGCAGCACCCGTCATATGGTTTATCACGTAACCACTCGTCAAAAGTCCAAGTACCATTATAAAATCATAAGACATAAAAAAAAATATAATGGAAAGAAAACATTTCCACACTTTGATAACAATATATCGCTTAAATATATTGACATAAAAAATCCATTATTAAAACCATTTCCAATATCAAAATACATAAAAGAGTATATGGTATTTATTTCATTTAAAAAAAACATTACAGCTTATTAAGGAAGCCAAAGACCAAATAATACTCACAGCGGCGGAAAATGTCATTTTCACCGCATACGTTAAAAAAACATTCCTTTTTGTCGTTTAGTAAAACGCTTCATAGAAAAAGATTCCTTTTGTATTAAAGTAAAAGTAAAAGGGTTTTATACATCGTATAAAATAAAGTTGTGTATAAAACGAAATATACCTCAATGAAAGGAGATTGAGATGAAGTCCCTTACCTCGTGTCCGACGTGACTCGATTGCTCTTTACTCTCCTCAATAATAAACTAGTGTTAATTTCTACTTTCTTAAGAACCTTTTTCAAGCTTACTATTCCTTTTATATCAATTACTTCCATGTTAAGAATTATGTAATCATTTAAGTTAATAATGTTTGTTTTGTCGATATTTGGTTCTTAAGTCGAAAGTGGACTTCTTACAATTACATGTTGTTTGTGTGGTCAAAGGTTCATTATATCCAGAATGATATTCATGATTTGGATATCATATATATCATATATATCCATAATATACATGTATTTATAATATTACATAATCATTTAGAGGTAAGAAATGAAATGCACCGTTCATGGAGACTATAAGCCGTACGTACACATGAACGCTACTTTCATTTCTATGTCATATTAATGGAATTAAAACTAAATGAGAGATATGTATATTTTAATTCCAGAATTATATTAATCATTTAGATGTAACATACATCATATATATATCTATTATATAAATTTAATTATAATAGTACATTACATTTGGGGATAAGAAATGAAATGCACCGTTCATGGAGACGGTAAGTCGTACGTACGCATGAACGCTACTTTCATTTCTATCTCATACTTTAATGGAAATAAATAATAATGATATAAAGGTATATTATAATTCCAGTAAAAGATCATATATAATAAATTTAAATCCATCCTTTATATGTCCCACATATGGCATTAACGAATCAAATCACTTTGAGGGGGCGGTAGTCCGCACTTCCTAAAATGAAGATATTGCGTTTACCCATAATGGAAACCATAAAGGTATGAAATAAATGAAAAATACATAAGCTTAAGGAAAATATAAACATATTATATATCATATATAAATATAGTGACATCTTAATGTCCACCTTTGAAGGTGTTATATGAGTGTTGAACAATCATCGTTTCGTGAGGCATAAATTCACCATCCACGGAAACAATATGTTCTCTAACCATTAGATGTAGGTGTGTGTAAGTGTAGCTAGAATACTTCTTATAACAACATCCTAGTATATTGAGGATACTGGTTTTGTTACAAAATAAATGAATAAAAAGATTTTAAGGGGTTGGAGAAGCAAAATAAAACATAAGAACACAAGAGAAAACACTACCTTTAAAACGGGTAACTCTTTTTGATTTGAGCTCAAAGGATTCCTTGGGAAGAATTATTCCCAATGTGAGGCTTCAAGGAGTAATATAGGTATGTGGAGAGACAAAATGGGCAGGTTTTGGCCAAGCCAAAGGCTTTGGAAGTGTGGGTAAGGTGGTAGAGGTGGGGGCCTTTTATAAGTTGAGAGGAGGGGCACTCTTGGAAAGTTAAGAAAATATACTTTATTGTAAAATGATTTTCGGATAAAAAGGGTCCCACAATTATATATTTAGAGGATAAGGTGATAAGAATTCGAAATCCACCCATCCAATAGGTTTTTTACATGTGTAGGTCTTATATTTTACATTATATTTTCATTTTATTTAAATATGTAAATAATGAGGTAATCGTTGCATCATCATGGTGTCATAAATAATTTAATTTATTTAATGTCTAAAAATTATAAAAAAAATATCATGATGTAGGAAATACTTTTATATTTCTAATTAATATTTATAGTCAAAACTCTGACTTGTATAACCCCATTTAAAAATTGTTTTAGTAAAACAACTCATGTTTGTGACAATTTTATTTTAACATTAAATAAAAAGTTATTAATGTCATTTTCCTACCAAAGTGGCTCCATGGGGTCCCCAATTTGACCCATGGATTTTCTTAGTCGGCCATGACACATCCAATAAGGGTATAACATGTGTCAAGTTCATTTCATATTATTAAAATATTATTTTTACCTTAAACTACACTAATTACCTCTAATCGCGATTAAAAACTTAAAAGTTACTATTCACCAAAAAAATTATTTTAATCCCATTGAACCAAATTTTACTTCTTAATGATAACCATGTATGTTGGATTTTTGAAATTCAAAATACAGAAGTGGTAAAATTTCATTTAAACGGAAAATCAGTTTTTATAAGTACCACTTAGTGGTTTCACTATTCATCAAAAATTGAAGTTTTTCAAAAAAATACCAAAAATTCACCCTAAGATATATTTGATATTCCGAATTCAAAAATGATGTCTATTTTACAAAATTCAAAACATATAAGTTTCATTAATTAATTCAATAATTAATTCCCGCTGTCAGAGCAAATAGCGTGTTTTTATAAAACAATAAGTATCAAAAGATTGACACTAGTTTAAGTCAAATTTCAAAGTGAAATTAATTCCAAAGACCACTATTGGATTAAATGGTAAAAATATATTCTAATTGAACTTTAAAACCAATTCAAAAGATAATATAATCATGTAAATAAATTAGATTAAAAGGTGGTTTTGAATTAAAATACAACATTTTTCACTATTCGTTAAAAAAATGAACTTTATCGGAAAAATACCAAAAATTTACACAAAGTAAATTTTGATGTCCCGATTCTAAAGAAGAATTTTATTTGGTCCAATAGAATTTATAAGAGTGAACAAAACTATATTTATAGACGGTTCGCCATCAAAAGGTGATAAGTCGACCTTTTGGGAATGTTAGAGTATATATGCCTAAAATTGAATTCTTTTCGTATTTTAAGCCTTTATATTTTATTGGATAAATTTAGAAATATTTAAAAACATATATAATCATATTTTAGTTATTTATATTCATTCCCGCCAATACAACGACTATGTGTTAACTACCATTTAAAATAATATTATTTTATTACTAGTGTGCAACGTAAGATTTCAAAGAAACTCTTTGTTGCGTATCGGGTACGCTATCGAACATAGCAACCCCTTTAAAGTAAAATTAATATTTAATTCATAAATATTAATAAATATGAAAATGTTTTATTCTTTATCTACCTGGGATGTTACACCAAGACTTATAAAACATTTTAGCTTTCTAAATTGATTTCCTTGAGAGTGTGACTCACCTCCACATAAGCAACCCTATTATTTTAAGGAGTTTGGACATTGGCCTTATAAAATCTTTTTTCCACTCCCCTTTGAAAAAAACCATGGGAAAAAACAATGGGATGGTTTGTGGTTTTGATTAGTTTAATTTGTGGTGTCCCAAACCTAAATAATAAATAATTCCCTCTCCTTTCCTATATAAACCCACCCAAGCTCCCACTTCCTCTTCACTCAAATCCTTTGGAGTTCATCCAACCTATAACATACTATCTCTATAATCCTCCCAAGGTGGACCAAGCTCCCAAGAATCCTCTATCAAGCCTCTCCTAAGCCTTTGGGATCACACTTCCAAGTAAGGGATTCCTTCCTTTCTCTTTTTATCCAAGTTTCTTAATATTGTTATGTCCTTTTATTTTCAATTATAAATTTTGGGGTATGATTTAGCACCTCCCCCATACTTACCTCTTTATTTTTGAATGATAAGAGACCCCTTTCTCTCTCATTAATGTCTCTCATGTACACATGTTACCATGCTGAAATTCCGTAAGGAATTTCTCTCTCCTAATTTACATTCAAGCAATTATTTTGTATTATGAATCCAAATTACATTATTTATCTTTGTAAATGTATCTATATGATCCCCTTACTTTCCATTTCGTGTAAATATGATGAGACACCCCTTTCTCTCTCATAAACCATTGTTTATGAGTTCTTATGTCACGCTGCTGAAATTGTACCGTGATTTTCCAAGCCAAAGTCATTGTATAGTGAATATAATGCCCATTTCTCTATCAAGGGTATTCACCTTTATGCACATTTACTTATTGATTATAAAGTTTTATTTATTAATTCCACATTCCTTTATCATGGAATAAATGATGATGTTTAATGAATCCATGTGGCACTCTTATGCATGAAATAAAATGATTAAGAAGGGTGTGCCCTGATAGTGCTCCAATGCATTCGGTAAAGTATAGTATCATGATACGTCATTTTCAATAAGTGTTGACTCATTATAATTCAATTTAAATGATGGTTTACTCGTTCTTTATGTGCAATGAGGGTTTACTCATGCTCCATGTTCAATGAGCCTTGGATCATGCTAATATCATGTAAAATGTTGTTGTCGCATCTCCATGTTATGATTATCATGCATTATCATGCCTTTATGTTCATGTTTATCTTGTGATCCATTGATATGCCTATTATCTAACATTTATTGTATTCCTCATGTTATTCCATATTTATTCCCTTACTGAGATTTATAACTCACCCTTTTTTATGCATGTCCTCAGGTTATCCCATGAAATGTTAAGTACGAGGGAATATAGTGGTCATGTAAAGGAAGTTTTCAATAAGATTTTGTGTTTTATACTTTAAGTTGTTATATAATGTTCCTAAGCCCCAAAGAAACTAGACCTCTCGATCTTCTATATTGTATCAAGTGAAGTTTTTATGTAATAAATCATGTTTAAGTATGTAATAAAGAGCAGGGTTGTTATATAAATGGTATGAATATAGAATTTCCAAAAGATCGGATAACAATTGAGAAGGGGGTTGAATTAATTGTACACTTTTTATAAGTTTCAAGACTTTTAGAAACTTATCCCATGAAACTTGTTGAAGTTCATTTACTTATCATATTTTATTAAATAATCATGCATGGAAAAGTAGAAAAGAAAGTAAAGAAAAAAAATATTTACAAGTTTTGGCCTTAGTGTGAGAACCCACATCCTTTCTATAGCCACTCCTACAGGTCTACGGAAATTCACTATTAAGAAGAAGTGAATACAACTTGTGTCAAATCCCATTAGAAACCTTATATCATTATATAGGAATGATCATATTAAACCCCATAAGTTTACAAAGTTTTATTATAAAAAATTGATTCGAATAAAGAATAAATAATTTTCTCAAACTGGTCTACAAATACCCTATCATGGATCCTCAATATGATGTGGTTGGGTTTGATTCTATCAGTTCAATAAGGCTCAGTCTGATGGACTTAGTACGATGAACCCATTATCAAATTGCATCTCTCAAACTCTTCTTAAATACTCATTTTGATCTTCCTCGGTCCATTATTACTCATTCAAATCAACTAAATATGATGTTTCTTAGTCCGATAAACAAAAAAAAATAGATGTCTGACCTTCTAATGAGATCTCTATCCAGAAAGAACTCTAACTCAAATTCTGACTCAAACTTTGTAGCGATCCACCTTTTTCACACATGAAAAATATTACAAAGTATGAATGTACTATGATTCTATTTACTGGAACCCTGGAATGGAAAATTTGAGAAACGTGAAAACTTTCCCCACTCTCTCAAATTCAAAAACTATGAGATCTATTCATATTTGAATTTCAAGTTTGACCACTTCAACTCTTCAAAAATATTCTAGAATATTTTCGAGTCTTCTTAATAATATGACTTCTTGAACTTCTTAACTTTTCCTCAGTATGATGTAACTTCCTCAGCTCATTATAATGGAACCTTCGTAGCTCATTAAAATAGAACTTACTAACCTCATTACAATATAACTTCCTCATCAAAGTCAGTCTGATTGAATTTCATCCTTAGAGTCAGTCTAATTGACTTTCCTCCTCAAAGTCAGTCTGATTGACTTTCCCTCCCATAGTTAGTGTAATTAACTTTCCTTCCTATAGTTAATATAATTGAATTTCCTTCTCAAAATCAGTCTAATTAACTTTACTTCTCAAATTCAGTCCAATGGAATCCTCATAATGAAAGAATTTACATTACGATGGAATTCTGATTACAATTCAATTCTCATTACGATGGAAACTCCACTCTGCAACTTTGAAATTATTCAAACCACATCAAATATAACTCATTGTGACTTATAAAAACTTTTGTTTCTTTTATTTCTACATATGATGAAAACTTTTTCTTGATTACTGTAAATGATACAATCATTATGATTCCTCCATTTATTCAAAATATTTTATCATGAGAGTTTTCATGACTTATGAGAACTTTAATATTGTAAAAGCATCATCAAACTTAAGGTTATATGTTTTAAGAACTTTCTAATTCCTAACATCACTGTGTTCATTTAACCTCTTTAGAAACATTATGAATTTCTAACTCATTAGTTTCCTTCTGTATCTAATTACGGTAAAGGTAAACTTCCAACAATCAAATTTTTTTGCCTCTGATTCTTTTGGATCTGATGATCTGTATATTTGATTTATTAGTCGAACTGAAAACTAGCATCTTCTACTTCTCATGTTTCTTCTCACCAAGGGACCTGATTCTAATGATTAGTATTTAAAAACTTTTATTTTTCATCTTCCTAACAACTTTTGTATCTGGTACTACTCAGTCCATACTTCTACATCCAGAGCTACTCGGTTTGATCCAATGTGTCTAGAAAACAAATTTCTCAAAAAAATATTTTCTCACCCTTTGTGTTTGAGTTCGAACATTTCAATAAATTTCACATATTTTTTAAAAACATTATTTCATAAAGGATAAGTTGTCAACAAATACAAAACATTTTTAAAAAGACATCACAATGGTTCTTCAATCTCCCCTTTTGATTTGTTGACAACACTTGTTAACAACATTTTCAACTCTTGAATTTTTTTTTCACAAATCAACTTTTGTAAACAACTCAAGGTTTTCAAATTTTATAAAAACACATATTTTCTCAAAGGAGAGTCTCCTAACACCACACTACTAGATAAATTAATGTTTTTGAAGGAATTACAACCCTCTGTAACAAGAAAAAATTATGGACATGCAAATATAATATCCCCCTCACTTTTATCTTTTCCTCCTTTTCCTTTTCTCTCCCCCATTTTATGATAACCATCGATTTGGATTCATTAAATAAAGTTAATTAGAAACTTATTAAAAAGTAAAAAAGTTGTTACTTTTTCTCACCCTTTTTAAACATAATACAAATCATGGCGGGGGAATTCTTTATGAGATTTAGGAAGTTATTGGAGGAGGTTGAACATGAAGTTGCAGCCTAAACTTAACAAACCTTTCTCTTAGAATTATGTTTGTGAAGATATTAGAAATTTGATACTTCATTGAGATATATTCCAGAAAAACATATTTAGCAGCATATTTATATTTTATAAATTGAAACTTTAGATGAATGTGTTTTGATCTTGAATGTTGGATAGGATTTTTAGAAAGATAAATTGCACTCTAATTATCACAAAGTATCATCAATGGTTTAGAAACTTTTATTTTTAAATCTTACATCTGAACTTTCATCCACAACATCTGAGTACAAGCCTGAGTAGCCACAACATATTTTGATTATGTTGTGCTCAAAGTTACTGAATATTTTTTCTTATTATTTCAACTCACACAACATTCTTCCAAGAAAAATGTTCCTCCTGAGGTTGATTTTCTATCATTAAAATCTCCAGACCAATCAGAATCAATATAACAATGAAACTTTATCTCAAAATTTCATTTTTATAATAATACATGTGAATTTTTTCCTTTTAAATATCACTTAATTCTCTTTTCTACCAACATATTTTATTCTTTTAGATTACTTTGATACCTAGAAGATAAAGTCACAACATAAACAGTATAAGGTCTGCATGATATAAGGTAAAGTAGAATTCTGATCAGTTTCTAAAAGTCTTTTGATTCAAAAAATTTCCATACTCATCTTTACTCTACTTTATCCCCACTCAGATAGGAGTAGAAACTTCTTTGGATTATTCAATGCCAAACTTTTGTAGCAATTCCCCGACATACTTTTCTTGAGATAGGAAAATGTATTTTTCTTTCTGTTGAACTTGTAAACCAAAGAAGAATTTTAATTCTCCTAACATTGACTTCTCAAAGTTTCTTTTAATTTATTCAGAAAATGTTTTACAAACATATTTTATATCCCCATAAAAAATTATATCATCCACATAAACAATTAAAATTAATGTTATAAAGTCAACATATTTCACATATAAGTTTATATCAACTTTTCCTTTAGAAAAATCCAATATTCTCAAACAATTATAAAGTTTTAAATACCACTAATGTGGATCTTGTTTTAGCCCATACAAATCTTTCTTCAATTTACAAACATTTTTTTCATCCTCATCAAATAGAAAGCCACAAGGTTGTTCAATGTAAAATTCTTCCTCGATCTCTCCATTAATGAAAGGTGGTTTTACATCCATTAGTTAAAAATTTTAATTTCTATGTCCATCCACTAATATAAACATTCTAAAAGTTTCTAATCTTTCAACTGGGGAAAAATATTCATCAAAATACACACCTTTGACCTATGCATAGCCTTTACAAACAAGACTTACTTTGTTTCTTGAAACTTCTCCATGTTTATTAAACTTGTTTCTGTAAGCCCACATTATTTCAATAACATTTTTACCTTTAGGATGTGGAAAAAGTTCCCATGTTTCATTTTTCTCAATTTGATACAACTCTTCATTCATATAAATCACCCATTCATTGTGTATAATTTCTTCTAAAACCGATTCTAGTTAAACTTTTGAAATAAGTGAAATATGATTTTATAATATCATATTCCTTAAGTTTTAAAATGGAGGATTATGATTCTCAATAATATTTTTAGTCTCAACATGTTTTTGTAAAGTAGGAAATTTCAGAGTTCCTCTTCCAACTTCACTTTCCTAATCACATGATTCTTCTGAATCTTCATGTACCTTACTTTTCTCACTTTCATTTTTGTTGGAAACTCTCATTTTTTCTTTCTCCACATTACCAGAATTTTTTTTTAAAGAATTTAGATTTTAAATAAATTTCACATCATATGATTCAACCAAATTTTTCAAATGTTTTTTATAACATTTATAACTTCTTCCATTAGGTGAATAACCCATAAATGTTCCTTCCTCGTGTTTCTCATCAAACTTTCCAAGATCTGGATTTTTTATTTTAAGTAAACATGGACTTCTAAAAACTTTTAAGTAATTGAATGAAAGTTTTTTGTTATAACACATTTCATAAGAAGTCATGTTGTATTATGGTCTCAATAAACATCTGTTCTGAATATGTAAAACAATACTAACAGTTTCTCTCTAGTAGAACATTAAAAGTTTGTATTGTTCTAACATACTTTTTCCCATTTCCACCAAACTTCTATTATTTATTTCTTCCACCCCATTTTTTATGGAGTGTAGGGAACACTATATTGATTTTTGATACCATGTTTTCTCAGATAAGTTTAAAAGGTATTTCTTGTGAATTCAGTATCATTATATGTTCTCAACTTCTTTATATAGACCCTCATTTCTTTCTAAACTTATTTTCAAAAAAACCTAAACATTTTCACTGCCTCTAACTTGTGTTTCTTAAAAAATATATTTTTCATTTGATTGAATTCATCAATAAAAGTGATAAAGTATAACTCTCCTTTTTTTAATTGATGTCTCATTATCTCGCATAAATCAAAATGAATAAGTTAAAGAGGTCGGGTAGACTGAATCTCTACTTTCTTATCACTTTTATTAGTCATATTTAATTTCCAAAATGTTACATAAACATCTTCTTCTCTTCTTTTCAATTCTAGAAAATTTCATGCAACATCAATTTTAGAGAGTTTTTTCATACTTTTCTTCCCAAGTTGGCCAAGTATCTGGTGCCACAACTTATTCTCATATTCATCACATAGATAACATGAGTTGTTAACTTCTCCAATCTGAGATAGATTCCCACTGGTTATTTTTACTTTTGTAATAACTTTTCCATATTTCACACTTTTGATAATAGAATAATATTTTCTATAGATTACTTCTTTTACATCATCACAAAGTTGAATCACACTAAGTAAGTTATGTTTTAGTCTATCAAAAAATTAAACTTCTTTAGGTTTCAATTTTTATAATTCAATATGATCCATTCAAATTCCTCTAATTTTTAAATAACTATAATTACCAAATTTAAAAACACCTCCATCATAATTTTAAACATGTTTTAAGATTTTCAAATCACATTTCATGTGTGAAGAATAACCACTATCAAGTATTTATGTTTTTTTTATTTTCACTTACTTTCAAAGATATCTCAAAAATAAAAGATATTTCCTCAGCATTATTCTTTCCAGCTTCCTTTTCTTTTCTCACATAAGAAAAGTTTCCAGAAGGAGTGTCATACATATTTTAGCATAGTCACCAGCGTAATCACATCTTCCACAAACTTATTCAATACATTCAAATTGGTTTTTTTGGAAATTTTCTCACATCTTAGTAATTTTATTTTATAACTTCATGTATGTTAAAAAAGTTAATCATTTTTATTTAACCATTTATTTCTTTCTATTCAATCATTCTTCTAAGAATAGATAAGTTATTCCAATAATTATAAGCTTTGTTCTTATAGGTTCCATAACACAATAAAAAACCATCAAATCTTGATTTCATATTGAAGTAAGATCTTTCTCTATAGAAACATTATTGAGGTAGAAAAATTATTTTTATTCTAACATACTTTGGGCACGAAGAATCTTTCCTTATGAGTGATTTTTCAACTTTCATAGATGTGATAGGTTTATCATATCCTTTTTCCACCCAAAACATCCTATTAAATGTTAGAAAAATATGATGAAATGTTATTTTTGGAGGGTGAGGATTTAAGATAATTCATGATTTGATCTTTCTCAATAAATTTATAAGTATTTTCTTTTACTTCCAAATATTTTTTAAGTTTTCATTCATCTTTTTCAAGGTACATTGAGACTCAAGAACTTCATATTGAAACTTATTGACTTATTATTCCTTATATTATGATTTCTTACTAAGATATTCAACCATATTTCCATGTTCATCAACTCTTAATTTGTAAATTAAGATCTCTTGAATGTATTCTTCCTTCTTCTTGATGACATATTTTTTTCCTTCCATAATTTATTCAAAATATTTCTTTATTAATCTGATTTCTTTCTTCAGATTTCTATTTTTCTCAAGACATGAAACAAGTTCTGTTTTGATTTGAAACTCTCGATACGATTCTTCACCACCTTCTTTACTATTTATAGAATTTTTTTCTCAACTTTTTCAATGAAGGTTCTGAATTTTTCTAAACTTTCATCTTTCGAAGAATTGTTGTTAGTTGATTTTGAATCACCTTTCTTACTCAGCATACTCCTTTTATCTCTATTGAACTTCTTCTTATATTTTTTGGATGACTTTTCTTCTTTTTAACTTTTGTTCCACCTCTTACATCGAGGTTTTTCATCAGAATCATCTTGATATTCTCTAAATTTATTCTTCGGAAAATTCATATAAAAGTGTCCAATTCCACCACACTCAAAAAAAAATTAGAGTAAGTTTACCTCCATACTTACCTCTTCCTCTTTGATAGTTATTAGATATAACAGACGTGATTTTTTCATTCAAATAATCATACTATTTATCATCAAAGTCACAAGGATCAATTTCTTCAATATATTGTTTGTTCATTTTTCTCATGTATTTAAAAGAAATTTCATCTTTCATATTATTTTTGAACATTGGATCTTTCCTTATTTCATAAGAAACAATAAATTTATACAATTCATCAAGAGATAAATCATCCTTATCTTCTAAAGAGGAAATTTTAGAGTCAAACCTATCCAAAAAGTTTCTCATAAGTTTATTCACAATTTTAGAATCTTCTAAGACATCTCTAAATAGTATGATATTGAAAAAAAAAATTCTTTGGTGAAGTATTAATCAATAGTTTCTTAATCTCTTATTCTTATGTCTTAATACTTACTACTCCATATTTGTATCTTTACTTCCTTCACTTTGGTATTCCCTTTTAAAATACTCTCCAGCTTGTACCACATACTCTTTGAAGTTTTGAGACCCATCACCTTCATATAAAAATTTTATGATGAGGAAATAAGGATAGAATTTATAAATTTTCCATCAACTTTGATATTTCTATTATCAACAAAATTCATCAGGGCATCCTTATTAATAGGTGGAAACCCAATTGCAGCAGCATAGAAAACTTCTAGGACAAGATATAGGAGATAAGGAATCATTTTACTTTTCCATCCATAATAATTTTTTCCATCAAACGTAGGAATTCCTCTACTGTTTACAGAAATGATATTATCCATGATAAGGATAAAACAAGGGAACCATTTCTATGATACCAATTGAAGTTCTAAAGGATCAAATAAAAACTAAGAGGGGGGTTGAATTAGATGTTCACTTTTTATAAGTTTCAAGCCTTTTAGAAACTTAACCTCAGCAACCTATTAAAGTTCATTTCCTTGTCATCTTTTAGTAAATACTCATGCATGAAAAAGTGGGAAATTAAGTAAATCACACAAGATTTACAAGGTTCATCCTCAGTGTGAGAACCAACATCCTTTCCATAGTCACTCTCAATGGTTGATAAAAATTAACTGTTAATAAGAAGTGAATACAACTTGTAAAAAATCCCATAAGACACCTTTTATATCCTCATAGGAATGATTATATTTACCCCTATAAGTTTAAAAAAAATTTCTTATCAACAATTGATCCAAAACAAAATAATAACTACTTTAATCAAACTACTCCACAAATTATCTATCTGGAATCCTTAGTCTGGTGTGGTTGGGTCTAATTCTCTCAATCTGATGAGAGTAGTTCTGATGGACTTAGTATGATAAACCCATTCTCAATTAGTATCTCTCAAACTCTTCTCAACTTCTCAGTCTGATCTTTCCCAGTCTGATCTTCCTCATTCCAATTGAATCAATACAATTTTGCTAAGTTCAGTTAAAAAAACAAAATATGTCTGACCTTCTAATGATATCTCTATTTATAAATAAATATGACTCAAATTTTGACTCAAACTTTACAGCACTCCACCTTTTCCATGCATGAAAAATATTACAAAGTATGGATGTATTGTGCTTCAATTTATAGGCACCCCAGAATAGAAAATCTAGGAAACTTGAAAACTTTATATTATCTCTCAAATTCAAAAACTATGATATCTTTTCATATTTGAATTTAAATATTGACCACTTAAACTCTTCAAAAATATTTTAAAATACTCTTGAGTCTTCTTAGTAATTAGACTTATCAAACTTCTTAACTTTTATTCAGTATGATGAAACTTCCTCGTCTAATTTCGATGGAACTTCCTCATCTCATAAGGATAGAACTTCCTCAACTCATTATGATAAAACTTCCTCATCATAGTCAGTTTGATTTAATTTCCTCATCATATTCAGTTTGATTGATTTTCTTTCCCATATTTAGTCTGATTAACATTAATTCATAGAGTCAATCTGATTGAATTTCTTTCTCATAATCGGTCTGATTAACTTTCCTTCTGAGATTCAATCTGATGGAATACTCATAAATATGGAATTCCCATTATGATGGAATTATCATTACGATTTAATTCTCATTATGATTGAAACTCCACTCTGCATCTTTGAAATTCTTCAAACCTCATCAGATATAACTTATTAATACTTCTAAAAACTTCTGTGTCTGGTATTTATGGATCTGATGCAAAAAAATTCTTGATTCTTGGAACTGATACAATCTTTATGATTCCATGATTTATTCAAAATATTTATCATGAGAGTTTTAATGATTTATGATAACTTAAATATTGGAAAATCATCATTTTACTTATGTTTATAAAATTTTAGAACTTTCTAACTCATGACATCACTATCTTCATTCAACCACTTCAACAACATTATGAATTCTAAATCAACAACTTCTTTCTTTATCTACTTATGGTAAATAAAAACTTCCAGCAATCAACAATTTCTGCCTCTAATCCTTTTGGATTCAATGATCTATATATTTTATTTATCATTCTGACTAAAACCCATCATCTTCTAATTCTCATGTTTCTTCTCATCGATGTAACTCGGTCTGATGATCAGCATTGTAGAACTTTTTCATTTTCCTGAAAACTTTTGTGTCTAGTACTGCTTAGTTTGAACTTTTTCATCATAAGTTCGTCAGTCTAATTCTCTTTTTCTAGAAAACAACTTTCTCAAAAACAAAACTTTTCTCCCCATTTGTGTTTGGGTTTGAACATTTCAGCAACTTTCACCTATATTTCAAAAAACATTCTTTCACAAAATATTAGTTTTCAATAAATAAAAAACTTTGTTAAAAAAACATCACAAAGGTTATTCAAATATACTTAGTTAGTAATCTATTTTATACCTTGATATCATAACATCATATGAGTTAAAATATTGTTACAAAACCATCCTTGTTATAAACAAAGGATACCATTTATCAATTACCAAGAAAGCTAGTTTGAAATACATATAGAGAATATACTTTTATGTTTTTAAGAAAATACAACCATGATCTTTTCTTGAAATCGATCATTAAAAATGAATAATATTTTAAACAAGCCTTTAGAAAACATTATTAAAATTTATTTTCCTTTTAAATGAAAAGAATCACTTGAAAATCATTTTTCTTGGCCTAATCCTTATTTATTTAAAACACTCACTTAGAAATCCCTTTTTGGAATTGTTTTAATAGAAACGAAACTAAGAAGGGAAACCCAGTATAATGAAATGTAACTAAAATGAAACAAATAAATAAAATCAAAATAAGAAACTAAAGTGTAGAAGATGTAAGAAATAAAATTAAATAAGGGTGATGGAGACAATCTTCCATAAAATTTAAACTGGGTACAAAACAATATATATAATAGCACAAGTATAAGACACAATGAATGGTGAGGATATGTCATCTGTGGGCTCTAAAGGTAACCTACTCTCTCATAGAATACTAGTCGTCTATGTGACCAATACAAGTAATGTAGCTTGGTCCTCTCTAGGAAACTAAAAATGACCCCCAGCTAATACCTCAATTCAGCTAGAGTAGAACCCATCTGTTTACCATCTAATCTACGGTCTCCCATGTGAAAATCAAAAAACAATCCTCATAAAAATCATCCATTCCATTAAAAATAAAAACCCACAATTAAGAACACAATTGAAACTATTCCTCCTTTTGAAAACCCATTTTAAATCTCCCTAGAAAAGCAATCATTTTTGTTAAGTCCATTTAAAAAAATGGTTTTCTCAAAACTGTTTTTAAATGAAAAAAAAAATTAAAAACCCCTATTTAAAAAACTATATAAGAAAACCAAATATAATCACGTGTTTAAATTTGAAAATTTCTCTTAAAATGTTATAAACATATGCAATTACACACATACATATCTAAACTTTTCCCAATACAAATATTCACATATTTTCATGTGAATACACTCATGTGTCTAATATATATATACACACACTGATAAAAATGTGTATAAGCATAAAAAATGAAAGGATGAATCCATAACATTGATCATAAATAAATAACAAAAGAAAAAAGTAAAACATAAGAAAACTTCTCAAAAAAAACCTCAATTAATCAATGTCATGAACTCATGCATTAACCAAAGATATAGTTGTCAAAGGCATGTGGTGCAGTAAAGCGCAAAGGTCACATAGGGATGTGGTGTGAGGCATTGTGTGAGGCGCGCGCCTCTCAAAACTAAGGTGCATACCATGACATAATTAAATATATATCATTTTCAAAAAAAAACTAAAATAAAAAAACATAAATTATATCAAAATAATAAAAAATGAAGTACATACTAATAGTTTTCAACAAATCCAGAATCCAATAGCCAATCCTTGAGAAAATAAACATCAAAATCATCATCAATGGAAGCTTAGTCAGTAATGAAAATTAAGGGAGATAATGGTGTTGGTTCCTACATTACTAGATAGTGTAGTTATTGCCTAGGGACTGTGTGTCTTCTCCTGCTACCTAGATTGGAGCAGGCGGCCTACTGTCCTCCTTCTAATGGAGGCGAAGCTTCAATTTTTAAAATTTGTATGATATTTTTTTATTATTTCATTAAATGAGGAATTTAAAGTTTTTTTTTATGAATGACTTACAACTCCCATTTTGTCAGCACTTTTTGAAAAATAGACATGATTTTGGGGTGGGGGAACCACTTATGTGCCTCGAACCTAATCACCTAAAGGAATGGAATGTGAGTCAAGTGCCTTTATCATGCCACGGGGAGATTACCTCACCTCGATAGTGTCGAGGCGCTATAGTTGCGCCTCTCACAGAGGCATGCGACTCAACGCGCCTTTGACAACAAGGATCAAATAGATTCCATAAACAACATAAAATAATTTTAAAACACCAAATTACTTTTTTAAAACCATAATAAATATTTTATTGGCCAAAAATATAATTTATCTTTTGAATGCAAATAAAAAACAAGGCCAAATCCACAAGAACCCAATTACAAATCAATTATAATCCCTTAAAAACCTTGATCAACAAGAATATTTAAAACCAATTAAACCTAAATAACAATTAAAATTTTAGAGAAACCAATTTCAAACACCCAAGAACATGAAACAAATGAGGGAATAGAGAAATCATAAATACACCTACCTAAGGATATCATAGATGATGCAAAACCTTCAGTAATAATGAGTGGAAGGCTTGAAGAAGAAGGGAAAGCATCGATGGAAAATATAGAGTCAAAAGCACCTTACACGGAACCCAAACAAGAAATCAATGAGTGATGAGGAGGAGAAAATAAGGAGCAGCCCCAGACAGACTCTACAAAAAAGGAGTAGCCCCAGAATAGGATTCAGAGCAGGTGTACTCACCAGAGTATAGCCAAATGGATTGTCAGAATGAGAGGGTATGGCTATGTCATCAAGACCATCATGTGCTTGCATGGGAAGCCTAGTCAGACGGCCATGTGAAGGTGGAGAGCTACAATCACGATGCAGATGATGGGGAAGGGCAGTTCCTTGTAGATTGTTTGGTTGAATTCCCTAAGACCTTTGGGTCAGGTAATCTCTTAAGCCTATGGGCCTTGTAATCTCTGAGCCTACGGGCCTTGTAAGGGTTCCCCCTCATCCCTTGAAAGGGGGGTAATCAAAAATCAATAAAAAAGAAGGCATTCGGGCCATTCGGGTCATTATATATAATTTTATAAATATAGTAAATATACTTTTATAAATATATTTATAATTATTTATTTATAATTGTAAGTATATTTATATCATTATATATATTTATATAATTATATATCTATTATAAATATATATAAATATAAATATAGTAAATATATTCATTATTTAAATATATTTATTATAATTTCATAATTATAAATATATTTATATCATTATATATATATTTACATCATTACATATATTTTTATCTTATATATATTTATATCATTATATATATTTATATCATTATATATATTTATATCATTATATATATTTATATCATTATATATATATATATATTTATATAATAAATAAATATAAATATAAATATAAATATATTCATTATATTCATTATTTAAATATATTTATTATAATTTTATAATAAAATAAATATATAATTATTTATTTATAATTATATAAATAATTTTTAAAAAATAATATTTATATATTTAAATCATTATATATATTTATATAATTATATATATATATATATATAATATATATATATACATTTAAATAGAGTAAATATATTCATTATTTAAATAAATTTATTATAATTATATAAATAATTTTTTAAAAAAAAATATTTATTTAAAAATATATTTTTATAATTATTAATGAATATATAATCTTAAATGCATGCATGTTAAAAATGAGTGAAATTGAATAATTAAACATGATTACACTTTAAAAATATTGAAAAATGGATAAATTTTAGTAATTAAATATAAATTATTAAAAAAATGGATATATATTGAAATAAAGATGAATACATATTGAGAATATTAAAACATAGTATATATATATATTAGGTGTTTGGGGTATAATTAAATTAAACACAAACACCACACACATAGGCTAGAAAGGCAGGTCATAGCCCCTCGAGGGATAGTCCACCCATCAAGCCTTATTTATTTAGTACATGGCTCGAATGCCCAGCGGGCATGAAACTGATTACCTGGCCCAAAAGCCCAAAAACTTGTTTGGAGGCCCAATGCAGTGTCATGCCTATATCATGCCTGCATCACCATTTTCCTCCATCATTCATGTGTCACCTCCGGCATGCATCATGTCTACATCATCGTCTGTCAGTGATAATTCACTCCCACTCGGATTTGAACCTGAATCTGATATATAATTATAGGGAGCCTTTACCACTCAGGTAAGCCCTCAACTGCATAGTATATATATATATATATATATAAACAAATAATAGAAAATGATTAAATTCCTAGAAAAATAAAAAATATTAAAAACGAATTAATACATAACTGTAATAATATTAAAAATAAATTATTAAAATTACCAATTAAAAACATAATATATTAAATTTATCATGTTATAATGAAATTTTAAAATTCATAATAAAATTAGAATAAATTATATAAATATTAGGTGTATATATTTCTATATAATATTTCATTAATTACGTAAATTTGTGTGTTTGTGCATTCTATATAAAAATGCATTAATTGCATATATGTATGTGAAATCAATGTAACACATGTTTGATATATATTAAATTGAAAAATCGACATTCAATTATGTCCATTACTTAAGGCAATTAGTCAGTATTTTTAATTAATATTGTTTTTCAATTATAAACCATTCTTCACAAAATATATGAGTTATTTAATGTAAAGCATAGTTTTTTATATTATATGAATCATATTTTATGAAATATTATATAAATTCATATATATATATATATATGAATATATTTCTATATTAAATGTATTAATCAATAATTATGTATAAAAACTATTAAAAATGAATAAGACAATAATATGTTTCTAATTATTACATTTTATTCATTTTTTATATTTATATTTAATATATATTATTTTTTACTATTTATAATATATATATTAAACTTATTCATTTTGATTAATAATTGTTTCATTAATAATTTTTTAATATTTTTTTTTATTTTTTCATTTTTAATTTTTTTGTTTAATTATTATAATTTATTCATTTTCATTTTTTTGTTTAATTATTATAATTTATTCATTTGATATATCTTTATTTAAAATATACCATTTATTAATATTTATAATCTATATATATGTATATTAAATTTATTCATTTTTATTAATAATTATTTAATTAATAAAAATTTTAATATTTTTTTAAAAAAACTCATTTTTAATTTTTATTTGTTTAATTATTTCATTTTATTCGGGACATTTATCAGCACTAAAAATACACTAACAAAGGATACACTTTATCAGCATAAAAAATAAAGCGATGATAAAGGGTACCATTTATCATCGCTAAAAATAAAGCACTGATAAAGGGTACCTTTTATTAGTGCTAAAGAAAAGTGCCGATAAAAGTTACAATTTATCAGCACTAAAAAATGGTGATAAAGTGTATCTTTTATCAGCACTTTTTGACAGTGCTAGTAAAGGTCAACACTACTAAATGCTTGTTTTGTATTAGTGAAACCATGGACCTTGGTTGTGTTTGTTAGCATATTTAATAATATATAATTGATATATTGATGGTTCTGGGCACAACAAAAGCATGCAGAGGTGGGCGATATATTAAAATTTCTTTTAATAATCCCTGCCCGAAACCAAGAGTGGGGATCTTGCGTGCCAAATTTATAATTAATTTTTTAATATTTAAAGAAATAAATACCTGGGCTTTGGAAATTTTTTCCTTAGTGAATGTTTATCATCTAAAAGAACCCTTTTAGATTACCTTCATTGCACTGTGAGGATCCAAGGATAGAATCCCTCTAGTGGTGATCTACACGTGCTCCTATGATCTCGGAGCAACACCACTCGATCTCCGAGTGCTAGCATGGCGAGTCGAATCTATTGCGATGTCTGCTCTTGATCGCTCATTCATCGGTCTTGAAGAAATATCTCTTTCACTTCTCTTTCTTAAGATGGATAGAGAGGGAAGGGTTCAGAGAGAATTCATTGTGTGCAACAATTCTCTATTCTCAATTTTTGGATACTCTACACAACAAACATAACCATCTATTTATAGAGTTATAATTTTAAGTTAAAATATTATTTAATTGCATCTTGTCCATTAAATAACATTTATTACCTTTAATAAACCCCATGCCACATAATAATAATTATATTATTATTATTTTGTGGGTCATTCCAACTTGCACAATAAAAAATATTATGTAACGGTCTTGTTAATTAATATTTTTAATTGGACTCAGTTTTGGTCTTTTCGAACTCATCTATCATTTATTGAACAATTGAATAAATATTTTATTCATAAATAAATATTTTATTCACAATATAGAAAATAAATATTTATTAAAATAATTAATAAATAAAATAAATATTTATTCAAATTATGCAATCTATATAACTTGAATAAAATTATTCCTCAAACTTTATAATAATATTTATTCCATTAATTAAACTCAAATAGAATTTAATTGAGATCAACGGAAACACTTAGTGTGTGACCCTCTAGGATTTTTTCTCGTTGTCATTAGGTGGGCTTTCCTAAAGTCCATTATTCTTGTCTAGAAATGAGTAAAGGCACCAAGAGAAGGAAATTAATATCATAACATTGACAACCACATACAAATGATCACTATGTAATATAATTCCGTTATCACAATATCTCATCAAGCAGGTTGCATAACCATGTCACCAACCTATATGCTTGATATATCTTTCGTTGACTATCTAAAATAAACATGTTGTTACACCATGGCCATGGAATTTAATGTGATGATTCTATTCCAATCAAAGGGCTTAGATATCAACTTCCATAAAGATGGAAGGGAAAAATCCTTACTCAACTTATTCATTAATTACATGTCACTCATGACACATCCAACATATCCAACTTCACTATGAAATGTTATCGTCATTGTTTACGAAATACATCTAAGTACATGATTTGTAACATGCATTAATAACAATCTTAAATTCTATGTACAATCATACACGCTCGTAGATAGGATTATCCAATGACACCAAAACATAAAAAATTACTACTGGAAGGTTTGTTTTCATAATCTCCCGTCTTAGAGATTACCAAGTGCGAACTTCATGAGAAGAAGCCTCATCTTCTTACGAGTACTCACACCTAACATTCTATGTACTTTGTGTCCCATTATAGTATGTTATCCAACCACATAACATTATTTGAGAATATCATCATAGAACATCAAGGTTCTCATCATAGTGGGGAACATATATAACCTTATCAATGCAATGTATACTCTATGAAATTATTACATTAGAGTCATGTAGAACAATAAAAAATATATAATAATAAGTTTTATTAATATTAAATACATTGAATATTCATATAATCAAAGTACAAATAGTTGTTCCTAGAACACCAACTCCAAAAAACTCCCACTTGGACTAGATCCAATTTCCTATGACCGTGAGTCTACAAGACCTAACATGATAGTCATGTTTTTGGTAATTCAAGGATTTGGTCAATGGGTCCATCATGTTGTATTATATGGAAATATTTCTCACTACAACTTCACCTCTCTGAGAAAACTCCACCAGGAGATGATACTTCTGAAGTATGTGCTTCGCCTACTGATGTGACCTCAGCTCCTTTGCAAGATCCACCGCTGCAATATTATCACAATAGAGTGAGATAGAATATTTACTGCTAGGTACCACATCAATTTATTGGATTAATTTGTGCATCCATACTACTTATTTAGTTTCCTCATAAGCCGAAATATACTCAGACTCTACTATATAATTTTTAACCACATTTTGCTTTGAGCTCTTCCAAATCATGACACCTCCATTCAAAGTGAAGATGTATCTTGTTTGTGACTTTATATCATCTTGATCAGTTTGGAAACTAGAATCTGCATATCCTCTGATGACTAGTTCTGCATCTCCTCTATAAACTAGAAACAAATCCTTAGTATGGCTTAGATACTTAAGGGTAGTCTTGACTACCATCCAATATCGGTTACCTGGTTCATCTTGATATCTTCCTACCATAATTAATGAATAGGAAACATCTAGCCTAGTACATATCATAACACACATGACTGAACCAATCGCTGATGTGTATGTAATCCTTTCATTCTGTTTATTTCCTCATGTGTCTAAGGACACATGTTCCTGGAAAGATGAATTCCATGTGATGCTGGAAACAATACCCTCTTAGATTTTTCTATACTGAATCTATTCATTATCTTGTCAATGTATTTACTTTGACTTAGGTTGATAAACCTCTTGTATCTATCAAGATATATCTTGATCCCAAGAATATATGTCACCTCAATCAAGTCATTCATAGATAAACATTTATTCAACCATGACTTAACAGATTTTAAGACTGGTATTTTCATTTTCAATGAGTAATATGTCATCAAAATATACTATTAAGAAAATGAATGAACTCACACTAAACTATTTATAGACACATGGCTCACATTCATTATTTATGAAAACAAATTCTGTTATGTCCTTATCAAAATAAATGTTCCATGGCCTGGATGCTTGCTTTAATCCATAAATGGATCTTTGCAACTTGAATACCTTGTTGGAATACTTTGGAGTCACAAACCCTTTGGGTTGTCTCATATATAAATATTCCTAAAGTTCCCCATTAAGAATTTCTATTTTGATATCCATTTTCTAAATCTCATAATCATGGAAAGTCACAATGTAAAGTATAATTCTGATAGTTTTCAGTATTTCAACTGGTGAAAAGGTTTCATCATATTCAATGCCTTTATGCTGTATAAACCCTTTTGAAACCAGTTGCACCTTATAGATACTAAATTTTCCTTCTATGTCTAGTTTCTTCTTGAATACCCATTTTCAACTTACATGATCTATATCTACTAGAGGTTACCAAAATCTAGACTTGGTTTTAGTACAAGGAATCCATTTTAGAATTCATGGATTCTTTCTACTTGGAAACATCTATGTCGCTTACTACTTTCTTGTAGGTTAGAGGTGTTGTACCCCACACTCTTTGATTTTCATGATCACAATCACTTTCTTTTTTTGTCTAACATTGTTTTTAAGTGTTGTGGATGATAGGCAAAAGATTTCCAAAAGATTGGCCCAAGAAATCTGGTGAAGTGGACTGAAATTCAGTCCACCGGCCAACCGGTGTGATAGCACCGGCCAGCCGGTGGACCTGGCAGAGGCATTGCCCACTGCCAGGTTCCACCGGTCAGCCGGTGGCTCTGTCACCGGCCAGCCGGTGGCACCCAGATCAAACAGTTTGAGCTACTGTCTTGCCACCGGCCAGCCGGTGGCTCTGGCACCGGTCAGCCGGTGGAGCCTAGACCAGAATTCTCCTCCTCTGCCAAGGCACCGGCCAGCCGGTGGCCCTGTACCGGCCAGCCGGTAGCCCAGTCAAACTAGCCGTTGGGTTTGACCAGTCAACCCTCTTTTGGCCTCCAACGGCTCCGAGGACTTCTCCAACGGCTCCGAAGCCTCCCCAAGGGTTCCATGCCTATAAATAAAGGCCAAGGAAGCCCCGGACACGAACCGGAACTATTGTGAAGCCAACGGACACTTTTTCCATCATTCGGCAATCCTCCGGCGAGCCACTTCAAAGGAACCCCAAGTGCTCCAACCAACTTCCAATCCAAGGAGCACCTCAAGAAGCTTGGGAGAGCACGCTACATCAACTCCATCTATCCAATTGGCGCCCAAGGCTTCTCCTCAATTACGGTTTTTATTGCATTATTTATTTTGAGCTTAAAATTGGGTTTGTGCCTACAAACCCCAAACTCTTTCTCATCCCCCTTTCTTTTGGGTTCTCACACCACCATTAAGGTGTGAAGAGGTTTCTTCAAGCCTTTCCTTTTAAAGGGCTTGAGTTTTCGGTGAGCTAGCCTTCACCCGTTAAAAAGGCTAGTGGGTTCTTGCTATTCCATTGAAAGCAAGTGGGTTCTTGCTAAACCAATAAAAGCAAGTTGTAATAGGTCCTAGTGCTACCTCAAAGCCTAGTGGGTTTCTTGCTAAAACCATTGAAAAGCAAGCGGTAGGAATCTCTCAACGGTTGAGTTGGGAGCGGAGACGTAGGCCGGGTTTTGGCCGAACTCCGTTATCAATTTCTTGTGTCTTGCCTTATTTATTTCCACTGCATTCTTTACTTTGATTTTTAATTTGTTAATCTTTTTTTTAAAAGGCAATTCACCCCCCCTCTTGCCATCACTTCCGTCTTTGTTCCGACCCAACAATTGGTATCAGAGGAAGTATTTGAATAATTCCCTAACCCGGTTTCAAATTAAAGATCCTATTTTTTTTTTGATGGCTTCTACCGCTTCTTCCTCTCAATCCTCCGAAGGACATTCTTTGGATCATGCTCCATTCTTTGATGGAGCCGATTATACTTTTTGGAAAACCCGCATGACCACATTTCTTAAAAGCATTAGCTATCCTATTTTTAGAATTTTCATGCATGGTTATACTCTCTCTAGTAAAGATGAATCTCAATGGACCCCCGTAGACATTGCAAATTTCGAGCTTGATGGAAAAGCCATGAATGCTCTACATTGTGGGTTAGACCGTAATATATTTAATTGTATTTCTTCTTGCACTTCCTCTTATGATATTTGGAAATTTTTAGAACTAACCTATGAAGGTACTAGCGAGGCCCCAAAGCAAGAATCCGCTCAAAAGCAAGAACCCGCTCAAAAGCAAGAACCCGATGCAAAATCCGTACCCGCTTGCCCACGTCACAAGAAAAGGGCCAAGAAGAAGAAAAAGAAGAAGGATTCAAAGGCATCTTGGAGTGATAGCTCCTCCTTCTCCTCCTTCTCCTCGAGCGACCAAGGTACAAAATGCCTAATGGCAAATCATGATGTATCATCTTCCGACTCTTCTTCCTCGTCTTCTAGTTCTTCAAATTCTTTCAATCATTTGTCATATTAAGAACTCCAACACGTTAGAGATCAATTAGAAAATGGTTTTCATGAGCTTTCATCAAAATTTGTCACTTTGAAAAAGAATTTCAAAAAACTCTCCTCCGAAAAAGACCAACTTCTCAAAGAGAAGGAGGAACTCTCCCTAAAAATCCAAAATTTTCCAAATGTTGATTCTTTGGAATCAACCATTAAAGACCTAAGGGAATCCTTAGCCAAGTTCACCCAAGGTGAACAAAATTTGTCCAAACTCTTAGGTTCTCAAAGGGTATCTAGAACCACCAATGGACTTGGCTATACCAACCAAGCTTCCTCCTCCCATGCACCCACTGTTTTTGTAAGGGGGAGCTCTAGTTATAAATTTTGTAATTATTGTAAAAAACCCGGGCACCTCATTTATGAATGTAATTGTAAAAACGCCCGGTATGGTCAACCCAAAAGTATTTTCTTTTCGGACGAATTTTATAGGAGAAGACCCGCTATGAGACAAGTTTGGATTGAAAAATCCCTTCTAGCGAGTCTCTCCGGGCCTAAAATCATCTCTTTTCAAAATCCATCTCCCCGATGATCTTTTGTTTTATTTAGGGGGGGTTAGGATTGATTAAGCTTTTCAATTTCAAATTTTTTTTCAATCTTTCAATTTCAACACTTGGTTTCAAATTTTCATTTCAATTTCAAAAATCTCAATTGATTTTCAAATCTCAAATCTTGTTTTTCAAATCTCTCTTCCCTCAATCAAGTTTTATGCCCCAAGCTATTTTGATAATCACAAAGGGGGAGAAATTTCTTGATTGATTGGGGGAGAATCTTTTCTCTCATTCTTAGTATTTATTTTAAATTTTTCATTTAAAGCATGCCTTCATTTAAGTTTTTACATTGCTTAGATAAGTGATTGTGATCATCAAAATAGGGGGAGATTGTTGTACCCCACACTCTTTGATTTTCATGATCACAATCACTTTCTTTTTTTGTCTAACATTGTTTTTAAGTGTTGTGGATGATAGGCAAAAGATTTCCAAAAGATTGGCCCAAGAAAGCTGGTGAAGTGGACTGAAATTCAGTCCACCGGCCAACCGGTGTGATAGCACCGGCCAGCCGGTGGACCTGGCAGAGGCATTGCCCACTGCCAGGTTCCACCGGTCAGCCGGTGGCTCTGTCACCGGCCAGCCGGTGGCACCCAGATCAAACAGTGTGAGCTACTGTCTTGCCACCGGCCAGCCGGTGGCTCTGGCACCGGTCAGCCGGTGGAGCCTGGACCAGAATTCTCCTCCTCTGCCAAGGCACCGGCCAGCCGGTGGCCCTGTACCGGCCAGCCGGTAGCCCAGTCAAACTAGCCGTTGGGTTTGACCAGTCAACCCTCTTTTGTCCTCCAACGGCTCCGAGGACTTCTCCAACGGCTCCGAAGCCTCCCCAAGGGTTCCATGCCTATAAATAAAGGCCAAGGAAGCCCCGGACATGAACCGGAACTATTGTGAAGCCAACGGACACTTTTTCCATCATTCGGCAATCCTCCGGCGAGCCACTTCAAAGGAACCCCAAGTGCTCCAACCAACTTCCAATCCAAGGAGCACCTCAAGAAGCTTGGGAGAGCATGCTACATCAACTCCATCTATCCAATTGGCGCCCAAGGCTTCTCCTCAATTACGGTTTTTATTGCATTATTTATTTTGTGCTTAAAATTGGGTTTGTGCCTACAAACCCCAAACTCTTTCTCATCCCCCTTTCTTTTGGGTTCTCACACCACCATTAAGGTGTGAAGAGGTTTCTTCAAGCCTTTCCTTTTAAAGGGCTTGAGTTTTCGGTGAGCTAGCCTTCACCCGTTAAAAAGGCTAGTGGGTTCTTGCTATTCCATTGAAAGAAAGTGGGTTCTTGCTAAACCAATAAAAGCAAGCTGTAATAGGTCCTAGTGCTACCTCAAAGCCTAGTGGGTTTCTTGCTAAAACCATTGAAAATCAAGCGGTAGGAATCTCTCAACGGTTGAGTTGGGAGCGGAGACGTAGGCCGGGTTTTGGCCGAACTCCGTTATCAATTTCTTGTGTCTTGCCTTATTTATTTCCGCTGCATTCTTTACTTTGATTTTTAATTTGTTAATCTTTTTTTTAAAAGGCAATTCACCCCCCCTCTTGCCATCACTTCCGTCTTTGTTCCGACCCAACAAGAGGATCATTATTATCAACTAATAATGATTCAAGATCCTCAGTGATAAGAAAACCATATTGTTTCGGTTCTCTAACCTCCCTAGCACACCTACGTATTAATTGTGTCTCTAGAATAATTTCTTTTTTCCACGAGGATTTGTGGAATTTTTTACTATGCCAAATCTTGTTTATATTGAGCCTGGACTTGATTAAAGTCTATCTTAATCCCACTATCTCTTTTATATATAATATCCTCTTCATGAAATGTGGGACTTTTTTCAACCAAAACCTTTATATCTGAATGAATGTATAGGTAGTATCCCTTTTTTCTTTGGGATATCCTATAAAGATACACTTTGTGCCTTAGGGTACAAGCTTGTAACCCGAGGAGGCCTTAAAAAATTATTTTCAACCCCACACATGCAAGTAAAAAAACATAGGTTTCTTTCTATTCCATAATTGGTATGGTATACCATCTTTTTCTATGGTTGGCACTCAATTTTTTATGTATGATATTGTTTTTAATGCGTATCCCCAAGAGGATAATGGAAGACTCCCATGAATCATCATTGATATCACCATGTCCAACAAGGTTTTTTTCTTCCTTTCACTTACACCATTCCACTGAGGCATATAGGGAGAATTTAGTTGAGATAAAATCCCAAATTCCCATAGATAATCAATGAAGTCTTGATTAAGATATTCTCCACCACGGTCTGAGTGAATATTCTTAATCTTATTATTAATCTAGTTATCAAATTCATTATTGTATTTATTGAATTTGTCAAAAGAATATGACTTATAACTCAGTAAGTATACATATCCATGTCCACTAAAATCATCCATAAAAGTTATGAAGTGTGAGTACCCACCCCTTACTTCAATAGGAAATGGTCCACACACATCGGTATGAACTAATTCAAGAATCTCTTTATCCCTTTCTCTTTTCTCACTAAATGGGTATTTGGTTATTTTTCCTTGTAAATATGTGTGACATACACTAAGTGGTTTTAGTTAAAAAGAATCTAAATAACCATCTTTATGTAATTTAGTCAAGTTCTTTTCAATTACATGACCTAGTTGGTGATGCCAAAGTTGGGTGTGGTATGAGTCATGTGAAGTAAATTAGTTATCAATTTCCATTATTTGGTTCATGAAATCCAAAACATAAAGACAATTATTTAAATGCACCTTACCATAAAAAATGATGTCTTTATAAAATAAGAAACATTATTCCCAAATTTGAAAATAAATCCATCTGTATCAAATATGGATACAAAAAATATATTTTTTGGTAACTGAAGGGACATAATAACAACCCTTTAAAACCAAGATCATTCTAGTTGGTAATGTGAGGTGGTAGTCCTTAATATCTAAAACAGTAAGTTTATCTCTATTGGATGCTCAAATATCTACCTCTAGTTGGTCAATTTTTATAAATCTACTTGGTTCATGCATTTTCATACATATGTGAGCACCAAAATCTGTATCTAAAACCCAATTTGTAGAAATAAATAAATTGAACTCAATAACAAACACACCTGAAGCTTCCCCATGCTTCCTTGTCAAGGTGCATTTTTTCCTCTAGTAGCCCTTCTTACCACATGTGAAACAGACAACATCCTATTCCCT
Source organism: Viscum album (assembly GCA_963277665.1). Lineage (NCBI taxonomy): Eukaryota > Viridiplantae > Streptophyta > Magnoliopsida > Santalales > Viscaceae > Viscum > Viscum album. The sequence continues at coordinate 1,809,030,646 of OY728157.1, forward strand.
TTCTTTACCCTTGATCTTCCTCTTCTTAGAAGGGTGTGAAGAATCTTTGGGCTTAAATCTATTCACTTTCCCTTTCCTTTTGTTCACCATAAGGATGGAAGGTTTTTCACATTTCCTATCCTTATCTACTTGGAGAAGAAGAGTAAGAAGATCTTGCAGAGACTTCTCAATGTTTTTCATATTAAAATTCAAAAAAATAACTTGAGAATCTTTGATTGAGTGATGCTAGAATGAGGTTGGTTCCCAAATCTTCGGGGAGTTTAAACCCAAGAACCTCTAAGCGCTCAATGTATCCAATGATCTTGACTACTTTAGGCCCATCTGGGTAACCCACTCCAATATTGATCTAAAAAAGAACCTTTTAAATATTAAACCATTCCTATTTATCTCTCTCCTAGTAAAGACCATAGATATTCTCAAGATTTATATATGCATCCATGTTTTTGTGGGACTTCCTTAGTTCACTAGACATCAATGAAAGGATAAAACATTTAACATCGATTGTGCCACTCAAATTTTTTTTCATATAAAAGGAACTCCTCATCACTCACCTCTTTAGCAAGAGGATCAGCTATTGAGGATTCTAGCATGTAATATTTCTGTTCATAGCATAGCACAACCCGAAGGTGTTTAAACCACTCTCGGAAGAAACTTCCAATTTGGAGGTTATCTTTTACCAATATTGATAATAGGGATAGTGTGGATGATGAACTCATCATTTTATTCTAAAATTAAAAATATCATATTATTAGTACTTTTCTTGATTAAAAAAATAAGTGAGATATAATAAATTAAATGTTTTTATTTATTTATTTATAAAATATCCCACTATTTTATAAAGACTCAATATCCCTCACCATTGAACACCGAATGTCTAGTTGATTTAAAATTAAAGTGTTAAGGATCCCCACTACATTTCTTAATGATTCAGACTTTTTCCATGAAAACCATAATAAAGTAATTAGGTAAGTAGTCTTTCCAGCTGCAGAATTGCAGCTCCTTGATCTATTGAGTGGGTTCCCCTATCTTGAAATTTTAACTTGGATTTCTTCAACACTTGCCTCAAATTTTGTATTGAACATTATATGTTTGTTAAACTCAATACAATTTCGATTAATCCAACCCAAAAATCTCATGATAACTCCCTGATAAAATTAAGTGTCCAAACTTTAGCCATGTACTACACTTAGTTCTATGGTTTCATTCTCAATCAAGTAATGGAAGGTGTAGTTTGAATTAATATTTAATTGATGGATTTAAATATATTATTCATAAATTTTATCTTGTTTTATCCTTTATATATCTTTTTAATATTAAGTGGATGTTAATTAATTAACCATGTTGGGTAAAACATTTACACATAATTCATTTATTTAATTTCCATATTTGAATATTTATTCATTTATTTATGTGATCACGACCTTGCATCCATAAAATAAATAAATACATAGATATAAATAATTAATTAATTAAATGACACATTCATTAGCTTTATCTAATGGTTTATTTAATTATCTTAACTCCTATTGTCGGTCTTCACACGAGTTACAACATTTCACCTATCCACCTGTGTATCACGTGGGTTGGCATCATTATGGTTCTGTCTTGAACTGCCTCCATGTTCCTTGGGATACTCTATTGATTACAAATATTTATTACTCACATACAGGTGAGGGGAACCAAAGGATTGTTTAAAGGTGGTTACATAAATATCCTTGGACACGTAGGTCCTATATAATAATGAAGAGATGACTCTCAATCCATCATTTAATTTAATATTAAATAATTGAAAACTTGTAAAATAAATTAAATTAAAACATCCAAAAAATACACAGGTCTTGGTCAAGATCATGAATGGTCATACATGTAATGAATACACAAAATTAAATAGCTAGCATTCATTTCTTTATTCATTATTTTATTATTTAAGATAAGCGCACTCACATTAATTAATTAACTAATTCCATTTCATCTTAATGATAATCTGATTTTATTTAGAGATACCCATCATTAATAGCATTCATGGAAAATAAATGACAAAACCAATAATGACATATTAATTATAATAAATTAATTGAGCATTTAAAATTATTTAAAACCATTATTAAAATTTCAAACACACAGCAGTGTGCTAATAAATAAAATAAGGTTTTAATTCTATAATTTTCAAATTTAATGTAATTTTGATTTTTTTCTATTAATGGGGGACTACACGACATGTACATGAAGCTACATTCCATGTACCTCAGTTGTCGTATATCCAAGTCACACACCTGGGGATTCAGTGTGTTAACTCAACCAGACTACATGGTGTGTACATGCTAGATACACACCATGTATCCACTTTTTGTGTGCTAGGTTGTCCTGGTCAACATATGGTGTTCAATAAAAAGCATCACATGTAATTAATTTCTCAACCTATCTATACACAATGTGCATGGGTATACAATGTGTTCTCCAGCCGCATTCCATGTAACCCGGTTTTATCGGCCAAAGATTTGGCACTTCCTGATGGCATCTCTAGACGTTCTTCATTTGTTCTTAAATCTTTAAGAAAAAAACCAATGAACGAATATGATTAAAATTTCGATAGAATGTTAATTCAAATTGGATTAAAGAAAGAATAACTTGAAATGAAAATCTAACAAAAAATTTTCATAGATCAGCAATCAAATAAATAATTATAAATTTAAATGTGACCACTTTGATACCACTTGATGGTTTGAGGCACATCGGAAGCATGAATAGGTGGGTGATATATTAAAATTTATGTTAATAATCATTGCCCGAAACCAAGAGCGAGGATCTTGCATGTCAAATTTACAATTAATTTATTTAATATTTGAAGAAATAAATACTTGGACTTAGGAACTTTCTTCATTGGTGAATGTTGATCGTCTGAAAGGAACCTTTCAAATTACCTTCATTATGTTGTGAGGATCCAATGATAAAATCCCTCTAGAGGTGATCCACATGTGCTCCTATAATCTCCGAGCAACACCACTCGATCTCTATGTGCTAGCATGACGAGTCGAATTTCTTGTGTTGTTTGTTCTTGATCGCTTATTCTTTAGTCTTGAAGAAATATATCTTTCACTTATTATTCTTGAGAGGGAGAGAGAAGGAGGAGTTGAGAGAGAATTCTTTGTATGTAATAATTCTCTATTTACAATTTTTGGATACTCAAAAAAATAGACATAGTCTTCTATTTATAGAGTTAGGATTTAAGTTAAAATAGTATTTAATTGTATACTGGATATTAAATAAAATTTATTACCTTTAATAAACCTTATGAAATATAATTATTATTATATTATTATTATTTTTTGGAACATGCCAACTTTGACAATAACAAAATTATGTAACAATCTTATTAATTAATATCTGTCACTAGACTCGGTCTTGGTCCATTCAAACTCCTCTGTTATTTATTGAAATACCGAATAAATATTTTATTCATAAATAGATATTTTATTCATAAATAGATATTTTATTCACAATCTAGTGAATACATATTTATTAAAATATTAAATAAATAAAATAAATATTGTATTCACATGTCGGCGAATGAATATTTATTCAATTCATGTGCTCAATATAACTTGAATAAAATTATTCCTCAGACTTGAGAATAATATTTATTCCATTAATTAAACTCAAATTGAATTTAATATAGATCAATGGAAACACTTAGTGTGTGACCCTATAATATTATTTCTCATTGACATTAGTAAAGCTTTCCTAAAGTCCAAGATTACTGTTTATCAATGGGTCAAGGTACCAAAGGGAAATAACTTAATGTCGCAACGTTAGCAAACAAATATGAATTCTCACTATGTAATATAATCCATTTGTCACAATATTTCATCAAGAAGGTTTCATAACTATGTCACCAACCTATGTACTCGATATTTATTTATTTTACTATCTTAAATAAACACATCATTACACCATGGCCATGGAATTTAATGCGATGGTTCTATTCCAATAAAAGGGATGAGATATCAGCTTGAATAAATATGGAAGGAAAATTCCTTCCTCGAATCATTCATTAATGACATGTCACTCGTGATGCACCCATCATATCTAACTTCTCCCTGAACTATAATCATCACGGTTTGTGAAATACATCTATGTACATGAGTTCTAACATGCATTAATAATAATGTTAAAGTCTAAGAACCATCACACAAACTCATAGATAGGAATATCTGATGACACCAAAACATACAGAATTCCTACTGGTGGGTTTTTTCTCATAATCTCTCATCTTAGAGATTACCAAATGAGAACTTCATGAGAAGAAGCCTCATCTTCTTATGAGTACTCATACCTGACAGTCTATATACTATGTGTCCCATCATAGTATGTTAACAACCACAAAACATTATTTGAGAATATAGTCATAGAATATCAAGGTTATCATCATAGTAGGGAACTTATATGATCTTATGAATGCGAAATACACTATAGGACATTATTACATTAGAGTCATGCAGAACAACAAACAATATGTAATAATAAGTTTTATTAATATTCAATACATAGAATATTCATGTAACAAAAGTAAAAACAGTTGGTCCTAGGAGACCAACTCAAACATATATAACTTGATGTTTTTGTCTAAAATATCCATAATTTGTGTTATAACTTAATAAGATTCATCCCATTCACCATAAACTTTCACAATAGGCTTCTGTTTTTCCTCTCATGCCTCCCAATAAGATATTTGATAACCAAAATCCTCTTTGATTCTCTCCACCACCAGAATGATAGGAAAGTATTGACAAGACCTTATCATTTCAACAATAATAGTTGAAATAAACTCATCATATAATGATGAGTTATCCTATGACAATTTTATTTTCACACATTTGTATGGCATCCTGCCTTTTTATTGCATAACCTTTCATTACATTTTACAAATAAAGGATCTGTAAAGCCTAGTGTCTTAGAAATCAGGAACATAATACATGAAAACATAAAACATTACTTTAATACCCTTTAAAATATTATTGAAAATTTCATCCTAATTTAAATTACGGCATCTCATAAGCTGGAGACATACATCAAAGGAAAGGGTGAGCAGAAGGCCCAGAAAGGAAAACAAGCGAAACAGTTTACATGTGAACTTGAGCGATATCAATAAGAACATAGAGATAAATAAGCATATCATAATAATAATAACTTGAAAAATAAATTAAAAATATTTCTAAAAAATTTAATTTAGGCATTCATAAGCATATCACCAAGGTCCATCCCCAAGGTGTCATAAAAATTACCAAGGTTATTCACCAAGGTATCGTAAAACTTGTCATCTCTAGAGATTAATTTTTTTACCCAATGAATTAGAGCACTTTCAGGGAGAAACCTTAATATGTATTTATTTTCATGTGATCCACATATATAATAATCATATATTTCATAAATAACCAAAATAGAATAAATTAAATGGGTTTCATATCAAAATCGTGACATTTCAAAAAGTCCTTAAAAACAAGATCATTATGTCATTTATAACCTATGGAAAGGGAATGAGGGTTTTATGTATGTAAATTCCAGAATCAAATATATCATTTATATGTCTTGATGAATAAACCTAGAAATGAAAAAGTTTTTTGTATTCACATAAATATAATAAGATAATTTCTTGAGAAAAAAGAGTGAGATTTTGAGACGAAAATTCTACAGCATAACGACTATACAACATGGTTTTAGAAAACATTAAAAAGAAAGGGGAAAAGGGTGTCCCATCCATAAATGAATCATAATATAGTTGTGAGATATAATAAAATTTAAATAATAATATGGTATGGAATCTTTAATGTTATAACAAATAAAATATAAATTGAATGGAAGAAAAGAGAAGTTGAGAATTCCCTTACAAAAATTTGGCAGCCTAACGGCGTCGCTTAAAATTCAGAAAAAAATCAGTTGATGAGTGTGGAATGGTTCTCTCATAATTTGGACATAAAATGGACAGAAATAAGATTATATATGAACAAAACCCAACATAATAAAATGGAAACTAGTTGACATAACATAAAGGAAGTCTTGACTAAAAGAGGAGGGTGAAAGGTCCCCTTACCTTGAAGAGTAACTTTAAAAACTCAAAGGTTGGGACCTTGGGGGGATTGAGGTCACCTTGGGAGGACTCCTTGGGAGGTAAAAATAACATACCTTTATTAAGGAGGAATTTGGAATGAAAGGAATAAAGGAATGGGTTGGTATTTATAGCAAAAGTGAGGGAATATTTTATTAATTTCCAAGGGACACCTCATTAGTGGTATTTGCAAAATCATGGGCTTGTCCATGGTATTTTCCCATGGTATTGGCCAATAGGGAAACCTCATAACATATTTTACTGTACACAAGTCAACCAGAATTATTACATCATTAATGATGTCATTAAACACAACGAAACTCAAAACTATATTTTTACTATTCACCAAAAAACAAAACATTTTATAAAAATTTCATTAATTCACCCTAACATAATATCGATGATATGGATTAAAAAATGAAATCTATTTTATCAAAATAGTTTTATAATTATGAGATTTATTTTTTAAGTAAAAACACTATTTACCTGAAAAAATACTAATACTTAACTAATAATTTTTGAAACAGTTGTTTACTTATACTATTATATCACATTACCAATAAAGATGAATAAATTATATTTATACTTTCTTAAGTGAGGTTATTACTCCATTGGTCGCATTACTATTCATAAGGTTAATATTACTATTCATAATTTACTATTCACCAAAAAATAAGTTGATCTTATTAGGATCTAAATTTCTTACTGATCACAACTATAGAAGGCCATTTTTTGAAAATCATTTCACATAATTAATTATTTAAAGTATAAAAAATATTTTAAAATATGTTTTTTTCCAATATTCATCAATAATATGAAACTTCTATAAATTCATCCTATATTTATTTCTATATTTGAAATTCACAAATTTTTCCATAATAAGAAATAACAATTTTATTTATACAAAATTATTACACAAAGTAACAAAGGCCTCATTACATAGCCCCTTATAACACCTACATAGGACCTAAGAGTAAGGTGTGAAATGGTGATAGAATCTTGGGGTAGCTCAGACAACATTGGTTGAGTGGTGATTTCTATCAGCTTGAACTTCTCCCAAAGGTGATTATGTTCAAGCTTAATATATTGAAGCTTGGCTTGGGCTTGGTCTAGATAAAATCCCACTAATGCTTCCTCCTTCCCAAGCTCTGACAGATGGGCTTCGTACGGCCCGAAACTACTAGATGAGGCCATGGACTCTTCTTTCTGTATTAATTAACCATGATCATTTGTATTTATAAACAATAATCATAATGTTAAGAGTATAGTTTCCAATGGTCATATTAACCAACAGTCATATAACAGTTGAAACCCAATGGTCTTATTTTAATTACACTCACTTCATTAATAAAAGGATATAGTTTTGTTGCGTACAAAATAAAATAACACACAAAATCAGGAAATAAATATTATTCAAAAGTTAAGGTCATTACAATGTGTGTGTAGTAAATTTTGAAATGCACCAATAGTGAAAAAATTTATCAATTATAGATCGAAAACACATATGACATCCAAAATCATATTTGTCACACCAGATAAAATAATGAGATCTATTTGAATCTTATACAACATAATTGTAATGTATTTAAATGTGATATTGTTTTATCACATTTTTCATTTCTTCTTTATTTTAAACTATCTTTTAATATATAGAACACCTTCTTATGACACTTTATTTGTGCCACCAATAATCCCTATAAATTTTTTAATAAGAGTAATAATCGACCAATAAAATTATGGAAAGTTTCTCATGCCTTCGGTTGACCATGATGTCAATGGTGGAGGATGGTTCAAAGGTCAGTTTAACCTCATATGAATGGTCGTAGAATGTTATTAGACATGTTTTTCTTCTTAAAATTCTTTTTCATATTCGTGTTCTAAATTTCATCATCCTCAAAATTATTGACGAACATATCTAAATTATGTGGAGGACTATCCATGGAAACATCACTAACTATATGAGACATCAAAACTTGAGGATAACTATGGATTGAGGATATGATGGAATAACTACCATTGCTGATGGATCTTCTTGTGGTCTTATAGCATGAGGATGTGACATTGTATCGTGAATTTTTGATGGACCAACTTCCAATGTCAATGGAACTTCCATTGTAGCTATGGATACATACATGTGACACCCCTAATGTTAGGTTTATGTGTGGGTATTTGTTAGGTGGTTTAGCCCCTTGAGTTTTTGGGGTTTTGGCCTCAAAGGATTATTTTTTTGGGAATTTTTCCAACTCGCATGGTTAAGGTGCATGGTTAGTTTAACTATGAAGCCTGTGTAGCTCTTGTTAGTGGGGAATTCCACGATTTTTGTGAAAGGGTTTTATAAAATGTGATCTTTGAGGTAGTGTATATTTTAAAAACCTTGTTATTACATTATTTGTAAATTGTTCTTTGGAGAAAAGTATCTTCTATATTGGTTTTCCTTAAATATGAAAGGGAGAATGATAGTTATTTTTCCTATTATTTTCAAATTAGTAAACTAGGTTTCTTTATTAAAAGGAATGAATTGGAATCATGTGAAGTTACTAGGAACACAATGGAATCCCCAAAAGATAGAATTTTACAAAATTCCTCTAACAATCGATATGAACCCATTGACGTCAGTGAATCGCAGCCTGGTATAAGTAGAGGATCCCAGGTGAAGTTTTTTAAGAACAAAATTAAATCTATAAATACCTAGTTAGATATGAAGTTGTGCTTAAAGTTTTCTCATTGTTAGCGATTGCTTCTCAAAAAATTCAAAGATGAATTACTCTAGATCTTCCAAACATGCTTCAGGAACCTTCGAGATCTTTGGTCATCAAAATATGGGTGCTAGTGTGGAGTTTCGACGATGTATTAGATGCTCCGATGATCACTACATAGCCTTGCTTGTGATGTGTGAGATAGGGCTCAATTTGAGCTCTTGGATCTAGTGACTCTCTCCCTAGAATGTGAGAGAGAGAATAAGAGAGAGAGAGGTTGTGAATAGTTCATGGCGATTATCTTTTCTCCTCTATTTATAGTATGTTTAGAAATTACCTAGAAATGTCTTCCCAACCCCCAAATAATTAACACGCTATATAAACAATATTTTGACTTCTAAATTGAGTAATAAATATCATTTATTATTATTATCACCTTATTATAATATAATAAATATATTACGTGGTAATACCTGAGATATTAACACAACTCGTCATTCCTGCAAATATTAAATGAACCTTAAATATTTTAAACTAATATTCATTGAAATAATATTTTCATGTATTTACTTTAAAAAACTTCTAAATACATTAAATAAATAAATTAAATTCCAATTATTCTTAACTTGAATAATATGAATTTATTTATTTCTTTGGTGATCGTATATCTTTGGACAAAACCCAGACCCCAATAGTGGGGCCCACCATGTCTAATATACCTATTCAACTAAATAAGGAAGATTCTTGAATATGATTTTGTGTGTGACCCTCTATTCCATTGTCTCAATAGTAGTGAATATTATCCATAGACCAAGAGTAAGATCTAGAAACCCATCATGGCCCCTAAAAAGATAAGGATAGTCATAGGAATGACAACCAAACTATGAACACGCACTGTGTAATATAATCTCTTTATCTTTAATATCTTATAAAGTAGTATGCACACCCGTGTCATCATCATTTTCTTAATTTATTATTTTTTTATCCAACTATAAGGATTTACCCTTGACTTCCATGGTCATGGTCTTATGAAGGTACTACCATCCTGATCAACTTGCCCCGAGATATATTACTTTCTTAACCTAGAAGTGAAAAATCCTTTATTAACCATTCAATGATTTATATACCACCAATGATGCACCCAACACAATCTACCTCACCATGATTTTATTATCATGGTTTTTTCATTGAATCAAAGTACGCAATCAAATAGAATACATTAGTAATGATCTCAAGTCCAGAGACCATTACACATGTATGTATATAGGAAAAACCAATGACACCCAAAATATGTGGTGTTCCTATTAGAAGTTATGTCCTCATGATCTCACTACTAGAGATCACCAATTTCAAACTTCAGGATAATAAGTTGCAATGATTATGATCCCCTTGCACTTAATTTTCAAACATATACTGTGTTCAGTCAGTAAGATGTATCTAGATCATAGGAGATATATTTAATATTAATTTAATTGTATCTAGAAGTTATCATTATAGACTGGGATCTACTATAACCTTTTTATATGACAATTAATCTATGGAAATTATCATTAAATAGTGGATGAAAAAATATCTACACTATATTGGTAAGTATACATCATGTATAACTAACTATATACACGACATGGTAATCAAAAGTACTATATAGTTGGGTCTTGATAATCCACTATTAAAACACTCCTACTTACACTAGATCCAACTTTCTAACCATACTTATTAGCTCTCACATGATTAAGATCATGTTAATGCTGAGTCACGACTTTAGTTTCTGGGCTTTCCACTATTCCTCTGTGTGGCTATTCTGTTATATGTGAACTCATCTCCTTAAGTAAAAATTTTCAAGATATGGTATCCTTGAGTATATCCCTTTTATCAAGTATCAAAAATTGACATCTTGTATTGTAATAATATCATAATTTTTCATTATGATAATACTTTACTTACTAGGTACAATTCCAAGAACTAGAACAAATCATTGCATTTAACTACTACTAAGTTTCCTCAAAAGCTACAACGTACTCATTGTTTGTAGATATGGATACCACTAGATTATATGATCTTATCTCACTCATAACCTTATACTAACTGGGATTTTAGATCACATTGATCTAAGTAAGACGGGTTTTATCCCCTAAATACTAGTATCCTTTCTTATCCACTTACCGGGTACATGTATTTTGTACTTGCTGAAGTACAATCAGATAGTTCTGACTTCTTTACTTGTAGTGATCCTAGATATAATTTATATTTTCCTACAATAAATTATATCTTGGAAATATCAATTATTGTACATATCATGACATATGTGATTGATCTGTTGCTTAAGTGAATGGATTTCAACTTACCACATTAATCTCTTCCTATGTCTCAGATATATAAACTTGGAGAGATATATGTCATGTGACATTGGTAACAATTCTTCCCTTGTATTTTTACATATTTTATTTTTCAATACCATGTCACTATATGTATGATTGAGTAAGTCCAACCAAACTTTAGATCTACCTCAGTAAATCATTTTCCGTAGAACTTAGGTTTCTAATTCAAGTAAATCCATAGAAAATAACTTTTATCCTAGTCTTAACTTACTTGAAGATCAATAGTTGTTTTCCATATGTTGTCTAACATATTTTACTTGGAAAACAATAGTTCTCCCACCAACCTTTGGTAGAAACATGGAAAACATTCATTCCAAATGAATATTCTATGATCTTGTTTCTAAATTCAGTCCTAAACTGGATTTCAGTAACCTACAACCTTTATTATCATTTTGTTATGTGACCATCCCTTTCTTGTTGCATTGTATTGTCACCTTTCATGATTGGTGGTCATGGAATCTAATGATCAATAAAATGATCATAGAAAGTAGCTATTAAAAGTAAAATTCTAATGGATGCATGCATAACCAATTCAGCCTTATTGATACTATGCTTATACCATCCATTTATAATCTCATTTTAATACCCACTATAGTATTAAAAATAATAATCCCCTTTACACTTTCATACATAGAATCCATTATTGAATTTTAATTGGTCTTGTCAATATTAGCTAATTTACATATACTGCTTAATTATAGGAATTATTATTCACAAATATTAATGGATCATCATCCATGGTGAATATAAAACCATCACCATGGTTTTAACTTTCCTATGCAACATGTGTCTCTGGAACATTCCTATTCTACATGCACTTGTGTAACTAGTTCCTATGCCAACTATATGTGCATCTATGTAATTGACTAAAACCAAGTCAATTTGGCTCTTTCTATCTCTAATAGAGATGTTCACCCTTATATATATATATGTAGTCATTAACTTTAACTATATATTTTCTATCCTAGGGATTTATGTAATATCCTAAAAAACTATTAGGATAATTACATTAGATGCATAGTGTGTTTGTTCTTGATGCATGTTTGTTTATGTCCTAACAAACTCTTTGCATCCAAACACATGTCCTTATGACATAATAGATTTCTATCATAATGCAACTGTTATGATATCTATTAGTAATTATAGTTGACATGTAGTTATTGTATAACACTGTTATTTTCAAATCATGTTTTGAAATATAATGGAAGTTTCTACAAGTTGCAACATTGATACTCCTTACATCATAACTCTGATGTATAAAATGTGTGTTTAGAAATTGCTCTAGGATACATTTTATTGATCAATTTTAACATGTAAGACTTCATCATTGATCTTCCTTATTAACATCAATGTTTTTATGTCGATAAGTTAATGTTCATTTAGAAATTACTCCATGCTACATTATATTGATCAATGATTTCTTGGTCAAGATATTCTTCGGCATGCCAGCTCGAAGAAAATCTTATATTCTGGCCATGAATATATCATACTTCACTTTCAAATTCTTTAAATACTTAAAGGAATTTAATGAAGTATATCTACCACTATATTACCCTTGGAATAGTGCATGCTCTCTAGCTGAACTAATTTCGAAAGATTAGTGGAATACCTCATTTTTAAAGGTTTCTTTGTCTAAACTAAAGACGTCAATAATACCAAAGGTGTTTATCCTTACCAAGCCTAAATACCAAACTAGGTATATCCTTGACGTCCACTTTAGTTCTACTTGAAAATGATTTATCTTTCCACAATTGGGTATAAAATTATTAAATCTTATATTCATCATTTATTGCCTATGATTCATGTATCATTAAACTATTTATTGAGTATTATACACCAGAAACAAAATTCATTCTGGAACCTGGAATAATGTCTCCTCATGTCCAAAGGACATGTGAGATAAATGTTTTTGGTTACACTCAATAATAATTATACAAGAATCTTTCACTTGGCAATATAAAAGTTTTTTACTTCTCACTACTGACTTAGGAATCACCCTTTCTCAGTTACTTGAAGAATATAACTTACTTTTAGTAATGTTTCTATACTCACTTGGTTATTGTATTTAAATACACATATGTGAAAGACATATTGTATTAAATACCCAAGAAGTAATATTGAAACAAGTGTTGGATTGTTCACCCAGCAATAGGGAAAGTGAGCTGGGTTTAGACTGTCATGATACAGGTTAATTTTACCCTACTTATACTTTTATGTTGATGAATATACTTGAAGAAGAAGTGGTAACTTGATTATTTAATTCAGTTTATTACATTTCAACTTCCATAGAATTTATTTCATGTTACATGATGAAAACAACCTCCTGTTTATATCCACCCTCATTCATTGAATGATGTTGCAAATGTGGACTTGTCCTATCAATTTCTACTGTCCTTTTCACCTTTTATTTCAAATTATTCACCATAAGAATTAAATATTAATTTGTATTTTATATTCTTATTACTTGGAGAACTTTACCCAAAAGGTAATAAAGCATTTACTCAATATTGTATGTTTTTTTACTTAAAATGAGACTTGATTAAATGTGGGATATGAGAAAAGGATCCATTGAAAGATCATGATCAGTCTTTCAATTTGCACATGTCTAGTGTAATCATCGCCTTATTTATATCTTACTTAAATTTCTACTTGTAAACTTCTTAAAGAGGATACTACATGTTATATCATCCATGTTTTGATGTAGTAATCGCAACTAACATCGGATGTTGATGATATCATTATGACATAACCATTTGGGACTTCAGGCCACCAGTTTGGGCCTATGGGTCTCTAGGGCCTTCAGGTCATCAAAGGATTTCGGGCCATAGGGCCTTTGGGTCAAGTAGACCATGGAGTAGCCCAGTTCACATAGAACAAGCCCCAGAAGAGGATTAGAGCAACATGAGTAGCAGCCACTAGATGCAGAGCTAACCGAATTGGAAGAATGAGAGGGTATGGAAGCTGCCATCAGGATCAGGCACCATGCAGCTTTGTACGGGGCAATGCTAGCCGATCAGTAATTCAAGGTGGGGAGTTAGGTGATCAATGACGCAGAAAGCTGGGGAGGGTCAGTTCAAGTGGGTTGGGCCTACGAGTCGTGTATTGGGCATGGTATGCCTCTAGGCCTTCGGGTCATGTATTGCGGGTTTGTCAGGCCTTGTTCCTTGGCCCTACGGGTCATTTACAGGTTTTCCTTAAACCCTTAAAAGGGGGATTATCCATAATAAGAAAATCCCTTCAGGCCATTTGGGATACAAAAATAAAATTCTAGAAGATTAGTACTTTTTACCATGATCACTAATTTAGACATTTTGATTAATTAATTAATTAATTAAATCATTAAATTTCTCCCACTATTTTATTGAATTCAAGGAACCATCTATGCTAGAATCGGAATACTCTGTCACTTGAGTATTCTAATGGAAAGGATCCCTGAACCTCCCCTTATAGTCTACAAACTTTGGTTATGACACTACTTTGAGGGTTCAAGGTGGTCGTTTGGCTGGCCAATTGCATTAATTCGTGGTTCCTTGATCTGTTGAGTGAAGTCCTAGCTTCTAAAATATTAACATGATTTACTCAACACTTGCCTCTAAGATGATAGAAACTTAGCTTTGGCTAATACTTATTATCAATTTAGTAAAGTCAACCCACCACTCTTATAAGAACTCCCTGGTAATAAGAGGTGCCCTCATCTTTGGTATAAAGAGCACCTCGAACACCTAGTTTTGTCCAAATTTGAATGATAGAAGGTAATTAAGAATTAATATTTATTTGAGGGTTTTTATTGATTTTATGTGATGAAAGAAATCATTTTCCATTTCATAATAATGTACTATGTGATCACACACACAACTGAACATGCAATAGAAAATATGCATCGCATCAAATGTTCATTTTATCTTGCATACTTGTTTATTATTCTATATGATCACATGTAAACTACACATTCACAAAATAATAAACCATGAAAAATTAAAATGATGATGTGATCATGATTCTATACTAATGGTTGATCTATTGAGTGAATAATGGATCAACCTAGACCCTAGGGGTAATACCTTGATTCGTATGGCTTGCAAATCGAGTTGCAACACCTTCCTATCCAATGCATCAAGCTCTTGTCTGGTTCATCATCATAGCTCGACATGAAATGTGTCTCTTCTCATCTCATCATTATACAACAATACTCACTCGCATGTGAGGAGTACTAGGGAGAATAAAATACAACTCTAAAAGTGGACACAAATTCCCTTATACATTTAATGACAATTAGATGACACACAGATCACATTTTATTAAATTAATTATTAAAAAAAATGCATTGCAATAATAAATTAATAAAAGAACAAACACCATACATTCATTGGTATATATATTAGGATCATGATTAGTCTAATACACTTTAAACTTGCATATTAAGATTAAATGTAGAATTATAATTAAACTTGAATTATAAATATTTTTCGAGGTCAATTTATTGAATTAAAATTCACTCTTATTTTAATTAAATAATTTTCATCGTTTGGTCCCATTAATTAATTAAATATTAGAACCAAAAATTAAATTAATTAAATAATTTAATTTAACACCAAAATTAAATTATTTAACCTGCAAAATAATAATTGATATTTTAAATCAAAAATTAATATTTAATTAATTATTGATTATATTAAAATATTACCCAAGCCCCAAAAGCCTCAGGCATAGCCTGTGTGGGTCGGGCCGAATTCGCACAGGCTCATTCCAAGCATTATAGACCCCATGGAGGGGAATTCTGGGCTGGGTCAGGCCACCTACGCCCATTCCAGGCTAGGCTGACTCACTTATTCCCATTTTGAGAAGAGTTTGGTCCTACATAAAGGTAGAAGGGACTAAGAAGGTACCTCTCATGGGTTGGGTTGTCATGTAATCTGATGAGGTTTGCACTTCCGGAGAAGTGCGCCTGCTAAAGGCCACTAGCAGGAGCGGAGCAGGCATGGTTGGGTTGGCCTGGGGAAAGCTGGGAGCTAGCATGGGTTGGTGGAGGTCAGATCTACATCAGCAATTGGAGAGGGAGCCTGGTTTATCGTCTAAGAGGGGTCTATGATGGAGGGAGGCTTACCGGCCAACTTGATGAGGATAAATCAAGGAGATCCACAATGGTCTAGGAAAGGAGGTCATTGCGGAGCAGCCAGTGGTGGTGGTGTGAAATGGCAGTCGGTGGTTCATGGCCAAATCTAGGGTGGGGCGTGACTGATACAGTGAGCTGACAGAGAACGCGCTGTTGGGAGGAGGGAGCCCATGCGCAGAGGGGTGCCAGCCTATGCAGCCAACATTGGTGAGGCAAGCGAGTGGTGTCCACTAGAGGTGATACTGACTAGGGTCATAGGTGCTGAGCAGGAGGTGGACTCTCGAGTGGTCTGTAGCTCGTCGGTGTTGTGATGAAGGAGGGGTGGTCGGCCTCGGGTGCGGTCGCAGGTGCTAGTTCCATAGAGGCAGTGATGTGACTTGGCCTGGTTCAGCTCTGTCGATGGCCACAAGAGGAGGAAGGGAGATATATGGGGCTCATCACGGGTGAGGGTGATAGGGTAGCCCATCAAGGATAAGTCTCCATTTTTTTAGCCGCCCCTTTTTAATTTTCCACAATTGGCATATAGCCAATTTTCCAACCGGGCAAGAAAACTCAAACACCTATATAAAGGATGGTTATATTATAAATTAAAAATAAAAAAAATTAAATAAATTAAATTCTATTTTATTTTAAAAATTATTAAACTGGTGGAAGGGATTCCCTACCGGAGAATCCAATTTCGGCCACCGAAAAACCAATCAAAAAAATTAGGTTAAATGGAATCCATTTTTACCAATGGGTTTGGTTATTTAAAGATATATAAAAGTCCATAAATTTAATACCCACAAATTTACCATTTTAAATCTGATTCAAAACTTCATATGACCACAGACTGTTCATCCAGTGTGAGATTAAAACATGGTCTACAACATTGGGACCAGAACGATTCCCTCTACTATATTTAATACAAAGTTAATTTTTTACTTGGCTTAAAAAACATAATTCATCCCTCTAATACCATTTGAAGGTATTGTCCCTATATCAAAAGCCTCAAAATATGAAATTTTAAAAAAACCATCGACAATCGACATGAACTCATCGACGTTAGTGAATCGCTGCCCAGTATGAGACAAGAATCCTACGTGAAGTGTTTTAAGCACCAAATTAAAACCATAAATACCTAGTTAGATATGAATTCACACTCAATGTTTGCTCATCATTGGCAATCACTTCTTGAAGAATCAGAATCTGAATTCCTCTAGATCACCCCACACACTTTAGGAATCTGTGGGAGTGACGATCGTCGAAATCTGGGTGCGAGCATGGAGCTCTGATGATGTCTCTGATTCTATGATGATCACTACCTCTCCTTACTAGCGATGTGTGAGAGAGATCTTGATTTGAACTCCTGGATCCAAAGCCTCTCTCTCTTGGATGTGGGAGAGAGAATAAGAGAGACTGAGGCTATGAATAGTTAATGGTGAGTCCCTCTTCTCCTCTATTTATAGTATATTTAGAAATTACCCACAAATGTTATCCCAACCCCCAAATAATTAACCCACTATATAAAAAATATTTTTACTACTAAAATGGGTCATAAGTATCATTTATTATTGTTATGACATTATTGTAATATAATAAATATATTACGTGATAATACCAGAGTCATTAACTCGACTTGTCATTCCCGCAAATATTAAATGAACCATTAATATTTTAAACTAATATTCATTCAAATAATATTTTCATGTATTTACTTTAAAAAACTTATAATTACATTTAATAAATAAATTCAATGCCAATTATTCTTAACTTCAATAATATGAATTTATTAATTATTTTGGTAGTCGTATATCTTTGTAAAAAACTCATACCCCATTGGTGGAGCCCATCGTGTCCAATTTACCTATTCAACTAAATAGGGAAGATTCCCAAATACGATTTTGTGTGTGATCCTCTATGCCCTTATCTTGAAAGCGGTGAATATTATCCACTGACCAAGAGGGGGATATTGCAATGCATCACGACCCCTAAAAAGATAAAGATAGTCATAGCAACGATAATCAAACTACGAACACGCACTGTGTAATATAATATATTTGTCTTTAATATCTCATAAAGTAGGATGCACACCCGTGTCATCGTCCTTTTCTTGCTTTATTGTTTTTTGATCTAACTGGATAGATTTACCCTCAACTTTCAGGGCCATGGTCTTATGAAGGTACTACCAACTTGATCAACTTGGAAGGATATATATTAATTCCTTAACCTGGAAGTGATAAATCTTTTCTTGACCATTCAACCAATATCATACCACCAATGACACACCCAACACAAGCTACCTCACAACAATTTCATTATCATGGTGTTTTCCTCACATGAAAGTACGTGATCAAATGGCATACATTGGCAATGATCTCAATTCAGGAGATCATTACATGTGTACATAGATAGGAACAACCAATAACACCCAAAACATGTGGTGTTCCTATTGGTGGGTCCCTCCTTATTATCTCACTACTAGAGATCACAAAGTGGGAACTTCATGAGATGAAGTCTCAATACTAATGATCCCACAACACCTGATATTCAAACATCTACTGTGTCTAGTCAATAAGATTTATCTAGACCATATGACATATATTTAAGATTTATCTCATTGTAACCGGTGGTTCTCATTATATTTTGGGATCTGCTATAACATTTTGATATGATAATTAATGTATGTACATTACCATTAAATAATGGACATCGAAATATATACACTATAATGGTAAGTGTACATCATATATAACTAACTGTATACACAACATGGTAATCAAAAGTACTGCATAGTTGGGTCTAGGGAACTATAACACCCTGAGCCCTCTATTCTGGACTCAATGCTTAAAAATGCTATGTAAATATTTTTATAAAAACAAACTGAATAATTACACAACCTATTACACAAATGAGGACCTTTTACTAGTCTAGATTCTAGAGGATTAGAAAACACCTTACATTTATCAGAGTTGAAACAAAAATGAAATATATTCCTACAACTCTTCCGCATGCTAACTCTGAAAGTGAAGCCGTCTGGAATAGAACTTCTAAGATACCAGTGAAAAATAAATTTTAAAAAAAGGGTGATCGTTCAATTTCTCAGTAAGGGGTTTTTTAAAATCATTGAGATTCCTTTTAAAATATATTTCTTTGAAAATAATCTTTGAGAAATTCTTTCAAATTTTCTTTAGTTAATACCATAAAAATACTTTCTGAAATACCTTTAAAAATAATATTGAAATTATTTACGTATTGAAAATACTTAAATATTTTGAAAATACTTATGTTCAAATTGTTTTAAAAATAATCCAGCGATATTTCTGAAAAACTTATATGAAATATTTTGAAAACAAAAATAATTGGAAACTTGAAACATTAAAGGATATCTTGGGTCTACCCACTTATTAAAGGATTGGGTTCACTCCCCAATTACCTACCATTTTTACAATGATCAAGTACAAACTTTTATAAAAATAATTTATAAGCTTGATTTACATATATATATAGTTTCACTAGAGTTTAAAATATATATATATATATATATCTGTATATAATCATACATAAAATAAATATGTTCACTTTTATTTATATATAATTATATAAACAGAAATCTTCATTGGAAATTACATGTTTGACTTTGTACGAACAAATCTTATGATACATAAACTTTGCTTAACCACATGGAAGATTAATTATTACTCACGTACTTAAAAATTTCAAAGATATGTTTATTTAATTTCTTTTATGAATTAAATAATGACATGAAGGTATGAACTAATAGAAATAGCGAACACATAATTTCATCTTCTTAAAATTAATCATAAGAAATAGATAATTATGTGTCGCGCACAAAATTATCAAAGTAGCATTTCTTTACAAAGTACAATCATCCTTTCATGGATGTATATATATATGTACTTAAGCTTCAAGGAATGTAACTTTAAGAAGTACAAATATATATAAATAATCATAGAACTCAAATTAGAAACCAATGATCTTGAACGTTAAATAAATTATTTTTATATATATATGTTTGATTACCATGTACACATGTATCTTACACCCATAATTAGATACTTGGATGGTTAAATCGAAGTGTGTGAAAAATAACACTTCAATATATATATATATAACATAAACATGAAAATTTGTATATATTCATATATATGTATGTATCATGCATAAATAAAACACACACCTATTCAATTTCTGAATTAAAAGTACATATTTGGACTTCATAGAAGTATAAAACATGGAATAAAAATAATAAAATAATTAGAAACCCAAAAAAATAGGGATTATAATTTGAAATGAACAAAATCCCCTTATATAAACTTAAAATTATATCTTGAAAATAATTAAAAGATGCACTAAAATATATAATTTGGCTTCATATCATAAAAAAATCCTTTTAATAAAATGATCCCTTACTATAATTTATCAAAGTTTCAAAAGGGAAAAACTTATTTATTTTGATTTATAGAACCCATTCCAAAAATAAATTTCCCTTTCACAATTATAATTCAGGAAGAAAAAAAATTGCAAAAACAAATATAAGAAATCCCTTACTAATTTTTGATTGAATAATCCTTCACTCTCTATGTAGCTAACATACAATGCCTTAAAATGGGCATACAGTACCCTATCTATTTATAACCTCAAATGAACAGTATAGACAAAGACACTCTTAAATTCCATAAATGAAATTGTCTCAAGAACAGTAGTTTCATAGTTTGAATTGGAAATTATTGGTTCTGATGAAATGCTTGTTGAGAAAGCATAATATATAATATTCATATATTGCAACATATCTCATATTCGGTCAAAAAACAAAAACTCAGTGGATTCAATGAATGAATCCTTCTAAATATGGGAAAATAAAATTGAATTTAAATCGAATGTTTACAGGTGGGAACCGAGGAAGAGAAAAATCAACGGATCCATGAATCATCATTGTGAACTTCATAGAAACAAGACAAAATTAGACAGAAATGTTGACATAAACAGATCTTGAATCAATATTAGCACTTAAAAGATTATTTTTAGACACAAACATTAGTAGAAAATCTCAAATAATGTGAAACAGTCAATAGGCATATAAGAACTGAAATCGGTAATACAAGATAGACAACAATTTAGGTATTTATTACACTTAAAATCGAATCTAGAAAACAGATTCGGATAAAAAAATAGACACCTACTTGTAGATTTGGACAACTTGAAGAGATATTTGAATCCAAAGGTTGTTTTCCCCAAAATCTCAATCACGGCTCAGATCGGGTGTGTGATGGACTTTGAACTCGAACTCAGATCTAGATCTGTTCATGTCGCTCAGCTTCGACCTCGAATTTGAAGACAAACCAGCCTCAATCTCGCTCAGCCGGGTCTAATTCTACATCAGTGGTCAACTCCTGAAGAAGAAAATGAAGATGAACCCTCACATCTGCCTCAGATCCCAGTCATGCTTGCCCTCCGACCTCGCGCCCAACGCTTGAAGACTCCATGGTTCGAACGAATACAACCTCGGCCACCTCTTGTAGAGGAAACCCGTTGTGCCTCTTGACTTGAAACCCTAACTCATTTTTACTTTTTTTATCATTTTCATAATTTTTTTTATTTTTTTTTCATTTAAGATATATATAAATATATCGTATTATATATCAAAAAATAAATTAATAATTTGTTAAAATCAAAATAACAATTTTAACATAATTTGTTCAGAAATATTTATGATTTTAAAATTTTAAAATTAATAATGTTAATAATTTCAAATGTCATTATATATAATTAAAATGAAAAGTAATAAAAAAAATTAAATAATTTCATTTTTTATTATATAATGTAAAACGTTATAGTTAAGTATTTGAAAACAAATAATTTATTTTATTTTATTTTAATTAAAAACATAACTTTTTTATTACAAACAAATTCATAAATATATACAATATTGACAAAAATACTAAGTTCCTTTTAAGAAAAATTTATAAGAAGTTATTAAGTTTAATTATTTTTATTTATAAAATAATATATTAAAAAATACCATTTCAGGATACGATAATTCATAAAAGTATAATTAATTTTTATTTTTGATATGTCATCATGTATTAAAAGTAACATTTTACATTTTAAATAATAATTCATTTACTATTTACTTAAACATTCTAGGATGTTACATTCTCCCCACTTAAACGAATTGCGCTCTTTCAATCCGTTCGTCGAACTTGAGAAAATTATCAATTTTCATCTTGAGAATTAAATAATTTCTAAGGGGACATATCTATCTAAAGGAAACTCCATTGTGTAGATTTTTTTTCTCAAAAGACAATATCTAATCTCAAAATTTTTCTAGAACATTCCTCTAATACCAATTATAACACCCTCAGCCTGCTCTTTCAGACTCAATGTTTAAAAATGCTTTGTAATTTTTTTTTATAAAAAGAAACTGAATAATTACACAACCTATTACACAAATGATGACAATTTACAAGTATAGATTCTAGAGGATTAGACAACACCTTACATTCATCAGAGTTGAAACAAAAATGAAATATATTCCTACTACGCTTTCGTACACTAACTTTGAAAGTGAAGCTATTTGGAATATAACTTCTAAGATACCTGTGAAAAAATGGTTTTAAACAAAAGTTGAGCATTCAATTGCCTGCTAAGGGGTTTTTAAAAATCGTTGAGATACATTTTAAAATATATTTATTTGAAAATAATCTTTGAGAAATGATTTCAAAATTTCTTTAGTTAGTACCTTAAAAAAATTCGGAAATACCTTTGAAAATAATGTTGAAATTATTTACGTATTGAAAATAATTCAATATTTTGAAAATACTTACGCTCAAATTGATTTAAAAATAATCTAGTGATATTTATGAAAAACTTATACATAATATTTTGAAAACAAAGACATTTTGTAAACATGAAATATTGAAGGTTATCTTGGGCCTATCCACTTATTGAGGGATTGTGTTCACCCCCCAATTACCTACCATTTTTACAACTTTCAAGTATCGGATTTTATAAAAATAATTTTTAAATATTTATTTACATATATATACAGTTGCACTGGAGTTTTAAATATATATATGTATAAAATCATACATGAAATAAACATGTTCACTTTTATTTTTATAGAATTATATAAATACAAATCTTCATTGGAAATTACATGTCCAACTTGGTATGACCAAATCCTATGATACATAAACTTTTCTTAACCACACGGAAGATTAATTATTATTCACATACGTAAAAATTTCAAAGACATGTTTGTTTAATTTATTTTATACATGAAATAATGACTTGAATGTATAAACTAATAGCAATAGCGAACACATAATTTTGTCTTCTTAAAATTAGTCATAAGAAATAGATAATTATGTGTCATGCACAAAATTATCAAAGTAGCATTTCTTTAAATAGTACAATCATCCTTTCATTGATGTATATATATATATATGTACTTTAGGTTTTAAGGAACATAACTTTAATAAGTACATATATATATATATACATAATCGTAGAACACGAATTAGAAACCAATAATCTTGAACGTTAAATAAATTATTTTTATATATATGTTTGATTAGCATGTACACATGTATCTTACGCCCATAATTAGATACTTGGATGCTTTAATCGAAGTGTGTGAAAAATAAAACTTCAATATATATATATATATATATTAATCATAAAAATGAAAATTTATATATATTCATATATATATATATATATGTGTATCATGCATAAACAAAACACACACATATTCAATTTGTGAATTAAAAGTATAGCTTGGGACTTCATAGAAGTATAAAACATGGAATAAAAAAACTTAAATAATTAAAAACCCACAAAAATAGGGATTATAATTTGAAATGAACAAACTCCCCTTAAAAAAACTTAAAATTATATCTTGAAAATAATTAAAATCTAAATACTAAAATATATAATTTGGTTTCATATCATAAAAAACATATCATTTTAATAAAATGATCCCTTGCTATAATTTATAAAAGTTTAAAAAGTGAAAAACATGTTTATTTTGATTTGAATAACCCATGGAAGAAATAAATTCCCCTTGAACAATTATAATTTGGGAATAAAAAATAATAGACAAAAAAATAAATCCCTTACTAAATTTTTATTGAAGAATCCTTTACTCTCTGCGCAGAAAACATGAAATGCCTTAAAATGGGAATGCAGTACCCTATCTATTTATAACCTCAAATGAATAGTATAGACAAAGACACTCTTAAATTCCATAAATGAAATTGTCTCAAGAACAGTATTTTCATTATTTTAATTGGAAATTATTGGTTCTGATGAAATGCTTATTGAGAAATCATAATATATAATGTTCATATATGGCAGCATATCTCATATTCAGTAAAAAACAAAAACTCAATGAATTAAATGAATGAATCTCATCCAAATTTGGGAATAGAAAATTGAATTTAAATTGGATGTTTATAGGTGGGAACCGACGAAGAGAAAAAGCAACGAATCCATGAATCTTCATTGTGAAGTTCGTAGAAACAAGACAAAATCAGACGGAAATGTTGACATAAACAGATCCCGAATCAATATCAGCACTTAAAATATTACCGTTAGACATAGGAATTGGAAGAAAAATACCAAACGATGTGAAATAGTCAATAGGCATATAAGAACTGAAATCAATAATATTAGATATATGAAAATTCAGGTATTTATTACACTTAAAATAAAATCTAGAAAACAGATTCAGATAAAAAAATAGACACCTACTTGCAGATTTAGACAATGAGAAGAGATGTATGAATCCAAAGGTTTTTTTCCCCAAAATCTCAATCATGAATCATATCAGGTGCGTGATGGCCTTCGAACTCGAGCTTAGATCTAGATCTGGTCATGTCGCTCAGCTTCGACCTCGAATTAGAAAACAAACCAGCCTCGATCTCACTCGGTTGGGTCTGATTCTACATCGGTGGTCGACTCCCTAAGAAGAAAATGAAGACGAACCCTCACATCCACCTCAACTCCCAGTTGTTCTCACCCTCCGACCTCATGGCCCATGCTCGAAGACTCCATGATTTGGACGAACCCGACCTCGGCCTCCTCCTATAGAGGAAACCTGTTGCACCTCTTGACTTCAAACCCTAACCTGTTTTGACTTTTTTTTATCATTTTCATTTTTTTTAATTTTATTTTTCATTTAACATATATATATTCAAAAATTAAATTAATAATTTTTCAAAATCAAAAAATAACAATTTTAACATAATTTGTTCATAAATATTTATAATTTTGAAATTTGAAAATTAATAATGTTAATAATTTCAAATTTCATTATATATAATTCAAAATGAAAACTAACAATGTTTTTTTAAAATAATTTTATTTTTTATTATAATGTAAAATTTTATACTTAAGTATTTAAAAAAATATTTTAATTTAATTTCTTTTAATTAAAAACATAATTTTTTTAATATAAACAAATTTTTAAATATATACAATATTGAAAAAAATACTAAGTTTATTTTAATCAAAATTTATAAGAATATATTAACATTAATTATTTTTATTTCTAAAATAATATATTAAAAAATACCATTTCATGTTACTATATTTCATAAAAGTAAAATTATTTTTTATTTTTCATATTTCATTATGTATTAAAAGTAACATTTAACATTTTAAATTATAATTCATTTACTATTTACTTAAACTTTCTTGGATGTTACATCCCCCCAAGGAATTGCGCCCTTGCAATTCGTTCATCGAACTTGAGAACATTTTGAATTTCTATTTTCAGAATTAAAAAAATTATAAGGGAACATAACTATCTAAAGGAAACTCTATCATGTATATTGTTTTTTTAAAAGACAACTTCTAATCTAAAAAGTTGTCTAGATCATTCCTCTGATACCAATTATATTGCCCCGAGCCCACCCTTCCGGACTTAGTGCTTAAAAATACTGTATAATTTTTTTTATAAAAATAAACTGAATAATTACACAACCTGTTACACAAATGAGTACTTTTTACCGGTCTAGGTTCTAGAGGATTCGACAACATAACACATTTATCGGAGTTGAACAAAAATAAAATATATGCCTACTATGCTTCTATATGATAAATCTAAAAGAGAAGCTGTCTGGAATAGAACTTCGAAGATACCTATGAAAAATCAGTTTTAAGAAAAGGGTGAGAATTCAATTACCCAGTAAAAGGTTTTTAAAAATCATTGAGATACATTTTAAAATATATTTCTTTGAAAATAATCTTTGAGAAGTGATTTCAAAATTTCTTTAGATAATAGAATAAAAATACTTTCTAAAATACCTTTGAAAATAATATTGAAATTATTTACATATTGAAAATACTTCAATATTTTGAAAATACTTATGCTCAAATTTCTTTAAAAATAATCCAGTGATATTTATAAAAAATTTATACGTAAGATTTTGAAAAAAAAACATTTTGGAAACTAGAAACATTAAAGGCTATCTTGGTCCTACCCACTTATTGAGGGATTGGGTTCACTCCCAAATTCCCTACCATTTTTACAACGTTCAAGTACCGACTTTTATAAAAATACTTTTTAAGCTTGATTTACATATATATATAGTTTCACTAAAGTTTTAAATATATATATGTGTGTGTGTGTGTGTGTGTGTGTGTATAATAATACATGAAATAAACCTGTTCACTTTCATTTATATATAATTATATAAATACAAATCTTCATTGGAAATTACATGTTTCACTTGGTATGACCGAATCTTATGATACATAAACTTTGCTTAACCACGTGGAAGATTAATTATTATTCACATGCTTAAAAATTTCAAAGACATGTTTTTTTAATTTCTTTTTTGCATGAAATAATTACATGAAGGTGTAAACTAATAGCAATAGCGAACACATAATTTCATCTTCTTAAAATTAATCATAAGAAATAAGAAATTATGTGTCGCGCACAAAATTATGAAAGTAGAAATTCTTTACAAAGTACAATCATCCTTTCATGGATGTATATATATATGTGTACTTAGGTTTTAAGGAATGTAACTTTAAAGAGTACATATATATATATATATAAACATAGAACTTGAATTAGAAACCAATGATCTTGAACGTTAAATAAATTATTTTTATATATAAGTTTGATTAGCATGTACACATATATCGTACACCCATAATTAGTTACTTGGATGGATTAATCGAAGTTTGTGAAAAATAACACTTAAATGTATATATATATATGTATGTATATATATATTAACCATAAACATGAAAATTTATATATATTCATATATATATGTATCATGCATAAAAAAACACACACATATTCAATTTTTGAATTAAAAGTAGAGATTTGGACTTCATAGAAGTATAAAACATGGAATCAAAATACTTAAAGTAATTAGAAACCCACAAAAAAGGGATTATAATTTGAAATGAACAAACTCCCCTTACACAAACTTAAAATTATATCTTGAAAATAATTAAAATATGAATACTAAAATATATAATATTTTTTCATATCATAAAACACATATTGTCTTAATAAAATGATCCCTTACTATAATTTATCAAATTTTCAAAAGTTTAAAACATGTTGATTTTGATTTGAAGAACCCATAACAGAGATAAATGTTACTTGCACAATTATAATTTGGGAATAAAAATAATCGAAAAAACAAATATAAGAAATCCCTTACTAATTTTTGATTGAAGAATCCTTCACTCTATGCGCAGCAAACATGTATTGCCTTAAAATGGGCATGCAGTACCCTCTCTATTTATATCCTCAAATGAACAGTATAGACAAAGACACTCTTAAATTCCATAAATTAAATTGTCTCAAGAACAGTAGGTTCATTGTTTGAAATGGAAATTAATGGTTTCTATGAAATGATTATTGAGAAAACATAATATATAATATTCATATATTACAGCGTATCTCATATTCAGTCAAAATAAAAACAAAAACTCAGTGGATTCAGTGAATAAATCTCATACAAATCTGGGAATAAACAATTGAATTTAAATCATATGTTTACAAGTGGGAAATGATGAAGATAAAAATCAACAGATCCATGAATATTCATTGTGAATTTCGTAGAAACAATACAAAATTAGATGGAAATGTTTGCATAAATAGATCCTGAATCAATATCAACACTTAAAAAGATTATTTTTCAAGACAGACATTGGAAGAAAAATCCCAAATGATGAGAAACAGTCAATAGGAATATAAGAACTAAAATCGGTAATATGAGATAGACGAAAATTCAGGTATTTATTACACTTAATAAAATCTAGAAAATAGATTCGTATGAAAAAAAAGACACATACTTACAGATTTAGACAACATGAAGAGATATCTGAATCTGAATGTTGTTTTCCCCAAAATCTCAATTGCAGCTCAGATCGGATGCATGATGGCCATCGAACTCAAACTCAGATCTAAATTTGGTCATGTCGCTCGGCTTTGAACTTGAATCTGAAGACAAACCAACCTCGATCACACTTTGTTGGGTCCGATTCTACATCGGTGGTCCACTCCCGAAGAAGAAAATGAAGACGAACCCTCACATTCTCCTCGGCTCCCAGTTGTGCTCGCCCTCCGACCTCACGGGCCACGCTCAATTACTACATGGTTTGAACGAACCCGACCTTGGGCTCTTCCTATAGAGGAAACTTGTTGCATCTCTTGAATCAAAACCCTAATCCTTTTTTAATTTTTTTTTATCATTTTCATATTTTGTTTTTTATCATTTAACACACACATATATATATATATATCCTATTATATATCAAAAATTAAATTAATAATTTATTTAAATAAAAATAACAATTTTAACATAATTTGTTCAGAAATATTTATAATTTTTCAATTTGAAAATTAATAATGTTAATAATTTTAAATGTTATTATATATAATTAAAAATGAAAAGTAACAATGTTTTGTTTAAATAATTTCATTTTTTTATTATATAATGTAAAATTTTATACTTAAGTATTTAAAAAAATCATTACAATTTAATTTCATTTAATTCAAAATATATTTTTTTTATTATAAAAAAATTCATAAATATATACAATATTGAAAAAATTTCTAAGTTTCTTTTAAGAAAAATTTATAAGAAGATATTAACTTTAATTATTTTTATTTATAAAATAATATATTAAAAAATACTATTTCATGAAACTATATTTCATAAAAAAATAATTAAGGCATGGTACTAAGATTATAAATCTGGGAGGAATTCAGTGAAGTCCAGAATGGTTTGTGGAAGACAGTTCGCAAAAGACAATTTGCATAAGACAGTTTGTAGAAGACAGTTCACGAAAGCCAGTTTGTGAAAGACAGTTTGTGGAGGAGGAGTTAGTCTGCAGAAAATAAGCAGTATGCAAATGCAGTTTCTAAAAGTAGTATGTGGTCGCAGTTTGTGAAGGCAGTAGGTGGAGGTGGTAGGTGGAGTAGTGCAGTTTGCAGAGGAATGGTTTGCGAACTAACAGTGTGTGGAAAAGTGGATTTCATCTACCAGTAAAAATAGGACTTCAATAGAGCATTTATCTACAGTTGAGGATGAATGATTTAATGAAAATGAAGAGACCTACAAGTCCATAAAATGTGTGTGGATCCTTCCCAATGTAGTGAGCAAAGGGGAGTCAACAAAAGTGTTTAGAGGGACGCAATGAGCTATCCCTAAAACATTATAAAGGCAATGTTCCTGGCATATAGTGATTGTGCCTAAACTTTTGTACCCCATAACTAGTGAAGATTAGTGGATTTTGGTATGACTAACACACTATTAGTATATGCTCCTTGGACTATCACTTAGTTATGAACCAAGTAAAATTTTTTTGTTGGCTCTTTGCATTTGATTTTTTGTTTACTGATCATTCTCATTAGAAAGGTTCAACGGGTTCCTATCAACGTTGGAACAATATTTGTCACTTTTGAAGAAAAATTTGACACCCTTGTTGATCCCAGTGATTGCATTTGTTTCCAATGGAATGTCAATATATTCTTAATGAGTGTATGGTTGAAGAAATGTTGATTGGAGTGTCCTAAATTCAAACGATTGAAGATCTGGTCTGAAGTTCAAAGACATGTGTCAATGAAGGACATTATTACAACATTTAAAGAAGGCCATGCAATACTTGATTGCATGATGAATATAGAAGATCCATCCACTAGTTTCTAATTGTATAAAGTTTGAGTAAATGAGACAATTATAAGATGTGTGCAAAAAGATTTTTCACATTGGTTATATTGAAGATGCTTGGATTTCTAAGTTGGAGTGGCATGCATTTCATGTTGAAATACCTTATATGTATACTTTGGTTTCTATGTGTTTTGGGGTTTATACAAAAAAAAAATATGGAATTTGACTAACTAATCCAACTAGCCAAGCCAGGGAAGTGTGTAACACCCCAAGCTTCGATGTTACACTTCTCTTTGAATAATACAATAGTTTGTGTTGTACGCAACTTCAAGTTCTAGCACACCACGACCAATCAAACTAGCTGTTATGAATATTAATACCCACTTTTTGAAATTTTATAAATTTTATTTTTCAAATTGTACTTCATTTTTGGATTCAGAATATCAAAATTATCTTAGGGTGATTTTTTGGTATTTTTCTGAAAATATTCAATTTTTGATGAATAGTGAAAAACACTACATTATTATTTAAAACTGGATTTTTATTTAAATAATTAGTTATTTTATTTAAATTTATTTTAGGTCAAAATAGATAAATAATACGTATATATTTTCAATTTAATTCATTGGAGTCATTTTATAATAAGATTAGATATATAAAATTTTATTGAACTTTTTACCATCTTTTACCCACCTTCTAGGCACATTTGCAAATTTGCATAAAACATAATTTTACCACTTCTATAAATTTAATTTCAAAAATATGAGAGACATGGTTGAAATCATTAAGTAAAATTTTGTTCTATAATATGAAAATAATTTTTGGTGAACAGTAACTTTTGAATTTTATTTACCACGGTTAAAAGTAAATAGTGTAATTAAAGGTAAAAATGATATTATAATTACCCTAAAACATGTAATAATTCTATTGGATAAGTGTATTTCTACCAAATTCAACCTTATTAATAAAATATAATCATTTTTTTCCACTTGTATTAGATTAGTACATTTATTATTATTTTACTTAAAGAAGAGTTAAAAGTGTTAAATTCAAAGTTTAATAACTAAACTAGTTTTAATATAGGGTTCTACATAAGATAAATTTGAATATAAATATTCATTAGAAATATAAAAATATTTACTAAATAATTTTATTTTATTTATAATTTTTATATATTAAATAATTAAATTTATTTATGACATAATGATGATGAAGTAATTACCTTATTATTGAAAGATTAAAATAATTGATATTATAAATATTAATATAACTATAAATTGAGACTTTTGATGTATTCCAAGAATTTTATAGGTTAATATGACATGTTAGAGTTTATTAAATAAATTTTTTTCGAAGTGATAAAGTTGTTATGACTTTCAGAAAAAACAAATACTAAATAGTGTCACAATTGACATAAATGAGTTTTTAAAACAAATACTATATTATTAATTGATATAATATTACTAAAAATCTAATATTCAGAAAAAGGACTTAGATAAGGTTACATATATCAATAATTAACCACATGGGGTTCTCTTGGATTTTTATAGCAATTTTATTAACCATTTATTATAATAATACAAGAATACATGGTAAAAGTTAAACTATTTAACTAAGAGTTAAATCTAAAAGATAAGGTTAATATGGTGACCTAAACCGGTCTAAAACCTATTGGTTGAAAGGTTTTATACCCATAACCACCTTATAATCTAAATAAATCATTTTTTATCCATTAGAAACTGAAAATTATTTTATAATAAAATAATATTTCAATCTTTTCCTAAAGTGACCCTCACCTCTCTTATAAAAGGGTACCTCTACTTCTATCAAAATCACACCTCAAAAGCAATTTGGCTCAGTAAAACATTGCTCATATATCCTCAAAAATACCCTAAATCAACCTATATTACTTACTTTGATCATAAATCCAACCTAAGGATCCTTTTTGATCAAATCAAAGGGAAACACCCGAAGAAGAGGTAATAATTTCATCACCTCTTTCAAAGTTCTTTTCTTCTTCCACTTCCTCTTTCTTTGTTGTTTCCATACCAAAATAATAACTCTAGTACCTTATACATACTGTGATGTTATTATAAATATGGTATAACTATATTCATTATTCTATCCATCTTATGAATGGCAAAGTCACCATACGTGTGTACGTACGGCTTACCGTCTCCACGTCATGGTGTAGTTTGTTATTCAACACTTAATTATTTGGATGGGTATAATAATGAGTATAATTGATGTAAATAATAAACATAAAATTTTAATTATTCTTTATATATGATATACTGTCCAATTACATGTGATTCCACCGTCAATAGAATGATATTTTTGCTCGTGCGTACATACGGATTACCGTCTCCACGAACGCGATGAGATTCATTACCCATCGTAATCATTCAAGAATAATTTTTATTTTATGATTAAAAATAATGTTTAATAACTTAATATGATTTTGGATATGAATTAAATACATCCTATCAATAACAAACATGACTTACGTAACAAAACATATAAAGGAAAATGAATCAGTTAACACCTGAAACAATGATACAACTGAAATATTATTAACAAAGCAATATTAAAAGATCATATATGATATCATATTTATGTATGTGGTTCTTTTATAATTTAATAAAAATTATTTAACTATTATATAGGAGGTTAATGTACCCTCAATCAAGGAAATGTACAAGGTAAGGTTTAATTTTACAATCTCTTTACTTATCCGGGGTTGTTTATACTTAAGTATCTACTCGGACTTCTTTATCATCCACATATGTGTTTCTTAAAAATGTATTTCAAAAAAAATTACTATTTACTATACTATGGGTTAAATTCATTTATACCCTTTTTTTACTTTTTATAAAATATTTATAAAGGAATATTTTTGTCATTTTCTAAACAAGTTCATTTACGACCTTTTCGACAAAATTAAGGAAAGAATGTTTTTTTAACTTATACGGTGAGTGAGGATATTTTTCACCTTTATAACACCTTTGAAGCTTCCATTACAAGTTTATAAGAATATTTTTAAATTAAATGTTTTATTTTATAATTATGTGACTTTTAAATTATTTTAAAATAGAATGAGATATTTCTTTCAAATAGTTTTGATTTCATATATGTCAACATAATATGATGGATTTTACACTTGTTTGAAGTTGATTTATTATGATACAATCTTCTATATTGTATTGAAGGTTTTGTGATATGTTTAACTGTGGATATGTTATTTTTATACCATTCATGGTTTATTGTTAAAGTATTAACATTTTGTATGCTAGTTTTAATATGAATGTTTATGTTGTGTTTCAAACTTTTCATATGAGGAATGCATTGGACTTAGTAAGTGACGGGTGGATCCCTCTATAGCTCGCTGATGCATCGGTAGGTCTCATGAGACAAACTAGTGTCTTGGAACACGACCTTGAAAAAATATTATTTTTATTTTTGGAACGATGCCTTGACTATGTGGTGATGATGTCCGGCATTATGCATTCTATCATTATGAAATTGGCTATTGATATTACATGTGATTATTCGACTAGTAGAATATCCATGTGAATAAGTAAATGGAATTATTTGATTTATCTTTTCTATATTATGATAAAGTTTAAGTTTAAAAATCTTTTGTTTTAGTCTTATAAATTGCCTTAAATGTTTATGGTTATTTATGATACTTTCCACTATATTGTTATCCTTACTGAGCATATGAGTTCACCCCTTTCTATGTTTTATTTTTTCCAAGATGTGAAAAAGTATATTACGATTAACCTACAGGAATAATCTAAGGGATATGAGTGTGTTCAAAGGGGACATAATGTTGTTGTTGTTTTTTTCATTTCATGATGTAATGTATAACTTATGTATGCATCTAGAACTTCCAAGGCTACTAAACTAATCAATCTTTTGAGACTTGATCTCTTGTGATCATGCCAATGTTATGTAATAATGCACTGACTCTGGGTAACTAGGGTCGGGGTGTTACAGTTGGTATCAGAGAATTTTAGTACAAACCTTGGAAGCTAGATTTAGAAAAACTTTGATTAGATAACATTACCCTAAGATAAAATTTGAGGATTAGTATAGAATAACTTCCTATAATTTTGGTAATGTAGAGATTTTGTGTATTTTACAAGAAATACATCGTTGTCTAGATACGAGCAGGTAGAGGCAGCTCTGGTACAAATGTACCTAGGAGTGAAAACTCTGACAAGGAGTTTCGGGCTTGACTTGTGGTATCCTGGTACACGACAATGGGCCTTGCTGCACACTTGGTTACGACACTCCTGGGGGATATGTTTATGATAATTCACATTTTCTTTACAAACCATTATGAAGGATTTATGAGTAAATACTTCCTCAAAGAAATTTTTTTTATGATTATGGATTATATGCATAAACTATTAATGTTAGGTATTTACAAGTTTAAAATTATGTATTGTAATTCATAAACTAACCTAGTGTATTCCATTGTTTAGAAATGGTGCCCAGTAGAAGGAATGAGAACTCCAGAAATACGCATGATCCAAAGAGTAAGAAGGATCATATCTTTCATGGTCTTAAGCCAATATTTAGAAGGGAAATAGTCTCCCACAGATTCTCATCATATGAAGAAATATTATCATGTGTTAATAAGATAAGTAAAGAATTATCAGAGTCCTATGGCTTTGAAGGGAAGACAGATTTGAAAAGGATGGTAGAGAGAAATATGGATAAGGGGAAGAAGGTAAAAGTTAAATTTCCATCCTGCAATAAATGTGGGAAGAAACACCTCGGTACTTGCCTGAAGGGAATGGGAGTCTGTTACAAGTATGGTGAAAAAGGCCACCAAACTCATGATTGCAAGGGAAAGAAAGGGGTTTTCAATGTTGAATGCTACAATTGTAGAGAAATGGGGAATTATGAAAATGAATGTACTAAGTACCAAGGGAACTTACCTCAGAAAAGTACAAGGGGTCAAGGCCAAGATTATGCGATCACTACTGCTGAGTTTGAAGATCTGAATGACGTGGTGGCAGGTAATTTAATGGTTTTCTCAAATTTATCCAATGATTTATTTGATTCTGGATCATCGTATTGTTTCATATATTCCCATTTTGCTAAGAAAATTAGATATTTCCAATTCAATTTAACAAGGGAGTTGTCAGTCAAAACTTCTAAGGGAAGTATCATTGTAACAAATTTTTGTGAATCAGTTCCCATTAGGGCATATAAATGTACTTTATCTATCGATCTCATCATAATACCCATGATTTAATTTGATATAATCCTCAGTATGGATTGGCTTTTGGACCAAGATGCGAAAATATATTGTAAGAAGAAGGAGGTTGAAATAACTATGGGTGATGAAAGGAATGTTCAAATAGAGGATGTACCTATTGTGCAAGAATATGTTTATGTGTTTCCAAAGGATTTACCTGGACATCCTCCAGAATGAGAAATTGAGTTTTCCATTGATTTAATTCCTAGTTCAAGGCCCATATCGAAGACCCATTATAGAATGGAAACTATGGAATTAGTGTAACTAAATAAACAACTAGAGTAATTGAGTAATAAAGGATTTATTCGCCCTAGTTTTTCTCTAAGGGGATCCCCTGTTCTTTTTATTAATAAGAAAGATGGATCTATGAGGTTGTGCATTGACTATAGGGAGATCAATGTTGTAACAATAAATAACAAGTATCCCCTACCTCGCATTGATTATTTACTTGATCAACTTCATGGAGCTCAATATTTTTCAATGATTGATCTTAGATCAGGATACCATCGGTTGTGCATGAAAAAGGAAGACATTCCAAATACAGCATTTCGAACCAGGTATAGGCATTACAAGTTTACAGTAATACCTTTTGGACTGACTAATGTA
This sequence comes from Viscum album, assembly GCA_963277665.1. NCBI lineage: Eukaryota > Viridiplantae > Streptophyta > Magnoliopsida > Santalales > Viscaceae > Viscum > Viscum album. The sequence goes on from OY728157.1 coordinate 1,809,066,967, forward strand.
CCCTCTATTTTCCTAGATCTAATGAATAGAGTTTTCAATGAATATCGTGATAACTTTGTTGTGGTATTTATTGATTATATCTTAGTATACTCAAAAATCTATAAAGATCATGAAAATCACTTGCGCACTACTCTAAAGACTCTTAGAAGAAATGAATTATATGGGAATTTTAGCAAGTGTGAATTATGGCTTCAGGAGATTTCTTTTCTTGACCATATTGTCTCTAAGGATGGAATCTCTATCGATCCTTCTAAGACAAGAGAAATAAAATAATGTACAGCACCAACGAGTATAAATGAGGTATGCAGTTTTATTGGTTTAGCAGGTTATTATCGGCGTTTCATATAGAATTTTTTCCTATTGGCTAACCCATTAACCAAACTCACATGTAAAGGGGTTAAATTTTTTTGGACAAAGAAGTTTAAATTTTTTTTCGAAGAACTGAAGAGAAGATTAGTCAATGCTCTTATCCTGACTCTACCATCGAGGAATAATGGGTTTGTTATTTATAGTGATGCTTCAAAGAAAGTACTTGGTTTTTTTCTTATGCAAAATGATAGAGTTATTTCCTATGCATCAAGACAGCAAAAAATTAATGAACAAAACTATCCCACTTCTGATCTTGAGTTAGCAGTTGTAATCTTTACTTTGAAGATATGGAGACACTATCTCTATGGTAAAAAATGTGAGATATATACCAATCAAACGAGTTTGAAGTATATTTTCTCATAGAAAGAAATCAACATGAGGAAAAGAAGATGGATTGAACTACTCAAATATTATGATTGCACTATACACTACCACCTGGGGAAAGAAAATAAGGTGGCAGATGCTTTGAGGAAAAAGGATCATGGAGTTTTGAACAAGATGAGAGTTAAAAGGGATCCTATGTTCCTGGATCTAGTAAATATGGATATGGGAAAAATCATGGAAGGTGAAACATCAATACTTTTTCAAATGGTTTCCAAACCATCTTTACTATAAAGGATAAAAATTTCTTAGACTAATGATGAGGAGTTTCAAAAAAAATTAAAGTTATGAATGATGGGAGATTGATCAAATTCGTATATAAAGATGGAATTTTGAAATTTGGGAAGAGACTTTGTGTTCATGACATACCAGATCTAAAAATGGAATTGTTGGATGATGCTCATAGCTCCAATTTCTCTATACACCTTGGAAGTACTAAGATCTATAGATATTTGAAAGAACATTTATGGTGGGACAACATGAAGAGGGAGATTGTTGATTATGTGCCAAGATGTATGGTTTGTCAACAGGTGAAGGCTGGAAGACAACATTATAGAAGAGTCACGCAACCTCTTCCCGCACCTGAGTAGAAATGGGATGATATTATGATGGACTTTGTCATGGGGCTACCAAATACTCCTAGAAGAAATGATGCAATATGGTTCATTGTTGATCGTCTTACAAAGTCAGCACATTTTCTTGATATAAGAGAATATTTACCACTTGAACATTTAGAAAGACTATATATTAATGAATTTGTATACTTCATGGTGTACCCCTATCGATTGTTTCTGATCGTGATCCCCGTTTTACATCAAGGTTTTGGAAAAGTCTTCAAAAATCCCTAGATACTGAACTTCATTTGAGCACTGCCTACCACCCTCAAACTGACAGACAATCAGAACGGACTATTCAAACCTTAGAATACTTGTTGAGATCTTTCTCACATGAATTTAAAGGTATGTGGGATCAGTATTTACCACCAGTAGAATTTTTCTATAACAATAGCTTCCATTCAAGTATTCATATTGCACCATATGAAGCGTTATATGGAAAGAGATGTCGCACACCAACTTGTTGGGATGATGTTGGTGAAAGAAAACTTATAGGCCCAGAACTTGTTAAAGAAACAATGGAAAAGTTTGAGATTATCCAAACCTACATCAAAGCAACTCAAATTAGGCAAAAGAGCTATGCCGATAATCGAAGGAAGGATTTGGAATTTCAAGTAGGAGATCATATTTTCTTGAAGGTATCTCCATGGAATGGTGTTATATGTTTTGGTAAGAAGGGTAAATTAAGTCCCAGGTAAATCAGACCTTTCGAAATTCTAGAACGAATTGGAGTTCTAGCTTACCATTTGGAAATGCTGCCAAGTCTCTCCAAAGTTCATGATGTGTTCCATGTATCACTGTTGAGAAAATGCATGTCTGACCCAACGCATGTACCCACCTATGAAGAAATAGAACTGGAACCCAATATTTCTTATTGTGAAGATCCTATCAAGATTCTTGATACTAGAGAACATGTGCTGAGAAACCAGATGACTCGTCTGGTAAAAGTTCTATGGAGAAACTATAATATAGAAGAGACAACATGGGAACCTGAGGAACTTATGATGAATAACCACCCGAATATTTTTATGCAGTAGTATTCTAGAAATTTAGAGGACGAAATTATTTTAAGTAGGGAAGAATGTAAGACCCCAAGCTCCCACAGTATGCTTCTCTTTGAATAATACAATAGCTTGTGTTGTACGTAACATCAAGTTTTAGCACATCACGACCAATCAAACTAACCGTTATGAATAGTAATACCCACTTTTTGAAATTTTATCTATTTTATTTTTCAAAATGGACTCCATTTTTAGATTTTTAATATCAAAATTATCTTAGGGTGAATTTTTTGTATTTTTCTGAAAACATTCAATTTTTGATGAATAGTGAAAAAACATTGGGTTATTATTTAAAACCAAGTTTTTATTTAAATAATTATTTATTTTATTTAAATTTATTTTAGGTCCAAATATATACATAATACCTATATATTTTCAATTTAATTCATTGTATTCATTTTATAATAAGATTATATATATAAAATTTTATTGAACTTTTTACCGTCTTTTACCCACCTTCTAGGCACAATTGAAAATTTTCATAAAACGTAATTTTACCGCTTCTATTAATTGAATTTCAAAAATTCAAGAGACACAGTTGATATCAGTAAGTAAAATGTGGTTCAATAATATGAAAATAATTTTTGGTGAATAGTAACTTTTGAATTTTATTTACCACGGTTAAAAGTAAATAGGGTGATTGAAAGTAAAAATTATATTATAATTTCCCTAACATGTGTCCTAATTTTATTGGATAAGTGTATTTCAAAAAAAATAAACCTTAGGAATAAAATATGATCTTTTTGATCCACTTGTATTATGTAAAGACCTGTAAATTTCAAGGAAATTTTTTTTCTTAATTTTCTTTGGAATTTTACAAGAACGCAACTTCTGACGGCACCTGATTCTGAGGCCCGGTGTGCCCGGAATCATTTTCTGAAGTTTGGTTCGGGTACGTTCAGTGAACGAATGAGCGGGTTTTTCTAACTTTTGAACCGGTGCTCGGAATCAAATTCCGAGGGCACCGATGAAATCGCAGCGCCGGTATTTGCTTAGAAACGCCTCTTCCGGAGTTGCGTTTTCTCAGTTGTGGTTTTTAATTTTTGGGTTTTAAGTTAAGAAATAAAATAAAAGTTGTGCGACAATTTTTTATTTTTATTTTTCACTTAAAGCCGCTTAAAGACCACTTCAAGCTGTTTAAGCTGAGTTGATGCGGATAGGGTGCTATCCAAAAATATCATACCCTCTTGGTAAGATATTTGTGAGGTGGGGCCCGCACGAGCCCCCACCGTTTCTTTTCCGCTAAGTAACACACCCGCGAAAACCCGTCATTATGAAAGTCAACTGATGTGTTTTCTTAAATTCTTAATGCACCATTTAATTGGGCGGTTTTATTCGTTGAATTAATTCTAAAAATTAATGGGTCGTTACTTACCTCTTTTTCGTTTGTTGGCATGTTAATAAAATAAGACCAACACTCTTTCTCCTTAAGTCTTGTTCGTTGAGAGTATTTGACAGAAACCAAGAATTCTTCATCCTCCTTCATGAAGAATGCGAAGAACGCGAAGAACGTGAAGAACGCGAAGAATGCGAAGAACGCCGAGCCCTCGGAAATCGACGATGCGAAGCCGTGTGCCGCGACGCCAACATTTCCTCTCCCGCGACGTTCTTTGGCGACGTTCCTTAATCCGCAACAAAATCTTCGATCATCCGTTGAGGTGAGAGATTGCGGTTCTTTAAATTTCTTTGTGGATTAAAACAACAATATGGATTTAATTATTATTAATTAAATCTATATGTTCTTGAATCTCGGAGTTCGTCGACGCGCACCGTATTCCGCGACGACGCGACGCCCTTCCACGACGACGCGACGCCCTTCCGCGACGTGACGATCGCCTCCTTCCGCGGTGATCAATTCTGAGAAGAACGTGTGTGCGACAACTTGACGAGGTAGGGGTTTGTTGTGATATAATTTATTTATATTCCCGTGATCGTTTCTTTTAAAATAAAGAATCTGGTTTCATAAAGAACAATTTTAATTTATTAAAATTGTTATTTGATATGTTGAATTTTCTTCCCAGTTGTTATCACCTAACGCGGAGGGTGCGGGCCGAACGAACACGGCCCGACAACCCTCCGCAATTCTTCGTTGTTGTGCGGATTTGGCAGGCGATGACAAAACGTGACGTAAGAGCGATTTGATGTTTCCGCAGTGAAGAACGGAACCCGGGAGGAACAGTTGCGCAGACGGGAAGGAAAACGGACCACTGGAGCAACTCTGGTGGCCCGCGGAAGCTACCGGCGGCGCGGGTCGCCGGCGCCCCGGCGCGCCGCCGGACAGGGCCACCGCGGCTGAAGCCGCGGCGGCGGCGGTCAGCGGACCCGCGACCGCGCGGGTCCGGCTCGCACGCACAGGATGCGGCGACATGCCGCGTCCGCTGATCCAGCGCGGCCCCATGCAGGGCCGCGGCACCTCCAACCCGTGGGGGCAGCGCCCCGCGGCATCCGCGCTCGGCCGCGCGGGTCCGGCTCCCACGCACGGGACGCGGCGACATGCCGCGTCCGCTGATCCAGCGCGGCACCACGCGGGGCCGCGGCACCTCCAACCCGCGGGGGCAGCGCCCCGCGGCATCCGCGCTCGGCCGCTCGGTCGAGCTGAGCCGGGCCAGCCGGCCGGGCCGGACCCGGTTTGGGTCGACCCGGTTCGGCCGCCCCAGGGGGCGTCGGACCGGGTCGGCCCGGGCCCAGACCCCCGTCTTCGGACCGTTTTCGGTCTTTTGCCCGTATCTTGAGCTACATGCCTCCGAACGACGCGCCGTCAGCGGCGATGCGATCCTTGGATCGAGACGGTCCTTTTGGTATATCGCACTCAAGGTTTCGGAATACTTTGGGTTCGGCCGGGTTGGTTCGTACACGAAACCAACCAGGCCCTCGGAGCGGAAACGCTCATATCTTGAGCTTCGGACGTCCGATTGATGTGCCGTCGACTTTGGTGGATTTCTCTAAGTGAGACGGATATTTTGTCATACTCCGCCCGAGGTTTGGACGTAGGTGGAGTACGGTTGGGTTGGTTTTCCTTAAAAACTAACTAGGCCCCTGGGACGAAAAAAGCCAATAACTCTCAGACCAGGCGTCCGATTGACGCGCCGTCTGCGACGTTGAGTTCCTGTTGGCGATACGGAACTTTTGGATACATCAACTCTGGACTATGCGTCAGTTGATGTATCAGCCTCTCAGTCCGTAGAGCAGACCCTCCCGAATGAGCTTGCTGTGTGCGGGAACCCTAGAGCTGGCTGCTACTACTGTTGTGATGACGATGACTGTACAGAGATCCTCAGTGGATTAGACTGCGACAATGATGAAAATCGTATGGGAATCCTCCGTGTTTTCGGCAGTGACTACTACGGTACATCTTGGGATACATCAACTCCGGACTACATGTCAGTTGATGCATCGACCTCTTAGCTCGTGGAGTGGATCCTCCCGGAATGAGCATGTTGTGTGCGGAAAACCTAGAGCCAGTTGGGACTTGACGATTGCTGATCGAACGACTCGGTGTGTTACGGATAGCCCAATGGGGAGCGCTTGGTTGTAGCGGCAGACCCACAACAGAGGTGCACTTGGTTGTAGCGGCACAGGGGAGCGCTTGGTTGTAGCGGCAGACCCACAACAGAGGTGCGCTTGGTTGTAGCTGCACAGGGGAGCGCTTTCTTGTAGCGGAAGACCCACGACAGAGGTGCGCTTGGTTGTAGCGGCACAGGGGAGCGCTTGGTTGTAGCGGCAGACCCACGACAGAGGTGCGCTTGGTTGTAGCGGCACAGGGGAGCGCTTGGTTGTAGCGGAAGACCCACAACAGAGGTGCACTTGGTTGTAGCGGCATAGGGGAGCGCTTGGTTGTAGCGGCAGACCCACGACAGAGGTCCGCTTGGTTGTAGCGGCACATGGGAGCGCTTGGTTGTAGCGGCAGACCCACGATGGAGGAGCGCTTGGTTGTAGCGGCACGGGGGAGCGTTTGGTTGTAGCAGTAGGCCCACAGTACCCGATAGGTGGAGTACTACAGCAGTCCAAGGTAAGAGGGAAGCGCTTGGTTGTAGCGGCTTTACCACTGTACTTGATAGAGAGGGAGTTTCCCAATAGTTGGGTTCAACTTCATGATCGATCCTGTGTGGGTCTTTGTGAGGGTTAGTACCTACAGATCCTTTGTGGGTCCGACGGCTTAGATGAATCAGTGGTTACATCTGATCATCTCTAATGTCATACGAAGAAGTACCTGTGTGAGCTGAAACCTGTTTGCTGTCCTTTGTGGTTTTCATTTTGCTTTCCTTTGTGTATTGTGTTGTGATATCCTGTGTGGATTACGTATACCTTCCTGTGTGGACTGGGTTGTGCTTGGTCTCGGAGGTTGGAGCATACTGGAATTGATGACTTAGGTATATGTATGGGCATATACCTAAGCAGTGTTGGTTGTTACTTCGTGATTGCATCTTTCCTTTGTGGTTTATCCTTTGTGGATTTTGGGAGACCTTCGGGGGTCTCGGGGTCCCTACTGAGTAGCTTATACTCACCCATGCACTAGTTTTGCCCGCACTTCGTTGTGTTGGTTGCAGACGACGGACAGCGCTGATTGTGGTGGAGGTTTGCGGAGCAGTACGGTACCTGGAGGTGGACCACTGGGTAGGACGTACTCGGAGCGGACGGCTGGACCAAGGAGCTGTGGAGGCTACCTGTGCTCACCCTTCAGGTGGGACTTTCAGAGGATGGCTCGACGCTGCGGCTTTTCTTTTCAGTTGCTGTTTTTCCCTTCAGTTGTACTTTATAGTTGGGCTTGTATTTTCCGGCCCCTTTTACTTTCAGCACAGCTTGTTACAGTTTTTACTTAGTGTTTTCTCTTTCCGCTTGCTTACTCTGTGGTGGTTGTTTACTTTACAAGGAAATTCCTTCCCTGTTTATCAGGATTTACGCCTTGGTGCTAGTCGCCAGCCCCTGGCCTATGAAAGGCGGGCTTGGGGTAGTCACGGCACGGGCCCCGAGGACGGGTCGTGACAAATTGGTATCAGAGGAGTTTGGTTCTACCGCAGACTCTGATCTTTATTCTATGTGAAGCAATAGTGTTCAGTGTAATGGGTGTGGTTATCAGTCCAGGGAGTCCAGTGTTGGTGCGGCGGCCGACGTATCCGTACACCAGGACCCTGACTTCTGATTTCCGACTTAATGTACGAAAACATTGATTACATGTGTGTTCAAGTTTTCTTTGTGATTACTTGTGTCAGCTCACCAGGTATACAGTTCTGACCGTGGTGCACCTATTTCTTTTCAGGATGGCCCCACGACGGCAACCAGCTAGGGTTCCGAGAGTGGAGCGTGATGACAGCCCACCGAGCGACGAGGCCTCGGTGCAGGGCTCCTTGTCAGCAGAGGCACCGGCGGTACCTCTACCCGCCGAGCCACCGATGCTTCCAGCCCCAGCCTCTGACGATGCACGTCGCCTTAGTGCACTGCATGAGTTCTAGCACCAGCGACCGCCCAGGTTCCGCGGGGAGACGGACCCTCAGGCCGCCGAGAACTGGCTGGAGGCAGTTGTACGGGTTTTCAGATTAGTGAGGACACCAGCAGACCTCATGGTGGTCCTTGCAGCGAGCCTCCTGCACGCGGCAGCAGTCAGATGGTAGAGTTTGATGCTCCTGGTGCACGATGAGACATCTCTCCTCTGGACAGACTTTGAGATCATCTTCCGCTCCGAGTTCTTCCCAGCCACCCTTTGTGCGGTGTGCATCCAAGAGCTGCTACAGCTACGGCAGGGCAGCATGACAGTGGCCCAGTACTCGGCGAGATTTACTGATCTCTCGCGCTACTCCACAAATATGGTACGGGACCCGTTCTTCCGGGCCCGGACCTTCAAGCAGGGACTGAGGCACGAGATCAGGGCTTCGATGATCTCCCTCAACATTTCGACTCAGGTAGGAGTGTTGGAGAGAGCCCTCTTAGTGGAGAGTTTCCTTGCTGAGCAGTCTCCAGCAGCAGGACCCACCACTTGTCGGCATGCAGCAGCGTCTTCTGCAATGGGCAGTAGATAGATGATGCAGGGGTCTAAGAGGACTAGACCTACAGGTGGTCGACAGCATGACTCTGGATCGTTTGTGCGAAGCACTCGGGGTGTACAACGACTTTCCATGAGAGGGCAGTGTTACTCCTGTGGCAGGATTGGTCACATGGCTCGTGACTGTCCGACCCGACATACGAATGACCAGCAGATGAACGAAGGACCCCCCAGGCAGAGGTAGAGGTTTGATCAGGGCGGGCCGCAAGGAGCGGGCGGCCATGGCAGGGGAGTTGGTCGTGCAGCTGGAGGTGGACGACGCTTCGGGGTGTTTCCACCACCACCACCAGGAGGTCCACCCCGACCGCAGGGGACAGGAGGGCATGGGAGAGCTCAGCTTCAAGCAGCTGAGGCCTACGATCATGGAGCTCCAGGATTAGATGGACAGGAGCAGAACTAGTGGATACGTCTTTTGTACTTCTAGTTCCTTGTTTTTGTTGTGTAATGTCTTTGTATTATGAGTTGCAATAGTAAAAGACGCTTACCTTTGTGATGTTTTCATTCTTGTCCTCTTTTGTGTTGTTACTAAGAGGTTCCAGTTAGACTGTTGACTTGACCCTCACTTGTGAGACATCTACTGGAGGAGACCCAGTTACCACACACTGATGCCGACAGTGTGACTCAACCCTTGGAGGCGAGAGTAACGGTTGGATCTCTTGGTAGTAGTGTCGAGGCCTTACGACATCATCTTTGGTATGGATTAGTAACATCCATATCAGGATTGACTGTATTAGGAAAAGGAAGTGGTTCATCCAGGGGATGAGACCAGATTTCTTTTATCGGCAAAGGAGAAATCTTAGCAGCTCTTGTGGGACCGTAGATGGTCCAGGCCACGACAGAGAAGGTCCAGGTCATCCAGGAGCAGATGAGGACAGCTCAGAGCCGACAAAAGTCTTTTACTGACATGAGGCAGAGGCCACTAGAGTTCGAGGATGGCGACCATGTCTTCTTGCGAGTCTCACCTCGACGGGGTCTACGGAAATTTGGCGAGGTGACTTATCGCCTGGCTTTACCACCTCAGTTGCACCGAGTGCACGATGTTTTCCACGTATCTCAGCAGAGGAGATACATGCACGACCCGACACAAATATTTGACCATGGAGAGCTGGTCTTTGATGATGGGGCGGCTTTTGCGGAGGTCCCAGTGGAGATCGAGGATCGACAGGAATAGGTCCTACGTGGATGATCGATTCCTCTAGGGTGCTTTAGATGGCAGCTCGGGAACCTCCAGGAGAGCACTTGGGAGCGGGAGGCTCAGATGCGTGCTCAGTACCGCCTTTCTATCCCTAAGTTTGTGGTGAAGATTTACGGGGACGTAAATCCCTACGGTGGGGGTAATGTAAAGACCCGTAAATTTCAAGGAAATTTTTTTTCTTAATTTTCTTTGTAATTTTACAAGAACGCAGCTTCTGACGGCACCTGATTCCGAGGCCCAGTGTGCCCGGAATCATTTTCTGAAGTTTGGATCAGGTACGTTCAGTGAACGAACGAGCGGGTTTTTCTAATTTTTGAACCGGTGCTCGGAATCGAATTCTGAGGGCACCGATGAAATTGCAGCGCCGGTATTTTCTTAGAAACGCCTCTTCCGGAGTTGCGTTTGCTCGGTTGTGGTTTTTAATTTTTGGGTTTTAAGTTAAGAAATAAAATAAAAGTTGTGCGACAATTTTTTATTTTTATTTTTCACTTAAAGCCGCTTAAAGACCACTTCAAGCTGTTTAAGCTGAGTTGATGCAGATAGGGTGCTATCCAAAAATATCCTACCCTCTTGGTAGGATATTTGTGAGGTGGGGCCCGCATGAGCCCCCACCGTTTCTTTTCCGCTAAGTAACACACACGCGAAAACCCGTCATTATGAAAGTCAACTAACACGTTTTCTTAAATTCTTAACACACCATTTAATTGGGAAGTTTTATTCGTTTAATTAATTCTAAGAATTAATGGGTCGTTACTTACCTCTTTTTCGTTTGTTAGCATGTTAATAAAATAAGACCAACACTCTTTCTCCTTAAGTCTTGTTCGTTGAGAGGATTTGACAGAAACCAAGAATTCTTCATCCTCCTTCGCGAAGAACGCAGAGAACGTGAAGAACGCGAAGAACACGAAGAACGACGAGCCCTCGGAAATCGACGACGCGAAGCTGTGTGCCGCGACTCCAACGTTTCCTCTCCCGCGACGTTCTTTGGCGACGTTCCTTAATCCGCAACAAAATATTCGATCATCCATTGAGGTGAGAGATTGCGGTTCTTTAAATTTCTTTGTGGATTAAAAAACAATATGGATTTAATTATTATTAATTAAATCTATATGTTCTTGAACCTCGGAGTTCGTCGATGCGCACCGTATTCCGCGACGACGCGACGCCCTTCCACGACGATGCGACGGCCTTCCGCGATGCGACGATCACCTCCTTCCGCGTCGATCAATTCCGCAAAGAACGCGCGTGTGACAACTTGAAGAGGTAGGGGTTTGTTGTGATATAATTTATTTATATTCCCGTGATCGTTTCTTTTAAAATAAAGAATCCGGTTTCATAAAGAACAATTTTAATTTATTAAAATTGTTATTTGATATGTTGAATTTTCTTCCCGGTTGTTATCACCTAACGCAGAGGGTGTGGGCCGAACGAACACGGCCCGACAACCCTCCACAATTCTTTGTTGTTGTGCGGATTTGGCAGGCGATGACAAAACGTGACGCAAGAGCGATTTGATGTTTCCGCAGTGAAGAATGGAACCCAGGAGGAACAGTGGCGCAGACGGGAAGGAAAACGGACCACCGCAGCAACTCCGGTGGCCCGCGGAAGCTACAGGCGGCGCGGGTCGCCGGCGCCCCGGCGCGCCGCGGCTGAAGCCGCGGCGGCGGTGGTCAGCGGACCCGCGGCCATGCGGGTCTGGCTCTCACGCACGGGACGCGGCGACATGCCGCGTCCGCTGATCCAGCGCGGCCCCACGCGGGGCCGCGGCACCTCCAACCCGCGGGGGCAGCGCCCCGCGGCATCCACGCTCGGCCGCTCGGCCGAGCCGAGCCGGGCCGGCCAGGCCGGGCCCGGCCGGGTCGGACCCGGGTCGGGTCGGCCCGGCCGGGTCGGACCCGGGTCGGGTCGGCCCGGGCCCAGACCCCCGTCTTCGGACCATTTTCGGTCTTTTGCCCGTATCTTGAGCTACGAGACTCCGAACGACGCTCCGTCAGCGGCTATGTGATCCTTGGATCGAGATGGTCATTTTGGTATATCGTACTCAAGGTTTTGGAATACTTTGGGTTCAGCCGGGTTGGTTCGTACATGAAACCAACGAGGCCCTCAGAGCGGAAACGCTTATATCTTGAGCTTCGGACGTCCGATTGACGTGCCGTCGACATTGTTGGATTCCTCTAAGTGATAAGAATATTTTAGCATACTCCGCCTGAGGTTTGGAAGTAGGTGGAGTACGGTCGGGTTGGTTTTCCTTAAAAACCAACTGGGCCCCTGGGACGAAAAAGCCAATAACTCTCAGACCGGGCGTCCGATTGACGCGCCGTCTGTGACATTGAGTTCCTGTTGGCGATACGGAACTTTTGGATACATCAACTCTGGACTATGCGTCAGTTGATGTATCAGCCTCTCGGCTCATGGAGGGGACCCTCCCGAACGAGCTTGCTGTGTGCGGGAACCCTAGAGCTGGCTGCTACTGCTGCTGTGACGACGATGACTGTACAGAGATCCTCAGTGGATTCGACTGCGACGATGATGAAAACCGTACGGGAATCCTCCGTGTTTTCGGCAGTGACTACTACGGTACATCTTGGGATACATGAACTCTGGACTACATGTCAGTTGATGCATCGACCTCTTAGCTCGTGGAGTGGATCCTCCCAGAACGAGCATGCTGTGTGCGTAAAACCTAGAGTCGGTTGGGACTTGACGACTGTTGATCGAACGACTCGGTGTGTTACGGATAGCCCAGTGGGGAGCACTTGGTTGTAGCGGTAGACCCACGACAGAGGTGCGCTTGGTTGTAGCGGCACAGGGGAGCGCTTGGTTGTATCGGCAGACCCACGACAGAGGTGCGCTTGGTTGTAGCGGCACAGGAGAGCGCTTGGTTCTAGCGGCAGACCCACGACAGAGGTGCTCTTGGTTGTAGCGGCACAGGGGAGCGCTTGGTTGTAGCGGCAGACCCATGACAGAGGTGTGCTTGGTTGTAGCGGCACAGGGGAGCGCTTGGTTGTAGCGGCAGACCCACGACAGAGGTGTGCTTGGTTGTAGCGGCACAGGGGAGCACTTGGTTGTAGCGGCAGACCCACGACAGAGGTGCGCTTGGTTGTAGCGGCACATGGGAGCGCTTGGTTGTAGCAGTAGACCCACGACGGAGGAGCTCTTGGTTGTAGTGGCACGAGGGAGCGCTTGGTTGTAGCAGCAGGCCCACAGTACCCGATAGGTGGAGTACTACATCAGTCCAAGGTAAGAGGGAAGCGCTTGGTTATAGCGGCTTTACCACTGTACTTGATAGAGAGGGAGTTTCCCAATAGTTGGGTTCAACTTCATGATTGATCCTGTGTGGGTCTTTGCGAGGGTTAGTACCTACAGATCCTTTGTGGGTCCGACAGCTTAGATGAATCAGTGGTTACATCTGATCATCTCTAATGTCATACGAAGAAGTACCTATGTGAGCTGAAACTCGTTTGCTATCCTTTGTGGTTTTCGTTTTGCTTTCCTTTGTGGATTGTGTTGTGTTATCCTGTGTGGATTACGTATACATTCCTGTGTGTACTGGGTTGTGCTTGGGCTCGGAGGTTGGAGCATACTGGAGTTGATGACTTAGGTATATGTATGGGCATATACCTAAGCAGTGTCGGTTGTTACTTCGTGATTGCATCTTTCCTTTGTGGTTTATCCTTTGTGGATTTTAGGAGACCTTCGGGGGTCTCAAGGTCCCTACTGAGTAGCTTATACTCACCCCTGCACGGGTTTTTCCCGCACTTCGTTGTGTTGGTTGCAGACGATGGACAGCACTGATCGTGGTGGAGGCTTGCGGAGCAGGACGGTACCTGGAGGTGGACCACTGGGCGGTACGTACTCGGAGCGGACAGCTGGACCGAGGAGCTGTGGAGGCTACCTGTGCTCACCCTTCAGGTGGGACTTCCAGAGGACGGCTCGATGCTGCGGCTTTTCTTTTCAATTTCTGTTTTTCCCTTCAGTTGTACTTTACAGTTGGGCTTGTATTTTCCGGCCCCTTTTACTTTCACCACAGCTTGTTACAGTTTTTACTTAGTGTTTTCTCTTTCCGCTTGCTTACTCTGTGGTGGTTGTTTACTTTACAAGGCAATGTCTTCCCTGTTTATCAAGATTTATGCCTTATTGCTAGTTTCCAGCCCCTAGCCTATGGAATGCGGGCTTGGGGTAGTCACGGAACGGTCCCTGAGGACGGGTCGTGACATATTAGATTAGGACATTTATTATTATTTATTTAAAGAAGAGTTAAAAGTGTTAAATTCAAAGCTTAATAACTAAACCATTTTTAATATAGGGTTATACATAAGATAAATTCAACTATAAATATTCATTATAAAGATAAAAATATTTCCTATATTATGTTATTTTATTTATAATTTTTATACATTAAATATTTAAATTTATTTATGACACAATGATGATGCAGTAATTACCTTATTATTGAAAGATTAAAATAATTGATATTATAAATATTAATATAATTATAAATTGAGACTTTTGATGTATTAAACGAATCTTATAGGTTAATATGACATTTTAGGGTTAATTAAATAATTTTTTTTCAAAGTGATAACTTTTTTACGACTTTCACAAAAACCAAATACTAAATAGTGTCAAAATTGACATAAATGAGTTTTTAAAAAAAATACTATATTATTAATTGATATAATATTACTAAAAATATAAGGTTTGGAAAAAATAATTAGATAATGTTATATATATAAATAATGAGCCACATGAGGTTCTCTTGGCTTTTTATAGTAAGTTTATTAACCATTTATTATAATAATACAAGAATATGTGGTAAAAGTTAAACTATTTAACTAAGAGTTAAATCTAAAATATATGGTTAATATGGTGACCTAAACCTATCTAAAACATATTGGTTGAGAGGTTTTCGACTCATCCTCACCTTATCCTCTAAATAAATCCTTTTGGAGCCATTATAATCCAAAAATGGTTTTATAATAAAATAATATTTCAAGCTTTTCATAAAGTGACCCTCACCTCTCTTATAAAAGGGTACTTCCCCTTATCTCAAAATCACACCTCTGAAGCCATTTTTTTTTTTGGCCAAAACTTGCTCAAATATCCTCCCAACTACTTTAACTTCAACCTAGAGACCTTACTTTGATCATAAATCCAACTTAAGGATCCCTTTTGATCAAATCAAAAGGAAGCACTTGAAGAAGAGGTAATAATTTCATCACCTCTTTCAAAGTTCTTTTCTTCTTCCACTTCCTCTTTATTTGTTATTTCCATACCAAAATAATAAATCCAGTACCTTATACATGTTTTTATGTTATTATAAATATGTTACAACCATATTCATTATTCTATCCATCCTATGAATGACAAAGTCACCATACATGCGTACGTACGGTTTACCGTCTCCACATCGTGGTGTAGTTTGTTATTCAACACTTAATTATTTGGATGGGTATAATAATGAGTATAATTGATGTAAATAATAAACATAAAATTTTAATGATTCTCTATATATGATATACCATCCAATTACATACAATTACATCATCAATAGAATGATATTGTCGCTCGTGCGTACGTATGGATTACCGTCTCCATGAACGCGATGAGGTTCATTTCCCATCGTAATCATTCAAGAATAATTTTCATTTTATGATTAAAAATAATGTTTAATAACTTAATATCATTCTGGATATGAATGAAGTTCATCTTATCCATAACAAACATGACTTACATAACAAAACATATAAAGGAAAACGAATCAGTTAACACCCAAAACAATGATACTACTGAAGAATTATTAACAAAGAAATATTAAAATATAATATATGATATCATATTTATGTATGTGTTTATTGTATAATTTAATAAAAATGATTCAACTATTATACAAGAGGTTTTCATACCCTCGATCAAGGAAAATTACAAGGTAAGGGTTAATTTTACAATCTCTTTACTTATCTGAGGTTGTTTATACGTAAGTATCTACTGGGAATTCTTTATCATCCATATATGTGTTTCTTAAAAATGTATTTCAAAACATTTTTACTATTTTCTAGACTATGAGTTAAATTCATTTATACCCTTTTTTTACTTTTTATAAAAATTTTATAAATGAATCTTTTCGTCGTTTTCCAAATAATGTCCTTTATGACCTTTTTGACAAAATTAAGGAAAGAATGTTTTTTTAACTTATACGGAGAGTGCAGATATTTTATGACATTATAACACCTTCAAAGATTCCCTTACAAGTTTATAAGAATATTTTCAAAATAAATGTTTTCTTTTATAATTATGTGACTTTTAAATGATTTCAAAATATAAAGAGATATTTCTCTAAAATAGTTTTGATTTCATCTATGTCAACATCCTTTGATGAATTTTACACTTGTTTGAAGGTGATTTATTATGATACAATATTCCATATTGTATTGAAGGTTTTATGATATGTTTGACTATGGATGTATTATTTTTATACCATTCATGGTTTATTGTTAAAGTATTAACATTTTGTATGCTAGTTTTAATACAAATGTTTATGTTATGTTTTAACCTTTTCTTATGAGGAATACATTGGACTTAGTAAGTGACGGGAGGATCCCACTATAGCTCCTAGATGTATCGATAGGTCTCATGAGACAAACTAGTGTCTTATCAAAAGGCCTTGACAAAATCTTATTTGTAGTCTTGGCACAAGGCCTTGACTATGTGGTTATGATGTCCGGAATTATGCATTACAACATTATGAAATTGGCTATTGATATTACATGTGATTATTCGACTAGTAGAATATCCATGTGAATAACTAAATGAAATTATTTGATTTATCTTTTCCATATTATTCTGAAGTTTAAGTTTAAAAGGCTTGTGTTTTATTCTTATACATTGCCTTAAATGTTTATGCTTATTTATGATAGTTTCTGCTATGTTGTTATCCTTACTGAGCATTTGAGCTCACCCCTTTCTATGTTTTATTTTTTCCAGGATGAAAAGAAGTATATTACGATTAATCAACAGGAATAGGCTAAGGGATATGAGTATGTTCAAAGGGGACACAATGTTGTTGTTTTTCCCATTTCATGATGTAATGTAAAACTTATGTATATATCTAGCACTTTCAAGGATACTAAACTAATCGGTCTTTCAAGACTTTATATCTTGTGATCATTCCAATGTTATGTAATAATATACTAACTTTGGGTAACTAGGGTCGGGGAATTACAAAGCATCTCGTACCACAAAGTGGGTAGCTGCGCTTGACCCCAGCCAGCCAGCCAGTAAGGACTGGCCAAAGACGAGTGTGCATCGGGCACAAACGATCATGCCCATAGGTGCGCATGGGATCCAATAGAGCACCACTGTGTGGGGTGGTCGGTGGAAGAGCATAGGTTAGGTGCAAAGAGTGCCCGCAAGAGGCCATTATAGGGTGATACTGGAGGAGGGGTAGAGAAATTATTAGCATGAGGCTGCTGCGGATTGATATTTTGACCACACTGAATCCGCGTCTTAGTTTCGATGTGGGACGAATTTTTAAAAACACAGACGCAATCGTTGTCGTCTATCTGATTTCATATGAGATCTCGATCACACATTGCATCCTTCAATGCAATCCATGTCATCCATCCATCCTACACCACATCTATTTGAACTAGGACCGTTCGATGAGCCTCCACTCCATGTCATCTTCAACCTCTGGTCATCCCGACGCCACAGCTCTCCCGATATGAAGTTGGGCCTCCATGATCGAACTTCGGCCATCATTGATGATCAAACCCAATGCATAAGGTCCATCTGGACTTAACAATACCATGAATGCAATTTCATTTTCATGCATGCAGCAAAACATGAAGCTCAAATGAGGCCAAAGTAAACACAGTTGTGAGGCCACGTCATGGACCTCGGGCATTCGTGGTTGATTGTTTCATGCTTCTCCTAATGCATGCACATGAGGATTACATGGCAATATGAGGATCCCGTGTTGAAGAGAAAAAAACTGAGATATGTGGGATATCTCTATCTGCATTTGAATATTTCAGAATCAAAGATATCAGGCTTTAAAGGATTTGAACTTCACAGCATATCCTATGGGATTTGAATGCGGATAAATTCACTGATATGCACCTATAAAAGGAGGAGTCCCTCAACCGATCTTAGTGTTGAGAAAATTGAGAACTCTCGTTTCTCTGAAGAAATAGAGCCACTGTGAAGAAGGAAGATACTGCAACCCTTTAACAATTGCAAATCACTCTCAAAGGAGCTTCGCGAAGAACCAGTACCACATGACACTTTCTTACATGAGGAGAGTTGTCCTCCTTTAGAACACCCTACACATAGGAGAAGAAGAATCCCATGAGAACTCAACATGTGTTTTACACACTTGAGTCACTTCGTGAAGACCAGTTCTTGGATCCCTACTAGGACAGTGCGCTCCACCTCCCTAGTTTGTGCTACACACCTGAACATGAAGCCTTCCTGGTTCATGGTGAGAATCCTCAAGTGGAAGTAAAGAAAAACTCACGCACACATCAATCATGTACCCATCTGAGATTTTTTCTCTTAATAGGCAATAGATAAATCACCTATATGATCATCTCTTAATTTATTCTTATGAATCATTGATAACTAGTGAGTGTAAAATGAAGAAAAGAAGAAAATTGTTGTTCGAGTAGCATAACACATAACCAAACATACATATATGAACATATTCATGCCCATGCACATGTGGAGAAACATTTTTGTGTGTAAGTTGAATTGATAAAGAAGAAACAAAAGTGAAAAATATTACGTAAGACCATTCTTACATATTAATTATCTTAAAGAAAGTGTGTTCACCACTTGCACACATCCAAGTGAGACTAGGACTTTAGCCAAAAGAAATAATTATTAGCATGAGTATTTGTTGAAGCTGGGGGGTATAACCAGTTTTTGGAAGAATAATAAGGTGCAGTGAAGTTAGGAGGTTTAACCAACTTGTAATTGGGGGGTTTAACCAATTACTATTTGTAATCATCTTCTGATAAAGTGAAGAATCCATGCTGGGGATAATAACCAACACGGAAAGGAGTAGGTCTTTGTACCAAACCTTGTAAATCCCTATGTTCTATGCTTTTATTTAATAACATCATTTGAAGAGTGTATCAAGGCCTTAACTAGCCATAGAGGTTTAATTGAAAAAGGAGGCAATTCATAAAAAGAAAAAATTAAAAAGGGGATCACTGATTTACCCCTCCCCTCGCAGTGATCTTTCACTATTCTGGGTATTTCAATTGGTATCAGAGCCAGGAACCCTCTGTAAGGATCTACTACATTGAGAATATGGATAATATAAATTCTTTCAATAGTAGGGGTGTTTCTAATTTTTATATAAAGAATTATCACTGTTGGAAGAATAGGATGTTACCCTATCTTCTATCTCTTTTCCTTGAAGTTTGAGATGCAGCTAATTTTAGATTCCCTCCTATTATTGATGAAGTTATTATGAATTTAACTGATAAAATAAATATTCAAGTCGATGGAAAGGCTCAAAATTCCATTTTGATGTCTCTTTCAGAAAAGGTTTACACAAAGGTTATGGGAATCAAAAATTCCAAAGAAATTTGGGACAAATTTGAAAGTAGCTATGAAGGAAACATGAAATTCAAGGAAGCCAAATTGAAAATTTGGAAGACAAAATTAGAATATATCAAGATGGGAGAATAAGAAAACATTGATGATTATTTCACAAGATTGGATGAAATTGTTGGTAATATTCGGGGCTTTTGAGAAAAGTTGGATGATTCAATTATTGTCAAAAAACTAATGAGAAATTTTCCTGACAGGTTTGATCCCAAAGTATCAGTTTTGGAAGATAGATATGATCTTTATCTTGATGAACTACATAACATTCTCATTGCATATGAAATGCGAAAGATCCCAATTTTCAAGAAGAAGGTCAAAGATGAGATGGATTTTGAGACCATGAGAAAACTCAAAATCAAAGATGATGAAGTTTCAGAATCAATTGAATCTGATGATGAAGATAAAGATGAAGAGTACAACAGAATAATTGCTCTTATATCAAAGAGATTCGGGAAAGGAAAGTTTAAGGGTAAAGGAAAAACACCACCAAGATGTTACAACTACAATGACATGGGACACTTTGCTTATAATTTTCCTAAGAAATTTTTTTTTTCACCTGAGACTGATTAAGAAAAACCAGAGAAAAAGAAATGGGGTAGAATCTCAAAAGAATGTGGTGGAAGAAATAAAAAGTTCTTTTCAGGTAAAAGAAGAAGTTATGTGAGAAAATAAGAAGATGTAGACTCTACATCAGGCAGCCAAACAAAATATGAAACTAATTTCATGGATCATGTGGAAAAGGTTTTGATACTTTCAGCAGTGAA
The DNA here is from genome assembly GCA_963277665.1 of Viscum album. Lineage (NCBI taxonomy): Eukaryota > Viridiplantae > Streptophyta > Magnoliopsida > Santalales > Viscaceae > Viscum > Viscum album. The sequence goes on from OY728157.1 coordinate 1,809,087,006, forward strand.
GATGATGAAAGTGAACAGAACAAACTAGAACACATGTTTAAAAATTAATTAGAATCTTGTATTGAGAAAAATATAAAGCTCAAGAAAGAAAAGAGATTTTTATTGAAAGAAACAAAAAAATAATAGAGAAAAAGGAATAATGTACAAAGAAAGAAACCTTTTATATTGAAGAAATCAAAAGGCACAAACTGAAGGTTGCTGAAATGGAAAATATAGTAAAAGACCATGAGGAAAAGCTTCACCTCAAAGAAGAAGAATAATAAATGACTCAGTCTAAATGTCTTGAATCAAAAAATAGCTTGAAAAAGATCAGAGAAGATTTCAACAAGGCTGTTGAGGTCAAGGTAGAATCATCACACACTGTTTAAATGATGGTATCAAAAAACCAGGTCAATTTAACATTCATCAAATCTCAAAATACATCTATTATATATAACAATGCAGGTCCAAAAGAAAATCTAAGATAAGTTTGGAGCACAAAGGCTATAGATAAATATTCTTCCAATCTAAAGAAAGAGGGAAATTCTCTAAGAATTTTTTCCCCTATAACAAAGACAAACTCAATATTTGGAAATAAAACAACAACAATCTTCACGATAAGGCTTTTATTAGTGGGGAAGATCAATATTTGGAGGATACTGCTGTTTTTTTGGAGTATTTGGGCACAAAGCATATTTGTGTTGGTATAAAATGTCCCTACCAAAAGTGAGGCATAAAACAAGGGGGAGATATTATGAAAATAGAATAGCAATACAAAATAAGAAAGCAATCTTGAAAAATTCATCTGATTTTCCAACTCAGAATAAGTTTGACTGATTAGAAGAAGTCATTAGAATTTATGATCATTAAATACATAGTGTTAAAAAGTGCATGAGTATTCTTCCTAAACAAACACTCAATGACAGGAATGGAAATGGAATTCAAAAACTAAATAATGAAAACTCATGTTTTGTTGAGGTTGCTTTAAAATCCAGTAGTAAAACCAAGTCATTGATTCTCAATGGTGGATGTTCATCACACATGATTTGTGATAAAAAAATTATAACCAACATAGAAAATCATGAGGGAGGATTCGTGATATTTGGAAATGATTGTTCTCTGAAAAACAAGGGAGCTGGAAAAGCAATGATTGAAGTTAGAAATCTGAAGTCCAATGATGTGTTATTTGTTGAAGGGTTAAAACAAAATTTTCTTAGTGTAAGACAATTGTGTGATGATGAACATGAAGTGTTATTCAAAAAGGATCCATGTGTCATCAAGAGCTCAAAGGATGGAAGAATCATCACTTAAGGAAAAGGGACCACTGGTAATCTATTTCAAATTAGTGATTCTATTAATTCCTGTTATTTGAGTTACAAGGATGAAAACAACCTCTAGCATAGAAGACTTGGCTATATTGGTCAAAGGAGTATTTGTAAAATCTTGAAGAATGACATTGTGAGAGATCTTCCCAAATTGAAAAGAGAAATGGATGAAATTTGTGAAACTTTTCAGAAAGGAAAATTGATCCAAAGTTCACACAAAGAAGTGGATATTCTATTTACTAGGCCCCTTGAACTTATTCATATAGAAATATGTGGGAAAATGAGACAAAATTCTATAAGATTTGATATGTATTTCATAACATTTATTTATGATTACACTTGAATGACTAATTTCATGTTTATAAAACACAAGTCAGATGCAACCACAATGTTCAAAAATATTAGAAGGCAAGCTCAGAAGGAGATGGGTCTCTTTATCAAGAAAGTGAGATTAGATAATATTAAAGAGTATACTTATGATGATTTTAAAATCTATATTTGCAAACATGGAATCAAGAATCAATACAGCACACCATATACTCCACAACAAAATGGGGTATCTGAAATAAAGAATATAATCATAGTTGAAATGAGAAGAACTATGTTGGATGAACACAATATCTCAAAGTTTTTCTGGAGAGAAGCTTTATGTATAGCTATACATATATGGAACAGATGTCTTCTGAGACCAAAAACACAAATTATATCTTATGAAATGTGGTACAATAGAAAACCAACTGTTAAATACTTCAAAGTTTTTGGAAGTCCCTGCATCATAAAGATTAAGAACATTAATCTAGGAAAATTTGAAGAAAAGGCAGAGAAAGGAATCTTCATGGGATACATACCAAATGGTAAATGCTACAGATTTTGGAACAAAATAATGAACAAGCTGGTTGATTATATTGATGTCAGAGTTATTGAAAACAATATCAAATCATATATTGTTGATAATGTTGATTTAGAAGATTTGGTAGAAAATTCCATGATTATGGAACAAAGAAATGATGAATATGCTGGGATAGAACCAAACAATGTTGATATCAATTCTAAACATACCAGTGACGAAGAAGAAGATGATGAAAACAAAAAGAAATGATACAAAAAATTAAATGAACACATTGAGATAGAAAATATCATTGGTAATCAACAGTATCCAGTATAAAAAAGAATAATATTGATAATTGAAGATCAAAATAAACTTGTTTCTCAAGTTGAACCTCAAAGAGTGGCTAAAGCAGTTAAGAATGGGGAATGGATACAAGCTATGCATGAGGAAATGGATTAAAATGTTAAGAATTCCACTTGGGATCTTGTATCAAGACCTAGGAATAAAAATTTTATTGAAACCAAGTGGGTTTTTAGAAATAAGCTAAATGAAAAAGGGGAAGTTTCTAGAAATAGGGCCAGGCTATTATGCAAAGGATATTCACAAATATAAGGAATTGACTTTGAAGAAACCTTTGCACTGGTAGCAATACTGGAAACCATTAGAATGTTCTTGGTAGTTGCAGCACACAATCAATATAAGGTTTATCAAATAGATGTGAAATATTCATTTCTAAATGGAGATCTTGAAGAAGAGGTATATAATGAACAACCAGATGGTTTTGTGTTGTACAAATATGTCAGCATGGTTTGTAGGTTGAGAAAAGCTATGTATGGTTTAAAATAGGCCCTTAGAGCCCGGTACTCCAAATTAGATGGTTTTATAAAGGATATGAATTTTTTCAAGGGTATAGTTGATAGTAACTTTTATGTTATAGAAATGGCCACTTGTACTCTCATATTAATTATATATTTGGATGACATCATCTTTGCTGGTGACAAGGAAGGTCTATATGAAGAATTTTCTAAGAAAGCGAAGAGAATCTTTGAAATTTCTATACTTGTTCAGATGACATATTTTCTAGGATTTCAGGTTGACCAAATACAAAATTCCATATTTCTATTATAGGAGAAGTATGCAATGGAATTTGTGAAAAAGTTCATAATGAAAAATGAAAAAGAGGTTTCAACACCCATTTCAGTTGGAACCAAATTATGAAAGGATGAAAATGGAAACAGTGTTGATGAAAAATATTTCAGGATAATCATTGGAGGCCTAATTTATCTCACAACATCAAGTCCAGACATAATTTATGCAGTGACTCTATGTGCCAGATTTTAGAGTGATCCAAAAGAGTCTCACTTATTAGCAGCTAAAAGAATTTTGAGATGTGTGAAATGAACTCTGAACTATGGGATTTTATAAAAACACAGTGCAAACATGAATTTGTTGGGGTTTACAGATTCTAATTGGGTTGATGATTGTACTGACATGTGATCTACCTCTGGTGGAACCTTCTTTTTGGGAGAAGGATGTGTCAGTTGGTATAGCAAGAAGCAGAATTCAGTAACTTTGATCATAGCTGAGGCAGAGTATATGGTAGCTACACATGTATGTACATAGATGATTTTGATGCAAATGCAGCTAGTAGATTTGAAAGTTGAAACTGATAAAACACTAAAGATTTTATATGATAATCAAAGTATTGTTGGATTATAGAATCATTCTATGAAATAATAAAAATCCATTCATATTAATATAAAATATCATTTTATCAAAGAAAAGGTGGCTGGTGGAGATATCAAGATAGAATACATTTCTACTAAAGATCAAGTTGTAGATATTTTCACCAAAGCAATGTCAGTAGAGAGGTTTGTTGATCTAAGTCTAAAACTTCATGTCCAGCCTTCTCCTCTCACTTGAAGAACAATAAAAGGTCCCTCATTATTCCCTAAATCTATATACATGATTTTTTACTAATTTTTAGGGAATTGAAGGAGGTGAATTCATCCCTTGAGGGGGGGCATTTTTTGTTGAAGTTTGTGAAAGTTTATTGCAGTTCAGTAAAAAATCTATCTATTTCTATCCCCTTGGATATGAATTGATACATTCTGAGCATGATTTCATATATATGGTTATTTCTAGACAGTATTGAAAACCTTGGTCATATCTCTCTGGTTTTCTATACCGGGTTAGACCACGTAGACTTATAGTTGATTAACTAAAGGATCTTTACTAAGTGAAACTTGTGATATCATCCCTCTATCTCAATTATTTATGAAGATATTATTTAAATTAAGGATATAATGTTTGTGATAAGACCCCACTTACCCTTTGCATTTGATTTCCAATAAGGGGGAGAAAACATCTTGGCACACATATTGACTCTATAAGAGTGTGTTTAGGAGATATTGACAACAAAATATGAAGGGGGAGATTGTTGAGCCCAGTGATTGCATCTATTGTCAATGACATGTCAATATGTGCTTAATGAGTGGATGGTTGAAGTAATGCTGGTCAGAGTGTCCTAAATTCGGACGATTGAAGAGATGGTCCTAAGTTCCAAGACATATTTCAATGAATGTCACTTTGTTACAACATTTAAAGAAGTTCATGCAATACTTTATTTCATGATTAATTTGGAAGATCCATCCACTAGTTTCTAATTGGATGAAGTTTGAGTAAATGAGACAATTATAAGATGCGTGCAAAAAGAGTTTTCACATTGGGTACATTGAAGAGGCTTGGATTTCTAAGTTGGAGTGTCATGCATTTCATTTTGAAATCCATTATATTTATACTTTGGTTTCTAATTGTTTTGGGGTTTATACAAAAAAATATGGACCTTGACCAGCCAAGCCAACTAGCCAAGCCAGGGAAGCATCTTGCACCATAGAGTGGGCGGCTGAGCTTGACCCCAGCCAGCCGGCCAACAAGGACTGGCCAAAGTCGAGTGCGTATGGGGCATAGAAGAGCATGCCCACAGGGGTTCATGGGAGCCAACAGAGTGCCACCATGTAGGGCGGCATGGAGGTAGAGCATAGGGTGGGTGCAAAGCGCGCTCGCAAGAAGCCGGTACAGGGCAATACGAGAGGAGGGGGAAGATAAATTATTGGCATGAGGCTATCGCAGATTGATATTTAAACTGCACTGAATTTGTGTCTCCATTTCAATGTGGGGTAGCTTTTTAAAAACAAAAACACAATCGCGTTCTTCCATCTGAGCGCATGCGAGATCTCGAACGCACATCGCATCATGCATCCCGTGATGCAATCTGAGCCATCCATCCATCCCACACCTCATCTGTTTGAACCAGTAATGTTCAATGAGCCTCCACACCATGTCATCTTCAACCTCCAATCATCTCGATATCACAACTCACCTGAGATGAATTCGGGCCTCCATGATCGAACTTCAGCCATCATTGATGATCAAAACCAATGCATAAGGGGCATCTGGTCTTAACAATACCATGCATGCAAATTCATTTTCCTGCATGCAGCAAAACACGAAGCTCGAATGAGGCCGAATAAAATACAGTTACAAGGCCACGTCATGGACCTCAGGAATTCATGATTGAGTGTTTCATACTTCTCCTAATTCATGCACGTAAGTATTACACTACAAAATGAAGATCCCACATTGAATAGAAATAAACTGAGATATGCGAGATATCTCTATCTGCATTTGAGTATTTCAAAATCGAAGATATCGGGCTTTCAAGGATTTGAACTTCATGGAATATCCTATGGGATTTGAATGCAAAGCAATGCATTTATCTGCACCAATAAAAGGAGGAGTCCCTTGATCGATCTTGGTGTTGAGAAAATTGAGAACTCTCATTTCTACAAAGAAACAGATCCACTCGGAAGAAGGAAGTTCGTGCGGCCCTTTGACAAGTGAAAATCACTCTCAAAAGAGCTTCACGAAGAACCAGTACTATGCAACACTTTCTTTCATGTGGATATTTTTCCTCCTTGTAATCACCCTATATAGAGGATAAGAAGAATCCCATGAGTTATCAACTTGTGTTTTACACACTTGAGCCGCTTCGTGAATACCAATTCGTGAAGCCCTACTAGGATAGTGCGTTGCACCTCCCTAGTTTTCACTACACACCTGAACACAAATCCTTCCTAGTTCATGGTGAGAATCCCCAAGAGGTAGTAAATAAAAACTCACGTGTACACTAAACATGTACCCATCTGGGCTTTGTGCACTTAACAGGTAGTAGATAAATTACCTACGTGATCATCTCATAATTTATGCTTATGAATCATTGATAACCAATGAGGGTAAACATAAGAAAGGAAGAAAACTATTTTTTTGGTAGCATAACACATAACCAAACATACATATATGAACATATGAATTCCCATGCACACGTGGATAAATATTTGTATATTCAAGTTGAATTGAGCAAGAAGAAACAAAAGTGGACAGATTGTGTATGACCATTCTTGCATATTCATTATCTTAAAGAAAGTGTGTGCACCACTTGGATGCGTCCAAGTGGGGCCAGGACTTCAGCCATAAGAAATAATTATCAGCCTGAGCATTTTTTGAACTAAGATAACTGATCATTAATTGTGATCATAATCATTGAGCAAGACCAAGAGATTCAATCAAAGTTTGTTGAAGCTACTTGAACAAGTACACGAGAAAGTCAGATCCTACAAGCTTGTGGAGAAATATTGTCATATCATCCTATAGTGGATCATTCCATCTAAATAGAGAAGTTAAATCTCGATGGTATAACCAGTTTTTGGAAGAAGAAGAAGGTGTAGGGAAGTTGGAGGTTTTAACCAACTTGTAATTGGGGGATTTAACTGATTACTGTTTGTAATCATATTCTGATAAAGTGAAGAATCTGTGCTAGGGAGAATAACCAACACGGTAAGGAGTATGTATTTGTGTAGAACCTTGTTAATCCATGTGTTCTGTGATTTTGTTTAATAGCATCATTTTAAGAGTGGATCAAGGCCTTAACCAGCCACATAGGTTGAATTGAAAAAAGATCAAATTTATAAAAAGAAAAAATTGAATAGTGGATCACTAATTCACTTCTCCCCTCTTAGTGATCTTTCACTATTCTGGGTATTTCAACCCTAATTCACCCTTACCCTCCCAGGGTGTTTTAAGGTCCTTCATAGTCTTCATGTATTGTGTAGGTTTCTCTAGGTTTTGGATTTCATGTTGGATCTGGTTCTGTCTTCCTTGGGAAGCGGGTGTTGCTTAGGTGATGGTGGTGACTGGAGAGTCACATGGAGTTGATGATCGGACCTTCGGTTTTGTGGAACTAATTATCCCAAGCTTTGTATTGGCATCGTTGGTCTTTATTTTGTTTTAGCTTCTGTTTTAGTTTTGTAACTCTGATTGGTTGTTTATTTATATGTTATGTGTTGTGGATTTTATCTTGTAATTTTATTGTTATGCATTTTTTAGATGTTTTTATTTGTTTTAATGAGGGTGAAACCATTCCCAAAGGTTATGTATGATACCCTTGATGCTAATCGTCAGCCCGGGGGGGTCAAGGATGTTCCTCGGGTATGTGGTGGGCCAGCTCAGGAATCCAATTGATGGATATCCTGGTTCGTGTCATTATAAAGTGGTATCAGAGCTCTAGGTTTATTTCAATGGGGATTGGGGTATTGAGAAACCTCTTTGTTATTTGGTATGTGTATAGGTAGTATGGAGATCAGGATTATCATTGAGGCTCAAGTGGAGTGTGAGGGTAGGGACTTGGCCAGCTCTTCATCGCACTGAACCTCAAGTTTCATTGGGAGTATTAGGATTGAGTCTTGATCTTGAGTTCAAAATTGTATGCTTTGATGGATTTTGATATGTTGAGATGATTCTTTGATCCCTGTTGAGTATATAAGAGATTCCGAGGGTCCGTTTGAGTTTCAGAGCTGGAAATGGTGAATGTTCTAGGGTCTCACAATTAGCATGCATGGTCTCGTAAACCATGAGGTGCCCATGCAACATGAATCTATAAATCATGACATATCCCGATGCACGATTAGCGCATTGTTTACTAGCATGTGCATCCAAACCATGCATAGTGTGGTTTCCACTCTGAACTTGTTCTTTTGGATTCCTTTCTTCATATATTGACTCCAATGGAGTGTGCCATTGGTGTAGTATCCTATAGGGGGAGTTTCTGAGGATTTTATGGAAATTGGTGTCAGGAATGTGGTTTGGTTTTATATGTTTGCTTGTATACTTTGTTTTGTACCTTTTGAGACCTTATTTTGAAAAGTGGAATATTGGTTCTTGAAAGGGAAAGTTTTTTTCGTTTTTGAAAACTATTTTGTGGTGGTTTGAAAAAACAAGTGTGTTTTGTTTTGAAACCAAGTTAAGAAAAAATGTTTTAATTTGAAAATCATTTTGGTTCAAGAAGTGGAATTTTTTTGAAGCCCTTAAATTCATAATTGGAAGTTTTACAAATTGGATTATGAAAGTGTTCCCTTGAGATGAGTTATTTTAATGAGGCATTTTGAAATTGTTTTTGAAAGGAGTGTGAGATTTCATTTTTATGAAAAGTAATGTAATGATTTTGAAATAGAAAAGGGTTGACTCTTATCTTAAATGCATTTGAGACTGGTGTGTCTTGGTGATGTGTTGTGTTCTTAGGGAAAGTTGTGAAAATATGTTGGGTTTACAAATGATATTATCAATTTGGATTGAATTGGTTTTAAAATATGTTTTAAATGGGGTTTTCTTGGTTCCTTTAGTTATGGAAATGTTTGTATTGTTGAGGAGCATGGGTGGTTGAACTCATGTACTGTGTTTTTTTGTTAAGTGCCTCCAAAAAACGTCCTAAATGATGAGAGATTATTGTTCCTAGGGGTTATCTTTTTATGTTTTTGATCCTTGGGTTTTAACCTCCTCTATTTTGGATGTCATTCCTTGAGTGATCGATATTTTTAAAATGAACTATTCTTAAGTTTTAACTCATGTGTGTTGGATTGTTTGGGTTTTTAAAATGTGTTCAATGTGAATTGTTTTGTTTTTATTGAAAGATGGTTTTCACATGGAACTTCAAGTGAGACTTGAAATAAATAGTAGTGTTAAATTTTAATGGTTGATTTAAAGATTTTATGTGGAATTTTAAAATGGGTTTAGACCTCGTTTGGGTCATGAAATGAAAATTGAATGGGTGGTATTAAACTTTTAAAAGGTTTTCTTGGATGATAAAAGGGGTTATTTAAAGTCTTAGGTGACTTAGAAGTTGTTGAAAAAGTGTTTTAAAAGGTAGGGTGATGTTTTAAAATGTTTCGACCCTGATTGGGTCATGTTGTGAAATTTTAAAGGGGTGTTTAAGCCTATTGAGGGTTTTGAAGGAAAAACGTTTTGTTTTCTATAATTTTTATTCTTTGGTTTGTTGCAAAAACTCATTTGGAAGATGTTTTTTGAAATAGATTTCATGAGCTTGGTTTTGAAAGTATGATTTAAAGGGGGACTTCAAAAATTTAAAAAGTGGAACCTTTGGTGTTTCCTTAAATGGAGTGGATGATATATGTTTTAAATTCTCATTAAAATTGTACTATGGAAATGACTTGAGAAGTGGTTTCGGATAATATATGTGTTGTTATTTGACTTGTTTTTTAGAAAACATTTGAAAGGGGGAGATATGAATTTTGTTGGTCATGTGTTTTTCTTATGAATGGTCCTCTTCGTGTGTGTTTTTTCAAAAGGGGATTAGGATTGAAAATGTGATTTTCATTTGGTTGTTAATGTAAACCAGTTAGAGAATTTTTTTAAATGCTTGGGTGTGTTTTGGATTTTAAATTCTTATGGTTTGTGTGATTACCTTACGACTTGGGTGATGCCTTGGTTTTGAGCTTAGGTGAATGCCTTGTTGTTCGGTTGATTTCTTTTGAATCCTCTAGTGTTTTCTTATGTAGTGTCCTATTTTAAGGAAAAATTCTTTTTTGATATGGGCTTAAGTGACCTTGAGGTCAGTACGTGGGTAATTTGGATGGATGTTACCTTTAGAACTTTGAAAACTTGGTGGTGCTAGTTTTTTGGGGTTCACCATGGGGTGGTGTTGCATTTTGAGGTTCTAGATTACCCATTGAGTACAGTGACTTGGGTCAAGAGCCCATGTCATCTCTTGATGTGGTATTCCTTGAGGTTATCCCTAGCTAGGTGTGTGATAATCTTGTTGATGGATCGACCATGTGATTTTTGATTCATTTAGGTTGGTTTTCCTTTAAGGGAGTGAAATCTTGTTTCTAAGTGTTCTTTGAGATTTTTGGAGATGTTTCCCATAGTGGTGTTTTCTGTTTGAGTTGTTCTCTTTGTTACAAAATTTAGAATAATTCTAATTGGTGGGAAGACATGTGCCCAATCTATATTTCCTTTTATATATTATAACATAAAGTGTGGCTATTTTTTCATGGGTACTCTTGGTATCCCTATGGATTTTGTGGTTTGTTTTTAAGGATTTTTTGTTTCTTTGGAGTTTCTTCCTAGGGACCTCTCTAGTGGTTTTTCATTCAAGTCACCTCTCTTTTCATGTGTTGTGTTGTAGCTTGTTCTTTTACTTTCATCTTAACTTGGTACTTTCTGAGGATAGAAAGTGGCATGGTGGGTATATCATGACACCCCTAGTGTCACTTTTATGTGTGGGTATCTGTTATGTAGTTTATCCCCTTGAGTTTGAGGTGTTTAGGGCTCAAAGGATTATTTTTTAGGGAATTTTTCCTAGTTTCGTGGTTAGGTTGCATGGTTAGTTTAAGTGTGTTGCCTAAGCGTACATCCCATACATCTCTTAATAGTGGGGACTTTCACAGTTTGTGCACGATTTGTTTAACCATGTGAGATAATCATGAAACTCACCCGAAGATGGGTATTTTTGTCTCTTTGTCTTAATTTTAAGTGGGGTTTCTTCCGTTGGACACCCCGCTCGATTTCCCTAAACTTGGATGCCTTACATGGTGGGTTTTCCCTCTCCAAAGCTCCTCCAAGTGGATTTTTAAGGGGTTTCTTGGTGATTCTTCACCTAGATTGAAAGGTTAGGGATCCCCTCTCTTTCTCCTTTGGTTTTCTTCTATTTTCCCTTCCTCATCTAACCCTATTAGCCATGCTTGTCTGATTTACATGGCTGGGGTGGTGTGAAATTGGGGGTTTTGTTTTATTAGGGTTGTGAGCTATAGTAGGAGTGTCTTTCTGGTGGATTTCATCAAAGGAAACATGATTCTTACAGTTGAGGTTGGTGTTTCTAATTCATTGAATTTTATTTAAGAGTTACTTAATTGCTTGATACTTTAAGTGTGTTTTAATTTAAATTATTGATATATATGATAACTAGTTGGGATTCATTAAAGGTTTTCCATGCTTAATTAAGGTTTCCTTTGGAAAAAGTGAGTGAATTACTTGGTAAAGTGGAACTTGGATTGGAAATGGTATTTCATGCATTCTTTGTGTTTGATAAAATGAAAATGAGGGTTTTCTTTGTTAAATGTAATTATTCCTTGGGATTTAGACTAAATGGGGTTTTTAAATTGATCTCCCTTTAGTGTGTAAGGGTTTCCTTGTTTTTAAAGCGATGGTTTGGATTTATAATGTGAAAAATGGAGTTTCCCTTAGATCGTTGGTTGTGGTTGTTGATAATCATGCTTTATTTTGTAATTGTATTTGAATTAAAAAATATTTTAGAAGGAGATCTCCAAATAATGTGACATAAGTGAAAATCATGGTTGGGTTCTTTAAAATTGGTTGAATGAAATGAATGGCCTGTGGCTTTATTTTTCTTTTTCAAGAGTGAGACCCATGTGTGGCGAGTGGTTTTGTAATGTTTTGAATACTTGGGTGATTTTGATATTTTTTTAGAAATATTTTAAATGGTTTTCATAAAGTATATAGATTTGGATTGTCATTCCAAGCCATGTTTGGGTATTAAAGGCCCAGTTGGAAATGTGGTTTTTAAAGTGGGTTCTCCAAAATTGAAGTGGATTGTTTGCACTTCATGTTCTTGATGAAATGACTCAAAGGGGTTTAATGGTTTAGAATGGATTTTTAAAATTATTTGAGAAATGGTTTTACCTTATTGAAGGTATACTGTAAATATGCATGTTGTTGTGAAAATGGTCTATAATTTGACTAATGAAATGTTTTTGGGATATTGGACTAACGCTCCACTCCTGTTGTAAAGGCTCGGGTTGTGGGAGGTCCATTACTTAGTAAAAATATGATGCTTGAGGTGTTATGGGTGGTCTGGGAGGCCATCCCAACTTCTCGGTGAAGTTTGACCCATGGTAGGCCTACTGGTAGCCTTAGCCTACCGGTAGAAGGCCTATCGGTAGCTCGGTCTACCGGTAGCCGCAGCCTACTGATAGCTCGGTCTACCCGTAGCTCAGTCTACCAGTAGCTGCCACCTACTGGTAGCTCGGTTACCGGTAGCTTTCAGCCACCGGTAGCTCTCGACTATAGGTCGTTGCAGCCTACCGGTAGCTCGGCTATCGGTAGTTGTGAGCCACTGGTAGCTCTAGACTACCGGTGGCTGCACCCTACCAGTAGCTAGGCTACTGGTAGCTATGATCCACCGGTATCTCTTGACTAATGGTAACTTCACCCAACTGGTAGCTTGGCTACTGGTTGCTATCAGCCACTGGTAGCTCTCGGCTACCGGTCGCTCTGGCCTACCCCCACGGGTTTTTCCAGTAGCGCTCCTTTTTGTGCAAATTGAGTTTTAAACCTTTAAGTTTGTTTTAAAGCCTAGTAACTCCCATAAATGGCGTTAAATTAAATATTTAATTAAAGGTGTGTGCATCGGTTTAAACTACCCCAAAGGGCGGGGACCCTTTAATGACATGTGGGGTGTCTCAACCGCGTGGTCAACCCACGACCCCACTCTTTACGTGGTTCTGTGTTCTTATCTCAACCATCCCCGGCCTTTATAAACAAAAATGGTTCTACCTAGGTTTCTTTTCTCGATCACCCTATGCTAGGAGTACCCTTCTTTCAGATGAGTAGCTTTTCGTTTGGACGAGCCGCATCGCTATCCGTGAAGTTCCACGTCCGGGCTTAGCATCGATCGTTGATAACAAGTAGGGTTTCACCTTCGACATTCCTTTCTGTGTATCTTGCGGGGTGGGAATTCTTTTAATTCTGTAGAATTGGATAGACCGAACCTTAATGAATATAATAAACGGATTCTAAAGAATGAAGGGGGGGCTGTGATCGATGATGCTGCCTGTTTTATGATAATGATTTCTGAATTGTGCGGGATTACACCTACTGAAAATCATGGCTGTTGGTGGTCTTTCTATGTGCACTAACGAACCCTTAATGTTTAAATGAATTGTATTGTGGTTTTGAACCCTCACTATGAAAAGTAAACTGGTTAATTACTTATATTTGGCTAAACAAATCGAAAGCACCAAGATCAATTCCTTTCTGTGATAACCCCGATTTAAGTCCAATGGAATTGAAATCTTGGAGTGTGTTAAATATTTTAAATCTGAAAATACCCGCATGGTCCTGCTTTGTGTTGATGGTAGTGGGTTGTTCTTTTCTTTTCATTCACAGGCCGATTGCTTGGTGATGTGGGTGGGGATGGGATCCCATGTTATTATACTCTCGGTGGTTGTGAAAGCTTGAGGATGGGATCCTCTGTTATATCACGAATTGGGGAGGGATCATCTGTTGTTGAGAAACCATTGGCTCCTGGATCTTGGGGACATGGGGATGTATCTTGGGGTTTTCTTTGGTTCCAGTACTTCGAGTGATCTCACTTATCCCTTTGTTGTTGTGACTTTACAAGAGAACCGGGTGTGAATGTTTAAGTTGATGTTTGACTGTACTCTTTCCTTGTCTTGTGCTTATGCTTTCTAGTTTCCCAAGTAGGTGGAAAAACTTATTTTAAACATTATTATTGAACATGTAAACCAGGATGGGACAAATGGGTTTTGGTTTGGTGTGAGTTGTGACTTTGGCATGGTATTGATTGTGTTATTTAGGAAGGCTGAAGAAAAACCTAAACTTTGGGTGAGTGCTTGTTACCTATACTTATACTTGTAGTTTTGTGTTTCTTATTAGTGCCCCACACAAGTTGAGAACTTAGTGCCGAACACCCCCATTTCACGGGGGAGGGTGTTTTTCCCAACACTTCCATTAGTGGCTAGTTATTAGCTCCTTTCTGCTCCCTTTCCCGGATAGCCCAAGTACCTTCGGGCATGCTGTGATGGCCTGAAGTCCATTATTAGCCCAAGAATCTTCGAGCGGGGTAGTGTGGTGGTTATGGCCCAGGTTTGTGCGGGCAGGTGGTTTCTCAAGTGTCTTCAGGATGAGGCCTAGGTGTCTTCGGGCGTGGCAGTGGATCTTCTAGCCCATGTGTCTTCGGGCGTGATGGTGGTTGTTCTGGCCTAGGTGTTTGCAGGCGTGGTTATGTGTGACAGTTGTGGCCCAGGTGTTTGTGGGTGGGGTTTGGTAGTGGGACTGTGTGAGGATGTGGCCCAGGTGTGTGCGGGTGGGATGAGGCAGTGGGACTGCAGTGAGAATGGCGGGATTGGTTCGATGCGTAGGATGTCTTCAATAACCAGTGGAAAAGTGGCGCGGGGTACCCAAACATCGATGTGTTATTACTATACATTACTTGACTTGCGTTATTTAGGCAGTGTGCCTTGGAGAGGATTGGGTGGATAGTTACCATGTTAGGTGTTTGGTTACTCTTTTTCTCACTGGACTTTAGTACGTTCCCCCACTTGTGCACGAGAGTCTTTGGTTTTTCCCTACTGAGTATACTTGTATGCTCACCCTATGTATATAAAACTGCTTTCAGGTTTCCAGGAGGACTTCGGGGATCGCGCGGGACCATACTAGCTCGGACCTTTGGGGTAGTTGCAGTTGCTGTTTTTCTTTCTTGGTTACTTTACCTTTGTATTCACTTTGTACTTTGGGGTATTTACTTTTGTAACATGCATTGGGAATGATTCTTGGCTTTACTTTTACTTTCCACTTTTGGTGCTGTTGGGATTTACCATCTTATCTCCCGATCCTATTAAATGAAAAAGGGTAATGCCTTCCATTTAGTGTGTGATTCTACACCCATGGTGATAGTCGCGAATCTGGGACCTATTGAAGACGGGTTTCAGGGGTCATTATCTCTCCTTCAACTTGAAGAAGGAAGGACCTAGCAATATGCTGACCCTTCCCTCCTTTTGGTGAAGGCGGGTCGTGACAGAATGGTATCAGAGGTGATGGTTGAGATATAGGATGGAGTCTGGAGTTAGGCACAGTAAGGACTGCATGGGATGGTAGGGAAATAGTGTTGGGTGACCTTGGTGTGTGAATTAGGCCAGGGAAGACCGACGAGGACACAGGATTTTGGGGCCCCTCGTGATCCGATGCAAGGAATCTGGACCTACCGAACGACCAAGTAACTGATTGCAGGGTAGAGAGACCCTAGGAAAGGTACATGCATCATAATGACTTGTGTTCTCATGTTTCTGGGGTGTTTTGGGAATTTGAAATAAATAAAAAGTTTAAGAAAATTTTAAGAACAATATTCTGCACTACTTGGGCTTAGGCATTCCTTGTTTACCTTGCAGCTATGGCACCTGGGAGACGACCACGTGTGGTGCGGGCGATCGAGGCCCCGGAGAGTACCTTGGCTGATCGGCAGAGATCTGATCGAGAGGAGGAAGATGACCAGTGGTAGAAGATTCTTCGGGCCTTCCAGTGACAAACCGTCGAGAAGTATGAGGGCAGCACCTCTGATATGAAGATGGAGGGCTGGTTAGAGGAGCTAGTGATAGCCTTCGGCTTGATCTGGGCTCCGAAAGAGTACTGGGTTCCTCTGGCCATCAACCAGATGTGGGGAGCAGTGCGTCAGTGGTGGATGCTTTACCTGGGGGAGAGGAGAGAGGCCGAGGTGGCATGGGCTGATTTCGAGAAGGAGTTCCGGGCGGAATTCCTCTCTTCTACGATGAAGGCAGAGAAGAGGCAGGAGCTACTCTCCCTCTAGCAGGGGAGTATGTCAGTAAGGGAGCTGGGGATCAAGTTCAAGGATCTCCTCCACTTTGCTCCGAACCTCTTTCTTGATGAGGAGTCTCGGGAAAGACGTTTAGAGGAGGTGCTCTGACCCTCCCTCCAGTATGATGTTACCCCCTTTACCCTGCTGACATAATTGGAGGTCCAGAAGAAGGCCTAAGTGGTAGAGAGGATGCACGCTCTAGGGGGTGTGTCACGAGAGGGGATCCAATTGGGATCATCGAAGGGGAAGACTGTCAACACCAGGCCACTAGCATCAGGACCCTCTCGGTTCTGACCAGTAGGAAGCAGGCCGCAGCAGTTTCAGTTTCGGTCCCCTGGTCCCCGCCCTTTTCCTTCGGGCCCAGGACCGCGGTGCTTCATCTGTGGGAGCCATGTACATCTTCGGAGTCAGTGCCCGGACCGAGTATAATATGGTGGTGGCGGACAGACCCAGCACCCGCCCCAGTAGCAGCTTCCAGCTAGGCCTTTCCAACAGCAGCAGCAGGGGCAGCGAGCTCCCGTTCCTCCAAGGGAAGATGTTGCAGGAGGAGTCTGACCTCAGGGTGCTCCTCAGGGACCTCGACAGGGACGTGGTCAGGGAGGTGGTCGATAGACGATAGGTAGAGGAGCTGGGTGTGGACAATTTCACACCGCAGAGGTAGCAGTTCCAGTAGGGCTGGAGGTTGTTCAAGGTACAATCAGTTTGTTTAGCACTCTTGCTTATGCCTTGTTCGATACCGGAGCTTCGCACTCCTTCGTTGCACCCAGTCTAGCCCGTGCCTTGGGTCTAGATGCCGAGAGACTTCTAGTGCCCCTGGTTCTGAACACACCAGTCGGAGGTCTGACTGACTTGTTATATGTTTGTCGAGGATGCAGACTGATGATAGGGCCACATCAGTCGGTCATAGATCTACTACTTCTACAGATACAGCCATACGATGTCATCCTAGGAATCGACTGGTTGTTCTCTGTGTGTGCCGTCATCGACTTCCTCCGAGGAAGGGTTGTGTTCTCAGACTTGGGCAACCGGCGTGTTACCTTCACCGGCGAGCGGAGCAGTCAAAAGGGTAACAGGCGAGAGGAACCCCTCCTCTCCTTGTTAGCTGAGCTTTCAGTAGAGTCAGTAGATGCTGAAATGGTGGAGGTGCCAGAGATCATCTGTGAGTTTATGGACGTCTTTCCTGAGGAGGTGATGACTCTACCGCCTCGACGAGATATCGAGTTTGGGATAGACTTGCAACCTGGTGCTTGTCTGATCTCGATGGTTCCGTACCGGATGGAACCTTCGGAGCTACGAGAGTTGCGGATTCAGATTGACGATCTAATGAATAGGGGTTATGTTCGACCAAGTGCATCACCGTGGGGTGCTCCAGTCTTGTTCGCAAAGAAGGTAGATGGTGGTCTCAGGTTGTGCATAGACTACAGGAGGCTGAATCAGGTAACAATCAAGAATCTCTACCCTCTTCCTAGGATAGAGGATCTTTTCGACCAGCTAAAAGGGGCAGGGTGGTTCTCGAAGATCGACCTGCAGTCTGGGTACCACCAGTTGAGGGTAAAAGAGAGTGACATCTCAAAGACGACCTTCAGGTGCAGATATGGGCACTTCGAGTTCGTGGTCATGCCCTTCAGTGTTACGAACGCCCCGGCTGTGTTCATGGGGCTTATGAACTCCATCTTCTAATAATACCTGGATCGGTTCGTATTTGTGTTCATCGATGATATCCTGATCTATTCAAGATCAGAGGAGGATCACGCAGAGCACCTGAGGACGGTTTTGGAGGTCCTCCGACAGCACCAGCTCTATGGGAAGTTGTCGAAATGCAAGTTCTGGATGCGAGAAGTGCACTTACTTGGGCACGTAGTGTCTGAGCAAGGGGTAGCAGTGGACCCATCAAAGTTTGAGGCGGTTGTTTCTTAGGCAACACCCAAGAGCGTGGTAGAGGTTCATAGTTTCCTCGGGCTGGCAGGTTACTACCGGAGGTTCGTGCCCAACTTCTCTCGAGTTGTGGCACCTTTGACAGCCTTGACCAAGAAGGACCAGGTTTTCATGTGGAGTGAGCAGTGTGAGGCAGCCTTCAACTATCTGAAGGAGAAGTTGGTTAGTTTCCCAGTGCTGAGATTACTAGAAGAAGGGGCAGCGTATGAGGTGTTCCGTGATGCTTCAGGGCAAGGCCTCGGATGTGTGTTGATGCAGCAGCAAGGAGTGATCTCTTATGGGTCTAGGAAGCTACGCCCTCATGAGCGTAATTATTCCACCCACGACCTGGAGCTTGTAGTGGTCATTTTTGCGCTAAAGTTATGGCAGCATTACCTCATCGGGGAACGCTTTATGGTCTTCATAGATCACAAAAGTTTGAGGTATATCTTCTCCCAGCAGGACCTAAACTTGCGGCAGCGGAGGTAGATGGAGTTCCTTCAGGATTACGACTTCGAAATTTCCTACACTTCGGGGAAGGGGAATGTAGTGGCCGATGCCTTGAGCAGGAGATCATAGAAGGATGCAGTCTGAGAGTCGGCAGATGCTTGGAAGGCGATGGAGGAGTTGGTTTCCTTTCACCTGGATGAGAGGATGGATAGTGGTAGAGGTTTCCTATATCAAATGACAGTACAGTCTTCCCTGATGTGGCAAGTGGAGGAGTCTCAGTGGGGAGACCCAGAGTGCGAAGTGATGCGTGACCAAGTTGACCAGAGCAATGCTCCATAAGTATGGACGGAGGATGGCCAAAACTAGATGCTTTTCCAGGGAAAGTTTTTTGTTCCAGAAGCAGTGCACGGCAAGGTTCTCAGTGAGTTCCACAACTCACCCCTATAGGTACACCCAGGAGTTTCCAAGATGTACTAGGGCCTGAGGAGACAGTTCTAGTGGCTCGGAGTAAAGCAAGCAGTGGCAGAGTTTGTGGCCAAGTGCCTAGTGGGTCAGCAGGTGAAGGCTGAACACCGTGTTCCAGGTGGCCTGCTGCAGTCTCTGGATGTCCCCGAGTGGAAATGGGAGGACATCTCGATGGATTTCGTCATAGGACTACCCAAGGTTCAGGGGGGATATGATGCCATCTGGGTAGTAGTGGACTGTTTGACGAAGTCGTCCCACTTCCTTGTGATTAAGGAGTCGAGTGCAGTGGACTCTCTAGCACAGAAGTATGTGGATGAGGTAGTGTGGTTACATGGAGTCCTGAGTTCCATAGTCTCGGACAAGGATGCACATTTTACCTCATGAGTCTAGAGGGGTTTGCAGCATGCTTTTGGCACCCAGCTATGCCTTATCACTGCTTTCCACCCAAAAACAAATGGGCAAACAGAGCACACCATCCAGACGTTGTAGGATATGTTGCGGGCATGCGTTCTGGAATCAGGAGGATCATGGGTGTGACACTTGCCTCTGGTATAGTTTTCCTACAATAATAGCTATCACTCTACCATTGGTATAGCCCCGTTTGAAGCCTTGTACGGGAGACCATGTCGTTCACCTGTGTGTTGGACCGAAGTCGAAGAGACGGGCATCCTTGGCCCCGAGGTGGTGTAGAGCACGACGGAGAAGGTTCAGATTATACAGGAAAGGATGAAGGCGGCCCAGGACTGACAGAAGTCGTATGATGATACCAAGAGGAGGCCCTTGGAGTTTGAGGTTGGAGACCACGTGTTCTTGAAGGTCTCCCCTTAGTGTGGACAATGAAGGTTCGACAAGGGGAGTAAGCTTTCTCCCAGGTTCATCGGACCCTTCGAAGTGTTGTAGTGGGGCAGCGAAGTGGCTTATCATCTAGCGTTACCACCGCCGCTACTGAGGATACATGACATATTCCATGTTTCCAAGCTCTGTCGTTATCTGCACGATGATTCACACATCCTTTAATGGGTAGAGCTATACATCGAGGATGGCATGACCTTTGTGGAAAGACCAGTGATGATCAAGGATCATGAGGAGAAGGTGCTTCGTGGGCGAACCATTCCCTTGGTTTGTGTGTTATGGAGACACGGTGGGCTTGAGGAGGGCACGTGGGAGAGGGAAGCACAGATGTGTGCCCAGTACCCAGAGTTGTTTTGAGTTTTTTGATGTTCTGTTTATACTTGTTTTGGTGGAGCATTTTACCTTGTTGTCTATGAAATATGTGGTTTTTCTTTCCTCTCTGAATGTGTGTGAAAAGTTATGACTATGGGGAGGGGAGGGGAGGACCCCCAATCAAGACGCATTAAGGTGGATGCGATTAAACCCGTGCGGGCGAGTTAGTGCCGCCCAAAGTGGATAGTATCTTGACATGAGGGAAGAGGCTTCCCAACCAACAGACTGGGCAGTCTGGCATGGTATGTTGCTTGGTTCTTAAGGGAAGGGTGTTTTTAGTTAACAATGGGGTTCGCTCCTGAGAGGTATCTTTCGATGTGGTTGTTCGGAACCTCTCTTTCCTTGTGGGTTGTTTTGATTATCGAGGGCGAGAATAGTTTGAGAGGTATCTGATGTAATGGCTCGGGTTGTGGGAGGTCCATTACTTAGTAAAAATCTGATGCTTGAGGTGTTATGGGTGGTCTGGGAGGTCATCCAAACTTCTCGGTGAAGTTTGACCCACGGTAGGCCTACTGATAGCCTTATCCTACCGGTAGCAGGCCTACTGGTAGCTCGGTCTACCGGTAGCTGCAGCCTACCAGTAGCTCAGCCTACTGGTAGCTCGGTCTACCGGTAGCCGCAGCCTACTGGTAGCTCGGTCTACCGGTAGCTGCAGCCTACCAGTATCTCGGTTACCGGTCACTTTCAGCCACTGGTAGCTCTCGACTACCGGTGGCTGCAACCTACCGGTAGCTCGGCTACTGGTAGCTGTGAGCCACCGGTAGCTCTCGACTACCGGTCGCTGCAACCTACCGGTAGCTCTTGGCTACCGGTCACTCTAGCCTACCCCCACGAGGTTTTCCAGTAGCGCTCCTTTTTTCGAAAATTGAGTTTTAAACCTTTAAGTTTGTTTTAAAGCCCATTAATGCCAATAAATGGCTTTAAATTAAATATTTAATTAAATGTGTGTGCATTGGTTTAAACATCCCCAAATGGTGGGGACCCTTTAATGACGTATGGGGTGTCTCAGCTGCGTGGTCAACCCACGACCCCACTCCTTACGTGGTTTTTTGTTCTTATCTCAACTGTCCCCGGCCTTTATAAACAAAAAGGGTTCTACCTAGGTTTTTTTCTCGATCACCTTGTGCTAGGAGTACCCTTCATTTAGACGAGCAGCTTTTTGTTCGGACGAGCCGCATCGCTATCCGTGAAGTTCCACGCCCGAGCTTAGCATCGATCATTGATAACAAGTAGGGTTTCACCTTTGACTTTCCTTTATCTGTATCTTGTGGGGTGGGCATGCTTTTGATTCTGTAGAATTGGATGGACCAAACCTTAATGAAGATAATAAACGGATTCTAAAGAATGAAGGGGGAGGTTTGTGATCGATGATGCTGCCTGTTTTATGATAATGATTTCTGAATTGTACGGGCTTACGCCTACTAAAAATCATGGATGTTGGTGGTCTTTCTATGTTCACTAATGAACCCTTAATGTTTAAATGAATTGTATTGTGGTTGTGAACCCTCGCTGTGAAAAGTAAACTGGTTAATTACTTATATTCGGCTAAACAAATCAAAAGCACCAAGATCAATTCCTTTCTGTGATAACCCCGGTTTAAGTCCAGTGGAATTGAAATCATGGAGTGTGTTAAATCTTTTAAATCTGAAAATACCTGCATGGTCCTTCTTTGTGTTAATGGTAGTGGGTTGTTCTTTTCTTTTCATTCGCAGGCCGATTTCTGGGTGATGTGGGTGGGGATGGGATCCCATGTTATTATACTCTCGGTGGTTGTGAAAGCTTGAGGATGGGATCCTCTGTTATATCACGAATTGGAGAGGGATCCTGTGTTGTTGAGAAACCATTGGCTCCTGGATCTTGGGGACATGGGGCTGTATCTTGGGGTTTTCTTTGGTTCCAGTACTTCGAGTGATCTCACTTATCCTTTTGTTGTTGTGACTTTACAAGAGAACCGGGTGGGAATATTTAAGTTGATGTTTGAATGTACTCTTTCCTTGGCTTGTGTTTATGCTTTCTAGTTTCCCAAGTAGGTGCAGAAACTTATTTTAAACATTATTATTGAACATGTAAACCAGGATGGGACAAATGGGTTTTGGTTTGGTGTGAGTTGTGACTTGGACATGGTATTTATTGTGTTCTTTAGGAAGTCTAAAGAAAAACCTAAACTTTGGGTGAGTACTTGTTACATATACTTATACTTGTAGTTTTGTGTTTCTTATTCGTGCCCCACCCAAGTTGAGCACTTAGTGCCGAACACCCTCATTTCATGGGGGAGGGTGTTTTTTCCAACACTTCCATTAGTGGCTGGTTATTAGCTCCTTTCTTCTCCCTTTCCCGGATAGCCCAAGTACCTTCAGGCAAGATGTGATGGCCTGAAGTCCATTATTAGCCCAAGAATCTTCGGGCAGGGTAGTGTGGTGGTTATGGCCCAGGTGTGTGCGGGCATGTGGTTTCTCAAGTGTCTTCGGGATGAGGCACAGGTGTCTTCAGGCGTGGCAGTGGATCTTCTCGCCCAGGTGTCTTCGGGCGTGACGGTGGTTGTTCTGTCCTAGGTGTTTGCAGACGTGGTTACATGTGACAGTTGTGGCCTAGGTGTTTGCGGGCCAGGTTTGGAAGTGGGACTGCATGAGGATGTGGCCCAGGTGTGTACGGGCGGGATGAGGCAGTGGGACTGCGGTGAGAATGGAGGGATTGGTTCGATGCATAGGATGTCTTCAATAACCAATGGGAAAGTGGCGCGGGATACCCAAACATTGATGTGCTATTACTATACATTACTTGACATGCGTTATTTGGGGAGTGTGCCTTGGAGAGGCTTGGGTGGATAGTTAGCTTGTTAGGTGTTTGGTTACTCTTTTTCTCACGGGACTTTAGTACATTCCCCTACTTGTGCATGAGAGTCTTTGGTTTTTCCCTACTGAGTATACTTGTATGCTCACCCTACGTATATAAAACTGCTTTCAGGTTTCCAGGAGGACTTCGGGGATCGCGCGGGACCATACTAGCTCGGACCTTTGGGGAAGTTTCAGTTGCTGTTTTTCTTTCTTGGGTACTTTACCTTTGTAGTCACTTTGTACTTTGGGGTATTTACTTTTGTAACATGCATTGGGAATGGTTCTTGTCTTTACTTTTACTTTCCGCTTGTGGTGTTGTTGGGATTTACCATCTTATCTCCCGATCCTATTAAATGAAAAAGGGTAATGTCTTCCATTTAGTGTGTGATTCTACACCCATGGTGCTAGTCGCCACTTCAGGACCTATTGAAGGCGGGTTTTGGGGGTCATTATCTCTTCTTCAACTTGAAGAAGGTAGGGCCTGGCAATCTGTTGACCCTTCCCTCCTTTTGGTGAAGGCAGGTCGTGACACCTATGGTTGGTCCTGACTGACACTTGGGAACCCCTGTGCACAATATTTATTTGGGGAAAATACTGATGCTCCTGAACCAAAGGGTATGGAAATGGTGTTCCATATCATGGATGGAATGGTTGAATATGTCGTTCTGAGTATAGGTTGGATTCATGGATGGATGCTCTATGATTTTCGGCTTGTGACCCCTTTGATATATGGTATGGGTACCCAGACTGGTACTCTGTGGTACAATGGATTAAATTATTGGATCAAAGTAATTGATAAGTGTTTCCCTTGTTTTCTGGATTACTTTTGTTGGGTGTGTAAAAGATGTTAATAGAAAAAAGGAGAAATGGTTTTCAAAGTGGCATTATTTGTTATTATGCTTTTGAAATGTTTTACACCATGTGTGGGATGATAATTCGAAAGTATGGTATTTTAAAAGAGACACAACTAGAACTTTGTATTGGAATGTGTATTATTTATTGCTTGGAAGGATTACTTTGAGTGTTGACCCTTTTTTGGTTTAGCCTTGTTTTTTGCTAGTGTCATTCCATCCATTTATCTAGCTTGTTGCTTTTGATTATCTACCCTTATTTCCTTTGTTTACCCTGATTTGGGTGTGTGTATAAGGTTTTAAAGGAAAAAGGGGCAATAGTTTTCAAAAGGACTTCATATTAGCAAACTATTGAAGTGTTTTATACTAGGTGTGTGTTAATTTCTAAAGAATAATGTTTTAAGGAAAGTGATTGGGTTTCATTGGATGTGGATTTGTTTTGGAGTAGGACAAATTTTGTGAAAGGGTATCATAAAAGGTGATATTTGAGGTAGTTAATATTTTAAAAGCCTTATTATGACATTATTTGGAAATTATTGTGCTTTGGAGAAAAGTATCTTCCATATTGGTTTTCCTTATATATTCAAGGGAGAATGAATACTTATTTTGCCTATAATTTCCAATCTAGAAAACTTGGTTTCTTTACTAAAAGGAATGAATTGGAATCATGGTGGTATCCTGCTAGATTTGACTCATACCCTACAAACTCACAATAGTGGGTATGTAGTCTTCATGTCTTGTGCAGGTTCCTCCAAGTTTTGGATTTCATGTTGGATCCAGTTCTGTCTTCCTTGGGAAGCGGGTGTTGTTCGGGTGATGGTGGTGACCGAAGAGTCACAAGGAGTTGGTGATCAGACCTTCGGTTTCGTGGAATTGGTTTTCCTAAGATTTATATTCACATCATCGATATTTATTTTATTTTAGCTTCCATTGTAGTTTTGTAACTCTGATTGGTTGTTTATTTATATGATTTTTGTCTTAGATTTTATCTTTTCATTTTATTTTCATACCTTGTTTGGATGTTTTGATTTGGTTTCTTGAGGGTGAAACTATCCCCAAAGGTTATGCATGATACCCTTGATGTTAGTTGTCAGCTCGGGGGATTAGGGATGCTCCTCGGGTATGTGCCAGACCGACTCGAGAATTCGATGGATAGATGTCCTGGTTCGGGTCGTTACAATACAACTCCATCATTTAATTTTTAGGTTGATACTTAACCAATGACAATATGTGTTCTCAATCATCACCATCAGTTACTGGATAGGATACATGCCACAACCTATCATTAAATTGTAGATGTATGTATATGATGGACTATATCGCTTGATTCCCCGTTAGTTTTAACCTTCGATGACTTTTTCTTTGAAGGGATTCCAAAGTTGTACGCTCTCCAAGCATCACAACTCTTTCTGCTTGTATACTATAACTACATCTATGTTCAATATAAATTATTTCATCATTGCAATAAATATAGGCAACCCTCTTCTTTTATCTATAATAAAACCTTGTTTTTAATTAAATCTGATCAGAGAAACAAAATATGAATTTCAAATATTTTAACATTTCTATGGAACCTCACACAATCTTCACTTTACCGAAATTTTAGAACGTCTTCTTATATCCTCAAAGAAGACACGAATGTTTCATAGTGTAATTTTTAATCTTCCTAAATATATTTTTAGTAATTTATAAAGAGAATGAAAATCATTTGAAGCATATCCTCTCAGAGTGTCAAATTGGATGTGCAACAAGACTCGTTGTCATGGACCAGTTCTCGATCGAGTCTAGATTAATATGGTGTTTTTTTTGTTGTTACCCCTCGGTACATCTATTTTAGATCCACATCCATTTATAGTATCCAGAAAAGGATTTCATTGCTCAGATAAGCAAAAAATATCCACTTTATCAAAATTGTATAATGTCTTTTTATATCCTCAAAGATGACACTAATGTTTCATAGTACATTTTTTAATCTTCCTAGATGTATGTTCGGTAGTTTATAAAGAGAATGTGAATCATCTAAGGCATATCCCCTAGAAGTGTCAAACTAAGTGTGCAGTAAGACCCATTGTCATGCACCAGATCGTGATCGAGTCTAACTCAATAAGGCGTTTTCGGGGTTGTTACCCCAAGGTACATTTGTGATAGATCTATATCCACTTATAATATCCAGACAGGGATTTCATTGCTCAGATAACCACACAATCTTTACTTTACTGGAATTTTAGAATTTTTCTTATATCCTCAATGATGACAGTAACATTTTGAAGTCCTAATTTTATTATTCCTAAAGGTATGAATCATCTAAAATAGATCTCGTGATAGTGACAAATCAGGTGTGCAGTTAGACCTCATTGTCATGTAATTAGCCCTCTTGGATCCTAAGTTAATTCAATGTTAATATGAAGTTAATCAATAGTTATTCATTATTTAATCCTCAATTCATCCTAAGTTAATCCTAAGTTAATTAGTAATTAATAATTACATACTCAGTAGCTCATAATTAGTGAATCTTAAGTTAATCATTCCTTAACCATTAATTAATTAGTTATTTACTAATTAATTAATTTTTAATTAATTTTTAATTATAATTAAATAGCATTTCATTATTAATTAATTAATTGACTAATTTGAATGAATTAATTGCTAATTACAATTAACTAATTACTAATTACAATTAATTAATACTAAATTAATTACTAATTCCAGTAATGTAATTACTAATTACATTTATTTAATTACTAATTGCAATTAATAAAATACTAATTACAAATAATTAATTAGTAATTACATTAAATTATTTACTAATTAATATTTATTAATTACTAAATAAATTTAATTAATAAATAATTATAATTAATTAATTACTAATTAAAATCATTCAATTACTAAGTATAATTAATGATTAATTAATTACTAATTACAATTATTTAATTACTTATTAGATATAATTAATTACAAATTATAGTTATTTAATTACTAATTACAATTACATAATTACAAATTAAAATTAATTAATTAATTAATACTTAATAATTATAATTCATAAATTTATAAGCTATTAATAATTATAATTAATTGATATTTATAAAGTATTATTATTTAATTAGTATATTTATTAGAAAATTATTATTAGTTAATTAGTTATTATATTTAATTTTATTTTTAATTGTTAATTATTATTCATATTACTTCTTAATAATATGTACTAATTAATAATTAATTACAAATTGACTACTAATTGTGGTTATTTATTACTAATTTCAATTAATTAAGTAGTAATTACACCTAATTTAATACCGATTACACCTAATTAACTACAAAATACACCTAATTAACTAGTAATTGGCTACTAATTACAACCAATTAACTACTAATTATAAGCCACTTTGACGGTGGTGCAGTTGTGAAGGAGAGGGGTACAACAACATTGTTCTTTGGGAGTTGCAGGGTTTGAATCCTAGGAGTCTGCTCTTAGGCGAATTTCTCCTTCCCCTGAGATCCACTTGTCTTGTCGGGTCACTCGGGTCCTTACTATATGAGTGAAATGAGGTGCAACTCACATGTGTTAACGGATTGCTGTGTCGAACCATCACCTATCGAGTCATCACTCTTCGAGATGCTCTGTCATCTTGGTCGGCAACGGCTTATTCCCGGCTAAGGCTCTCTCTGGAGTGATCTCTTTGTGGGGAGGGGGTTTCCTGGTGTAGAGGGTTCGAAAAGTCCACACCTAGGGGATTCCCTTTATGAGAAAAAAAACTACTAATTATTACAAATTAATTATTAATTACAATTAATAAAGTACTAATTACAATTAATAAATTACCAATTACAATTAATTAATAATTAATTAATTACTAATTTCAATTATTTAATTACTAATTACAATTAATTAATTAATAATTATAATTAATTAATTATTACTTAATAAATTTTATAAATTATTACGAGAAAAATATTTATAATTTATTACTAAATATAACAAATTATACGATGGTAGTATATAAACAATTAAAAATGCAAATTAATATTAAAATAAAACAGTACTAAACAATTAAATATATATATATTAAAATACTAAAAAAATAAATAGAAATAGAAATGCCTCAAAATTTTGATGGCCATAAATTTTGAAGCACTGTTGAGGACTGTTGAAAACCCTTTGAAATAAGATTTGGGAGTGCAACCTTTGGGATCTCAAGTGAGAATGAGAGGGGGAATTGGGAGTGGAGAGGGTGAATGAGGAAAGTTATGAGTGGAGAGGGGGCATTGTGCCCTTTTTATAGGGGTTGAAAGTGAAGGATGCCACTTAAAGTGGCACCCTTCTAAAAAAAATTGAATTGAAGGGCGCTGGATGAAATGACGCCCTTTGATTTGTGCTCCTTGAAGAACGTCACTTCAAGTGGCATTCTCTTATTCCCTTCAAAATATTACTTCAGGTAACGCTTTTGTCTACGCAGCTGCCAACACACCAATTCAAATTGCGTTGAAAGGGCAAATTTTGCCCTTTCATAATGTGACAAAGGTCTAACGAACCATCATTGTATCTTGATATCTTAGAAGCACCTCCTCTTGATATCTTAGGAGAACCTCCCTTCTAGTCCATCAAATACCACCATGTTGTGGAGGGCGACAAAATCGATATGGGTGTGGCATTCAAACTCTAGGAGACAAGCCCACTCGATGAAATTTACGGCACTAATTACCTATCTATACTTTGTACCACTGAAGTATGTTAAAATAAAAACACTGAAAAAACTCAATTATACAATTCAATGACAGTTGATTTGATTTAGGATTTATTGAATTACGATCAAATTCCACTTGTACCCCAATTCACGAAGTGGCCCGTACTCCTTCGTTGTCCAAAGCTCCGCCGAACCGACCCAAAAAGGCCTTGAGATTGCGGTCGGATGACCCGCCTTCCCTCAGCGCTTCTCCGGCCAACCCCTTCCACTTCCGACAATTCCTCCTCATTTCCTCCCCCTTCTCGCCGCCGCACATCACCATTTTCACGCACCTCCCGATCTCTTCCCGCCCCACCACCCCGTCACCGCCGGGCCTGGCCCGCACTCCGATCCCCCACACATCCTCGATCAGCTTGGCGTTCGTCATCTGATCCGTCCACAACGGCAGCGCCACCACCGGCGCCCCCAACGCCAGGCTCTCCGACGTCGAATTCCACCCGCAGTGCGTCACGAAGCACCCCAGCGACCGGTGAGACAGCACCTCCAGCTGCGAGCACCACGTCACCATCATCCCCTTCCTCTCCACCTCCGCCCTGCAGCTTATCACCTCCTCCCCCTCCCCTCCGCCCTCCAGTGCTCTCGCCACCCACAGGAATGGCTTCCCGCTGTCAAGCAGGGCCCGGGCGATCTCCTCCATCTGCGGCTTCGGCAGGAGGGAGTAGCTTCCGAACGACACGTATATCACCGACGACTCCGCCTGCGCGTTCAGCCACTCCATGTAATCCGTGGAGCTCTGATACAGATCGGCCCGAGCCCGAGCAGCGGGGGGATCCGCAACGGAGGGCGCCTTGTTTCCATCCGAGAAGAAGGGCGAGGGAATCAGCGGGCCCACAGGGATCAGCTCCAGATCCTCGACGGCGTGGATGGCTCTGGCTTCCAACGCGTCGAACGAGTTCACCAGGACTTGGGGGTGGGATTCTTCCGCCAGCAGCCGCATGTGTTCTTCAATCAAGGGCAGAGCAAAGTCTGCTTTGGAAGAAGGGAGCAAAAACGACGGCAGGTCGCCGGCGGAGAGCCGTGGGAGGCCCGGCAATTCAACGCCGCCCAAGGCATCACCGGCAGCATCCCTGATGGCGTCGCCGTAGCCGTTGAGGTTATAGTGGTATATGAGAAACACGGCGGCGGGCTGGATCCACAAAAGAGCCGACGGCACTTGATGCTCACGCGCCACCCTTCCTGCCCAGGAAATGAGCGTGGCGTAGAACAAGCAGGTGAAGGGTCGGCCTGCTCGGTCGGCGTCCCGGATGAGGTGGGCCAGGGAGCGGGAGCCGCAGCGCTTGAGCTCCGACATGTACCGGCTCACGTCGCCCTTCCGTATCTGGTCGAAATCGCCGACGCCGTCGGAGTAGGAGGCGAGGGAGAGGGTGGGGGGAGTATCGGCGGTGAGGTTGATGCGGGCGAGAGCGGAGGCGCTGGTGGCGAAGGTGACGTCCGCCGCGCCGGCTCGGAGGAGGCGGTGGGCGAACTGAATGCCGGGGTTGATGTGGCCTTGAGCCGGGAAGGTGAGGACGAGGTAGCGGGGCTCGGCCATCGCGGGGACGGAGTTAGAGCTCAGCTTCTGGTTGTGGCGGCCTCTGAAACTGGGGCGGGGAGTGGGAGGATGTAGGGGCGACGAGATGTGATGTGACTGGGAACGTGGACGTAAGCGGTGACGAGTGGCGTCCGACGTGGAGAAATTAATGCTGCGCTGATATGAGTCGGGGAGTCAGCCTTGGCGGCCGGGTCCGTCCGGATTCGGTTTAATAAGTGATTCCCTCCGGCTGTCCGGATTCGGTGTCAGAAGTGTCCGGCTGCGCTGACACCTCACGCCGTCTAGGACACGACACCTAACAATACCTTTTTTTTTTATACACGCATATTAAATAATTTTTATTTAATATCACATCAACTGGCAAATTTAGCAGGGTCATTTTTTTTTTTAATGGGGTAAGGTAGAAAATATTTAGAGAAATGGGTGCCTTTAGCGCCACTTGAAGTGGCGCTAAACTGTTTTTTTTTTGTTTTTTTTTATTTTTTTATATTTATTATGTTATATTTACTATAATTAGATAATTTTTATATTTATTATAATTATTATATTTATAATTATTATATATTCAATATAATATTAATTATAGAATTATAATAAATTTATAATTATAAATATAATAATTATGATAAATATATAAAAATAATAAATATATAAATATAGTAAAAACAAAAATATAATAATTATATAATTATAAATACAGTATTATTATATATTCAATATAATATTAATTATAGAATTATAATAAATTTATAATTATAAATATAATAATTATGATAAATATATAAAAATAATAAATATATAAATATAGTAAAAACAAAAATATAATAATTATATAATTATAAATACAGTAAATACAAAAATATAACTATATAAATATAATAAAAGTTATAAATGTAATAAATATAATAAATGTAGTGTAAATGTAATTATATATTTATGTATACATTACATATATATTTTCGCATTGTAAATATGCAATTTTAATTATATATAATGTATAATTAATATATGCCTAGAATAATTATTTATTTTAATTATATATTTATTATATTTAGTGTTATTAGTATATATGTATACATTATATAATTCTATATATATACATTATATATATTTTTTACATTATAAATATGTAATTATAAAAAATATGTAATTATAATTAATATATGCCTATAATAATTATTTATTTTAATTATATATTTATTATATTTAGTGTTATAAGTATATATTTATAATATTTATAATTATAATTATATATTTATTATAATTATATAAATATAAATAGAATAAATATATAATGTATATATAAAGATAGAATAATTTGTAATAATCAAATATTAATAATAAATAATTTGTAATTTAATTAATGACAATTAATTATTTATAACTAATTTATAATTATAATAACTTATAATTATAATAATTTGTAATAGTTACAAATATAATTACTTATAATAATTTGTAATAATTGTATTTTACACATATAACAAATAGTTAAAAAAAAGGAATTTCATAAAAAACGTCGACGAGAACTATTTTTTAAGAAATCAGACACTTATTTGAAACTTAAAAATGTTTCAAATACTTGTCTTTGAAAGATTATAATAGATAAACTATAACACCGATATAGATTAAACTTTAGTCATTGATTAAACATATAATAAATATTTGAAAACATAATGAATTTAATGAAACATGTTGAGAAAAAATAATTTATAAGATTTCAATTTGAAAGACTATAAAACATAAACTATTACACGGATATAACTGAAACTTTAAACATTGATGAAACATATAATAAATAGTTGAAAACAAAAGGAATTTCCAAAAAAAAATGTTAGTGAAAGATATCATTAATTATTAAATTTAAAATAGAGAACTTTAAAACAGTAGAAGGGTTTTAGATAAAACAGTAAGTGTGTCTTTCTCCACTCTCACTCGGAGGTTTACCACGGACGTCTCTCCTTCGTTGAACGGTACGAACCGAGGGGCGTCAGAATTGGGGGGTTAATTTGGATATGTGATTGATATTTCGGTAAAAATGGGGGTTTGTCCAGATTTAACGAAACTGAATTGAACAGTTAAGCTGCATGTAAGACACTGTGGTGGTGTTCCCCCCAAAACGAAAGGCGACTTCAACCTTCCGGATTAACTCTTTGAATATCTTGAAGACGCTCCTCCATTCTTTGTTGTTGAGGCTCATATGCTATCATACAAGAAAAAATCTGAACAAATAATGATCATAACTATGATAGGATTTGTTAATACAAAAAATGATTTTCATACCAATTTTCAAGATTGCTTTCTTCATCGACTCATTCTTGAATCTCTTTCGTAAATTGCTAGCAATGTGTCGAATACAGTATCGATGATGAGCATAAGGTGGTCTCCATGAAAGTCCCTCAGATTGTACTGCCTCTTTGATTGCACGGTGACGATCTGAGATAAGGCAAATCCCTTCCTCGCCCGTAACAAACTCACGAAGACATGCGAGAAACCAACTCCATGACGAGAAGTTCTCTTTCTCCACAATTGCAAATGCCAAAGGTAGAGGGGCTCTATTTCCATCTTGTGTGGCAGCAATCAATAAAGTTCCTGTATACTTTCCATACAGAAATGTGCCATCTATTTGTATAAACTGCTTGCAATGCCTAAAAGCAGCCACACATGGTAAAAATGTCCAAAACAATCTATCAAAAACAATCATTGACTGGTCAACTTGGTTGTATTGGTTAACATATTCAATAGTATTTAACTGATAGATCACTTGATTGTTGTGGCGTAAAAGCTCCAGAAGTTGTGGTAAAACTCGATAAGAGTCATCCCAATCACCATACACCTTCACAATAGCCTTTTGACGTGCTGCCCATGCCTTCCAATATGAGATTTGATACCCAAAAAGTTGTTTGATTCGCTCCATCACAAGAACAACAGGAACATCTTGACAAGCTCTAATCATTTCAACAATAACTGTTGAAACAAAGTCAACATCTAATGAAGAATGTTCCTGTGACAAGCTTGGGTTCACACATGTGTGTGGAGTAAATCTTGTGATGCGCCAGCTGTGAAAAGTGTTATCAATTATAGCTCGCATACGCATTTGACAGTTCGAATCATATTTGTCGCAACGGATCAAATAATAAGATCTTTTCGACTCTTCTACAACATAAGAGTAATGTCTGTCAATGTGATATTGTTTTATCACATTTTTCATTGCATCTTTACTGTCAAACTCTCTTCCAATATACAGAACACCTTCATCTGCCACTCGATCTGTGCCTCCAATAATTCCTGGAAATTCTGAAGTAGGAGTAATAACTGACCAATTGAATTCTGACAAGCGATTCATGCCTTCCGTCGACCATGAACTCAATGGTGGGGGGTGGTTCAACGGTCGGTTAAACCTCACATGAGTAGGCACTGATTGTTCTTCCGCATGCGCTTCCTCTTCATCTTCAGCTTCCTCTTCATCTTCTTCTTCTAAATTGTCATCGTCCTCAAAATTATCAACCAACGTATCTATAGTATGTGGGGGACTATCTATTGAAAATGTGGCCGAGGGAAATGATGGTACCAATGCTGATGGAACTTCTTGATGTGTTCTAAAAGGAACAGATGACATTGTCTCGTGAAATTGTGATGACCCAACTTCCAATGTCGATGGGATCTCCATTGTAGATATGGTCACATACAACTCCATCATTTGATTGGCAGGTAGAAACTTAACCAATGACAGTACGTATTCCCATTCTTCATCATCAGTTATCGGATAGGCCACATGCCAAAATCTATCAACATATTGTAGATGTCTGTATATGATAGATTCTATCGCTTGGTTACTTGTCAGTTTCAACTTTCGATGAATTTTCCTTTGAAGAGTTCCCAAAGTTGTACAGCCTCCAAGCATTACAACAGCTTCTGGTTGTATACTATAACTACATCCTTGTTCCGTCTCAATTATTTGTCCGTTGCAATAAATATAAGCAGCCATCTTTTTTATCTAAAATAAACCTTCGTTATTAATCACATATGATCAAACAATCTAATTATGTCTGCATGCTTTTAGAATTTATGTAATTTATGTTGGAATCCTAGTCCCTCCACCAAATCAATATGTTCAAACCATATTGATGTGTAACTCGCTTTACACAACCCACAAGTTTGTGTTATTTACCCAAAAATAGTAAGTCAAACATATTCATACATATCCACATCCATCATATGGATGAGGTACATGAACATGTCATGTAAAAGCATAGAGTTATCTGAACTTGAAAAACTCAACATGAATAAGCCCGGAGCGACAGATAGCCAACCCCATTCACTTTCCTAGACAAGGAAAGCCTCCAGGAAAGTAGGTGGTCTGACCCAAAGCCCCTCTATCCGGGGATACTTTACTCAAGAAAGAATTTCAGTTCATGACAACTCTAACACTTAATATGTAAAAATATATTAAACTACTAAATTCAAGTTCATAACTACAATTACAAACCGAGGTCAAGGTAGATGAAAAACTAAATAAATTATCATACTTAGAATGGAATGAAAATATATATTATATAAACAATTCTTATTATAACTACTTTGCTAATTACTGTAACTACTTTGCTAATTACTTTAACTACTTCGCTATTTACTGTAACTACTTCGCTATTTACTGTAACTACTTTGCTAATTACTGTAACTACTTCGCTAGTTATACTTCATTACTTAACTAATAAGATTTCATTAATTAACTAATTAGATTTCATTAACTAAGTAGATTTAATTAACTACCTACTTAAATTTAGTTAATTACCTAATTAGTGTTCATTAATTTCCTAATTAAAATTACATAATTAACTAATTAGAATTGATTGCTTAAGTTGAAATATAATTGATTATTTAAGTTGAATTAGCTAATTAGAAGTCATTATGTAGCTAATTAGAAGTCATTATGTAGCTAATTAGAAGTCATTAAGTAGCTAATTACAATTAATGAACTCCCTAATTACAATTAATGAACTCCCTAATTACAATTAATTTACTCCCTAATTACAATTACTTTACTCCCTAATTACAATTAATTTACTCCCTAATTACAATTAATTAACTCCCTACTTACAATTAATTAACTCCCTAATTACAATTCATTAACTCCCTAATTACAATTCATTAACTCCCTAATTACAATTAATTAACTCCCTAATTACAATTAATTAACTCCCTAATTACAATTAATTAACTCCCTAATTACAGTTCATTAACTCCCTAATTACAGTTCATTAACTACCTAATTACAGTTCATTAACTACCTAATTACAGTTCATTAACTCCCTAATTACATTTCATTAACTCCCCAATTACATTTCATTAAATCCCTAATTACAGTTCATTAACTCCCTAATTACAGTTCATTAACTCCCTAATTACAGTTCATTAACTCCCTAATTACAATTAATTAACTCCCTAATTACAATTAATTCAACAGCTAATTACAATTAATTAACCAGCTAATTACAATTAATTAACCACCTAATTAAAATTAATTAACTAGCTAATTACAATTAATTAACTCACTAATTACAATTAATTAACTCACTAATTACAATTAATTAACTCACTAATTACAATTAATTAACTCACTAATTACAATTAATTAACTCACTAATTACAATTAATTAACTCACTAATTAGAAATCATTAAGTAGCTAATTATAATTAATTAACTAGCAAATGAGAAATCACTAATTACAAATCATTAATTCACTAATTACAAATCATTAATTCACTAATTACACATCATTAATTCACTAATTACAAATCATTAATTCACTAATTACAAATCATTAATTCACTAATTACAAATCATTAATTCACTAATTACAAATCATTAATTCACTAATTACACATCATTAATTCACTAATTACACATCATTAATTCACTAATTATAATTAATTACTTCACTAATTATAATTAATTACTTCACTAATTACAAATCATTACTTCACTAATTACAAATCATTAATTCAGTAATTATAATTAATTAATACACTAATTAGAATTAATTAATACACTAATTAGAATTAATTAATTGACTAATTAGAATTAATTAATTCACTAATTAGATTTAATTAATTCACTAATTAGATTTAATTAATTCACTAATTCGAAATCACTAATTACCTAATTAGAAATTATTAATTAACTAATTATAAATCATTAATTACTAATTAGAAATCATTACTTCACTAATTAGAAATCATTACTTCACTAATTATAATTACTTAATTTACTAATTATAATTACTTAATTAACTAATTACATATCATTAATTGACTAATTACAAATCATTAATTGACTAATTACAAATCATTAATTGACTAATTACAAATCATTAATTGACTAATTACAAATCATTAATTAACTAATTAGAATTAACTAATTACTAATTACAATTAAATAATTACTAATTACTAATTACAATTAAATAATTACTAATTACAATTAACTAATTACTAATTACAATTAACTTATTACTAATTACAATTAACTAATTACTTAATTACTTAATTTACTAATTATAATTACTTAATTAACTAATTACATATCATTAATTGACTAATTACAAATCATTAATTGACTAATTACAAATCATTAATTGACTAATTACAAATCATTAATTAACTAATTAGAATTAACTAATTACTAATTACAATTAAATAATTACTAATTACAATTAAATAATTACTAATTACAATTAAATAATTACTAATTACAATTAACTAATTACTAATTACAATTAACTTATTACTAATTACAATTAAGTAATTACTAATTAAATTTAACTAATTACATTTAATTAATTACATTTAACTAATTACAATTAAGTAATTACTAATTACATTTAACTAATTACATT
This sequence comes from Viscum album, assembly GCA_963277665.1. NCBI lineage: Eukaryota > Viridiplantae > Streptophyta > Magnoliopsida > Santalales > Viscaceae > Viscum > Viscum album. Next base: position 1,809,124,039 of record OY728157.1, read on the forward strand.
TAACTAATTACAATTACTTAACTACTTACTATTAATTAACTAATTAAAATTGATTAATTAACTAATTATTATAATTAATTATTAAACTAATTCTATAAAGTAAACAAATAAATTAATAAACAAATTCCATAATCTAATTACATTAACTAAACAATTAAATAAACAATTTAAAATATTAAACAAATGTAAATAAAAACTTACCTCGAATTTGCAGAACTTCGAATCCCCAAAAAACTCCTCGGTTGGATGAGAATGAGGATGAGGGAGAGGGGTTGGATGAGGATGAGGGAGAGGGGGAGGATGAGGATGAGGGAGAGGGGATGAAGAGAGTGAAGAGGGAGAAAGAGGAGGGGAGTGGAGTGGAGGGAATGAGGAGAGGAGGAGGGGGGAGAGGGGTTTTATAGGGGCGGGGAAAGATCAGCACCACTTGAAGTGGCGCTGATAGGCATATGGATAAGGGATCAGCGCCACTTGAAGTGGCGCTGATCCCTTAGGGATAAAACGATCAACGCCACTTCAAGTGGCACTGATGCATAATTACCGGTTTCCCGGTTAGCGCCACTTCAAGTGGCGCTATGGCGTTTTTTGCCATTAGCGCCACCTGAAGTGGCGCTAGAGTGACCCATTTTCTTAAATAAGAAAATGGGTAACCCATTTTGATAAAAAAAATGCCCCCCAACGACAAATTTTCCCACATCAACTCCTTTTATATAAATTTTATTTTAAAAAACACTATTTTTTTATTTCCAATAATAAATAACTAGATAAAATTTATTCTTTTATCCTACATAACATATAAATAGATTTTATACGATTTTTTTAGGAAAACTCTTAACATATCATTATAAACAAAAATTCATATTTGTTAATTTAATTTAATTTGGCTCGTCAGATCGGATAAATTTAATACAAAATATTAAATATTTTAAGAAAAAATGACACTAGAATGATACATCATTTAAAATTTCAGCTTTATCACCTGAAGGAAAGGGATGAAAAAAAAAATTATGTAGAATTAGATATATTTTTTAAAATAAAAGATATATCCGAAGTAAGATGAGATAAAATCTATTATTTCATACTAAAACGCTCCCCGCTTCAAGTTTATCCTCCAATTTTCCACTTCCCTACTTAACCACTTTCCATGTTCATCTTTAACTCTTCTCCTTCGCTTCTCCTCATTGTCTCATGCTCTCCCTTTCATCGTCCAATCCTCTTATCACCATCCCCACTCTACCCAAACACAATATCTCATCTTCTGCATCTATTTCCATTCCATCACGCCTGACTATTCCCCCATTATTGTCCCTTACAACCCTATCGTCTCCCTTCTTCCAATCTCTTTGATCCTCTTTGATCATTGTCACCATCCTTCGCTCCATTTCATCACCAGCACCCTGAACTACAACATTTCATCATGCCCAGACTCCCCACTTCCTGTTCTACTTCCAAACCCTAGCTTCTTCCTTCAATGTAATTCCAATTTCTTCCATCAACGCCACCTTCCTTGACTCTATTTCACCACGTTTGAATTCATCCCAACGGTTGATTTATCCCATCACAATGACTTTTTGGTGGTCAAAATATGTGAATCGAAAGGAGATTCCTCTCCAAATACCATCTCTTTCTCACCCTTTTTTCAACACCATTTAATTCTGACACCCATAAACCTTAAACTTCAATATTTTGCCCTTTTCCTAACCACGGTTTCCTTTCATGGGATGTGCTTCTTCTTTTCATGCACCCCTAAAATTGGTGTCATGCTTTTACAATGCATATGTTAGTCTCAAATTGGTTCTTCAACCTTATCAGTATTCACCAACCCCAAATACACAAAAATATATGTTATTTGCCTTTGGGCTACCTATTGGGATTATTTGATTTAAAATTTAAATAATGAAGAGAGAGAAAATTATTAATGGAGGGATTTTATCAACATTAATGGAGGATTTTCTCTCAACATTAATGAAGAGTTATTCCCAATATTAATTGATGGAATAATGATGGAATTGTGAATGTTTACCGCATTAATTGGAGATATGGGCTGGGTGTGTATATAAGAGGACGCGGTATCATGTTTTGGAATGTGTGCCGTCAAAGATGTATCCACCAAGAGAGAGCGGTGAAGGGGTTGTCGTGTTTTCAGTAACCGGTGCGAAGCGAAGATAATGAAGATGAATGAAGCAGAGGTGATGACGCCGACGATGATGGTGTGTCAATGGCGGCGATGATTGAAGACGATGATGATGACAGTGCCATGTATCGAAAGTCCTCTTGGTTGCGGAGATCAAGTGGCGTTGTAGAGACCCGTATCTTGACGTACATGGACATTACATTACATTTGCGGAATACTTAGTACATAACAAAAACACACACTAAAGGATCGTAATAGTTTAGTGTCTTTGGAAACTCGGAACGTAATCTTCTAATCGTGGTGAAAGTTCTTCAATATCTCCCATAAAGGTCATCCCTTTTTTCTACCTAAAACCTTTCTTTATATCCTGGGGAAAAGAAAACATAAAAGGGTGAGCTCAAATGCTCAGTAAGGGTAAACAAAGGAAATATCAATCACATAATTTTCATAAGAACATAACATTTTTGGAAATCTTAACCTGCAAAAGAGAGCATAATTTCATAACATGGGATAAATCATAGTAGTGAAATGAAATCATAACTTAAAACATTACTCATTGTGGCATACACACATAATCATAGAGAATCATTTCTTGTTAGTCAAGACTCATTTCCAAGACTATCTTAGTGGACAAAGTCCCTTTCTGAATCGAGTAATCCTCGTTTCAGTCCTGTTTCACTGAACCGGTATAACCTACCATTCCAGCCATGTCTATCTCATGAGATATAAAATCATTACCCAATGCATTGGAGGGAGATATAGGTCCCACCCATCTTATAATGAATCCTTTCTTATGTGTGCCACATAATCATAAAACATACATCATCGCATAACACATGTAACAAAAATGGGATTCTTGAAACATCATGACATCATAAATCAATTCATATAAGATAAAGGAATTCATAAACATAATTCCATCACAACATAGTCAAATCAATGTAAAAATATGGATAGAAACAGAACCCTTTATTATCTTAGATGGAAAATAATTTTGATAAAACACTTGAATTGAATTCTTGAGAAAAATATCCTTTCTTCTTCAAAATCAATTTCTTTTCACAAAACATCATGCAATTTTAAAAGAAAGAGATTTTATTGAAAATAGTCATGAAATATTTTAGAGGAAGCTTCATTAAAATAAGGCTTTATAAAACAGTAGAAATTCGTTCGTGCCGTATAAGTTAAAAAAAACATTCTTCGTACTTTTGTCGGAAAAGTCAAAAAGTACCTCGTACGAAAAACGACAAAAGATTCCTTTCATACGTATTACTAAAAACTCACTGAAGGGTAAAAATGGATTTAAACAATTTTAGGTGGATGGAAATAATATTACATATTGAGTAAACATGGATGTGGATGATAAAATACACCCCAGTAAATACTTACGAATAAACAATCTCGGATAAAAATGAGATTGTGATATTTCCCTTACCTTAGGTCCGATTTGCTTTGTTCGTGTCCGAAGCTCCTGTATAATGGTTTAAATAATGTTATTGACTTATTCCAGAATCATACATATTGATATGAGATCATATATGGTCATATTATTAGCTTCTTGTTAGTAATATTTCATTGTTACTTGTTACTCGGGTCTTTATAACTTTTTGTTCTTATGCGTGTTTTGTCGAATAAATTCTTATTCTTATCTTTAGGTTATAGATAATTCATTTCCAGAATGGTATTAGTGTATTATATACCATATTTATTCATTCAATTCATTTATATAATCATTATGAAATTAAGATCATGTAGAACGAGTTGCATCACATCGTGGAGACGGTATTCCGTACGTACGCACGAGTGATGATATCGTTCCTATGATCGTGGAATTGTATTGGAGTATATATATATATTATTTCAGTATCAGTATTACTTAATAATAATCATATATAGTTACTGATTACACCATTATACTCATCCTTGTAAGGTGATGGTGGAAAATAGATTACACCACGGCGTGGAGACGGTATTCCGTACGTACGCACGCGCGGTGATTTCATTTTTCCGTAGGATGGATAGAAGGTGAATTAGGGTTGTTTCATATTTATAATAACATATCAGTATGTAAGTAATACTGATGTTATTACTTTATCATGAAACAACTAAAGAAGAAGAATTTGAAGAAGAAAGAAATTGAAAAGATCGGTAATGGATATTACCTCTTCTTTGGAACGCCTTTTTGAATCCTCCACTTAAGGAACTAAGATTGGTCTTTGGAGAAGACCAGGACCTCTAGGATTATTCTAGGGAAGTGTAGAAGGGAAAATGGCAGGGGTTGGCCGAGCTTGAGTGCTCAAATTGGTGTGAGGAGGAGGGGGAGGAGGTGTCCTTTTATAAGGGAGGAGAGGGGCACCTTAGGAATTCTTAAAAATATTAATTTATAATAAATATAAACCCACTTAAAAACCTCCAAAAATGACTCATATTCGAAGCTTAGATGAGATAGGGTTGTAATCTCATCAACCAATCAAATTTATACATGTTTGGATCTTATTTTAAACCTTATCAATTAGATTTAACTCTAAGTTAAATAATTTAACTTTTACCGTGTCTTTTTGTTTTCTTTCACTATATGGTTAATACACTTACTATAACATGCCAAAAGAACCCCAAATTGTATATTATTAATACATATATCCTTATCTAAGTCATTTGGCCGAACCTTAGATTTTTAGGAATAAAATAACAATTAATAATATAATATTTGATTTAAAAACTATTTTGTGTCAATTTTGACACTATTTGATATATGATTTTTTTGAAAGTCATAAAAGAATTATATATTAGAACCAAGTTGATTAAATCAACACTAATATATCATAGTAACCTAGAAAATTAGTGGAATTCATAAAAAGTCTTAAATTACATTTATTTTGGTATTTATATTATCAATTATGTCAATATTTCATTAATAAGATAATTACTGCATCATCTTTGTGTCATAAATAAATTAAATTATTTGATGTCTAAAAATTACAAATAAAATACCATCATGTAGGAAATCTTTTTAGATTTCTAATGAATATTTACAATCGAATTTATCTTATGTATAACCCTATATTAAAAATGATTTACTTATTAAACTTTGATTTTAACTATTTTAACCCTTCTTTAAATAAATTAATAATAAATGTCCTAATCTAATCCAAGTGGGCCTAAATGGTCATATTTTATTCCTAAGTTTGTTTTTGGTAGAATTACACTTGTCCAATAGAATTAGGACATGTGTTAGGGTAATATTAATATCATATTTACCCTTAGTTACCCTATTTACTATTAACCGCGGTAAAAATAGTAAAAAGTTACTATTCACCAAAAATTATTTTCATCTCATTGAACCACATTTTAGTCCTTGATATTAACCGTGTCTCTCGGATTTTTGAAATTCCATTCACAGAAGTGGTAAAATTAAGTTTTATGCAAAATTCAGTTTTTAACCTACCACTTAGTGGTTTCACTATTCATCAAAAATTGAAAGTTTTCAGAAAAATACCAAAATTTCACCCTAGGCTAATTTCGATATTCTGAGTCCAAAAATGAAGTCCATTTTGAAAAATAAAATTTATAAAATTTCAAAAAGTGGTTATTACTATTCATAACGGCTAGTTTTAATAGCATATTGTTGTTTAGTGAAACTCGGTATTGCGTACGACGCAAGCTATCGAGGAAGGTCGCGATTGCGTGTAACGGAAGGAAAGTCAAGGATGCGTATTGTGAAAGCTTCTTTTGTTGTAGCGTACAACACAAGACATTAATGAAATTAAAAAGAATATTTTTCATAAAATCTTGGGGCGTTACAGGCGTGTCCCGGTTGCGATGATCGGCGGTACAAACAAAAATGGTACGTTCATTGGTGTCAATGTTGAGTTGTAAAAGGCCTTCGGGTGTTGTTAAAAATCCTTCGAGTGATGTATAAAAAGTCATTCGGGTGAAATCTTCTCTTCTTTTGTGTGTTTCTGCAACGATGGCTTCCATTGCGGCACCGGGCTCCGAGCCCCAACACTACCATGGTTGCTTCCCTTCATGTTTTGTATAAATTTACGATGGAGCATAATTGCATTTTAATGTACTTTCACCTTGTGTAATTGTAACTGCATTTTCATTTTACTATAGTTTCAGTTTTCTCAAAAATTTACTTCTTAACTTTCAGTCACGACCACAGAAACAACTTTACACAACACCACCCTTTATCAGCACTAAAAAAACAATGATAAAGGGGATACCTTTATCAACGCTAAAAAATGCTAATAAAATGTTCTTTTAACACCGCTAAAAAGAGCATTGTTAAAAGTACCCTTTTATCAACGCCGATAAAAATACCTCCTTTGTAAGCGTTTTTTTAAAGATGTTAAAGAGACCCCTTTATCAGCATTTTTTAATAGCACTAATAAAGAAGGGTCTTCATCAACGTTTTTTACTAACACTAATAAAGGGTATATTTCAAAAAAAATATTTCATTAAAAATAATACATTAATATATAAAAATATTTATATTGGTATAAATATTATATATATTTTTAAAATATGTTTTAGATAAGATTAAATAAATATTTACACATAATATATAAGATATTTAGTGAAATTGACTTATAAATTAATTAAAAAAATATTTTTAATTAATAATTTGTTAATCATTATTAAGTAATAGTCATTTAATAACAAATTAAAGATAAAAAATCAAAAATTCAATAAAATATCTAAAATAAGTTGAAAACGTAATTAGAATTTCAATTGACCATAACTTTTGATCTGGATGTCTGTTTGGGCTCTACCACATATCAAATCGAAACCTGCGACGAGCTCTACGCACTAATAATATAAATAAATCCTCTGTCACATTTTTTAAGACCAAAAAAGCTTCAAAAGAACTCCAAAACTGAGTTTTTAGTCGGGGTATAGGTCATATGAAAAACCTATACCAATGGTTTTGAAAAATTGTTGGTATAGTTAATGTAAAAATAAAATCAAGCTTGGTTTTGATCCCAACACCTCGCATTTATATTCCAATAACCTAACCACTAAGTTAAGGTGAATTTTTTGAATATAATTTGATAAATATATATGTGTGTATTTACAAGTAATTTAACTTTTGATGTGTTTAATGTTATTTGAAAAAATAATCCATAAAAAACATGGGTACCTATATCAACGGTTCTCAAAACCTTTGGTATAGACCTATACCAACAGTTTTGAGAACCGTTGGTATAGGTACCATGATTTTCGTGACCTATATAAACGATTTTGGTCAAAACTGTGGGTATATGTCTCTACAAGGGACCTATTCCAACGGTTTTAGAAAAAATATGGGTATATATCTCTACAAGGGACCTATTCCAACGGTTTTAGAAAAAATATGGGTATAGGGTCTAAAAAGGGACTTATACCAACAATTTTAGCCAGAACCATTGGTATAGGGCCTCTCCATGGTACCTATACCAATGGTTTTTCCAAAATTGTTGGTATAGGGTATCTCTAAGGTACCTATACAAATGGTTTTGTCCAAACCATTGGTATAGGGTACATATACCAACGGTTTTTCAAACCGTTGGTATAAGTCTTTTGGTATAACTCCAATTTCTAGTAGTGAATAATGATAATCTTAAAGTCTAAGGAGCATTACACACATGCGCAGATAGGAATATCTGATGACACCAAAACATGCAGAATTCCTACTAGCGGGTTTGTTCTCATAATATCTCATCTTGAAGATTACCAAGTGCGAACTTCATGAGAAGAAGTTTCATCTGCTTATGAGCACTCACACCTGATGATCTAAATACTATGTATCCTATCATAGTACGTTATCCATCCACAAAACTATATTAAGAATATTGACATAGCACTTCAAGATTCTCATCATAGTGGGGAATTGTTATGACATTATCAATGCGAAAAATACTCTAGGATATTATTACATTAAAACCATGAAAAAAAATGAAAAATATGTAATATGACATTAAATTAATATTCAATACATTGAATATTCATGTAATTAAAGTACAATCAGTTGTTCTTAGGATACCAACTCTAAAAAACTCTCACTTAGACTAAATACAACTGCCTATGAATTTTAATATGCTAGACCTCGCATAATAATCATGTTTCTACTGAGTCAAGGATTTAGTCAAGGGGTCCACCATGTTTTCTTTTGTGGAAATACTGCTCAATACCACCTCCCCTCTCTGAGAAAATCCTTTAAGATATGATACTTCTGAAGTATGTGCTTTGTCTATTGATGTGACCTTGACTCTTTTGTAAGGGCCACCACTGCAGTATTATCATAATAGAGTGTGATAAGATCATTACTTCTAGGTACCACATCAATATCTAGGAAAAAGTTACACTATATTGCTTCCTTAACTACCTAAAAATTCATAAGATACTTGGAATTTTTTGTAGAATCTACGACCACAATCTATTTTGAGCTCTTCCAAATCACAACACCTCCATTCAAAATGAATATGTATCCTATTTGTGACTTCATATCATCTTTATCAGTTTGGAAACTAGCATATGCATATCCTATGATGATTAGTTCCTCAAATCCTTTATAGACCGGTAAAATATCCTTAATACACCTCATATACTTAAGGATGGTCTTGACTGTCATCCAATAACAGTCACCTAGATCAGCTTGATATATGCCTACTGCACTCAATGTATAGGCAACATCTAGCCTAGGGGAAATGGTCAACACACATCAGTATGATATATTCCTACTGCACTCAATGCATAGTCTTGACTTTCCTGACTTATACCACATCAAGTAGACATATCCATATCTACTAAAATCATTAGTAAAAGTATGAAGTATGAGTACCCACCCCTTGCTTCAATAGGAAATGGTAAACACACATCAGTATGAACTAATTCAAGAATCTCTTTATCTCTTTCACCTTTCCCACTAAATATGGATTTGGTCATTTTTTCTTGTAAACATGCATGATATACACCAAGCAGTTTTAGTTCAAAAGAATCTAAATATCCATCTTGATGTAATTTAGTCAAGCGCTTTTCATTTACATGACCTAGATGGTGATTCAAAAGTTAGGTGTGGTATGATTCATGTGAATTAACTTCATTATCGATTGTAATTACTTTTATGGGCTTGGGTAAGCGCTATAGTGGTGTTCTAGTTTTGGAAACATGTATTAGATCAGAGTTTTGGCTGGTTGAGGGACTTGAGTTAGAGGTTGTGCCTTGGTAGTGTCTTAGGCTATCAGAAGCTGTATGAGGATGATGGTTGGAATCTGGTGACCAGCATGGGTTGGGTGTCACTGAAGGATGACCACTGATACTTCTCAAGGATGAGAAGTATTATGTCGGGGAGGTTGTAAGATCCCGCATCCGGATGGATCAAAATTCAAAAGGGATTTAAATTTTCATTACCAGATGGGTCGAATATTGAACCAAGACTCGAAATGGAGTTTTGAGAGTTTGGATGTATCAAAAAGATGTTTTGATATGGTAAATGATGATTTGGAGGTGTCCCAGGTGTTTGGATGAGTGTCAAAGGCTTTGGATTAAGTTTTGGGAGTTTTGGAAGTTTCCTAGAAAGGGTGGACATTTTAGTGGGCAAAATTTAGGAGAAACTATATGGCACCATGATGCTTAGGATGTTTTCAGTTCATTATGAACTGAGCATGGTTGGGTTGCATAATTTTTTCATGGTTAAGGGAAAACTGTGAATGGTATAAGGGGAAACTGTGTGAGGCTGAGGAGGCTCTGATACATGACACACAGGTTGTGTGTGGTTTTAGTGAACCTTGTTGCAGGTGGAAGGTAGTGCTGACCTCACGGTTGGTACATGGTTTTTCAAACAGTGTGTCTTAACTGTGTGGGGGGCATGGGGGTTGTACAGTAGGGGTGCACATGGTTGGCATACAGTTTCGCCAACCATGTGACCAAACCATGCGAATGCCCAGATTTTCATTAAAATTGTATTTTTACAATTTTTATCCTTCAAGATTTTAATTCACCCCTCCCCTTTATTCTCCCCCCGCACGCATAAACCAGAGGAGGATCCTCCTCCCTTACTCACTTATTCAAGCCACACCAAGTTAGTGTTTTGGTGGTGCTTCTTCAGTGTTTAAGGTGACTTTTCTTCTCTGCCTCCTTCCCTTCCTCCCTTTCCTTGGTTTCTTCTAATTTATGGATGTGTGGGTTAGAGTTTTGATTCTAATTCCATTGGAGAATGGTGGAATTAGATAGGTATGATGGGGATTTTGGTCGGCTTGGGTAGAGGATATCCCAAGAGGGATTCTGTACTTTGTTTCATGGTGTTTCGTTAAGGTATGTGACTGTAGTAAATTTTATTCGGTTTTTTCAAATGGTTTGATTTAATTAAGTGTTGTGTTAGTATCACCTCTTAGGTATCTAGTCTGAAATGTGGTTTTGGTTACCCTGTGAGTCATCGGTGAGTGGTTGGTTTCAGTTTCAGTGCGGCACGATGACCTGATAAGTTTTTCAGCTTTATGCCAAGTTGGGTTTTGGTTAATTAATTAATTATAATAATTATTATTAATTAATTGTTGTTTTTTGGTGTGAGACTAGATCTTGGGTGACTGTGACGATCTTGGTTGGGTTCTGAGGGTTTTGGACGATGCTTGGATGGACCTTGGTAAGGCTGCCATTCCTTGGAAATGTTGTGGAAGGCTTCTCTAATGAGGTATGTGGTATAAGAGCTTTACCCATAATCTTTTTAATTTATTACATGTGTATGTAAGTTCCTTAATCCCATGAGTGGCATGTTTGTTCCCTTGGGCTGAGTAAAATAATTTGGTTATGAGATCAACCCAGTTAAGCTCAATGATTGATTTTATTAAATGGTTAAATAACTAATGAGTCGGACTTGGTAATAAATGGTTCATGACTTGTAAGAGGGTAAAATGAAATGTTTTATGTGTTGAGTTTTTTGAAGTGCCTATGAGGCCTTTGAAATGGTCTTCAATGTTTTCTTTGGTATTTGGCCAGGTTTTGGGTATAAAAGGGGAAACCGTGTTTGAAATGATTCTTATTGTGAAATAAGGGGTTGACCTCCAAGTGGTTTATAAAAAAAAAATTTATAAGTGGGTTTCAGAGGTGGATTTGAAATAGGCATGTGGTTACCTCCTTGGTGAAATTCCTTGTTGCCTCTTATATTGGTTTTAACAGAAATGTAGGCCTTGGGCCTTGTTTTTTTTTCAAAGAGAAAGACCCATGTTTTAAGAGGGTGTATTTTAAAGGTTTAACAATGGTGTTTAGTTTATTTTCTTTGACGTGTGGAAAGGGGTTGTGCCTTGTCAAGGTATGTTTAGTTTTGAAGGCTGTAGGGACCTTAGTAAGTGTTAGAGGTTAAAAAAGTCCCTTTCATCTTCCCTAAATTTTTTGTATGATCACAACTTGAGAATAGGAAATTATGGAGTGATGAAATTGATATATGGTTTGTATGTAGGAATTATGCTCCAAGAAAGATGGTTTTGATATATGCTTTGGGTGCTGGACTGAGGCTTCAGTCACAAGAAGTATACTACTGAGATGGTGTCAGACTGAGGCTCTAGACATTGATAATGTACTTCATGGATAGAGATCCAAACTAAGGTTCTAGATACTAATGTAATTCCATGTGTGAAATTAATGTTGGAACGATGCTCCTTCTCCTTAGGCCCTGTGGATAGGACCTGTGGGTGTAGGTTTATTATAATGAACCAACCCAAGTCGATCTTGAACCGGTCACCCGAGTTGGTACGTGAGATGGCCCTATTTCCTACGCTTTTGATGAGGCACACATCTGTCCATGGGGACATGATGGATTTTTTCCCACATTCCCACTTTCCAAAGGCAGATAACATTCATCCCTTATTCAGGGATGTTTTCTCCCTGATCGAAATGGGATGATGGGATGTCAGTCTATCCTTCCATGGATTTCTCCTCAGAATTCATCACCTAGTCAGGGTCTCCCTTAAAGATTAAGTTGTTGTTCGTGAAACACTTCCCGGTGCCATATCTTTATGGACGCCGATTAATTACACTGCTTCTGTCAGGACATTCCATGGGGTCAAGTCAGGGCAGAAAACATCAGTTAGGGGAGTAGTCATGTTGGGAATCACTGGTGTGTCTAGACATTAAAACACTAGTACACCTAGATTTCTTCACCTTATTATAGGGCTTCTCGAGGGAACAAAATCATGGGTCATCCCACACTGAATGTGAGGAATTATATGACAGAGGCATGTCTCTAAGGTTTTTTTTCAGCTTCCCATGTTTAACACGGGGTATGCTGGGAGTTTAACATCTTGCGGAGATGAATTAGAATGATCAGAACACTAATGAGAGTGGACCAGATGGGTACATCCCTAGGAGGGAGCACGTGATAGTTTTACTAGATGGGTGGATGAAGATGCCCTATGAGGATGGATTCAAGGATGATTGGGTCTTGAAAAAAAGGGACACTAAGGTTTACTATTGGCTGTGATTAAACCTCATGGAGGATTCATACGTACCCTATGTAGAAGATAGGGATCAAAACCCATGTAGTTATAAAGGGTGAATTATGAGATTAGGGTGTACAGAATGGACAACAACCTTAAGACATGTTGGGGATTATATATGGTTAGTGGCCTAGGTATGACATGATTTCACTGGGATGTAGCAGCTCAGGTGGAATCAGGATGGATATGGGTGGAGTGTCAAAGGATGTAGTGAGTGGGGATGGAACTGAGGACCATTGTAGAGGTAATTGTATTGGGATTGAAACCCTAAGAGGTTTCCTATGTATCCTCATGGTAGGGAATAAAAGTCCATGTAGTTATAGATATGGGGAGATGGGTCACCTGAGGAGGCGGCTCGTGAGGATGGACACATGGATGGGACCCGAAGAAAGTAAAACCTCTGGGTTGGGGAATGACCTTCCCAAAACACAAAGTCTTAATGGAGAGACCAAGATGGGATATGGGTTATGTGCTTGAACCTCAGAGAGGCATCCTACATACCTTTCTCAAAAAGGGAAAGGATCAAAGTTCATATAGTTTGGATATGGGGGTATAGTATCAGGGTGTACACAATGGAAAACAACCCGATGACATGATGGGGGATTACACATGGTTAGTGGATCATCACAAGAGGGACACTCTTGGTTAGAGGAGTATGGGTTAAGTGTAGGTTCGATACACGGTTAGCTGCTCGAGAACTGGTCTAACACTACTAAGGGGCTGACTAAGGATGTGGGTCCTAACAAAGGGGATGTCGAAGTTTACCAGTGTTTGCGGTTGAACCTCAGGGGGGCTTTCTATGTACCTTATCTAGGTGATAGGGATCAAAACCCACATAGTTCAAATGCATATAGTTTAATTTCCTGCAGGACGAAAGGGGTATATAGTTTAATGTCACGCAGAACAAGGGTGAGCCAACATGAAGTGGTTAGGAATAGTTGGGTGATAGGGAGTTATGGGATTGAACCTTAGAGAGGCTTCATATGTACCTTTCTCAAAAGAGGGTAAAGGATCAAAGTCTACATAGTTCAGATATGGGGGATGGGGATTACACAATAAGATGTCCCAAAGAGAATGTCATGATCTATTCTTACTTAAGCCCATGTGAGTCATGCTTAGTGTGAGAAATAAGAGGCAACAAAGACCTGACGATCACGTCACGAAAGGTGCATCTGTGAGGAATATATCGGGTCTTACACATGGTTAGCGGCCTAAAGAGTATATAGGGGCTTACTCTGAGAGGTAATCCCGAGTTGGGGTCTAGATGTATGAGGAGGATATGGCCGTCATACCCAAAACACCCTGTCAAGTTGGGTCGGGACTTACGTAAAGACTGCCTGAGGTGCGCATGGTGACAAAGCTCGGAGGGAGAGGGGAGTGATAGGGTGTTAGTGCCTATACCATAACAGTCCTCCCAAGACTTTTCGCTTATGTTGTGATCATAGTTTAACATCATGTGTTGGGGTGCGAGTGCTTGGTAGTTTAACGTCTTGTAGCTCAGACAGTGAGGATTCACTCCGCACCCCTAGGAATTTCATAACTAGTGTACTTTAACCCTTTAAAAAGGGAAGGCACCAGCAATTCCATATAAATATGGGGTTGTAGAGTGACCCATTGAGGGTATCACGTTAGCATGTCTATGCAAAGAAGAAAAAACCATTAGCGTGCATATGCGAAGAAGTATGAGGCGAAGCAACGTAGCGTGAAGCACTTCCCAAGGGACTTTTAAATCACTTCGTACAATCCTGGAGGGCCACACAGAAGAAATATGTGCAAGACAAGGGTGTTTTGTATAAAAGGGTCTCAGACATGGTTCCTTGGGGTAAGGACGACACATGGAGCACACAAGGAGGGGTGAGTGCAAGATTTAAGGGTTGCACGCAAGACGAGGGTCTACGTGTAAGATTGGATGATTGCACGCAAAATGAGTGGTTGTGCACAATGGGGAACCCTGCGCGTAATATGGGTATGACAAAAAGGAAAAGTTGCATGCAAGAGGAATATTTTGTGCGCAATTGCCTTGGAGTAAAAGGAAATGGGTGAGGGTTAAGCCCTAGTGGGCCAACCCGAAGGAGGACCCATGGGAGACCTATCATGCAAGATCCAGTACCTTGATCCCATGTCTTTCAGTGGTCATGGAAGGGTCATCTTTCACATAGTAGAGTGGCGATTCGACTTCTGTAATCGTCCCCTGAAGTGCGGGGTAAACTTATATTTATAGCCAACAACTTTGGCGGCGGCGTGCAAGGTGATCTACATGCAAGTGGCATTTGACGTTGCATTGGGCATAGAAGATCTTGCATGGAATTTCCAATCTTGCGCATCGTCTAAAGTTCTTTCACACTGTTGACTTGGCTATTTTAAGAATGGTTGACCTGGAAGAATCCATTTGACGTCGCATTGGGCGTGCAAGATCTTCCATGCAATTTTCATCCTTGAGTGCGGGCCTTACATCTTGCGCGCACCTCTCTTGGGAATCTCAGGATTGTTTTTTGATTCAAAATATGCCTTTGGTTTTCTCAAAATGTCCATTCATGACCTTAATCAAAATTCAGTTCCAACAAATGCCCCCCTCAGAATCAGAGCTGAAGGGGGACCCGAAGGCTGGATTCTGAGGGAAACGCTGAAAAGCAGAGTTCCTGATGGTGGTATGCACCAAAATTCCCATTCAGCGTGAAAACCACTTCCACATACATGAAACGACCGGTCCACACCTATAAATATGCGTCGGGGGGGGGGGGGGGGGTAGGATTCATACTTTGACTTTCTCATGTGATAAGTGATTTTCTCTCATGATTGAAAGATCTTCCTTTCTACATGAAAGATCTTGGATTTGGTCTGCATCTTGTGCGCAACCGCGACATCTTTCACGCTTTTCCAATTCTTGTGTGCACCCAACTTAGCCGGATTTTTCCCGCACCCTAAACCCATCTTTCTTGCAACAGACTGTATTGCACACCGAAACACCATTCTTTCACGTAATCCCCTTTATGAATTTTATGACCTAATGGAAATGGCTTCTCAATAGACTGATGCTGAGAGGGAAGCTACCACAGCTGCAAGGAGGACTGAGATGATCACAAACCCTCAAATTCTTCATGTGAGAAGAGTCGTGTATGATAATCAGATGCTTTTTGGTATGCTGACGCAAGCTCAAAAGGATTACATCCTAAGTGATAGTCTACCGATATGGAACTTCAGTGTTCTGGAAGAGGTGTTGATGCCAGGCTTCGAGAATGATACGCCACAGTCATGGGTAACATGCAAGGATAGCCTTCCATATTACAACATCATGAGAAATGGCCACCCTACTAGGGAAACAAAGAATGTGTCCATTTACATCTTAAATCTAAAGACTAAGACCATTTTGGGGAGCGATCCAACTCCTAAGGAATCTCCAGCTCACTATGCGAGCACCTTCAGAAGCAGCATTACTAATGAGACCAAAGGTTGGCAGAAATGAGACTTTAGGTATGAGGAAAATTTTATGAGTGAATGGGCATGAGTGTACTGGGTACATCAGACATACGAGGAGTTTGGAGGGGAGATGCAGTCTATCGGGTTGTTTGAAGCTATGTGGGCATCACATTTTTATTTCCACCACAAGCAAGACTTGGTACCAGGTCTATTTAGTCAGTGGTCTCTCGACACAAATACTTTCCACCTCTACCACGGGGAGGTAGGCATCAGCCTGTGGGAAATTCATTGCATTGGGGGATTCCCCTGGAAGGGTACCTGTACGATGAGTTCCTTCCAACAGAGAACATTTGAGGGTATAGGGCGTGCACCCCCATTCTGACATGGCATCTATTGGAGATGGATAAAGAGAAGCTGAAAATAAAGTATATCCTAAAGGATATATCCTATTTGGGATGGTTCGGTCTGTTTCGAATGTAGTACAAGGTAGTGAAAATTCCAGGCTGAGGGAAGTAGTGCCCGAACACATCGCATAGGGGGAAGGTGGGATCATACTGGATGGTCCTGGAAGCAGGTGAGTACCGATCATGGGGCTTCAGTATAAATGAAATTCAAGACCCTAATGTACGATATGTTGGGTTCCTTGCTATATTTCTGAGCGGGTGGCTACTACCATTGAGGGACACCAGGATGAGGGTTTATCCAAGGATGCTAGTAATAACTGGAATCACGGCGGCCAAGAACAAGGTTAATCTGGGGGTGCCTATATTGGCCAAGTTGTACATCATTATGGGATGCATCTATAGGGGAAGCACACCCATTAGGATATGCGGACTATTCCAAATTCTTCATGGCTGGGTCGCAGCTCATTGTAGTGGGTATGACTTCTCAAATGCCATATGACTTCCAGGTGATGATCTGTGACCATCCCTACTAAACATTACTGGAATTCGCTCGTTGATGCTTAAAGAGGAAGGGATCAAACTCAATATTGGAAACCATAAAAACTTCAATTTTCATCTATTTCAGACCCCAGCTAGCCAGATAGTAGATAACGGGTGAGGCCCATTAGATCAGAGGGAATACTTGCAAATCATTAGGGGTAGTGTGATGGTAGCTTAGATTGATGGAAAAATATTTTGCGAACCCAATGTGCCAACGAGGTTTTCCAGGCAATTAGGGTGCATGCATCAGATTCCAAAGAAAGTATATATAGGGGTTTTGGAAGAGCGACATCCTTGTACCCTTTGCCAACTGTGGCTCATATTCACGACTACAGGTTTTGGTGAAGTCATCACCCTTCCCCCTACTGATGTTAATGTTGACCTATCAACAGAGTATGTCGACCATTGGGCAGAAATGTACCCCGAGGTGATTATGCATAAATGAATTCGACAAATCAAGGTCGCCAGTGTAGAGTCCAGAGAGAGAGGAAGCAGACAAGGCACTACTGGGGTGGTGAGATAAGGAATAATCCAGGCAATTGGAACAGTGCAGGCTGGAACTTCATCAGTAATAGAGTCACAAGGTGGGAATGCGCCTCCACCTTTTGAAGAATTGTGGAGAACACTGGTGCGCATTGGGATTGACCTACCAAACGTAGGGGGCATTTAGGTGGTAGAGAAGGTGAGATTTCATCACAAAAATGCATACCTGACAACCTTGGATATTTATGCATGCCAATGGGGGCGGTATGAAGAATCGAATCTCCTTGTAAAAGTGATTCTTGGCCAAGAGCATGACCAATAAAAGCTGACATCTGAGGATGACAACGATGAGGAAAAAGAAGAAGAAGGGGAGGAATAGGAGGAAGAGTAAGAAGAGGAAGAGAGAGAAGAGGAAGATGGAGAGGAGGAGGTTGGGGTGAAGGTCCTGGAATTGAGATACCTTAGGCAACAACTGTTTTCCAGGGAATCCCACATGCGAGAGGCAAAATCGTAGGCTCTGACGCAGAACTGGTTGAACAACTCAAGGCGAACCTCAACTCTTATCTCTACTGGACTTTATCTTTCCATAACTCAAATCCAATGACCAACTTTTCCCTGTTCAGGAACATATTGATGATGACATCCAAGAAGATTCCCTTGCAGGGGATAAAAATGTGCATGTGGATGTGGAAGAACATCCTTATGAATTTGTATTTAGGTTCAAGCAGGGCGGGGGACCAACCACGGTTGATGTGGTCGAAGGTCCAACCATGATTGAAGTGTTCTGTGATAATCCAGCAGGAGAGGTTGAAATGATGACCTCAGAGTCTCAAGCTATTCCCACTACTCAGGAGCCAGTGTCGATCATTGAATTAACAAGCGTTGAGGAATCTCCTGTGGTGGAAGTTCCTACCATGACTTAAGCACTGGACACTACTACGCTTGGATCTTGTATGTTTCTACCTTTGTAGGATCACATATTTTATTAGGTAACTCAGCTGACCAAGATATCAGTTCCAAATGTAGTGATCGCAAGGCTAGAGGCTCGGTAAACTATCAAGTCTGGAACATCTGCGGAGGCTCTACCAATGATTGTACTGACTCGCATAGAGTCAATTATTCAACCTGGTCTAGACCTAGTACCCAGTGAGTAAGAATATGCAATCATGGGTGATGCTACTACCAGGGTTGAGATCCAAACTGGAGGGGGATGAGGTCGCTGAAGTAGAAAGAGTGCTAGAAGAGGACCCTGCCACTAAACTTCTGGCTATTTTTCCTGAGTACAGGCCTTTAGATCTTGAGGAGATGGATGAATCTAATCTTGACACAGTTTAGGATATTCATATGATGTGACATAAGTCATGGAAGTGCATCAAAGCTTCCTAAGTGAATCATATGCAGAATGGATGAGCCGAATTGGGTCACCTCACACATAGTTATGCTTTATTTGTACCAGAGTGGTAGATTCTCACTGTATTCACATAATAATCCATGATTGTATAGTTTAGAAGATATGAGATAGTATCCAATGTTCTGATATTTCTTGGCGTCATAAGGAATTAGAGAATACCCAAAAGTTTGTTGAGGCTGATCAGGCAGTCCGGCACCTTGAAGACCAATCAAACGAAAGGGTGACATTTATCGTGAGCCATTTTGAGCTCATTGAATGGTTGAAGGATCAGCTGGAGAATGCCCAAGAGAAAGCAGTTCAGGTAAGCTGTCAAATGATTGAGTTTCAAGCTGAGCAGGAGAAAATGCAGGCCAAATCTAATGAGATTCGCTTCGCAGCTACTAACGAAGAGAGGGACCTCAAGGAGTGGGAAACAGTCCTAAAGTCTACAATCTAAAAGGTGGTGGCACTTGAGTAATCCATAAAAGGGGATGATCCATAAGGTTTTTGTTTTGGATGAACACATAAACATATCCCCCTCTTTTTTTTCCTATCCCGAACTGTGTGTATGGACTTATTATTTGCTTTCTTGGCTATTTTAGTGCACCTCGACCGTAACTATGAAGTAATTAGCAGTCAATCCCTAAGCTCGTGTGGGTTATAACCGATGTGAGAAACAAGAGAAAAATACATAATTATTCACTTTTTGTATGAGATTTCTTGTAAAAATTTTGAATACTTGGGGTCTGAATGACCACCCATAGGTTTTTGAAATAAAAGAGGGGTCTTTACCGGAGAATAGGGTCATCAGAACAGCCAAAACGTTCTTCCCAACGTACTCTAGTGCACGAGAGGGATGACGCTAGGGGCGTTAGAATCAATTAGAACAAAGGGGAATGGAGGGTGTGAATCACGATACCCAAAAATTCAGAATGAAGTGAGGATAGAATGACGACAGAGGATAGATGTTGACCAAATTCAAGACACAACATCCGCATCAATTTAGCCTGAAATTGGAACAAACAAATGAGGGACAACTGCTAACCACATTCAAAAACACGGGGCCAAACTCGAAGTGTTGTCTGATTTCCTTCATAACGTTGGCCTAGGATGGTAAGATATCGTTAAGTCCAAGCATCCTAACCATTAGGGGGTTCCTTAAGATATGAGGGGGGAATGAGGATCCAAAATAGAGGTAACACAAAGTGTGGTGATGGAATGATGGGCTGTTTGGATAAAGTCCAACACTCTTGAAATTATGCCACCATGATGAAAGTACACCGGGTGAGTGTAGTGGTCTGAATCAAGATTAGACCTACTTCTGAGAGGGAATTATCTGGTGAGGACCTAAGATGGTCTACAGTTTTACATTGTGTAAATGAGGACAATAAACATGTATTTTAGTGTCATGCGGTGTGGATGATGCATGAATAGTTTAATGTCTTATGATTAGGATGTTGCACATAGTTTAAGGTCGTACTTCCAGGAACCTTCTCAATAGTTTAAAGTCATGTTACATGGACTAGGAACCCCTAGTTTAAGGTTATATAGTTTAGACCATGATTAGGGGAAAAGAACCAAGAAAGTTAACGATCCTAGGGTTGGGACTGAGGTGAAATGTCCAGGTGTCACTACGTATCCCACAAAGGTGAGAATCAAGCCACACATAGTTCTGAAAATACCATGCAGTTTATCATTATGTGGTAAGGATGTAAGGGGGTAGAGGTTTCTCAATAGAGGAACGTGTATGGCACAACAGAATAACCCAACGTGAATGAGGACCAAAGAATCCCACATACCACACCATTCACAATCTCAAGAGAGAACCTAGGCCAAGGGGCCATGAGAAGGAATAGAAGAACTAGTTGATGGACCCGAGGATGAAATTTCTGGGCATTCATACGTATCCCATAAATATAGGGAATCAAGCCATACGTAGTTCTTCAAATCCGTACAGTTTAAGGTCATGCAGTAAGGATGAAGAAGAATGGAAGGGAGATCCCCGAAGGGAAGTACGTGGCATGGATATTATAAACCTTATGTAAATGAGGACCACTAAAGAGGTCATCTCCACACCACGTTCTTCTGACAAAGTTCGATCCAAGGGGCTGAAAAGAAGGTAGGATTTGAGGTACTTGGGGCTGGACCCAAAGACGAAATTCCCTAGAGTTTATATATATCCCAGTGGAAGGGAATCAATATGAACATAGTTCTTGAAAATGGAATGGTAGGATACCTATTATAGGGGCAATTTTGTCATGAATTTCTGGCCCATGCGCCAAAATAATTAGCATTTGATAGATTTTGTTTGTTCTTTAGTTTGGGTGGGTTTTTTTGGAGCAACAAACCCAAGACAGATAATTCAGGCGTCACCGCAAGAATCAAGCCACATGTAGGCCTTAAAAATGGCACGGTGGATGACCGATGCCAAACATGGTGTTCCCTCAATCAAGGACACCACAATACAATTCCATTTTTCATCATGTGGCCAGGATGATAGTGTTACAGTTTAAGGTCGTATAACAGGACCAACCCATGAAATTTAATGTCGTACCACAAAGACACAATAGTTTAAAGTCGTGTGGGATGGGACAACATAGTTTAACGTCATATGGTGTGGATTCATATGTAATAATGAGGTTCTAAATGGAATGTGCATGGCGTGATAAAGTATACCCTATGTGAATGAGGACGAAAGTCCACACCGCACCACATGAAATCCCAGGGGGGAACTTCAGGCCAAGGGGGTCCAGAAAATATCGAGAGACCTGGGGATAGACCCAAAGATGAAATTTCAGGGCATTCCAATGTATCTCATAAGGATGAGAATCAAGCCACATGTAGTTCTTGAAATGTCATGCAGTTTAACATCATACGGTAATGATGAAAGGAAAAAGGGATGGAGAGTTCTCGAGAGATTTACGTGGTGTGGTTACTGCAAACCCATCATAAATGAGGAAATAATCTCATACCACACCACATACCCCTGGGATAACTTAGTCCAAGGGGACAGAAGGAAGAGAAGGTTTCTAAAAGTCAGGTCTGGACCCAAGGATGAAATGTTCAGGCATTCCTATGTATCCCATAAGGATGGTAATCAAGCCATACGTAGTTCTGAAATGTCGTGCAGTTTAATGTCATGAGGTAAGAACATGGAAAGTATAAGTGTCTCAAGGGGATGTGTGTGGCATGGAAAAAATAGCCCGACATGAATGAGGACAAAGAGCATGTACCACACCTCACAATCCTAAGAGAGAACTTGGGATAAGAGGCTGGAAAGGTTGAGGGACCTGAGGCTAGGCCACATATGAAAGGTCTGGGTGTCACTACATATCCCATAAGGATGAGAATCAAGCCATACGTAGTTATGAAAATTTCATGCAATTTAGCATCATGTGATAAGGACATATAAGATCTTAGTTTAAAGTTACATAACTCAGACCATAAATTCCCAATTTAATGTCATGTGGATGGGACAAAAGGGCAAAAAAAGTTAAATCACCATGCCCATTATTTGGGAGATCATGGGTATGGAAATAATGATCGAGGATAACTATTGACCATGTTCACAACACAATATCCATCTCATGTGACATGGAATGGGATAAAACAATTGAGAATCGACTAATGACCATATTCTCAATGCGGGACTTGTATCAAATTTCCATTTGAGATCCTCTATAACGTTGGCCCAAAATGGTAGGCGAGCCAAGGTGGCATGAGATCAGGCCACTAGGGGGTCCTTTTGGATGTGAAAGATGGTGGAGACCTAAATGGAAGGATTCATGAGGTGTGGCGGTGCCCATGTAGCTTAACGTCTTGTGGTAAGGATAAAGGAGATCTTAGTTTATGGTTTTAGAGCTCAGACTATGAGGTGTATTCCCCATTCGCAGTTTATCATCATGCAGGATGAAAGGGATCTTAGTTTAGGGTCATAGAGCTCTAACCATTTGCAGTTTAACATCTTGTAGGATGATGATAATCATTTTAATGTCCACTCAGATGGAGGTTCCTTTACGTGAAGAACTATTTGAGGAATTTGGCATTAGTGGGAGGAGTAATATGCTCACCATCCATAGTGACCAGAGAGTATGCACCATTGGGTTAAACCTTATGAATGAAATAAGGTCTCTCTCATTTGGGCTCCAACTTCAGTGGCTTCCTCCCAAGTATCATTGGCGTTCTTAGGGACAATACCATATCACCTTGTAAGAAAGATTAAATGAAAAATTTCTTATTGAAATCCCTAGATATCTTGTTCTAATGCCTCTCCAAATTGTGCAAGGCACAAATCCTATTCTCATCAAGCACTTCCAGTTCATCTAGACAGATTTCAGCTACTTTTTCTAGTGTATTCTAGTCATATATGACTGTACATAGTGAGGGTAACTAAATATCGATGGGCAGGAATTCCTCTGTTCTATACACCAGGGAATATGGAGTCACCTATGTGGAATTATGAGTCGTCGTTCGATAATCCCAGAGAGTGTTTGGGATTTTGTACATCCAACTCTTCTTGTTCTTACTAACTATCTTTTGAAAGATGTTAGAGGGGGTTTTGTTTAATAACTTTATATGACCATTTTATTGTGCATGATAGTGAGAGGTATGATTAGAACAAATGTTGTACTTGGCGTACAATTTTTTCAGCTCAGCTGCTCGAAAGTTGGTTCTGTTATCAGTGAGAATGGATTGAGGAACCCCAAATTAGTGGATGATACTAGATCTCACAAAATAAATGATAGAAAGAGCTTTGAATTTCTTGAGTGGAATTGCCTCTGCCTATTTGAAAAATAAATACGCAGCGGTTAGGATGAACCTACACTGGCGAGCTGTTACTGGTGAATATAGTCCCATGACATCGAGTCCTCAGAATGAAAAGGTCCAAGAGTACTTGGTAGTATGGAGAGACTCTAGAGGCTGATGCACAAAATTAGTATGGATCTGGCATGCATGAAACCTCTTGGAAAACTCGATACAGTCATGGATCATTGTGGGTCAAAAATATCTGAATCTTCAGATCTAATGAAAGAGTTTTGGCCCTGCCCGATGGGCCCCATATGAATCGGCATGAACTTCCTACATAAATTGAGAGATATCATCTCCTTGAATGCAATGGAGGGTAATCCCATCAAACCCATGTCTGTAGAGGATCTTCTCAAGACGAGGACCACTCTGGAGGGTGAAATGAACTGCGCGCCATCAGATTCGCTCACGTTTGGCTCAGTCTATCGAGAGATTACCGTGCCGGAGATACTTAATAAAGGGATTTGTCTAGTCAATGGTCTCTTCCAATACTTCAGTAGGGGGACCTAGAGGTCCCGATGTGGAGACATCGGCAATAAGGTGGCTTACCTATGGTCTATCATCATCGTCTGGAGTAATGGGAGTGATGAACCTACACTGGCGAGCTGTTTCTGGTGAATATAGTCCCATGACATCGAGTCCTCAAAATGTAAAGGTCCAAGAGTACTTGGTAGTATGGAGAGACTCTAGAGGCCGATGCACAAAATTAGTATGGATCTGGAATGCATGAAACCTCTTGGAAAACTCGATACAGTCATGGATCATTGTGGGCCAAAAATATATGAATCTTCGGATCTAATGAAAGAGTTTTGGCCCTGCCTGATGGGCCCCATATGAACTGGCATGAACATCCTACATAACTTGAGAGATTTCGTCTCCTTGAATGCAATGGAGGATAATCTCATCAAACCCGTGTCTGTAGAGGATATTCTCAAGACGAGGACCACTCTGGAGGGTGAACTGAACTGCTCAGTCTATCGAGAGATTACTGTGTTGGAGATACTCAATAAAGGGATTCGTCTAGTCAAGGTTCTCTTCCAATACTTCAGTAGGGGGACCTGGAGGTCCCGATGTGGAGACATCAGCAATAAGGTGGCTTACCTGTGGTCTATCATCATCTTCTGGAGTAATGGGAGCGATGAATCTTTGATGCGCCACATGGATAATCAAATCATCCTGGTCAGGATCTGCAAGAGACGCGAAAGGGCTGGCTAAGGCATTGGCTTGAACGTTCTGTGATCAAGGAAAAGGAGTAAATTATGGCCAAGAGGGGAACTGGGCCATCAGCTAGTGAGTACGCTCTAGCAGAGGCACGAGCTCCAACTTTCTGAAAACATAGTCGACATTGATTTGATTGATGACTAGTTTAGATTCCCCTTTCACATTAAAATGGGGAACCTTAATCCCAAGGTACATCTCGAGGCTAGTGATGAGAGTCTGAAATCACATGACTACCACATTTTGATGCAAGATCTAATTATTATACCTTTACATTTCATTTTTCCCAAGAATGTCCATTATTAGTTAACAAAGCTTTGTTTCTTCTTCAAAGATATATGCATCAAAGTTATAGACCTGAAAAAATTTCCGAGTATAGAAAGAGAAATTGTCATCATATTATGTGAATTGGAAATGTTCTTCCCGCTAACATTCTTTGATATGAAGTTTCATTTGATAGTTCACTTGGTGAGAGAGATTCGACTATGTGACCATATACACTATAGATGGATGTACCCCATTGAATGGTATATAAAGATTTTGAAAGGGTATTTCAAAAATCGAAGTCATCCAGAGGGTTGTATTTAGAATCAATGTATTGTTGAGGAAGATGTTGAATTATGCATTGAATACCTATACAATGTGGAAGGCATTGGTCTACTAAAATCTCGTCACACTGGGTGACTTGCGGGTGAAGGAATTTCTCGAAGAGAGGTTGTCACAATCAATATTACAGATCAGGAGTAGGCCTACCTTTATGTTTTTCATAACAGTTTGGATGTTGACCCATATGTTGAAACCCACAAATAAATTCTTAGGTATTTGAATCCACCAAGGGCTGAAAAATGGATATCAAATACACATAATCGATAATTTATAGGATGGTTTTGGGACCATATATTTAAGGATCCAGATGAAAATCCAGACTCAATTTCATAACGACTTTGATGGCTAGCCTAAGGGCCAAGTGTGTATGTATTATCTTATAATGCTTATGTAATTAATAGTTATACATTCTATACTAATGAACATGATGAAGACAATACCATACAGAATAGTGGAGTTACACTTGTGGATGAAGCGATGCATGTTTCTAGTGAAAAGGATAGAAATCCAATTTATGTGAATATGTCACAATTTGACATCATCAAACAAATATGGAAGTTGGATTATACAAAATTCCAAGTGTCGATTTTCGAATGCAAGTAGGTTGATAACAGGAGTGCTGTTAAAATAGATGAGTTAGGATTTGTGAATGTTGATTTCAATGAGAAAAGGTACAAAGACAAACCTTTTATAATGGAATCAAAAGAAGTAAAAGTATTTTATATTCTAGATCCTGCAAACCGAAACTGGTCAATTATTCTGTTATCGACCAAAACCACTAGAGGGTCAGATCAAAATTCAACAAAGGATGAACCTTTGATTGGGACGTCACAATCATTTCATAGTGGTCCCAATATATATGATGTTTTTTATGTCATAGGAGACCATAATGAAGGGATTTGGATAGTCGATAAAGGGGTCAAATCCCTTCAGCCTTTAAAAGAAGAGATTTCAATAATCGGGTTATATATTTTTTGTAATATACATTGTGTTACCTTATGTTATTATATGTTCGCTATTACTTTTATATAATATAAATTAAATATTAAACCACTTATTCAAATAATGACTTCTGCACATGATGATTCCCCCAATCCCGAGGCAAAATAGGTATCTCAACCTGCTACTGCTCGCAGTACAGAGGCACAACAAGTCTCTCAACCTGCTGCTACTCACAGTGTAGAGGAACAACAGGTCTCTCAACCTGCTATTGCTCACAGTGCAGAGGACCAACAGGTTTCTCAACCTACTACTGCTGCTCCCAGTGTAGAGGTACAACCACCATCTGTACATGTCGATGCTAGCACTCCGAAGGAACATATTAATGATGTTGAAACCAAGGAAATGGTAGGAAAAAAAACACTGGCAGCATAGAAAAAACAGGATCATCATGGTATGGTGGTGTTAGCAAAAATCCTTAAGGAAAAAGTGAAAGACATCAAATACGAGGCCAGATGAAATAAGCGGGGCCAACATGTTAACCCCCAACAATGCCATGTTTAGTAGTTACATTGGAATTGTCACTCTAAAACGCATGCCGATTGATGTATTGTCGTGGCACTATGTTGTCACTGGGCTTAATACACTGATGTGGGGAGATATTACGGTAAAATTATGAAATAATTTCTTTAATTTACTAAAAAATAAAATAATGAAACATTGACTTACTCTTTATCATCCCTTATAGAGTGCATTTATAGTAGATAACTTGCATAAGGACTATGTATTAAGGGTTTCAGGAAGGATTCATAAAGGCTTTCGCACAATTTTAATGAGAGATTATCTAAAAGATGCTGAAGGGAAAATAAACTCACAACCACCTCCTCTTTATGCACACATGATAATCCAATGAGCATGGGATGTGTTTACTAACCATCGTGCGGAGCAGTCTTTTCAGGTACATTGAGTTTGGTAATATGTTGTTTGATGATACACGTATTCATCACTTTGATTGAAAGTTTTTATTTATAAAACAACAATTGAGTGCTAAAAATAAGGAATGAGCAACAAAACCAGCATACCCCTACCGTAAAGCAAGGATGGGGTATGCTTCACTTAAAAAAATTGGTATGTATTTTAAATCTACCGTAATACTTTTATGTGACATAAAACAACACCATAACTATATTCCTTTGTTTATATGTATATTGATGAATCCAAATCCAAATTCACTTCCATCCCATGCCATGTTTTATGGAAGGAGGTGCATATAAATAAATATGGAATACTAATAGATGAAAACACACATAAAGTGTGGGAAACATGTGTAAGTATGACATAATAAATATTTGTTTTACTTTAAATCGATATTACATAACAATAATTACTTATTTTCCTATATTTTCTATCTCAAATAGTCATAGAAATCAGTAACATCCAAACCGAATGTAGACATACTTTCTGTGGCCTTGAAGTAGCCAGAAAAGTATGGTCGCATCAAAGGTGCGGGTTTTGGGGTGACACCTCAAACATTTTTTGAGAAAAAAAACAAGAGGAGGATAAAAGTGAAGAAATGAAAATGATGAGAGAAATAGTAGATATCCTTGAAGAACAAATTCAATGGAAAATATAGATCATAACAAATTTTATGGTGGGGGGGAGAGAGAAAGAAACTCATGAACAACTAGCATGTGAAGATCTCACCCCACCCCCACCAGCTTTGAGGCGAACCATTCCCCTCAAAAACCTTTCTTAGTTGAGGTAATCAACGTACTAATAATTGTTTCTGTGAATTATAAATCAGATATACACTGATACCTTCCCTGTACTGATATTCTATAGGGTGAAAATGAATGTGATTTATATCTATCAACACCCACTCATCGCCTTGTAGCGAGGGATACAATGTTCAATATCCAGAACGCCATGCTACACAACACACCACTTCCAACAGGTCATGTCAAAGTGTCAATTAATGTATCCCATGAGCCGAGCGGTGAGCTACCTATTCCAATTGATGATGAAGATATTCATAAGGTCAAACAAGCTCTTGGAACATTCATCGCATGATCGTTATAGTTTGTAAAAAAACATGTCGACAAGGGGGTATTCATTTCCAATTTATTTTTTAATATAAACCTTTAACATTTAATGAAAAAAGGTTAGAACTGATGAATGTTATTACATAAAGACATAGATAATGGGGTGAAAAGAAAGAATGACTCAAAACTATCTCAAGGATCAACCAACTGATCAAAATGATCAACTGAAAGCACTTTAAACCTGCCCATTCTTTATCCACATTTATTATCATTGTAGGCTCATGTGAATACGAAGTTGAAAGCGGTGGTACTCACACAATTATTTTTTTGATGAAAATATGTACAACAAGGAAGATCCATGTTTCATTAGTGTTAAAAATGTAAGTGAAATTCTGGAGTATGATTGGTTAGGTGGCTCAGTTGTAAATGTATACATGAGGTATGTTTTCATGATTTGATTTTCCAAAATCTAATATATTATGACAATTATGACTAAATACATTTCAAATTTTTCATAGGCATATATATAAAAAACAATTGAAGGGATTTCCCCATGAACAAAAATTTGGACTCATTAATCATCGTGACACCTCTACAGAACAAACAAAAATAGAATCCAATAAATAGGGTGAAATAGTGGTAGACCTACTCAAATCGTTTAACAATAAAATTATGGATGAAAAACTATTCTTAATACCAACGATGCGGGGGTAAAACTCTACAATTTAATCATATAAAATATAATTTAATTTCTTTCATTACTTATTCTTTTTTGTGTTCTTAGGTAGCATTGGATGCTCACTGCGGTCAATTTGGATACTCCAATGATTTATTTCCTCAATTCAATGCATGGATATCCAACAAACCGACCACGCATGATAACATTTATCAATTTGTAACACATTACATCCAACATTTTATAACTAAACATCTAGTTATATAATTTATATTATTTTTTAGTAAGGATTTTGTTATGATAGGGTGGTACGTGAATATCATCTACATAATGGAATAAGGCCAGAGGAAAAGGACAAGAAACATCACAAGTACTATGACTGGATAACTATTAGGGTATATATAATAAGATTTCACTATCCAAAAACATATAAAAAATTACTTATTCTTCTCAATGTTTCTTTAGTGTCTGAAACAAACAAACAGAAAAGACTGTGGTTATTATTTTAGTAAATTTATGAAAGAGATCATATTTCATCAACAAACTAGTATCCCTAAAGAGGTGTTTTTGAGGATGATTACTATTTCATTTAAAATATTTATTAATCCTTTTTGTATTTATATTTTTTCATTACTACCATGATTTTTGAAAAGAATCATATTCACAAGATGATATAGATTCATTTAGAAATGAATGAGAAACATACCTGATGGAAGAATGTATATAAATAACATGAATATGTGACCAGTATGACTCGAAGTGTCTATTTTTATTTAAAAATGATAGTATTTTTAGTAAAACAAATAAGTGACATACTGAAAACTGATCAAACGTATTAGGATTGATTTGATACTTTAGTAAAATGATCCATAAGTCATTTTTGACATGTAGGAATCAACCTCACCTAAATCCAATGCACAGTGTGAACGTTATGACTTTAAGTGTGTATTTTTATATTAAATTAATAATAAATTTAGAAAAAGGAACAAGTGACATACTAAAAACTGAGCAAACACATTCAGATTGTTTTGTTAATTTAGAAAAATGACCCATCAGTCATTTTTGACGTGTAGAAATCAACCACACCTCAATCTGACGAACGGTGTGACCGATATGACTAAAAGTGTTTGTTATCAGTTTAAAATTGACATTTTAGCTCAAAACGTGTCACTCACTGAAAACCATGAAAACTCACTCTGATTGTCTTCATAATTTAGTATAATGATTCATAAGTTCTTTTTGACATGTATAAAGAAGTCTCATGTCAAACTGACATATGATGCAACCAGTATGATTCAAAATGCGTGTTTTTAGTTTGAAATGATATTTTAGTAAAAAAAACACAACTGACATACTAAAAACTGAGAAAAAACATTCAGATTGGTTTGATACTTTAGGAAAACGATCTATAAGTTATTTTTGACATGTAAGAATCAACAAAATCTCAATTAAACGCATGGTGCAACCAGTATGACTTAAAGTGTCTCTTTTTATTTAAAATTGACATTAATTTAAGTAAAAGAAACAGCTGGCATATTGAAAACTGAGCAAACGTATTTGGATTATTTTGATAATTTAGGAAAATGATCCATGAGTCATTTTTGATGTGTAGGAATCAACCCCACCTCAATACAATGCACGATGTGACCGGTATAAATCTAAATATGTCTTTTTATTTAAAATTGACATTAATTTTAGTAAAAAACACAACTGACATAATGAAATATGAGAAAATACATTCAGATTGTTTTGATACTTTATAATAATGATCCATGAGCCATTTGTGACATGTAGGAATCAAATTTATCTCAATTCGACGCATGGTGTGACCGGCATGACTAAAAGTGTTTGTTATCAGTTTAAAATTTATATTTTAGCTCAAAACATGTTACTCACTGAAAAACAAGAAAACACATTAGGATTGAATTGTTGCTTTAAAAAAACGATCCATAATTCATTTTTGACGTGTATGAAGTAGTCCCACATCAAATCGACGCACGATGCAACCGATATGACTCAAAAAGCATGTTTCCGTTTTGAAATAATATTTTAGTAAAAAATCACAACTCACATACTGAAAACTGAGAAAACACATTTGGATTGTTTTGATACTTTATAACAATGATCTATGAGTCATTTGTGATGTATAAGAATCAACCTCATCTCAATCTGACAAACAATGTGACCGGTATAAATCCAAATGTGTTTTTATTTAAAATTGGCATTAATTTAAGTAAAAAGAACAAGTGACATACTGAAAACCGATCAAACGCATTTACATTGTTTTGATACTTTAAGATGATGATCCATGAGTCATTTGTGATGTGTATAAATTAAACTCACCTCAATCTGATGCACGGTGTGATCAGTATGACTAAAAGTGTTTGTTATCAGTTTAAAATCAACTTTTTAGCTCAAAATGTTTCACTCATTGAAAACCAAGAAAATGCCCTCTGATTGTCTTCATAAATTCGGAGAGAGATTCATAAGTCCTTTGTGACGTGTATGAAGCAGTCTCACCTCAAACTGATGCACGATGCCACCAATATGACTTAAAATACGTGTTTCCGGTTTGAAATGATATTTTAGTAAGAAAACACAACTAACATATTGAAAACAGAGCAAATGCATTCGGATTATTTTGATACTTTAGAACAATGATCCATGAGTCATTTTTGACGTGTATGAATCAACTACACCTCAATCCAATGAACGATGTGACCGGTATAAATCTAAATGTGTCATTTAAATTTGATATTAATTTTAGTAAAAGAATAAGGGACATACTCAAAATCAAGCAAACTCATTCGGATTGTCTTGATATTTTTAAACAATGATCCATAACTCATTTGTGACGTGAAAGAATCAACCTCACCTCAATACGACGCATGGTGTGACCTGTATAACTCCAAATACGTCATTTTTATTAAAAATTGACATTTTATTAATGTATTCTTTCATATCAATGTTTAATTTATTTCTTTATAGTATTGCTAACATAATATTTGTTTTCTTATATAGGTGGAACCTTTTGCTTGAGTTGGGATGATTTGTTCGACAACTAATACCATGGTCGGACATTTTTGAGAAGGGATCACAGATGTCAAGGGATGAAACATTAATGTTTTTAACTGTTTGTTGGACAATTGTAAATGTAATTATATAAAACATTGTTTGAAATGTATATAACATTGTTTTCTAAACCCTTGTATGTGTTGTTGTGTGTACTGCTTTGTTTTTGTGTGTGTTGTGCAGGTGCTGTTTTGTGCAGGTGGTGTGTGCACGTTTGTGCAGGTGTTGGTGGGTCTGCTGTTATATAAACATCACATCACAGATAGTTAAGCCTTTATTAGCGCTATTTCGAGCGTTGATAAATGGGAGACTTTTATGAGTGCTTTTTTAGGGTGGATAAAGGACTCCCTTTATCATCAATTTTTAGCATTGATAAAGGGGACCTCCCCCCCCCCTTTATATTCGTTGAGATTAACAGTGCTTTTCTATTGTTGATAAAAGCGGTTTCTAGTGCTTTTAAAAGCACTATCTGTAGTAGTGAGTGACGCTTGAGGGCCTGTGGCGCACCGGCTTGGGGCACTGGTTTAGTGGCACCTGGGCTGGAATGTTACACCTCACAAGCCATGAATTGAGAATACACAACGTGAAACACATTTACATGCTGTGTATTCTTCCTGCTTCTAGCTTTTAACAATCAAACCCCTCCATACTTACTTTAGTTCTCCTCTGAGCACCATGAGCTACAGAAATATAGGGTTGGATTACACAAATATGGACCCTTACAGTGGAGAAACCTCTAACATATGAGCCTCACACTATTGTTAATGTGTATTGGGTGCCATGCGATCCAAATTCCCTATCAGGATATCCAAAGTACCCACCTAGTCCTTCGGATCCTAACTCATAGTTCTCATTTCTCCATCATCTGAGAAATATCTTTCATGGACCGAATGGATTCCTTTTGAAATGTCACATTCTTCCATTTCATGGTAGGAGAAAGATTGTGGTCCTTTCACTTTCATAATGAGAGAAGGATCTTCCAACTCATCATTGTATCTTGACATACCAATGACATTTCGTGATGAATTGATAGGTAGTTGAGGTTCATATATAGCAGTAAGATCTCACATCTAGTTCATCAAATACCATCATGTAATAGAGGTGGACAAAGTTGATATGGGTGTGACATTCACACTCCGGGTTATGGGATAACTCACTCAGAAAATTAAAAATATTTATTTATACTTATTATCACTAGAGGTGTTAACGGGGTGGGGCGGGTCAGCCCGCGGGGCGGATCATGCGGGTTGCGGATTTTATTGTGCGGTCCGGCCCGGTCCACAAATAATGCAGGCTTAAAAAATAAAAGTCCGACCCTACAATGCGGGACCCGCGGACTAACGGGCCGGCCCACGGGCTTAAAAATAATAATATATAAAAATATTTTTTTGTTTCATGAACCATGATAAAATGGAAAAGAAAAATAGAAATGTTTGAGATTTGGTGAAAATATTTAGTTTTTAATTAACAATATCCCTAACAACAACAACAACCATTAAAAGATTATATTTTTGATGATTTATGGGATTAATATCATCTCAGGTGGGTCATTTAACTTGACTGTCCAAACCAGTTTATGGACAACAATACTCTTGCGCCTCTCGTTAACACTACAACTCATGTATATAATATTTACTACATATATATAATAATATTTATTATTTATTATATAAATTTATTTAATACATATAATATATTTATTACATATACATGTAATATATATTATTTATTATATGTACATAGGAAAATTTCTATTGAATTTTTTTGTGCAAATTTATATTGGAAATTTCATGTGTAAATTTCCACTAAAAATATACACTTCAAATCTTTACTTAAAATTATAGTGAAAATATATTAATACATAAATAAAAAATTTAAATTTTCACTAGAAATTTTCATTGCAAATTTTTGACAAAAAACGTTTACTACAAACTTCCATTGAAAATTT
This sequence comes from Viscum album, assembly GCA_963277665.1. Classification (NCBI taxonomy): domain Eukaryota; kingdom Viridiplantae; phylum Streptophyta; class Magnoliopsida; order Santalales; family Viscaceae; genus Viscum; species Viscum album. The sequence continues at coordinate 1,809,158,186 of OY728157.1, forward strand.
AATTGGAATCTCCACTTAAATTTCTAGTGTTAAATTCAACTTATTTTTTATTATAATTATACTAAAAATTTGATTAAAAAAATTCTAAGATAAATGCATGATTAAAATTTTAATTGAAACATTTTAACTCATAAATAAATAATTTAATTTCACACTAAAAATTTGAATCGCAAATTTTCTATGGAAATTTTCAGTGCAAACATGTATTGGAAATTTGTGATGCAAATTTTCACTGGAAATTGGCATTTTAATTTTTCGCATAAAATTACAATGTAGGTATATTAAAATATAAATAAAAAATTTAATTTTTCAAAAAATTAAAACTAAAATAAAAATATATTAATACATATATTAAAAATGTAAAATTTGACTGAAAATTTTCCTTGGAAATTTGCACGAAAAACTTTTAGTAAAGATTTTCAATAGAAAAGTTTAGTTCAAATTTCCACTTAAATTTCTGATACAAATTTCCATTTGACTTATTATAATTATACTGAAAATTTGATTAATAAAGTTCTAAAATAAATGCATGCTCAAATTTTATTATTGAATTTCCGAGTGCAAACTGCCACTGAGAATTCTTAATGCAAATTTTCACAAGTTTCCTGCAGTTCGATTTTTCTATTAAAATTACAATGTAGACACATTAAAACATAAATGAAAAATGTAAATTTTCATTGGAAAATTACATTTAAATTTTTCATTAGAAACTTTTACAGTAAACTTCCACTAGAAACGTCCATTTAAAACTACAATAAAAATATAATGATACATAAATAAAAACTATAAAATTTCATCATAAATTTACACTGAAAATTTACATCGGAAACTATGAATGGAATTTTCCATTAGAAAATTATAGTTAAAATTTCCATTTAAATGTCTAATTTAAATCATCAAATTATATTTTCTATGCATTGAAATTTTACTCTTATGAGTGCAAATCAGTACTCAAAATTTGCACTGAAATTTTACACTGAAAATTTGTATTGGAGACTTGATTATCAAAATTTTAAAATAAATACATGTTTGGATTTTCAATTTAAATATATTAATACATAATATTATTATACATTTATTATTATTGTTTCTTATTTATTAATTTTTTCTAAGTTACTTTTAAAAACTCATAGTAATATATATATATATATATATAATTATAATAATAAAATTAAAATACATAAATTAAAATATTAGTAGAGCGTTGTATTATAAACAAAATGGTAGTCTTGTATATCCATTTTCATAATTATTGTATCAATTTTTAATACATCAATTCTATTATGTTCCAAATAACCACATGAGCGCCATTTATCTCACGACCAACCTTACTGTCAGATTTAAAATCTAACATGAGTCAATTTTTTTCATGATTTATGTATGGTTTTATAAAACTTGAACTATTTTTTTCACACTCATGTTAATTTATTATATTATATTATTTTGTTTTATTTTTCAATAATAATTTTTTGTAATACTTATAATTGCGGGTCAAACGGGACCCGCGGACACTCGGCGGGCTAGTCCGCGCGGGGTGCGGGTTTTACGGGTTGAATCAAATGTGATCCGAATGTTTGCGGGCCTAAATTTTCAATGCCCTAACCTACATAAATCTACGGACTAACAGATCCGACTGCGGATTTGCGGATTTTTTGACAGGTCTAATCACAATTATGATTTGATTTATAATTTATTGAATTGTGATCAAATTGCACATGCGCCCCGATTCACGAAGTGGTCCGCACTCCTTAGTTGTCAAAAGCTCCGTGGAACCGACCAAGAAAGGCCTTGAGATTGCGGTGGGATGAGCCGCCTTCCCTCACCGCCTCTCCGGCCAACCCCTTCCACTTCCGACAATTCCTCCTCATTTCAGCCCCCTTCTCGCCGCTGCACATCACCTTTTTCACGCATCTCCCGATCTCTTCCCGCCCCACCACCCCGTCACCGCGGGGCCTGGCCCGCACTCCGATCCCCCACACATCCTCGATCAGCTGGGCGTTCGTCATCTGATCCGTCCACAACGGCAGCGCCACCACCTGCGCCCCCAACGCCAGGCTCTCCGACGTCGAATTCCACCCGCAGTGCGTCACGAAGCACCCCATCGACCGGTGAGACAGCACCTCCAGCTGCGAGCACCACGTCACCATCATCCCCTTCCTCTCCACCTCCGCCCTGCAGCTTATCACCTCCCCCCCCTCCCCTCCGCCCTCCAGTGCTCTCGCCACCCACAGGAATGGCTTCCCGCTGTCCAGCAGGGCCCGGGCGATCTCCTCCATCTGCGGCTTGGCCAGGAGGGAGTAGCTTCCGAACGACACGTATATCACCGACGACTCCGCCTGCGCGTTCAGCCACTCCATGTAATCCGTGGAGCTCTGATACAGATCGGCCCGAGCCCGAGCAGCGGGGGGATCCGCAACGGAGGGCGCCTTGTTTCCATCCGAGCAGAAGGGCGAGGGAATCAGCGGGCCCACGAGGATCAGCTCCAGATCCTCGACGGCGTGGATGGCTGTGGCTTCCAACGGGTCGAACGAGTTCACCAGGACTTGGGGGTGGGATTCTTCGGCCAGCAGCAGCATGTGTTCTTCAATCAAGGGCAGAGCAAAGTCTGCTTTGGAAGAAGGGAGAAAAAACGACGGCAGGTCGCCGGCGGAGAGCCGTGGGAGGCCTGGCAATTCAACGCCACCCAACGGATCACAGGCAGCATCCCTGATGGCGTCGCCGTAGCCGTTGAAGTTATAGTGGTATATGAGAAACACGGCGGCGGGCTGGATCCTCAAAAGGGCCGACGGCACTTGATGCTCACGCGCCACCCTTCCTGCCCAGAAAATGAGCGTGGTGTAGAACAAGCAGGTGAAGGGTCGGCCGGCTCGGTGGGCGTCCCGGATGAGGTTAGCCAGGGAGCGGGAGCCGCAGCGCTTGAGCTCGGACATGTACCGGCTAAAGTCGCCCTTAGTCGCTGGTGGCGATGGTGACATCCGCCGCGCCGGCTCGGTGGAGTCGGTGGGCCAACTGGATGCCGGGGTTGATGTGGCCTTGAGCCGGGAAGGTGACGATGAGGAAGCGAGGGGTGGCCATCTGTCACGCCCCACCAAGTGGAGAGGAGACTCGGTGGTGAGGTTCTCTAGAATCCTCTAGAGTTCTCTATATCTCCACCAAGTTCCGGAATATTCCAGACTTCTCTGAAGTGTTGCGGAACACCCCTTGGGACTTGAAGGGTCCGGAACATTCTAGGCCTCCATGGAAGGTTGTGGATCTCAACGAGTTCTAGAATGCTCCATGTATATTCTAGTAGAGTAGGCTAGAATACTCTAGAATCATGTGGATGTGTACATATTCTAGAATGTTGTAGACTTTGCCACTAAGCCCTATATAAAGGGAGTGGCTCCTCATTTGTAAACACACAAAAGTTGAGAGCATTTGAGAGCTTCTTTGCACTTGTATCTTGTGAGCTTGTCAAGCACTTCCCTTACGATCCTTACTTCCGTTGTAAGTGTCGAAAGACTGAACTCGTCTAGGCTTTGTGAAAGGAAAGCTAGCCGGGTGCCGCACGAGAGCTTAGGAGAAAGCCAAGTCCCGTGACAGTTGGTATCAGAGGTGTTCAAGACAAGTGTTCGCGATGACAGGCTCGAATGTGGAGGATCCTATTATGTCCGAGAAGGAGGTCATGCCGACCGTTCCTAAGAAGAAGGCCGGGAAGTCTCGTGAGACTGTGGCGACTCTTGAGGAGCGTCTCTTAAGGGCGGAGGAGTGCCTTGCTGATGTGAAAGAAAGGCTCGAGTATGTCGAGGGAGACGATGAGGAAGTGGCACTAGGCGTCGTGGGCCTACGTGATGCGCTCTTCACTCTCCAAGACTGAGTGACATCAGTTGAGAGGTACGCCAAGGAGAATGCTGCCGAGAAAGATGCCTTCATGGACTGGACAAAGGGGATCTTAGCACAGCATGGAGATGCGATGGCCAGGTACGACCAAACTCTTGATCAACTTAAGAGGGAGTGGTCAAATTATCGTGGCGAGTTGGCTAGTGGGGTTCTTGTTCGGGACACACCAAAGATCGATGTGCCTCGTCCAAAACACTTCAATGGCAAGAGAGATGCCAAGGAGGTAGACAACTTCTTTTGGCAAGTGGAGCAGTACTTTGAGGCGATAGGCTTGATGGAAGACATGAGCCGTGTGAAGACCGTCGTTCTTTACTTTGGTGATGATGCATCTCTATGGTGGAGGATGAAGCACCAAGAGCTCAAGGATGGTGGGAAGGCACTTCCATCATGGGAAGAGTTCAAGCAATGGGTCTATGCTCAGTTCTACCCCAAGGAAGCTGATTGGGAAGCAAGAGACAAGCTGTGAACTTTGAAGCATACGGGGACAATCCATGAGTATGTTCGAGAGTATGTCTCACTAAAGCTCCAGGTACGTGGCAAGCCTGATTATGATCATATGTATGATTTCATCAAAGGTCTTCAGCCATGGGCACAACAAGAGGTGCGAGGTCGACGGCCTAAGACCTTCACCGAAGCCGTGTCCATTGCCGAGTCCTTGGTGGAATACAAGAAGAAGGTTGAACCCCCTAAGCCCAAGAAGGAGTTCAAGGGTAAAGGTGGGGGAGACCAAGAGAGGAGGTGGAACCGAGATGCCCATGACAAGGGGAAGTCCAAGGAGCACACCAAGGACTTCTCAAGGGAATTCAAGCCCCGGGGATGCTACTTTTGTGATGGGCCTCACACATGGAAGGAGTGTCCCAAGCGGAAGGCACTCAACTCCATGTTTGAAGAGAGGGAGGAAGTTCCCAACGAGTGGAAAATGAGGACTCTAAGGCTCTTCAATGTGTTGGAGGTGAAGAACCCACCTAAGGCGCCACCTAAGGATGGGTTGATGTATGCAAAGGTGGAGTTTAATGAGAAGTCCACCTATGCGATGCTCGACATGGGAGCCACACACAAATTTGTGGCCGAAGATGAGGCAAGGAGACATGGGCTAGTTGTGGCCAAGACAACTAGTTGCATGAAAGCCGTGAATGCCACACCTCAATCGGCGAGTGGTATTGTACGTGGAGTGACCCTTTGCATTGGTGAATGGAGGGGTGCTATTGATCTCACGGTGGTTCCCATGGACGACTTCAAGCTAGTGTTGGGGATGAAGTTCTTCAAGAAAGCCAAGGCCATTCCAACACCTCGCTTGGAGAAAATGGTGATCATGGAGGAGCGAAGCCCGTGCATGGTGACGACGAAGGTATGTGGCAATCATGACTTGTCTTTACTTTCTGCCATGCAAGTGAAGAAGGGTTTCAAGAAGGGAGAAGATACCTACTTGGTTTCCTTGAAAGATGATGGGCCGGTGGACGACAACCATGAGTTGCCGAAGGAGGTGAAGGGCGTGCTAAGGGAGTTTAGCGACGTCATGCCACCAGAGTTGCCCAAGAATCTACCACCCAAGAGAGAGGTGGATCATGAAATTGAGTTGGTGCTAGGATCAAAGCCACCATCCATGGCACCCTATCGTATGGCTCCACCCGAGTTGGAGGAGTTGAAGAGGCAGTTGGAAGAGATGTTGGATGCGGGACAAATCCAACCATCCAAGTCGCCGTATGGATCGCCCGTTCTATTCCAAAAGAAGCATGATGGATCCTTGAGGATGTGCGTGGACTATCGGGCATTGAACAAAGTCACAGTGAAGAACAAGTATCTTATCCCAGTGATAGCGGATCTCTTTGATCAATTGGGCAAGGCACGGGTGTTCACCAAGCTGGACTTGCGATCGGGATATTATCAAGTTTGCATAGCCATGGAGGATGTGTCGAAGACCGCATGCGTGAAAAGGTACGGATCCTATGAGTTCCTTGTTATGCCATTTGGTTTGACTAACGCCCCAGCGACATTTTGCACCTTGATGAGCAAAGTCTTCCACAAATACTTGGATAAGTTTGTGGTAGTCTACTTGGATGACATTGTCATCTATAGTGAGACAATGGCGGATCATGTGGAACACTTACAAACCGTGTTCAGGGTATTGAGGGAAAATGAGTTATATGTGAAGAAGGAGAAGTGTTCCTTTGCGAGGGATGAAGTTCTCTTCTTGGGGCACAAGATCAAAGGAGGCAAGATCATGATGGATCATGAGATGATTCGGGCTATCGATGAATGGGAGATGCCAACCAAGGTTCCAGATTTGAGATCGTTCCTTGAGTTGGTGAATTATTATCGACGATTCATCTATGACTATTCAAAGAAGGCGGCTCCACTCACCGACTTGCTAAAGAAGAACAAGCCGTGAGAGTGAGATGTCAAATGAGAGGAGGCATTTGAGGGCTTGAAGGAGACGGTCATGGAGGAACCGGTCTTAAGCTTGGCAGATCCAACCAAGCCTTATGAGGTACACACCGATGCCTCAGACTTTTCTATTGGGGGTGTGCTCATGCAGGAAAGACATCCCATAGCTTTTGAGAGCCGGAAGCTGAATGACACTGAGAGGAGGTACACGGTGCAAGAGAAAGAGATGACAGTCGTGGTACATTGTCTTTGGGCATGGAGACATTATCTCTTGGGGTCTAAGTTTGTGGTGAAGACCGACAATGTTTCCATAAGCTATTTCCAAACCCAGAAGAAGCTGACTCCGAAGCAGGCAAGATGGCAGGAATTCTTGGCTGAGTTTGATTATTCTTTGGAGTACAAGCCAGGGACAGCGAATGTGGTGGCCGATGCACTTAGCAGGAAGATGGTGTTCAGCCACTTGTCATGTGTGGATGACGGGATCTTGGGTAGGATCAAGGAAGGCATGTCGCATGATCCTATAGCTAAGAACATCTTGGCTCTCACAGCGGAGGGAAAGACAAGAAGATTTTGGGAGGAGGATGACACTCTTCTTACCACAGGGAGGAGGATATATGTCCCAAAGTGGGGGAACCTACGGAGGGATCTCATCAAGGAGTGTCATGACTCGAGATGGGCAGGACATCCAGGGCAGCACCGCACCAAGGCCTTGCTAGAGGGAGCATATTATTGGCCGAGGATGGAGGATGATGTGGAGTCTTATGTGAAGACTTGTCTTGTGTGCCAACAAGACAAGGTGGACAATCAGTTGCCTGGAGGATTGTTGCAGCCATTGCCCATTGCAGAGAGGCCATGGGAGACAGTCACCATGGACTTCATCGTTGCATTGCCGAAGTCCGAAGGGTATGGGAGCATTATCGTGGTGGTGGACAAGTTCTCGAAGTATGCCACTTTTATCCCTGCTCCAGCAGATGTGACGGTAGAGCTCACCGCAAGGCTACTTTTCAAGCATGTGGTGAAGTATTGGGGGATACCACGACACATCATTAGCGACCGGGATCCACGCTTCACGGGTAAGTTGTGGACTGAGCTCTTCGGATTGTTGGGATCGAAGCTCCACTACTCTACGAGCTTTCATCCCTAGACGGATGGGCAGACAGAGAGGGTGAATGCCTTGTTGGAGCTCTACTTGAGGCAGTTTGTTAGTGCCAATCAGTGAGATTGGGCCAAGTTGCTTGATGTGGCTCAATTCTCCTACAACTTGCAAAGGAGTGAGTCGACGGGGAAGAAGTACCAAGGAAGCAGCCCAACCGCCTACACTATGGCCAAGGAGTGGCATGAGCAGGCCGACATGACAAGAACCCACTTGCACAAAGCTGCCAAGAGGATGAAGAAGTGGGCCGACAAAGGGAGAAGGGATGTGAGCTTCCAGCCTAGGGACAAGGTGATGGTTAAACTCTTGCCTCAGCAGCACAAAGCTTTCAGGAGGGTGCACAAGGGCCTGATTCGACGATATGAGGGACCATACGAGGTCGTGCACCGAGTTGGGGAGGTATCGTACCGCTTGGAGTTGCCTCCCAAGTTGAAGATCCATCCAGTCTTACATGTGAGTATGCTCAAGCCATATCATGAAGACATGGAGGACCCGAGTAGAGGGGTATCTACATGGGCACCTACAGCGGTTGTCGAGTCATATGATAGGAAAGTGGATCTCATACTCGATGATCGGATAGTTCGGCGATGTGGAGTGCCACGAAGCAAGGAGTACCTGATCAAGTGGAAGGTCTTACCAGAGTGCGAGGCAACCTGGGAACCTGCAGACAACTTGTGGCAAGTTCGCGCGGGCAATCGAGGAGTATCATCATGGACGCGCCGAGGACGTCGCCAGAATAGGTGGGGGAGGATGTCACGCCCCGCCAACTGGAGAGGAGACCCGGTGGTGAGCACTACTGGAAATTCGGGCTATAGCCACGGTTCTAAACTATGGCTATAGGCCCTCAAACCGTGGCTATAGGTAATAGCCATGGTTCGAGGAACCGTGGCTAAGTTTGGCGTGGCTATAGGCCTAGACCTATAGCCACGGTTCCAAACCGTGGCTTTAAATCTATAGCCACGGTTCAAACCGTAGCTGTATACCTATAACCACGGTTGAAACCGTGGCTATACTAAAGGCTGGACATAATATATTACCATGATTTAGAACCGTGGCATTATGTTTATAGCCACGGTTAAAAAACCGTGGCAATGAACTAATAGCCACGGTTTAAAAACCGTGGCTATAGGGTGTCCAAATCCATAAAAAAAATACCCCCTGGACACCCCCCCTGGACACACCCTGGACACCCCCTGGACACCCCCTGGACACCTCCTGGACACCCCCTGGACACCCCCCAGACACCCCCTAGACACCTCCTACAGACCCCCTACACCCAGCCCTATATCCAGCCCCCACCCCCTACACCCAGCCCCCTCACTACCCCCTTGCACCCAGCCCCCTCACTACCCCTTGCACCTAGGTCCCCCTCCCCCCCACTGCACCCCCACTGCCCCCCTGCACCCAGGCCCCCAGCCCCCCCTGCACCCAGCCCTATATCCAGCCCCCACCCCCTACACCCAGCCCCCTCACTACCCCTTGCACCTAGGTCCCCCCTCCCCCCCACTGCACCCCCACTGCCCCCCTGCACCCAGGCCCCCAGCCCCCCCCATCCCCCCTGCACCCAGCCCTATATCCAGCCCCCACCCCCTACACCCAGCCCCTCATTACCCCTTGCACCCAGGTCCCCCTCCCCCCCACTGCACCCCCACTATCCACCCCCACCCGCACCCCCCACTACCCCCCCCTGCACCCAGGCCCCCACCCCCACCCCCATCCCCCCTGCACACAGCCCTATATCCACCCCCACCCCCTACACCCATCCCCCTCACTACCCCTTTCACCCAAGTCCCCCTCCCCCCTACTGCACCCCCACTATCCACCCCCACCGAGTCCTTGCATAATCTGTTGAAGTCCAAAAAAGAATACCAGCAATAGACACCACTGCTGGACACCCCTCCCCCTGGACCACCACCCCTGGACCACCCCCCTGGACACCCCTCCCCCATGCTGGACACTCCTCCCCTGCCTGGACAGCCCCTCCCCCTACTGGACACCCCTCCCCCTGCTGGACACCCCTGCCCCCTGCCCCCTGCCCCCCTGCCCCCTGACCCTGGACACCACAGGACGGACCCCACCCCAGGACAGACCCCCCCCAGACCCTGGACACCCCTGGACCACCCCCCTGGACACCCCTCCCCCTGCCTGGACAGCCCCTCCCCCTGCTGGACACCCCTCCCCCTACTGGACACCCCTGCCCCCTGCCCCCTGCCCCCTGACCCTGGACACCCCAGGACAGACCCCACCCCAGGACAGACCCCCCCCCCAGACCCTGGACACCCCTGGACCACCCCCCTGGACACCCCTCCCCCATGCTGGACACCCCTCCCCCTGCCTGGACAGCCCCTCCCCCTGCTGGGACACCCCTCCCCCTACTGGACACCCCTGCCCCCTGCCCCCTGACCCTGGACACCCCAGGACAGACCCCACCCCAGGACAGACCCCCCCCAGACCCTGGACACCCCTGGACACCCCTCCCCCATGCTGGACACCCCTCCCCCTACCTGGATAGCCCCTCCCCCTGCTGGACACCCCTCCCCCTGTTGGACACCCCTGCCCCCTGCCCCCCTGCCCCCTGACCCTGGACACCCCAGGACAGACCCCACCCCAGGACAGACCCCCCCAGACCCTGGACACCCCTGGACCACCCCCCCTAGACACTCCTCCCCCATGCTGGACACCCCTCCCCCTGCCTAGATAGCCCCTCCCCCTGCTGGACACCCCCCCCTGCTGGACACCCCTGCCCCCCTGCCCCTGGACACCCCAGGACAGACCCCACCCCAGGACAGACCCCCCCCAGACCCTGGACACCCCTGGACCACCCCCCCTAGACACCCCTCCCCCCATGCTGGACACCCCTCCCCCTGCCTAGACAGCCCCTCCCCCTGCTGGACACCCCTCCCCCTGCTGGGACACCCCTGCCCCCTGCCCCCCTGCCCCCTGACCCTGGACACCCCAGGACAGACCCCACCCCAGGACAGACCCCACCAGACCCTGGACACCCCTGCTAGTCCTACCCCCCCCAGACTTTGACACCCCAGGACAGACCCCCCCAGACCCAGGATTATGGACATGTGATTGGTCTCATGCTACTTTCCCATTGTGGAGTCACCTGTAGTTAAAACCAGGCTACTGTTCATAAAAGAGGCATTGTTTTTTTAGCAATATGGGATGGGATAATAGTGGTCAGGTTGCATCAGTGTAGAGAAGCAGAATTCTTAGAGAAAAAATCAGAGGAAGATTCATTTTGATCATAACGCAGTTTTTAGACAAAATGGAATAGTTATTAGTAGCATAAGAAAGAGGAGGAGAAGTACCTGGAATAACAGGATCTAGAGCAGATTGTTGTTCGATAGAGTTCTGAGAGAGATTCTACTTCTGCTCCGGGGGAACATTAAAAACCTACATATGTTAGGGTACGAGAAACGAAACTGAATTGTCATGTAAAACAGGTGCTGGAATCTTTTTCATGCCTGCTCGAGCTTCTAGGTCTATGGAGGCAGGTTTCACCATGGAGCTAGAAGACTAGGGGGTTTCCTGATTTTCCTTTTGCATACCTAATTAGGTGTGGAAGTAATATGGGTCTGCTTGGTGCTTAAGTATGGAGTGTCAGCCACATCATTTTCTTTAGTGAAAACATCATTATTGTGGATTGAAGTACTAGGAGTACAGGTTAGTTTCTTCAGTTCATTAGTAGAAAAATTCCCTCCATCCAAGATTGGGTGCTAGAGATTATGATTTTCTAGGTCATGTTGATAGCTAGAAATATTTTCCTGCTCGGTTGATACTCTAATAGTGTCTAGTAAAAGGTTTGTAATTTCAATTGAGAGGTTTTGATCATTAATAGAGTTTTCTTCTTCCTCCACTTCATACACTCATTTGGTTCCTGAACTATCTCTTATGTGAGTCAAAGAGTGAGTTTTTTTGACCCAAACTTCATATTTCTTTTTGGATATTTCAGGAATGTCTATCATGGGGGCTTTGTCTTTTTTAGGTCTCCTCATTTCCTTCCATTCATTCTCATATGGTTGTATTACCTGCTTCCTAATCACCCTACAGTTGAAGATAGTATGCCCTATGATTTTATAGTGATCCCAAAATGGGGGTTTTCGCTCATATTCCACTATATCTTCAGTTTTGTATTCATTGGCGTTGAATTTAATTGAGCTGGGAAGTTTTGAGTCAAGGTTTTATTTCAACCATTACTCTATCGAATAGATCCAAGTCATCATGTAAGGTCCTTTGATCAATTTTAAGAGCGGTTTACTATGCATGAGACAATATCATTCAGTATTTTTGGGTGCCAAAAAACCAGTTAAGTCCATGCTGGACACCCCTCCCCCCTGCTGGACACCCCTCCCCCCTGCTGGACAACCCTCCCCCCTGCTGGACAACCCTCCCCCCTGCTGGACAGCCCCACCCCCTGCTGGACAGCTCGCCCCCCTTAAGTGAGTTGGAACAGGAATTTAGATGATGGCTTCAAATGTTAAGGGGTATGGTTTAATTGGTTAGAATTGGGTGAGGTTTGGAATGGTTTTAAAGTGGGATGCCTGGTGGAAAATGTGGGGTTGGTGGCTTAGAAGTTGAGAGGTGGGTAGGCCTGATTGGTGGTCAAGTTGTGGATGGGTTGCCTAGGTGGATTGAAAAATGGTGGGGGACTGGAAAGGAGTTCATAGTGTCTAAATTGAAGTGGGAGATTGGAATTGTAGTAGGGCTTGAGTTTGGATTTTTTAGTGAGAGTGGAAATGGCCCTGGAATAGCTGGTTTGATTTTGGTGGGTTGGCCATGGGATTTTTATAGTGCATCGAAAAAGAGTCACTAGAAGGGCTTGGTTTGGTGTGAAATTCAGTCAAATGGTTGTGGGAACCATCATGGAAGAAACTACCAAATATAGACCAGAGATAGTCTCCTCTACAGTGAAGACCCTTCATGGAAACTCTTAAAGAAAACCAGGTCTCCAGTTGCATCTTTGTCCATAACAAACAAGCCTTGTTTGCATAGGCCCAAACAGACCTCCCTTTGCCAGCTTGTGGGGGAAATGTGGGAACTCCAGCATGAAATAGGCCCTCAGAATAGAACAAACTCTTTGTAATTGCATCAAACAGATTGTTTGAAGCCTTTAAAAATCAACTTAGTAGTGATCATCCTCCTCCAATGAGTGCTACATGAGATGAGAGAATTATGGAAGGAATTTCATCTAAAACAGCCAAAAGCAGACATTGAATTTCCATCACAACAGGCTGATCCGGTTCAGACGACATGTGCAGAGGATGAGGATGATTTGGTTCGGAAAACATGTGAAGAGGATGAGGAAAAAGAAGAATTACCGAACAAATATTATGTGATACATGTACAATAAAATATGCCAGACAATTCCAAACCAATGTTTTCAGTTGAATTGAGCCTTTGTACCACCTGCTATGCACGTTTTGTGGAAAGATGGATGAGAGGCAGCTCTAAGAGGAGATATAGTTTAGGAATGAGGAAATACAAAAAATTATAGAGCTAACCATTCAATGTTTCTCTAAGGAGGAGTAACCTCCGCAGGGTGTCGTCCTGGAGCAGGGCCAAATCACAGCGTGACCGCGGCGTGACCGCAGCGTGACCACAACGTGTTGGCCCGGTCCAGCGACATCCCCCCTATCTGGACACACCTCCCCCCTATCTGGACACCCCCTCCCCTGTCTGGACACCCCCCCTACTATCCCAAATCTAGAATCCCACTTACCCTAAAAGACAAGAGAGACCCCAAAAAGAGATTTAAACTGAACTCAAAAATGAGAAAATTCAATCTAGTACATAACATCGATCATTCTATCTATTCAAATAATAATGTCAAATACCTCCAGATCATGCACTAAGAGATCCCACACCACTTCAAATTTGGAAACCATCACATAACACACATGAAATTTAAAACATTACATGGACCTCTTTACTAAAGGCATGTATGGATCCAACAAGAATTATATAGTATTTGGATTTAAGAACTACATTTCAACTAAAATTGATGATATAAAAGAATGAGTAACTTCAATACCAATTAACTCCAACAACATAGAGATAAAAAATAAACACCATACCTTTATAGTAGATGGACATGGTATAGATTCTTTTAGTGCATACTCTACAATATAAAGAAATTTAGTATTAGCTCCCCCTCATCACTCTTGCACCAGCCCTCCCCCCCCCCGACCCCCTGCTACCCCAACCCCCTCCCCACCCCCCTGCTACCCCAGCTCCCCTGCCACCCCCCCCGCAGCCCACCTGCACCAGCCCCCAACCCCAACCCCTAGCTGCACCAGCCCCCCCCCCCCCCCCCCAGCCCCCTGCCACCCCCCAGCCCACCAGCACCAGTCCCCCCCCGCAGCCCACCTACACCAGCCCCCAACCCCAGCCCCCAGCTGCACCAGCCCCCCCCCCCCCCCCCCCCCGCAGCCCCCTGCTACCCCAGCCCACCTGCACTTGTCCCCCCTCCCCAGCCCCCCTGCTACCCCATCCCACCTGCACCAGCCCCCCACCCCTCGCAGCCCACCTGCACCAGCCCCCAACCCCAACCCCCTACACCAGCCACCCCCCAGCCACCTGCTACCCCCAGCCCCCCTGCCACCCCCAGCCCACCTCCACCCCCCCCCCCGCAGCCCACCTGCACCAGGTGTGGTCATAAATCTGCTATGACTCTAGATTTCATAGGCAATATCAGGTCCCATGGAAATCAGAGTACATAATGCTACCAAAAATATTATCATAATGGATTTTACACCTAAATTGAATATCATCATCAACAATGGTTTTTTGTGTTGAAGAAAATTTAAAGTGTTTTACTAGGAGTACATTGGAAATTTTGAGAGATTCAAACATGTGTCTATTTTTAATATTTAATATTTAACCATTTTGAGATAAGTAAGAAAATTTATTTGGTCTATCTCTAACAATTTCAATGCCTAAGGTTTTATTAGCTATGCCTAAGTCTTTCACTTCAAACTTACCATTATTTTGTGATTTTACAATAATTATGAGGCTCATGTTCTTACAAATTGTAATCATGTCATCAACATAAATTATCAGATTTCATGTAGTACTACATTAAACAAAACATTGGAATTATGATTTGAAATAGAGTTACCAGATTTTATAGCACCGTGCTCACTATCTATAGGTGGTGAAATAGTTATACCTGGTGCCTGTGAAGTATCTGTGGGATGTTTTATGATATTTTCCAGATCTGGACAGCACTGCATTTTCTCTATAGAGACATTCATAACCTGCATGGGCTTAGGTTCCTGGACAGCCCTCTTACACCCCCTTGCAACCCCCTGGACAACCCCCTTGAACACCCCCCTGCACCCCCATGCCCCCCTTAGTCTCCCATGCTCCCCCCTGCACCCCACTGGACAGCCCCCATGCCCCAACTGGACAGCCCCAATGGACAGCCCCACTGGACACCCCCTGCACCCCCTGGACAGCCCTCCCCCCCTGTCGGACACCCCTCCCCCCTCCTTGGACAGCCCCTCCCCCTGCTGGAGACCCCTCCCCCTGCTGGACACCCCTGCCCCCTGCACCCTACCCCCTGCACCCCACTGGACAGCCCCCATGCCCCAACTGGACAACCCCACTGGACACCCCCTGCACCCCTGGACACCCCCCCTGCTGGACACCCCCCTGCCGGACACCCCTCCCCCTGGCCCTCTACACCCCCTGGAATGTGTTTCTATTGATATAAATGATCATCTTATTGAGGTATGTTTTGTATTAGAAAACATACCAAAGTACAATGAGCATTGCATGATGATAGGCCATGCCACTGATAAGTGCAGAATTGTACAAAAATTCTGCAAACCATCCTCTATTAATACTTCGTTGAAAGATGCTCTAAAATGGAAAAATATTAATACCACGGTGTGACCGCGGTGTGACCGCAGCGTGACCGCAATGTGACCGCAACGTGTTGACCCGATCCAGTGACATCCGCGGGGCAGCATCTTCTGGCTAGGAGCGAAGGAAGCGGGAGGAGGCTGGAATGCTGGTGGAAGGGGGCTGGTTGCAGGTGTTGGGGGGATGGTGCGGGCAGATTCGAAGGTGGCAGGGGGGCTGTTGCGGGATGGAATGCCGATGGCAGCGGGCTGAAATGAAGGTGGAAGGGGGCTGGTGTGGGCTGGATGTGGCTGGAGCAGGGCCAAATCACAGCATGACTATGGCGTGACTGCGGCGTGACTGCGGCGTGACTGCGGCGTGACCGCGGCGTGACCGCGGCGTGACCGCGGCGTGACCGCGGCGTGACCGCGGCGTGACCGCGGCGTGACCGCGGCGTGACCGTAGCGTGACCGCGGCGTGACCGCGGTGTGACCGCAGCGTGTTGGCCCGATCCAGCGACATCCGCGGGGCAGCATCTTCCGTCCAGGAGTGAAGGGAGTGGGAGGAGGCTGGAATGCGGGTGGAAGGGGGCTGGTTGCAGGTATTGGGGGGATGGTGCGGGCAGATTCGAAGGTGGCAGGGGGGCTGTTGCGGGCTGGAATGCTGATGGCAGCGGGCTGAAATGAAGTTGGAAGGGGGCTGGTGTGGGCTGGATGTGGCTGGAGTAGGGACAAATCACGGCGCGACCGCGGCGTGACCGCGGTGTGATCGCGGCGTGACCGCGGCGTGACCGCGGCGTGACCGCGGCGTGACCGCGGTGTGACAACATCGTGACCGCAGCGTGTTGGCCTAATCCAGCGACATCCGCGGGGCAACATCTTCCGGCCAGGAGCGAAGGGAGCGGGAGGAGACTGGAATGCGGGTGGAAGGGGGCTGGTTGCAGGTGTTGGGGGGATGGTGTGGGCTGATTCGAAGGTGGTGGGGGGGGGGGGGGGCTATTGCGGGTTGGAATGCTGGTGGCAGCGGGCTGAAATGAAGGTGGAAGGGGGCTAGTGTGGGCTGGATGTGGCTGGAGCAGGGCAAAATCATGACGTGACCGTGGCGTGACCACGACGTGACCGCGGCGTGACCGCGGCGTGACCGCAGAGTGACCGCGGAGTGACAGCGGCGTGACCGCGGCGTGACCGCGGCGTGACCGCGGCGTGACCGTAGCTTGACCGCGGCGTGACCGCGGAGTGACCGCGGCGTGACCACGGCATGACCGCAGCGTGTTGGCCCAATACAGCAACATCCGCGGGGCAACATCTTCAGACCAGGAGCGAAGGGAGCGGGAGGAGGCTGGAATTCTGGTTGAAAGGGGCTGGTTGCAGGTGTTGGGGGGATGGTGCGGGCTGATTCGAAGGCGGCAGGGTGGGTGTTGCGGGCAGGGGGTATGTTAAGACATAAATGCACCGACCGAGATGCTCGGATAAACCAAGACTCCATTGCTCGGATAGAGACGATCTAGCAATACTTTCGCATGCAGTAACTATCAGAAGGTTATAATCATAGATGAAATGGTTCAAGATAACCAGACACAGTATGAGAATTTTAATGTAAAACAACCAAATGAAGGGGTCGTGCAATGACACGAATGGGCAGAGTGAGAATATCGGATTGATCATCGGATGGAGTACACTGCAATCAGAGGAAAGAATATGTGCTGTGAGAATACAATATGCAATGGAGGATCATCGGATGGTCCAATAAAATTGTACGCTAAGTAGACACCCTATGATCAGACGATTCAGGTATAACATACCCGGTAGTAGAAAAGTTGAAAGACTATGATATGAATCTACATACACAAGAGTTGGAGCACCCAAAAAAATACAACTACTAATGATCATGTGATAATAATACAATCGAGCTGAGTAATAAATACAATAAAGCAGCTAATAATCATATAACTCCCTTTAAAGTATAGAGAATATTTGATGTTCAATGTATAAAGAATGATATGTTAGATTTGGATGCATGGAGAAATTAAATTGCATAAGATAAAATTACATTTTTCATTAAGAGAATATTTTGAAAAGTACATTTACAATTTTGTAATTTGAATAAAGAATTCAGAGTACATAAAACAAAAAGCATGATGGAATAAGTTATTACATACCGTTAGGTACAATGATGACATTGATATAGTACCTGAGTCAGTTGTTTGGGATCTTACACCAGAAGAAGCACCCTATAAGCAGATAAACGGTATTGTCAAATTGAATGACTACTCATATATTGAACATAGGTGGCTGAAAGAATAAAAATGGAATAAACCTTACCCAAATCTTGAACTCATTGTCTTCGATGGTGGTGGATAGAACCGGTCTTATCATAAGAAACCACCTATAAGAAAATAGTGGGAAAAGAAATGAGATATAACAACTTCTTATATATATGTGATCAGTGTGTCAACTGTAGACAGAAAAAAAGGACACATTTTACATGATTTAGGTAATTATACAAATTTTCCAAAGATTAAATCATCTTAAAAAATGAAGAAAAATGGATTCTTGAAGCTACTAGATTGAACAACCTTCAATTATAGGACATACCTGACTATAGAGACTTTGAGAGAGCTTCCCAAGCAGGATTTTCAGCATGAAAAAATAATAGGGACCATCCTCAATTAGGATCATTCCTAAAACCGATGAAGAGTGTAGCCCTTAAATTCTACAATACCATAAACTACTTAATAACTAGACAATTCATAACTAAATATTAGAATAATACATGAATGATTGAAGAAAGGGACAAAAAAAAAAGGCATAAACACTTACATAAAACTGTATGGTTCCAAGTGTAGAAGTAAAGAAAATAGATGACACGAGAACTCATCCAGCCATTCAGAAATTTGGATCATTGGAATGAATGATAAACCATCATTATCATCTTCCGGGCATCTATCTGTAACAATGATCAAATGAAACAGAAGTTTTCTTCTCCATGTAAAAGCACATATATCATGTTTTTTTTATGAAAGCTAGTTCTTACATTGGAAAATATGGAACCAATAAATTTCATGGTTGCCAATGTTTTAGGAGGATCATTGGCATCCATACCAAGCAAGGATTTGGATAATGAAATTGTCAAGAGATCAATGTATGCATCAGCAACAACAGAATCATCTAACTTTGCATAAGAATTAGACAAGGAAGAGAAGAAATATGATCTCCCAAAAAAGGCCACTCATGTTACATGAGTTTTCAACTAGTGATTGGTTGTAATATATGAGAAACTACATGGCTACGATTTCCAATGTATGGTTTTAAAATAACATGCAAAACTCATTTAACTCTTAGATAATTGAATATGAAAGAAGTATTAGTTGGTGCTTATACATGGAAGTGACAGATTATTTATATATTAACTCTGAATGTGTGAATATATTATAGAGGAGATCCAAACCTAGAAATATTGATTTAAATATTGACATCTCTAAAGATTTTGACACTATTAGCTAGGATTTCACTTTTTAAGTACTTGACAGTTTTGGTTTCTCAACCATATTTATTAAGCTTATTCAAGAACTTATCTACAAATCAAGACTCTCTTTCATTATTAATGGGTATCACAAAAGATACTTCAGTCATACCTAATGGGTGAGATAGGGGGATCCTCCCTCAACTTTTTTATTTGGAATTATCATGGATTAATATATGAAATGCCTCCTAAAATCTACAGATTATGGGGCTTTATCACCAGTTAAGGCCACTAGAAAGATAAGAGCACCCACCCACTTGTTTTATGTTGATGAAATTATCATTTTTTGTCAAAATGATGACCGATCACTTTCTTTCATCAAGGGGATTTTCAAACATTATGAATCTCTCTCAAGATAAGCCATTATTTGGAGGAAATCTAAGCTTTATTATAGAAAGGACATGCATGTTTCCAGCCCCCAGCCCCCAGCCCCCTGCCCCTACCCCCTCCACCCTGCCCCCTGCCCCCCTCCACCCTGCCCTCTCTGCCCTGCAAGAACGCTTAGTCTCCCCATTGAATTTGATAGGAATTCCCACAACTGGTTCACTACCCCAAAGGATTTGATAATTCCAAAAAAACCAACTTAAGAAAGAGGAAAATAAGAGCCCCCTGGATAGACCCTGGACACCCCCCACTGCCCTCCTGCACCAGTTGAGAATCACTGCATTGCACTGCATCCTGTTGAGACGTAGTGTAAAAATGTTTAACAAACTCAAGTGAAACTGGAAATGAAAATTCTTGGAGAGAACTACAAATAATTCAACGAATATATGAGAAAACACATGTTGCGAATCACTGCATTGCACTGCATCCTGCAAATTTCAACATTATAAGAAAGATCCCATATGATAACCTCCTCCCTCATCCCTAAATCGTTATAAATGATAAAACTAATTAATGGAACACAATAGAAAAATATATATTATATATGATATTAATGGACATAAAATAATGAGATGAATCCATCAATGCTTGATAAAATAAAAAACCTCATAAAACTAAAACAATGACCCTACATAAATTACATATGGTTCCCTAGATCTATATAAAACTATTAAACCATCCCTTTAGTGCCTTTAAATCCACCACATACTGGCCTCCTAGATAATTTATATATCCCACTCTACTAGAAATCACTAATTGTGCTTACAATTCCTTTGTAAAAGTAAAATTATAACTGCCACTCTAACCATAATGAAAAATCATTAGAAGAAGGCCCATATCTACATGAGTGATACTTCCTAGGGTCAAAATGGAAAACCATCTGAGTGTGTATATTTATTCCACATATAAAAAATGAATCCTTTGACTCTAGAAGAAGGGAATGATAAAGTCTTTCCCTAACCAATTGATTATCATCCACAACTTGTAGAATAATCTCCTTTCCTATTCTTACTTCTAATAGATCATTATGATCCTGTTATCTCCTAATTATTCACCTCAAGTTCAATTTAAATAAAAAGATACATTTTATATCCTTCATAATTAGGAAGAAAATGTGATAAACCTTTGAAAGTATGTCTAACATCAACCCATACTCAAACCGATGATACATAGAATGCTCATCACCTCCCAAGGTTAGAGAAAATTTCTGCAACTCTGTGAACTAGGAAGAATATTATATAATTCATATGCTTACATACATAAAAACTTTCCTCGGCGTCGGAAGAGAGGAGTCGGGGAGGAGGTTTTGGGGAGGAGGCGTCTGGGAGGAGGGTTGCGGTGAGGAGGAGGGTCACAGCGAGGAGCCATCAGAAGAGCTGAGTCGAGGAGGAGGGTCGCTGCGAGGAGGCGTCGGGGGGGAGGGTCGCGTCGGGAAGGAGGGTCGTGGCAAGGAGCCGTCGGGGAGGAGGGCGCGGCGAGGAGGGCGTGGCGAGGAGGCATCTGGGAGAAGGAGGGCGCGGCGAGGAGTCGTCGAGAAGGAGGAGGGCGCGGCGAGGAGGCGTCGGGGAGGAGGAGGGCGCAGCGAGAGGGCAGAGGAGGCGCCCAATGATAATTGGGAGAAAAAAAAACAGGTTATGATTTAGCCACGGAGAGGGATATGAATCATGGCGGTAGAGATATCATGAACCCTGGAAAAATCTCCCCAATCCACATTGCGGGGAGACATAAAGGAATGTTTGGTCTCTCTACTCAAAATCCAATGACCTTTTCTATAGATATATATTATATTTCAACTTATTCTGGGATGTCTTCATGAACTCATGGATGAACTTGTACTTCTCTATCATTTCCTAGACAATATATGGCCCAACAAGAGATTTCTTTACGGTCTATTTGGGGAACAATGGTGGCCTGAAGGTACTTTCATAGATGGCCTCAAGATGATAAATAGTGATAGTAGAATGGAAGCTATTATTTAAAAAAAAGTCTATCAGGGGAATGCAATTTTCATAGCTGTAGATGAAGTCTACTACACAAGCCCTTAGCATATAATCAAGTACCTCTATAGTGAGCTCGGTGTTCCCATTTGTCTAGGGTTGGAAGGTTGTACTCATATTTATCTAGATCATAGTTATCACATATAGGCCCCTCCAAAGCCATAATGTGAACCATATATCAGGGTTTGATAGAATATATGAGGGTAACCCATAATGGAAAACAATCTACTATTTTACGACTTTCCCAAACACTCCTCTAGACATTACTCCAGGATATAAAGGAATTTCACGATCTCCAGAAGTTGGTCAATTATAAAATAGATGGGGTCATGGGATCTTGATGTACATTAACACCATGTACTAATGTAAATGGAAATTCAATTCCATTTCCACTCTAGGATCACTAGGGGTTGTTAAAAATCAACTCGAACCTGGATCATAGTCTTCACCTACTGACATGTGAAGCATCAAGAGATGAAATCAGCCTTGTTTTGTGTCATAATAGCCCACAAAAATTTCCAATGAAGTATTATGTACATATTCCACACCTAAGGATGTATAGAAAATGGGTTGTGTGAAACTCTATAATCACATACTCTAACATCATTACTAGGACCACAGTCCATCCCTATAAAATTAAGATACCATTCCCTTATTCAAAAAATCTTTTGGGTGAATCTGTGAAGGATATCTAGTCACATAATAACTCATAGTAGGTGTAACATAAAATGGAATATCTCACATGATGGATAATTAAATAAGTCATCACCCTCAACTAAATAAAATATTCACCCACAATCCCAACAAGTGTTCATGTCATTGTAGAAAATCGCTCAAATGCCTCCTAAGTAAAATGAGCATGGGACTTCCTTCTAATGGAATCTAATACAATTTTTTAAATTCAATGAGTATATAATATCTCAAATTCATTGATCTATAAGAATTACAACATGAAACAGTTCCTCATGTTCATGTCCCTATATGTGAATACATCATCGGGACTCTGATGGTCTAATTAAATATCAATTTGATCACGCATAAGACAATTCTTCCAAATCGTCTAAGTTAGGACTAATAATACTAGATCTAGATCACAATTCATGTTTTTCTACTCATGGGGTATTAATTTCCTTGACCCATATGTAATAAAATTATATATCTGCATCAACATCCAACCAATCACTTTTCTAAAGTCAGAACCATAAACTAAGTACTCCATGATCTCCTTAGATAGTCTAAAAATATGATCACTCATTAGCCTGAACTTCAATCCCTTGATGGATCTTTGGTACTGTTTAGTCTAGGAAAACTTCTTCCTATTCCACATATGGGAGGTCAAATGAATTACAATCCTTGCGATGTGTGCCAAAAATCACTTATAGTACCCTAGAAATCCATGAATACTATGTACATTTTACATAATCTTGGCGGTGCTAAGAGGGCTCGACCAGGAGGGGTCCGGTCACCGGAGGTGGACTGGCCAACAAGGAGGTGCGCCGGAGGCGTGCGTGCAGGGAGGTGGGGCGCCGGAGGCGTGCGCACAGGGAGGGGAGGCCGTGGCTGGCGAGGGAGCACAAGGGAGGGGAGGCCATCCGCCATGGGGAATCGCCGGAGAGGTGCTGCTGGTGAGGGTAGCGTCGGGAAGGAGGGTCACGGCGAGGAGGTGTCGGGGAGGAGGGCGCGGCGAGGAGGGCGCGGTGAGGAGGGCGCGGCGAGGAGGCGTCAGGGAGGAGGAGGGTGTGGCGTGGAGGCGTCGTGAAGGAGGAGGGCGCGGTGAGGAGGAGGGCTCGGGGAGGAGGAAACGCGAGGCATGGAGGAAGCCTGATGGATTGGGGGGAAAAAACAGAATCGTGCGATTTAGCCACGGATTGGAAAAAAATCCATGGCAGTATGAAACCTATAGCCACGAACCTATAAAATCGTGGCTATAGGTCCGTGGCTATATCCCAAATTTGTAGTAGTGGAGGTTCTCTAGAATCCTCTAGAGTTCTCTACATCTCCACCAAGTTCTGGAATATTCCAGACTTCTCCGGAGTGTTGCGGAACACCCCTTGGGCCTTGAAGGGTCCGGAACATTCTAGGCCTCCATGGAAGGTTGTGGATCTCAACGAGTTCTAGAATGCTCCATGTATATTCTAGTAGAGTAGGCTAGAATACTCTAGAATTATGTGGATGTGTACATAATCTAGAATGTTGTAGACTTTGCCACCAAGCCCTATATAAAGGGAGTGGCTCCTCATTTGTAAACACACAGAAGTTGAGAGCATTTGAGAGCTTCTTTGCACTTGTGTCTTGTGAGCTTGTCAAGCACTTCCCTTACGATCCTTACTTCCGTTGTGAGTGTCGAAAGGCTGAACTCATCTAGGCTTTGTGAAAGGAAAGCTAGCCGGGTGCTGCACGAGAGCTTGGGAGAAAGCCAAGTCTCGTGACACATCGCTGGGATAGAGTAAGAGCTCAGCTTCTGGTGGTGGCGGCCTCTGAAATTGTGGGGATGGGGTGGGAAAATTTAGGGTAGGGGGTCAATTTTTTTTTAATTTTAATGGGGCAGGGGAGAGATTATTTAGGGATATGGGTTTCTTTAGCGCCAATTGAAGTGGCGCTATAGTTTTTTTTGTTTTTTTTGAATTTATTATATTTATTATGTTACATTTAATATAATTAGATAATTTTAAATAATTGTAAATAATTTAGATAAATAAATTTATATATAATAAATATTTATACATTGTAAATAATTATATATAATTTAGATAAATAAATTTATTATTTACAATTATAATTTATTTACAATAAATATTTATTATTATAAATATAATTACTTAAATAAATACAAATTTTTTTACGAATATAATTAAAAAAATAAATACAATAAATACATAATTATATTTTTTTATAATATATATATAATTATAATAAATTATATTTATTATAATAAATTTATTTATTTATATTTATTATAATAAATTTATTTATTTATATTTATTATAAATATAATACATACATTAATTATAATATATTTATTATAATTATATATTTATTATATTTATAATTATAAAAATAATAATTATAATAAATATATAATTATGAAAAATATATAATAGTAATAAATATATAAATATAATAAATATACAATTATAATAATTATAGAATTATAAATATAATAAATACAAAAAACATAATAATTATATAATTATAATAAATATTAATTATATTAAATATTTAATTTTAA